>OX438686.1:0-1250000 GCA_949316375.1 Mythimna vitellina
AATGCAACAGAATAATATCAATAAACCAGAAATAGAAAAATTAAACACAGCCGACCAACTAAACATAACAGTCAACCAATTCACACAAGCAATAAGAGACGCATGCACATCATCAATTCCTATGAGGAAGAGCAAAGAAGTACTCACATTGCCGTGGTGGTCCGAGAAACTCGAGAGGATGAAGCGGGAAGTCGCCACCAGGAAACGCAGGATCAGATGTGCTGGACCAACCCGAAGATCGCAGGTCGTCGAAGAGTACCTGAAAAAGAAAGTTGAGTATGAAACAGAGGCAAACAAGGACATAATCGAGAGTTGGAGGAACTTCTGCGCCACACAGGACAGAGAAGGGGTTTGGGAAGGGATTTACCGGGTGATAGGAAGGACTAAGGGTAGGACAGAGGACCAACCACTAGTAAAGGACGACAAGGTACTGGACGCAAAAGGCTCGGTTGAACTACTTGCCAAAACCTTTTACCCGGAAGACAGTATGGACGGTGATAGCGCATATCATCGCCTTATCAGAGAGAAGGCCGAGGTTGTGAATACTGGAAGGCACGATGATTCGTGCGATCCACCATTCACTATGACCGAACTAATGGCAGCGTGCAGGTCCTTCAACGTCAAAAAAGCTCCGGGTGCGGATGGGTTTACCGCCGACATTTGCTGCCAGGCCATCGTTAGTGCCCCCGACGTGGCCCTTACTCTCCTTAATAGATGCCTGAAATGCCACCACTTTCCTGAAGCCTGGAAGGAGGCGATCGTAATCGTACTTAGGAAGCCAGGGAAAGAAAATTACGGCAACCCAAAGGCGTACAGACCAATTGGCCTTTTGCCAATACTAGGCAAAATCTACGAGAAGATGCTGGTGGCCCGCCTCAAGTTCCACTTGATCCCAAGGATGAGTACTCGCCAGTACGGATTCATGCCCCAGAAAAGCACGGAAGACTCCCTCTATGCACTGATGCGGCACATACGTAGCAAACTGGAGCTGAAGAAAATAGTAGTTCTAATATCATTGGACATAGAGGGAGCCTTCGATAGTGCTTGGTGGCCAGTCATAAGAGTCCGTCTGGCTGAGGAAGAGTGTCCAGTCGGCTTGAGGAGGGTCATCGACAGCTACCTCCGGAATAGAAGAGTCAGGGTCAGATACGCGGGTGAAGAGTTTAGCAGGGCTACAAGTAAGGGTTGCGTTCAGGGTTCCATAGGGGGACCAATATTCTGGAACCTTATAGTGGACCCGCTCTTAAAGAGCCTGGAGGCCAGAGATTATTACTGCCAGGCTTTTGCAGATGATGTTGTGCTGGTCTTTGATGGTGACACTGCACGGGAAGTTGAGGGACGGGCCAACGCCGCTCTCGAACATGTTCGAGCGTGGGGTGTACAAAATAAGCTCAAGTTTGCCCCACAAAAAACTAATGCAATGGTTCTCACTCGCAAACTAAAATATGACACCCCACGCCTGAGCATGGGCGGGATCGACGTCTCCATGTCCAAAGAAATTAAAATCCTGGGTGTCACTATCGATGACAAATTAACATTCAGCGCACACGTCGCAAACATATGCAGAAAGGCAGCAGGCATCTACAAGCAATTAGCCAAGGCGGCAAAGACCAGCTGGGGACTTCACCCCGAAGTCATTAGAATAATATATGTGGCAACCGTGGAGCCGGTTATCTTGTATGCCGCCAGCGTATGGGCCTCTGCCGCAGGGAAGCTAGGAGTCGCGAAGCAACTAGGGACAGTGCAGCGAAGTATCGCGCTAAAGCTGTGTAAGGCATATCGGACGGTCTCATTAAACGCTGCACTCGTGCTGGCTGGGATGCTGCCTCTAGACCTCCGTGTCCGCGAGGCAGCATCGCTTTACGAAGCCAGGAGGGGGATACCTCTGCCAGTACTTGGCGACAGGAGGGTCGAGCAAGCTGCTTCGGCAATGGAAGCCCCACACCCCGCGGAGCGAGCTGACCTGGAGCTCGTAAGCCTGGTAAATCAAGAGCAACTTGATGCCCAGAGTGAACTTGAGGTTCGCATCTTCACGGATGGGAGTAAGATTGGGGGCAAAGTTGGGGCGGCACTCTCCATGTGGAGTGGTAATGCTGAGACCAGAGCCCTCAAGCTTGCCCTCCCATATTACTCCACCGTTTACCAGGCAGAGCTCCTGGCGATATGCGTAGCAACCAGGGAGATACTGAAACACAGTGCGCGATCGTTTGGAATCTTCAGCGACTCCATGGCAGCCCTCCAGACCATACAAAACTACGACGGACACCACCCACTGGCAGTAGAAGCAAGAGCCAACATAAGGTCTCTATCCATCCAAAATAAAACCGTGAGCCTGTTTTGGATTAAAGCTCATGTGGGATTGGATGGCAATGAGAGGGCCGATGAACTGGCCAAAAAGGCCGCTGAGGGCTCTAAACGAAAGCATGATTACGACCTGTGTCCGGTTTCGTACGTCAAGCGATGCATTCGCACTGCAACGCTCGACGAATGGAACCGTAGATACGGGTCGGGGGACACTGCTTCAGTGACCAAACTATTTTTCCCGGATGCGGTGGCGGCTTACCGGATCATTAGGAAGTGCAATATCGGCAACGTAGTCACACAAATTATGACGGGGCACGGTGGGTTCTCAGAATACTTGAACCGTTTCAAGTGTAAAGAGAGCCCATCGTGCATTTGTGACACCGAGGCTGAGGAAACGGTGCCACATATATTGTTCAACTGTCCAGTCTTCGACAGGGAAAGGCTAGAGGCCGAGCAAACTCTCAATAGCAAACTGGATGCTGAAAATCTGTGTCAAATAATAGCGGGTAAAAATAGAGAGCTTTTATTGGAGTATTGTGTCAAAATATGTAAAAGGGTAATAAAGAGAAATAAAAGTGCATAAGAAAAAATGCTTACATAATATTATGAATAATATTACGGTCAAGCATTAAACAAGCTGAGCAAAATATGATCGTAAAAGTAAAAATAAAGTTAGGTCACCCGACATTATTAAAAACAAATGTTAAATAGTCCAATAAGAAAACTGTGAATAGTTATAAGAATATATATATACATAGCATTAAGAAATAGCACAAGTCAGCATAACATACCTGTACACAGTAAAATTGTATTGTGGTTATATTCCCCTGAACACGAAAGCAAAGTAATCTAAGTATAATATAATTAGTTATAAGAAGGAATACTAAAATTGTCAAAACTTTAAGAATTAAGTAGCATTAAGAAATACAAATGTGTAAGAAAAAGTTATATGTAAACAATAAATAAAAAGAAAGGTTGTTGTGTTCACCCCACTAAGTATAAAATAAAAGGAAAAAGAGTAGAGCAAGTAGGAAGTAGAAGGGCGTCCTACCCTTAAAGAGAGTAAGATGAAAGAATGCAAGAAAGATAAAGTATGCAGAATGAAAGTGCGAGAGGAATAAAAGCGAGAACTGGTATGAGTGCGATAGTTGAGCATAGACTCCGATTATGTTGGAGGTAGAAGAGAAAAAAAAAAAAAAAAAAAAAAAAAAAAAAAAAAAAAAAAAAAAAAAAAAAAAAAAAAAAAACCTAACCTAACCTAACCTAACCTAACCTAACCTAACCTAACCTAACCTAACCTAACCTAACCTAACCTAACCTAACCTAACCTAACCTAACCTAACCTAACCTAACCTAACCGAACCCTTCATAGGGAAATTTTACACCCGACGGTTTAAAACGTTAAAATTTGCAAATTTCCATACATTCTCTTCAGAACAACCCCTATATTTACGAGCTATCCCTAATATTCCCGAAAATTTTTATCATCTACTGTACGGGACGCTCAGGTTTATCTCCCAGTAGAAAACCAGCAGCGAGTCTCGCAGGGTTCCGCGGGGAAGCTCGAAAACGTTAAATTCATAGTTCTATAGATCTATATAGGTATAACCAAAAATCTACTTACCAGAGCGTTGTTTTTGAGAACTTTAATTATTTCAGACCTTTTACATACAGCAAACATACAACTGTCGTACATTTTTGAACGCGGCTCAGTGAGCCCTATACGATTATCACAAAATATTTGACAATTTTCCAAAAGAAAACTTTTTACTTAGGAAAAACCGATTTTCAATTTATTCAAAACTTAAATTTTTTATAACAGCCTTCCTATTTGACCTAAGTCTGTTCTGGAAACGCCAACGGACGCGCATTCGCTCGTTCTACGGGATACCTGTAACAGAAAAGTCAAATTAGGTCCATTTTCAAAATTTGTTTTTGGAATTTTCATAAAAAAAAAAAAAAAAAAAAAAAAAAAAAAAAAATCAATTTTTCATCCATTTTTCGGCCATAACTTCCGTTCCCGACGTCCGATCCGGACCGGGTTTACGTCATAGTATAGGACTCCGTGCCCGCTGTGCGTGTGCACCGCAAAAAACGAACCCTTCATAGGGAAATTTTACACCCGACAGCAAAAAACGTAAAAATTCGCAAATTTTTACGCCCGCCCACCCACCCTTATTGAAAATACGAAGAATTTGGGGAAAAATTTTTATTAGCTTATATTACAGGGGATAACGGGTGGTCCCGTTATATATACTTGGATCCTGGACAGTAGCCTCTATTGAGGACTTTATGTTAATTTTAGTTTAGTTTTTAAATTATTGACACCTCTTTTGAGGAATAATATTTGACATTTTGTAATAAGGACTTACTGATCCCCCCTTTACAGGGATCAGTACATTATAGGTTTAGCTCAAACATTTTTAATTTTATTCACAATAATTATTATTTTATCGTTTTTAAATTTATTTTATTTTATTCTCACTCTCCTACCATGTTCCTCTCCAGGACCCCTGCAAAAAAGACAGCCGTGGGTCCCCAAGTCTCTCCATCAAACCAAGCACTATCCGTCACCTTCGAGAGGGAATTCTCCCCTCCCAGTGCTTCAACTCAGGCCTCAAGTGTGAGGCGAAGCATTGGTGAGTGGGAAAATGGGAAGATGGCGGAATCTCAGCCCCTTTCTTCAGCCGCTTCGCTCTCACCCAAGAAGGCAGCTCCGACCGTGACGGCCTCCCAGAAGTCCACAAAGCGCGCCACGTCTCAGGCGGACAGCAAGGCTGTGGCGCGTCGAACTTCTACCGAGACGCTGGGAGCATCACCAGGGACAAGCCAGCTGCAGCCAAACAAACCCTCCGATCGAGTGACCGAGGCTCGCAACTGCCTTCTGCGCGCGAAGTCGCACCTTGGCGATTCGCGCAATTTGAGGGCAGACCTTAAAGCCGGGATCACTCAATCGGTGGAACGGCTGTACCAGCTGGTGAAGGAGGAAGCGGCAGCTGCTGTAAAAGTGAAGGGGGCTGAGCTATCGAGGGAGGAGGCCTTTAAGGCATCACCCCCGCCAGAAGCACCAAAGAGCCTGCCGGAGGTAAACTCGCTGCTCGCTTCACTAGCGGAGCATAGCGCGCTGGTGAAGGAGAGCAGCGAGAAGATGGAAAAGCTGTGGCAAGCGATGGAGAGACAGGGGGAACTGTTGGAAAAGACGGCCACCTACGCGAGTGTAGCGGCGGGTCCACCGAAAAGGCAGACCCCAGGAAGGACCGCGCTGCACTCGATAGTGGTGACGTCCAAGGAAGAAGGGGACACAGGAGAGGAAATCATCAATAAAATAAGAGAGGCTGTCAAAGCCAAAGATGGGGGAGTCGAAATTGAACGCGTGCGAAAGGCAAAGGACAGGAAGATTGTTATGGGATGTAGGTCGGTCGAA
Source organism: Mythimna vitellina (assembly GCA_949316375.1). NCBI lineage: Eukaryota > Metazoa > Arthropoda > Insecta > Lepidoptera > Noctuidae > Mythimna > Mythimna vitellina. The sequence goes on from OX438686.1 coordinate 5,729, forward strand.
GAAAGGGACAAAGTACGAGAAAGATTAGAGAAGGCAGGAGATCACCTCGTTGTCGAGGAGGTGAAAAACAAAGACCCATTGCTGGTTTTCCGTGGCGTCCTCCGCATCTACTCTGACGAGGAAGTGCTGGGGGCGCTACGCAATCAAAACCGGGATGTCTTTCGCGGCCTCGACAACGGGGAGGACAGACTCTTGATAAAGTATAAAAAGAACTCCAGGAACCCCCAGACCCAGAACGTGATAGTCAGCACGTCCCCGACTATCTATAACAGGATGCTCGATAAGGGAAGAGCGCGTATAGATCTTCAGACCGTCTTCGTTGACGACCAGTCGCCACTGGTGCAGTGCACGAGGTGTTTAGGGTACGGGCATAGTCGGCGACTCTGTAGAGAACCGGCCGACTTATGCAGCCATTGCGGAGGCCCACACCTGCGTGCAGAGTGTGCCCAGTGGCTAAAGGCGGATTGCCCAAAATGCCACAACTGCGTCAAGGCGAGGATGGAGAAGACGGACCACAACGCGTTCAACCCCGAGTGTCCTGTTCGAGTCAGGTGGGACAGACTGGCACGTGCGTCCGTCGCTTACTGCTAAGGTGGTCCCAGTGGACACACTGCCGCACAAAATACTCCAGGTTAATCTTCAAAGGAAGAGACTGGCGACCCATGAGCTTATGATCGAGGCCGAACAGCGCAAAGCCACCGCAGCGCTGATCCAGGAGCCCTATGTGGGCAACGCTAAAAGGATGAGCGGGACCAGAGGCGTCCGGATCTTCCAGAGCACCAGGCAAGGAGAAGGGACTGTCAAAGCGGCCATAGCTGTCTTTGACCCAAAAATCACCGTTAGACAGTACCCAGAACTCACCACGGACAATATCGTCGTGGTGGGGATCCAAACCGGTGCCTGGAAACTAACTCTGGTCTCGTTCTACTTCGAGCCAGACCAGCCCTTGGGGCCATACCTGGACACCCTTAGGAAAGTGGAGCGCGAAGTCGGCCCGCATAAGCTCATTGTGGGAGGAGACGCCAACGCCTGGAGTGTTTGGTGGGGCAGTAGTGAGACCAATAGCAGAGGCGACGAGATGCTGGGAGCTCTCGACCAGCTTGGACTGCAAATACTCAACAGAGGGGAAACTCCAACCTTCGACGTAGTTCGTGGTAACAGGCGTTACACGAGCTGCGTCGATGTCACAGCCTGCACAGCGGATATGCTGTCGGTGACCGACGGCTGGCGTGTCGTCGATGACCTGACGGGGTCGGACCACAACGGCATAGAGTTCAAAATAAACCTCGAAAAGTCTGTGGGCATCACGGTGCAACGGACTACCAGGATCTATAATACAAAGAAGGCAAATTGGGACCAGTTTCGTAAGAAACTGGTCCGGATTATGCAAAACAACAATTTGACTATAAGCCTGCTCGATCAGATCGACAGCGTGCACAAACTAGACCTGGTAGTCGAGGAACTGACAACGGCGGTACGAAACGCCTGTACCAAAGTGATGCCCAAAAAGAAGACAGTAGAGAAGTTAACCGTGCCGTGGTGGTCCGACGAACTCGCCAGCCTGAAGAAGCAGGTTGATACCAAGAAGCGGAGAATCCGATGTGCAGCGCCGGTCCGTAGACCAAAGGTTGTTGAGGAGTACCTGAAACAGAAGGAAGAGTATGAAAAAGCAGTAGTCAAGGCGCAGGTCGAGAGTTGGAAGGGTTTCTGTGAGAAACAAGACCGAGAAGGCCTGTGGGAAGGAATATACAGGGTGATCCGGAGGACAGAAAAGAGAGAGGAGGACGTACCGATGGTGAGGGATGGAAAGACTTTAGACCCCGAAGAGTCAGCGAGGTACCTAGCACAAGCGTTTTACCCGAAAGACCGTCCAGAGGGGGATAACGAGGAGCATAAAAAGGCGCGGCAAAGAGCGGAAGAGGTGAACGGGGGGAACCAAGTTGAACCCTGGGATCCACCGTTCACTCTCGACGAGCTAAGGCGAGCAGTCTCCTCGTTCAACCCCAAAAAAGCCCCCGGTTCCGACGGTCTGACGGCGGACGTATGGGGCCACGCGATCCATGCAGACCCAGACCTAGTTCTGCGCTTGATGAACAAGTGCCTGGCGCATGGATACTTTCCACGGTCCTGGAAAGAGGCAACAGTCGTTGTGCTCCGCAAACCCGCGAAAGAAGACTACACCACTCCGAAATCATACAGGCCGATTGGTCTTTTGCCTGTACTCGGCAAGATCTACGAGAAGATGCTCGTGGCCCGACTCAAGTTCCATTTGTTGCCCAGGATGAGTACTCGCCAGTACGGCTTCATGCCCCAAAAAAGCACTGAGGACTCCCTCTATACACTCATGGGGCACATTCGTGGCAGACTCAAAGCAAAGAGGCTTGTCACGATTGTGTCCTTGGACATAGAGGGAGCCTTCGACAGCGCTTGGTGGCCGATCATACGGGTGCGTCTGGCTGAGGAAAAGTGTCCTGTGAACTTGAGAAGGGTCTTTGATAGTTACTTGTCCGAGAGAGTGGTGAAAGTCAGGTACGCGGGAGCGGAGCATAAATCCAGGACCGAGAAGGGATGCGTCCAGGGGTCCATCAGTGGTCCCATATTATGGAACGTGGTGCTAGACCCGCTGATTAAGCAGCTAGAGAGTATGGGGGTCTACTGTCAGGCGTTTGCGGACGATGTCGTCCTTGTGTTCGATGGGGAGACGGCGCTTGAGGTCCAAAGGGATGCCAATGTCGCCCTTGAGTACGTGCACGCATGGGGTGTCGCAAACAAGCTTAAGTTTGCGCCGCATAAGACCAAAGCTATGCTGATAACGCGCAAACTTAAGCATGACACCCCATGTCTCAGAATGGGCGGGGTGGACATTGGCATGTCTGAGGAAATAAAACTGCTAGGTCTCACCATCGACCACAAGTTGACTTTTAACACCCACGTCGCAAACGTCTGCTCCCGAGCCATCGGTATCTATAAGCAGCTCTCGAGGGCCGCAAGGGTCAGTTGGGGTCTGCATCCTGAGGTCATCCGCTGTATTTATACAGCAGCAGTCGAACCCATCGTCCTGTACGCGGCTAGTGCATGGTCGCCGGCCGCAACCAAAATTGGGGTCCAGAAGAAGCTGAACGCCGTCCAGAGGAGCTTCGCGCAGAAGCTGTGCCGAGCCTATCGCACGGTCTCCTTACACTCGGCACTGGTGCTGGCTGGAATACTCCCTCTCGACCTCCGAATTCGAGAGGCGGCTTCACTCTATGAAGCCAAGAGGGGGTTACCCCATCCAGCGCTGGGAGACAGGGAGATCGAGCGAGTGTCATCGGCACTACAGATGCCACACCCGGCTGAGCAGAGGACCATTGAACTGCATCGCCTGGTAGACGAGGAGCAATACAATGCCCACCGCGACTACGCGGTGAGGATCTTTACAGACGGCAGCAAGATTGAGGGCAAGGTCGGGGCCGCACTGTCCGTGTGGACCGACCAGGCCGAGGTTAAGGCCCTCAAGCTTGCTTTGCCGTCTTACAGTACCGTCTACCAGGCTGAGCTCCTCGCCCTCTGCGAAGCCACGAAGGAAGTCCTCCGAAGGACCGAGACGGCGTTCGCTATCTACAGTGACTCCATGGCAGCTCTCCAAACCGTCGTGAACCCCGAAGCCCTCCACGCCCTCGCAGTAGAAGCAAGGGACGCCATCCGCCGCAGCAGTATCCAGAACAAGAGCGTCTCCTTGTTCTGGATCAAAGCTCATGCGGGGCTGGAGGGCAACGAGAGAGCCGACTCGCTCGCAAAGGAGGCTGCCCTAAGGTGTAAGCGGCAACCCCACTACGATAAATGCCCGGTTTCATTTGTTAAGCGTATGATCCGTATGGATACGCTGAACGAATGGAACCGGAGGTATTGTACTGGGGAAACGGCGGCCACGACGAAGGTATTCTTCCCGTGCGCGATCGCTGCGTACAGGACGGTGCGGAAAGTAGAGATGACCCAGGAGCTGACCCAGGCCCTAACAGGGCACGGCGGGTTTTCCGAATACCTGACTCGTTTCAAGTGCAAGGAGAACCCGGCGTGCGTCTGCGACCCCGACAAGCAGGAGACAGTCCTCCATCTCCTGACGCAGTGCCCTGTATATTCCTCCCACAGGCACGACTTTGAGACGAAGGTAAATATGGAAGTGAAAGAAGGAAATCTCAGTACTTTGATAGCAGACCGAAAACATCGAATAAAATTCATAGAATTTATAGTTAAAATTGTGCAATCCGTAAATAAACGGAATAAATAACCTCTAAATGATGATTAACTAGATAAGACAAATTTTAAATAATTAGGATTATCATGATGAATGTATAATTTCACAATAACATTTTTTATTATTTTATAAAAATCTATATTTATTTTACCATGGAATAAGAAATACAATGACTGAATTTTAAAACCTACCTCCCATAAAAAACGACCCTGCGACACAAGTATGGCAGGGGTCCTTTCGCATTATATATAAAAAAAAAAAAAAAAAAAAAAAAAAAAAAACCTAACCTAACCTAACCTAACCTAACCTAACCTAACCTAACCTAACCTAACCTAACCTAACCTAACCTAACCTAACCTAACCTAACCTAACCTAACCTAACCTAACCTAACCTAACCTAACCTAACCTAACCTAACCTAACCTAACCTAACCTAACCTAACCTAACCTAACCTAACCTAACCTAACCTAACCTAACCTAACCTAACCTAACCTAACCTAACCTAACCTAACCTAACCTAACCTAACCTAACCTAACCTAACCTAACCTAACCTAACCTAACCTAACCTAACCTAACCTAACCTAACCTAACCTAACCTAACCTAACCTAACCTAACCTAACCTAACCTAACCTAACCTAACCTAACCTAACCTAACCTAACCTAACCTAACCTAACCTAACCTAACCTAACCTAACCTAACCTGGAGGCATATAGAGTCGTACGGAAAATAGAACCGGATAAGCTGTTAACCCAGATGATGACAGGGCACGGTGGGTTTTCTGAGTACTTGCATCGCTTTAAGTGCAAGGATGACCCATCGTGCATCTGCGAGCCAGGAAAGGTCGAATCGGTACCCCACATTCTGTTGGAATGCCCTGTACATAGCTTAGAACGCCTTGAAATCGAAGCAAAGCTGGATCAAAAAATTACAATCGACACTATTAGCTCAATTATGACAGGAAAAAAGTTGCGTAAATTTATAGAGTATGGCAAGCAAATAGTTAGTAAAGTTAATAATAGAAATAAGTAGGAACCAGGAACGTTATGTTACCAAATATGATATTGCATATTTTGGAAAAACATAAAAGATAAAACAGTAAATAAAACGAGCGCAATAAATAACTGTTATAGAATGTAAGTGGAAGATAATGTAACGATTATATAAGATAAGACTGTAAAAGACAACAGTGTATACGATAAGATAGTATAAGATTAGATTGTAGAAGATAAACTGTAGAAGAAAATATTGTAAGAGATGGGATTGTAAAAGACAATACTGTGTATCTTGTAAGATTGTGTAAGATAAGATAGCATAAGATAAGATTATATGAGGTAAGATTGTTGAAAATAATATTGTAAAAGATAATATTGTAGAAGATAAGATTGTATAAGATAAGACCGTATAAGACTATGTAAGCTACAAATAAAACCAAGAGTGTACCCATTTAATGAACAATACCCCAAATAAAGAAAGAAGTATAAGGATATATATAGAAGTAGCTCTGTAGGCGGGAACTCCCAACCGCGGCTTGAAAGAGACGAATGAAAGAAAGAATTGTATGAAGAATAAAAGTACGAGAAGCAAAAATGCGAGAACTAGAATGAAAGTGTAGCATAGTATAATAAAGACTCTGGCCACCAAGTCGGAGGTAGGCAGATTAAAAATTTAAAAAAAAAAAAAAAAAAAAAAAAAAACCTAACCTAACCTAACCTAACCTAACCTAACCTAACCTAACCTAACCTAACCTAACCTAACCTAACCTAACCTAACCTAACCTAACCTAACCTAACCTAACCTAACCTAACCTAACCTAACCTAACCTAACCTAACCTAACCTAACCTAACCTAACCTAACCTAACCTAACCTAACCTAACCTAACCTAACCTAACCTAACCTAACCTAACCTAACCTAACCTAACCTAACCTAACCTAACCTAACCTAACCTAACCGAATTATTTCAGACCTTTTACATACAGCAAACATACAACTGTCGTACATTTTTGAACGCGGCTCAGTGAGCCCTATACGATTATCATAAAATATTTGACAATTTTCCAAAAGAAAACTTTTTACTTAGGAAAAACCAATTTTCAATTTATTCAAAACTTAAAAATTTTATAACAGTCTTCCTATTTGACCTAACTCTGTTCTGGAAACGCCAACGGACGCGCATTCGCTCGTTCTACGGGATACCTGTAACAGAAAAGTCAAATTAGGTCCATTTTCAAAACTTGTTTTCGAAATTTTCATAAAAAATCACCTTTTTCATCCATTTTTCGGCCATAACTCCCGTTCCCGACGTCCGATCCGGACCGGGTTTACGTCATAGTATAGGACTCCGTGCCCGCTGTGCGTGTGCACTGCAAAAAACGAACCCTTCATAGAAAAATTTTACACCCGACAGTTAAAAACTGTAAAACTTACAAATTTTCATACATTCTCTTTAGAACAACCCCTATATTAACGAGCTATCCCTAATATTCCCGAAAAATTTTATCATCTCCTGTACGGGACGCTTAGGTTAGTCTCCCAGTAGAAAACCAGCAGCGAGTCTCGCAGGGTTCCGCGGGGAAGCTCGAAAACGTTAAATTCATAGTTCTATAGATCTATATAGGTATAACCAAAAATCTACTTACCAGAGCGTTGTTTTTGAGAACTTTAATTATTTCAGACCTTTTACATACAGCAAACATACAACTGTCGTACATTTTTGAACGCGGCTCAGTGAGCCCTATACGATTATCATAAAATATTTGACAATTTTCCAAAAGAAAACTTTTTACTTAGGAAAAACCAATTTTCAATTTATTCAAAACTTAAAAATTTTATAACAGTCTTCCTATTTGACCTAACTCTGTTCTGGAAACGCCAACGGACGCGCATTCGCTCGTTCTACGGGATACCTGTAACAGAAAAGTCAAATTAGGTCCATTTTCAAAACTTGTTTTCGAAATTTTCATAAAAAATCACCTTTTTCATCCATTTTTCGGCCATAACTCCCGTTCCCGACGTCCGATCCGGACCGGGTTTACGTCATAGTATAGGACTCCGTGCCCGCTGTGCGTGTGCACTGCAAAAAACGAACCCTTCATAGAAAAATTTTACACCCGACAGTTAAAAACTGTAAAACTTACAAATTTTCATACATTCTCTTTAGAACAACCCCTATATTAACGAGCTATCCCTAATATTCCCGAAAAATTTTATCATCTCCTGTACGGGACGCTTAGGTTAGTCTCCCAGTAGAAAACCAGCAGCGAGTCTCGCAGGGTTCCGCGGGGAAGCTCGAAAACGTTAAATTCATAGTTCTATAGATCTATATAGGTATAACCAAAAATCTACTTACCAGAGCGTTGTTTTTGAGAACTTTAATTATTTCAGACCTTTTACATACAGCAAACATACAACTGTCGTACATTTTTGAACGCGGCTCAGTGAGCCCTATACGATTATCATAAAATATTTGACAATTTTCCAAAAGAAAACTTTTTACTTAGGAAAAACCAATTTTCAATTTATTCAAAACTTAAAAATTTTATAACAGTCTTCCTATTTGACCTAACTCTGTTCTGGAAACGCCAACGGACGCGCATTCGCTCGTTCTACGGGATACCTGTAACAGAAAAGTCAAATTAGGTCCATTTTCAAAACTTGTTTTCGAAATTTTCATAAAAAATCACCTTTTTCATCCATTTTTCGGCCATAACTCCCGTTCCCGACGTCCGATCCGGACCGGGTTTACGTCATAGTATAGGACTCCGTGCCCGCTGTGCGTGTGCACTGCAAAAAACGAACCCTTCATAGAAAAATTTTACACCCGACAGTTAAAAACTGTAAAACTTACAAATTTTCATACATTCTCTTTAGAACAACCCCTATATTAACGAGCTATCCCTAATATTCCCGAAAAATTTTATCATCTCCTGTACGGGACGCTTAGGTTAGTCTCCCAGTAGAAAACCAGCAGCGAGTCTCGCAGGGTTCCGCGGGGAAGCTCGAAAACGTTAAATTCATAGTTCTATAGATCTATATAGGTATAACCAAAAATCTACTTACCAGAGCGTTGTTTTTGAGAACTTTAATTATTTCAGACCTTTTACATACAGCAAACATACAACTGTCGTACATTTTTGAACGCGGCTCAGTGAGCCCTATACGATTATCATAAAATATTTGACAATTTTCCAAAAGAAAACTTTTTACTTAGGAAAAACCAATTTTCAATTTATTCAAAACTTAAAAATTTTATAACAGTCTTCCTATTTGACCTAACTCTGTTCTGGAAACGCCAACGGACGCGCATTCGCTCGTTCTACGGGATACCTGTAACAGAAAAGTCAAATTAGGTCCATTTTCAAAACTTGTTTTCGAAATTTTCATAAAAAATCACCTTTTTCATCCATTTTTCGGCCATAACTCCCGTTCCCGACGTCCGATCCGGACCGGGTTTACGTCATAGTATAGGACTCCGTGCCCGCTGTGCGTGTGCACTGCAAAAAACGAACCCTTCATAGAAAAATTTTACACCCGACAGTTAAAAACTGTAAAACTTACAAATTTTCATACATTCTCTTTAGAACAACCCCTATATTAACGAGCTATCCCTAATATTCCCGAAAAATTTTATCATCTCCTGTACGGGACGCTTAGGTTAGTCTCCCAGTAGAAAACCAGCAGCGAGTCTCGCAGGGTTCCGCGGGGAAGCTCGAAAACGTTAAATTCATAGTTCTATAGATCTATATAGGTATAACCAAAAATCTACTTACCAGAGCGTTGTTTTTGAGAACTTTAATTATTTCAGACCTTTTACATACAGCAAACATACAACTGTCGTACATTTTTGAACGCGGCTCAGTGAGCCCTATACGATTATCATAAAATATTTGACAATTTTCCAAAAGAAAACTTTTTACTTAGGAAAAACCAATTTTCAATTTATTCAAAACTTAAAAATTTTATAACAGTCTTCCTATTTGACCTAACTCTGTTCTGGAAACGCCAACGGACGCGCATTCGCTCGTTCTACGGGATACCTGTAACAGAAAAGTCAAATTAGGTCCATTTTCAAAACTTGTTTTCGAAATTTTCATAAAAAATCACCTTTTTCATCCATTTTTCGGCCATAACTCCCGTTCCCGACGTCCGATCCGGACCGGGTTTACGTCATAGTATAGGACTCCGTGCCCGCTGTGCGTGTGCACTGCAAAAAACGAACCCTTCATAGAAAAATTTTACACCCGACAGTTAAAAACTGTAAAACTTACAAATTTTCATACATTCTCTTTAGAACAACCCCTATATTAACGAGCTATCCCTAATATTCCCGAAAAATTTTATCATCTCCTGTACGGGACGCTTAGGTTAGTCTCCCAGTAGAAAACCAGCAGCGAGTCTCGCAGGGTTCCGCGGGGAAGCTCGAAAACGTTAAATTCATAGTTCTATAGATCTATATAGGTATAACCAAAAATCTACTTACCAGAGCGTTGTTTTTGAGAACTTTAATTATTTCAGACCTTTTACATACAGCAAACATACAACTGTCGTACATTTTTGAACGCGGCTCAGTGAGCCCTATACGATTATCATAAAATATTTGACAATTTTCCAAAAGAAAACTTTTTACTTAGGAAAAACCAATTTTCAATTTATTCAAAACTTAAAAATTTTATAACAGTCTTCCTATTTGACCTAACTCTGTTCTGGAAACGCCAACGGACGCGCATTCGCTCGTTCTACGGGATACCTGTAACAGAAAAGTCAAATTAGGTCCATTTTCAAAACTTGTTTTCGAAATTTTCATAAAAAATCACCTTTTTCATCCATTTTTCGGCCATAACTCCCGTTCCCGACGTCCGATCCGGACCGGGTTTACGTCATAGTATAGGACTCCGTGCCCGCTGTGCGTGTGCACTGCAAAAAACGAACCCTTCATAGAAAAATTTTACACCCGACAGTTAAAAACTGTAAAACTTACAAATTTTCATACATTCTCTTTAGAACAACCCCTATATTAACGAGCTATCCCTAATATTCCCGAAAAATTTTATCATCTCCTGTACGGGACGCTTAGGTTAGTCTCCCAGTAGAAAACCAGCAGCGAGTCTCGCAGGGTTCCGCGGGGAAGCTCGAAAACGTTAAATTCATAGTTCTATAGATCTATATAGGTATAACCAAAAATCTACTTACCAGAGCGTTGTTTTTGAGAACTTTAATTATTTCAGACCTTTTACATACAGCAAACATACAACTGTCGTACATTTTTGAACGCGGCTCAGTGAGCCCTATACGATTATCATAAAATATTTGACAATTTTCCAAAAGAAAACTTTTTACTTAGGAAAAACCAATTTTCAATTTATTCAAAACTTAAAAATTTTATAACAGTCTTCCTATTTGACCTAACTCTGTTCTGGAAACGCCAACGGACGCGCATTCGCTCGTTCTACGGGATACCTGTAACAGAAAAGTCAAATTAGGTCCATTTTCAAAACTTGTTTTCGAAATTTTCATAAAAAATCACCTTTTTCATCCATTTTTCGGCCATAACTCCCGTTCCCGACGTCCGATCCGGACCGGGTTTACGTCATAGTATAGGACTCCGTGCCCGCTGTGCGTGTGCACTGCAAAAAACGAACCCTTCATAGAAAAATTTTACACCCGACAGTTAAAAACTGTAAAACTTACAAATTTTCATACATTCTCTTTAGAACAACCCCTATATTAACGAGCTATCCCTAATATTCCCGAAAAATTTTATCATCTCCTGTACGGGACGCTTAGGTTAGTCTCCCAGTAGAAAACCAGCAGCGAGTCTCGCAGGGTTCCGCGGGGAAGCTCGAAAACGTTAAATTCATAGTTCTATAGATCTATATAGGTATAACCAAAAATCTACTTACCAGAGCGTTGTTTTTGAGAACTTTAATTATTTCAGACCTTTTACATACAGCAAACATACAACTGTCGTACATTTTTGAACGCGGCTCAGTGAGCCCTATACGATTATCATAAAATATTTGACAATTTTCCAAAAGAAAACTTTTTACTTAGGAAAAACCAATTTTCAATTTATTCAAAACTTAAAAATTTTATAACAGTCTTCCTATTTGACCTAACTCTGTTCTGGAAACGCCAACGGACGCGCATTCGCTCGTTCTACGGGATACCTGTAACAGAAAAGTCAAATTAGGTCCATTTTCAAAACTTGTTTTCGAAATTTTCATAAAAAATCACCTTTTTCATCCATTTTTCGGCCATAACTCCCGTTCCCGACGTCCGATCCGGACCGGGTTTACGTCATAGTATAGGACTCCGTGCCCGCTGTGCGTGTGCACTGCAAAAAACGAACCCTTCATAGAAAAATTTTACACCCGACAGTTAAAAACTGTAAAACTTACAAATTTTCATACATTCTCTTTAGAACAACCCCTATATTAACGAGCTATCCCTAATATTCCCGAAAAATTTTATCATCTCCTGTACGGGACGCTTAGGTTAGTCTCCCAGTAGAAAACCAGCAGCGAGTCTCGCAGGGTTCCGCGGGGAAGCTCGAAAACGTTAAATTCATAGTTCTATAGATCTATATAGGTATAACCAAAAATCTACTTACCAGAGCGTTGTTTTTGAGAACTTTAATTATTTCAGACCTTTTACATACAGCAAACATACAACTGTCGTACATTTTTGAACGCGGCTCAGTGAGCCCTATACGATTATCATAAAATATTTGACAATTTTCCAAAAGAAAACTTTTTACTTAGGAAAAACCAATTTTCAATTTATTCAAAACTTAAAAATTTTATAACAGTCTTCCTATTTGACCTAACTCTGTTCTGGAAACGCCAACGGACGCGCATTCGCTCGTTCTACGGGATACCTGTAACAGAAAAGTCAAATTAGGTCCATTTTCAAAACTTGTTTTCGAAATTTTCATAAAAAATCACCTTTTTCATCCATTTTTCGGCCATAACTCCCGTTTCCGACGTCCGATCCGGACCGGGTTTACGTCATAGTATAGGACTCCGTGCCCGCTGTGCGTGTGCACTGCAAAAAACGAACCCTTCATAGAAAAATTTTACACCCGACAGTTAAAAACTGTAAAACTTACAAATTTTCATACATTCTCTTTAGAACAACCCCTATATTAACGAGCTATCCCTAATATTCCCGAAAAATTTTATCATCTCCTGTACGGGACGCTTAGGTTAGTCTCCCAGTAGAAAACCAGCAGCGAGTCTCGCAGGGTTCCGCGGGGAAGCTCGAAAACGTTAAATTCATAGTTCTATAGATCTATATAGGTATAACCAAAAATCTACTTACCAGAGCGTTGTTTTTGAGAACTTTAATTATTTCAGACCTTTTACATACAGCAAACATACAACTGTCGTACATTTTTGAACGCGGCTCAGTGAGCCCTATACGATTATCATAAAATATTTGACAATTTTCCAAAAGAAAACTTTTTACTTAGGAAAAACCAATTTTCAATTTATTCAAAACTTAAAAATTTTATAACAGTCTTCCTATTTGACCTAACTCTGTTCTGGAAACGCCAACGGACGCGCATTCGCTCGTTCTACGGGATACCTGTAACAGAAAAGTCAAATTAGGTCCATTTTCAAAACTTGTTTTCGAAATTTTCATAAAAAATCACCTTTTTCATCCATTTTTCGGCCATAACTCCCGTTCCCGACGTCCGATCCGGACCGGGTTTACGTCATAGTATAGGACTCCGTGCCCGCTGTGCGTGTGCACTGCAAAAAACGAACCCTTCATAGAAAAATTTTACACCCGACAGTTAAAAACTGTAAAACTTACAAATTTTCATACATTCTCTTTAGAACAACCCCTATATTAACGAGCTATCCCTAATATTCCCGAAAAATTTTATCATCTCCTGTACGGGACGCTTAGGTTAGTCTCCCAGTAGAAAACCAGCAGCGAGTCTCGCAGGGTTCCGCGGGGAAGCTCGAAAACGTTAAATTCATAGTTCTATAGATCTATATAGGTATAACCAAAAATCTACTTACCAGAGCGTTGTTTTTGAGAACTTTAATTATTTCAGACCTTTTACATACAGCAAACATACAACTGTCGTACATTTTTGAACGCGGCTCAGTGAGCCCTATACGATTATCATAAAATATTTGACAATTTTCCAAAAGAAAACTTTTTACTTAGGAAAAACCAATTTTCAATTTATTCAAAACTTAAAAATTTTATAACAGTCTTCCTATTTGACCTAACTCTGTTCTGGAAACGCCAACGGACGCGCATTCGCTCGTTCTACGGGATACCTGTAACAGAAAAGTCAAATTAGGTCCATTTTCAAAACTTGTTTTCGAAATTTTCATAAAAAATCACCTTTTTCATCCATTTTTCGGCCATAACTCCCGTTCCCGACGTCCGATCCGGACCGGGTTTACGTCATAGTATAGGACTCCGTGCCCGCTGTGCGTGTGCACTGCAAAAAACGAACCCTTCATAGAAAAATTTTACACCCGACAGTTAAAAACTGTAAAACTTACAAATTTTCATACATTCTCTTTAGAACAACCCCTATATTAACGAGCTATCCCTAATATTCCCGAAAAATTTTATCATCTCCTGTACGGGACGCTTAGGTTAGTCTCCCAGTAGAAAACCAGCAGCGAGTCTCGCAGGGTTCCGCGGGGAAGCTCGAAAACGTTAAATTCATAGTTCTATAGATCTATATAGGTATAACCAAAAATCTACTTACCAGAGCGTTGTTTTTGAGAACTTTAATTATTTCAGACCTTTTACATACAGCAAACATACAACTGTCGTACATTTTTGAACGCGGCTCAGTGAGCCCTATACGATTATCATAAAATATTTGACAATTTTCCAAAAGAAAACTTTTTACTTAGGAAAAACCAATTTTCAATTTATTCAAAACTTAAAAATTTTATAACAGTCTTCCTATTTGACCTAACTCTGTTCTGGAAACGCCAACGGACGCGCATTCGCTCGTTCTACGGGATACCTGTAACAGAAAAGTCAAATTAGGTCCATTTTCAAAACTTGTTTTCGAAATTTTCATAAAAAATCACCTTTTTCATCCATTTTTCGGCCATAACTCCCGTTCCCGACGTCCGATCCGGACCGGGTTTACGTCATAGTATAGGACTCCGTGCCCGCTGTGCGTGTGCACTGCAAAAAACGAACCCTTCATAGAAAAATTTTACACCCGACAGTTAAAAACTGTAAAACTTACAAATTTTCATACATTCTCTTTAGAACAACCCCTATATTAACGAGCTATCCCTAATATTCCCGAAAAATTTTATCATCTCCTGTACGGGACGCTTAGGTTAGTCTCCCAGTAGAAAACCAGCAGCGAGTCTCGCAGGGTTCCGCGGGGAAGCTCGAAAACGTTAAATTCATAGTTCTATAGATCTATATAGGTATAACCAAAAATCTACTTACCAGAGCGTTGTTTTTGAGAACTTTAATTATTTCAGACCTTTTACATACAGCAAACATACAACTGTCGTACATTTTTGAACGCGGCTCAGTGAGCCCTATACGATTATCATAAAATATTTGACAATTTTCCAAAAGAAAACTTTTTACTTAGGAAAAACCAATTTTCAATTTATTCAAAACTTAAAAATTTTATAACAGTCTTCCTATTTGACCTAACTCTGTTCTGGAAACGCCAACGGACGCGCATTCGCTCGTTCTACGGGATACCTGTAACAGAAAAGTCAAATTAGGTCCATTTTCAAAACTTGTTTTCGAAATTTTCATAAAAAATCACCTTTTTCATCCATTTTTCGGCCATAACTCCCGTTCCCGACGTCCGATCCGGACCGGGTTTACGTCATAGTATAGGACTCCGTGCCCGCTGTGCGTGTGCACTGCAAAAAACGAACCCTTCATAGAAACCCCACCGACCGTGTTCCCACGTTGTCGTCGTGGTGGGGCTTGCGTGTCTCTATGACCTTGAGGGCTATGCCGGTAGAGCTACTCATGCCGGAAGGCCTCAAGCGAGAGACCAGACCAAGAGGAACACACAGGCGGAGTCCAGACGGACCGCCAAGGAGGGTGCACTGTCCAGAAGCATCGGCACCAACAGCTGTTGGTGTTTTTGGACAGTGATTTTGAGAGAGTGGGTTCGCCTCGGGTACGCGTCTGCTTATCAGACGTGACCACGATGGCGAACGAGTTATTGGGGACCCCACCCCAATGTAAAAAAAAGGCAAAGCTGTGCTCAGCAAAAACATGGACGCGTCTCTAAACAGAATACTACCCCAGGAGGGTACCGCCTGCACCGCAGGCGGAGAATCCCTCCCCGAGCAGAGCTCGGGCTGCCCCTCGTATTCTGGGGGGGGCAAAGAGCGCGTCAGGTCCCAAAAGGACCTGTTACCGTCCTTCGTGGACGCAAGGAGCCAGGGTGGCTCACCCATCGGAAGCGCGGAGTCCCTGGGACCTGTTCCCAGCACGTCCGCTGCGCCGGTGGGTCCTGCAGAGGCCGGCAGGAGCTTCGGCCTCAGGGAGGTGAGCGGAGACGCGGCGTCGGACTCCGATGCCGCGTCTTCGCTTGGATCGGAGAGGATGGAGGTGGAGGAGTCCACCTCCAAGACCCAGTTCCTCAAGCGCCGCATGTTGGGGGATGGCCGGAGGACATCCTCCGACGACGACGAACTGGGCGTATCGGCCCGCAAAGTCTCCACCGCTGTGCGGGGTGCGGGCCGAAAGATGGGGAAGGGGAGCCGGCGCAACGCCGAGGAAGTGGCCCGGCGATCCCTCAAAGTCGCCAGGGAGGGGTGCCACCTCGGGGCACTCAGTGGCCTGGTCGGCCCTCCGCAACCGGAGCCTTCGGGCAGTGAGCCAGAAGGTTTGGAGGAGGCGCTGAACAGGTTCACGGAGATCGTGGCAGCTGCCATATCAGGCGTGGCCAAAAAAAGGGAGAGGGTTGCCAAGAGGCGATCCATCTCCCAGGCCATGACCTCGATAACGGAGGCACTAGGTATCGTCCTGGAGCCGTTCAAGCGATCCCTCAATAAGAGGATTGAACGGCTCGAGGCGGACCTGGCCGGTCTCCGTGGATCTGGCCCTGAGGTGGCGCAGGTGGCGCAAAAAGGGGGATGCAAGCAGGGGCAGAGTCGGTCCCAGCCCTTGCCCCGGGCGGAGAGCGAGTTGCTGACCCTGCTGCGGCAGGAGCTGGCCGCCTTCCGGCAGCAGCAACTGGAACAGCAGCAGCAGTTCCAGGAGCGGGTCCAGCGGCAATTCGCTGTCCTGGAGGGCATAGTGCTGCGCCCCCCGCTTGCGGCCTCCGGCGTGAAAAGGGCGGTGTCGTACGCCGCCGCCGCCGCGGCCACGGCTGCTGCGCCAAAGGCGGGCCCGTCGGGGCAACCAGCGCGTGGAACCCAGGTGTCGGAGCCGGCGAGGCCGGTCCCGGCGCCCAAGCAGCAGCAGCGGCAGGGGAAACCTGCTCCTCCCCCGAAAGGCAGAGCGGTGCCTGCCGCTAAATCGGCGGGGCCTTCCGCGGCGGCGGCGACTAGGCCGCGCCTGCCGCCTCCCTTGCCTGAAGAACCCTCGGCTGGCGCCGAATGGACGGTCGCCGGCGCCAGCAGGAAGGCGGGCAAGGCGGCCAGAGCGGCGAAGAAGCGCGAGCGGCGACAGCAGCGCAAGAAGCGGGCCATGGCAGCCAGGCTTCGCGCCCCAAATTCCGCAGCTGTAGTGATCACACTACAGCCAGCTGCGGAAAAGAAGGGCGTGAGCTATGACAAGGTCATGGCGAAGGCGAAGCAGGCGGTGGTGGATCACCTCGACGAGTTCGGAGCCTCTGAAGGCTTCCGAATGAGGCGCACCGCAACCGGGGCCCGAATATTGGAGGTCCCTGGTGCGGACAGCGGCCCTGCCGCGGACGCCCTGGCCGCAAGGATCAGGGCGTCCCTGGACGTCGAGGAGGTCCGAGTGTCCAGGCCCACAAAGTGCATGGACATGCGCATCATGGGCCTGGATGACTCCGTTAGGGTGGAAGAGGTGGTGGCCGCCGTCGTCAGGGCGGGAGGATGCCAGGCCGATCAAGTGCGGGCTGGCACCATCCGTGCTGACAGCACGGGCATGCGGGCCGTTACGGTCAGCTGCCCCGTGTCGGCGGCCAAAGCCATCACGGCTGTAGGCCGTAGGCTCTTGGTGGGCTGGGTCTCCGCGCAGGTAAAACTGCTGGAGCCCAGACCTCTGCGGTGTTACCGCTGCCACGTGGGGCACCACGTGGGGGCCCATTGCGCCGCGGAGGTGGACCGCAGCGACCGCTGCTACCAGTGCGGTCAGGCCGGTCACAAGGCCGTCGAATGCCGTGCAACGCCGCACTGCTACGCATGTGCGGCGGCAGGCAAGCCGGCCGACCACCGGGCTGGGGGCAGGTCCTGCGACCCCCCCGCCAAGGCCAAGGCCAAAGTTAAAAGGCCCGTCCACCCTGACGTACTAACCGCCGCAGCCGCCTCCTTGGCTGCCGCCGCTGTCGCCGTCGCACCCGCCGCGGCAGGGCCCTCACGGGGGGCTCGGGAGGAGACTGTAATGGACTGTCAATAACGACCCCATTACGTCTCCTCCAGGCGAACATCAACCACTGCGCCCCCGCTCAGGATCTGTTGCTCCAGAGCATGGCGCAGTGGTCGATCAATATCGCCGTGGTCTCCGAGCCGTACAATGTCCTGCCCAGGGGAGACTGGGTGCGGGACCTGGACGGCTCGGTGACCCTAATTTCGTCGGCCGCCGCCGGTACCCCGACCCTCGAGGCCGTCACGAGGGGACGGGGTTGCGTGGCAGCACGGTTCGGGGACATTGCAGTGGTAGGCGTCTACCTGTCCCCGAGCAGATCTCTCGGCGATCTTCACATCTCCCTAATGGAGCTGAAAGCCGTCGTCGCTGGGTTTGGTTCCCTCCCCGTGGTCGTTTGCGGGGACTTCAATGCCAAGAACTTGGCTTGGGGTTCCCGGCTCACGAACCAGCGGGGTCGGATGGTGGAGGACTGGGCTCTGGAGACGGGCCTGGTCGTCCTAAACCGGGGTTCTGTCCCCACGTGTGTGCGGATGCGGGGTGACTCAGTGGTGGACATCTCGTTCGCCAGCCCCGCTCTGTCGCCGCGTGTCGTCGACTGGCGCGTTATGGAGGGGGTGGAGACGTTTTCGGACCACCGGTACATCCGGTTCGACGTCTCCGCCCAAACCTCGATTGCGCCGGTCCGACAGAACCCTTGTGGTCCGCGGTGGGCGCTGAGGCAGATGGACCGGGAGCTCCTCCTGGAAGCCGCGACGGTACAGGCCTGGGTGCAAGCACCGGACAGGCCTGTCGACATAGACGTCGAGGCAGAGTGGTTCCGGGAGGCCATGTCGCAAATTTGCGACGCGGCAATGCCCCGAGTCCCTCCAGGACGTGCTCAGCGCCAGGTATACTGGTGGTCGCCGGAGATTGCGGCACTGCGCAACGCGTGCAATGCCGCGCGACGCCGGTATGCCAGATACCGCAGGCGCCGCATCCGTCCACCGGATGCGGAGGCCAGAGAGGCGGAGCTGTACGAGGGATACAGAGCGGCAAAGCGCACCCTCCGAGCGGAGATAAGGCGGGCCAAACTTGAGGCCCGCAACGTGTGGCTGGGGACTCTGAATGGGGACCCATGGGGACGCCCGTACAAATTGGTACGGGACAAACTCCGCCCCTGGGCTCCCCCGCTGACGCAGAGTCTCCGGCCCCAGCTCGTGGAGGGTGTGGTGAGCACTCTGTTCCCCACGCGAGGGGAACACTCTCCCCCGCCCATGGCTCCGCCACCAGCGGTGTCCGACGCGGACCACGATGGCGACGACGACGACAACGCTCCAGAGGTGACCGAGGTAGAGATGAGAGTGGCGGTACGAAGGCTGAGTGCCAAAAATACCGCCCCAGGACCCGACGGCTTGCCTGGGAAGGCATGGGTCCTGGCCATGGAGGCTCTCGGGCCTCGACTAAGAGGGCTCTTCAGCGCATGCATGGAGAGGGGCCAGTTCCCACTTCGCTGGAAGACGGGGAAACTGGTCCTCATCGCGAAGCCGGGGCGCCCCGCGGACTCTCCGTCCGCGTACCGGCCCATTGTGCTGCTCGACGAGGTGGGCAAGCTCTTTGAAAGAGTAATTGCAGACCGCCTCGTCGCACACCTAACACGGGTGGGGCCGGATCTGGCGGACGGCCAGTTCGGCTTTCGCAGGAGGCGCTCCACGGTGGACGCCATCATGTGCGTGCGAGCTCTCACGACAGGGGATGCAGTGGCCCAGGGCAGGTGTGTCGTGGCGGTGTCTCTGGACATCGCCAACGCCTTCAACTCCCTGCCTTGGAGTAGCATTGGGAGGGCACTCCGGTATCACCGGATGCCCGACTACCTCTGTCGTGTGGTCGAGGCGTACCTGTCAGACAGGTACATAACCTACCCCGGTCACCAGGGGGTGTGGGAACGTCGAGAGATGTCGTGCGGTGTTCCGCAGGGATCGGTACTAGGGCCGCCCTTGTGGAACATCGGATACGATTACGTGCTGCGCGGCGACCTCCCTGACGGGGTCAGCGTGGTCTGCTACGCAGACGACACGCTGGTCCTGGCGCAGGGAGAGTCGTACCAGGCGGCGGTCGAACTAGCGACACGCGGGGTCGCGACGGTCGTTGGCAGGATCCAGGAGCTGGGACTCGAGGTGGCATTGCACAAGTCCGAGGCCATGTGCTTTCACGGCCCTCGGAACGCGCCACCACCGGGTTCCCAGCTAACGGTGGGAGGAGTCCACATCGGCGTCGGGTCAACGATGAAGTACCTGGGACTCGTTCTCGACAGCCGATGGGATTTCGACGAGCATTTCCGACGTCTGGCTCCCAAACTAAATCGGACTGGGGCTGCTCTCTCGCGGCTCCTGCCCAACCTTGGGGGTCCAGACGCCTCCTGCCGGAGGCTCTACGCGGGGATCGTTCGGTCCATGGCCCTTTATGGCGCGCCGGTGTGGGCGCCGGGGCTGCGGAAGCAGCCGGCGGCCCGGCTGAACGCGTGCCAGAGGGTCATGGCCATACGGATGGTGCGAGGATACCGGACGATTTCCCGCGAAGCGGCGACCCTTCTTGCTTGCCAGCGACCATGGGAACTGGAGGCAACAGTCCTTGCACTCATGCACGAACGGCGCATGGAGATGCAACGCCGGGGCGAAACTCCGCTGCCGCAACAAGTCGCGGCATGGCGGACAGAGTTCCGGCGAGTTCTCATGGTGAAATGGCGACAGCGACTGTCGCGACCCCGTGCTGGGCACGCCACAATTATGGCGGTAAGTCCCCTCTTTGAGGCGTGGTTGGAAAGACCTCACGGCGTCCTCACATTCCGCATGACGCAGGTCCTCACCGGACACGGTAAGTTCGGGAGGTTCCTGCACCGGATTCGTGCGGAAACGACGCCCGGGTGTCGCCACTGTGTGGCCCACCCGGAGGACACGGTGGAGCACACGGTGGAGGTGTGCCCCGCTTGGGCAGAGCAACGCCGTGACCTCGTGAGGGCAATCGGCGGCGGTGATCTCTCGCGCCGGGCCTTGGTTCAGGCCATGCTCCGGAGCGAGGAGGAGTGGCAGGCGGTCGCCTCTTTCTGCGAAGCAGTAATGCTAGCTAAGGAGGCGGCCGATCGCGTGAGGCAACGGTCCTTACGCTCCAACCGCCGCCGGGATTCCGATCCCGATTTCCGGCCACCGTAGGCGCGGGCTTGCAGACGGCGAGCAATGGGTGGCTCGCCGTCTGGCCGTCCGGTAACCGTCCGGACCGAGCCCAAGTCGTCGACGGCGCGTTTTGTTCCACGCGCGCCTCAAGGAGATGTCAGCAAATCGTAGGGGCCCAGCAGGGTCGAAGCCTACTGGGGCCACGGGTAGTGTGAAAGCGGAACCCGGGGCCCTGGGACGAAGGCAACGAAGGAACAGGAGTGGGTTTTTAGTCAGTAAGAGTCTGACACTATCTCCCGCTCCGCCCAAGAGCGGGGATGTCATTAGGATGATTTTCCCACCGAAAAAAAAAAAAAAAAAAAAAAAAAAAACCCTTCATAGAAAAATTTTACACCCGACAGTTAAAAACTGTAAAACTTACAAATTTTCATACATTCTCTTTAGAACAACCCCTATATTAACGAGCTATCCCTAATATTCCCGAAAAATTTTATCATCTCCTGTACGGGACGCTTAGGTTAGTCTCCCAGTAGAAAACCAGCAGCGAGTCTCGCAGGGTTCCGCGGGGAAGCTCGAAAACGTTAAATTCATAGTTCTATAGATCTATATAGGTATAACCAAAAATCTACTTACCAGAGCGTTGTTTTTGAGAACTTTAATTATTTCAGACCTTTTACATACAGCAAACATACAACTGTCGTACATTTTTGAACGCGGCTCAGTGAGCCCTATACGATTATCATAAAATATTTGACAATTTTCCAAAAGAAAACTTTTTACTTAGGAAAAACCAATTTTCAATTTATTCAAAACTTAAAAATTTTATAACAGTCTTCCTATTTGACCTAACTCTGTTCTGGAAACGCCAACGGACGCGCATTCGCTCGTTCTACGGGATACCTGTAACAGAAAAGTCAAATTAGGTCCATTTTCAAAACTTGTTTTCGAAATTTTCATAAAAAATCACCTTTTTCATCCATTTTTCGGCCATAACTCCCGTTCCCGACGTCCGATCCGGACCGGGTTTACGTCATAGTATAGGACTCCGTGCCCGCTGTGCGTGTGCACTGCAAAAAACGAACCCTTCATAGAAAAATTTTACACCCGACAGTTAAAAACTGTAAAACTTACAAATTTTCATACATTCTCTTTAGAACAACCCCTATATTAACGAGCTATCCCTAATATTCCCGAAAAATTTTATCATCTCCTGTACGGGACGCTTAGGTTAGTCTCCCAGTAGAAAACCAGCAGCGAGTCTCGCAGGGTTCCGCGGGGAAGCTCGAAAACGTTAAATTCATAGTTCTATAGATCTATATAGGTATAACCAAAAATCTACTTACCAGAGCGTTGTTTTTGAGAACTTTAATTATTTCAGACCTTTTACATACAGCAAACATACAACTGTCGTACATTTTTGAACGCGGCTCAGTGAGCCCTATACGATTATCATAAAATATTTGACAATTTTCCAAAAGAAAACTTTTTACTTAGGAAAAACCAATTTTCAATTTATTCAAAACTTAAAAATTTTATAACAGTCTTCCTATTTGACCTAACTCTGTTCTGGAAACGCCAACGGACGCGCATTCGCTCGTTCTACGGGATACCTGTAACAGAAAAGTCAAATTAGGTCCATTTTCAAAACTTGTTTTCGAAATTTTCATAAAAAATCACCTTTTTCATCCATTTTTCGGCCATAACTCCCGTTCCCGACGTCCGATCCGGACCGGGTTTACGTCATAGTATAGGACTCCGTGCCCGCTGTGCGTGTGCACTGCAAAAAACGAACCCTTCATAGAAAAATTTTACACCCGACAGTTAAAAACTGTAAAACTTACAAATTTTCATACATTCTCTTTAGAACAACCCCTATATTAACGAGCTATCCCTAATATTCCCGAAAAATTTTATCATCTCCTGTACGGGACGCTTAGGTTAGTCTCCCAGTAGAAAACCAGCAGCGAGTCTCGCAGGGTTCCGCGGGGAAGCTCGAAAACGTTAAATTCATAGTTCTATAGATCTATATAGGTATAACCAAAAATCTACTTACCAGAGCGTTGTTTTTGAGAACTTTAATTATTTCAGACCTTTTACATACAGCAAACATACAACTGTCGTACATTTTTGAACGCGGCTCAGTGAGCCCTATACGATTATCATAAAATATTTGACAATTTTCCAAAAGAAAACTTTTTACTTAGGAAAAACCAATTTTCAATTTATTCAAAACTTAAAAATTTTATAACAGTCTTCCTATTTGACCTAACTCTGTTCTGGAAACGCCAACGGACGCGCATTCGCTCGTTCTACGGGATACCTGTAACAGAAAAGTCAAATTAGGTCCATTTTCAAAACTTGTTTTCGAAATTTTCATAAAAAATCACCTTTTTCATCCATTTTTCGGCCATAACTCCCGTTCCCGACGTCCGATCCGGACCGGGTTTACGTCATAGTATAGGACTCCGTGCCCGCTGTGCGTGTGCACTGCAAAAAACGAACCCTTCATAGAAAAATTTTACACCCGACAGTTAAAAACTGTAAAACTTACAAATTTTCATACATTCTCTTTAGAACAACCCCTATATTAACGAGCTATCCCTAATATTCCCGAAAAATTTTATCATCTCCTGTACGGGACGCTTAGGTTAGTCTCCCAGTAGAAAACCAGCAGCGAGTCTCGCAGGGTTCCGCGGGGAAGCTCGAAAACGTTAAATTCATAGTTCTATAGATCTATATAGGTATAACCAAAAATCTACTTACCAGAGCGTTGTTTTTGAGAACTTTAATTATTTCAGACCTTTTACATACAGCAAACATACAACTGTCGTACATTTTTGAACGCGGCTCAGTGAGCCCTATACGATTATCATAAAATATTTGACAATTTTCCAAAAGAAAACTTTTTACTTAGGAAAAACCAATTTTCAATTTATTCAAAACTTAAAAATTTTATAACAGTCTTCCTATTTGACCTAACTCTGTTCTGGAAACGCCAACGGACGCGCATTCGCTCGTTCTACGGGATACCTGTAACAGAAAAGTCAAATTAGGTCCATTTT
This sequence comes from Mythimna vitellina, assembly GCA_949316375.1. NCBI lineage: Eukaryota > Metazoa > Arthropoda > Insecta > Lepidoptera > Noctuidae > Mythimna > Mythimna vitellina. The sequence continues at coordinate 29,709 of OX438686.1, forward strand.
CAAAACTTGTTTTCGAAATTTTCATAAAAAATCACCTTTTTCATCCATTTTTCGGCCATAACTCCCGTTCCCGACGTCCGATCCGGACCGGGTTTACGTCATAGTATAGGACTCCGTGCCCGCTGTGCGTGTGCACTGCAAAAAACGAACCCTTCATAGAAAAATTTTACACCCGACAGTTAAAAACTGTAAAACTTACAAATTTTCATACATTCTCTTTAGAACAACCCCTATATTAACGAGCTATCCCTAATATTCCCGAAAAATTTTATCATCTCCTGTACGGGACGCTTAGGTTAGTCTCCCAGTAGAAAACCAGCAGCGAGTCTCGCAGGGTTCCGCGGGGAAGCTCGAAAACGTTAAATTCATAGTTCTATAGATCTATATAGGTATAACCAAAAATCTACTTACCAGAGCGTTGTTTTTGAGAACTTTAATTATTTCAGACCTTTTACATACAGCAAACATACAACTGTCGTACATTTTTGAACGCGGCTCAGTGAGCCCTATACGATTATCATAAAATATTTGACAATTTTCCAAAAGAAAACTTTTTACTTAGGAAAAACCAATTTTCAATTTATTCAAAACTTAAAAATTTTATAACAGTCTTCCTATTTGACCTAACTCTGTTCTGGAAACGCCAACGGACGCGCATTCGCTCGTTCTACGGGATACCTGTAACAGAAAAGTCAAATTAGGTCCATTTTCAAAACTTGTTTTCGAAATTTTCATAAAAAATCACCTTTTTCATCCATTTTTCGGCCATAACTCCCGTTCCCGACGTCCGATCCGGACCGGGTTTACGTCATAGTATAGGACTCCGTGCCCGCTGTGCGTGTGCACTGCAAAAAACGAACCCTTCATAGAAAAATTTTACACCCGACAGTTAAAAACTGTAAAACTTACAAATTTTCATACATTCTCTTTAGAACAACCCCTATATTAACGAGCTATCCCTAATATTCCCGAAAAATTTTATCATCTCCTGTACGGGACGCTTAGGTTAGTCTCCCAGTAGAAAACCAGCAGCGAGTCTCGCAGGGTTCCGCGGGGAAGCTCGAAAACGTTAAATTCATAGTTCTATAGATCTATATAGGTATAACCAAAAATCTACTTACCAGAGCGTTGTTTTTGAGAACTTTAATTATTTCAGACCTTTTACATACAGCAAACATACAACTGTCGTACATTTTTGAACGCGGCTCAGTGAGCCCTATACGATTATCATAAAATATTTGACAATTTTCCAAAAGAAAACTTTTTACTTAGGAAAAACCAATTTTCAATTTATTCAAAACTTAAAAATTTTATAACAGTCTTCCTATTTGACCTAACTCTGTTCTGGAAACGCCAACGGACGCGCATTCGCTCGTTCTACGGGATACCTGTAACAGAAAAGTCAAATTAGGTCCATTTTCAAAACTTGTTTTCGAAATTTTCATAAAAAATCACCTTTTTCATCCATTTTTCGGCCATAACTCCCGTTCCCGACGTCCGATCCGGACCGGGTTTACGTCATAGTATAGGACTCCGTGCCCGCTGTGCGTGTGCACTGCAAAAAACGAACCCTTCATAGAAAAATTTTACACCCGACAGTTAAAAACTGTAAAACTTACAAATTTTCATACATTCTCTTTAGAACAACCCCTATATTAACGAGCTATCCCTAATATTCCCGAAAAATTTTATCATCTCCTGTACGGGACGCTTAGGTTAGTCTCCCAGTAGAAAACCAGCAGCGAGTCTCGCAGGGTTCCGCGGGGAAGCTCGAAAACGTTAAATTCATAGTTCTATAGATCTATATAGGTATAACCAAAAATCTACTTACCAGAGCGTTGTTTTTGAGAACTTTAATTATTTCAGACCTTTTACATACAGCAAACATACAACTGTCGTACATTTTTGAACGCGGCTCAGTGAGCCCTATACGATTATCATAAAATATTTGACAATTTTCCAAAAGAAAACTTTTTACTTAGGAAAAACCAATTTTCAATTTATTCAAAACTTAAAAATTTTATAACAGTCTTCCTATTTGACCTAACTCTGTTCTGGAAACGCCAACGGACGCGCATTCGCTCGTTCTACGGGATACCTGTAACAGAAAAGTCAAATTAGGTCCATTTTCAAAACTTGTTTTCGAAATTTTCATAAAAAATCACCTTTTTCATCCATTTTTCGGCCATAACTCCCGTTCCCGACGTCCGATCCGGACCGGGTTTACGTCATAGTATAGGACTCCGTGCCCGCTGTGCGTGTGCACTGCAAAAAACGAACCCTTCATAGAAACCCCACCGACCGTGTTCCCACGTTGTCGTCGTGGTGGGGCTTGCGTGTCTCTATGACCTTGAGGGCTATGCCGGTAGAGCTACTCATGCCGGAAGGCCTCAAGCGAGAGACCAGACCAAGAGGAACACACAGGCGGAGTCCAGACGGACCGCCAAGGAGGGTGCACTGTCCAGAAGCATCGGCACCAACAGCTGTTGGTGTTTTTGGACAGTGATTTTGAGAGAGTGGGTTCGCCTCGGGTACGCGTCTGCTTATCAGACGTGACCACGATGGCGAACGAGTTATTGGGGACCCCACCCCAATGTAAAAAAAAGGCAAAGCTGTGCTCAGCAAAAACATGGACGCGTCTCTAAACAGAATACTACCCCAGGAGGGTACCGCCTGCACCGCAGGCGGAGAATCCCTCCCCGAGCAGAGCTCGGGCTGCCCCTCGTATTCTGGGGGGGGCAAAGAGCGCGTCAGGTCCCAAAAGGACCTGTTACCGTCCTTCGTGGACGCAAGGAGCCAGGGTGGCTCACCCATCGGAAGCGCGGAGTCCCTGGGACCTGTTCCCAGCACGTCCGCTGCGCCGGTGGGTCCTGCAGAGGCCGGCAGGAGCTTCGGCCTCAGGGAGGTGAGCGGAGACGCGGCGTCGGACTCCGATGCCGCGTCTTCGCTTGGATCGGAGAGGATGGAGGTGGAGGAGTCCACCTCCAAGACCCAGTTCCTCAAGCGCCGCATGTTGGGGGATGGCCGGAGGACATCCTCCGACGACGACGAACTGGGCGTATCGGCCCGCAAAGTCTCCACCGCTGTGCGGGGTGCGGGCCGAAAGATGGGGAAGGGGAGCCGGCGCAACGCCGAGGAAGTGGCCCGGCGATCCCTCAAAGTCGCCAGGGAGGGGTGCCACCTCGGGGCACTCAGTGGCCTGGTCGGCCCTCCGCAACCGGAGCCTTCGGGCAGTGAGCCAGAAGGTTTGGAGGAGGCGCTGAACAGGTTCACGGAGATCGTGGCAGCTGCCATATCAGGCGTGGCCAAAAAAAGGGAGAGGGTTGCCAAGAGGCGATCCATCTCCCAGGCCATGACCTCGATAACGGAGGCACTAGGTATCGTCCTGGAGCCGTTCAAGCGATCCCTCAATAAGAGGATTGAACGGCTCGAGGCGGACCTGGCCGGTCTCCGTGGATCTGGCCCTGAGGTGGCGCAGGTGGCGCAAAAAGGGGGATGCAAGCAGGGGCAGAGTCGGTCCCAGCCCTTGCCCCGGGCGGAGAGCGAGTTGCTGACCCTGCTGCGGCAGGAGCTGGCCGCCTTCCGGCAGCAGCAACTGGAACAGCAGCAGCAGTTCCAGGAGCGGGTCCAGCGGCAATTCGCTGTCCTGGAGGGCATAGTGCTGCGCCCCCCGCTTGCGGCCTCCGGCGTGAAAAGGGCGGTGTCGTACGCCGCCGCCGCCGCGGCCACGGCTGCTGCGCCAAAGGCGGGCCCGTCGGGGCAACCAGCGCGTGGAACCCAGGTGTCGGAGCCGGCGAGGCCGGTCCCGGCGCCCAAGCAGCAGCAGCGGCAGGGGAAACCTGCTCCTCCCCCGAAAGGCAGAGCGGTGCCTGCCGCTAAATCGGCGGGGCCTTCCGCGGCGGCGGCGACTAGGCCGCGCCTGCCGCCTCCCTTGCCTGAAGAACCCTCGGCTGGCGCCGAATGGACGGTCGCCGGCGCCAGCAGGAAGGCGGGCAAGGCGGCCAGAGCGGCGAAGAAGCGCGAGCGGCGACAGCAGCGCAAGAAGCGGGCCATGGCAGCCAGGCTTCGCGCCCCAAATTCCGCAGCTGTAGTGATCACACTACAGCCAGCTGCGGAAAAGAAGGGCGTGAGCTATGACAAGGTCATGGCGAAGGCGAAGCAGGCGGTGGTGGATCACCTCGACGAGTTCGGAGCCTCTGAAGGCTTCCGAATGAGGCGCACCGCAACCGGGGCCCGAATATTGGAGGTCCCTGGTGCGGACAGCGGCCCTGCCGCGGACGCCCTGGCCGCAAGGATCAGGGCGTCCCTGGACGTCGAGGAGGTCCGAGTGTCCAGGCCCACAAAGTGCATGGACATGCGCATCATGGGCCTGGATGACTCCGTTAGGGTGGAAGAGGTGGTGGCCGCCGTCGTCAGGGCGGGAGGATGCCAGGCCGATCAAGTGCGGGCTGGCACCATCCGTGCTGACAGCACGGGCATGCGGGCCGTTACGGTCAGCTGCCCCGTGTCGGCGGCCAAAGCCATCACGGCTGTAGGCCGTAGGCTCTTGGTGGGCTGGGTCTCCGCGCAGGTAAAACTGCTGGAGCCCAGACCTCTGCGGTGTTACCGCTGCCACGTGGGGCACCACGTGGGGGCCCATTGCGCCGCGGAGGTGGACCGCAGCGACCGCTGCTACCAGTGCGGTCAGGCCGGTCACAAGGCCGTCGAATGCCGTGCAACGCCGCACTGCTACGCATGTGCGGCGGCAGGCAAGCCGGCCGACCACCGGGCTGGGGGCAGGTCCTGCGACCCCCCCGCCAAGGCCAAGGCCAAAGTTAAAAGGCCCGTCCACCCTGACGTACTAACCGCCGCAGCCGCCTCCTTGGCTGCCGCCGCTGTCGCCGTCGCACCCGCCGCGGCAGGGCCCTCACGGGGGGCTCGGGAGGAGACTGTAATGGACTGTCAATAACGACCCCATTACGTCTCCTCCAGGCGAACATCAACCACTGCGCCCCCGCTCAGGATCTGTTGCTCCAGAGCATGGCGCAGTGGTCGATCAATATCGCCGTGGTCTCCGAGCCGTACAATGTCCTGCCCAGGGGAGACTGGGTGCGGGACCTGGACGGCTCGGTGACCCTAATTTCGTCGGCCGCCGCCGGTACCCCGACCCTCGAGGCCGTCACGAGGGGACGGGGTTGCGTGGCAGCACGGTTCGGGGACATTGCAGTGGTAGGCGTCTACCTGTCCCCGAGCAGATCTCTCGGCGATCTTCACATCTCCCTAATGGAGCTGAAAGCCGTCGTCGCTGGGTTTGGTTCCCTCCCCGTGGTCGTTTGCGGGGACTTCAATGCCAAGAACTTGGCTTGGGGTTCCCGGCTCACGAACCAGCGGGGTCGGATGGTGGAGGACTGGGCTCTGGAGACGGGCCTGGTCGTCCTAAACCGGGGTTCTGTCCCCACGTGTGTGCGGATGCGGGGTGACTCAGTGGTGGACATCTCGTTCGCCAGCCCCGCTCTGTCGCCGCGTGTCGTCGACTGGCGCGTTATGGAGGGGGTGGAGACGTTTTCGGACCACCGGTACATCCGGTTCGACGTCTCCGCCCAAACCTCGATTGCGCCGGTCCGACAGAACCCTTGTGGTCCGCGGTGGGCGCTGAGGCAGATGGACCGGGAGCTCCTCCTGGAAGCCGCGACGGTACAGGCCTGGGTGCAAGCACCGGACAGGCCTGTCGACATAGACGTCGAGGCAGAGTGGTTCCGGGAGGCCATGTCGCAAATTTGCGACGCGGCAATGCCCCGAGTCCCTCCAGGACGTGCTCAGCGCCAGGTATACTGGTGGTCGCCGGAGATTGCGGCACTGCGCAACGCGTGCAATGCCGCGCGACGCCGGTATGCCAGATACCGCAGGCGCCGCATCCGTCCACCGGATGCGGAGGCCAGAGAGGCGGAGCTGTACGAGGGATACAGAGCGGCAAAGCGCACCCTCCGAGCGGAGATAAGGCGGGCCAAACTTGAGGCCCGCAACGTGTGGCTGGGGACTCTGAATGGGGACCCATGGGGACGCCCGTACAAATTGGTACGGGACAAACTCCGCCCCTGGGCTCCCCCGCTGACGCAGAGTCTCCGGCCCCAGCTCGTGGAGGGTGTGGTGAGCACTCTGTTCCCCACGCGAGGGGAACACTCTCCCCCGCCCATGGCTCCGCCACCAGCGGTGTCCGACGCGGACCACGATGGCGACGACGACGACAACGCTCCAGAGGTGACCGAGGTAGAGATGAGAGTGGCGGTACGAAGGCTGAGTGCCAAAAATACCGCCCCAGGACCCGACGGCTTGCCTGGGAAGGCATGGGTCCTGGCCATGGAGGCTCTCGGGCCTCGACTAAGAGGGCTCTTCAGCGCATGCATGGAGAGGGGCCAGTTCCCACTTCGCTGGAAGACGGGGAAACTGGTCCTCATCGCGAAGCCGGGGCGCCCCGCGGACTCTCCGTCCGCGTACCGGCCCATTGTGCTGCTCGACGAGGTGGGCAAGCTCTTTGAAAGAGTAATTGCAGACCGCCTCGTCGCACACCTAACACGGGTGGGGCCGGATCTGGCGGACGGCCAGTTCGGCTTTCGCAGGAGGCGCTCCACGGTGGACGCCATCATGTGCGTGCGAGCTCTCACGACAGGGGATGCAGTGGCCCAGGGCAGGTGTGTCGTGGCGGTGTCTCTGGACATCGCCAACGCCTTCAACTCCCTGCCTTGGAGTAGCATTGGGAGGGCACTCCGGTATCACCGGATGCCCGACTACCTCTGTCGTGTGGTCGAGGCGTACCTGTCAGACAGGTACATAACCTACCCCGGTCACCAGGGGGTGTGGGAACGTCGAGAGATGTCGTGCGGTGTTCCGCAGGGATCGGTACTAGGGCCGCCCTTGTGGAACATCGGATACGATTACGTGCTGCGCGGCGACCTCCCTGACGGGGTCAGCGTGGTCTGCTACGCAGACGACACGCTGGTCCTGGCGCAGGGAGAGTCGTACCAGGCGGCGGTCGAACTAGCGACACGCGGGGTCGCGACGGTCGTTGGCAGGATCCAGGAGCTGGGACTCGAGGTGGCATTGCACAAGTCCGAGGCCATGTGCTTTCACGGCCCTCGGAACGCGCCACCACCGGGTTCCCAGCTAACGGTGGGAGGAGTCCACATCGGCGTCGGGTCAACGATGAAGTACCTGGGACTCGTTCTCGACAGCCGATGGGATTTCGACGAGCATTTCCGACGTCTGGCTCCCAAACTAAATCGGACTGGGGCTGCTCTCTCGCGGCTCCTGCCCAACCTTGGGGGTCCAGACGCCTCCTGCCGGAGGCTCTACGCGGGGATCGTTCGGTCCATGGCCCTTTATGGCGCGCCGGTGTGGGCGCCGGGGCTGCGGAAGCAGCCGGCGGCCCGGCTGAACGCGTGCCAGAGGGTCATGGCCATACGGATGGTGCGAGGATACCGGACGATTTCCCGCGAAGCGGCGACCCTTCTTGCTTGCCAGCGACCATGGGAACTGGAGGCAACAGTCCTTGCACTCATGCACGAACGGCGCATGGAGATGCAACGCCGGGGCGAAACTCCGCTGCCGCAACAAGTCGCGGCATGGCGGACAGAGTTCCGGCGAGTTCTCATGGTGAAATGGCGACAGCGACTGTCGCGACCCCGTGCTGGGCACGCCACAATTATGGCGGTAAGTCCCCTCTTTGAGGCGTGGTTGGAAAGACCTCACGGCGTCCTCACATTCCGCATGACGCAGGTCCTCACCGGACACGGTAAGTTCGGGAGGTTCCTGCACCGGATTCGTGCGGAAACGACGCCCGGGTGTCGCCACTGTGTGGCCCACCCGGAGGACACGGTGGAGCACACGGTGGAGGTGTGCCCCGCTTGGGCAGAGCAACGCCGTGACCTCGTGAGGGCAATCGGCGGCGGTGATCTCTCGCGCCGGGCCTTGGTTCAGGCCATGCTCCGGAGCGAGGAGGAGTGGCAGGCGGTCGCCTCTTTCTGCGAAGCAGTAATGCTAGCTAAGGAGGCGGCCGATCGCGTGAGGCAACGGTCCTTACGCTCCAACCGCCGCCGGGATTCCGATCCCGATTTCCGGCCACCGTAGGCGCGGGCTTGCAGACGGCGAGCAATGGGTGGCTCGCCGTCTGGCCGTCCGGTAACCGTCCGGACCGAGCCCAAGTCGTCGACGGCGCGTTTTGTTCCACGCGCGCCTCAAGGAGATGTCAGCAAATCGTAGGGGCCCAGCAGGGTCGAAGCCTACTGGGGCCACGGGTAGTGTGAAAGCGGAACCCGGGGCCCTGGGACGAAGGCAACGAAGGAACAGGAGTGGGTTTTTAGTCAGTAAGAGTCTGACACTATCTCCCGCTCCGCCCAAGAGCGGGGATGTCATTAGGATGATTTTCCCACCGAAAAAAAAAAAAAAAAAAAAAAAAAAAACCCTTCATAGAAAAATTTTACACCCGACAGTTAAAAACTGTAAAACTTACAAATTTTCATACATTCTCTTTAGAACAACCCCTATATTAACGAGCTATCCCTAATATTCCCGAAAAATTTTATCATCTCCTGTACGGGACGCTTAGGTTAGTCTCCCAGTAGAAAACCAGCAGCGAGTCTCGCAGGGTTCCGCGGGGAAGCTCGAAAACGTTAAATTCATAGTTCTATAGATCTATATAGGTATAACCAAAAATCTACTTACCAGAGCGTTGTTTTTGAGAACTTTAATTATTTCAGACCTTTTACATACAGCAAACATACAACTGTCGTACATTTTTGAACGCGGCTCAGTGAGCCCTATACGATTATCATAAAATATTTGACAATTTTCCAAAAGAAAACTTTTTACTTAGGAAAAACCAATTTTCAATTTATTCAAAACTTAAAAATTTTATAACAGTCTTCCTATTTGACCTAACTCTGTTCTGGAAACGCCAACGGACGCGCATTCGCTCGTTCTACGGGATACCTGTAACAGAAAAGTCAAATTAGGTCCATTTTCAAAACTTGTTTTCGAAATTTTCATAAAAAATCACCTTTTTCATCCATTTTTCGGCCATAACTCCCGTTCCCGACGTCCGATCCGGACCGGGTTTACGTCATAGTATAGGACTCCGTGCCCGCTGTGCGTGTGCACTGCAAAAAACGAACCCTTCATAGAAAAATTTTACACCCGACAGTTAAAAACTGTAAAACTTACAAATTTTCATACATTCTCTTTAGAACAACCCCTATATTAACGAGCTATCCCTAATATTCCCGAAAAATTTTATCATCTCCTGTACGGGACGCTTAGGTTAGTCTCCCAGTAGAAAACCAGCAGCGAGTCTCGCAGGGTTCCGCGGGGAAGCTCGAAAACGTTAAATTCATAGTTCTATAGATCTATATAGGTATAACCAAAAATCTACTTACCAGAGCGTTGTTTTTGAGAACTTTAATTATTTCAGACCTTTTACATACAGCAAACATACAACTGTCGTACATTTTTGAACGCGGCTCAGTGAGCCCTATACGATTATCATAAAATATTTGACAATTTTCCAAAAGAAAACTTTTTACTTAGGAAAAACCAATTTTCAATTTATTCAAAACTTAAAAATTTTATAACAGTCTTCCTATTTGACCTAACTCTGTTCTGGAAACGCCAACGGACGCGCATTCGCTCGTTCTACGGGATACCTGTAACAGAAAAGTCAAATTAGGTCCATTTTCAAAACTTGTTTTCGAAATTTTCATAAAAAATCACCTTTTTCATCCATTTTTCGGCCATAACTCCCGTTCCCGACGTCCGATCCGGACCGGGTTTACGTCATAGTATAGGACTCCGTGCCCGCTGTGCGTGTGCACTGCAAAAAACGAACCCTTCATAGAAAAATTTTACACCCGACAGTTAAAAACTGTAAAACTTACAAATTTTCATACATTCTCTTTAGAACAACCCCTATATTAACGAGCTATCCCTAATATTCCCGAAAAATTTTATCATCTCCTGTACGGGACGCTTAGGTTAGTCTCCCAGTAGAAAACCAGCAGCGAGTCTCGCAGGGTTCCGCGGGGAAGCTCGAAAACGTTAAATTCATAGTTCTATAGATCTATATAGGTATAACCAAAAATCTACTTACCAGAGCGTTGTTTTTGAGAACTTTAATTATTTCAGACCTTTTACATACAGCAAACATACAACTGTCGTACATTTTTGAACGCGGCTCAGTGAGCCCTATACGATTATCATAAAATATTTGACAATTTTCCAAAAGAAAACTTTTTACTTAGGAAAAACCAATTTTCAATTTATTCAAAACTTAAAAATTTTATAACAGTCTTCCTATTTGACCTAACTCTGTTCTGGAAACGCCAACGGACGCGCATTCGCTCGTTCTACGGGATACCTGTAACAGAAAAGTCAAATTAGGTCCATTTTCAAAACTTGTTTTCGAAATTTTCATAAAAAATCACCTTTTTCATCCATTTTTCGGCCATAACTCCCGTTCCCGACGTCCGATCCGGACCGGGTTTACGTCATAGTATAGGACTCCGTGCCCGCTGTGCGTGTGCACTGCAAAAAACGAACCCTTCATAGAAAAATTTTACACCCGACAGTTAAAAACTGTAAAACTTACAAATTTTCATACATTCTCTTTAGAACAACCCCTATATTAACGAGCTATCCCTAATATTCCCGAAAAATTTTATCATCTCCTGTACGGGACGCTTAGGTTAGTCTCCCAGTAGAAAACCAGCAGCGAGTCTCGCAGGGTTCCGCGGGGAAGCTCGAAAACGTTAAATTCATAGTTCTATAGATCTATATAGGTATAACCAAAAATCTACTTACCAGAGCGTTGTTTTTGAGAACTTTAATTATTTCAGACCTTTTACATACAGCAAACATACAACTGTCGTACATTTTTGAACGCGGCTCAGTGAGCCCTATACGATTATCATAAAATATTTGACAATTTTCCAAAAGAAAACTTTTTACTTAGGAAAAACCAATTTTCAATTTATTCAAAACTTAAAAATTTTATAACAGTCTTCCTATTTGACCTAACTCTGTTCTGGAAACGCCAACGGACGCGCATTCGCTCGTTCTACGGGATACCTGTAACAGAAAAGTCAAATTAGGTCCATTTTCAAAACTTGTTTTCGAAATTTTCATAAAAAATCACCTTTTTCATCCATTTTTCGGCCATAACTCCCGTTCCCGACGTCCGATCCGGACCGGGTTTACGTCATAGTATAGGACTCCGTGCCCGCTGTGCGTGTGCACTGCAAAAAACGAACCCTTCATAGAAAAATTTTACACCCGACAGTTAAAAACTGTAAAACTTACAAATTTTCATACATTCTCTTTAGAACAACCCCTATATTAACGAGCTATCCCTAATATTCCCGAAAAATTTTATCATCTCCTGTACGGGACGCTTAGGTTAGTCTCCCAGTAGAAAACCAGCAGCGAGTCTCGCAGGGTTCCGCGGGGAAGCTCGAAAACGTTAAATTCATAGTTCTATAGATCTATATAGGTATAACCAAAAATCTACTTACCAGAGCGTTGTTTTTGAGAACTTTAATTATTTCAGACCTTTTACATACAGCAAACATACAACTGTCGTACATTTTTGAACGCGGCTCAGTGAGCCCTATACGATTATCATAAAATATTTGACAATTTTCCAAAAGAAAACTTTTTACTTAGGAAAAACCAATTTTCAATTTATTCAAAACTTAAAAATTTTATAACAGTCTTCCTATTTGACCTAACTCTGTTCTGGAAACGCCAACGGACGCGCATTCGCTCGTTCTACGGGATACCTGTAACAGAAAAGTCAAATTAGGTCCATTTTCAAAACTTGTTTTCGAAATTTTCATAAAAAATCACCTTTTTCATCCATTTTTCGGCCATAACTCCCGTTCCCGACGTCCGATCCGGACCGGGTTTACGTCATAGTATAGGACTCCGTGCCCGCTGTGCGTGTGCACTGCAAAAAACGAACCCTTCATAGAAAAATTTTACACCCGACAGTTAAAAACTGTAAAACTTACAAATTTTCATACATTCTCTTTAGAACAACCCCTATATTAACGAGCTATCCCTAATATTCCCGAAAAATTTTATCATCTCCTGTACGGGACGCTTAGGTTAGTCTCCCAGTAGAAAACCAGCAGCGAGTCTCGCAGGGTTCCGCGGGGAAGCTCGAAAACGTTAAATTCATAGTTCTATAGATCTATATAGGTATAACCAAAAATCTACTTACCAGAGCGTTGTTTTTGAGAACTTTAATTATTTCAGACCTTTTACATACAGCAAACATACAACTGTCGTACATTTTTGAACGCGGCTCAGTGAGCCCTATACGATTATCATAAAATATTTGACAATTTTCCAAAAGAAAACTTTTTACTTAGGAAAAACCAATTTTCAATTTATTCAAAACTTAAAAATTTTATAACAGTCTTCCTATTTGACCTAACTCTGTTCTGGAAACGCCAACGGACGCGCATTCGCTCGTTCTACGGGATACCTGTAACAGAAAAGTCAAATTAGGTCCATTTTCAAAACTTGTTTTCGAAATTTTCATAAAAAATCACCTTTTTCATCCATTTTTCGGCCATAACTCCCGTTCCCGACGTCCGATCCGGACCGGGTTTACGTTATAGTATAGGACTCCGTGCCCGCTGTGCGTGTGCACTGCAAAAAACGAACCCTTCATAGAAAAATTTTACACCCGACAGTTAAAAACTGTAAAACTTACAAATTTTCATACATTCTCTTTAGAACAACCCCTATATTAACGAGCTATCCCTAATATTCCCGAAAAATTTTATCATCTCCTGTACGGGACGCTTAGGTTAGTCTCCCAGTAGAAAACCAGCAGCGAGTCTCGCAGGGTTCCGCGGGGAAGCTCGAAAACGTTAAATTCATAGTTCTATAGATCTATATAGGTATAACCAAAAATCTACTTACCAGAGCGTTGTTTTTGAGAACTTTAATTATTTCAGACCTTTTACATACAGCAAACATACAACTGTCGTACATTTTTGAACGCGGCTCAGTGAGCCCTATACGATTATCATAAAATATTTGACAATTTTCCAAAAGAAAACTTTTTACTTAGGAAAAACCAATTTTCAATTTATTCAAAACTTAAAAATTTTATAACAGTCTTCCTATTTGACCTAACTCTGTTCTGGAAACGCCAACGGACGCGCATTCGCTCGTTCTACGGGATACCTGTAACAGAAAAGTCAAATTAGGTCCATTTTCAAAACTTGTTTTCGAAATTTTCATAAAAAATCACCTTTTTCATCCATTTTTCGGCCATAACTCCCGTTCCCGACGTCCGATCCGGACCGGGTTTACGTCATAGTATAGGACTCCGTGCCCGCTGTGCGTGTGCACTGCAAAAAACGAACCCTTCATAGAAAAATTTTACACCCGACAGTTAAAAACTGTAAAACTTACAAATTTTCATACATTCTCTTTAGAACAACCCCTATATTAACGAGCTATCCCTAATATTCCCGAAAAATTTTATCATCTCCTGTACGGGACGCTTAGGTTAGTCTCCCAGTAGAAAACCAGCAGCGAGTCTCGCAGGGTTCCGCGGGGAAGCTCGAAAACGTTAAATTCATAGTTCTATAGATCTATATAGGTATAACCAAAAATCTACTTACCAGAGCGTTGTTTTTGAGAACTTTAATTATTTCAGACCTTTTACATACAGCAAACATACAACTGTCGTACATTTTTGAACGCGGCTCAGTGAGCCCTATACGATTATCATAAAATATTTGACAATTTTCCAAAAGAAAACTTTTTACTTAGGAAAAACCAATTTTCAATTTATTCAAAACTTAAAAATTTTATAACAGTCTTCCTATTTGACCTAACTCTGTTCTGGAAACGCCAACGGACGCGCATTCGCTCGTTCTACGGGATACCTGTAACAGAAAAGTCAAATTAGGTCCATTTTCAAAACTTGTTTTCGAAATTTTCATAAAAAATCACCTTTTTCATCCATTTTTCGGCCATAACTCCCGTTCCCGACGTCCGATCCGGACCGGGTTTACGTCATAGTATAGGACTCCGTGCCCGCTGTGCGTGTGCACTGCAAAAAACGAACCCTTCATAGAAAAATTTTACACCCGACAGTTAAAAACTGTAAAACTTACAAATTTTCATACATTCTCTTTAGAACAACCCCTATATTAACGAGCTATCCCTAATATTCCCGAAAAATTTTATCATCTCCTGTACGGGACGCTTAGGTTAGTCTCCCAGTAGAAAACCAGCAGCGAGTCTCGCAGGGTTCCGCGGGGAAGCTCGAAAACGTTAAATTCATAGTTCTATAGATCTATATAGGTATAACCAAAAATCTACTTACCAGAGCGTTGTTTTTGAGAACTTTAATTATTTCAGACCTTTTACATACAGCAAACATACAACTGTCGTACATTTTTGAACGCGGCTCAGTGAGCCCTATACGATTATCATAAAATATTTGACAATTTTCCAAAAGAAAACTTTTTACTTAGGAAAAACCAATTTTCAATTTATTCAAAACTTAAAAATTTTATAACAGTCTTCCTATTTGACCTAACTCTGTTCTGGAAACGCCAACGGACGCGCATTCGCTCGTTCTACGGGATACCTGTAACAGAAAAGTCAAATTAGGTCCATTTTCAAAACTTGTTTTCGAAATTTTCATAAAAAATCACCTTTTTCATCCATTTTTCGGCCATAACTCCCGTTCCCGACGTCCGATCCGGACCGGGTTTACGTCATAGTATAGGACTCCGTGCCCGCTGTGCGTGTGCACTGCAAAAAACGAACCCTTCATAGAAAAATTTTACACCCGACAGTTAAAAACTGTAAAACTTACAAATTTTCATACATTCTCTTTAGAACAACCCCTATATTAACGAGCTATCCCTAATATTCCCGAAAAATTTTATCATCTCCTGTACGGGACGCTTAGGTTAGTCTCCCAGTAGAAAACCAGCAGCGAGTCTCGCAGGGTTCCGCGGGGAAGCTCGAAAACGTTAAATTCATAGTTCTATAGATCTATATAGGTATAACCAAAAATCTACTTACCAGAGCGTTGTTTTTGAGAACTTTAATTATTTCAGACCTTTTACATACAGCAAACATACAACTGTCGTACATTTTTGAACGCGGCTCAGTGAGCCCTATACGATTATCATAAAATATTTGACAATTTTCCAAAAGAAAACTTTTTACTTAGGAAAAACCAATTTTCAATTTATTCAAAACTTAAAAATTTTATAACAGTCTTCCTATTTGACCTAACTCTGTTCTGGAAACGCCAACGGACGCGCATTCGCTCGTTCTACGGGATACCTGTAACAGAAAAGTCAAATTAGGTCCATTTTCAAAACTTGTTTTCGAAATTTTCATAAAAAATCACCTTTTTCATCCATTTTTCGGCCATAACTCCCGTTCCCGACGTCCGATCCGGACCGGGTTTACGTCATAGTATAGGACTCCGTGCCCGCTGTGCGTGTGCACTGCAAAAAACGAACCCTTCATAGAAAAATTTTACACCCGACAGTTAAAAACTGTAAAACTTACAAATTTTCATACATTCTCTTTAGAACAACCCCTATATTAACGAGCTATCCCTAATATTCCCGAAAAATTTTATCATCTCCTGTACGGGACGCTTAGGTTAGTCTCCCAGTAGAAAACCAGCAGCGAGTCTCGCAGGGTTCCGCGGGGAAGCTCGAAAACGTTAAATTCATAGTTCTATAGATCTATATAGGTATAACCAAAAATCTACTTACCAGAGCGTTGTTTTTGAGAACTTTAATTATTTCAGACCTTTTACATACAGCAAACATACAACTGTCGTACATTTTTGAACGCGGCTCAGTGAGCCCTATACGATTATCATAAAATATTTGACAATTTTCCAAAAGAAAACTTTTTACTTAGGAAAAACCAATTTTCAATTTATTCAAAACTTAAAAATTTTATAACAGTCTTCCTATTTGACCTAACTCTGTTCTGGAAACGCCAACGGACGCGCATTCGCTCGTTCTACGGGATACCTGTAACAGAAAAGTCAAATTAGGTCCATTTTCAAAACTTGTTTTCGAAATTTTCATAAAAAATCACCTTTTTCATCCATTTTTCGGCCATAACTCCCGTTCCCGACGTCCGATCCGGACCGGGTTTACGTCATAGTATAGGACTCCGTGCCCGCTGTGCGTGTGCACTGCAAAAAACGAACCCTTCATAGAAACCCCACCGACCGTGTTCCCACGTTGTCGTCGTGGTGGGGCTTGCGTGTCTCTATGACCTTGAGGGCTATGCCGGTAGAGCTACTCATGCCGGAAGGCCTCAAGCGAGAGACCAGACCAAGAGGAACACACAGGCGGAGTCCAGACGGACCGCCAAGGAGGGTGCACTGTCCAGAAGCATCGGCACCAACAGCTGTTGGTGTTTTTGGACAGTGATTTTGAGAGAGTGGGTTCGCCTCGGGTACGCGTCTGCTTATCAGACGTGACCACGATGGCGAACGAGTTATTGGGGACCCCACCCCAATGTAAAAAAAAGGCAAAGCTGTGCTCAGCAAAAACATGGACGCGTCTCTAAACAGAATACTACCCCAGGAGGGTACCGCCTGCACCGCAGGCGGAGAATCCCTCCCCGAGCAGAGCTCGGGCTGCCCCTCGTATTCTGGGGGGGGCAAAGAGCGCGTCAGGTCCCAAAAGGACCTGTTACCGTCCTTCGTGGACGCAAGGAGCCAGGGTGGCTCACCCATCGGAAGCGCGGAGTCCCTGGGACCTGTTCCCAGCACGTCCGCTGCGCCGGTGGGTCCTGCAGAGGCCGGCAGGAGCTTCGGCCTCAGGGAGGTGAGCGGAGACGCGGCGTCGGACTCCGATGCCGCGTCTTCGCTTGGATCGGAGAGGATGGAGGTGGAGGAGTCCACCTCCAAGACCCAGTTCCTCAAGCGCCGCATGTTGGGGGATGGCCGGAGGACATCCTCCGACGACGACGAACTGGGCGTATCGGCCCGCAAAGTCTCCACCGCTGTGCGGGGTGCGGGCCGAAAGATGGGGAAGGGGAGCCGGCGCAACGCCGAGGAAGTGGCCCGGCGATCCCTCAAAGTCGCCAGGGAGGGGTGCCACCTCGGGGCACTCAGTGGCCTGGTCGGCCCTCCGCAACCGGAGCCTTCGGGCAGTGAGCCAGAAGGTTTGGAGGAGGCGCTGAACAGGTTCACGGAGATCGTGGCAGCTGCCATATCAGGCGTGGCCAAAAAAAGGGAGAGGGTTGCCAAGAGGCGATCCATCTCCCAGGCCATGACCTCGATAACGGAGGCACTAGGTATCGTCCTGGAGCCGTTCAAGCGATCCCTCAATAAGAGGATTGAACGGCTCGAGGCGGACCTGGCCGGTCTCCGTGGATCTGGCCCTGAGGTGGCGCAGGTGGCGCAAAAAGGGGGATGCAAGCAGGGGCAGAGTCGGTCCCAGCCCTTGCCCCGGGCGGAGAGCGAGTTGCTGACCCTGCTGCGGCAGGAGCTGGCCGCCTTCCGGCAGCAGCAACTGGAACAGCAGCAGCAGTTCCAGGAGCGGGTCCAGCGGCAATTCGCTGTCCTGGAGGGCATAGTGCTGCGCCCCCCGCTTGCGGCCTCCGGCGTGAAAAGGGCGGTGTCGTACGCCGCCGCCGCCGCGGCCACGGCTGCTGCGCCAAAGGCGGGCCCGTCGGGGCAACCAGCGCGTGGAACCCAGGTGTCGGAGCCGGCGAGGCCGGTCCCGGCGCCCAAGCAGCAGCAGCGGCAGGGGAAACCTGCTCCTCCCCCGAAAGGCAGAGCGGTGCCTGCCGCTAAATCGGCGGGGCCTTCCGCGGCGGCGGCGACTAGGCCGCGCCTGCCGCCTCCCTTGCCTGAAGAACCCTCGGCTGGCGCCGAATGGACGGTCGCCGGCGCCAGCAGGAAGGCGGGCAAGGCGGCCAGAGCGGCGAAGAAGCGCGAGCGGCGACAGCAGCGCAAGAAGCGGGCCATGGCAGCCAGGCTTCGCGCCCCAAATTCCGCAGCTGTAGTGATCACACTACAGCCAGCTGCGGAAAAGAAGGGCGTGAGCTATGACAAGGTCATGGCGAAGGCGAAGCAGGCGGTGGTGGATCACCTCGACGAGTTCGGAGCCTCTGAAGGCTTCCGAATGAGGCGCACCGCAACCGGGGCCCGAATATTGGAGGTCCCTGGTGCGGACAGCGGCCCTGCCGCGGACGCCCTGGCCGCAAGGATCAGGGCGTCCCTGGACGTCGAGGAGGTCCGAGTGTCCAGGCCCACAAAGTGCATGGACATGCGCATCATGGGCCTGGATGACTCCGTTAGGGTGGAAGAGGTGGTGGCCGCCGTCGTCAGGGCGGGAGGATGCCAGGCCGATCAAGTGCGGGCTGGCACCATCCGTGCTGACAGCACGGGCATGCGGGCCGTTACGGTCAGCTGCCCCGTGTCGGCGGCCAAAGCCATCACGGCTGTAGGCCGTAGGCTCTTGGTGGGCTGGGTCTCCGCGCAGGTAAAACTGCTGGAGCCCAGACCTCTGCGGTGTTACCGCTGCCACGTGGGGCACCACGTGGGGGCCCATTGCGCCGCGGAGGTGGACCGCAGCGACCGCTGCTACCAGTGCGGTCAGGCCGGTCACAAGGCCGTCGAATGCCGTGCAACGCCGCACTGCTACGCATGTGCGGCGGCAGGCAAGCCGGCCGACCACCGGGCTGGGGGCAGGTCCTGCGACCCCCCCGCCAAGGCCAAGGCCAAAGTTAAAAGGCCCGTCCACCCTGACGTACTAACCGCCGCAGCCGCCTCCTTGGCTGCCGCCGCTGTCGCCGTCGCACCCGCCGCGGCAGGGCCCTCACGGGGGGCTCGGGAGGAGACTGTAATGGACTGTCAATAACGACCCCATTACGTCTCCTCCAGGCGAACATCAACCACTGCGCCCCCGCTCAGGATCTGTTGCTCCAGAGCATGGCGCAGTGGTCGATCAATATCGCCGTGGTCTCCGAGCCGTACAATGTCCTGCCCAGGGGAGACTGGGTGCGGGACCTGGACGGCTCGGTGACCCTAATTTCGTCGGCCGCCGCCGGTACCCCGACCCTCGAGGCCGTCACGAGGGGACGGGGTTGCGTGGCAGCACGGTTCGGGGACATTGCAGTGGTAGGCGTCTACCTGTCCCCGAGCAGATCTCTCGGCGATCTTCACATCTCCCTAATGGAGCTGAAAGCCGTCGTCGCTGGGTTTGGTTCCCTCCCCGTGGTCGTTTGCGGGGACTTCAATGCCAAGAACTTGGCTTGGGGTTCCCGGCTCACGAACCAGCGGGGTCGGATGGTGGAGGACTGGGCTCTGGAGACGGGCCTGGTCGTCCTAAACCGGGGTTCTGTCCCCACGTGTGTGCGGATGCGGGGTGACTCAGTGGTGGACATCTCGTTCGCCAGCCCCGCTCTGTCGCCGCGTGTCGTCGACTGGCGCGTTATGGAGGGGGTGGAGACGTTTTCGGACCACCGGTACATCCGGTTCGACGTCTCCGCCCAAACCTCGATTGCGCCGGTCCGACAGAACCCTTGTGGTCCGCGGTGGGCGCTGAGGCAGATGGACCGGGAGCTCCTCCTGGAAGCCGCGACGGTACAGGCCTGGGTGCAAGCACCGGACAGGCCTGTCGACATAGACGTCGAGGCAGAGTGGTTCCGGGAGGCCATGTCGCAAATTTGCGACGCGGCAATGCCCCGAGTCCCTCCAGGACGTGCTCAGCGCCAGGTATACTGGTGGTCGCCGGAGATTGCGGCACTGCGCAACGCGTGCAATGCCGCGCGACGCCGGTATGCCAGATACCGCAGGCGCCGCATCCGTCCACCGGATGCGGAGGCCAGAGAGGCGGAGCTGTACGAGGGATACAGAGCGGCAAAGCGCACCCTCCGAGCGGAGATAAGGCGGGCCAAACTTGAGGCCCGCAACGTGTGGCTGGGGACTCTGAATGGGGACCCATGGGGACGCCCGTACAAATTGGTACGGGACAAACTCCGCCCCTGGGCTCCCCCGCTGACGCAGAGTCTCCGGCCCCAGCTCGTGGAGGGTGTGGTGAGCACTCTGTTCCCCACGCGAGGGGAACACTCTCCCCCGCCCATGGCTCCGCCACCAGCGGTGTCCGACGCGGACCACGATGGCGACGACGACGACAACGCTCCAGAGGTGACCGAGGTAGAGATGAGAGTGGCGGTACGAAGGCTGAGTGCCAAAAATACCGCCCCAGGACCCGACGGCTTGCCTGGGAAGGCATGGGTCCTGGCCATGGAGGCTCTCGGGCCTCGACTAAGAGGGCTCTTCAGCGCATGCATGGAGAGGGGCCAGTTCCCACTTCGCTGGAAGACGGGGAAACTGGTCCTCATCGCGAAGCCGGGGCGCCCCGCGGACTCTCCGTCCGCGTACCGGCCCATTGTGCTGCTCGACGAGGTGGGCAAGCTCTTTGAAAGAGTAATTGCAGACCGCCTCGTCGCACACCTAACACGGGTGGGGCCGGATCTGGCGGACGGCCAGTTCGGCTTTCGCAGGAGGCGCTCCACGGTGGACGCCATCATGTGCGTGCGAGCTCTCACGACAGGGGATGCAGTGGCCCAGGGCAGGTGTGTCGTGGCGGTGTCTCTGGACATCGCCAACGCCTTCAACTCCCTGCCTTGGAGTAGCATTGGGAGGGCACTCCGGTATCACCGGATGCCCGACTACCTCTGTCGTGTGGTCGAGGCGTACCTGTCAGACAGGTACATAACCTACCCCGGTCACCAGGGGGTGTGGGAACGTCGAGAGATGTCGTGCGGTGTTCCGCAGGGATCGGTACTAGGGCCGCCCTTGTGGAACATCGGATACGATTACGTGCTGCGCGGCGACCTCCCTGACGGGGTCAGCGTGGTCTGCTACGCAGACGACACGCTGGTCCTGGCGCAGGGAGAGTCGTACCAGGCGGCGGTCGAACTAGCGACACGCGGGGTCGCGACGGTCGTTGGCAGGATCCAGGAGCTGGGACTCGAGGTGGCATTGCACAAGTCCGAGGCCATGTGCTTTCACGGCCCTCGGAACGCGCCACCACCGGGTTCCCAGCTAACGGTGGGAGGAGTCCACATCGGCGTCGGGTCAACGATGAAGTACCTGGGACTCGTTCTCGACAGCCGATGGGATTTCGACGAGCATTTCCGACGTCTGGCTCCCAAACTAAATCGGACTGGGGCTGCTCTCTCGCGGCTCCTGCCCAACCTTGGGGGTCCAGACGCCTCCTGCCGGAGGCTCTACGCGGGGATCGTTCGGTCCATGGCCCTTTATGGCGCGCCGGTGTGGGCGCCGGGGCTGCGGAAGCAGCCGGCGGCCCGGCTGAACGCGTGCCAGAGGGTCATGGCCATACGGATGGTGCGAGGATACCGGACGATTTCCCGCGAAGCGGCGACCCTTCTTGCTTGCCAGCGACCATGGGAACTGGAGGCAACAGTCCTTGCACTCATGCACGAACGGCGCATGGAGATGCAACGCCGGGGCGAAACTCCGCTGCCGCAACAAGTCGCGGCATGGCGGACAGAGTTCCGGCGAGTTCTCATGGTGAAATGGCGACAGCGACTGTCGCGACCCCGTGCTGGGCACGCCACAATTATGGCGGTAAGTCCCCTCTTTGAGGCGTGGTTGGAAAGACCTCACGGCGTCCTCACATTCCGCATGACGCAGGTCCTCACCGGACACGGTAAGTTCGGGAGGTTCCTGCACCGGATTCGTGCGGAAACGACGCCCGGGTGTCGCCACTGTGTGGCCCACCCGGAGGACACGGTGGAGCACACGGTGGAGGTGTGCCCCGCTTGGGCAGAGCAACGCCGTGACCTCGTGAGGGCAATCGGCGGCGGTGATCTCTCGCGCCGGGCCTTGGTTCAGGCCATGCTCCGGAGCGAGGAGGAGTGGCAGGCGGTCGCCTCTTTCTGCGAAGCAGTAATGCTAGCTAAGGAGGCGGCCGATCGCGTGAGGCAACGGTCCTTACGCTCCAACCGCCGCCGGGATTCCGATCCCGATTTCCGGCCACCGTAGGCGCGGGCTTGCAGACGGCGAGCAATGGGTGGCTCGCCGTCTGGCCGTCCGGTAACCGTCCGGACCGAGCCCAAGTCGTCGACGGCGCGTTTTGTTCCACGCGCGCCTCAAGGAGATGTCAGCAAATCGTAGGGGCCCAGCAGGGTCGAAGCCTACTGGGGCCACGGGTAGTGTGAAAGCGGAACCCGGGGCCCTGGGACGAAGGCAACGAAGGAACAGGAGTGGGTTTTTAGTCAGTAAGAGTCTGACACTATCTCCCGCTCCGCCCAAGAGCGGGGATGTCATTAGGATGATTTTCCCACCGAAAAAAAAAAAAAAAAAAAAAAAAAAAACCCTTCATAGAAAAATTTTACACCCGACAGTTAAAAACTGTAAAACTTACAAATTTTCATACATTCTCTTTAGAACAACCCCTATATTAACGAGCTATCCCTAATATTCCCGAAAAATTTTATCATCTCCTGTACGGGACGCTTAGGTTAGTCTCCCAGTAGAAAACCAGCAGCGAGTCTCGCAGGGTTCCGCGGGGAAGCTCGAAAACGTTAAATTCATAGTTCTATAGATCTATATAGGTATAACCAAAAATCTACTTACCAGAGCGTTGTTTTTGAGAACTTTAATTATTTCAGACCTTTTACATACAGCAAACATACAACTGTCGTACATTTTTGAACGCGGCTCAGTGAGCCCTATACGATTATCATAAAATATTTGACAATTTTCCAAAAGAAAACTTTTTACTTAGGAAAAACCAATTTTCAATTTATTCAAAACTTAAAAATTTTATAACAGTCTTCCTATTTGACCTAACTCTGTTCTGGAAACGCCAACGGACGCGCATTCGCTCGTTCTACGGGATACCTGTAACAGAAAAGTCAAATTAGGTCCATTTTCAAAACTTGTTTTCGAAATTTTCATAAAAAATCACCTTTTTCATCCATTTTTCGGCCATAACTCCCGTTCCCGACGTCCGATCCGGACCGGGTTTACGTCATAGTATAGGACTCCGTGCCCGCTGTGCGTGTGCACTGCAAAAAACGAACCCTTCATAGAAAAATTTTACACCCGACAGTTAAAAACTGTAAAACTTACAAATTTTCATACATTCTCTTTAGAACAACCCCTATATTAACGAGCTATCCCTAATATTCCCGAAAAATTTTATCATCTCCTGTACGGGACGCTTAGGTTAGTCTCCCAGTAGAAAACCAGCAGCGAGTCTCGCAGGGTTCCGCGGGGAAGCTCGAAAACGTTAAATTCATAGTTCTATAGATCTATATAGGTATAACCAAAAATCTACTTACCAGAGCGTTGTTTTTGAGAACTTTAATTATTTCAGACCTTTTACATACAGCAAACATACAACTGTCGTACATTTTTGAACGCGGCTCAGTGAGCCCTATACGATTATCATAAAATATTTGACAATTTTCCAAAAGAAAACTTTTTACTTAGGAAAAACCAATTTTCAATTTATTCAAAACTTAAAAATTTTATAACAGTCTTCCTATTTGACCTAACTCTGTTCTGGAAACGCCAACGGACGCGCATTCGCTCGTTCTACGGGATACCTGTAACAGAAAAGTCAAATTAGGTCCATTTTCAAAACTTGTTTTCGAAATTTTCATAAAAAATCACCTTTTTCATCCATTTTTCGGCCATAACTCCCGTTCCCGACGTCCGATCCGGACCGGGTTTACGTCATAGTATAGGACTCCGTGCCCGCTGTGCGTGTGCACTGCAAAAAACGAACCCTTCATAGAAAAATTTTACACCCGACAGTTAAAAACTGTAAAACTTACAAATTTTCATACATTCTCTTTAGAACAACCCCTATATTAACGAGCTATCCCTAATATTCCCGAAAAATTTTATCATCTCCTGTACGGGACGCTTAGGTTAGTCTCCCAGTAGAAAACCAGCAGCGAGTCTCGCAGGGTTCCGCGGGGAAGCTCGAAAACGTTAAATTCATAGTTCTATAGATCTATATAGGTATAACCAAAAATCTACTTACCAGAGCGTTGTTTTTGAGAACTTTAATTATTTCAGACCTTTTACATACAGCAAACATACAACTGTCGTACATTTTTGAACGCGGCTCAGTGAGCCCTATACGATTATCATAAAATATTTGACAATTTTCCAAAAGAAAACTTTTTACTTAGGAAAAACCAATTTTCAATTTATTCAAAACTTAAAAATTTTATAACAGTCTTCCTATTTGACCTAACTCTGTTCTGGAAACGCCAACGGACGCGCATTCGCTCGTTCTACGGGATACCTGTAACAGAAAAGTCAAATTAGGTCCATTTTCAAAACTTGTTTTCGAAATTTTCATAAAAAATCACCTTTTTCATCCATTTTTCGGCCATAACTCCCGTTCCCGACGTCCGATCCGGACCGGGTTTACGTCATAGTATAGGACTCCGTGCCCGCTGTGCGTGTGCACTGCAAAAAACGAACCCTTCATAGAAAAATTTTACACCCGACAGTTAAAAACTGTAAAACTTACAAATTTTCATACATTCTCTTTAGAACAACCCCTATATTAACGAGCTATCCCTAATATTCCCGAAAAATTTTATCATCTCCTGTACGGGACGCTTAGGTTAGTCTCCCAGTAGAAAACCAGCAGCGAGTCTCGCAGGGTTCCGCGGGGAAGCTCGAAAACGTTAAATTCATAGTTCTATAGATCTATATAGGTATAACCAAAAATCTACTTACCAGAGCGTTGTTTTTGAGAACTTTAATTATTTCAGACCTTTTACATACAGCAAACATACAACTGTCGTACATTTTTGAACGCGGCTCAGTGAGCCCTATACGATTATCATAAAATATTTGACAATTTTCCAAAAGAAAACTTTTTACTTAGGAAAAACCAATTTTCAATTTATTCAAAACTTAAAAATTTTATAACAGTCTTCCTATTTGACCTAACTCTGTTCTGGAAACGCCAACGGACGCGCATTCGCTCGTTCTACGGGATACCTGTAACAGAAAAGTCAAATTAGGTCCATTTTCAAAACTTGTTTTCGAAATTTTCATAAAAAATCACCTTTTTCATCCATTTTTCGGCCATAACTCCCGTTCCCGACGTCCGATCCGGACCGGGTTTACGTCATAGTATAGGACTCCGTGCCCGCTGTGCGTGTGCACTGCAAAAAACGAACCCTTCATAGAAAAATTTTACACCCGACAGTTAAAAACTGTAAAACTTACAAATTTTCATACATTCTCTTTAGAACAACCCCTATATTAACGAGCTATCCCTAATATTCCCGAAAAATTTTATCATCTCCTGTACGGGACGCTTAGGTTAGTCTCCCAGTAGAAAACCAGCAGCGAGTCTCGCAGGGTTCCGCGGGGAAGCTCGAAAACGTTAAATTCATAGTTCTATAGATCTATATAGGTATAACCAAAAATCTACTTACCAGAGCGTTGTTTTTGAGAACTTTAATTATTTCAGACCTTTTACATACAGCAAACATACAACTGTCGTACATTTTTGAACGCGGCTCAGTGAGCCCTATACGATTATCATAAAATATTTGACAATTTTCCAAAAGAAAACTTTTTACTTAGGAAAAACCAATTTTCAATTTATTCAAAACTTAAAAATTTTATAACAGTCTTCCTATTTGACCTAACTCTGTTCTGGAAACGCCAACGGACGCGCATTCGCTCGTTCTACGGGATACCTGTAACAGAAAAGTCAAATTAGGTCCATTTTCAAAACTTGTTTTCGAAATTTTCATAAAAAATCACCTTTTTCATCCATTTTTCGGCCATAACTCCCGTTCCCGACGTCCGATCCGGACCGGGTTTACGTCATAGTATAGGACTCCGTGCCCGCTGTGCGTGTGCACTGCAAAAAACGAACCCTTCATAGAAAAATTTTACACCCGACAGTTAAAAACTGTAAAACTTACAAATTTTCATACATTCTCTTTAGAACAACCCCTATATTAACGAGCTATCCCTAATATTCCCGAAAAATTTTATCATCTCCTGTACGGGACGCTTAGGTTAGTCTCCCAGTAGAAAACCAGCAGCGAGTCTCGCAGGGTTCCGCGGGGAAGCTCGAAAACGTTAAATTCATAGTTCTATAGATCTATATAGGTATAACCAAAAATCTACTTACCAGAGCGTTGTTTTTGAGAACTTTAATTATTTCAGACCTTTTACATACAGCAAACATACAACTGTCGTACATTTTTGAACGCGGCTCAGTGAGCCCTATACGATTATCATAAAATATTTGACAATTTTCCAAAAGAAAACTTTTTACTTAGGAAAAACCAATTTTCAATTTATTCAAAACTTAAAAATTTTATAACAGTCTTCCTATTTGACCTAACTCTGTTCTGGAAACGCCAACGGACGCGCATTCGCTCGTTCTACGGGATACCTGTAACAGAAAAGTCAAATTAGGTCCATTTTCAAAACTTGTTTTCGAAATTTTCATAAAAAATCACCTTTTTCATCCATTTTTCGGCCATAACTCCCGTTCCCGACGTCCGATCCGGACCGGGTTTACGTCATAGTATAGGACTCCGTGCCCGCTGTGCGTGTGCACTGCAAAAAACAAACCCTTCATAGAAAAATTTTACACCCGACAGTTAAAAACTGTAAAACTTACAAATTTTCATACATTCTCTTTAGAACAACCCCTATATTAACGAGCTATCCCTAATATTCCCGAAAAATTTTATCATCTCCTGTACGGGACGCTTAGGTTAGTCTCCCAGTAGAAAACCAGCAGCGAGTCTCGCAGGGTTCCGCGGGGAAGCTCGAAAACGTTAAATTCATAGTTCTATAGATCTATATAGGTATAACCAAAAATCTACTTACCAGAGCGTTGTTTTTGAGAACTTTAATTATTTCAGACCTTTTACATACAGCAAACATACAACTGTCGTACATTTTTGAACGCGGCTCAGTGAGCCCTATACGATTATCATAAAATATTTGACAATTTTCCAAAAGAAAACTTTTTACTTAGGAAAAACCAATTTTCAATTTATTCAAAACTTAAAAATTTTATAACAGTCTTCCTATTTGACCTAACTCTGTTCTGGAAACGCCAACGGACGCGCATTCGCTCGTTCTACGGGATACCTGTAACAGAAAAGTCAAATTAGGTCCATTTTCAAAACTTGTTTTCGAAATTTTCATAAAAAATCACCTTTTTCATCCATTTTTCGGCCATAACTCCCGTTCCCGACGTCCGATCCGGACCGGGTTTACGTCATAGTATAGGACTCCGTGCCCGCTGTGCGTGTGCACTGCAAAAAACAAACCCTTCATAGAAAAATTTTACACCCGACAGTTAAAAACTGTAAAACTTACAAATTTTCATACATTCTCTTTAGAACAACCCCTATATTAACGAGCTATCCCTAATATTCCCGAAAAATTTTATCATCTCCTGTACGGGACGCTTAGGTTAGTCTCCCAGTAGAAAACCAGCAGCGAGTCTCGCAGGGTTCCGCGGGGAAGCTCGAAAACGTTAAATTCATAGTTCTATAGATCTATATAGGTATAACCAAAAATCTACTTACCAGAGCGTTGTTTTTGAGAACTTTAATTATTTCAGACCTTTTACATACAGCAAACATACAACTGTCGTACATTTTTGAACGCGGCTCAGTGAGCCCTATACGATTATCATAAAATATTTGACAATTTTCCAAAAGAAAACTTTTTACTTAGGAAAAACCAATTTTCAATTTATTCAAAACTTAAAAATTTTATAACAGTCTTCCTATTTGACCTAACTCTGTTCTGGAAACGCCAACGGACGCGCATTCGCTCGTTCTACGGGATACCTGTAACAGAAAAGTCAAATTAGGTCCATTTTCAAAACTTGTTTTCGAAATTTTCATAAAAAATCACCTTTTTCATCCATTTTTCGGCCATAACTCCCGTTCCCGACGTCCGATCCGGACCGGGTTTACGTCATAGTATAGGACTCCGTGCCCGCTGTGCGTGTGCACTGCAAAAAACGAACCCTTCATAGAAAAATTTTACACCCGACAGTTAAAAACTGTAAAACTTACAAATTTTCATACATTCTCTTTAGAACAACCCCTATATTAACGAGCTATCCCTAATATTCCCGAAAAATTTTATCATCTCCTGTACGGGACGCTTAGGTTAGTCTCCCAGTAGAAAACCAGCAGCGAGTCTCGCAGGGTTCCGCGGGGAAGCTCGAAAACGTTAAATTCATAGTTCTATAGATCTATATAGGTATAACCAAAAATCTACTTACCAGAGCGTTGTTTTTGAGAACTTTAATTATTTCAGACCTTTTACATACAGCAAACATACAACTGTCGTACATTTTTGAACGCGGCTCAGTGAGCCCTATACGATTATCATAAAATATTTGACAATTTTCCAAAAGAAAACTTTTTACTTAGGAAAAACCAATTTTCAATTTATTCAAAACTTAAAAATTTTATAACAGTCTTCCTATTTGACCTAACTCTGTTCTGGAAACGCCAACGGACGCGCATTCGCTCGTTCTACGGGATACCTGTAACAGAAAAGTCAAATTAGGTCCATTTTCAAAACTTGTTTTCGAAATTTTCATAAAAAATCACCTTTTTCATCCATTTTTCGGCCATAACTCCCGTTCCCGACGTCCGATCCGGACCGGGTTTACGTCATAGTATAGGACTCCGTGCCCGCTGTGCGTGTGCACTGCAAAAAACAAACCCTTCATAGAAAAATTTTACACCCGACAGTTAAAAACTGTAAAACTTACAAATTTTCATACATTCTCTTTAGAACAACCCCTATATTAACGAGCTATCCCTAATATTCCCGAAAAATTTTATCATCTCCTGTACGGGACGCTTAGGTTAGTCTCCCAGTAGAAAACCAGCAGCGAGTCTCGCAGGGTTCCGCGGGGAAGCTCGAAAACGTTAAATTCATAGTTCTATAGATCTATATAGGTATAACCAAAAATCTACTTACCAGAGCGTTGTTTTTGAGAACTTTAATTATTTCAGACCTTTTACATACAGCAAACATACAACTGTCGTACATTTTTGAACGCGGCTCAGTGAGCCCTATACGATTATCATAAAATATTTGACAATTTTCCAAAAGAAAACTTTTTACTTAGGAAAAACCAATTTTCAATTTATTCAAAACTTAAAAATTTTATAACAGTCTTCCTATTTGACCTAACTCTGTTCTGGAAACGCCAACGGACGCGCATTCGCTCGTTCTACGGGATACCTGTAACAGAAAAGTCAAATTAGGTCCATTTTCAAAACTTGTTTTCGAAATTTTCATAAAAAATCACCTTTTTCATCCATTTTTCGGCCATAACTCCCGTTCCCGACGTCCGATCCGGACCGGGTTTACGTCATAGTATAGGACTCCGTGCCCGCTGTGCGTGTGCACTGCAAAAAACAAACCCTTCATAGAAAAATTTTACACCCGACAGTTAAAAACTGTAAAACTTACAAATTTTCATACATTCTCTTTAGAACAACCCCTATATTAACGAGCTATCCCTAATATTCCCGAAAAATTTTATCATCTCCTGTACGGGACGCTTAGGTTAGTCTCCCAGTAGAAAACCAGCAGCGAGTCTCGCAGGGTTCCGCGGGGAAGCTCGAAAACGTTAAATTCATAGTTCTATAGATCTATATAGGTATAACCAAAAATCTACTTACCAGAGCGTTGTTTTTGAGAACTTTAATTATTTCAGACCTTTTACATACAGCAAACATACAACTGTCGTACATTTTTGAACGCGGCTCAGTGAGCCCTATACGATTATCATAAAATATTTGACAATTTTCCAAAAGAAAACTTTTTACTTAGGAAAAACCAATTTTCAATTTATTCAAAACTTAAAAATTTTATAACAGTCTTCCTATTTGACCTAACTCTGTTCTGGAAACGCCAACGGACGCGCATTCGCTCGTTCTACGGGATACCTGTAACAGAAAAGTCAAATTAGGTCCATTTTCAAAACTTGTTTTCGAAATTTTCATAAAAAATCACCTTTTTCATCCATTTTTCGGCCATAACTCCCGTTCCCGACGTCCGATCCGGACCGGGTTTACGTCATAGTATAGGACTCCGTGCCCGCTGTGCGTGTGCACTGCAAAAAACAAACCCTTCATAGAAAAATTTTACACCCGACAGTTAAAAACTGTAAAACTTACAAATTTTCATACATTCTCTTTAGAACAACCCCTATATTAACGAGCTATCCCTAATATTCCCGAAAAATTTTATCATCTCCTGTACGGGACGCTTAGGTTAGTCTCCCAGTAGAAAACCAGCAGCGAGTCTCGCAGGGTTCCGCGGGGAAGCTCGAAAACGTTAAATTCATAGTTCTATAGATCTATATAGGTATAACCAAAAATCTACTTACCAGAGCGTTGTTTTTGAGAACTTTAATTATTTCAGACCTTTTACATACAGCAAACATACAACTGTCGTACATTTTTGAACGCGGCTCAGTGAGCCCTATACGATTATCATAAAATATTTGACAATTTTCCAAAAGAAAACTTTTTACTTAGGAAAAACCAATTTTCAATTTATTCAAAACTTAAAAATTTTATAACAGTCTTCCTATTTGACCTAACTCTGTTCTGGAAACGCCAACGGACGCGCATTCGCTCGTTCTACGGGATACCTGTAACAGAAAAGTCAAATTAGGTCCATTTTCAAAACTTGTTTTCGAAATTTTCATAAAAAATCACCTTTTTCATCCATTTTTCGGCCATAACTCCCGTTCCCGACGTCCGATCCGGACCGGGTTTACGTCATAGTATAGGACTCCGTGCCCGCTGTGCGTGTGCACTGCAAAAAACAAACCCTTCATAGAAAAATTTTACACCCGACAGTTAAAAACTGTAAAACTTACAAATTTTCATACATTCTCTTTAGAACAACCCCTATATTAACGAGCTATCCCTAATATTCCCGAAAAATTTTATCATCTCCTGTACGGGACGCTTAGGTTAGTCTCCCAGTAGAAAACCAGCAGCGAGTCTCGCAGGGTTCCGCGGGGAAGCTCGAAAACGTTAAATTCATAGTTCTATAGATCTATATAGGTATAACCAAAAATCTACTTACCAGAGCGTTGTTTTTGAGAACTTTAATTATTTCAGACCTTTTACATACAGCAAACATACAACTGTCGTACATTTTTGAACGCGGCTCAGTGAGCCCTATACGATTATCATAAAATATTTGACAATTTTCCAAAAGAAAACTTTTTACTTAGGAAAAACCAATTTTCAATTTATTCAAAACTTAAAAATTTTATAACAGTCTTCCTATTTGACCTAACTCTGTTCTGGAAACGCCAACGGACGCGCATTCGCTCGTTCTACGGGATACCTGTAACAGAAAAGTCAAATTAGGTCCATTTTCAAAACTTGTTTTCGAAATTTTCATAAAAAATCACCTTTTTCATCCATTTTTCGGCCATAACTCCCGTTCCCGACGTCCGATCCGGACCGGGTTTACGTCATAGTATAGGACTCCGTGCCCGCTGTGCGTGTGCACTGCAAAAAACAAACCCTTCATAGAAAAATTTTACACCCGACAGTTAAAAACTGTAAAACTTACAAATTTTCACGCCCGCCCGCCCACCCTTATTGAAAATAAGAGAAAATTGGGAGATTTCTTTTATTCGTTTATACGACGGGGGGTAACAAGACGATTAAATAAATATATTTAATTACTGGACGCCAGCCTCTATTGAGTTTTTATTAGACGTTGACCTCTCTATTTAGGGAAAACTTTGTTTTTATAGGACTACTGATCCCCTCTTTACAGGAATCAGTTTTATAGTGTTTTGGCTCATTTTGTTCCCCCTGTACAGGAACTCGGTGTATTCAGTACAGTTGTCCTCTGACTCTACTAATACTCTAACATGTTCCGCACTCCGGCAAAGAAGGACGTGAGCTCGCAGGGCTCTAGTGGCTCGCCGCGATCTTCAGAGCGGGTTGGGAGTTCGCTTCCAAGCGTGAGGCGAAGTATTGGAGAGTGGGAGGCTGGGAGAGCAGAACCCCAAGCTAAATCTCCAGCCAGCCCAAAACCTGGCGCCACACTTCCCACCACTCAGAAAATCTCTGGCTCCCTGGGGACGCGGCGGGCCTCTACTGAAGCTGCAGCACCTGATAGGAAGCCTGAAAATAAATACCCCAACCTCACAGTGGAAGCGAGAGCTTGCCTAAGTAAGGCCAAGCTTCACTTGGGCAACTCCCGCAATCTTAAAACTGAAATTAAAACAGAGGTACTTGGGGCAATAAATCGGCTCTATGAAATTGTCAAGGAGTTGGAGCGAAGGAGACTTCCAGATGCACCTGAAATTACACAAGGGACTGAACTGACCCGCCAACCTATCCATAGTGATATCCAAAAAACCCCGACGCAACCAACAGATGTTCCAACAGAGCTCGTGAATCAGCTTATAGAAAATCTCCAACAGCACAAATTGGCGTTGGAGGAATGCCAGCAGCACACGCGAGCTCTGTCGGAGCAGCTCAAGCAGACTCCTCGCTATGTAGCTGGCCACGGGCCGACCTTTGCTGATGTCGCCGCCGGCTCAAGGCAACAAGTCAAAGAGCCTCTTCACTCGGTGGTCGTATCATCTGTGGATGATAAAGACACCGGTGAAGAGGTTATTGAGAAGCTGAGAACGGCGGTCGATGCCAGGAGGGAAGGTACAAGGGTTGAGCGGCTGAGGAAGGCGAGGGATCAGAAGGTCGTGGTCGGTTTTAGATCCCGGGAAGAGATGGAAAAGGTGACAGAGAGGATAAAAAGGGTGGGCAACCTCGTGGTGGAAGAGGTCAAAAATAAAGATCCACTCGTTATTATTAAAGACGTGCTCTCTTGCCACTCAGACGAGGAAATAATTGAGGCCCTGAAGCGCCAGAACAGCCACCTAATAGGGGACATTCCTGCGGGAGATGTAAGGGCGGCAGTCAAGTACCGTCGCAGGACGAGGAACACGCACATATGCCATATCATCCTGCAGGTGTCTCCATCGTTATGGCAGAGGCTAACGGCTGCGGGTCGACTGCATATTGACCTGCAGAGGGTGCGTGTAATGGATCAGTCTCCGTTGATTCAGTGCACTCGCTGTCTGCGCTACGGCCACAGCCGGAAACTATGCACGGAACCCGCAGACCTTTGTGTTCACTGTGGTGATCCCCACCTGCAGGCGGACTGCCCCTCACGGCTGGCGGCTGGCGTGCCGAACTGCCGAAACTGCCTGTTGGCAAAATTGACAAAGACCGACCACAATGCTTTCGACAGCGAGTGCCCTATTCGCGTTAAATGGGATGCTTTGGCGCGCCTGTCGGTAGCGTATTGCTGAGGTTACCCCTGCGGCTACCCCAGAGTATACAATATTTCAGGCCAACCTGCAACGGAGTCAACTAGCCACAAATGAGCTGCTGCTAGAAGCAGAAAAACAGAAAGTCGCCTTAGCATTGCTCCAGGAGCCCTATGTGGGTGGGGTAAGGAGAATGAAGGACTACCGGGGTGTAAGGGTCTTCCAGAGCTCTGAGGGAGGAGAAGGGACTGTAAAGGCGGCAATTGCAGTCCTTGACCAAGATTTGGACATATTACAGTACCCGCAACTCACCACAAACAACATCGTTGTGGTGGGAGTCCGAACCAGAGCCTGGACGATCACACTGGTGTCCTTCTACTTCGAACCCGACAAACCGTTACGGCCATACCTGGAGCATCTAGAACGAATAGAGCGAGAATTGGGCTCTTACAGGCTGGTCGTAGGAGGAGATGTTAACGCGAAGAGTCCTTGGTGGGGTAGCAACAGCGAAGACCTTAGAGGGGAGCAGGTGAGCGGGGCACTGGGCGAAATGGGTCTGCAAATTCTTAATACCGGTAATATCCCAACTTTTGACACCGTAAGAGGGGGTATAAGGTACAGTAGCCACGTGGACGTAACGGCCTGTTCGGCGAACATACTGGGCCTGGTGGACGGCTGGCGAGTATTGGAGGATCTTACGAGTTCCGACCATAACGGCATCACTTTTGGCATTCATTTAACTAAATCAAAAGGTATACATATTAAGCGCACCACGAGAAAATATAACACAAAAAAGGCTGATTGGAGACGGTTTCATGAGAAACTGTCTCAAATTATGTCAGACAAAAATCTAACAATTACGACACTAGCCAACATAAATAACATAGAACAAATAGAACAAACAATTAACACTTATAATCAAGCCATAACTGATACATGCACACACACAATTCCAATAAAAAACATAAAAGAAACACTTACCATGCCGTGGTGGTCCGAGGAGCTCGCAAAGATGAAGAAGCTGGTCGCCACCAGGAAGCGCAGGATCAGGAACGCAGCGCCGGTGCGAAGAGAGATGGTGGTTGGACTGTACCTGCAAGAAAAAGAAAAATATGAGTCAGCTGTAAGTAAGGCTATAGAGGAGAGCTGGAAGGAATTTTGCACAAAACAAGACAGAGAAGGGGTCTGGCAAGGAATATATAGAGTGATGGGAAGGATTTCAAAAAGGGAGGAGGATCTGCCCCTTCAGAGGGGGGGACAAACACTGGACGCAATAAACTCAGCTGGCCTGTTGGCCGAGACGTTCTACCCCGAGGACCGTGGGGAGGACGACGACATGGACCATCGCCAAACGCGACAACTGGCAGAAATGGTAAACGAGTGGAGTCTTGATGAACAGCATGACCCACCGTTTACCCAAAGCGAGCTCGATAGGTCCATGGCGTCGTTCGATCCCAAAAAGGCTCCGGGAGCGGATGGCTTCACTGCCGACATCTGCTCTCAGGCCGTGCGATGTAACCCTGGTTTCTTCCTGTCACTGCTCAACAAATGCCTGGCATACCACCACTTCCCGAAGGCCTGGAAGGAAGCAACGGTGGTTGTGCTGAAGAAGCCAGGCAAAGATTCTTACACCGTACCGAAGTCGTACAGGCCGATTGGGCTCTTGCCTGTCTTAGGGAAAGTGTACGAGAGGATGCTGGTTGCTCGTCTCAAATTCTATTTGCTCCCTAGGATCAGTACTCGCCAATACGGCTTTATGCCCCAAAAAAGTACCGAGGACTCCCTCTATACTCTCATGCAGCACATCCGCGCAAAAATGGCACAAAAAAAGATCGTCACGCTTGTGTCATTGGATATAGAGGGAGCCTTCGACAATGCTTGGTGGCCCGCCATCAAAGTACGGTTGGCTGAGGAAAAGTGCCCAGTAAATTTGAGACGAGTAGTTAGCAGCTATCTCAGTGACAGGAGGGTCAACGTGAGGTACGCCGGAGTAGAGAGCAGAAGGTCAACTAGCAAGGGCTGCGTCCAGGGTTCCATCGGAGGTCCCACCTTCTGGAACTTGGTGCTGGACCCACTTTTGAAGGAGCTTGAGATTAGAGGCTACTACTGCCAAGCTTTCGCCGATGACGTCGTCTTGGTTGTTGATGGCGAATCGGCAGTAGAAATCGAAGGGCAGGCCAATGCCGCTCTTGAACATGTTCGAGCGTGGGGTGTCAGAAATAAGTTAAAATTCGCGCCCCACAAAACGTGTGCGATGGTGCTGACAAGAAAACTGAAATATGATGCGCCACGCTTGAGCATGGGAGGGGTCGACATTGGAATATCCCAAGATGTGAAAATCCTGGGCCTCACTATCGACGATAAGCTGACTTTCAATAAACACATAGCTGTCGCCTGTAAAAAGGCGATAGCTATGTACAAACAGTTGGCTAGGGCAGCACGGATCAGCTGGGGACTGAGCCCGGAAGTGATCCGTACTATATATACAGCAGTGGTCGAGCCAACGCTCTTGTATGCCGCAAGCGCGTGGGCACCAGCCGCAAAAAAGATAGGGGTCATAAAGCAACTAAATGTGGTCCAGAGAGGTTTCGCGCAGAAGTTGTGTAAAGCCTATCGCACAGTGTCCCTGAACTCGGCTCTATTACTGGCTGGGATACTCCCGCTCGATCTCCGCATCCGTGAAGCGGCTATGTTGTATGAGGCCAAGAGGGGAGTCTCCCAGCCCATGCTCGGGGACAGGGAGATTGAGCGGATGGCTCCAGCGATAGAAGCCCCACACCCTGCAGAGCAAGCAAATCTGGGCTTCGGCAGCCTGATGGACGAGGAACAATATAGAAACCACAGTGACTTCAATGTGCGTATTTTCACAGACGGCAGCAAGATTGAGGGCAAAGTCGGGGCGGCGCTATCATTATGGGATGGCGCCACCGAAGTAAAGGCCCTCAAGCTTGCTTTGCCGTCTTACTGCACCGTCTATCAGGCTGAGCTACTGGCCCTGCAAAGAGCGACTGGTGAAGCACTCAAAAACAGAGGAAGCACATTCGCCATCTTCAGCGACTCTATGGCGGCTCTCCAGTCAGTGGTCAATGTAAGTTCCCCTCATCCCCTGGCAGTGGAAACTAGAGACACCTTACGCCGCTGTAAGCTCCAGAACAAGAGGGTGTCCTTGTTCTGGATTAAGGCCCACGTGGGTTTTGAGGGAAACGAGCGAGCAGACCAACTCGCCAAGGAAGCCGCCCTGGGGTTGAAGAAGAAGCCGGACTATGATCTGTGTCCCGTTTCATTCGTCAAGCGACAAATCCGTATGAGGTCGCTGGACGAATGGAACGGGCGATATAAGTCGGGGGAAACAGCCTCTGGCACAAAACTGTTTTTCCCTGACGCGATTGCGGCGTACAATATAGTGCGAAAAATGACCCACACGGGAATAATCACACAAATTCTAACGGGGCACGGTGGGTTCTCTTCATACCTGAAGCGATTTAGGTGTAAGGAGAATGCAGCGTGCGCCTGTGAGCCGGGTAAAGACGAAACCATCCTCCATGTTTTACTTGAGTGTCCAATTACGGCAAGGGACTCGGTATGAGGTGGAGCAAAAACTGGACTCAAAACTGACAGCGGAAAACTTGCCAATTATAATGAGAGGAAAGAAAAGAAGGGTTTTCTTAGAATATTGTAGCGTTATAGGATCAATAGTTATAAATAGGAATAAGGTGTAAGTAAAGTAAGATACTTTAATATATAATAAGTATATAATTTAAGTATCTTAGTTAAACATAGAATAAAAAAAAAAAAAAAAAAAAAAAAAAAAAGGAAAAAAAAAAAAAAAAAAAAAAAATCGTATTTTATAAGTCAGTACTAAAATTCTACCAGTCTGTACTCCGAAGCTGAAATGGACTTCTTACAATATAAAATAAGAAATTAAATAAATACGTTAACAGTCAGTAAGACTCGTATAACTAATATTACGATAATATACATTAAATTAAAACGCAAAGGAAGGTCTCTGATAAAGTCAGAGGACAATTTGTTTTAAATAAAAAAAAAAAAATAACCTCAACCAATTATTTCAGACCTTTTACATACAGCAAACATACAACTGTCGTACATTTTTGAACGCGGCTCAGTGAGTCCTATACGATTCCCACAAAATATTTGACAATTTTCCAAAAGAAAACTTTTTACTTAGGAAAAACCAATTTTCAATTTATTCAAAACTTAAAAATTTTATAACAGTCTTCCTATTTGACCTAACTCTGTTCTGGAAACGCCAACGGACGCGCATTCGCTCGTTCTACGGGATACCTGTAACAGAAAAGTCAAATTAGGTCCATTTTCAAAATTTGTTTTCGAAATTTTCATAAAAAATCAATTTTTCATTCATTTTTCGGCCATAACTTCCGTTCCCGACGTCCGATCCGGACCGGGATTACGTCATAGTATAGGACTCCGTGCCCGCTGTGCGTGTGCACCGCAAAAAACGAACCCTTCATAGGGAAATTTTACACCCTACAGTTAAAAACTGTAAAACTTACAAATTTTTATGCGGAGGCCCACACCTGCGTGCAGAGTGTGCCCAGTGGCTAAAGGCGGATTGCCCAAAATGCCACAACTGCGTCAAGGCGAGGATGGAGAAGACGGACCACAACGCGTTCAACCCCGAGTGTCCTGTTCGAGTCAGGTGGGACAGGCTAGCACGTGCGTCCGTCGCTTACTGCTAAGGTGGTCCCAGTGGACACACTGCCGCACAAAATACTCCAGGTTAATCTTCAAAGGAAGAGACTGGCGACCCATGAGATTATGATCGAGGCCGAACAGCGCAAAGCCACCGCAGCGCTGATCCAGGAGCCCTATGTGGGCAACGCTAAAAGGATGAGCGGGACCAGAGGCGTCCGGATCTTCCAGAGCACCAGGCAAGGAGAAGGGACTGTCAAAGCGGCCATAGCTGTCTTTGACCCAAAAATCACCGTTAGACAGTACCCAGAACTCACCACGGACAATATCGTCGTGGTGGGGATCCGAACCGGTGCCTGGAAACTAACTCTGGTCTCGTTCTACTTCGAGCCAGACCAGCCCTTGGGGCCATACCTGGACACCCTTAGGAAGGTGGAGCGCGAGGTCGGCCCGCATAAGCTCATTGTGGGAGGAGACTCCAACGCCTGGAGTGTTTGGTGGGGCAGTAGTGAGACCAATAGCAGAGGCGACGAGATGCTGGGAGCTCTCGACCAGCTTGGACTGCAAATACTCAACAGAGGGGAAACTCCAACCTTCGACGTAGTTCGTGGTAACAGGCGTTACACGAGCTGCGTCGACGTCACAGCCTGCACAGTGGATATGCTGTCGGTGACCGACGGCTGGCGTGTCGTCGATGACCTGACGGGGTCGGACCACAACGGCATAGAGTTCAAAATAAACCTCGAAAAGTCTGTGGGCATCACGGTGCAACGGACTACCAGGATCTATAATACAAAGAAGGCAAATTGGGACCAGTTTCGTAAGAAACTGGTCCTAATTATGCAAAACAACAATTTGACTGTAAGCCTGCTCGATCAGATCGACAGCGTGCACAAACTAGACCTGGTAGTCGAGGAACTGACAACGGCGGTACGAAACGCCTGTACCAAAGTGATGCCCAAAAAGAAGACAGTAGAGAAGTTAACCGTGCCGTGGTGGTCCGACGAACTCGCCAGCCTGAAGAAGCAGGTTGTTACTAAGAAGCGGAGGATCCGATGTGCAGCGCCGGTTCGTAGACCAAAGGTTGTTGAGGAGTACCTGAAACAGAAGGAAGAGTATGAAAAAGCAGTAGTCTAGGCGCAGGTCGAGAGTTGGAAGGGTTTCTGTGAGAAACAAGACCGAGAAGGCCTGTGGGAAGGAATATACAGGGTGATCCGGAGGACAGAAAAGAGAGAGGAGGACGTACCGATGGTGAGGGATGCAAAGACTTTAGACCCCGAAGAGTCAGCGAGGTACCTAGCACAAGCGTTTTACCCGAAAGACCGTCCAGAGGGGGATAACGAGGAGCATAAAAAGGTGCGGCAAAGAGCGGAAGAGGTGAACGGGGGGAACCAAGTTGAACCCTGGGATCCACCGTTCACTCTCGACGAGCTAAGGCGAGCAGTCTCCTCGTTCAACCCCAAAAAAGCCCCCGGTTCCGACGGTCTGACGGCGGACATATGGGGCCACGCGATCCATTCAGACCCAGACCTATTTCTGCGCTTGATGAACAAGTGCCTGGCGCATGGATACTTTCCACGGTCCTGGAAAGAGGCAACAGTCGTCGTGCTCCGCAAACCCGCGAAAGAAGACTACACCACTCCGAAATCATACAGGCCGATTGGTCTTTTGCCTGTACTCGGCAAGATATACGAGAAGATGCTCGTGGCCCGACTCAAGTTCCATTTGCTGCCCAGGATGAGTACTCGCCAGTACGGCTTCATGCCCCAAAAAAGCACTGAGGACTCCCTCTATACACTCATGGGGCACATTCGTGGCAGACTCAAAGCAAAGAGACTTGTCACGATTGTGTCCTTGGACATAGAGGGAGCCTTCGACAGCGCTTGGTGGCCGACCATACGAGTGCGACTGGCTGAGGAAAAGTGTCCTGTGAACTTGAGAAGGGTCTTTGACAGTTACTTGTCCGAGAGAGTGGTGAAAGTCAGGTACGCGGGAGCGGAGCATAAATCCAGGACCGAGAAGGGATGCGTCCAGGGGTCCATCAGTGGTCCCATATTATGGAACGTGGTGCTGGACCCGCTGATTAAGGAGCTAGAGAGTATGGGGGTCTACTGTCAGGCGTTTGCGGACGATGTCGTCCTTGTGTTCGATGGGGAGACGGCGCTTGAGGTCCAAAGGGATGCCAATGTCGCCCTTGAGTACGTGCGCGCATGGGGTGTCGCAAACAAGCTTAAGTTTGCCCCGCACAAAACCAAAGCTATGCTGATAACGCGCAAACTTAAGCATGATACCCCATGCCTCAGAATGGGCGGGGTGGACATTGGCATGTCTGAGGAAATAAAACTGCTAGGACTCACCATCGACCACAAGTTGACTTTTAACACCCACGTCGCAAACGTTTGTTCCCGAGCCATCGGTATTTATAAGCAGTTATCGAGGGCCGCAAGGGCCAGCTGGGGTCTACATCCTGAGGTCATCCGCTGTATTTATACAGCTGCAGTCGAACCCATCATCCTGTACGCGGCGAGTGCATGGTCGCCGGCCGCAACCAAAATTGGAGTCCAGAAGAAGCTGAACGCCGTCCAGAGGAGCTTCGCACAGAAGCTGTGCAGAGCCTATCGCACGGTCTCCTTACACTCGGCACTGGTGCTGGCTGGGATACTCCCTCTCGACCTTCGAATCCGAGAGGCTGCCTCACTCTATGAGGCAAAGAGGGGGTTACCCCATCCAGCGCTGGGAGACAGGGAGATCGAGCGGGTGGCATCGGCACTAGAGATGCCACATCCAGCAGCGCAGAGGTCCATTGAACTGCGACGCCTGGTGGACGAGGAGCAATATAATGACCACTGCAACTACGCGGTGAGAATCTTCACAGACGGCAGCAAAATTGAGGGCAAGGTCGGGGCGGCACTGTCCGTGTGGACCGACCAGGCCGAAGTAAAGTCCCTCAAGCTTGCGCTGCCGTCTTATAGTACCGTCTACCAGGCTGAGCTTCTTGCCCTCTGCGAAGCGGCGAAGGAAGTCCTCCGAAGAACCGAGACGGCGTTCGCTATCTACAGTGACTCAATGGCAGCTCTCCAAACCGTCGTGAACCCCGAAGCCCTCCACGCCCTCGCAGTGGAAGCGAGAGATGCCATCCGCCGCAGCAGTATCCAGAACAAGAGCGTCTCCTTGTTCTGGATCAAAGCTCATGCGGGGCTGGAGGGTAACGAGAGAGCCGACTCGCTCGCAAAGGAGGCTGCCTTAAGGTGTAAGCGGCAACCCCACTACGATAAATGCCCGGTTTCATTTGTTAAGCGTATGATCCGTATGGATACGCTGAACGAATGGAACCGGAGGTATTGTACTGGGGAAACGGCGGCCACGACGAAGGTATTCTTCCCGTGCGCGATCGCTGCGTACAGGACGGTGCGGAAAGTAGAGATGACCCAGGAGCTGACCCAGGCCCTAACGGGGCACGGCGGGTTTTCCGAATACCTGACTCGTTTCAGGTGCAAGGAGAACCCGGCGTGCGTCTGCGACCCCGACAAACAGGAGACAGTCCTCCATCTCCTGACGCAGTGCCCAGTATATTCCTCCCACAGGCACGACTTTGAGACGAAGGTTGATATGGAAGTAAAAGAAGGAAATCTCAGTACATTGATAGCAGACCGAAAACTACGAACAAAATTCATAGAATTTATAATTAAAATAGTGCAATCCGTAAATAAAAGAAATAAGTAAACAATAAATTAATATTAACTAAATAAGAAAAATTTAAAATAATTAGGATTAGCATGACGATTAAATAATTTAACAATTACATTTATTAATAATCTGTAAAAATATATATATATTTTACAATCGATTAAAAAATACAGTCTGAATTTTAAAACCTACCTCCTAAAAATGACCCTGCGACACATGTATGGCAGGGGTCCTTTCGCAATTAAAAAAAAAAAAAAAAAAAAAAAAAAAAAAAACCTAACCTCAACCTCACCGTAGAGGCCGTGAAAAACAGGGACCCTATGTTGATACTAAGGGACGTTCTTGCTATAAACACGGATGAAGACGTACTGAAAGCCGTGAAAAATCAGAACCGGGACGTTTTTCACGGCCTCTGCGAAGGGGAAGATAGAATGGAAATCAAGTATAGAAGGAAGACGAGAAACCCCCATTCTGTACACATAGTGATGAGCACGTCCCCGGAGGTATGGCGGCGGGTGACAAAAAGAAGGTATGTCCATGTGGACCTACAAAGAATCCGGGTAGAAGATCAAACCCCACTCATTCAGTGCACTCGCTGTCTAGGCTACGGGCATGGGCGGAAACACTGTACAGAAAAGGCGGACCTGTGCAGTCACTGCGGCGGTACTCACATGAAAACCGAATGCTCAGATTGGATGGCAGGAGGGATTGCGACTTGCAAAAATTGCGAGAGAGCAAATATGCTCAATAAAGAGCACAATGCATTTAGCAGTGAATGCCCAGTCCGCCGCAGATGGGATGCAATAGCGCGGTCAACCACTGCGTACTGCTAAAGGCGCACAAAGTGTAATAGCTGCCTACAAAATCGCACAGGCTAACCTCCAACGAAAGAAACTGGCAACTAATGAATTACTACTGGAGGCGGAAGAACGGGGAGTTGCCGTGGCTCTTCTGCAGGAGCCATACGTTGGTAATTCAAAATGTATGAGGAGTCAGAGGGGAGTGCGGATCTTCCAAGACGCTGGAGTTGGAGACCGGGTCGTCAAGGCGGCCATTGTTGTCCTTGACAAAAACCTTAAAGTGATCCAGTACCCAAAACTCACCACGCAAAACATCGTAGTGGTGGGTATCCAAACCAGTGCTTGGGAGATCACACTCGCCTCCTTTTACTTCGAGCCTGACCAACCAATGGAACCCTACCTCAACCAG
Source organism: Mythimna vitellina (assembly GCA_949316375.1). Classification (NCBI taxonomy): domain Eukaryota; kingdom Metazoa; phylum Arthropoda; class Insecta; order Lepidoptera; family Noctuidae; genus Mythimna; species Mythimna vitellina. The sequence goes on from OX438686.1 coordinate 72,674, forward strand.
TTGAGGCAGATAGGAACAGTAATCGGCTCGAAGCCACTAATCGTTGGAGGGGACGCCAATGCGAAGAGTGTATGGTGGGGCGGCTCAGTGGTTGACCGTAGGGGCGAGGAAGTTTACGGAACTCTCGGCGAGCTCGGGCTGAACATTCTCAACACAGGGGAAATTCCGACCTTCGACACTATTAGAGGGGGTCAGCGTTACAGTAGTTACGTCGACCTTACGGCATGTTCGGATAGCGTCCTGGAGCTGGTAGAGAAATGGAGAGTCGACGAAGGCCTCACGAGCTCCGACCACAATGGTATTCTCTTTGACATTAGATTGGTGAGAGCTAAAGCGGTACAAGTAGAGAGAACGACACGCATCTACAATAGTAAAAAAGCCGATTGGACAAAGTTTCATGAGAAACTAAACCAATTAAAAATAGACTACAAAATTCAGAAATCCGAAATAGAACAAATAAATAGTACACAATTATTAGAAGTTGCAACAATAAACTACACAAATATCATAAAGGATGCGTGTCGTTCCTCTATGCCAATCAAAAAAGCCAAAGAAAAACTTACCATGCCATGGTGGTCGGACAAACTCGCTGAGATGAAGAAGATCGTCGCTACCAGCAAAAGGAGAATCCGCTGTGCTGCTCCGGTCCGGAGGTCGAAGGTCGTCGAAAAATACCTGAAACAGAAAGAAGAGTATGAGACGGAAGCGGCTCGAGCTCAGACCGAGAGTTGGAAGGAGTTTTGCAGTAAGCAGGACAGGGAGGGGGTATGGGAGGGGATTTATAGGGTTATCGGGAGAACAATGCAGAGAGGGGTGGACTTGCAGATGATACAAAATGGAGAGGTGCTCGATGCAAAAGGCTCCGTTAAACTGTTAGCGGAAACCTTCTACCCTGAAGACCTAACGAGCACCGACAACTCCCATCACAGCCTCATTAGGGCTAAAGCCGAAATAGTCAACATCGAAGAACAAGAAGGCTCTCAAGATCCACCTTTCACACGGGTTGAGCTCAAAACTGCTTGCGAGTCTTTCAACCCCAAAAAAGCTCCGGGATTAGATGGCCTCACAGCCGACATATGTAGCCAAGCCATAGGAGGGGAACCCGATGCCTTCCTGGCCCTTTTGAATCAATGCCTCAAGTACGGTTATTTCCCGAAGTGCTGGAAAGAGGCCACGGTGGTGGTGCTAAAGAAACCAGGGAAAAGAGACTACGCCACCCCAAAATCATATAGGCCCATAGGCCTCTTACCAGTACTAGGCAAGATATTCGAGAAGATGTTGGTGGCCCGCCTCAAGTTCTACATAGTACCAAGGATGAGTACTCGCCAGTACGGATTCATGCCCCAAAGAAGCACCGAAGACTCCCTCTATGACCTTATGCAACACATAAAAGGAAAACTAAACCTAAAAAAGGTGATTGTACTAATTTCGCTAGACATAGAGGGAGCCTTCGACAGCGCTTGGTGGCCAGCTATAAGGGTCCGACTGGCAGAGGAAAAGTGTCCTCTCAACTTGAGGAGGGTCATCGACAGCTACTTGAGTGACAGAAGGGTCAGGGTCAGGTATGCGGGTGAAGAATACTCCAAGGCGACGAGTAAAGGCTGCGTACAAGGCTCTATCGGGGGCCCTAATTTCTGGAATCTCCTACTGGATCCCCTCCTAAAAGACCTGACAGGAAACGGCGTTTATGCGCAGGCATTTGCAGACGACGTGGTCCTTGTCTTCGACGGTGACACCGCAATCGAAATAGAACAAAAGGCAAATGCTACCCTTGAACGTGTTCAGGTGTGGGGTGTCGATAACAAACTTAAATTTGCGCCGCAAAAGACTAATGCCATGACCATTACAAGGAGACTCAAATACGACACCCCACGACTGAGCATGGGCGGGGTAGAAATAGCCATGTCAAAAGAAATCAAGATCTTGGGTGTCACCGTCGACGACAAGTTGACGTTTAACACACACGTCAAAAATGTCTGCAAAAAAGCCATCAGTGTGCATAAACAGTTATGCAGGGCAGCTAGGATTAGTTGGGGATTAAATCCTGAAGTAGTCAGGATAATTTATGTAGCTACAGTAGAGCCGATCATCCTGTACGCTGCCAGCGTATGGGCTCCAGCGTCTAGTAAACTGGGGATAATAAAACAGTTGGGCGTCGTGCAACGCGGAATAGCGCAAAAAATATGCAAAGCATATCGTACCGTCTCCCTCAACTCGGTTCTTCTGTTGGCAGGGATACTTCCCCTAGATCTCCGAGCTCGGGAAGTGGCCTCATTATATGAGGCCAAGAGGGGAGTGTCGCTGCCAATATTGAGGGATAGGGAGATGGAGCGGCCTATGTCCGCGTTAAAATCCCCCCACCCTGCCACGCGTATCGAACTGGAACTCGGAAGCCTGGTGGACCAGGAGCAAGTCGACGCCAGCGCAAAACCGGAGGTGAGAATCTTCACCGACGGGAGCAAAATTGGGGGGCGTGTTGGTGCTGCGCTGTCCTTTTGGAACAGCCAGGCCGAAACACGTGCCCTCAAGCTGGCGTTACCGGACTACTGCTCGGTCTACCAGGCGGAGCTCTTGGCGATATGTAGGGCAACAAGGGAAATACGGAGAAGCTCGGCGGCCACTTTTGGTGTTTACAGCGACTCAATGGCGGCCCTCATGACGGTGAAAAACCACAGTTGCCTTCACCCCCTAGCAGTTGAAGCCAGAGAAAACCTTGCAGCTGTTTCTCTCCAGAACAAGGTAGTAAACTTGTTCTGGATCAAAGCTCATGCAGGGGTCGAGGGCAACGAAAGAGTGGATCAGCTGGCAAAAGAGGCCGCTACATTGAGTAAAAGGAGGCCGGATTATGATCTGTGTCCTGTCTCATTCGTCAAGCGATGTATTCGTATGGCATCGCTTGATGAATGGAACAACAGATATAAAACCGGGACCACCGCGTCGATCACCAAGATGTTTTTCCCGGATGCGACGGCGGCGTACAGGATTGTCAGGAAGCTACATTTTGAGGGGTATCTGACCCAGGTCTTAACGGGGCACGGTGGATTCTCAGAATACTTGAATAGGTTCAAGTGTAAGGGGAGTCCATCGTGCATCTGTGATCCGAACATGTCGGAGTCAGTGCCACACCTGCTACTTCGCTGTCCTGTATATGCATACGAAAGAAACGATATAGAAGCAGAAATGGACATGGAGTTGACAACTGAAAACATAGGGAAAATAATGTTGGGAAAAAACAGAACTAAGTTCTTAAACTACTGTCTTAAAATAATACGAGGAGTCGTAAATAGAAATAAAAGCGATCGATAAAGTATGTAACTGCTGTATATTTAGTTATATATAAACAGTGCATATAGATTTAAGTAATAAATGAAACAGTAACATTAAAGTAGTAGGATTACATAGAACTTAAGAAATGTTAAAACCTAGCAAATAAGTAGAAATAAGAACATTAACAAAACCAGTAAAAATGTAATTATATGTAAGAATGGTAAAAATATAGAAGTATAAGTATGTACCACTACCCTAAAAATATAACAAGGCATAAATATGTATTTGACAGTTGTTGTAAATAGAATAAGTTAAAGAAAAAATGTATGTAATAAAATAAAAATAGATAAATAAACAATAAGCGTTAAAATAATAAATTGTCATAGTGTAAGAACTAGAAAATAAGTAGAAATAATAAGATATATGTAAAAAACGTAAATAAAGTACCCCAAACTTGTAAATCTGTAAAACCTGCAGATAAATAAAACTGGTGTTGCATAAATCATTTCACCCTGTAAGCCAACGAAAAATACATGTATGGGCAGATAAAATAGCTAGAAAAGAATTAGTTAAAAAAATGGGAGCCCCCCCCAAAATCAGAAATGAATGAGGAAGGATGAAAGAAAGACAAAGTATGAGGAATAAAAGTGCGAGAGGCAAGCTAGCGAGAACTTGTATGAAAGAGAAATAGCTAGAAATAGGCTCTGATAAAGTCAGAGGTAGAGCAAAAAAAAAAAAAAAAAAAAAAAAAAAAAAAAAAAAAAAAAAACCTAACCTAACCTAACCTAACCTAACCCAATTATTTCAGACCTTTTACATACAGCAAACATACAACTGTCGTACATTTTTGAACGCGGCTCAGTGAGCCCTATACGATTACCACAAAATATTTGACAATTTTCCAAAAGAAAACTTTTTACTTAGGAAAAACCAATTTTCAATTTATTCAAAACTTAAAAATTTTATAACAGTCTTCCTATTTGACCTAACTCTGTTCTGGAAACGCCAACGGACGCGCATTCGCTCGTTCTACGGGATACCTGTAACAGAAAAGTCAAATTAGGTCTATTTTCAAAATTTGTTTTCGAAATTTTCATAAAAAATCAATTTTTCATCCATTTTTCGGCCATAACTCCCGTTCCCGACGTCCGATCCGGACCGGGTTTACGTCATAGTATAGGACTCCGTGCCCGCTGTGCGTGTGCACCGCAAAAAACGAACCCTTCATAGGGAAATTTTACACCCGACGGTTTAAAACGTTCAAACTTGCAACTTTTCATACATTCTCTTTAGAACAACCCCTATATTAACGAGCTATCCCTAATATTCCCGAAAATTTTTATCATCTCCTGTACGGGACACTTAGGTTTGTCTCTCAGTAGAAAACCAGCAGCGAGTCTCGCAGGGTTCCGCGGGGAAGCTCGAAAACGTTAAATTCATAGTTCTATAGATCTATATAGGTATAACCAAAAATCTACTTACCAGAGCGTTGTTTTTGAGAACTTTAATTATTTCAGACCTTTTACATACAGCAAACATACAACTGTCGTACATTTTTGAACGCGGCTCAGTGAGCCCTATACGATTACCACAAAATATTTGACAATTTTCCAAAAGAAAACTTTTTACTTAGGAAAAACCAATTTTCAATTTATTCAAAACTTAAAAATTTTATAACAGTCTTCCTATTTGACCTAACTCTGTTCTGGAAACGCCAACGGACGCGCATTCGCTCGTTCTACGGGATACCTGTAGCAGAAAAGTCAAATTAGGTCTATTTTCAAAATTTGTTTTCGAAATTTTCATAAAAAATCAATTTTTCATCCATTTTTCGGCCATAACTCCCGTTCCCGACGTCCGATCCGGACCGGGTTTACGTCATAGTATAGGACTCCGTGCCCGCTGTGCGTGTGCACCGCAAAAAACGAACCCTTCATAGGGAAATTTTACACCCGACGGTTTAAAACGTTCAAACTTGCAATTTTTCATACATTCTCTTTAGAACAACCCCTATATTAACGAGCTATCCCTAATATTCCCGAAAATTTTTATCATCTCCTGTACGGGACGCTTAGGTTTGTCTCTCAGTAGAAAACCAGCAGCGAGTCTCGCAGGGTTCCGCGGGGAAGCTCGAAAACGTTAAATTCATAGTTCTATAGATCTATATAGGTATAACCAAAAATCTACTTACCAGAGCGTTGTTTTTGAGAACTTTAATTATTTCAGACCTTTTACATACAGCAAACATACAACTGTCGTACATTTTTGAACGCGGCTCAGTGAGCCCTATACGATTACCACAAAATATTTGACAATTTTCCAAAAGAAAACTTTTTACTTAGGAAAAACCAATTTTCAATTTATTCAAAACTTAAAAATTTTATAACAGTCTTCCTATTTGACCTAACTCTGTTCTGGAAACGCCAACGGACGCGCATTCGCTCGTTCTACGGGATACCTGTAACAGAAAAGTCAAATTAGGTCTATTTTCAAAATTTGTTTTCGAAATTTTCATAAAAAATCAATTTTTCATCCATTTTTCGGCCATAACTCCCGTTCCCGACGTCCGATCCGGACCGGGTTTACGTCATAGTATAGGACTCCGTGCCCGCTGTGCGTGTGCACCGCAAAAAACGAACCCTTCATAGGGAAATTTTACACCCGACGGTTTAAAACGTTCAAACTTGCAACTTTTCATACATTCTCTTTAGAACAACCCCTATATTAACGAGCTATCCCTAATATTCCCGAAAATTTTTATCATCTCCTGTACGGGACACTTAGGTTTGTCTCTCAGTAGAAAACCAGCAGCGAGTCTCGCAGGGTTCCGCGGGGAAGCTCGAAAACGTTAAATTCATAGTTCTATAGATCTATATAGGTATAACCAAAAATCTACTTACCAGAGCGTTGTTTTTGAGAACTTTAATTATTTCAGACCTTTTACATACAGCAAACATACAACTGTCGTACATTTTTGAACGCGGCTCAGTGAGCCCTATACGATTACCACAAAATATTTGACAATTTTCCAAAAGAAAACTTTTTACTTAGGAAAAACCAATTTTCAATTTATTCAAAACTTAAAAATTTTATAACAGTCTTCCTATTTGACCTAACTCTGTTCTGGAAACGCCAACGGACGCGCATTCGCTCGTTCTACGGGATACCTGTAGCAGAAAAGTCAAATTAGGTCTATTTTCAAAATTTGTTTTCGAAATTTTCATAAAAAATCAATTTTTCATCCATTTTTCGGCCATAACTCCCGTTCCCGACGTCCGATCCGGACCGGGTTTACGTCATAGTATAGGACTCCGTGCCCGCTGTGCGTGTGCACCGCAAAAAACGAACCCTTCATAGGGAAATTTTACACCCGACGGTTTAAAACGTTCAAACTTGCAATTTTTCATACATTCTCTTTAGAACAACCCCTATATTAACGAGCTATCCCTAATATTCCCGAAAATTTTTATCATCTCCTGTACGGGACGCTTAGGTTTGTCTCTCAGTAGAAAACCAGCAGCGAGTCTCGCAGGGTTCCGCGGGGAAGCTCGAAAACGTTAAATTCATAGTTCTATAGATCTATATAGGTATAACCAAAAATCTACTTACCAGAGCGTTGTTTTTGAGAACTTTAATTATTTCAGACCTTTTACATACAGCAAACATACAACTGTCGTACATTTTTGAACGCGGCTCAGTGAGCCCTATACGATTACCACAAAATATTTGACAATTTTCCAAAAGAAAACTTTTTACTTAGGAAAAACCAATTTTCAATTTATTCAAAACTTAAAAATTTTATAACAGTCTTCCTATTTGACCTAACTCTGTTCTGGAAACGCCAACGGACGCGCATTCGCTCGTTCTACGGGATACCTGTAACAGAAAAGTCAAATTAGGTCTATTTTCAAAATTTGTTTTCGAAATTTTCATAAAAAATCAATTTTTCATCCATTTTTCGGCCATAACTCCCGTTCCCGACGTCCGATCCGGACCGGGTTTACGTCATAGTATAGGACTCCGTGCCCGCTGTGCGTGTGCACCGCAAAAAACGAACCCTTCATAGGGAAATTTTACACCCGACGGTTTAAAACGTTCAAACTTGCAACTTTTCATACATTCTCTTTAGAACAACCCCTATATTAACGAGCTATCCCTAATATTCCCGAAAATTTTTATCATCTCCTGTACGGGACACTTAGGTTTGTCTCTCAGTAGAAAACCAGCAGCGAGTCTCGCAGGGTTCCGCGGGGAAGCTCGAAAACGTTAAATTCATAGTTCTATAGATCTATATAGGTATAACCAAAAATCTACTTACCAGAGCGTTGTTTTTGAGAACTTTAATTATTTCAGACCTTTTACATACAGCAAACATACAACTGTCGTACATTTTTGAACGCGGCTCAGTGAGCCCTATACGATTACCACAAAATATTTGACAATTTTCCAAAAGAAAACTTTTTACTTAGGAAAAACCAATTTTCAATTTATTCAAAACTTAAAAATTTTATAACAGTCTTCCTATTTGACCTAACTCTGTTCTGGAAACGCCAACGGACGCGCATTCGCTCGTTCTACGGGATACCTGTAGCAGAAAAGTCAAATTAGGTCTATTTTCAAAATTTGTTTTCGAAATTTTCATAAAAAATCAATTTTTCATCCATTTTTCGGCCATAACTCCCGTTCCCGACGTCCGATCCGGACCGGGTTTACGTCATAGTATAGGACTCCGTGCCCGCTGTGCGTGTGCACCGCAAAAAACGAACCCTTCATAGGGAAATTTTACACCCGACGGTTTAAAACGTTCAAACTTGCAATTTTTCATACATTCTCTTTAGAACAACCCCTATATTAACGAGCTATCCCTAATATTCCCGAAAATTTTTATCATCTCCTGTACGGGACGCTTAGGTTTGTCTCTCAGTAGAAAACCAGCAGCGAGTCTCGCAGGGTTCCGCGGGGAAGCTCGAAAACGTTAAATTCATAGTTCTATAGATCTATATAGGTATAACCAAAAATCTACTTACCAGAGCGTTGTTTTTGAGAACTTTAATTATTTCAGACCTTTTACATACAGCAAACATACAACTGTCGTACATTTTTGAACGCGGCTCAGTGAGCCCTATACGATTACCACAAAATATTTGACAATTTTCCAAAAGAAAACTTTTTACTTAGGAAAAACCAATTTTCAATTTATTCAAAACTTAAAAATTTTATAACAGTCTTCCTATTTGACCTAACTCTGTTCTGGAAACGCCAACGGACGCGCATTCGCTCGTTCTACGGGATACCTGTAACAGAAAAGTCAAATTAGGTCTATTTTCAAAATTTGTTTTCGAAATTTTCATAAAAAATCAATTTTTCATCCATTTTTCGGCCATAACTCCCGTTCCCGACGTCCGATCCGGACCGGGTTTACGTCATAGTATAGGACTCCGTGCCCGCTGTGCGTGTGCACCGCAAAAAACGAACCCTTCATAGGGAAATTTTACACCCGACGGTTTAAAACGTTCAAACTTGCAACTTTTCATACATTCTCTTTAGAACAACCCCTATATTAACGAGCTATCCCTAATATTCCCGAAAATTTTTATCATCTCCTGTACGGGACACTTAGGTTTGTCTCTCAGTAGAAAACCAGCAGCGAGTCTCGCAGGGTTCCGCGGGGAAGCTCGAAAACGTTAAATTCATAGTTCTATAGATCTATATAGGTATAACCAAAAATCTACTTACCAGAGCGTTGTTTTTGAGAACTTTAATTATTTCAGACCTTTTACATACAGCAAACATACAACTGTCGTACATTTTTGAACGCGGCTCAGTGAGCCCTATACGATTACCACAAAATATTTGACAATTTTCCAAAAGAAAACTTTTTACTTAGGAAAAACCAATTTTCAATTTATTCAAAACTTAAAAATTTTATAACAGTCTTCCTATTTGACCTAACTCTGTTCTGGAAACGCCAACGGACGCGCATTCGCTCGTTCTACGGGATACCTGTAGCAGAAAAGTCAAATTAGGTCTATTTTCAAAATTTGTTTTCGAAATTTTCATAAAAAATCAATTTTTCATCCATTTTTCGGCCATAACTCCCGTTCCCGACGTCCGATCCGGACCGGGTTTACGTCATAGTATAGGACTCCGTGCCCGCTGTGCGTGTGCACCGCAAAAAACGAACCCTTCATAGGGAAATTTTACACCCGACGGTTTAAAACGTTCAAACTTGCAACTTTTCATACATTCTCTTTAGAACAACCCCTATATTAACGAGCTATCCCTAATATTCCCGAAAATTTTTATCATCTCCTGTACGGGACACTTAGGTTTGTCTCTCAGTAGAAAACCAGCAGCGAGTCTCGCAGGGTTCCGCGGGGAAGCTCGAAAACGTTAAATTCATAGTTCTATAGATCTATATAGGTATAACCAAAAATCTACTTACCAGAGCGTTGTTTTTGAGAACTTTAATTATTTCAGACCTTTTACATACAGCAAACATACAACTGTCGTACATTTTTGAACGCGGCTCAGTGAGCCCTATACGATTACCACAAAATATTTGACAATTTTCCAAAAGAAAACTTTTTACTTAGGAAAAACCAATTTTCAATTTATTCAAAACTTAAAAATTTTATAACAGTCTTCCTATTTGACCTAACTCTGTTCTGGAAACGCCAACGGACGCGCATTCGCTCGTTCTACGGGATACCTGTAGCAGAAAAGTCAAATTAGGTCTATTTTCAAAATTTGTTTTCGAAATTTTCATAAAAAATCAATTTTTCATCCATTTTTCGGCCATAACTCCCGTTCCCGACGTCCGATCCGGACCGGGTTTACGTCATAGTATAGGACTCCGTGCCCGCTGTGCGTGTGCACCGCAAAAAACGAACCCTTCATAGGGAAATTTTACACCCGACGGTTTAAAACGTTCAAACTTGCAATTTTTCATACATTCTCTTTAGAACAACCCCTATATTAACGAGCTATCCCTAATATTCCCGAAAATTTTTATCATCTCCTGTACGGGACGCTTAGGTTTGTCTCTCAGTAGAAAACCAGCAGCGAGTCTCGCAGGGTTCCGCGGGGAAGCTCGAAAACGTTAAATTCATAGTTCTATAGATCTATATAGGTATAACCAAAAATCTACTTACCAGAGCGTTGTTTTTGAGAACTTTAATTATTTCAGACCTTTTACATACAGCAAACATACAACTGTCGTACATTTTTGAACGCGGCTCAGTGAGCCCTATACGATTACCACAAAATATTTGACAATTTTCCAAAAGAAAACTTTTTACTTAGGAAAAACCAATTTTCAATTTATTCAAAACTTAAAAATTTTATAACAGTCTTCCTATTTGACCTAACTCTGTTCTGGAAACGCCAACGGACGCGCATTCGCTCGTTCTACGGGATACCTGTAGCAGAAAAGTCAAATTAGGTCTATTTTCAAAATTTGTTTTCGAAATTTTCATAAAAAATCAATTTTTCATCCATTTTTCGGCCATAACTCCCGTTCCCGACGTCCGATCCGGACCGGGTTTACGTCATAGTATAGGACTCCGTGCCCGCTGTGCGTGTGCACCGCAAAAAACGAACCCTTCATAGGGACCCCACCGACCGTGTTCCCACGTTGTCGTCGTGGTGGGGCTTGCGTGTCTTTATGACCTTGAGGGCTATGCCGGTAGAGCTACTCATGCCGGAAGGCCTCAAGCGAGAGACCAGACCAAGAGGAACACACAGGCGGAGTCCAGACGGACCGCCAAGGAGGGTGCACTGTCCAGAAGCATCGGCACCAACAGCTGTTGGTGTTTTTGGACAGTGATTTTGAGAGAGTGGGTTCGCCTCGGGTACGCGTCTGCTTATCAGACGTGACCACGATGGCGAACGAGTTATTGGGGACCCCACCCCAATGTAAAAAAAAAAAGGCAAAGCTGTGCTCAGCAAAACATGGACGCGTCTCTAAAAAGTATACTACCCCAGGAGGGTACCGCCTGCACCGCAGGCGGAGAATCCCTCCCCGAGCAGAGCTCGGGCTGCCCCTCGTATTCTGGGGGGGGCAAAGAGCGCGTCAGGTCCCAAAAGGACCTGTTATCGTCCTTCGTGGACGCAAGGAGCCAGGGTGGCTCACCCATCGGAAGCGCGGAGTCCCTGGGACCTGTTCCCAGCACGTCCGCTGCGCCGGTGGGTCCTGCAGAGGCCGGCAGGAGCTTCGGCCTCAGGGAGGTGAGCGGAGACGCGGCGTCGGACTCCGATTCCGCGTCATCGCTCTCGGAGAGGATGGAGGTGGAGGAGTCCGCCGCCAAGAACCAGTTCCTCAAACGCCCCTTGGTGGGAGATGGCCAGAGGAGGACATCATCTGATGATGATCTGGGGGCATCGGCCCGCAAAATCTCCACCGCTGTGCGGGGTGCGGGCCGAAAGCTGGCAAAGGGGAGTAGGCCACCCCTGAAAACCGCCAGGAAGGAGCGCCACACCGCGGCAAGCAGTGCCCAGGTCAGCCCCTCAGAGCCGGAGCCTTCTGGTAGCGAGCCGGAAGGCATGGAGGAGGCGCTGAACCGTTTTACGGCGGTCGTGGCAGCTGCCATAACGGGCGTGGCCAAGAAGAGGGAGAGGGTCGCCAAGAGGCGATCCATTTCCCAGGCCATGACCTCAATAACTGAGGCACTGGGGTTCGTCCTGGAGCCGTTCAGGAAATCCCTCAACAAGAGGGTTGAGCGGCTCGAGGCAGAATTGGCCAGTGTCCGGGGCGCTGGCCCTGAGGTGGTGCCAAAAGGAGGACGCAGGGAGGGGCAGAGTCGGTCCCAGCCCTTGCCCCGGGCGGAGAGCGAGTTGCTGACCCTGCTGCGGCAGGAGCTGGCCGCCTTCCGGCAGCAGCAACTGGAACAGCAGCAGCAGTTCCAGGAGCGGGTCCAGCGGCAATTCGCTGTCCTGGAGGGCATAGTGCTGCGCCCCCCGCTTGCGGCCTCCGGCGTGAAAAGGGCGGTGTCGTACGCCGCCGCCGCCGCGGCCACGGCTGCTGCGCCAAAGGCGGGCCCGTCGGGGCAACCAGCGCGTGGAACCCAGGTGTCGGAGCCGGCGAGGCCGGTCCCGGCGCCCAAGCAGCAGCAGCGGCAGGGGAAACCTGCTCCTCCCCCGAAAGGCAGAGCGGTGCCTGCCGCTAAATCGGCGGGGCCTTCCGCGGCGGCGGCGACTAGGCCGCGCCTGCCGCCTCCCTTGCCTGAAGAACCCTCGGCTGGCGCCGAATGGACGGTCGCCGGCGCCAGCAGGAAGGCGGGCAAGGCGGCCAGAGCCGCGAAGAAGCGCGAGCGGCGACAGCAGCGCAAGAAGCGGGCCATGGCAGCCAGGCTTCGCGCCCCAAATTCCGCAGCTGTAGTGATCACACTACAGCCAGCTGCGGAAAAGAAGGGCGTGAGCTATGACAAGGTCATGGCGAAGGCGAAGCAGGCGGTGGTGGATCACCTCGACGAGTTCGGAGCCTCTGAAGGCTTCCGAATGAGGCGCACCGCAACCGGGGCCCGAATATTGGAGGTCCCTGGTGCGGACAGCGGCCCTGCCGCGGACGCCCTGGCCGCAAGGATCAGGGCGTCCCTGGACGTCGAGGAGGTCCGAGTATCCAGGCCCACAAAGTGCATGGACATGCGCATCATGGGCCTGGATGACTCCGTTAGGGTGGAAGAGGTGGTGGCCGCCGTCGTCAGGGCGGGAGGATGCCAGGCCGACCAAGTGCGGGCTGGCACCATCCGTGCTGACAGCACGGGCATGCGGGCCGTTACGGTCAGCTGCCCCGTGTCGGCGGCCAAAGCCATCACGGCTGTAGGCCGTAGGCTCTTGGTGGGCTGGGTCTCCGCGCAGGTAAAACTGCTGGAGCCCAGACCTCTGCGGTGTTACCGCTGCCACGTGGGGCACCACGTGGGGGCCCATTGCGCCGCGGAGGTGGACCGCAGTGACCGCTGCTACCAGTGCGGTCAGGCCGGTCATAAGGCCGTCGAATGCCGTGCAACGCCGCACTGCTACGCATGTGCGGCGGCAGGCAAGCCGGCCGACCACCGGGCTGGGGGCAGGTCCTGCGACCCCCCCGCCAAGGCCAAGGGCAAGGTCCGGAGGCCCATCCACCCGGACGTACTCGCCGCCGCAGCCGCCTCCTTGGCTGCCGCCGCTGTCGCCGCCGCACCCGCCGCGGCAGGGCCCTCACGGGGGGCTCGGGAGGAGACTGTAATGGACTGTCAATAACGACCCCATTACGTCTCCTCCAGGCGAACATCAACCACTGCGCCCCCGCTCAGGATCTGTTGCTCCAGAGCATGGCGCAGTGGTCGATCAGTATCGCCGTGGTCTCCGAGCCGTACAATGTCCTGCCCAGGGGAGACTGGGTGCGGGACCTGGACGGCTCGGTGACCCTAATCTCGTCGGCCGCCGCCGGTACCCCGACCCTCGAGGCCGTCACGAGGGGACGGGGTTGCGTGGCAGCACGGTTCGGGGACATTGCAGTGGTAGGCGTCTACCTGTCCCCGAGCAGATCTCTCGGCGATCTTCACATCTCCCTAATGGAGCTGAAAGCCGTCGTCGCTGGGTTTGGTTCCCTCCCCGTGGTCGTTTGCGGGGACTTCAATGCCAAGAACTTGGCTTGGGGTTCCCGACTCACGAACCAGCGGGGTCGGATGGTGGAGGACTGGGCTCTGGAGACAGGCCTGGTCGTCCTAAACCGGGGTTCTGTCCCCACGTGTGTGCGGATGCGGGGTGACTCAGTGGTGGACATCTCGTTCGCCAGCCCCGCTCTGTCGCCGCGTGTCGTCGACTGGCGCGTTATGGAGGGGGTGGAGACGTTTTCAGACCACCGGTACATCCGGTTCGACGTCTCCGCCCAAACCTCGATTGCGCCGGTCCGGCAGAACCCTTGTGGTCCGCGGTGGGCGCTGAGGCAGATGGACCGGGAGCTCCTCCTGGAAGCCGCGACGGTACAGGCCTGGGTGCAAGCACCGGACAGGCCTGTCGACATAGACGTCGAGGCAGAGTGGTTCCGGGAGGCCATGTCGCAAATTTGCGACGCGGCAATGCCCCGAGTCCCTCCAGGACGTGCTCAGCGCCAGGTATACTGGTGGTCGCCGGAGATTGCGGCACTGCGCAACGCGTGCAATGCCGCGCGACGCCGGTATGCCAGATACCGCAGGCGCCGCATCCGTCCACCGGATGCGGAGGCCAGAGAGGCGGAGCTGTACGAGGGATACAGAGCGGCAAAGCGCACCCTCCGAGCGGAGATAAGGCGGGCCAAACTTGAGGCCCGCAACGTGTGGCTGGGGACTCTGAATGGGGACCCATGGGGACGCCCGTACAAATTGGTACGGGACAAACTCCGCCCCTGGGCTCCCCCGCTGACGCAGAGTCTCCGGCCCCAGCTCGTGGAGGGTGTGGTGAGCACTCTGTTCCCCACGCGAGGGGAACACTCTCCCCCGCCCATGGCTCCGCCACCAGCGGTGTCCGACGCGGACCACGATGGCGACGACGACGACAACGCTCCAGAGGTGACCGAGGTAGAGATGAGAGTGGCGGTACGAAGGCTGAGTGCCAAAAATACCGCCCCAGGACCCGACGGCTTGCCTGGGAAGGCATGGGTCCTGGCCATGGAGGCTCTCGGGCCTCGACTAAGAGGGCTCTTCAGCGCATGCATGGAGAGGGGCCAGTTCCCACTTCGCTGGAAGACGGGGAAACTGGTCCTCATCGCGAAGCCGGGGCGCCCCGCGGACTCTCCGTCCGCGTACCGGCCCATTGTGCTGCTCGACGAGGTGGGCAAGCTCTTTGAAAGAGTAATTGCAGACCGCCTCGTCGCACACCTAACACGGGTGGGGCCGGATCTGGCGGACGGCCAGTTCGGCTTTCGCAGGAGGCGCTCCACGGTGGACGCCATCATGTGCGTGCGAGCTCTCACGACAGGGGATGCAGTGGCCCAGGGCAGGTGTGTCGTGGCGGTGTCTCTGGACATCGCCAACGCCTTCAACTCCCTGCCTTGGAGTAGCATTGGGAGGGCACTCCGGTATCACCGGATGCCCGACTACCTCTGTCGTGTGGTCGAGGCGTACCTGTCAGACAGGTACATAACCTACCCCGGTCACCAGGGGGTGTGGGAACGTCGAGAGATGTCGTGCGGTGTTCCGCAGGGATCGGTACTAGGGCCGCCCTTGTGGAACATCGGATACGATTACGTGCTGCGCGGCGACCTCCCTGACGGGGTCAGCGTGGTCTGCTACGCAGACGACACGCCGGTCCTGGCGCAGGGAGAGTCGTACCAGGCGGCGGTCGAACTAGCGACACGCGGGGTCGCGACGGTCGTTGGCAGGATCCAGGAGCTGGGACTCGAGGTGGCATTGCACAAGTCCGAGGCCATGTGCTTTCACGGCCCTCGGAACGCGCCACCACCGGGTTCCCGGCTAACGGTGGGAGGAGTCCACATCGGCGTCGGGTCAACGATGAAGTACCTGGGACTCGTCCTCGACAGCCGATGGGATTTCGACGAGCATTTCCGACGTCTGGCTCCCAAACTAAATCGGACTGGGGCTGCTCTCTCGCGGCTCCTGCCCAACCTTGGGGGTCCAGACGCCTCCTGCCGGAGGCTCTACGCGGGGATCGTTCGGTCCATGGCCCTTTATGGCGCGCCGGTGTGGGCGCCGGGGCTGCGGAAGCAGCCGGCGGCCCGGCTGAACGCGTGCCAGAGGGTCATGGCCATACGGATGGTGCGAGGATACCGGACGATTTCCCGCGAAGCGGCGACCCTTCTTGCTTGCCAGCGACCATGGGAACTGGAGGCAACAGTCCTTGCACTCATGCACGAACGGCGCATGGAGATGCAACGCCGGGGCGAAACTCCGCTACCGCAACAAGTCGCGGCATGGCGGACAGAGTTCCGGCGAGTTCTCATGGTGAAATGGCGACAGCGACTGTCGCGACCCCGTGCTGGGCACGCCACAATTATGGCGGTAAGTCCCCTCTTTGAGGCGTGGTTGGAAAGACCTCACGGCGTCCTCACATTCCGCATGACGCAGGTCCTCACCGGACACGGTAAGTTCGGGAGGTTCCTGCACCGGATTCGTGCGGAAACGACGCCCGGGTGTCGCCACTGTGTGGCCCACCCGGAGGACACGGTGGAGCACACGGTGGAGGTGTGCCCCGCTTGGGCAGAGCAACGCCGTGACCTCGTGAGGGCAATCGGCGGCGGTGATCTCTCGCGCCGGGCCTTGGTTCAGGCCATGCTCCGGAGCGAGGAGGAGTGGCAGGCGGTCGCCTCCTTCTGCGAAGCAGTAATGCTAGCTAAGGAGGCGGCCGATCGCGTGAGGCAACGGTCCTTACGCTCCAACCGCCGCCGGGATTCCGATCCCGATTTCCGGCCACCGTAGGCGCGGGCTTGTAGACGGCGAGCAATGGGTGGCTCGCCGTCTGACCGTCCGGTAACCGTCCGGACCGAGCCCAAGTCGTCGACGGCGCGTTTTGTTCCACGCGCGCCTCAAGGAGATGTCAGCAAATCGTAGGGGCCCAGCAGGGTCGAAGCCTACTGGGGCCACGGGTAGTGTGAAAGCGGAACCCGGGGCCCTGGGACGAAGGCAACGAAGGAACAGGAGTGGGTTTTTAGTCAGTAAGAGTCTGACACTATCTCCCGCTCCGCCCAAGAGCGGGGATGTCATTAGGATGATTTTCCCACCCAATAAAAAAAAAAAAAAAAAAAAAAAAAAACCCTTCATAGGGAAATTTTACACCCGACGGTTTAAAACGTTCAAACTTGCAATTTTTCATACATTCTCTTTAGAACAACCCCTATATTAACGAGCTATCCCTAATATTCCCGAAAATTTTTATCATCTCCTGTACGGGACGCTTAGGTTTGTCTCTCAGTAGAAAACCAGCAGCGAGTCTCGCAGGGTTCCGCGGGGAAGCTCGAAAACGTTAAATTCATAGTTCTATAGATCTATATAGGTATAACCAAAAATCTACTTACCAGAGCGTTGTTTTTGAGAACTTTAATTATTTCAGACCTTTTACATACAGCAAACATACAACTGTCGTACATTTTTGAACGCGGCTCAGTGAGCCCTATACGATTACCACAAAATATTTGACAATTTTCCAAAAGAAAACTTTTTACTTAGGAAAAACCAATTTTCAATTTATTCAAAACTTAAAAATTTTATAACAGTCTTCCTATTTGACCTAACTCTGTTCTGGAAACGCCAACGGACGCGCATTCGCTCGTTCTACGGGATACCTGTAACAGAAAAGTCAAATTAGGTCTATTTTCAAAATTTGTTTTCGAAATTTTCATAAAAAATCACCTTTTTCATCCATTTTTCGGCCATAACTCCCGTTCCCGACGTCCGATCTGGACCGGGTTTACGTCATAGTATAGGACTCCGTGCCCGCTGTGCGTGTGCACCGCAAAAAACGAACCCTTCATAGGGAAATTTTACACCCGACGGTTTAAAACGTTCAAACTTGCAATTTTTCATACATTCTCTTTAGAACAACCCCTATATTAACGAGCTATCCCTAATATTCCCGAAAATTTTTATCATCTCCTGTACGGGACGCTTAGGTTTGTCTCTCAGTAGAAAACCAGCAGCGAGTCTCGCAGGGTTCCGCGGGGAAGCTCGAAAACGTTAAATTCATAGTTCTATAGATCTATATAGGTATAACCAAAAATCTACTTACCAGAGCGTTGTTTTTGAGAACTTTATTTATTTCAGACCTTTTACATACAGCAAACATACAACTGTCGTACATTTTTGAACGCGGCTCAGTGAGCCCTATACGATTACCACAAAATATTTGACAATTTTCCAAAAGAAAACTTTTTACTTAGGAAAAACCAATTTTCAATTTATTCAAAACTTAAAAATTTTATAACAGTCTTCCTATTTGACCTAACTCTGTTCTGGAAACGCCAACGGACGCGCATTCGCTCGTTCTACGGGATACCTGTAGCAGAAAAGTCAAATTAGGTCTATTTTCAAAATTTGTTTTCGAAATTTTCATAAAAAATCAATTTTTCATCCATTTTTCGGCCATAACTCCCGTTCCCGACGTCCGATCCGGACCGGGTTTACGTCATAGTATAGGACTCCGTGCCCGCTGTGCGTGTGCACCGCAAAAAACGAACCCTTCATAGGGACGATCGGAGGACGTCCTCTGACGATGGGCGCGGAGCTTCGGCCCGAAAAATCTCCACTGCTGGACGAGGTGCGGGCCGAACAACGACGGGTAAAGGTAGGAAGCCCACCGCCGAGGAGGCGACCAAGCGGTCCCAAAAGATTGCCAGGGAGGGGCGCCACCCCGGGGCAAGCGGTGCCCAGGTCAGCCCCTCAGAGCCGGAGCCTTCTGGCAGCGAGCCGGAAGGCATGGAGGAGGCGCTGAACCGTTTTACGGCGGTCGTGGCAGCTGCCATAATGGGCGTGGCCAAGAAGAGGGAGAGGGTCGCCAAGAGGCGGTCCATCTCCCAGGCCATGACCTCCATAACCGAGGCACTGGGCATCGTCCTAGAGCCGTTCCGGAAATCCCTCAACAAGAGGATTGAACGGCTCGAGGCAGAACTGGCCAGTGTCCGGGGCGCTGGCCATGAGGTGGCGCCAAAAGGAGGACGCAGGGAGGGGCAAAGTAGGCCCCAGCCCTCGCCCCAGATGGAGAGCGAGGTGCTGACTCTGCTGCGGCAAGAGCTGGCTGCCTTCCGGCAACAGCAGCAGGAGCAGCAGCAGCAGTTCCAGGAGCGAGTTCAGCGGCAATTCGCAGTCCTGGAGGGCATTGTCCTGCGCCCCCCGCTTGCGGCCTCCGGCCTGAAAAAGGCGGTCTCTTACGCTGCCGTCGCCGCGGCTGCTGCACCCAAAGCGGGCCCGTCCGGGCAGACCGGGCGTGGAGCCCAGGTGTCGGAGCCGGCGAGGCCGGTCCCGGCGGCCAAGCAGCAGCAGCGGCAGGGGAAACCTGCCCCTCCCCCGAAAGGCAGAGCGGTGCCTGCCGCTAAATCGGCGAGGCCTTCCGCGGCGGCGGCGACTAGGCCGCGCCTGCCGCCTCCCCTGCCCGAAGAACCCTCGGCTGGCGCCGAGTGGACGGTCGTCGGCGCCAGCAGGAAGGCGGGCAAGGCGGCTAGAGCGGCTAAAAAGCGCGAGCGGCGACAGCAGCGCAAAAAGCGGGCCATGGCGGCCAGGCTTCGCGCCCCGAATTCCGCAGCTGTAGTGATTACACTACAGCCAGCTGCGGAAAAGAAGGGCGTGACGTACAACGCCGTCATGGAAAAGGCGAAGCAGGCGGTGGTGGGCCACCTTAGCGAGTTCGGAGCCACTGAGGGCTTCCGAATGAGGCGCACCGCAACCGGGGCCCGAATATTGGAGGTCCCTGGTGCGGACAGCGGCTCTGCCGCGGACGCCCTGGCCGCAAGGATCAGGGCGTCTATGGACGCTGAGGAGGTCCGAGTGTCCAGGCCCACAAAGTGCATAGACGTGCGCATCATGGGCCTGGATGACTCCGTTAGGGTGGAAGAGGTGGTGGCCGCCGTCGTCAGGACGGGAGGGTGCCAGGCCGATCAGGTGCGGGCTGGCACCATCCGTGCTGACAGCACGGGCATGCGGGCCGTTACGGTCAGCTGCCCCGTGTCGGCGGCCAAAGCCATCACGGCTGAAGGCCGTAGGCTCTTGGTGGGCTGGGTCTCCGCGCAGGTAAAACTGCTGGAGCCCAGACCTCTGCGGTGTTACCGCTGCCACGTGGGGCACCACGTGGGGGCCCATTGCGCCGCGGAGGTGGACCGCAGTGACCGCTGCTACCAGTGCGGTCAGGCCGGTCACAAGGCCGTCGAATGCCGTGCAACGCCGCACTGCTACGCATGTGCGGCGGCAGGCAAGCCGGCCGACCACCGGGCTGGGGGCAGGTCCTGCGACCCCCCCGCCAAGGCCAAGGGCAAGGTACGGAGGCCCATCCACCCGGACGTACTCGCCGCCGCAGCCGCCTCCTTGGCTGCCGCCGCTGTCGCCGCCGCACCCGCCGCGGCAGGGCCCTCACGGGGGGCTCGGGAGGAGACTGTAATGGACTGTCAATAACGACCCCATTACGTCTCCTCCAGGCGAACATCAACCACTGCGCCCCCGCTCAGGATCTGTTGCTCCAGAGCATGGCGCAGTGGTCGATCAATATCGCCGTGGTCTCCGAGCCGTACAATGTCCTGCCCAGGGGAGACTGGGTGCGGGACCTGGACGGCTCGGTGACCCTAATCTCGTCGGCCGCCGCCGGTACCCCGACCCTCGAGGCCGTCACGAGGGGACGGGGTTGCGTGGCAGCACGGTTCGGGGACATTGCAGTGGTAGGCGTCTACCTGTCCCCGAGCAGATCTCTCGGCGATCTCCACATCTCCCTAATGGAGCTGAAAGCCGTCGTCGCTGGGTTTGGTTCCCTCCCCGTGGTCGTTTGCGGGGACTTCAATGCCAAGAACTTGGCTTGGGGTTCCCGGCTCACGAACCAGCGGGGTCGGATGGTGGAGGACTGGGCTCTGGAGACAGGCCTGGTCGTCCTAAACCGGGGTTCTGTCCCCACGTGTGTGCGGATGCGGGGTGACTCAGTGGTGGACATCTCGTTCGCCAGCCCCGCTCTGTCGCCGCGTGTCGTCGACTGGCGCGTTATGGAGGGGGTGGAGACGTTTTCAGACCACCGGTACATCCGGTTCGACGTCTCCGCCCAAACCTCGATTGCGCCGGTCCGACGGAACCCTTGTGGTCCGCGGTGGGCGCTGAGGCAGATGGACCGGGAGCTCCTCCTGGAAGCCGCGACGGTACAGGCCTGGGTGCAAGCACCGGACAGGCCTGTCGACATAGACGTCGAGGCAGAGTGGTTCCGGGAGGCCATGTCGCAAATTTGCGACGCGGCAATGCCCCGAGTCCCTCCAGGACGTGCTCAGCGCCAGGTATACTGGTGGTCGCCGGAGATTGCGGCACTGCGCAACGCGTGCAATGCCGCGCGACGCCGGTATGCCAGATACCGCAGGCGCCGCATCCGTCCACCGGATGCGGAGGCCAGAGAGGCGGAGCTGTACGAGGGATACAGAGCGGCAAAGCGCACCCTCCGAGCGGAGATAAGGCGGGCCAAACTTGAGGCCCGCAACGTGTGGCTGGGGACTCTGAACGGGGACCCATGGGGACGCCCGTACAAGTTGGTACGGGACAAACTCCGCCCCTGGGCTCCCCCGCTGACGCAGAGTCTCCGGCCCCAGCTCGTGGAGGGTGTGGTGAGCACTCTGTTCCCCACGCGAGGGGAACACTCTCCCCCGCCCATGGCTCCGCCACCAGCGGTGTCCGACGCGGACCACGATGGCGACGACGACGACAACGTTCCAGAGGTGACCGAGGTAGAGATGAGAGTGGCGGTACGAAGGCTGAGTGCCAAAAATACCGCCCCAGGACCCGACGGCTTGCCTGGGAAGGCATGGGTCCTGGCCATGGAGGCTCTCGGGCCTCGACTAAGAGGGCTCTTCAGCGCATGCATGGAGAGGGGCCAGTTCCCACTTCGCTGGAAGACGGGGAAACTGGTCCTCATCGCGAAGCCGGGGCGCCCCGCGGACTCTCCGTCCGCGTACCGGCCCATTGTGCTGCTCGACGAGGTGGGCAAGCTCTTTGAAAGAGTAATTGCAGACCGCCTCGTCGCACACCTAACACGGGTGGGGCCGGATCTGGCGGACGGCCAGTTCGGCTTTCGCAGGAGGCGCTCCACGGTGGACGCCATCATGTGCGTGCGAGCTCTCACGACAGGGGATGCAGTGGCCCAGGGCAGGTGTGTCGTGGCGGTGTCTCTGGACATCGCCAACGCCTTCAACTCCCTGCCTTGGAGTAGCATTGGGAGGGCACTCCGGTATCACCGGATGCCCGACTACCTCTGTCGTGTGGTCGAGGCGTACCTGTCAGACAGGTACATAACCTACCCCGGTCACCAGGGGGTGTGGGAACGTCGAGAGATGTCGTGCGGTGTTCCGCAGGGATCGGTACTAGGGCCGCCCTTGTGGAACATCGGATACGATTACGTGCTGCGCGGCGACCTCCCTGACGGGGTCAGCGTGGTCTGCTACGCAGACGACACGCTGGTCCTGGCGCAGGGAGAGTCGTACCAGGCGGCGGTCGAACTAGCGACACGCGGGGTCGCGACAGTCGTTGGCAGGATCCAGGAGCTGGGACTCGAGGTGGCATTGCACAAGTCCGAGGCCATGTGCTTTCACGGCCCTCGGAACGCGCCACCACCGGGTTCCCGGCTAACGGTGGGAGGAGTCCACATCGGCGTCGGGTCAACGATGAAGTACCTGGGACTCGTTCTCGACAGCCGATGGGATTTCGACGAGCATTTCCGACGTCTGGCTCCCAAACTAAATCGGACTGGGGCTGCTCTCTCGCGGCTCCTGCCCAACCTTGGGGGTCCAGACGCCTCCTGCCGGAGGCTCTACGCGGGGATCGTTCGGTCCATGGCCCTTTATGGCGCGCCGGTGTGGGCGCCGGGGCTGCGGAAGCAGCCGGCGGCCCGGCTGAACGCGTGCCAGAGGGTCATGGCCATACGGATGGTACGAGGATACCGGACGATTTCCCGCGAAGCGGCGAGCCTTCTTGCTGGCCAGCGACCATGGGATCTGGAGGCAACAGTCCTTGCACTCATGCACGAACGGCGCATGGAGATGCAACGCCGGGGCGAAACTCCGCTGCCGCAACAAGTCGCGGCATGGCGGACAGAGTTCCGGCGAGTTCTCATGGTGAAATGGCGACAGCGACTATCGCGACCCCGTGCTGGGCACGCCACAATTATGGCGGTAAGTCCCCTCTTTGAGGCGTGGTTGGAAAGACCTCACGGCGTCCTCACATTCCGCATGACGCAGGTCCTCACCGGACACGGTAAGTTCGGGAGGTTCCTGCACCGGATTCGTGCGGAAACGACGCCCGGGTGTCGCCACTGTGTGGCCCACCCGGAGGACACGGTGGAGCACACGGTGGAGGTGTGCCCCGCTTGGGCAGAGCAACGCCGTGACCTCGTGGGGGCAATCGGCGGCGGTGATCTCTCGCGCCGGGCCTTGGTTCAGGCCATGCTCCGGAGCGAGGAGGAGTGGCAGGCGGTCGCCTCCTTCTGCGAAGCAGTAATGCTAGCTAAGGAGGCGGCCGATCGCGTGAGGCAACGGTCCTTACGCTCCAACCGCCGCCGGGATTCCGATCCCGATTTCCGGCCACCGTAGGCGCGGGCTTGCAGACGGCGAGCAATGGGTGGCTCGCCGTCTGGCCGTCCGGTAACCGTCCGGACCGAGCCCAAGTCGTCGACGGCGCGTTTTGTTCCACGCGCGCCTCAAGGAGATGTCAGCAAATCGTAGGGGCCCAGCAGGGTCGAAGCCTACTGGGGCCACGGGTAGTGTGAAAGCGGAACCCGGGGCCCTGGGACGAAGGCAACGAAGGAACAGGAGTGGGTTTTTAGTCAGTAAGAGTCTGACACTATCTCCCGCTCCGCCCAAGAGCGGGGATGTCATTAGGATGATTTTCCCACCGAAAAAAAAAAAAAAAAAACCCTTCATAGGGAAATTTTACACCCGACGGTTTAAAACGTTCAAACTTGCAATTTTTCATACATTCTCTTTAGAACAACCCCTATATTAACGAGCTATCCCTAATATTCCCGAAAATTTTTATCATCTCCTGTACGGGACGCTTAGGTTTGTCTCTCAGTAGAAAACCAGCAGCGAGTCTCGCAGGGTTCCGCGGGGAAGCTCGAAAACGTTAAATTCATAGTTCTATAGATCTATATAGGTATAACCAAAAATCTACTTACCAGAGCGTTGTTTTTGAGAACTTTAATTATTTCAGACCTTTTACATACAGCAAACATACAACTGTCGTACATTTTTGAACGCGGCTCAGTGAGCCCTATACGATTACCACAAAATATTTGACAATTTTCCAAAAGAAAACTTTTTACTTAGGAAAAACCAATTTTCAATTTATTCAAAACTTAAAAATTTTATAACAGTCTTCCTATTTGACCTAACTCTGTTCTGGAAACGCCAACGGACGCGCATTCGCTCGTTCTACGGGATACCTGTAACAGAAAAGTCAAATTAGGTCTATTTTCAAAATTTGTTTTCGAAATTTTCATAAAAAATCAATTTTTCATCCATTTTTCGGCCATAACTCCCGTTCCCGACGTCCGATCCGGACCGGGTTTACGTCATAGTATAGGACTCCGTGCCCGCTGTGCGTGTGCACCGCAAAAAACGAACCCTTCATAGGGAAATTTTACACCCGACGGTTTAAAACGTTCAAACTTGCAATTTTTCATACATTCTCTTTAGAACAACCCTTATATTAACGAGCTATCCCTAATATTCCCGAAAATTTTTATCATCTCCTGTACGGGACGCTTAGGTTTGTCTCTCAGTAGAAAACCAGCAGCGAGTCTCGCAGGGTTCCGCGGGGAAGCTCGAAAACGTTAAATTCATAGTTCTATAGATCTATATAGGTATAACCAAAAATCTACTTACCAGAGCGTTGTTTTTGAGAACTTTAATTATTTCAGACCTTTTACATACAGCAAACATACAACTGTCGTACATTTTTGAACGCGGCTCAGTGAGCCCTATACGATTACCACAAAATATTTGACAATTTTCCAAAAGAAAACTTTTTACTTAGGAAAAACCAATTTTCAATTTATTCAAAACTTAAAAATTTTATAACAGTCTTCCTATTTGACCTAACTCTGTTCTGGAAACGCCAACGGACGCGCATTCGCTCGTTCTACGGGATACCTGTAACAGAAAAGTCAAATTAGGTCTATTTTCAAAATTTGTTTTCGAAATTTTCATAAAAAATCAATTTTTCATCCATTTTTCGGCCATAACTCCCGTTCCCGACGTCCGATCCGGACCGGGTTTACGTCATAGTATAGGACTCCGTGCCCGCTGTGCGTGTGCACCGCAAAAAACGAACCCTTCATAGGGAAATTTTACACCCGACGGTTTAAAACGTTCAAACTTGCAATTTTTCATACATTCTCTTTAGAACAACCCCTATATTAACGAGCTATCCCTAATATTCCCGAAAATTTTTATCATCTCCTGTACGGGACGCTTAGGTTTGTCTCTCAGTAGAAAACCAGCAGCGAGTCTCGCAGGGTTCCGCGGGGAAGCTCGAAAACGTTAAATTCATAGTTCTATAGATCTATATAGGTATAACCAAAAATCTACTTACCAGAGCGTTGTTTTTGAGAACTTTAATTATTTCAGACCTTTTACATACAGCAAACATACAACTGTCGTACATTTTTGAACGCGGCTCAGTGAGCCCTATACGATTACCACAAAATATTTGACAATTTTCCAAAAGAAAACTTTTTACTTAGGAAAAACCAATTTTCAATTTATTCAAAACTTAAAAATTTTATAACAGTCTTCCTATTTGACCTAACTCTGTTCTGGAAACGCCAACGGACGCGCATTCGCTCGTTCTACGGGATACCTGTAACAGAAAAGTCAAATTAGGTCTATTTTCAAAATTTGTTTTCGAAATTTTCATAAAAAATCAATTTTTCATCCATTTTTCGGCCATAACTCCCGTTCCCGACGTCCGATCCGGACCGGGTTTACGTCATAGTATAGGACTCCGTGCCCGCTGTGCGTGTGCACCGCAAAAAACGAACCCTTCATAGGGACCCCACCGACCGTGTTCCCACGTTGTCGCCGTGGTGGGGCTTGCGTGTCTCTATGACCTTGAGGGCTATGCCGGTAGAGCTACTCATGCCGGAAGGCCTCAAGCGAGAGACCAGACCAAGAGGAACACACAGGCGGAGTCCAGACGGACCGCCAAGGAGGGTGCACTGTCCAGAAGCATCGGCACCAACAGCTGTTGGTGTTTTTGGACAGTGGTTTTGAGAGAGTGGGTTCGCCTCGGGTACGCGTCTGCTTATCAGACGTGACCACGATGGCGAACGTGGTTATTGGGGACCCCACCCCACAAAAAAGGCAAAGCTGTGTTCAGCACGACTATGGACGCGTCTCAAAAAATAGTACTACCCCAGGAGGGTACCGCCTGCACCGCAGGTGGAGAATCCCTCCCCGAGCAGAGCTCGGGCTGCCCCTCGTATTCTGGGGGGGGCAAAGAGCGCGTCAGGTCCCCTAGGGACCTGTTACCGTCCCTTGTGGACGCACGGAGCCAGGGTGGCTCACCCACCGGTAGCGTGGAGTCCCTGGGACTTGTTCCCAGCACGTCCGCTGCGCCGGTGGGTCCTGCAGAGGCCGGCAGGAGCTTCGGCCTCAGGGAGGTGAGCGGAGACACGGCGTCGGACTCAGATGCCGCGTCTTCGCTCGACTCGGAGAGAATGGAGGTGGATGAGGCCACCTCCAGGAAGAAGAGGACCTTGTTCCTCAAGCGCCCCATATCTGGGGACGGTCGGAGGACGTCCTCTGACGATGGGCGCGGAGCTTCGGCCCGAAAAATCTCCACTGCTGGACGAGGTGCGGGCCGAACAACGACGGGTAAAGGTAGGAAGCCCACCGCCGAGGAGGCGACCAAGCGGTCCCAAAAGATCGCCAGGGAGGGGCGCCACCCCGGGGCAAGCGGTGCCCAGGTCAGCCCCTCAGAGCCGGAGCCTTCTGGCAGCGAGCCGGAAGGCATGGAGGAGGCGCTGAACCGTTTTACGGCGGTCGTGGCAGCTGCCATAATGGGCGTGGCCAAGAAGAGG
The DNA here is from genome assembly GCA_949316375.1 of Mythimna vitellina. NCBI lineage: Eukaryota > Metazoa > Arthropoda > Insecta > Lepidoptera > Noctuidae > Mythimna > Mythimna vitellina. Next base: position 99,656 of record OX438686.1, read on the forward strand.
GAGAGGGTCGCCAAGAGGCGGTCCATCTCCCAGGCCATGACCTCCATAACCGAGGCACTGGGCATCGTCCTGGAGCCGTTCCGGAAATCCCTCAACAAGAGGATTGAACGGCTCGAGGCAGAACTGGCCAGTGTCCGGGGCGCTGGCCATGAGGTGGCGCCAAAAGGAGGACGCAGGGAGGGGCAAAGTAGGCCCCAGCCCTCGCCCCAGATGGAGAGCGAGGTGCTGACTCTGCTGCGGCAAGAGCTGGCTGCCTTCCGGCAACAGCAGCAGGAGCAGCAGCAGCAGTTCCAGGAGCGAGTTCAGCGGCAATTCGCAGTCCTGGAGGGCATTGTCCTGCGCCCCCCGCTTGCGGCCTCCGGCCTGAAAAAGGCGGTCTCTTACGCTGCCGTCGCCGCGGCTGCTGCACCCAAAGCGGGCCCGTCCGGGCAGACCGGGCGTGGAGCCCAGGTGTCGGAGCCGGCGAGGCCGGTCCCGGCGGCCAAGCAGCAGCAGCGGCAGGGGAAACCTGCCCCTCCCCCGAAAGGCAGAGCGGTGCCTGCCGCTAAATCGGCGGGGCCTTCCGCGGCGGCGGCGACTAGGCCGCGCCTGCCGCCTCCTCTGCCCGAAGAACCCTCGGCTGGCGCCGAGTGGACGGTCGTCGGCGCCAGCAGGAAGGCGGGCAAGGCGGCTAGAGCGGTTAAAAAGCGCGAGCGGCGACAGCAGCGCAGAAAGCGGGCCATGGCGGCCAGGCTTCGCGCCCCGAATTCCGCAGCTGTAGTGATTACACTACAGCCAGCTGCGGAAAAGAAGGGCGTGACGTACAACGCCGTCATGGAAAAGGCGAAGCAGGCGGTGGTGGGCCACCTTAGCGAGTTCGGAGCCACTGAGGGCTTCCGAATGAGGCGCACCGCAACCGGGGCCCGAATATTGGAGGTCCCTGGTGCGGACAGCGGCTCTGCCGCGGACGCCCTGGCCGCAAGGATCAGGGCGTCTATGGACGCTGAGGAGGTCCGAGTGTCCAGGCCCACAAAGTGCATAGACGTGCGCATCATGGGCCTGGATGACTCCGTTAGGGTGGAAGAGGTGGTGGCCGCCGTCGTCAGGGCGGGAGGGTGCCAGGCCGATCAGGTGCGGGCTGGCACCATCCGTGCTGACAGCACGGGCATGCGGGCCGTTACGGTCAGCTGCCCCGTGTCGGCGGCCAAAGCCATCACGGCTGAAGGCCGTAGGCTCTTGGTGGGCTGGGTCTCCGCGCAGGTAAAACTGCTGGAGCCCAGACCTCTGCGGTGTTACCGCTGCCACGTGGGGCACCACGTGGGGGCCCATTGCGCCGCGGAGGTGGACCGCAGTGACCGCTGCTACCAGTGCGGTCAGGCCGGTCACAAGGCCGTCGAATGCCGTGCAACGCCGCACTGCTACGCATGTGCGGCGGCAGGCAAGCCGGCCGAGCACCGGGCTGGGGGCAGGTCCTGCGACCCCCCCGCCAAGGCCAAGGGCAAGGTACGGAGGCCCATCCACCCGGACGTACTCGCCGCCGCAGCCGCCTCCTTGGCTGCCGCCGCTGTCGCCGCCGCACCCGCCGCGGCAGGGCCCTCACGGGGGGCTCGGGAGGAGACTGTAATGGACTGTCAATAACGACCCCATTACGTCTCCTCCAGGCGAACATCAACCACTGCGCCCCCGCTCAGGATCTGTTGCTCCAGAGCATGGCGCAGTGGTCGATCAATATCGCCGTGGTCTCCGAGCCGTACAATGTCCTGCCCAGGGGAGACTGGGTGCGGGACCTGGACGGCTCGGTGACCCTAATCTCGTCGGCCGCCGCCGGTACCCCGACCCTCGAGGCCGTCACGAGGGGACGGGGTTGCGTGGCGGCACGGTTCGGGGACATTGCAGTGGTAGGCGTCTACCTGTCCCCGAGCAGATCTCTCGGCGATCTCCACATCTCCCTAATGGAGCTGAAAGCCGTCGTCGCTGGGTTTGGTTCCCTCCCCGTGGTCGTTTGCGGGGACTTCAATGCCAAGAACTTGGCTTGGGGTTCCCGGCTCACGAACCAGCGGGGTCGGATGGTGGAGGACTGGGCTCTGGAGACAGGCCTGGTCGTCCTAAACCGGGGTTCTGTCCCCACGTGTGTGCGGATGCGGGGTGACTCAGTGGTGGACATCTCGTTCGCCAGCCCCGCTCTGTCGCCGCGTGTCGTCGACTGGCGCGTTATGGAGGGGGTGGAGACGTTTTCAGACCACCGGTACATCCGGTTCGACGTCTCCGCCCAAACCTCGATTGCGCCGGTCCGACAGAACCCTTGTGGTCCGCGGTGGGCGCTGAGGCAGATGGACCGGGAGCTCCTCCTGGAAGCCGCGACGGTACAGGCCTGGGTGCAAGCACCGGACAGGCCTGTCGACATAGACGTCGAGGCAGAGTGGTTCCGGGAGGCCATGTCGCAAATTTGCGACGCGGCAATGCCCCGAGTCCCTCCAGGACGTGCTCAGCGCCAGGTATACTGGTGGTCGCCGGAGATTGCGGCACTGCGCAACGCGTGCAATGCCGCGCGACGCCGGTATGCCAGATACCGCAGGCGCCGCATCCGTCCACCGGATGCGGAGGCCAGAGAGGCGGAGCTGTACGAGGGATACAGAGCGGCAAAGCGCACCCTCCGAGCGGAGATTAGGCGGGCCAAACTTGAGGCCCGCAACGTGTGGCTGGGGACTCTGAACGGGGACCCATGGGGACGCCCGTACAAGTTAGTACGGGACAAACTCCGCCCCTGGGCTCCCCCGCTGACGCAGAGTCTCCGGCCCCAGCTCGTGGAGGGTGTGGTGAGCACTCTGTTCCCCACGCGAGGGGAACACTCTCCCCCGCCCATGGCTCCGCCACCAGCGGTGTCCGACGCGGACCACGATGGCGACGACGACGACAACGTTCCAGAGGTGACCGAGGTAGAGATGAGAGTGGCGGTACGAAGGCTGAGTGCCAAAAATACCGCCCCAGGACCCGACGGCTTGCCTGGGAAGGCATGGGTCCTGGCCATGGAGGCTCTCGGGCCTCGACTAAGAGGGCTCTTCAGCGCATGCATGGAGAGGGGCCAGTTCCCACTTCGCTGGAAGACGGGGAAACTGGTCCTCATCGCGAAGCCGGGGCGCCCCGCGGACTCTCCGTCCGCGTACCGGCCCATTGTGCTGCTCGACGAGGTGGGCAAGCTCTTTGAAAGAGTAATTGCAGACCGCCTCGTCGCACACCTAACACGGGTGGGGCCGGATCTGGCGGACGGCCAGTTCGGCTTTCGCAGGAGGCGCTCCACGGTGGACGCCATCATGTGCGTGCGAGCTCTCACGACAGGGGATGCAGTGGCCCAGGGCAGGTGTGTCGTGGCGGTGTCTCTGGACATCGCCAACGCCTTCAACTCCCTGCCTTGGAGTAGCATTGGGAGGGCACTCCGGTATCACCGGATGCCCGACTACCTCTGTCGTGTGGTCGAGGCGTACCTGTCAGACAGGTACATAACCTACCCCGGTCACCAGGGGGTGTGGGAACGTCGAGAGATGTCGTGCGGTGTTCCGCAGGGATCGGTACTAGGGCCGCCCTTGTGGAACATCGGATACGATTTCGTGCTGCGCGGCGACCTCCCTGACGGGGTCAGCGTGGTCTGCTACGCAGACGACACGCTGGTCCTGGCGCAGGGAGACTCGTACCAGGCGGCGGTCGAACTAGCGACACGCGGGGTCGCGACAGTCGTTGGCAGGATCCAGGAGCTGGGACTCGAGGTGGCATTGCACAAGTCCGAGGCCATGTGCTTTCACGGCCCTCGGAACGCGCCACCACCGGGTTCCCGGCTAACGGTGGGAGGAGTCCACATCGGCGTCGGGTCAACGATGAAGTACCTGGGACTCGTTCTCGACAGCCGATGGGATTTCGACGAGCATTTCCGACGTCTGGCTCCCAAACTAAATCGGACTGGGGCTGCTCTCTCGCGGCTCCTGCCCAACCTTGGGGGTCCAGACGCCTCCTGCCGGAGGCTCTACGCGGGGATCGTTCGGTCCATGGCCCTTTATGGCGCGCCGGTGTGGGCGCCGGGGCTGCGGAAGCAGCCGGCGGCCCGGCTGAACGCGTGCCAGAGGGTCATGGCCATACGGATGGTACGAGGATACCGGACGATTTCCCGCGAAGCGGCGAGCCTTCTTGCTGGCCAGCGACCATGGGATCTGGAGGCAACAGTCCTTGCACTCATGCACGAACGGCGCATGGAGATGCAACGCCGGGGCGAAACTCCGCTGCCGCAACAAGTCGCGGCATGGCGGACAGAGTTCCGGCGAGTTCTCATGGTGAAATGGCGACAGCGACTGTCGCGACCCCGTGCTGGGCACGCCACAATTATGGCGGTAAGTCCCCTCTTTGAGGCGTGGTTGGAAAGACCTCACGGCGTCCTCACATTCCGCATGACGCAGGTCCTCACCGGACACGGTAAGTTCGGGAGGTTCCTGCACCGGATTCGTGCGGAAACGACGCCCGGGTGTCGCCACTGTGTGGCCCACCCGGAGGACACGGTGGAGCACACGGTGGAGGTGTGCCCCGCTTGGGCAGAGCAACGCCGTGACCTCGTGGGGGCAATCGGCGGCGGTGATCTCTCGCGCCGGGCCTTGGTTCAGGCCATGCTCCGGAGCGAGGAGGAGTGGCAGGCGGTCGCCTCCTTCTGCGAAGCAGTAATGCTAGCTAAGGAGGCGGCCGATCGCGTGAGGCAACGGTCCTTACGCTCCAACCGCCGCCGGGATTCCGATCCCGATTTCCGGCCACCGTAGGCGCGGGCTTGCAGATGGCGAGCAATGGGTGGCTCGCCGTCTGACCGTCCGGTAACCGTCCGGACCGAGCCCAAGTCGTCGACGGCGCGTATTGTTCCACGCGCGCCTCAAGGAGATGTCAGCAAATCGTAGGGGCCCAGCAGGGTCGAAGCCTACTGGGGCCACGGGTAGTGTGAAAGCGGAACCCGGGGCCCTGGGACGAAGGCAACGAAGGAACAGGAGTGGGTTTTTAGTCAGTAAGAGTCTGACACTATCTCCCGCTCCGCCCAAGAGCGGGGATGTCATTAGGATGATTTTCCCACCGAAAAAAAAAAAAAAAAAAAAAAAAACCCTTCATAGGGAAATTTTACACCCGACGGTTTAAAACGTTCAAACTTGCAATTTTTCATACATTCTCTTTAGAACAACCCTTATATTAACGAGCTATCCCTAATATTCCCGAAAATTTTTATCATCTCCTGTACGGGACGCTTAGGTTTGTCTCTCAGTAGAAAACCAGCAGCGAGTCTCGCAGGGTTCCGCGGGGAAGCTCGAAAACGTTAAATTCATAGTTCTATAGATCTATATAGGTATAACCAAAAATCTACTTACCAGAGCGTTGTTTTTGAGAACTTTAATTATTTCAGACCTTTTACATACAGCAAACATACAACTGTCGTACATTTTTGAACGCGGCTCAGTGAGCCCTATACGATTACCACAAAATATTTGACAATTTTCCAAAAGAAAACTTTTTACTTAGGAAAAACCAATTTTCAATTTATTCAAAACTTAAAAATTTTATAACAGTCTTCCTATTTGACCTAACTCTGTTCTGGAAACGCCAACGGACGCGCATTCGCTCGTTCTACGGGATACCTGTAACAGAAAAGTCAAATTAGGTCTATTTTCAAAATTTGTTTTCGAAATTTTCATAAAAAATCAATTTTTCATCCATTTTTCGGCCATAACTCCCGTTCCCGACGTCCGATCCGGACCGGGTTTACGTCATAGTATAGGACTCCGTGCCCGCTGTGCGTGTGCACCGCAAAAAACGAACCCTTCATAGGGAAATTTTACACCCGACGGTTTAAAACGTTCAAACTTGCAATTTTTCATACATTCTCTTTAGAACAACCCTTATATTAACGAGCTATCCCTAATATTCCCGAAAATTTTTATCATCTCCTGTACGGGACGCTTAGGTTTGTCTCTCAGTAGAAAACCAGCAGCGAGTCTCGCAGGGTTCCGCGGGGAAGCTCGAAAACGTTAAATTCATAGTTCTATAGATCTATATAGGTATAACCAAAAATCTACTTACCAGAGCGTTGTTTTTGAGAACTTTAATTATTTCAGACCTTTTACATACAGCAAACATACAACTGTCGTACATTTTTGAACGCGGCTCAGTGAGCCCTATACGATTACCACAAAATATTTGACAATTTTCCAAAAGAAAACTTTTTACTTAGGAAAAACCAATTTTCAATTTATTCAAAACTTAAAAATTTTATAACAGTCTTCCTATTTGACCTAACTCTGTTCTGGAAACGCCAACGGACGCGCATTCGCTCGTTCTACGGGATACCTGTAACAGAAAAGTCAAATTAGGTCTATTTTCAAAATTTGTTTTCGAAATTTTCATAAAAAATCAATTTTTCATCCATTTTTCGGCCATAACTCCCGTTCCCGACGTCCGATCCGGACCGGGTTTACGTCATAGTATAGGACTCCGTGCCCGCTGTGCGTGTGCACCGCAAAAAACGAACCCTTCATAGGGAAATTTTACACCCGACGGTTTAAAACGTTCAAACTTGCAATTTTTCATACATTCTCTTTAGAACAACCCCTATATTAACGAGCTATCCCTAATATTCCCGAAAATTTTTATCATCTCCTGTACGGGACGCTTAGGTTTGTCTCTCAGTAGAAAACCAGCAGCGAGTCTCGCAGGGTTCCGCGGGGAAGCTCGAAAACGTTAAATTCATAGTTCTATAGATCTATATAGGTATAACCAAAAATCTACTTACCAGAGCGTTGTTTTTGAGAACTTTAATTATTTCAGACCTTTTACATACAGCAAACATACAACTGTCGTACATTTTTGAACGCGGCTCAGTGAGCCCTATACGATTACCACAAAATATTTGACAATTTTCCAAAAGAAAACTTTTTACTTAGGAAAAACCAATTTTCAATTTATTCAAAACTTAAAAATTTTATAACAGTCTTCCTATTTGACCTAACTCTGTTCTGGAAACGCCAACGGACGCGCATTCGCTCGTTCTACGGGATACCTGTAACAGAAAAGTCAAATTAGGTCTATTTTCAAAATTTGTTTTCGAAATTTTCATAAAAAATCAATTTTTCATCCATTTTTCGGCCATAACTCCCGTTCCCGACGTCCGATCCGGACCGGGTTTACGTCATAGTATAGGACTCCGTGCCCGCTGTGCGTGTGCACCGCAAAAAACGAACCCTTCATAGGGAAATTTTACACCCGACGGTTTAAAACGTTCAAACTTGCAATTTTTCATACATTCTCTTTAGAACAACCCTTATATTAACGAGCTATCCCTAATATTCCCGAAAATTTTTATCATCTCCTGTACGGGACGCTTAGGTTTGTCTCTCAGTAGAAAACCAGCAGCGAGTCTCGCAGGGTTCCGCGGGGAAGCTCGAAAACGTTAAATTCATAGTTCTATAGATCTATATAGGTATAACCAAAAATCTACTTACCAGAGCGTTGTTTTTGAGAACTTTAATTATTTCAGACCTTTTACATACAGCAAACATACAACTGTCGTACATTTTTGAACGCGGCTCAGTGAGCCCTATACGATTACCACAAAATATTTGACAATTTTCCAAAAGAAAACTTTTTACTTAGGAAAAACCAATTTTCAATTTATTCAAAACTTAAAAATTTTATAACAGTCTTCCTATTTGACCTAACTCTGTTCTGGAAACGCCAACGGACGCGCATTCGCTCGTTCTACGGGATACCTGTAACAGAAAAGTCAAATTAGGTCTATTTTCAAAATTTGTTTTCGAAATTTTCATAAAAAATCAATTTTTCATCCATTTTTCGGCCATAACTCCCGTTCCCGACGTCCGATCCGGACCGGGTTTACGTCATAGTATAGGACTCCGTGCCCGCTGTGCGTGTGCACCGCAAAAAACGAACCCTTCATAGGGAAATTTTACACCCGACGGTTTAAAACGTTCAAACTTGCAATTTTTCATACATTCTCTTTAGAACAACCCCTATATTAACGAGCTATCCCTAATATTCCCGAAAATTTTTATCATCTCCTGTACGGGACGCTTAGGTTTGTCTCTCAGTAGAAAACCAGCAGCGAGTCTCGCAGGGTTCCGCGGGGAAGCTCGAAAACGTTAAATTCATAGTTCTATAGATCTATATAGGTATAACCAAAAATCTACTTACCAGAGCGTTGTTTTTGAGAACTTTAATTATTTCAGACCTTTTACATACAGCAAACATACAACTGTCGTACATTTTTGAACGCGGCTCAGTGAGCCCTATACGATTACCACAAAATATTTGACAATTTTCCAAAAGAAAACTTTTTACTTAGGAAAAACCAATTTTCAATTTATTCAAAACTTAAAAATTTTATAACAGTCTTCCTATTTGACCTAACTCTGTTCTGGAAACGCCAACGGACGCGCATTCGCTCGTTCTACGGGATACCTGTAACAGAAAAGTCAAATTAGGTCTATTTTCAAAATTTGTTTTCGAAATTTTCATAAAAAATCAATTTTTCATCCATTTTTCGGCCATAACTCCCGTTCCCGACGTCCGATCCGGACCGGGTTTACGTCATAGTATAGGACTCCGTGCCCGCTGTGCGTGTGCACCGCAAAAAACGAACCCTTCATAGGGAAATTTTACACCCGACGGTTTAAAACGTTCAAACTTGCAATTTTTCATACATTCTCTTTAGAACAACCCCTATATTAACGAGCTATCCCTAATATTCCCGAAAATTTTTATCATCTCCTGTACGGGACGCTTAGGTTTGTCTCTCAGTAGAAAACCAGCAGCGAGTCTCGCAGGGTTCCGCGGGGAAGCTCGAAAACGTTAAATTCATAGTTCTATAGATCTATATAGGTATAACCAAAAATCTACTTACCAGAGCGTTGTTTTTGAGAACTTTAATTATTTCAGACCTTTTACATACAGCAAACATACAACTGTCGTACATTTTTGAACGCGGCTCAGTGAGCCCTATACGATTACCACAAAATATTTGACAATTTTCCAAAAGAAAACTTTTTACTTAGGAAAAACCAATTTTCAATTTATTCAAAACTTAAAAATTTTATAACAGTCTTCCTATTTGACCTAACTCTGTTCTGGAAACGCCAACGGACGCGCATTCGCTCGTTCTACGGGATACCTGTAACAGAAAAGTCAAATTAGGTCTATTTTCAAAATTTGTTTTCGAAATTTTCATAAAAAATCAATTTTTCATCCATTTTTCGGCCATAACTCCCGTTCCCGACGTCCGATCCGGACCGGGTTTACGTCATAGTATAGGACTCCGTGCCCGCTGTGCGTGTGCACCGCAAAAAACGAACCCTTCATAGGGAAATTTTACACCCGACGGTTTAAAACGTTCAAACTTGCAATTTTTCATACATTCTCTTTAGAACAACCCCTATATTAACGAGCTATCCCTAATATTCCCGAAAATTTTTATCATCTCCTGTACGGGACGCTTAGGTTTGTCTCTCAGTAGAAAACCAGCAGCGAGTCTCGCAGGGTTCCGCGGGGAAGCTCGAAAACGTTAAATTCATAGTTCTATAGATCTATATAGGTATAACCAAAAATCTACTTACCAGAGCGTTGTTTTTGAGAACTTTAATTATTTCAGACCTTTTACATACAGCAAACATACAACTGTCGTACATTTTTGAACGCGGCTCAGTGAGCCCTATACGATTACCACAAAATATTTGACAATTTTCCAAAAGAAAACTTTTTACTTAGGAAAAACCAATTTTCAATTTATTCAAAACTTAAAAATTTTATAACAGTCTTCCTATTTGACCTAACTCTGTTCTGGAAACGCCAACGGACGCGCATTCGCTCGTTCTACGGGATACCTGTAACAGAAAAGTCAAATTAGGTCTATTTTCAAAATTTGTTTTCGAAATTTTCATAAAAAATCAATTTTTCATCCATTTTTCGGCCATAACTCCCGTTCCCGACGTCCGATCCGGACCGGGTTTACGTCATAGTATAGGACTCCGTGCCCGCTGTGCGTGTGCACCGCAAAAAACGAACCCTTCATAGGGAAATTTTACACCCGACGGTTTAAAACGTTCAAACTTGCAATTTTTCATACATTCTCTTTAGAACAACCCCTATATTAACGAGCTATCCCTAATATTCCCGAAAATTTTTATCATCTCCTGTACGGGACGCTTAGGTTTGTCTCTCAGTAGAAAACCAGCAGCGAGTCTCGCAGGGTTCCGCGGGGAAGCTCGAAAACGTTAAATTCATAGTTCTATAGATCTATATAGGTATAACCAAAAATCTACTTACCAGAGCGTTGTTTTTGAGAACTTTAATTATTTCAGACCTTTTACATACAGCAAACATACAACTGTCGTACATTTTTGAACGCGGCTCAGTGAGCCCTATACGATTACCACAAAATATTTGACAATTTTCCAAAAGAAAACTTTTTACTTAGGAAAAACCAATTTTCAATTTATTCAAAACTTAAAAATTTTATAACAGTCTTCCTATTTGACCTAACTCTGTTCTGGAAACGCCAACGGACGCGCATTCGCTCGTTCTACGGGATACCTGTAACAGAAAAGTCAAATTAGGTCTATTTTCAAAATTTGTTTTCGAAATTTTCATAAAAAATCAATTTTTCATCCATTTTTCGGCCATAACTCCCGTTCCCGACGTCCGATCCGGACCGGGTTTACGTCATAGTATAGGACTCCGTGCCCGCTGTGCGTGTGCACCGCAAAAAACGAACCCTTCATAGGGAAATTTTACACCCGACGGTTTAAAACGTTCAAACTTGCAATTTTTCATACATTCTCTTTAGAACAACCCCTATATTAACGAGCTATCCCTAATATTCCCGAAAATTTTTATCATCTCCTGTACGGGACGCTTAGGTTTGTCTCTCAGTAGAAAACCAGCAGCGAGTCTCGCAGGGTTCCGCGGGGAAGCTCGAAAACGTTAAATTCATAGTTCTATAGATCTATATAGGTATAACCAAAAATCTACTTACCAGAGCGTTGTTTTTGAGAACTTTAATTATTTCAGACCTTTTACATACAGCAAACATACAACTGTCGTACATTTTTGAACGCGGCTCAGTGAGCCCTATACGATTACCACAAAATATTTGACAATTTTCCAAAAGAAAACTTTTTACTTAGGAAAAACCAATTTTCAATTTATTCAAAACTTAAAAATTTTATAACAGTCTTCCTATTTGACCTAACTCTGTTCTGGAAACGCCAACGGACGCGCATTCGCTCGTTCTACGGGATACCTGTAACAGAAAAGTCAAATTAGGTCTATTTTCAAAATTTGTTTTCGAAATTTTCATAAAAAATCAATTTTTCATCCATTTTTCGGCCATAACTCCCGTTCCCGACGTCCGATCCGGACCGGGTTTACGTCATAGTATAGGACTCCGTGCCCGCTGTGCGTGTGCACCGCAAAAAACGAACCCTTCATAGGGAAATTTTACACCCGACGGTTTAAAACGTTCAAACTTGCAATTTTTCATACATTCTCTTTAGAACAACCCTTATATTAACGAGCTATCCCTAATATTCCCGAAAATTTTTATCATCTCCTGTACGGGACGCTTAGGTTTGTCTCTCAGTAGAAAACCAGCAGCGAGTCTCGCAGGGTTCCGCGGGGAAGCTCGAAAACGTTAAATTCATAGTTCTATAGATCTATATAGGTATAACCAAAAATCTACTTACCAGAGCGTTGTTTTTGAGAACTTTAATTATTTCAGACCTTTTACATACAGCAAACATACAACTGTCGTACATTTTTGAACGCGGCTCAGTGAGCCCTATACGATTACCACAAAATATTTGACAATTTTCCAAAAGAAAACTTTTTACTTAGGAAAAACCAATTTTCAATTTATTCAAAACTTAAAAATTTTATAACAGTCTTCCTATTTGACCTAACTCTGTTCTGGAAACGCCAACGGACGCGCATTCGCTCGTTCTACGGGATACCTGTAACAGAAAAGTCAAATTAGGTCTATTTTCAAAATTTGTTTTCGAAATTTTCATAAAAAATCAATTTTTCATCCATTTTTCGGCCATAACTCCCGTTCCCGACGTCCGATCCGGACCGGGTTTACGTCATAGTATAGGACTCCGTGCCCGCTGTGCGTGTGCACCGCAAAAAACGAACCCTTCATAGGGAAATTTTACACCCGACGGTTTAAAACGTTCAAACTTGCAATTTTTCATACATTCTCTTTAGAACAACCCTTATATTAACGAGCTATCCCTAATATTCCCGAAAATTTTTATCATCTCCTGTACGGGACGCTTAGGTTTGTCTCTCAGTAGAAAACCAGCAGCGAGTCTCGCAGGGTTCCGCGGGGAAGCTCGAAAACGTTAAATTCATAGTTCTATAGATCTATATAGGTATAACCAAAAATCTACTTACCAGAGCGTTGTTTTTGAGAACTTTAATTATTTCAGACCTTTTACATACAGCAAACATACAACTGTCGTACATTTTTGAACGCGGCTCAGTGAGCCCTATACGATTACCACAAAATATTTGACAATTTTCCAAAAGAAAACTTTTTACTTAGGAAAAACCAATTTTCAATTTATTCAAAACTTAAAAATTTTATAACAGTCTTCCTATTTGACCTAACTCTGTTCTGGAAACGCCAACGGACGCGCATTCGCTCGTTCTACGGGATACCTGTAACAGAAAAGTCAAATTAGGTCTATTTTCAAAATTTGTTTTCGAAATTTTCATAAAAAATCAATTTTTCATCCATTTTTCGGCCATAACTCCCGTTCCCGACGTCCGATCCGGACCGGGTTTACGTCATAGTATAGGACTCCGTGCCCGCTGTGCGTGTGCACCGCAAAAAACGAACCCTTCATAGGGAAATTTTACACCCGACGGTTTAAAACGTTCAAACTTGCAATTTTTCATACATTCTCTTTAGAACAACCCTTATATTAACGAGCTATCCCTAATATTCCCGAAAATTTTTATCATCTCCTGTACGGGACGCTTAGGTTTGTCTCTCAGTAGAAAACCAGCAGCGAGTCTCGCAGGGTTCCGCGGGGAAGCTCGAAAACGTTAAATTCATAGTTCTATAGATCTATATAGGTATAACCAAAAATCTACTTACCAGAGCGTTGTTTTTGAGAACTTTAATTATTTCAGACCTTTTACATACAGCAAACATACAACTGTCGTACATTTTTGAACGCGGCTCAGTGAGCCCTATACGATTACCACAAAATATTTGACAATTTTCCAAAAGAAAACTTTTTACTTAGGAAAAACCAATTTTCAATTTATTCAAAACTTAAAAATTTTATAACAGTCTTCCTATTTGACCTAACTCTGTTCTGGAAACGCCAACGGACGCGCATTCGCTCGTTCTACGGGATACCTGTAACAGAAAAGTCAAATTAGGTCTATTTTCAAAATTTGTTTTCGAAATTTTCATAAAAAATCAATTTTTCATCCATTTTTCGGCCATAACTCCCGTTCCCGACGTCCGATCCGGACCGGGTTTACGTCATAGTATAGGACTCCGTGCCCGCTGTGCGTGTGCACCGCAAAAAACGAACCCTTCATAGGGAAATTTTACACCCGACGGTTTAAAACGTTCAAACTTGCAATTTTTCATACATTCTCTTTAGAACAACCCCTATATTAACGAGCTATCCCTAATATTCCCGAAAATTTTTATCATCTCCTGTACGGGACGCTTAGGTTTGTCTCTCAGTAGAAAACCAGCAGCGAGTCTCGCAGGGTTCCGCGGGGAAGCTCGAAAACGTTAAATTCATAGTTCTATAGATCTATATAGGTATAACCAAAAATCTACTTACCAGAGCGTTGTTTTTGAGAACTTTAATTATTTCAGACCTTTTACATACAGCAAACATACAACTGTCGTACATTTTTGAACGCGGCTCAGTGAGCCCTATACGATTACCACAAAATATTTGACAATTTTCCAAAAGAAAACTTTTTACTTAGGAAAAACCAATTTTCAATTTATTCAAAACTTAAAAATTTTATAACAGTCTTCCTATTTGACCTAACTCTGTTCTGGAAACGCCAACGGACGCGCATTCGCTCGTTCTACGGGATACCTGTAACAGAAAAGTCAAATTAGGTCTATTTTCAAAATTTGTTTTCGAAATTTTCATAAAAAATCAATTTTTCATCCATTTTTCGGCCATAACTCCCGTTCCCGACGTCCGATCCGGACCGGGTTTACGTCATAGTATAGGACTCCGTGCCCGCTGTGCGTGTGCACCGCAAAAAACGAACCCTTCATAGGGAAATTTTACACCCGACGGTTTAAAACGTTCAAACTTGCAATTTTTCATACATTCTCTTTAGAACAACCCTTATATTAACGAGCTATCCCTAATATTCCCGAAAATTTTTATCATCTCCTGTACGGGACGCTTAGGTTTGTCTCTCAGTAGAAAACCAGCAGCGAGTCTCGCAGGGTTCCGCGGGGAAGCTCGAAAACGTTAAATTCATAGTTCTATAGATCTATATAGGTATAACCAAAAATCTACTTACCAGAGCGTTGTTTTTGAGAACTTTAATTATTTCAGACCTTTTACATACAGCAAACATACAACTGTCGTACATTTTTGAACGCGGCTCAGTGAGCCCTATACGATTACCACAAAATATTTGACAATTTTCCAAAAGAAAACTTTTTACTTAGGAAAAACCAATTTTCAATTTATTCAAAACTTAAAAATTTTATAACAGTCTTCCTATTTGACCTAACTCTGTTCTGGAAACGCCAACGGACGCGCATTCGCTCGTTCTACGGGATACCTGTAACAGAAAAGTCAAATTAGGTCTATTTTCAAAATTTGTTTTCGAAATTTTCATAAAAAATCAATTTTTCATCCATTTTTCGGCCATAACTCCCGTTCCCGACGTCCGATCCGGACCGGGTTTACGTCATAGTATAGGACTCCGTGCCCGCTGTGCGTGTGCACCGCAAAAAACGAACCCTTCATAGGGAAATTTTACACCCGACGGTTTAAAACGTTCAAACTTGCAATTTTTCATACATTCTCTTTAGAACAACCCCTATATTAACGAGCTATCCCTAATATTCCCGAAAATTTTTATCATCTCCTGTACGGGACGCTTAGGTTTGTCTCTCAGTAGAAAACCAGCAGCGAGTCTCGCAGGGTTCCGCGGGGAAGCTCGAAAACGTTAAATTCATAGTTCTATAGATCTATATAGGTATAACCAAAAATCTACTTACCAGAGCGTTGTTTTTGAGAACTTTAATTATTTCAGACCTTTTACATACAGCAAACATACAACTGTCGTACATTTTTGAACGCGGCTCAGTGAGCCCTATACGATTACCACAAAATATTTGACAATTTTCCAAAAGAAAACTTTTTACTTAGGAAAAACCAATTTTCAATTTATTCAAAACTTAAAAATTTTATAACAGTCTTCCTATTTGACCTAACTCTGTTCTGGAAACGCCAACGGACGCGCATTCGCTCGTTCTACGGGATACCTGTAACAGAAAAGTCAAATTAGGTCTATTTTCAAAATTTGTTTTCGAAATTTTCATAAAAAATCAATTTTTCATCCATTTTTCGGCCATAACTCCCGTTCCCGACGTCCGATCCGGACCGGGTTTACGTCATAGTATAGGACTCCGTGCCCGCTGTGCGTGTGCACCGCAAAAAACGAACCCTTCATAGGGAAATTTTACACCCGACGGTTTAAAACGTTCAAACTTGCAATTTTTCATACATTCTCTTTAGAACAACCCCTATATTAACGAGCTATCCCTAATATTCCCGAAAATTTTTATCATCTCCTGTACGGGACGCTTAGGTTTGTCTCTCAGTAGAAAACCAGCAGCGAGTCTCGCAGGGTTCCGCGGGGAAGCTCGAAAACGTTAAATTCATAGTTCTATAGATCTATATAGGTATAACCAAAAATCTACTTACCAGAGCGTTGTTTTTGAGAACTTTAATTATTTCAGACCTTTTACATACAGCAAACATACAACTGTCGTACATTTTTGAACGCGGCTCAGTGAGCCCTATACGATTACCACAAAATATTTGACAATTTTCCAAAAGAAAACTTTTTACTTAGGAAAAACCAATTTTCAATTTATTCAAAACTTAAAAATTTTATAACAGTCTTCCTATTTGACCTAACTCTGTTCTGGAAACGCCAACGGACGCGCATTCGCTCGTTCTACGGGATACCTGTAACAGAAAAGTCAAATTAGGTCTATTTTCAAAATTTGTTTTCGAAATTTTCATAAAAAATCAATTTTTCATCCATTTTTCGGCCATAACTCCCGTTCCCGACGTCCGATCCGGACCGGGTTTACGTCATAGTATAGGACTCCGTGCCCGCTGTGCGTGTGCACCGCAAAAAACGAACCCTTCATAGGGAAATTTTACACCCGACGGTTTAAAACGTTCAAACTTGCAATTTTTCATACATTCTCTTTAGAACAACCCCTATATTAACGAGCTATCCCTAATATTCCCGAAAATTTTTATCATCTCCTGTACGGGACGCTTAGGTTTGTCTCTCAGTAGAAAACCAGCAGCGAGTCTCGCAGGGTTCCGCGGGGAAGCTCGAAAACGTTAAATTCATAGTTCTATAGATCTATATAGGTATAACCAAAAATCTACTTACCAGAGCGTTGTTTTTGAGAACTTTAATTATTTCAGACCTTTTACATACAGCAAACATACAACTGTCGTACATTTTTGAACGCGGCTCAGTGAGCCCTATACGATTACCACAAAATATTTGACAATTTTCCAAAAGAAAACTTTTTACTTAGGAAAAACCAATTTTCAATTTATTCAAAACTTAAAAATTTTATAACAGTCTTCCTATTTGACCTAACTCTGTTCTGGAAACGCCAACGGACGCGCATTCGCTCGTTCTACGGGATACCTGTAACAGAAAAGTCAAATTAGGTCTATTTTCAAAATTTGTTTTCGAAATTTTCATAAAAAATCAATTTTTCATCCATTTTTCGGCCATAACTCCCGTTCCCGACGTCCGATCCGGACCGGGTTTACGTCATAGTATAGGACTCCGTGCCCGCTGTGCGTGTGCACCGCAAAAAACGAACCCTTCATAGGGAAATTTTACACCCGACGGTTTAAAACGTTCAAACTTGCAATTTTTCATACATTCTCTTTAGAACAACCCTTATATTAACGAGCTATCCCTAATATTCCCGAAAATTTTTATCATCTCCTGTACGGGACGCTTAGGTTTGTCTCTCAGTAGAAAACCAGCAGCGAGTCTCGCAGGGTTCCGCGGGGAAGCTCGAAAACGTTAAATTCATAGTTCTATAGATCTATATAGGTATAACCAAAAATCTACTTACCAGAGCGTTGTTTTTGAGAACTTTAATTATTTCAGACCTTTTACATACAGCAAACATACAACTGTCGTACATTTTTGAACGCGGCTCAGTGAGCCCTATACGATTACCACAAAATATTTGACAATTTTCCAAAAGAAAACTTTTTACTTAGGAAAAACCAATTTTCAATTTATTCAAAACTTAAAAATTTTATAACAGTCTTCCTATTTGACCTAACTCTGTTCTGGAAACGCCAACGGACGCGCATTCGCTCGTTCTACGGGATACCTGTAACAGAAAAGTCAAATTAGGTCTATTTTCAAAATTTGTTTTCGAAATTTTCATAAAAAATCAATTTTTCATCCATTTTTCGGCCATAACTCCCGTTCCCGACGTCCGATCCGGACCGGGTTTACGTCATAGTATAGGACTCCGTGCCCGCTGTGCGTGTGCACCGCAAAAAACGAACCCTTCATAGGGAAATTTTACACCCGACGGTTTCCCCACCGACCGTGTTCCCACGTTGTCGTCGTGGTGGGGCTTGCGTGTCTCTATGACCTTGAGGGCTATGCCGGTAGAGCTACTCATGCCGGAAGGCCTCAAGCGAGAGACCAGACCAAGAGGAACACACAGGCGGAGTCCAGACGGACCGCCACGGAGGGTGCACTGTCCAGAAGCATCGGCACCAACAGCTGTTGGTGTTTTTGGACAGTGGTTTTGAGAGAGTGGGTTCGCCTCGGGTACGCGTCTGCTTATCAGACGTGACCACGATGGCGAACGTGGTTATTGGGGACCCCACCCCACAAAAAAGGCAAAGCTGTGGTCAGCACACCAATGGACGCGTCTCTAAAGAGTATATTACCCCAGGAGGGTACCGCCTGCACCGCAGGTGGAGAATCCCTCCCCGAGCAGAGCTCGGGCTGCCCCTCGTATTCTGGGGGGGGCAAAGAGCGCGTCAGGTCCCCTAGGGACCTGTTACCGTCCCTCGTGGACGCACGGAGCCAGGGTGGCTCACCCTCCGGTAGCGCGGAGTCCCTGGGACCTGTTCCCAGCACGTCCGCTGCGCCGGTGGGTCCTGCAGAGGCCGGCAGGAGCTTCGGCCTCAGGGAGGTGAGCGGAGACACGGCGTCGGACTCAGATGCCGCGTCTTCGCTCAACTCGGAGAGAATGGAGGTGGATGAGGCCACCTCCAGGAAGAAGAAGAGGAACCCGTTCCTCAAGCGTCCCATATCCGGGGACGGCCGGAGGACGTCCTCCGACGATGGGCGTGGAGCTTCGGCCCGCAAAATCTCCACTGCTGGACGAGGTGCGGGCCGAATGACGAAAGGGAGGAAGCCCACCGCCGAGGAGGCGACCCAGCGGTCTTTAAAGATTGCTAGGGAGGGGCGCCACCCCGGGGCAAGCAGTGCCCAGGTCAGCCCTTCAGAGCCGGAGCCTTCTGGCAGCGAGCCGGAAGGCATGGAGGAGGCGCTGAACCGATTTACGGCGGTCGTGGCAGCTGCCATTATGGGCGTGGCCAAGAAGAGGGAGAGGGTCGCCAAGAGGCGGTCCATCTCCCAGGCCATGACCTCCATCACCGAGGCACTGGGTATCGTCCTGGAGCCGTTCAGGAGATCCCTCAACAAGAGGGTTGAGCGGCTCGAGGCAGAATTGGCCAGTGTCCGGGGCGCTGGCCATGAGGTGGCGCCAAAAGGAGGACGCAGGGAGGGGCAGGGTCGGCCCCAGCCCTCGCCCCAGATGGAGAGCGAGGTGCTGACTCTGCTGCGGCAAGAGCTGGCTGCCTTCCGGCAACAGCAGCAGGAGCAGCAGCAGCAGTTCCAGGAGCGAGTCCAGCGGCAATTCGCAGTCCTGGAGGGCATTGTCCTGCGCCCCCCGCTTGCGGCCTCCGGCCTAAAAAAGGCGGTTTCTTACGCTGCCGCCGCCGCGGCTGCTGCACCTAAAGCGGGCCCGTCCGGGCAGACCGGGCGTGGAGCCCAGGTGTCGGAGCCGGCGAGGCCGGTCCCGGCGGCCAAGCAGCAGCAGCGGCAGGGGAAACCTGCCCCTCCCCCGAAAGGCAGAGCGGTGCCTGCCGCTAAATCGGCGGGGCCTTCCGCGGCGGCGGCGACTAGGCCGCGCCTGCCGCCTCCCCTGCCCGAAGAACCATCGGCTGGCGCCGAATGGACGGTCGTCGGCGCCAGCAGAAAGGCGGGCAAGGCGGCTAGAGCGGCAAAAAAGCGCGAGCGGCGACAGCAGCGCAGGAAGCGGGCCATGGCGGCCAGACTTCGCGCCCCGAATTCCGCAGCCGTAGTGATTACACTACAGCCAGCTGCGGAAAAGAAGGGCGTGACGTACAACGCCGTCATGGAAAAGGCGAAACAGGCGGTGGTGGGCCACCTTAGCGAGTTCGGAGCCACTGAGGGCTTCAGAATGAGGCGCACCGCAACCGGGGCCCGAATATTGGAGGTCCCTGGTGCGGACAGCGGCTCTGCCGCGGACGCCCTGGCCGCAAGGATCAGGGCGTCTATGGACGCTGAGGAGGTCCGAGTGTCCAGGCCCACAAAGTGCATAGACGTGCGCATCATGGGCCTGGATGACTCCGTCAGGGTGGACGAAGTGGTGGCCGCCGTCGTCAGGGCGGGAGGGTGCCAGGCCGATCAAGTGCGGGCTGGCGCCATCCGTGCTGACAGCACGGGCATGCGAGCCGTTACGGTTAGCTGCCCCGTGTCAGCGGCCAAAGCCATCACGGCTGAAGGCCGAAGGCTCTTGGTGGGCTGGGTCTCCGCGCAGGTAAAACTGCTGGAGCCCAGACCTCTGCGGTGTTACCGCTGCCACGTGGGGCACCACGTGGGGGCCCATTGCGCCGCGGAGGTGGACCGCAGCGACCGCTGCTACCAGTGCGGTCAGGCCGGTCACAAGGCCGTCGAATGCCGTGCAACGCCGCACTGCTATGCATGTGCGGCGGCAGGCAAGCCGGCCGAGCACCGGGCTGGGGGCAGGTCCTGCGACCCCCCTGCCAAGGCCAAGGGCAAAGTACGGAGGCCCATCCACCCGGACGTACTCACCGCCGCAGCCGCTTCCTTGGCTGCCGCCGCTGTCGCCGCCGCACCCGCCGCGGCAGGGCCCTCTCGGGGGGCTAGGGAGGAGACTGTAATGGACTGTCAATAACGACCCCATTACGTCTCCTCCAGGCGAACATCAACCACTGCGCCCCCGCTCAGGATCTGTTGCTCCAGAGCATGGCGCAGTGGTCGATCAATATCGCCGTGGTCTCCGAGCCGTACAATGTCCTGCCCAGGGGAGACTGGGTGCGGGACCTGGACGGCTCGGTGACCCTAATTTCGTCGGCCGCCGCCGGTACCCCGACCCTCGAGGCCGTCACGAGGGGACGGGGTTGCGTGGCAGCACGGTTCGGGGACATTGCAGTGGTAGGCGTCTACCTGTCCCCGAGCAGATCTCTCGGCGATCTTCACATCTCCCTAATGGAGCTGAAAGCCGTCGTCGCTGGGTTTGGTTCCCTCCCCGTGGTCGTTTGCGGGGACTTCAATGCCAAGAACTTGGCTTGGGGTTCCCGGCTCACGAACCAGCGGGGTCGGATGGTGGAGGACTGGGCTCTGGAGACAGGCCTGGTCGTCCTAAACCGGGGTTCTGTCCCCACGTGTGTGCGGATGCGGGGTGACTCAGTGGTGGACCTCTCGTTCGCCAGCCCCGCTCTGTCGCCGCGTGTCGTCGACTGGCGCGTTATGGAGGGGGTGGAGACGTTTTCGGACCACCGGTACATCCGGTTCGACGTCTCCGCCCAAACCTCGATTGCGCCGGTCCGACAGAACCCTTGTGGTCCGCGGTGGGCGCTGAGGCAGATGGACCGGGAGCTCCTCCTGGAAGCCGCGACGGTACAGGCCTGGGTGCAAGCACCGGACAGGCCTGTCGACATAGACGTCGAGGCAGAGTGGTTCCGGGAGGCCATGTCGCAAATTTGCGACGCGGCAATGCCCCGAGTCCCTCCAGGACGTGCTCAGCGCCAGGTATACTGGTGGTCGCCGGAGATTGCGGCACTGCGCAACGCGTGCAATGCCGCGCGACGCCGGTATGCCAGATACCGCAGTCGCCGCATCCGTCCAGCGGATGCGGAGGCCAGAGAGGCGGAGCTGTACGAGGGATACAGAGCGGCAAAGCGCACCCTCCGAGCGGAGATAAGGCGGGCCAAACTTGAGGCCCGCAACGTGTGGCTGGGGACTCTGAATGGGGACCCATGGGGACGCCCGTACAAATTGGTACGGGACAAACTCCGCCCCTGGGCTCCCCCGCTGACGCAGAGTCTCCGGCCCCAGCTCGTGGAGGGTGTGGTGAGCACTCTGTTCCCCATGCGAGGGGAACACTCTCCCCCGCCCATGGCTCCGCCACCAGCGGTGTCCGACGCGGACCACGATGGCGACGACGACGATAACGCTCCAGAGGTGACCGAGGTAGAGATGAGAGTGGCGGTACGAAGGCTGAGTGCCAAAAATACCGCCCCAGGACCCGACGGCTTGCCTGGGAAGGCATGGGTCCTGGCCATGGAGGCTCTCGGGCCTCGACTAAGAGGGCTCTTCAGCGCATGTATGGAGAGGGGCCAGTTCCCACTTCGCTGGAAGACGGGGAAACTGGTCCTGATCGCGAAGCCGGGGCGCCCCGCGGACTCTCCGTCCGCGTACCGGCCCATTGTGCTGCTCGACGAGGTGGGCAAGCTCTTTGAAAGAGTAATTGCAGACCGCCTCGTCGCACACCTAACACGGGTGGGGCCGGATCTGGCGGACGGCCAGTTCGGCTTTCGCAGGAGGCGCTCCACGGTGGACGCCATCATGTGCGTGCGAGCTCTCACGACGGGGGATGCAGTGGCCCAGGGCAGGTGTGTCGTGGCGGTGTCTTTGGACATCGCCAACGCCTTCAACTCCCTGCCTTGGAGTTGCATTGGGAGGGCACTCCGGTATCACCGGATGCCCGACTACCTCTGTCGTGTGGTCGAGGCGTACCTGTCTGACAGGTACATAACCTACCCCGGTCACCAGGGGGTGTGGGAACGTCGAGAGATGTCGTGCGGTGTTCCGCAGGGATCGGTACTAGGGCCGCCCTTGTGGAACATCGGATACGATTACGTGCTGCGCGGCGACCTCCCTGACGGGGTCAGCGTGGTCTGCTACGCAGACGACACGCTGGTCCTGGCGCAGGGAGAGTCGTACCAGGCGGCGGTCGAACTAGCGACACGCGGGGTCGCGACGGTCGTTGGCAGGATCCAGGAGCTGGGACTCGAGGTGGCATTGCACAAGTCCGAGGCCATGTGCTTTCACGGCCCTCGGAACGCGCCACCACCGGGTTCCCGGCTAACGGTGGGAGGAGTCCACATCGGCGTCGGGTCAACGATGAAGTACCTGGGACTCGTTCTCGACAGCCGATGGGATTTCGACGAGCATTTCCGACGTCTGGCTCCCAAACTAAATCGGACTGGGGCTGCTCTCTCGCGGCTCCTGCCCAACCTTGGGGGTCCAGACGCCTCCTGCCGGAGGCTCTACGCGGGGATCGTTCGGTCCATGGCCCTTTATGGCGCGCCGGTGTGGGCGCCGGGGCTGCGGAAGCAGCCGGCGGCCCGGCTGAACGCGTGCCAGAGGGTCATGGCCATACGGATGGTACGAGGATACCGGACGATTTCCCGCGAAGCGGCGAGCCTTCTTGCTGGCCAGCGACCATGGGATCTGGAGGCAACAGTCCTTGCACTCATGCACGAACGGCGCATGGAGATGCAACGCCGGGGCGAAACTCCGCTGCCGCAACAAGTCGCGGCATGGCGGACAGAGTTCCGGCGAGTTCTCATGGTGAAATGGCGACAGCGACTGTCGCGACCCCGTGCTGGGCACGCCACAATTATGGCGGTAAGTCCCCTCTTTGAGGCGTGGTTGGAAAGACCTCACGGCGTCCTCACATTCCGCATGACGCAGGTCCTCACCGGACACGGTAAGTTCGGGAGGTTCCTGCACCGGATTCGTGCGGAAACGACGCCCGGGTGTCGCCACTGTGTGGCCCACCCGGAGGACACGGTGGAGCACACGGTGGAGGTGTGCCCCGCTTGGGCAGAGCAACGCCGTGACCTCGTGGGGGCAATCGGCGGCGGTGATCTCTCGCGCCGGGCCTTGGTTCAGGCCATGCTCCGGAGCGAGGAGGAGTGGCAGGCGGTCGCCTCCTTCTGCGAAGCAGTAATGCTAGCTAAGGAGGCGGCCGATCGCGTGAGGCAACGGTCCTTACGCTCCAACCGCCGCCGGGATTCCGATCCCGATTTCCGGCCACCGTAGGCGCGGGCTTGCAGACGGCGAGCAATGGGTGGCTCGCCGTCTGGCCGTCCGGTAACCGTCCGGACCGAGCCCAAGTCGTCGACGGCGCGTTTTGTTCCACGCGCGCCTCAAGGAGATGTCAGCAAATCGTAGGGGCCCAGCAGGGTCGAAGCCTACTGGGACCACGGGTAGTGTGAAAGCGGAACCCGGGGCCCTGGGACGAAGGCAACGAAGGAACAGGAGTGGGTTTTTAGTCAGTAAGAGTCTGACACTATCTCCCGCTCCGCCCAAGAGCGGGGATGTCATTAGGATGATTTTCCCACCGAAAAAAAAAAAAAAAAAAAAAAAAAACACCCGACGGTTTAAAACGTTCAAACTTGCAATTTTTCATACATTCTCTTTAGAACAACCCCTATATTAACGAGCTATCCCTAATATTCCCGAAAATTTTTATCATCTCCTGTACGGGACGCTTAGGTTTGTCTCTCAGTAGAAAACCAGCAGCGAGTCTCGCAGGGTTCCGCGGGGAAGCTCGAAAACGTTAAATTCATAGTTCTATAGATCTATATAGGTATAACCAAAAATCTACTTACCAGAGCGTTGTTTTTGAGAACTTTAATTATTTCAGACCTTTTACATACAGCAAACATACAACTGTCGTACATTTTTGAACGCGGCTCAGTGAGCCCTATACGATTACCACAAAATATTTGACAATTTTCCAAAAGAAAACTTTTTACTTAGGAAAAACCAATTTTCAATTTATTCAAAACTTAAAAATTTTATAACAGTCTTCCTATTTGACCTAACTCTGTTCTGGAAACGCCAACGGACGCGCATTCGCTCGTTCTACGGGATACCTGTAACAGAAAAGTCAAATTAGGTCTATTTTCAAAATTTGTTTTCGAAATTTTCATAAAAAATCAATTTTTCATCCATTTTTCGGCCATAACTCCCGTTCCCGACGTCCGATCCGGACCGGGTTTACGTCATAGTATAGGACTCCGTGCCCGCTGTGCGTGTGCACCGCAAAAAACGAACCCTTCATAGGGAAATTTTACACCCGACGGTTTAAAACGTTCAAACTTGCAATTTTTCATACATTCTCTTTAGAACAACCCCTATATTAACGAGCTATCCCTAATATTCCCGAAAATTTTTATCATCTCCTGTACGGGACGCTTAGGTTTGTCTCTCAGTAGAAAACCAGCAGCGAGTCTCGCAGGGTTCCGCGGGGAAGCTCGAAAACGTTAAATTCATAGTTCTATAGATCTATATAGGTATAACCAAAAATCTACTTACCAGAGCGTTGTTTTTGAGAACTTTAATTATTTCAGACCTTTTACATACAGCAAACATACAACTGTCGTACATTTTTGAACGCGGCTCAGTGAGCCCTATACGATTACCACAAAATATTTGACAATTTTCCAAAAGAAAACTTTTTACTTAGGAAAAACCAATTTTCAATTTATTCAAAACTTAAAAATTTTATAACAGTCTTCCTATTTGACCTAACTCTGTTCTGGAAACGCCAACGGACGCGCATTCGCTCGTTCTACGGGATACCTGTAACAGAAAAGTCAAATTAGGTCTATTTTCAAAATTTGTTTTCGAAATTTTCATAAAAAATCAATTTTTCATCCATTTTTCGGCCATAACTCCCGTTCCCGACGTCCGATCCGGACCGGGTTTACGTCATAGTATAGGACTCCGTGCCCGCTGTGCGTGTGCACCGCAAAAAACGAACCCTTCATAGGGAAATTTTACACCCGACGGTTTAAAACGTTCAAACTTGCAATTTTTCATACATTCTCTTTAGAACAACCCCTATATTAACGAGCTATCCCTAATATTCCCGAAAATTTTTATCATCTCCTGTACGGGACGCTTAGGTTTGTCTCTCAGTAGAAAACCAGCAGCGAGTCTCGCAGGGTTCCGCGGGGAAGCTCGAAAACGTTAAATTCATAGTTCTATAGATCTATATAGGTATAACCAAAAATCTACTTACCAGAGCGTTGTTTTTGAGAACTTTAATTATTTCAGACCTTTTACATACAGCAAACATACAACTGTCGTACATTTTTGAACGCGGCTCAGTGAGCCCTATACGATTACCACAAAATATTTGACAATTTTCCAAAAGAAAACTTTTTACTTAGGAAAAACCAATTTTCAATTTATTCAAAACTTAAAAATTTTATAACAGTCTTCCTATTTGACCTAACTCTGTTCTGGAAACGCCAACGGACGCGCATTCGCTCGTTCTACGGGATACCTGTAACAGAAAAGTCAAATTAGGTCTATTTTCAAAATTTGTTTTCGAAATTTTCATAAAAAATCAATTTTTCATCCATTTTTCGGCCATAACTCCCGTTCCCGACGTCCGATCCGGACCGGGTTTACGTCATAGTATAGGACTCCGTGCCCGCTGTGCGTGTGCACCGCAAAAAACGAACCCTTCATAGGGAAATTTTACACCCGACGGTTTAAAACGTTCAAACTTGCAATTTTTCATACATTCTCTTTAGAACAACCCCTATATTAACGAGCTATCCCTAATATTCCCGAAAATTTTTATCATCTCCTGTACGGGACGCTTAGGTTTGTCTCTCAGTAGAAAACCAGCAGCGAGTCTCGCAGGGTTCCGCGGGGAAGCTCGAAAACGTTAAATTCATAGTTCTATAGATCTATATAGGTATAACCAAAAATCTACTTACCAGAGCGTTGTTTTTGAGAACTTTAATTATTTCAGACCTTTTACATACAGCAAACATACAACTGTCGTACATTTTTGAACGCGGCTCAGTGAGCCCTATACGATTACCACAAAATATTTGACAATTTTCCAAAAGAAAACTTTTTACTTAGGAAAAACCAATTTTCAATTTATTCAAAACTTAAAAATTTTATAACAGTCTTCCTATTTGACCTAACTCTGTTCTGGAAACGCCAACGGACGCGCATTCGCTCGTTCTACGGGATACCTGTAACAGAAAAGTCAAATTAGGTCTATTTTCAAAATTTGTTTTCGAAATTTTCATAAAAAATCAATTTTTCATCCATTTTTCGGCCATAACTCCCGTTCCCGACGTCCGATCCGGACCGGGTTTACGTCATAGTATAGGACTCCGTGCCCGCTGTGCGTGTGCACCGCAAAAAACGAACCCTTCATAGGGAAATTTTACACCCGACGGTTTAAAACGTTCAAACTTGCAATTTTTCATACATTCTCTTTAGAACAACCCTTATATTAACGAGCTATCCCTAATATTCCCGAAAATTTTTATCATCTCCTGTACGGGACGCTTAGGTTTGTCTCTCAGTAGAAAACCAGCAGCGAGTCTCGCAGGGTTCCGCGGGGAAGCTCGAAAACGTTAAATTCATAGTTCTATAGATCTATATAGGTATAACCAAAAATCTACTTACCAGAGCGTTGTTTTTGAGAACTTTAATTATTTCAGACCTTTTACATACAGCAAACATACAACTGTCGTACATTTTTGAACGCGGCTCAGTGAGCCCTATACGATTACCACAAAATATTTGACAATTTTCCAAAAGAAAACTTTTTACTTAGGAAAAACCAATTTTCAATTTATTCAAAACTTAAAAATTTTATAACAGTCTTCCTATTTGACCTAACTCTGTTCTGGAAACGCCAACGGACGCGCATTCGCTCGTTCTACGGGATACCTGTAACAGAAAAGTCAAATTAGGTCTATTTTCAAAATTTGTTTTCGAAATTTTCATAAAAAATCAATTTTTCATCCATTTTTCGGCCATAACTCCCGTTCCCGACGTCCGATCCGGACCGGGTTTACGTCATAGTATAGGACTCCGTGCCCGCTGTGCGTGTGCACCGCAAAAAACGAACCCTTCATAGGGAAATTTTACACCCGACGGTTTAAAACGTTCAAACTTGCAATTTTTCATACATTCTCTTTAGAACAACCCCTATATTAACGAGCTATCCCTAATATTCCCGAAAATTTTTATCATCTCCTGTACGGGACGCTTAGGTTTGTCTCTCAGTAGAAAACCAGCAGCGAGTCTCGCAGGGTTCCGCGGGGAAGCTCGAAAACGTTAAATTCATAGTTCTATAGATCTATATAGGTATAACCAAAAATCTACTTACCAGAGCGTTGTTTTTGAGAACTTTAATTATTTCAGACCTTTTACATACAGCAAACATACAACTGTCGTACATTTTTGAACGCGGCTCAGTGAGCCCTATACGATTACCACAAAATATTTGACAATTTTCCAAAAGAAAACTTTTTACTTAGGAAAAACCAATTTTCAATTTATTCAAAACTTAAAAATTTTATAACAGTCTTCCTATTTGACCTAACTCTGTTCTGGAAACGCCAACGGACGCGCATTCGCTCGTTCTACGGGATACCTGTAACAGAAAAGTCAAATTAGGTCTATTTTCAAAATTTGTTTTCGAAATTTTCATAAAAAATCAATTTTTCATCCATTTTTCGGCCATAACTCCCGTTCCCGACGTCCGATCCGGACCGGGTTTACGTCATAGTATAGGACTCCGTGCCCGCTGTGCGTGTGCACCGCAAAAAACGAACCCTTCATAGGGACCCCACCGACCGTGTTCCCACGTTGTCGTCGTGGTGGGGCTTGCGTGTCTCTATGACCTTGAGGGCTATGCCGGTAGAGCTACTCATGCCGGAAGGCCTCAAGCGAGAGACCAGACCAAGAGGAACACACAGGCGGAGTCCAGACGGACCGCCACGGAGGGTGCACTGTCCAGAAGCATCGGCACCAACAGCTGTTGGTGTTTTTGGACAGTGGTTTTGAGAGAGTGGGTTCGCCTCGGGTACGCGTCTGCTTATCAGACGTGACCACGATGGCGAACGTGGTTATTGGGGACCCCACCCCACAAAAAAAAAGGCAAAGCTGTGGTCAGCACACCAATGGACGCGTCTCTAAAGAGTATATTACCCCAGGAGGGTACCGCCTGCACCGCAGGTGGAGAATCCCTCCCCGAGCAGAGCTCGGGCTGCCCCTCGTATTCTGGGGGGGGCAAAGAGCGCGTCAGGTCCCCTAGGGACCTGTTACCGTCCCTCGTGGACGCACGGAGCCAGGGTGGCTCACCCACCGGTAGCGCGGAGTCCCTGGGACCTGTTCCCAGCACGTCCGCTGCGCCGGTGGGTCCTGCAGAGGCCGGCAGGAGCTTCGGCCTCAGGGAGGTGAGCGGAGACACGGCGTCGGACTCAGATGCCGCGTCTTCGCCCAACTCGGAGAGAATGGAGGTGGATGAGGCCACCTCCAGGAAGAAGAGGAGGAACTTGTTCCTAAAGCGCCCCATATCTGGGGACAGCCGGAGGACGTCCTCCGACGATGGGCGTGGAGCTTCGGCCCGCAAGATCTCCACTGCTGGACGAGGTGCGGGCCGAATGACGACGAAAGGGAGGAAGCCCACCGCCGAGGAGGCGACCCAGCGGTCCCTAAAGATTGCTAGGGAGGGGCGCCACCCCGGGGCAAGCAGTGCCCAGGTCAGCCCTTCAGAGCCGGAGCCTTCTGGCAGCGAGCCGGAAGGCATGGAGGAGGCGCTGAACCGTTTTACGGCGGTCGTGGCAGCTGCCATAATGGGCGTGGCCAAGAAGAGGGAGAGGGTCGCCAAGAGGCGGTCCATCTCCCAGGCCATGACCTCCATCACTGAGGCACTGGGTATCGTCCTGGAGCCGTTCAGGAAATCCCTCAACAGGAGGGTTGAGCGGCTCGAGGCAGAATTGGCCAGTGTCCGGGGCGCTGGCCATGAGGTGGCGCCAAAAGGGGTATGCAAGCAGGGGCAGAGTCGGTCCCAGCCCCTGCCCCAGGCGGAGAACGAGCTGCTGACCCTGCTGCGGCAGGAGCTGGCTGCCTTCCGGCAGCAGCAGCTGGAACAGCAGCAAAAGTTCCAAGAGCGGGTCCAGCGGCAGTTCGCTGTCCTGGAGGGCATTGTGCTGCGCCCCCCGCTTGCGGCCGGCCAGAAAAGGGCAGCATCGTACGCCGCCGCCGCCGCGGCCCCTGCAGCTGCGCCCAGGGTGGGCCCCTCGGGGCAAACTGGGCGCGGAGCCGTGGTGGTGTCGGAACCTCCGAGGCTGGTCCAGGCGGCCAAACAGCAGCAGCGGCAGGGGAAGCCTACCCCCTCCCCAAAAGGCAGAGCGGTGCCTGCTGCTAAACCGGCGGGACGTCCTGCTGCGGCGGCAGCGACTGGGCCGCGCCTGCCGCCTCCCCTGCCCGAAGAACCCTCGGCTGGCGCCGAATGGACGGTCGTCGGCGCCAGCAGGAGGGCGGGCAAGGCGGCTAGAGCGGCGAAGAAGCGCGAGCGGCGACAGCAGCGCCGGAAGCGGGCCATGGCGGCCAGACTTCGCGCCCCGAATTCCGCAGCTGTAGTGATTACACTACAGCCAGCTGCGGAAAAGAAGGGCGTGACGTACAACGCCGTCATGGAAAAGGCGAAGCAGGCGGTGGTGGGCCACCTTAGCGAGTTCGGAGCCACTGAGGGCTTCCGAATGAGGCGCACCGCAACCGGGGCCCGAATATTGGAGGTCCCTGGTGCGGACAGCGGCTCTGCCGCGGACGCCCTGGCCGCAAGGATCAGGGCGTCTATGGACGCTGAGGAGGTCCGAGTGTCCAGGCCCACAAAGTGCATAGACGTGCACATCATGGGCCTGGATGACTCCGTCAGGGTGGACGAGGTGGTGGCCGCCGTCGTCAGGGCGGGAGGGTGCCAGGCCGATCAAGTGCGGGCTGGCACCATCCGTGCTGACAGCACGGGCATGCGGGCCGTTACGGTCAGCTGCCCCGTGTCGGCGGCCAAAGCCATCACGGCTGAAGGCCGTAGGCTCTTGGTGGGCTGGGTCTCCGCGCAGGTAAAACTGCTGGAGCCCAGACCTCTGCGGTGTTACCGCTGCCACGTGGGGCACCACGTGGGGGCCCATTGCGCCGCGGAGGTGGACCGCAGCGACCGCTGCTACCAGTGCGGTCAGGCCGGTCACAAGGCCGTCGAATGCCGTGCAACGCCGCACTGCTATGCATGTGCGGCGGCAGGCAAGCCGGCCGGGCACCGGGCTGGGGGCAGGTCCTGCGACCCCCCTGCCAAGGCCAAGGGCAAAGTACGGAGGCCCATCCACCCGGACGTACTCACCGCCGCAGCCGCTTCCTTGGCTGCCACCGCTGTCGCCGCCGCACCCGCCGCGGCAGGGCCCTCACGGAGGGCTAGGGAGGAGACTGTAATGGACTGTCAATAACGACCCCATTACGTCTCCTCCAGGCGAACATCAACCACTGCGCCCCCGCTCAGGATCTGTTGCTCCAGAGCATGGCGCAGTGGTCGATCAATATCGCCGTGGTCTCCGAGCCGTACAATGTCCTGCCCAGGGGAGACTGGGTGCGGGACCTGGACGGCTCGGTGACCCTAATTTCGTCGGCCGCCGCCGGTACCCCGACCCTCGAGGCCGTCACGAGGGGACGGGGTTGCGTGGCAGCACGGTTCGGGGACATTGCAGTGGTAGGCGTCTACCTGTCCCCGAGCAGATCTCTCGGCGATCTTCACATCTCCCTAATGGAGCTGAAAGCCGTCGTCGCTGGGTTTGGTTCCCTCCCCGTGGTCGTTTGCGGGGACTTCAATGCCAAGAACTTGGCTTGGGGTTCCCGGCTCACGAACCAGCGGGGTCGGATGGTGGAGGACTGGGCTCTGGAGACAGGCCTGGTCGTCCTAAACCGGGGTTCTGTCCCCACGTGTGTGCGGATGCGGGGTGACTCAGTGGTGGACATCTCGTTCGCCAGCCCCGCTCTGTCGCCGCGTGTCGTCGACTGGCGCGTTATGGAGGGGGTGGAGACGTTTTCGGACCACCGGTACATCCGGTTCGACGTCTCCGCCCAAACCTCGATTGCGCCGGTCCGACGGAACCCTTGTGGTCCGCGGTGGGCGCTGAGGCAGATGGACCGGGAGCTCCTCCTGGAAGCCGCGACGGTACAGGCCTGGGTGCAAGCACCGGACAGGCCTGTCGACATAGACGTCGAGGCAGAGTGGTTCCGGGAGGCCATGTCGCAAATTTGCGACGCGGCAATGCCCCGAGTCCCTCCAGGACGTGCTCAGCGCCAGGTATACTGGTGGTCGCCGGAGATTGCGGCACTGCGCAACGCGTGCAATGCCGCGCGACGCCGGTATGCCAGATACCGCAGTCGCCGCATCCGTCCACCGGATGCGGAGGCCAGAGAGGCGGAGCTGTACGAGGGATACAGAGCGGCAAAGCGCACCCTCCGAGCGGAGATAAGGCGGGCCAAACTTGAGGCCCGCAACGTGTGGCTGGGGACTCTGAATGGGGACCCATGGGGACGCCCGTACAAATTGGTACGGGACAAACTCCGCCCCTGGGCTCCCCCGCTGACGCAGAGTCTCCGGCCCCAGCTCGTGGAGGGTGTGGTGAGCACTCTGTTCCCCACGCGAGGGGAACACTCTCCCCCGCCCATGGCTCCGCCACCAGCGGTGTCCGACGCGGACCACGATGGCGACGACGACGATAACGCTCCAGAGGTGACCGAGGTAGAGATGAGAGTGGCGGTACGAAGGCTGAGTGCCAAAAATACCGCCCCAGGACCCGACGGCTTGCCTGGGAAGGCATGGGTCCTGGCCATGGAGGCTCTCGGGCCTCGACTAAGAGGGCTCTTCAGCGCATGTATGGAGAGGGGCCAGTTCCCACTTCGCTGGAAGACGGGGAAACTGGTCCTTATCGCGAAGCCGGGGCGCCCCGCGGACTCTCCGTCCGCGTACCGGCCCATTGTGCTGCTCGACGAGGTGGGCAAGCTCTTTGAAAGAGTAATTGCAGACCGCCTCGTCGCGCACCTAACACGGGTGGGGCCGGATCTGGCGGACGGCCAGTTCGGCTTTCGCAGGAGGCGCTCCACGGTGGACGCCATCATGTGCGTGCGAGCTCTCACGACGGGGGATGCAGTGGCCCAGGGCAGGTGTGTCGTGGCGGTGTCTTTGGACATCGCCAACGCCTTCAACTCCCTGCCTTGGAGTAGCATTGGGAGGGCACTCCGGTATCACCGGATGCCCGACTACCTCTGTCGTGTGGTCGAGGCGTACCTGTCAGACAGGTACATAACCTACCCCGGTCATCAGGGGGTGTGGGAACGTCGAGAGATGTCGTGCGGTGTTCCGCAGGGATCGGTACTAGGGCCGCCCTTGTGGAACATCGGATACGATTACGTGCTGCGCGGCGACCTCCCTGACGGGGTCAGCGTGGTCTGCTACGCAGACGACACGCTGGTCCTGGCGCAGGGAGAGTCGTACCAGGCGGCGGTCGAACTAGCGACACGCGGGGTCGCGACGGTCGTTGGCAGGATCCAGGAGCTGGGACTCGAGGTGGCATTGCACAAGTCCGAGGCCATGTGCTTTCACGGCCCTCGGAACGCGCCACCACCGGGTTCCCGGCTAACGGTGGGAGGAGTCCACATCGGCGTCGGGTCAACGATGAAGTACCTGGGACTCGTTCTCGACAGCCGATGGGATTTCGACGAGCATTTCCGACGTCTGGCTCCCAAACTAAATCGGACTGGGGCTGCTCTCTCGCGGCTCCTGCCCAACCTTGGGGGTCCAGACGCCTCCTGCCGGAGGCTCTACGCGGGGATCGTTCGGTCCATGGCCCTTTATGGCGCGCCGGTGTGGGCGCCGGGGCTGCGGAAGCAGCCGGCGGCCCGGCTGAACGCGTGCCAAAGGGTCATGGCCATACGGATGGTACGAGGATACCGGACGATTTCCCGTGAAGCGGCGAGCCTTCTTGCTTGCCAGCGACCATGGGAACTGGAGGCAACAGTCCTTGCACTCATGCACGAACGGCGCATGGAGATGCAACGCCGGGGCGAAACTCCGCTGCCGCAACAAGTCGCGGCATGGCGGACAGAGTTCCGGCGAGTTCTCATGGTGAAATGGCGACAGCGACTGTCGCGACCCCGTGCTGGGCACGCCACAATTATGGCGGTAAGTCCCCTCTTTGAGGCGTGGTTGGAAAGACCTCACGGCGTCCTCACATTCCGCATGACGCAGGTCCTCACCGGACACGGTAAGTTCGGGAGGTTCCTGCACCGGATTCGTGCGGAAACGACGCCCGGGTGTCGCCACTGTGTGGCCCACCCGGAGGACACGGTGGAGCACACGGTGGAGGTGTGCCCCGCTTGGGCAGAGCAACGCCGTGACCTCGTGAGGGCAATCGGCGGCGGTGATCTCTCGCGCCGGGCCTTGGTTCAGGCCATGCTCCGGAGCGAGGAGGAGTGGCAGGCGGTCGCTTCCTTCTGCGAAGCAGTAATGCTAGCTAAGGAGGCGGCCGATCGCGTGAGGCAACGGTCCTTACGCTCCAACCGCCGCCGGGATTCCGATCCCGATTTCCGGCCACCGTAGGCGCGGGCTTGTAGACGGCGAGCAATGGGTGGCTCGCCGTCTGACCGTCCGGTAACCGTCCGGACCGAGCCCAAGTCGTCGACGGCGCGTTTTGTTCCACGCGCGCCTCAAGGAGATGTCAGCAAATCGTAGGGGCCCAGCAGGGTCGAAGCCTACTGGGGCCACGGGTAGTGTGAAAGCGGAACCCGGGGCCCTGGGACGAAGGCAACGAAGGAACAGGAGTGGGTTTTTAGTCAGTAAGAGTCTGACACTATCTCCCGCTCCGCCCAAGAGCGGGGATGTCATTAGGATGATTTTCCCACCCAATAAAAAAAAAAAAAAAAAAAACCCTTCATAGGGAAATTTTACACCCGACGGTTTAAAACGTTCAAACTTGCAATTTTTCATACATTCTCTTTAGAACAACCCCTATATTAACGAGCTATCCCTAATATTCCCGAAAATTTTTATCATCTCCTGTACGGGACGCTTAGGTTTGTCTCTCAGTAGAAAACCAGCAGCGAGTCTCGCAGGGTTCCGCGGGGAAGCTCGAAAACGTTAAATTCATAGTTCTATAGATCTATATAGGTATAACCAAAAATCTACTTACCAGAGCGTTGTTTTTGAGAACTTTAATTATTTCAGACCTTTTACATACAGCAAACATACAACTGTCGTACATTTTTGAACGCGGCTCAGTGAGCCCTATACGATTACCACAAAATATTTGACAATTTTCCAAAAGAAAACTTTTTACTTAGGAAAAACCAATTTTCAATTTATTCAAAACTTAAAAATTTTATAACAGTCTTCCTATTTGACCTAACTCTGTTCTGGAAACGCCAACGGACGCGCATTCGCTCGTTCTACGGGATACCTGTAACAGAAAAGTCAAATTAGGTCTATTTTCAAAATTTGTTTTCGAAATTTTCATAAAAAATCAATTTTTCATCCATTTTTCGGCCATAACTCCCGTTCCCGACGTCCGATCCGGACCGGGTTTACGTCATAGTATAGGACTCCGTGCCCGCTGTGCGTGTGCACCGCAAAAAACGAACCCTTCATAGGGAAATTTTACACCCGACGGTTTAAAACGTTCAAACTTGCAATTTTTCATACATTCTCTTTAGAACAACCCCTATATTAACGAGCTATCCCTAATATTCCCGAAAATTTTTATCATCTCCTGTACGGGACGCTTAGGTTTGTCTCTCAGTAGAAAACCAGCAGCGAGTCTCGCAGGGTTCCGCGGGGAAGCTCGAAAACGTTAAATTCATAGTTCTATAGATCTATATAGGTATAACCAAAAATCTACTTACCAGAGCGTTGTTTTTGAGAACTTTAATTATTTCAGACCTTTTACATACAGCAAACATACAACTGTCGTACATTTTTGAACGCGGCTCAGTGAGCCCTATACGATTACCACAAAATATTTGACAATTTTCCAAAAGAAAACTTTTTACTTAGGAAAAACCAATTTTCAATTTATTCAAAACTTAAAAATTTTATAACAGTCTTCCTATTTGACCTAACTCTGTTCTGGAAACGCCAACGGACGCGCATTCGCTCGTTCTACGGGATACCTGTAACAGAAAAGTCAAATTAGGTCTATTTTCAAAATTTGTTTTCGAAATTTTCATAAAAAATCAATTTTTCATCCATTTTTCGGCCATAACTCCCGTTCCCGACGTCCGATCCGGACCGGGTTTACGTCATAGTATAGGACTCCGTGCCCGCTGTGCGTGTGCACCGCAAAAAACGAACCCTTCATAGGGAAATTTTACACCCGACGGTTTAAAACGTTCAAACTTGCAATTTTTCATACATTCTCTTTAGAACAACCCTTATATTAACGAGCTATCCCTAATATTCCCGAAAATTTTTATCATCTCCTGTACGGGACGCTTAGGTTTGTCTCTCAGTAGAAAACCAGCAGCGAGTCTCGCAGGGTTCCGCGGGGAAGCTCGAAAACGTTAAATTCATAGTTCTATAGATCTATATAGGTATAACCAAAAATCTACTTACCAGAGCGTTGTTTTTGAGAACTTTAATTATTTCAGACCTTTTACATACAGCAAACATACAACTGTCGTACATTTTTGAACGCGGCTCAGTGAGCCCTATACGATTACCACAAAATATTTGACAATTTTCCAAAAGAAAACTTTTTACTTAGGAAAAACCAATTTTCAATTTATTCAAAACTTAAAAATTTTATAACAGTCTTCCTATTTGACCTAACTCTGTTCTGGAAACGCCAACGGACGCGCATTCGCTCGTTCTACGGGATACCTGTAACAGAAAAGTCAAATTAGGTCTATTTTCAAAATTTGTTTTCGAAATTTTCATAAAAAATCAATTTTTCATCCATTTTTCGGCCATAACTCCCGTTCCCGACGTCCGATCCGGACCGGGTTTACGTCATAGTATAGGACTCCGTGCCCGCTGTGCGTGTGCACCGCAAAAAACGAACCCT
Organism: Mythimna vitellina; assembly: GCA_949316375.1. Taxonomy (NCBI): domain Eukaryota; kingdom Metazoa; phylum Arthropoda; class Insecta; order Lepidoptera; family Noctuidae; genus Mythimna; species Mythimna vitellina. The sequence goes on from OX438686.1 coordinate 136,198, forward strand.
TCATAGGGAAATTTTACACCCGACGGTTTAAAACGTTCAAACTTGCAATTTTTCATACATTCTCTTTAGAACAACCCCTATATTAACGAGCTATCCCTAATATTCCCGAAAATTTTTATCATCTCCTGTACGGGACGCTTAGGTTTGTCTCTCAGTAGAAAACCAGCAGCGAGTCTCGCAGGGTTCCGCGGGGAAGCTCGAAAACGTTAAATTCATAGTTCTATAGATCTATATAGGTATAACCAAAAATCTACTTACCAGAGCGTTGTTTTTGAGAACTTTAATTATTTCAGACCTTTTACATACAGCAAACATACAACTGTCGTACATTTTTGAACGCGGCTCAGTGAGCCCTATACGATTACCACAAAATATTTGACAATTTTCCAAAAGAAAACTTTTTACTTAGGAAAAACCAATTTTCAATTTATTCAAAACTTAAAAATTTTATAACAGTCTTCCTATTTGACCTAACTCTGTTCTGGAAACGCCAACGGACGCGCATTCGCTCGTTCTACGGGATACCTGTAACAGAAAAGTCAAATTAGGTCTATTTTCAAAATTTGTTTTCGAAATTTTCATAAAAAATCAATTTTTCATCCATTTTTCGGCCATAACTCCCGTTCCCGACGTCCGATCCGGACCGGGTTTACGTCATAGTATAGGACTCCGTGCCCGCTGTGCGTGTGCACCGCAAAAAACGAACCCTTCATAGGGACCCCACCGACCGTGTTCCCACGTTGTCGTCGTGGTGGGGCTTGCGTGTCTCTATGACCTTGAGGGCTATGCCGGTAGAGCTACTCATGCCGGAAGGCCTCAAGCGAGAGACCAGACCAAGAGGAACACACAGGCGGAGTCCAGACGGACCGCCAAGGAGGGTGCACTGTCCAGAAGCATCGGCACCAACAGCTGTTGGTGTTTTTGGACAGTGGTTTTGAGAGAGTGGGTTCGCCTCGGGTACGCGTCTGCTTATCAGACGTGACCACGATGGCGAACGTGTTATTGGGGACCCCACCCCAATGTAAAAAAAAAAGGCAAAGCTGTGCTCAGCAAGACATGGACGCGTCTCTAAATAGAATACTACCCCAGGAGGGTACCGCCTGCACCGCAGGCGGAGAATCCCTCCCCGAGCAGAGCTCGGGCTGCCCCTCGTATTCTGGGGGGGGCAAAGAGCGCGTCAGGTCCCAAAAGGACCTGTTACCGTCCTTCGTGGACGCAAGGAGCCAGGGTGGCTCACCCATCGGAAGCGCGGAGTCCCTGGGACCTGTTCCCAGCACGTCCGCAGCGCCGGTGGGTCCTGCAGAGGCCGGCAGGAGCTTCGGCCTCAGGGAGGTGAGCGGAGACGCGGCGTCGGACTCCGATGCCGCGTCTTCGCTTGGATCGGAGAGGATGGAGGTGGAGGAGTCCACCTCCAAGACCCAGTTCCTCAAGCGCCGCATGTTGGGGGATGGCCGGAGGACATCCTCCGACGACGACGAACTTGGCGTATCGGCCCGCAAAGTCTCCACCGCTGTGCGGGGTGCGGGCCGAAAGATGGGGAAGGGGAGCCGGCGCAACGCCGAGGAAGTGGCCCGGCGATCCCTCAAAGTCGCCAGGGAGGGGTGCCACCTCGGGGCGCTCAGTGGCCTGGTCGGCCCTCCGCAACCGGAGCCTTCGGGCAGTGAGCCAGAAGGTTTGGAGGAGGCGCTGAACAGGTTCACGGAGATCGTGGCAGCTGCCATATCAGGCGTGGCCAAAAAAAGGGAGAGGGTTGCCAAGAGGCGATCCATCTCCCAGGCCATGACCTCGATAACGGAGGCACTAGGTATCGTCCTGGAGCCGTTCAAGCGATCCCTCAATAAGAGGATTGAACGGCTCGAGGCGGACCTGGCCGGTCTCCGTGGATCTGGCCCTGAGGTGGCGCAGGTGGCGCAAAAAGGGGGATGCAAGCAGGGGCAGAGTCGGTCCCAGCCCTTGCCCCGGGCGGAGAGCGAGTTGCTGACCCTGCTGCGGCAGGAGCTGGCCGCCTTCCGGCAGCAGCAACTGGAACAGCAGCAGCAGTTCCAGGAGCGGGTCCAGCGGCAATTCGCTGTCCTGGAGGGCATAGTGCTGCGCCCCCCGCTTGCGGCCTCCGGCGTGAAAAGGGCGGTGTCGTACGCCGCCGCCGCCGCGGCCACGGCTGCTGCGCCAAAGGCGGGCCCGTCGGGGCAACCAGCGCGTGGAACCCAGGTGTCGGAGCCGGCGAGGCCGGTCCCGGCGCCCAAGCAGCAGCAGCGGCAGGGGAAACCTGCTCCTCCCCCGAAAGGCAGAGCGGTGCCTGCCGCTAAATCGGCGGGGCCTTCCGCGGCGGTGGCGACTAGGCCGCGCCTGCCGCCTCCCTTGCCTGAAGAACCCTCGGCTGGCGCCGAATGGACGGTCGCCGGCGCCAGCAGGAAGGCGGGCAAGGCGGCCAGAGCGGCGAAGAAGCGCGAGCGGCGACAGCAGCGCAAGAAGCGGGCCATGGCAGCCAGGCTTCGCGCCCCAAATTCCGCAGCTGTAGTGATCACACTACAGCCAGCTGCGGAAAAGAAGGGCGTGAGCTATGACAAGGTCATGGCGAAGGCGAAGCAGGCGGTGGTGGATCACCTCGACGAGTTCGGAGCCTCTGAAGGCTTCCGAATGAGGCGCACCGCAACCGGGGCCCGAATATTGGAGGTCCCTGGTGCGGACAGCGGCCCTGCCGCGGACGCCCTGGCCGCAAGGATCAGGGCGTCCCTGGACGTCGAGGAGGTCCGAGTATCCAGGCCCACAAAGTGCATGGACATGCGCATCATGGGCCTGGATGACTCCGTTAGGGTGGAAGAGGTGGTGGCCGCCGTCGTCAGGGCGGGAGGATGCCAGGCCGATCAAGTGCGGGCTGGCACCATCCGTGCTGACAGCACGGGCATGCGGGCCGTTACGGTCAGCTGCCCCGTGTCGGCGGCCAAAGCCATCACGGCTGTAGGCCGTAGGCTCTTGGTGGGCTGGGTCTCCGCGCAGGTAAAACTGCTGGAGCCCAGACCTCTGCGGTGTTACCGCTGCCACGTGGGGCACCACGTGGGGGCCCATTGCGCCGCGGAGGTGGACCGCAGTGACCGCTGCTACCAGTGCGGTCAGTCTGGTCACAAGGCCGTCGAATGCCGTGCAACGCCGCACTGCTACGCATGTGCGGCGGCAGGCAAGCCGGCCGACCACCGGGCTGGGGGCAGGTCCTGCGACCCCCCCGCCAAGGCCAAGGCCAAAGCTCGGAGGCCCGTCCACCCGGACGTACTAACCGCCGCAGCCGCCTCCTTGGCTGCCGCCGCTGTCGCCGTCGCACCCGCCGCGGCGGGGCCCTCACGGGGGGCTCGGGAGGAGACTGTAATGGACTGTCAATAACGACCCCATTACGTCTCCTCCAGGCGAACATCAACCACTGCGCCCCCGCTCAGGATCTGTTGCTCCAGAGCATGGCGCAGTGGTCGATCAATATCGCCGTGGTCTCCGAGCCGTACAATGTCCTGCCCAGGGGAGACTGGGTGCGGGACCTGGACGGCTCGGTGACCCTAATTTCGTCGGCCGCCGCCGGTACCCCGACCCTCGAGGCCGTCACGAGGGGACGGGGTTGCGTGGCAGCACGGTTCGGGGACATTGCAGTGGTAGGCGTCTACCTGTCCCCGAGCAGATCTCTCGGCGATCTTCACATCTCCCTAATGGAGCTGAAAGCCGTCGTCGCTGGGTTTGGTTCCCTCCCCGTGGTCGTTTGCGGGGACTTCAATGCCAAGAACTTGGCTTGGGGTTCCCGGCTCACGAACCAGCGGGGTCGGATGGTGGAGGACTGGGCTCTGGAGACAGGCCTGGTCGTCCTAAACCGGGGTTCTGTCCCCACGTGTGTGCGGATGCGGGGTGACTCAGTGGTGGACATCTCGTTCGCCAGCCCCGCTCTGTCGCCGCGTGTCGTCGACTGGCGCGTTATGGAGGGGGTGGAGACGTTTTCGGACCACCGGTACATCCGGTTCGACGTCTCCGCCCAAACCTCGATTGCGCCGGTCCGACAGAACCCTTGTGGTCCGCGGTGGGCGCTGAGGCAGATGGACCGGGAGCTCCTCCTGGAAGCCGCGACGGTACAGGCCTGGGTGCAAGCACCGGACAGGCCTGTCGACATAGACGTCGAGGCAGAGTGGTTCCGGGAGGCCATGTCGCAAATTTGCGACGCGGCAATGCCCCGAGTCCCTCCAGGACGTGCTCAGCGCCAGGTATACTGGTGGTCGCCGGAGATTGCGGCACTGCGCAACGCGTGCAATGCCGCGCGACGCCGGTATGCCAGATACCGCAGGCGCCGCATCCGTCCACCGGATGCGGAGGCCAGAGAGGCGGAGCTGTACGAGGGATACAGAGCGGCAAAGCGCACCCTCCGAGCGGAGATAAGGCGGGCCAAACTTGAGGCCCGCAACGTGTGGCTGGGGACTCTGAATGGGGACCCATGGGGACGCCCGTACAAATTGGTACGGGACAAACTCCGCCCCTGGGCTCCCCCGCTGACGCAGAGTCTCCGGCCCCAGCTCGTGGAGGGTGTGGTGAGCACTCTGTTCCCCACGCGAGGGGAACACTCTCCCCCGCCCATGGCTCCGCCACCAGCGGTGTCCGACGCGGACCACGATGGCGACGACGACGACAACGCTCCAGAAGTGACCGAGGTAGAGATGAGAGTGGCGGTACGAAGGCTGAGTGCCAAAAATACCGCCCCAGGACCCGACGGCTTGCCTGGGAAGGCATGGGTCCTGGCCATGGAGGCTCTCGGGCCTCGACTAAGAGGGCTCTTCAGCGCATGCATGGAGAGGGGCCAGTTCCCACTTCGCTGGAAGACGGGGAAACTGGTCCTCATCGCGAAGCCGGGGCGCCCCGCGGACTCTCCGTCCGCGTACCGGCCCATTGTGCTGCTCGACGAGGTGGGCAAGCTCTTTGAAAGAGTAATTGCAGACCGCCTCGTCGCACACCTAACACGGGTGGGGCCGGATCTGGCGGACGGCCAGTTCGGCTTTCGCAGGAGGCGCTCCACGGTGGACGCCATCATGTGCGTGCGAGCTCTCACGACAGGGGATGCAGTGGCCCAGGGCAGGTGTGTCGTGGCGGTGTCTCTGGACATCGCCAACGCCTTCAACTCCCTGCCTTGGAGTAGCATTGGGAGGGCACTCCGGTATCACCGGATGCCCGACTACCTCTGTCGTGTGGTCGAGGCGTACCTGTCAGACAGGTACATAACCTACCCCGGTCACCAGGGGGTGTGGGAACGTCGAGAGATGTCGTGCGGTGTTCCGCAGGGATCGGTACTAGGGCCGCCCTTGTGGAACATCGGATACGATTACGTGCTGCGCGGCGACCTCCCTGACGGGGTCAGCGTGGTCTGCTACGCAGACGACACGCTGGTCCTGGCGCAGGGAGAGTCGTACCAGGCGGCGGTCGAACTAGCGACACGCGGGGTCGCGACAGTCGTTGGCAGGATCCAGGAGCTGGGACTCGAGGTGGCATTGCACAAGTCCGAGGCCATGTGCTTTCACGGCCCTCGGAACGCGCCACCACCGGGTTCCCGGCTAACGGTGGGAGGAGTCCACATCGGCGTCGGGTCAACGATGAAGTACCTGGGACTCGTTCTCGACAGCCGATGGGATTTCGACGAGCATTTCCGACGTCTGGCTCCCAAACTAAATCGGACTGGGGCTGCTCTCTCGCGGCTTCTGCCCAACCTTGGGGGTCCAGACGCCTCCTGCCGGAGGCTCTACGCGGGGATCGTTCGGTCCATGGCCCTTTATGGCGCGCCGGTGTGGGCGCCGGGGCTGCGGAAGCAGCCGGCGGCCCGGCTGAACGCGTGCCAGAGGGTCATGGCCATACGGATGGTGCGAGGATACCGGACGATTTCCCGCGAAGCGGCGACCCTTCTTGCTTGCCAGCGACCATGGGAACTGGAGGCAACAGTCCTTGCACTCATGCACGAACGGCGCATGGAGATGCAACGCCGGGGCGAAACTCCGCTGCCGCAACAAGTCGCGGCATGGCGGACAGAGTTCCGGCGAGTTCTCATGGAGAAATGGCGACAGCGACTGTCGCGACCCCGTGCTGGGCACGCCACAATTATGGCGGTAAGTCCCCTCTTTGAGGCGTGGTTGGAAAGACCTCACGGCGTCCTCACATTCCGCATGACGCAGGTCCTCACCGGACACGGTAAGTTCGGGAGGTTCCTGCACCGGATTCGTGCGGAAACGACGCCCGGGTGTCGCCACTGTGTGGCCCACCCGGAGGACACGGTGGAGCACACGGTGGAGGTGTGCCCCGCTTGGGCAGAGCAACGCCGTGACCTCGTGAGGGCAATCGGCGGCGGTGATCTCTCGCGCCGGGCATTGGTTCAGGCCATGCTCCGGAGCGAGGAGGAGTGGCAGGCGGTCGCCTCTTTCTGCGAAGCAGTAATGCTAGCTAAGGAGGCGGCCGATCGCGTGAGGCAACGGTCCTTACGCTCCAACCGCCGCCGGGATTCCGATCCCGATTTCCGGCCACCGTAGGCGCGGGCTTGCAGACGGCGAGCAATGGGTGGCTCGCCGTCTGATCGTCCGGTAACCGTCCGGACCGAGCCCAAGTCGTCGACGGCGCGTATTGTTCCACGCGCGCCTCAAGGAGATGTCAGCAAATCGTAGGGGCCCAGCAGGGTCGAAGCCTACTGGGGCCACGGGTAGTGTGAAAGCGGAACCCGGGGCCCTGGGACGAAGGCAACGAAGGAACAGGAGTGGGTTTTTAGTCAGTAAGAGTCTGACACTATCTCCCGCTCCGCCCAAGAGCGGGGATGTCATTAGGATGATTTTCCCACCCAATAAAAAAAAAAAAAAAAAAAAAAAAAAAAACCCTTCATAGGGAAATTTTACACCCGACGGTTTAAAACGTTCAAACTTGCAATTTTTCATACATTCTCTTTAGAACAACCCCTATATTAACGAGCTATCCCTAATATTCCCGAAAATTTTTATCATCTCCTGTACGGGACGCTTAGGTTTGTCTCTCAGTAGAAAACCAGCAGCGAGTCTCGCAGGGTTCCGCGGGGAAGCTCGAAAACGTTAAATTCATAGTTCTATAGATCTATATAGGTATAACCAAAAATCTACTTACCAGAGCGTTGTTTTTGAGAACTTTAATTATTTCAGACCTTTTACATACAGCAAACATACAACTGTCGTACATTTTTGAACGCGGCTCAGTGAGCCCTATACGATTACCACAAAATATTTGACAATTTTCCAAAAGAAAACTTTTTACTTAGGAAAAACCAATTTTCAATTTATTCAAAACTTAAAAATTTTATAACAGTCTTCCTATTTGACCTAACTCTGTTCTGGAAACGCCAACGGACGCGCATTCGCTCGTTCTACGGGATACCTGTAACAGAAAAGTCAAATTAGGTCTATTTTCAAAATTTGTTTTCGAAATTTTCATAAAAAATCAATTTTTCATCCATTTTTCGGCCATAACTCCCGTTCCCGACGTCCGATCCGGACCGGGTTTACGTCATAGTATAGGACTCCGTGCCCGCTGTGCGTGTGCACCGCAAAAAACGAACCCTTCATAGGGAAATTTTACACCCGACGGTTTAAAACGTTCAAACTTGCAATTTTTCATACATTCTCTTTAGAACAACCCCTATATTAACGAGCTATCCCTAATATTCCCGAAAATTTTTATCATCTCCTGTACGGGACGCTTAGGTTTGTCTCTCAGTAGAAAACCAGCAGCGAGTCTCGCAGGGTTCCGCGGGGAAGCTCGAAAACGTTAAATTCATAGTTCTATAGATCTATATAGGTATAACCAAAAATCTACTTACCAGAGCGTTGTTTTTGAGAACTTTAATTATTTCAGACCTTTTACATACAGCAAACATACAACTGTCGTACATTTTTGAACGCGGCTCAGTGAGCCCTATACGATTACCACAAAATATTTGACAATTTTCCAAAAGAAAACTTTTTACTTAGGAAAAACCAATTTTCAATTTATTCAAAACTTAAAAATTTTATAACAGTCTTCCTATTTGACCTAACTCTGTTCTGGAAACGCCAACGGACGCGCATTCGCTCGTTCTACGGGATACCTGTAACAGAAAAGTCAAATTAGGTCTATTTTCAAAATTTGTTTTCGAAATTTTCATAAAAAATCAATTTTTCATCCATTTTTCGGCCATAACTCCCGTTCCCGACGTCCGATCCGGACCGGGTTTACGTCATAGTATAGGACTCCGTGCCCGCTGTGCGTGTGCACCGCAAAAAACGAACCCTTCATAGGGAAATTTTACACCCGACGGTTTAAAACGTTCAAACTTGCAATTTTTCATACATTCTCTTTAGAACAACCCTTATATTAACGAGCTATCCCTAATATTCCCGAAAATTTTTATCATCTCCTGTACGGGACGCTTAGGTTTGTCTCTCAGTAGAAAACCAGCAGCGAGTCTCGCAGGGTTCCGCGGGGAAGCTCGAAAACGTTAAATTCATAGTTCTATAGATCTATATAGGTATAACCAAAAATCTACTTACCAGAGCGTTGTTTTTGAGAACTTTAATTATTTCAGACCTTTTACATACAGCAAACATACAACTGTCGTACATTTTTGAACGCGGCTCAGTGAGCCCTATACGATTACCACAAAATATTTGACAATTTTCCAAAAGAAAACTTTTTACTTAGGAAAAACCAATTTTCAATTTATTCAAAACTTAAAAATTTTATAACAGTCTTCCTATTTGACCTAACTCTGTTCTGGAAACGCCAACGGACGCGCATTCGCTCGTTCTACGGGATACCTGTAACAGAAAAGTCAAATTAGGTCTATTTTCAAAATTTGTTTTCGAAATTTTCATAAAAAATCAATTTTTCATCCATTTTTCGGCCATAACTCCCGTTCCCGACGTCCGATCCGGACCGGGTTTACGTCATAGTATAGGACTCCGTGCCCGCTGTGCGTGTGCACCGCAAAAAACGAACCCTTCATAGGGAAATTTTACACCCGACGGTTTAAAACGTTCAAACTTGCAATTTTTCATACATTCTCTTTAGAACAACCCCTATATTAACGAGCTATCCCTAATATTCCCGAAAATTTTTATCATCTCCTGTACGGGACGCTTAGGTTTGTCTCTCAGTAGAAAACCAGCAGCGAGTCTCGCAGGGTTCCGCGGGGAAGCTCGAAAACGTTAAATTCATAGTTCTATAGATCTATATAGGTATAACCAAAAATCTACTTACCAGAGCGTTGTTTTTGAGAACTTTAATTATTTCAGACCTTTTACATACAGCAAACATACAACTGTCGTACATTTTTGAACGCGGCTCAGTGAGCCCTATACGATTACCACAAAATATTTGACAATTTTCCAAAAGAAAACTTTTTACTTAGGAAAAACCAATTTTCAATTTATTCAAAACTTAAAAATTTTATAACAGTCTTCCTATTTGACCTAACTCTGTTCTGGAAACGCCAACGGACGCGCATTCGCTCGTTCTACGGGATACCTGTAACAGAAAAGTCAAATTAGGTCTATTTTCAAAATTTGTTTTCGAAATTTTCATAAAAAATCAATTTTTCATCCATTTTTCGGCCATAACTCCCGTTCCCGACGTCCGATCCGGACCGGGTTTACGTCATAGTATAGGACTCCGTGCCCGCTGTGCGTGTGCACCGCAAAAAACGAACCCTTCATAGGGAAATTTTACACCCGACGGTTTAAAACGTTCAAACTTGCAATTTTTCATACATTCTCTTTAGAACAACCCCTATATTAACGAGCTATCCCTAATATTCCCGAAAATTTTTATCATCTCCTGTACGGGACGCTTAGGTTTGTCTCTCAGTAGAAAACCAGCAGCGAGTCTCGCAGGGTTCCGCGGGGAAGCTCGAAAACGTTAAATTCATAGTTCTATAGATCTATATAGGTATAACCAAAAATCTACTTACCAGAGCGTTGTTTTTGAGAACTTTAATTATTTCAGACCTTTTACATACAGCAAACATACAACTGTCGTACATTTTTGAACGCGGCTCAGTGAGCCCTATACGATTACCACAAAATATTTGACAATTTTCCAAAAGAAAACTTTTTACTTAGGAAAAACCAATTTTCAATTTATTCAAAACTTAAAAATTTTATAACAGTCTTCCTATTTGACCTAACTCTGTTCTGGAAACGCCAACGGACGCGCATTCGCTCGTTCTACGGGATACCTGTAACAGAAAAGTCAAATTAGGTCTATTTTCAAAATTTGTTTTCGAAATTTTCATAAAAAATCAATTTTTCATCCATTTTTCGGCCATAACTCCCGTTCCCGACGTCCGATCCGGACCGGGTTTACGTCATAGTATAGGACTCCGTGCCCGCTGTGCGTGTGCACCGCAAAAAACGAACCCTTCATAGGGAAATTTTACACCCGACGGTTTAAAACGTTCAAACTTGCAATTTTTCATACATTCTCTTTAGAACAACCCCTATATTAACGAGCTATCCCTAATATTCCCGAAAATTTTTATCATCTCCTGTACGGGACGCTTAGGTTTGTCTCTCAGTAGAAAACCAGCAGCGAGTCTCGCAGGGTTCCGCGGGGAAGCTCGAAAACGTTAAATTCATAGTTCTATAGATCTATATAGGTATAACCAAAAATCTACTTACCAGAGCGTTGTTTTTGAGAACTTTAATTATTTCAGACCTTTTACATACAGCAAACATACAACTGTCGTACATTTTTGAACGCGGCTCAGTGAGCCCTATACGATTACCACAAAATATTTGACAATTTTCCAAAAGAAAACTTTTTACTTAGGAAAAACCAATTTTCAATTTATTCAAAACTTAAAAATTTTATAACAGTCTTCCTATTTGACCTAACTCTGTTCTGGAAACGCCAACGGACGCGCATTCGCTCGTTCTACGGGATACCTGTAACAGAAAAGTCAAATTAGGTCTATTTTCAAAATTTGTTTTCGAAATTTTCATAAAAAATCAATTTTTCATCCATTTTTCGGCCATAACTCCCGTTCCCGACGTCCGATCCGGACCGGGTTTACGTCATAGTATAGGACTCCGTGCCCGCTGTGCGTGTGCACCGCAAAAAACGAACCCTTCATAGGGAAATTTTACACCCGACGGTTTAAAACGTTCAAACTTGCAATTTTTCATACATTCTCTTTAGAACAACCCCTATATTAACGAGCTATCCCTAATATTCCCGAAAATTTTTATCATCTCCTGTACGGGACGCTTAGGTTTGTCTCTCAGTAGAAAACCAGCAGCGAGTCTCGCAGGGTTCCGCGGGGAAGCTCGAAAACGTTAAATTCATAGTTCTATAGATCTATATAGGTATAACCAAAAATCTACTTACCAGAGCGTTGTTTTTGAGAACTTTAATTATTTCAGACCTTTTACATACAGCAAACATACAACTGTCGTACATTTTTGAACGCGGCTCAGTGAGCCCTATACGATTACCACAAAATATTTGACAATTTTCCAAAAGAAAACTTTTTACTTAGGAAAAACCAATTTTCAATTTATTCAAAACTTAAAAATTTTATAACAGTCTTCCTATTTGACCTAACTCTGTTCTGGAAACGCCAACGGACGCGCATTCGCTCGTTCTACGGGATACCTGTAACAGAAAAGTCAAATTAGGTCTATTTTCAAAATTTGTTTTCGAAATTTTCATAAAAAATCAATTTTTCATCCATTTTTCGGCCATAACTCCCGTTCCCGACGTCCGATCCGGACCGGGTTTACGTCATAGTATAGGACTCCGTGCCCGCTGTGCGTGTGCACCGCAAAAAACGAACCCTTCATAGGGAAATTTTACACCCGACGGTTTAAAACGTTCAAACTTGCAATTTTTCATACATTCTCTTTAGAACAACCCCTATATTAACGAGCTATCCCTAATATTCCCGAAAATTTTTATCATCTCCTGTACGGGACGCTTAGGTTTGTCTCTCAGTAGAAAACCAGCAGCGAGTCTCGCAGGGTTCCGCGGGGAAGCTCGAAAACGTTAAATTCATAGTTCTATAGATCTATATAGGTATAACCAAAAATCTACTTACCAGAGCGTTGTTTTTGAGAACTTTAATTATTTCAGACCTTTTACATACAGCAAACATACAACTGTCGTACATTTTTGAACGCGGCTCAGTGAGCCCTATACGATTACCACAAAATATTTGACAATTTTCCAAAAGAAAACTTTTTACTTAGGAAAAACCAATTTTCAATTTATTCAAAACTTAAAAATTTTATAACAGTCTTCCTATTTGACCTAACTCTGTTCTGGAAACGCCAACGGACGCGCATTCGCTCGTTCTACGGGATACCTGTAACAGAAAAGTCAAATTAGGTCTATTTTCAAAATTTGTTTTCGAAATTTTCATAAAAAATCAATTTTTCATCCATTTTTCGGCCATAACTCCCGTTCCCGACGTCCGATCCGGACCGGGTTTACGTCATAGTATAGGACTCCGTGCCCGCTGTGCGTGTGCACCGCAAAAAACGAACCCTTCATAGGGAAATTTTACACCCGACGGTTTAAAACGTTCAAACTTGCAATTTTTCATACATTCTCTTTAGAACAACCCCTATATTAACGAGCTATCCCTAATATTCCCGAAAATTTTTATCATCTCCTGTACGGGACGCTTAGGTTTGTCTCTCAGTAGAAAACCAGCAGCGAGTCTCGCAGGGTTCCGCGGGGAAGCTCGAAAACGTTAAATTCATAGTTCTATAGATCTATATAGGTATAACCAAAAATCTACTTACCAGAGCGTTGTTTTTGAGAACTTTAATTATTTCAGACCTTTTACATACAGCAAACATACAACTGTCGTACATTTTTGAACGCGGCTCAGTGAGCCCTATACGATTACCACAAAATATTTGACAATTTTCCAAAAGAAAACTTTTTACTTAGGAAAAACCAATTTTCAATTTATTCAAAACTTAAAAATTTTATAACAGTCTTCCTATTTGACCTAACTCTGTTCTGGAAACGCCAACGGACGCGCATTCGCTCGTTCTACGGGATACCTGTAACAGAAAAGTCAAATTAGGTCTATTTTCAAAATTTGTTTTCGAAATTTTCATAAAAAATCAATTTTTCATCCATTTTTCGGCCATAACTCCCGTTCCCGACGTCCGATCCGGACCGGGTTTACGTCATAGTATAGGACTCCGTGCCCGCTGTGCGTGTGCACCGCAAAAAACGAACCCTTCATAGGGAAATTTTACACCCGACGGTTTAAAACGTTCAAACTTGCAATTTTTCATACATTCTCTTTAGAACAACCCCTATATTAACGAGCTATCCCTAATATTCCCGAAAATTTTTATCATCTCCTGTACGGGACGCTTAGGTTTGTCTCTCAGTAGAAAACCAGCAGCGAGTCTCGCAGGGTTCCGCGGGGAAGCTCGAAAACGTTAAATTCATAGTTCTATAGATCTATATAGGTATAACCAAAAATCTACTTACCAGAGCGTTGTTTTTGAGAACTTTAATTATTTCAGACCTTTTACATACAGCAAACATACAACTGTCGTACATTTTTGAACGCGGCTCAGTGAGCCCTATACGATTACCACAAAATATTTGACAATTTTCCAAAAGAAAACTTTTTACTTAGGAAAAACCAATTTTCAATTTATTCAAAACTTAAAAATTTTATAACAGTCTTCCTATTTGACCTAACTCTGTTCTGGAAACGCCAACGGACGCGCATTCGCTCGTTCTACGGGATACCTGTAACAGAAAAGTCAAATTAGGTCTATTTTCAAAATTTGTTTTCGAAATTTTCATAAAAAATCAATTTTTCATCCATTTTTCGGCCATAACTCCCGTTCCCGACGTCCGATCCGGACCGGGTTTACGTCATAGTATAGGACTCCGTGCCCGCTGTGCGTGTGCACCGCAAAAAACGAACCCTTCATAGGGAAATTTTACACCCGACGGTTTAAAACGTTCAAACTTGCAATTTTTCATACATTCTCTTTAGAACAACCCCTATATTAACGAGCTATCCCTAATATTCCCGAAAATTTTTATCATCTCCTGTACGGGACGCTTAGGTTTGTCTCTCAGTAGAAAACCAGCAGCGAGTCTCGCAGGGTTCCGCGGGGAAGCTCGAAAACGTTAAATTCATAGTTCTATAGATCTATATAGGTATAACCAAAAATCTACTTACCAGAGCGTTGTTTTTGAGAACTTTAATTATTTCAGACCTTTTACATACAGCAAACATACAACTGTCGTACATTTTTGAACGCGGCTCAGTGAGCCCTATACGATTACCACAAAATATTTGACAATTTTCCAAAAGAAAACTTTTTACTTAGGAAAAACCAATTTTCAATTTATTCAAAACTTAAAAATTTTATAACAGTCTTCCTATTTGACCTAACTCTGTTCTGGAAACGCCAACGGACGCGCATTCGCTCGTTCTACGGGATACCTGTAACAGAAAAGTCAAATTAGGTCTATTTTCAAAATTTGTTTTCGAAATTTTCATAAAAAATCAATTTTTCATCCATTTTTCGGCCATAACTCCCGTTCCCGACGTCCGATCCGGACCGGGTTTACGTCATAGTATAGGACTCCGTGCCCGCTGTGCGTGTGCACCGCAAAAAACGAACCCTTCATAGGGAAATTTTACACCCGACAGTAAAAAACGTTCAAACTTGCAAATTTTTACGCCCGCCCACCCACCCTTAAGTGTAATTTAAGTAAAAATAAATAGAATTTTTTATGCCTCTATATTACGGGGGGTAGCAAGACGAGCAGTGCCATATATTTGGTCGCTGGACAGTAGCTTTTGTAGAGGTTTTGTTCGACTTTGACACCTCTATATAAGGATTATTTTGTCCGTATTGCTAGTTTGGTGTTATACACGATACTGGACAGTAATTTTACGCGTCTGCAAACCTATTGGTATAAGTATATTGACTTTTGACTTTTTATTGACCGGACTATTAGATATAGTCTAATTTACCCAATCCTTTGATTACCTCCATTTATTGTTTTCTTATCCCCCCTTTACAGGGATTTAGCTCGTTGTCTCTACTGACAGAGTCTTCTGGAGCACTTTCTCTCGGCGACTTGGACATGTTCGGAATAAGGACACCTGTGGCAAAAAAGTCAAAGGCTGGGGAAGGGAGTCCGGACGTGGAAAGTTTGCGGCACGAACAGCCGGGCCCATCGGTTAGGCGCAGCATTGAGGGGTGGGAGGCTGATAAATCAAAAACAGCACAGCCTCTAAAAACTCCAACCCCTCCAAAAAAGTTTTCTTTGACCACTCCGCCAAAACTCAAATCCAAGGCGGTGTTTTCGCAGGTGGCAAGGATGAATGCAACGCAGCCTTCAAAAGAGTCTGGAGAAACCTCACCGCTGAATTCGCAACTTGCGAAATATATAAACCGGACTACCGAAGCAAAGGCCTGCCTTTCAAAGGCTAAAATCCAGCTGCTGAGCTCCAGAAACCTGAAAAAGGAAATAAAAGATGAGATCACGAAAGCGGTAGAGAGACTCTACCAGTTGGTGAAAGAGCTGGAGTCTGAGAGGGGTCGTGGCAATGAGGAAGAAGGCAAAATAGACTCCCTAAAGTCCCCTACACCAGCCTCAGATGTTCCGACGGGGCTCGTGAAGCAGCTCGTTGAGGACCTCCAGCAGCACAAACAGGTGCTGGAGGATTGTCAACAGCATGCGCGAGCTCTGGCGGAGCAGCTGAGGCAGACTCCCTGCTACGTCGCTGGTCAAGGACCGACTTTTGCCGAAATTGCTGCCAGTTCGAAACGGCAATTGCAACAGCCTCTTCACTCGGTGGTCGTTTCATCCGTAAATAATAGAGACACTGGTGAAGAGGTTGTTGAAAAGCTGAGAACAGCAGTCGACGCCAGAAATACAGGCATAAGAGTCGAACGATTGCGAAAAGCGAGAGACCAGAAGGTTGTGATCGGGTTCCGAACCAGAGGGGAAATGGCGGACGTAAAGGAAAAAATTGAAAAGGCAGGAAACTTAGTGGTGGAGGAGGTTAAAAATAAGGACCCGCTCGTAATCATCAAGGACGTTCTCTCTTGCCACTTGGATTCGGAGGTTATAGAAGCCCTAAAATGTCAGAATAGGCACCTGCTTGCGGACGTGCCTGCAGAGGATGACAGATGGTCTGTAAAATATCGCCGTAAGGCGCGGAACACCCACATGTGCCACATCATCCTGCAGGTGTCTCCAATGCTCTGGCAGAGGCTGACAGCGGCGGGCCGAGTGCACATCGATTTGCAGAGGGTAAGGGTATTGGACCAGTCACCGCTGGTTCAGTGCACTCGCTGTCTGCGATACGGTCACAGTCGAAAATTATGCACGGAGCCCGCCGACCTCTGCATCCATTGTGGTGACCCCCACCTGCGTGCGGACTGTCCCTCGCGGTTGGCAGCAGACACCCCGACTTGCCGAAACTGCTTTTTAGCCAAGATAGGTCCAACAGATCACAACGCCTTCGACAGCGCATGCCCAATCCGCATAAAGTGGGACGCACTGGCGCGAATGTCTGTGGCGTATTGCTGAGGTGAAATCGGCCACACTCGGAAGCAGCCATTCAACTAGCCACACCCAAACTGGTTCAAGCGTCCGTTCAAATTACCAGGTGATCCAAGCGAATCTGCAGAGAAAGAATCTAGCAACCCAAGAGCTCTTAATAGAGGCTAGCAAGCGGAGGGTTGCTTTCGCGTTGCTCCAGGAGCCCTATGTGGGTGGAATCGGAAGGATGCGAGACTACCGGGGTGCGAGAGTCTACCAGTGCGCGGAACAAGGAAATGGAACTGTGAAGGCGGCAGTAGTCGTCTTCGATCACGAACTCGACGTCACACAGTGTCCAAAACTCACCACCAATAACATCACGGTGGTGAGGATCCGAACCAGCGCCTGGGAAATCGTAGTAGTCTCCTATTATTTTGAACCGGACAAACCCATAGAGCCATACCTGGAGCGACTCAGGCGGATTCGTGAGGAAATGGGTCCAGCGAGAATAATCGCGGGAGGGGACGCCAACGCAAAGAGCAACTGGTGGGGAAGTGTAGTTGTCGATGGCAGGGGCGAAGAGCTATCTGGCACCTTAGAGGAGCTCGGCATGCAGGTGCTAAATGTTGGTAACATACCAACATTCGACGCTATCAGAGGGGGGAGGTCATACACCAGTTTTGTCGATGTAACGGCCTGTTCCACTGACATGTTGGATCTGGTGGAAGACTGGAGGGTCGATGAAAGCATCACGAGCTCGGACCACAACGGTATTGTATTCAAAATTAATCTACAAAAATCAAAAGGAATAAATATTAATAGATCTACTAGAACTTATAACACTAGGAAAGCAAATTGGGGCCAATTTCATGAGAAACTGGCCCAATTAAAAGCGACTAAAAATTTGAACACAGCAAGTATAGATAAAATAAATAGTAAAACAGAATTAGAAAACTGCATTAACACGTATATAGATATAATAACAAAGACCTGTGAAGAAACAATACCGAAACTAAAAACAAATAATAGACTTACCTTGCCGTGGTGGTCCACTGAGCTCGCTGATGCAAAGAGGATGGTCAACACCAAAAGACGCCGCATCCGATGCGCAGCACCAACCCGAAGACAATTGGTCGTCGAGGAGTACCTGCAAGCAAAAGAAGCCTATGAGACCCAAGCAAAAAAGGCGCAAATTGATAGCTGGAAAGGATTTTGTGAAAAGCAGGACAGGGAGGGAATGTGGGAAGGCATCTACAGGGTCATAGGACGGACTACCAAAAGGCATGAGGACCTGCCACTTGTAAAAGACGGAGTATCACTCAATCCCCAAGACTCAGCGTTGCTGCTGGCTGAGACCTTCTACCCGGAAGACCTGGAAGAGGGAGAAAATGATGACCACCGTCGGACACGAGAAGCGTCCAGTCGTGTAAACGAGTGGGCTCATGATGAAAAACATGACCCCCCGTTTACGCCCCTGGAGCTGAGATCCGCGGTGGAAAGTTTCAACCCGAAGAAGGCACCCGGGTCGGATGGTCTCACAGCGGATATATGTGCCCAAGCAGTATCCCAGGACCCAGCGGTGTTCCTTGCCTTGGCAAATAAGTGCCTCGAGCAGGGTCACTTCCCTGGAGCCTGGAAGGTGGCCACAGTAGTGATACTACGAAAGCCTGGAAAAGACTCCTACACAGTCCCAAAATCCTACAGGCCGATCGGCCTTCTGCCAGTCCTGGGCAAAATTCTAGAAAAACTTATGGTAGCTCGGCTAAGGTGGCATCTGATCCCGCGGTTGAGTACTCGTCAGTTTGGCTTTATGCCCCAGAGAAGCACCGAGGACTCCCTCTACACCATGATACAACATATAAAAACAAAGCTGAACCAAAAGAAGCTGATCACTGTTGTCTCACTTGATATAGAGGGAGCCTTCGATAGCGCATGGTGGCCGGCCATCAAGGTCAGACTGGCTGAGGAAAAGTGCCCGGTGAACATAAGACGAATGCTAGACAGCTACCTAAGTAACAGAAGTGTCCGGGTCAGGTATGCCGGAGCAGAGTGCCAAAGAAACACCAACAAGGGCTGTGTACAGGGGTCAATTGGCGGTCCGATCCTGTGGAACCTGGTGCTGGACCCTCTCCTGAGGGAGCTGGAAGAACTTGGAGTCTTTTGCCAGGCATTCGCCGATGATGTGGTCTTGATATTCGACGGCGAGACAGCCTTGGAGGTCCAACGACAGGCCAATGCCGCCCTCGAGTATGTCCGGCAGTGGGGCATCAGAAACAAGCTCAAATTTGCACCTCATAAAACATGTGCGATGGTCATAACGAGGAAGCTTAAGTATGATGTCCCACTTCTGAGGATGGGTGGAGCCGACATTGGCATGTCCAAGGAGATTAAGATACTGGGGCTCACCATAGATCACAAGCTCACCTTTAACACCCACGCTGCAAATGTCTGTAAAAAGGCAATTGCAATTTACAAACAGCTGTCCAGAGCAGCCAAGGTGAGCTGGGGTCTACACCCGGAGATTATCCGAACCATATACACTGCGGTGGTCGAACCGGTGATATTGTATGCGGCCGGTGCATGGGCACCAGCGGCAAGGAAGGTCGGAGTGCAGAAACTACTCGCTTCAGTCCAGCGAGGGTTCGCTCAAAAGCTCTGCAGATCCTACCGCACCGTTTCATTAAACTCCGCACTCTTGCTGGCGGGAATACTCCCACTCGACCTCCGAATTCAAGAAGCAGCTGCTCTATATGAGGCAAAGAGAGGAGTACCCCAGCCGTTGCTGGCAGGCCGGGAGGTGGAACGGGTGGTGGCGTATGCGGAGACGCCACATCCAGCGAAACATACAGCCATGGGGTTCGTGAGTCTGGTAGATCAGTCACTTGTGGAAACCCACAACAGCCAAGACATCAGGTTCTTCACCGACGGCAGCAAGATTGCGGGCAAGGTCGGAGCAGCGCTGTCCCTGTGGGACAGGGAAACCGAGATCAAATCTGTCAAGCTTAGTTTGCCGTCGTGCTGTACTGTTTACCAGGCGGAACTCCTGGCTGTATGCGTAGCGACACGGCAAATACTTCGGCGCGGGGAGAGAACCTTTGGTATCTATAGTGACTCAAAGGCTGCACTGGAAACAGTCACGAGCCAGGGTTCCCTCCACGCCCTAGCAGTGGAAGCAAGAGCGAACCTCAACGAAGCCTTATCTCAGAGCAAAGTTATATCCTTGTTCTGGATAAAGGCACATGCTGGACTGGAGGGTAATGAACGTGCAGACGTCCTGGCGAAGGAGGCTGCACTTAACTTAAAAAAGAAACCGGACTACGACCGCTGCCCGGTTTCATTCGTCAAGCGGCAGATCCGTATGGAGTCGCTTGGCGAATGGAACCGGAGGTATAAGGAGGGCGAAACCGCATCAGTCACGAAAATCTTTCTGCCGGACGCGATAGACGCCTACAAGCTAGTCACAAAAATAAAGCCTGCAGGGGTGTTGACACAGGTTTTGACGGGGCACGGTGGGTTCTCTGAATACCTGCATCGCTTCAAGCGTAAGGAGAGCCCATCGTGCATCTGCGAGCCGAGCAAAATAGAGTCGGTTCCGCACATCATATTCGATTGTCCTGCATTCGAGAGGGAAAGGCTTAATCTGGAACAGGCACTAGAAACAAAATTAGATGTTAACAATATTGGGGAATTTATAAGAAATGGGAAAACTAGGGTAAAAGTAATAGAATTTTGTGTAAACATAGCCAAAAGAGTTATAAAAAATAATAAAGATATATAAACTATGCTTACAATATATAAAGTAAAGTATATAGTGTGTTAAGCATAGATAAATAGAGATTAAGGAGAAGATACAGATAACAGTAATAAAGTAATATTATAAAATATTAGAAAATCAAAAATAAAATAAATATAAATAATTAAACAGCTTCAGAAGGTCTCTGACTATGTCAGGGGAAACGAGAAAAATTTAAAAAAAAAAAAAAAAAAAAAAAAAAAAAAAACCTAACCTAACCTAACCTAACCAATTATTTCAGACCTTTTACATACAGCAAACATACAACTGTCGTACATTTTTGAACGCGGCTCAGTGAGCCCTATACGATTACCACAAAATATTTGACAATTTTCGAAAAGAAAACTTTTTACTTAGGAAAAACCAATTTTCAATTTATTCAAAACTTAAAATTTTTATAACAGTCTTCCTATTTGACCTAACTCTGTTCTGGAAACGCCAACGGACGCGCATTCGCTCGTTCTACGGGATACCTGTAACAGAAAAGTCAAATTAGGTCCATTTTCAAAATTTGTTTTTGAAATTTTCATAAAAAATCAATTTTTCATCCATTTTTCGGCCATAACTCCCGTTCCCGACGTCCGATCCGGACCGGGTTTACGTCATAGTATAGGACTCCGTGCCCGCTGTGCGTGTGCACCGCAAAAAACGAACCCTTCATAGGGAAATTTTACACCCGACAGTAAAAAACGTTGAAACTTGCAAATTTTTACGCCCTCCCACCCACCCTTATATGTAACAATAGAAAAATAATAATAATTTTTATGCTTTTAATTGACGGGGGGAAACAAGACCATCCGATATATATACTTGCGACCTTGACAGGAGCCTTTATTAAGGTAGTACGTTATCAAACTGTATCCTTGTGACACCTCTGTTGAGGAATTTATTTTATTTTAACGACACCTCTATTGAGGATCATTTTTGACACCTTTGTTGACGATAATTTTTGGCAGATTTACCTATACAATTTTATTAGATTATTTTTACCACATTTTAACAATATACAATAATTTATACTCTTTTAATTTATTAACCTTAAAAAAAAAAAAAATTATATATAATAACATTAAGGTTACTTAAGCAATTGAACTCTAGTCAAATATTATTTTTTAAATACAAACTTATATACATCTAGTCAATTATAAAAATGTTCTCCACCCCGCCAAATGCCAAAAAAATCGATATGCCAAAAGATATTAAACGGAAAACTTTCACAGTAAAAAATACCCCTCCCTCTGAATCTGCATCTGCACCCACCCTTCACATACCACCCTGTGTTTTTTCGCCGGATCGCGCCGTCGATAAGCCTATCGATGATGGCAGAACAACTGTCACCGCAACCACCGGTAGCGAGAAGACGAGCACGCGGAACTCACCGGAGTTGTCACCTCAGCTGTCTCAGCCATACTCGTGCCAAGACCCAGGCCAGCGAGCGGAAAGCCTTTTAACCCAAGCCAAGGCTATGGGAGCAGAAATGCAGGAGGCCATGGGTAAATCGGGGAACCTTAAACGAGAGATTAAAACTACCATACATAAAAATATAGCCGAAATGTTAAGGATCATGGTTACTTTGGTTGCCCTGGCGAAGAGCTCTCTAAAGGGGCGGGGTAATGGTGTGGATGAAGGCGGCCCTGAACCTCACACCCAAACCAGTACTGACGATGGTACCAAGCTACCAACAATAGGGGACGTGTTGGAAGAGGTAAGGGAAAGCAAGAAACAGATAGCAGAGTGTGCGCTCTTTACACGCACACTCTGCGAGAAACTTGACCAGCGAGAAAACGTGTTGCCTTCCGCTCCTCTCTCCTCGCCCTGCAGTCAGAGCTATGCGAGTGTTGCGGCGGGAGCAGGTAAGCTGTATGTGCCGCCGCAGCCGCTGCACTCGCTCATCGTAAGCTCTGACGATTCCAAAGACACGAGCTGCACCGTCGTCGAAAAAATTAGGATCGCGGTGGACGCTAAGGAGACGGGTATCCGTGTAGACAGGGTCCGTAAAGCACGTGACCAGAAAGTGGTCCTGGGTTGTCAAACCCGCCAGGAATTAGATTTAGTAAGAGCCAGACTGGGGGGCTCCGCGACCGGATTGAAAATCGAGGAGGCCATTAATAGGGATCCTCTGGTGGTGTTGACGGATGTCTTATCCTATAACACAGACGACGACATCACCAGGGCGATCCTAAAGCAAAATCAACACCTCTTGGGCGAGTTGAAGGGGGGTGAGGTGAGGGTCGCCGTAAAATACCGAAAGCGAGCACGAAATCCACATGAGAGCCACGTGGTGGTACAAGTCTCTCCCCCGGTGTGGCAGGCCCTGACCCGGGCAGGCCGTGCACACATAGATCTGCAAAGGGTGAGGGTATTTGATCAGACCCCTCTTGTGCAGTGCACGAAATGCCTTGGTTTCGGCCACGGCCGGAAGCAATGCACTGGGAAGGATGACCTCTGCTCACATTGCGGCGACGCTCACCTGAGAGCGGAATGCCCATCGCGTCTGGCCGGGGAGCCCCCCAGATGTTGCAACTGTAGGAAGGCGGGCCACGACAACCTAGGACACAATGGGTTCAGCACGGACTGCCCGTTACGTAGGCGGTGGGATGCAATAGCCCGATCCACCGTCGCGTATTGCTGAGGGCGCCACCGCGGTTAACTTGGTAAGAGTACTCCCCCGGGAAGAAATCAAGAGACATGGGTTCGTCCAGGCCAACCTGCAAAGAATGCGACTGGCCACGGACGAGCTCATGCTTGAGGCCGCCAGTCGCAGAATCACGATTGCGCTGCTCCAGGAGCCATATGTGGGTAGCGTCGGAACCTTAAAGCCGTATAAGGGGGCCAGGATCTTCCAGAACAGCGGCCGTCCGGGGGGCACTGTAAAGGCGGCAATTGCCGTCTTCAATAAAGACATCGAAGTTATACAGTGCCCAGACCTCACGAACGACAACATCGTGGTCGTTAAGATCCGCACGGCTGCCTGGGAAATCACACTGGCCTCCTTCTATTTCGAGCCAGACACACCCATAGAGCCATACCTGGAGCAGCTTAGGAGAGTAGCGATGGCGAGCCCCACAGGGCTTCTCATTGGGGGGGACTCAAATGCCAAAAGCGTCTGGTGGGGCAGTGGGAGAACAGACTCCAGGGGAGATACACTGGTGGGCGCTCTAAACCAAAACGGCATGCAGGTACTAAATGTCGGAGACACCCCGACCTTTGAAACCGTGCGGGGGGGGAATACGTATACCAGCTACGTCGACATCACCGCCTGCACGATTGACATGCTCGACCTGGTGGAGGACTGGAGAGTGGATAGGGGCCTGACGAACTCGGACCACAACGGCATAATCTTCAATGTCAAATTGGAAAGAGGTGGGTCTACATACATACAACGGACGACGAGGCTGTACAATACAAAAAAAGCAAACTGGAACCAGTTTTATGAGAAACTGGCCCAGTTGAACGCGGAGCATTCCATCAGCCCGTCGGAAGTTACAACAATCACTAACACTCAACAACTTGAAAACACAATTAACACGCTCACAAACAACATACACATAGCATGCACCGAACACATACCACTCATAAAATCACACACAAGACTCACCTTGCCGTGGTGGACCGACGAGTTAGCTACCCTGAAGAGAGAAGTTGCCACCAGGAAGAGACGGATACGTTGCGCGGCCCCCTCCCGAAAGGCCGGGGTGATAGACGAGTACCTGCAAAAGAAGACTGAGTACTTTGCCAGGACCAGGGAAGCTCAGACTCAAAGCTGGAAGGAGTTTTGCGGGAAACAGGATAAGGAAGGGCTTTGGGAAGGAATTTACAGGGTGATAGGCCGTACATCGAAAAGATTAGAAGACGTCCCCTTAAAGCGCAACGGAAAGTTCCTGAGCCTGAAGGAGTCGACGAGGCTGCTCGCTGAAACCTTCTACCCGGAGGACCGGGAAAGCGAGGATAATGCAGACCACCAGGCCACTCGACTGCAAGCCAGATCCGTGAGCGAGGAACATGATGATAACCATGACCCCCCGTTCACGGAACATGAATTGAGAGTGGCCGTGGAGAGCTTTAACCCGAAAAAGGCTCCGGGTGCTGATGGTTTCACGGCCGACATCTGCGCGCGAGCGGTCTCGCAGGACCCGGGAGCTTTCTTGGCCATCGCGAATAAGTGTTTACAGCTGGGCCACTTCCCAAGGCCCTGGAAAGAAGCGGCCGTCATCGTCCTGCGTAAGCCCGCCAAAGAAGACTACTTCCAGCCAAAGTCGTACCGGCCAATCGGCCTGCTCCCGGTCTTAGGCAAGATACTTGAGAAGATGATTGTGGGGAGACTAAAGTGGCACCTTCTCCCCAATATGAGCGCCCGCCAGTACGGTTTTGTACCCCAAAGGAGCACCGAAGACTCCCTCTATGACTTAATGGGACATATAAAAGGTAAGCTCAAGTTGAAAAAGCTGATAACCATGATCTCATTGGACATAGAGGGAGCCTTTGATAGTGCGTGGTGGCCGACCATAAGGGTCAGGCTGAAGGAGGAGGGTTGCCCCGGAAATATTAGGAAAATGATCAGCAGCTACCTTCAGGACAGAAGGGTCGAGGTAAGATACGGCGGGGAGACACACTCCGTAAACATGACCAAGGGGTGTGTCCAGGGCTCCATAGGAGGTCCGATCCTTTGGAACCTCGTCCTCGACCCACTGTTGAAGGAGCTGACTACTAGGGGCGTCTATTGCCAGGCGTTCGCCGACGACATAGTCCTGGTTATCGACGGGGACACTGCGTTGGAGGTCCAAAGACAGGCCAATGCTGCCCTCGCCTATGTTGGGGAGTGGGGAGTCAAAAATAAGTTGAAGTTTGCACCCCATAAGACAAAGGCGATGGTGATAACACGAAAGCTTAAATTTGACGAACCGCTCCTGAGCATGGGCGGGGTCAGTATTCGCTTGTCAAAGGAAATAAAAATCCTTGGCCTAACCATCGACAGCTGCCTGACATTTAACAAACATATATATAACGTATGTAAAAAAGTAGTTAATATATACGGGCAGCTGTCGAGGGCAGCCAAGATTAGCTGGGGCCTCCACGCAGATGTCATAAGGACGATTTACAATGCTGTAATAGAGCCAGTGATTATGTACGCGGCGAGCGCCTGGGCTCCGGCAGTGGAGAAGCTGGGAGTCAAGAAACAACTGAACGCCATCCAGCGCGGATTTGCACAAAAGCTCTGCAGAGCATACCGCACGGTCTCCTTGAACGCAGCATTACTTCTCGCCGGGATACTTCCACTTGATATTCGGGTACAGGAGGCAGCTGCCCTGTACGAAGCAAAGAGGGGGATACCCCGGTTGGATCTGGCGGACAGGGAGGTCGAGCGGAGAGCAGGGCACACCGAAAATGGACACCCGGCGACGCATATGCACCTGGAGTTCAAGAGCCTGATAGACGAAAGTGAATTAAACGCTAATAGCGACTTTGCCGTCAAAATATTCACAGATGGCAGTAAGATTGACGGCAAGGTTGGAGCCGCAGTATCTTACTGGGAGGGCGCGGCAGAAACCAAAGCCGTCAAGCTCAAACTGCCATCATACGGCACCGTCTATCAGGCGGAACTCCTGGCCATATGCAGAGCCACGAGTGATATTATTCGGGGTGCTCAGCAGAGCTTTGCAATATATAGTGACTCTAGATCCGCGCTGGAGGCTGTTGTTAACAACGGCTCCCCGCATCCCTTGGCGGTCCAGGCCCGCAAGAATCTCCGGACGGCCCTTGGCCAGAGCAAAACTGTGTCGTTGTTCTGGCTGAAGGCTCACGCGGGACTTGCGGGCAACGAACGAGCCGACTGCTTGGCAAAAATGGCCGCCCTAACTCTAAAACGCGCCCCTGATTATGATAAGTGCCCGGTATCCTTCGTCAGGGGGCAAATCAGACGGGAGTCTCTTGACGAATGGAATCGGAGGTATCAGTCAGGGGAAACCGCCGGGACAACCAAAGTCTTCTTTCCGGACGCCACAGAGGGGTACAAAACTATTAGAAAGATTGAATTGGACAGTATTACGACACAAATATTAACAGGGCACGGTGGGTTCTCCGAATACCTGGCCAGATTCAAGTGTAAGGAGGACCCATCGTGCGCCTGCGCCCCAGGAGTCGAAGAATCTGCCCTTCATATCTTGCTCGACTGCCCGATTTTTGGTCGAGCAAGATATGATAGTGAGCAGGAAATAGGGCAAAAAATAGATATAAATACGGTTAAGAGCATAATGGCTGACAACAAGAAAAGGGGTATATTTTTAAAATATGCAAAAGAAATAGCAGGAGCGGTCATCAAAAAGAACAAATAAAGCAACAAATACATAAAATACTTATAATAAATATGTAGTATAGGACACAAATATTTTATACATTTTGGAATGAATACAATTATTTATACGTAAAATCTATACATATTCAATTATAACAGCTGGTAAAGAGAAAAGATAGCTATAGAAGCAAGGCCTCAGGAAAGCTCAAAGTATTGGCATACACCAAGCGTTTGCGCAACCCCTGAGGAAGGACGGAAGGAATCTAGAATGGGATATATGCAAACGTATAAATAAACATGTATAAAATACACAAATAATAATTAAATACAACCATGAAAATATATACATTCAAATAAATAAACAATACAAACACAAATTTATAAACTTAAACAAACATAAAAATATTAACAGCAGGAAAAAAAATAATAATAAAAAATAAATAAATAATAAATAAATAACTAATGATAATAATAATAAAAAAAATATATATATATATACACATATATATATATAATGACTAAAACCCCGGAATTATCAACATAAGATTATACAACGACCCTGCTCAGGGCAGGGAGTGGCGTGTCTGAAATAATTATAAAAAAAAAAAAAAAAAAAACCTAACCTAACCTAACCTAACCTAACCTAACCTAACCTAACCTAACCTAACCTAACCTAACCTAACCTAACCTAACCTAACCTAACCAGTTTAAAGTCTTCGGCTCCACGTGTTTTTCGCGACACGAGGCGTGACGTCGAAACAGCCAATCAAGCCCTCACTGAAGACTCCGTTGCCGGACGAGGAATCTGCCTACAGACCAGCCACCAGTGTGACGACTCCGCGGCTCATCATCAGGTTAGCCCGAGGGAACTCCTTAACGACTGGTCCTTCCGTACCCGAGTTTGGACTCATTTGACTTGGAACTCCAGGACCTTTCCACACGGATCCCTTTCCATCCCCCATCCCCATCTGCATCCCCCCTCACTTCACCCCCTTCACCAACTTACCCCTTAAGTCTCCCCACGAGACTTACCCCCCCCCCCCCAACCCCCCTCAGGGCGACCTCACCCCCCCGCGGCCTAACTTCGTTCCCGTTGGAGCTAGGATAGCCGAGTTTGGGTTCATTTGAAAGAGCTTTGAAAGTTTTTCAATTTGACCCCAACAGAATCCCAAAATTCTTGACCCATACACGCAGTGATCCAGCAGCAGCACTTCAGAATTTCGTTGAAGACTACCACCAGTGCGCACTCAGGGCTCAGAACATCGAGCTCTAGCAGTTGTCGGGCTCCTCATCGGACAGCGTTCGCCGACCACCTGCGACGGAAGATTCCGTGAGTCCACCTCAGTAAAAAGAAAAAAAAAAAAAAAGAAAAAAAAAAAAAAAAAAAAAAAAGCTTAATTGTTTTCTAATATAACCATTATATTTATAACTAGATATAGAAGTAGAAATAAGCATAGTTATTGGCATTACAACAATAAAAAATAACAAAATGTCGTCACAGCAGTCCACAATATCTGCCGCCCGTAAGACAACCGCGGGAGTCTCCACTAACCTCCGGAAAAAACTATTGAGGAACACTGCCAAATCTACGGTGTCCGAAAAGGCGGCGCAACCATTGGAGGCACCCCAGTATTCTGCCCCCATCCCAAAGGCGTCGTCGGAGCCACAGGCAGCAGGCTCAAACGTGTCGGCATGTACGACACACATCTCGGACACGACACCATCGGGACCAGAGATGCGAGAGGGCATTCCTTGTAGAGTTTCGGAGACGATAATCAACTGGGAGCAGTGTGGAATTTCCCCTCCCCGCCAAATCATCTCAGACGATGAGAGCTCGGTGGCCTCTTCGGCAGGTCACTTAAACAGACCGGAGCGTCAGAGTCTTCTGTACCGAACTCCAAGAAGGGGTACAGGTGTACAGATGGATTTGGCAACAAGAGAAGCAAACGACCTGCTTCAGAGGGGGAAAGACGCCTTAGAGTCGGCAGGGAACATGAAGCGGGAATGTAAGGTCACCGCCCATGAGTGCCTCCAAGGTCTCTACGAGACAGTTCTTTCATTGGCGGACTCGAGGGCACGTCATAAATTTAACCTCGAGAAGGAGCGCTCTCGACATGCACAAGAGCTTGTGCGGGTCGAGAGAGCTCACACTCGAGATGTTATGACCCTAAAAACTGAACTCTCGCTCATGCGAACTGACCTGACAGAAACAAAGAAAGAGGCAAAGGGTATCCGCGACTGGCTAGGCCACGAGACTCTTGAAGCTTTCAAGAGTCTAAAGGAGGTAAGGGAGGAAGTCAAGCTGGTGAGCTTGAAGAACTCCAAGGAGCACGAACAGACCAGGCTGGACATTTTGAAGACACCTGGAGATCCTAAAGAGGAACTCCTGAGTGGGGGATTGTCCCGCCTGGAGTCACACATTACCAGCATCTCGAACCAGCTGGACGTGCTCCGTCAAGAAATGGAGAAACTGAAGCCTGACCCTACCCAGCCAGGACCGGACCTAAGCCAGGCGTCTGAGGCGGGAAAAGACCTCCTAACAAATACCCGGTTTGAAGAAGAGATGGAAAGAGTGCGGGTGCAGATTCAAGAGATGCTGAGTAAACCCGCGCCCCCCCCACCACCAACACAGTCACTAGATTTCAACAACCACCTCAAACCAATTGCGGAAAGGCTGGACTTGGTCTCGGCGGATATCCGAGTCCTGCGGGATAAAGAACCTCCCGTTCAGGTCATGGCAGCTCCAAACCTGGACGCAGAATTGGCGGTCGTGGAGGTTAAAAAGCACCTCCAAAACATTCAGAAAGGGGTAGCAGACTTGGCCAAAGTAGACAGACCGCCGCAACAACTGCAAGGCCCAAAAACCTTTGCCCAGGTTGCAAGTACACCAAAACCCCCCCCTAAGCCAAAGCAATTACAGCCCAATCACACCCTGATTGTCTCGTCTACGGATCCCAAACACACTGGGGACAACGTGATCGAGAGGATCAGGACCGCCCTGGATCTCAAGACGACCGGAGCCAAGGTGGACGCCGTTAGGAAGGCCCGAAATCAGAAGGTAGTCCTGAGGTGCGCCAGCAAAGCCGACTTGAATCTGGTCAGGGACCAGTTCAAGAAAAACGGAGGGCTCAAGGTCCAGGAGTCAAAGCCCCAAAACCCATTGGTCTGTGTGAAGGGCGTGCTGTCCAGCTACAGTGATGGGGAGATCGTCGATCTCCTATTAGCGCAGAATAAGCATCTTCTGCAAGACGTCACTGTGGGTGAACAGGCGGCCAGGGTGCGATACAGGAAACGCGCGAGAAATCCCCACGAGTGCCACCCGGTGTTGGAACTCTCACCAAAAATGTGGCTTATCTTCACCCAAGCCCAGAGAGTTCACGTGGGCATTAAACGGTGCTCTGTCGTAGATCAGTCCCCACTCGTTCAGTGCACAAAGTGCCTCGGATACGGACACAACAGGTCCATATGCGGGGCGGCAAAGGAGTCATGCTTCTTTTGCAGCGGTGCGCATGATGGCAGGGACTGTCAGAACAGAGCCGAAGGTAAGGAGCCCACGTGTATAAACTGCAAGTTGGTACAAAAAAAAGGAAGCGACCTGGCACACACCGCGTTCAGCGAAGACTGCCAGGAACGCCAAAAGTGGGACGGGATAGCACGATCGCGCGTTTCCTATTGCTAAGGGCGAGCCACAGGAAAACCACCAACAAAGTCCCCCTCAACATTCACAAAGATCGACAGCAAGATTGAAATTCATCCAAGTCAATCTCCAGCGCTCCAAGCTGGCTACGGATGAACTCCATCTGACGGCTCAGGCAAAGGGAATCTCTGTGGCACTTGTTCAAGAACCTTACGTGGGAAGAACAGGTGTAATGAAACAGTGTCCTGGCACACAAGTTATCCAGTGCAGCCTTAACCGCCAAAAACCAGTGAAAGCAGCAATAGTGATCTTCGGGAGCAGTTTGGAAGTCATTCATGACCCCCAACTTGTAACTGAGAACATTGCGGCCGTTCTGTTGAAGGTGGGCCAGCTTAGTCTTGGAGTGCTGTCGGTCTACTTTGAGGGAGACCAAGAAATAAACCCATACCTCTCCGCATTGGAACACACAACAAACAAACTACACACAAACAACATACTGGTGGGAGGTGACGTAAATGCCTGGAGTCAATGGTGGGGCAGCGTTTCCGAAAACCATCGGGGGGCCGAGTACTGTTCCTTTCTCCACGAGCGGGATTTCCAGATCCTAAACTCGGGTCAAACACCGACTTTCGAGATCTACAGAGGCGACAGGTGGTGCACAAGCATAGTAGATGTAACTGCATGCAGTCTGTCGCTGCTGGGAAAAATGGAGGAGTGGCAAGTAGAAAGAGGTTTGACCTCATCCGACCACAATGCAATCACCTTCTCGATGCGCTTAGAGAAAGCTTTGGAACCCCTAAAGCCAGTCTCGACGCGCATCTATAATACCAAGAAGGCAAAGTGGTCGCAGTTCTGCACGCACTTCAAGACCAACCTGGCCGAAAAAGAAATAACAAAGGCCAGGATCTCGAACGCCCCGGGCCCAGAGGATCTGGAAAAAATCCTTACAGAATATTTAAACGCCATCCACCGCTCGTGTGACGTGGCGATCCCAAAACTTGGAGCCACAAAACACAGCACAAAACCCCCTTGGTGGAATCCTACACTAGACAGTCTCAAGAAAGATACAATGACGAAAAAGAGACGGATTCGGAACGCTGCCGCTCACCGGCGGGAGGACACCATAAAAATTTACGTCACGGCAAAAAACAAGTACACATCAGCAGCATCGGAAGCTGCCACTGCGAGCTGGAGGGAGTTCTGTACAAGGCAAGACCGAGAGAGCATGTGGGACGGCGTCTACAGGGTACTAAGGAAGACAACCAGAAGGCAGGACGACACCCTCCTGAGAAATACCGCAGGGGAAACTCTTAGCCCACAGCAATCAGCGGACCTACTGGCAAAAACCTTTTACCCAGATGACTCGACAGATGGCGAAAGACCGTACCATACTGCACTGAGACTACTTGCAAGGGAGGAAAGTCCACAAGAATTGTCCGCCGACGATCCACCCTTCACAACCACAGAGCTGGATATGGTTCTGCAAGACCAAAATCCGAAGAAGGCCCCCGGCCCCGATGGATTAACGGCGGACATCTGCACAGCGGCAATAAACTGCGACAGGGAAGTGTTCTTGGCGATAGCAAACAGATGTCTGTCGCTATCACACTTTCCGAGGCAGTGGAAGGTCGCCCACGTGTGCATCCTCCGCAAGCCAGGCAAAGACGACTACACCAGTCCAAAGTCGTACCGGCCAATAGGTCTCCTATCAGTCCTCGGAAAAATCGTGGAAAAGCTCCTTGTTGGCAGATTGCAGTGGCACTTCTATCCTACACTCCATAAAAGCCAGTACGGGTTCATGCCGCAGCGTGGCACCGAGGACGCCCTCTATGACCTAATGGGACACATACGTGCTGAAATCAAAGCAAAGAAGATAGTGCTTTTGGTATCATTGGACATAGAGGGGGCCTTCGACAACGCATGGTGGCCTGCATTGAAAAAACAGATGGTAGCCAAAAAATGTCCCAGAAATTTGTACACTCTCGTCGCCTCTTACTTAAAAGACCGCCATGTAAAAGTCAACTACGCCAGAGCGACTAGCGAGAAGGGAACCAACAAAGGATGCGTTCAGGGCTCAATTGCCGGTCCGACGTTCTGGAACCTGATCCTAGACTCGCTCCTTCACAAATTGGCTAGTATGGGGGTATATTGCCAAGCTTTTGCAGACGACGTCGTCCTGGTATTCTCGGACCACGAGACCGGTCCCCTGCAGCAGAAAGCCAATGAGACTCTGGACATAGTGTCAAAGTGGGGCGCCCGAAATAAGCTGCGTTTCGCCGCGCATAAGACCAATGCGATGGTGTTAACGAAAAAGCTGAAGTACGACGTCCCGGTTCTGCACATGTCGGGCACAAGGCTAGGCCTAGTCCAAGAGATCAAGCTGCTAGGTCTCATTATTGACGCCAAACTCACTTTTAATGCACACATATCCGCAACCTGTAAAAAGGCTGCGGACATCTATAAGCAACTCGCATGTGCAGCGAAAGTGACGTGGGGTCTCAATGGGGAGATAATCAGGACGATTTATGTGTCGGTGATAGAGCCCATCGTGATGTATGCAGCGAGTGCGTGGGCCCCGGCAGCTGAAAAACTGATGACACGAAATCAGTTTGATTCGCTACAGCGGGGTTTCGTACAGAAGATCTGCAAGGCATACCGCACGGTGTCTCTGACATCGGCACTGGTTCTGTCAGGCCAACTCCCACTAGATCTCCGGGTAGTTGAGGCGGCGACCCTCTACAGAATCAAGAAGGGCCATTCCCGAGAGTTCCTACCACCAGGCCGCGAGCTGGAAAGGAATTTAAACTATTTAAATCAGCCTCATCCAGCGCGACTCACAACAACCGAGTATGCACGCCTAGAAGACTGGAATCCCGAAACCTTAGAGACTCACCATGTTACCGGATCCCAAATCTATACCGATGGCAGCAAGATAGAGGGGAAAGTTGGAGCTGCCCTAACTTGGTGGGAGGGAGGAAAGGAGTCCATGTCCAGCACTTTTGGCTTGGAGCCTCACAACACTGTCTTCCAATCTGAAATGTATGCACTCTTCCGAGCTGTCAGATTGGCAAGAGAATCTAAGGCAGCCTCCATAAGCATACTGAGCGACTCAAGGTCGTCGCTCGACCTGCTGAGGAGACCGTCTGTTACTCACCACCTGGCACTCCAAATAAAGAGTTTCATCCGTGAAATCAGAGAAGAGGGCAGAAAAGTGAGGCTGTTCTGGCTTAAGGCCCACGTGGGAACTGTCGGGAACGAGAGAGCGGATGAGCTGGCAAAGGAGGCGGCCCTAACAAAAGAGACAGCGGACTATGACAAAGTCCCCGTATCATACGTGAGAAGGAAGATACGGGAGGGGACTGTAAAGAAGTGGCAAGCGAGGTACGAGTCCTCGAGTACAGGATCGGTAACAAAAGTATTCTTTCCAGACGTCCTAGCGGCGAAAAGAATCCTTAGGGAAACAGCCCTAGCACCGGCCCATACTCAAATCTTGACGGGACACGGAGGTTTCGCAGCATACCTCCACCGCTTCCACCTCAAGGACAGTCCCTCGTGCGTCTGCGACCAGAGCTGCGAAGAAACAGTCTGGCACCTTCTCTTCGAATGCCCAAGGTTCTGCCTTGAAAGAATGGAACTAGAGCGGAAAACAGGGCTCCAGTTATGTCAATCCTCACTCCACAACTTCATGGAGAAGCCAGCTTCGAGGACCCCATTCTTGGCATTCGCGAGTAAGGTTGCCGTAACCGCAGCGGGGCCGAATAAATCAGATGCCCCCGCACAAAGTCGAGTCCGGCTACCATCTACTCGTACCCCCACCACAAACACAACACCTACACTAAATACACAACACCCATTACCCACAACTACACAGCAAAGTACAAACACAACACCAACACCAATTACGCAAAACCCGTCACTTTCAATTACACAGCAAAGCATAAACACACAACCAGCACCAGTAACAGCGCTAGCAGTACCAACAACAGGGACAAACCAACAGATGACCCCAACCGACATGCCAGTAACACACTTCCTGGTATGTGGAAGAGGCGGAGTCCCCGGTATCAGACTCCGAGGGGTCGCCCTGTTCATGAATAGGGAATCGGAGACGCTGGGTATAAGTTTCTGCATTGCTTCAAGCCGCCCTGGAGCCCGAATCACAATTTCACCAGGCCTAGCTGCCCTGATCAACGGGAGCACATCAAAAATGAGCATCAAAGGAAGCAAGTACGCCGCGCTGCAGCAGGTGGAAATAGCCACTCACAAGTGCCGTTTAGTGCGATTCAAAGGAAAGACAATCGCACTACTCGAGTGGAGAGCGGAGACCCCATTTGCCCAAGCGAGCTCGCTGCTCCAAAAGATTAGGAAGGCAGGTGAAAATACGTGCATAGCACCTCGCACGATCAGCATCGATGCTATGGGGGTCGGTGGTGAAAGAGGAGACATCGCAGACCGTTTCGGCTGCCTTAAAGCCTCAGAACAGCATGAGGTTGTGGTCTACGAGGATAGGGGGGAAACTCTAAGTTTCCTCAAAGCCCCCAAAGACAAAACAGGTAGCACGATAAGTTCCTCTAAAAACCCGACCACCACGAGCGGAGCTGAAAGGGCCCAGCAAAAGTTTGTAGCAGAAAAAGAAAAGAGGGATAAAGGCAAAAACATCAGCCCAGAGGACCGAGCCCGGTCCAAAAGCCGTCTCAAAGCAATCGGGACCTTCCTCAGCACACTGCTCCCGAGTACCAGCCGCACGTCACCTACTGAGCGGCAGGAGTCAGCGGTCATGAGGTTTTTCAAACCGAAACCCAAAGAGACACCAGAACCAAAACCCAAACCGACCAGAGCCGACAAAGGGCAAGTCAGCCCTCCGACCCTCGCTGTAAACTCGGGTATCATAGACCACGTACAGAGTGCATTCCTCGAGTATGTATCAGTCGTGAGGGCGACCAGAGAGGTAAACCTCGCGACATGTAGAAAGATTCTGCAGACCTTTCATTGGAAAAATGAGGGTCTGTTAAGGGTCTTGCTCGGGGAGGCAGAGGCGGCCGTATACGACAACGTCAAATCCCAGGTCATTGCTGGTGAAATGACGGGGTCGTACATGGCCGCCTATAGCGCGAAGAGTGGCTTTGTGACCTTGGATGAGGTGGAAACGGAGCGCTCAGGAAAAGTAACATTCCACACACCCGAAGACGACCCGATAGTGGTTACCGCCAAGTGTACCAAAATTATGTTGGACGACAGGATCCTAGAAATGGCGCAATCCATTTCCGGGTCCTCCGTTTCCTCGGCTTCGGAAGCGCATTGGGCGGTACCCACTATCAAGTGGGTGAACGGAGTCCCAGGGTGCGGCAAGACAACCTGGATGGTGAAACATTTTGACGAGGAGAGCGATATTGTAGTGACCACAACAACCGAAGCTGCTAAGGATCTCAGAGAGAAGTTAGCGCACCGATTAGGAGATCGTGTCAAGGCAAAGGTGCGCACTATGGCCTCAATTTTAGCCAACGGGTTCAGACCAGAGGAGAAATGCCGTCGCCTTACGGTTGACGAAGCCCTCATGAACCACTTTGGGGCAATAGTCATGGCAGTGAGGTTGTCTGGAGCGAGCGAAGTCGTTCTCATCGGAGACGTGAATCAGCTACCATTTTTGGACAGAGAGAATCTCTTTGAGTTAAGGTACACCCGTCCAAACTTGGTGGCTGGCATCACCCAGGAGTTACTCTGTACGCATCGGAACCCAATGGACATAGCACTGACCCTGAGTGAGATATACCCCGGTATATACTCCTCTAAGACATCTCTGTCGCGGATCCACTCTCTGAAAGTAGAAAGGTTCACGGGAGCGCGCATACCGATAACCGTCCAGAACACCTTATTCTTGGTCCATACGCAGGAAGAGAGAGCCTCTCTTGCCGACCAGGGCTATGGGTCTGGCGAAGGGTCGCGCATCCTTACCATCCACGCAGCTCAGGGGTTGACCTGCGACAGCGTTATTATAATTAACACCAAGTCAAGGAGGCTCCAGATCCACGACAGCATCTCCCATGCAGTTGTTGCAGTGTCAAGACACACGGTCAGCTGTGTGTACTACACCGACGACGCCGATGATGCCACGGGCCGTTTCGCCCGGAAAGCGATGGATGCGCCTTCTAAAGTGGTCGTCGAATACAACCTTAAGACGGCCATGCAGCATCGAGACGCCGCAGTCGTGGAAGCTCTGATGGGGTTAGTGAAGACTCTAGGCGGCAGATCAACAAGAGCCCAATACCCAAATCCTACCCACCAACCCTAAATCCATAGTCGTAAAATAATAATCATAATAATTATATATTTATCATAATAAACTGGTAACAACTAAACTGGTATCAATGTAAGAAGCTATCTGTGTAAACACTCATAAGTATATTAATGAAACAATTTGTCTATAGTAATAAGTTTAATTTGATACGTTACATATCGCACCTTTAGTCCAGTACCGTCGCTGGGCGAGATTCTTCAAAGTAACTGTTTATAACGCAATCTGTAAAGTAGCGCTCAGCAAACAGATCGCGACGGAAGCGGTTCTTTGAGGGGTTTCGTTTGGACCGCCACCAAACGAAACCCCTCAAAGAACCGCTTCCGTTGGGTTGAAGGTGTGATGTGTCTATAGTTTTTATCGTATTATAAGTAAAAAGTTATAATAAAGTACCTACTAATTTAACAACTACATCAATAAATAATAATTAAAAAAAAAAAAAAAATTAAAAAAAAAAAAAAAAAAATGATGATAAATAAGGAAAAAAAAATAACTAATAATAATAATATATATAAAAAAAAAAAAAATTTGAGTCTGAGGTGGACTCGCGTAGTTTTTAAGCTTAGTTTTTAAGTAAATGTTAAGATGAGGGCACGACAAAATGCCAATGAAATAAATGTATAAATAATAACACTGTAAAAAATGGCGCGGACCATCATGTCTGCGGTAAATTAGATACACAAAAAAAAAAAAAAAAAAAAAAACCAGTTTAAAGTATAAAAAGAACTCCAGGAACCCCCAGACCCAGAACGTGATAGTCAGCACGTCCCCGACTATCTATAACAGGATGCTCGATAAGGGAAGAGCGCGTATAGATCTTCAGACCGTCTTCGTTGACGACCAGTCGCCACTGGTGCAGTGCACGAGGTGTTTAGGGTACGGGCATAGTCGGCGACTCTGTAAAGAACCGGCCGACTTATGCAGCCATTGCGGAGGCCCACACCTGCGTGCAGAGTGTGCCCAGTGGCTAAAGGCGGATTGCCCAAAATGCCACAACTGCGTCAAGGCGAGGATGGAGAAGACGGACCACAACGCGTTCAACCCCGAGTGTCCTGTTCGAGTCAGGTGGGACAGACTGGCACGTGCGTCCGTCGCTTACTGCTAAGGTGGTCCCAGTGGACTCACTGCCGCACAAAATACTCCAGGTGAACCTTCAAAGGAAGAGACTGGCGACCCATGAGCTTATGATCGAGGCCGAACAGCGCAAAGCCACCGCAGCGCTGATCCAGGAGCCCTATGTGGGCAACGCTAAAAGGATGAGCGGGACCAGAGGCGTCCGGATCTTCCAGAGCACCAGGCAAGGAGAAGGGACTGTCAAAGCGGCCATAGCTGTCTTTGACCCAAAAATCACCGTTAGACAGTACCCAGAACTCACCACGGACAATATCGTCGTGGTGGGGATCCGAACCGGTGCCTGGAAACTAACTCTGGTCTCGTTCTACTTCGAGCTAGACCAGCCCTTGGGGCCATACCTGGACACCCTTAGGAAGGTGGAGCGCGAGGTCGGCCCGCATAAGCTCATTGTGGGTGGAGACGCCAACGCCTGGAGTGTTTGGTGGGGCAGTAGTGAGACCAATAGCAGAGGCGACGAGATGCTGGGAGCTCTCGACCAGCTTGGACTGCAAATACTCAACAGAGGGGAAACTCCAACCTTCGACGTAGTTCGTGGTAACAGGCGTTACACGAGCTGCGTCGACGTCACAGCCTGCACAGCGGATATGCTGTCGGTGACCGACGGCTGGCGTGTCGTCGATGACCTGACGGGGTCGGACCACAACGGCATAGAGTTCAAAATAAACCTCGAAAAGTCTGTGGGCATCACGGTGCAACGGACTACCAGGATCTATAATACAAAGAAGGCAAATTGGGACCAGTTTCGTAAGAAACTGGTCCTAATTATGCAAAACAACAATTTGACTGTAAGCCTGCTCGATCAGATCGACAGCGTGCACAAACTAGACCTGGTAGTCGAGGAACTGACAACGGCGGTACGAAACGCCTGTACCAAAGTGATGCCCAAAAAGAAGACAGTAGAGAAGTTAACCGTGCCGTGGTGGTCCGACGAACTCGCCAGCCTGAAGAAGCAGGTTGTTACTAAGAAGCGGAGGATCCGATGTGCAGCGCCGGTTCGTAGACCAAAGGTTGTTGAGGAGTACCTGAAACAGAAGGAAGAGTATGAAAAAGCAGTAGTCAAGGCGCAGGTCGAGAGTTGGAAGGGTTTCTGTGAGAAACAAGACCGAGAAGGCCTGTGGGAAGGAATATACAGGGTGATCCGGAGGACAGAAAAGAGAGAGGAGGACGTACCGATGGTGAGGGATGGAAAGACTTTAGACCCCGAAGAGTCAGCGAGGTACCTAGCACAAGCGTTTTACCCGAAAGACCGTCCAGAGGGGGATAACGAGGAGCATAAAAAGATGCGGCAAAGAGCGGAAGAGGTGAACGGGGGGAACCAAGTTGAACCCTGGGATCCACCGTTCACTCTCGACGAGCTAAGGCGAGCAGTCTCCTCGTTCAACCCCAAAAAAGCCCCCGGTTCCGACGGTCTGACGGCGGACATATGGGGCCACGCGATCCATGCAGACCCAGACCTAGTTCTGCGCTTGATGAACAAGTGCCTGGCGCATGGATACTTTCCACGGTCCTGGAAAGAGGCAACAGTCGTTGTGCTCCGCAAACCCGCGAAAGAAGACTACACCACTCCGAAATCATACAGGCCAATTGGTCTTTTGCCTGTACTCGGCAAGATCTACGAGAAGATGCTCGTGGCCCGACTCAAGTTCCATTTGTTGCCCAGGATGAGTACTCGCCAGTACGGCTTCATGCCCCAAAAAAGCACTGAGGACTCCCTCTATACACTCATGGGGCACATTCGTGGCAGACTCAAAGCAAAGAGGCTTGTCACGATTGTGTCCTTGGACATAGAGGGAGCCTTCGACAGCGCTTGGTGGCCGATCATACGGGTGCGTCTGGCTGAGGAAAAGTGTCCTGTGAACTTGAGAAGGGTCTTTGATAGTTACTTGTCCGAGAGAGTGGTGAAAGTCAGGTACGCGGGAGCGGAGCATAAATCCAGGACCGAGAAGGGATGCGTCCAGGGGTCCATCAGTGGTCCCATATTATGGAACGTGGTGCTAGACCCGCTGATTAAGCAGCTAGAGAGTATGGGGGTCTACTGTCAGGCGTTTGCGGACGATGTCGTCCTTGTGTTCGATGGGGAGACGGCGCTTGAGGTCCAAAGGGATGCCAATGTCGCCCTTGAGTACGTGCGCGCATGGGGTGTCGCAAACAAGCTTAAGTTTGCGCCGCATAAGACCAAAGCTATGCTGATAACGCGCAAACTTAAGCATGACACCCCATGTCTCAGAATGGGCGGGGTGGACATTGGCATGTCTGAGGAAATAAAACTGCTAGGTCTCACCATCGACCACAAGTTGACTTTTAACACCCACGTCGCAAACGTCTGCTCCCGAGCCATCGGTATCTATAAGCAGCTCTCGAGGGCCGCAAGAGCCAGTTGGGGTCTGCATCCTGAGGTCATCCGTTGTATTTATACAGCAGCAGTCGAACCCATCGTCCTGTACGCGGCTAGTGCATGGTCGCCGGCCGCAACCAAAATTGGGGTCCAGAAGAAGCTGAACGCCGTCCAGAGGAGCTTCGCGCAGAAGCTGTGCCGAGCCTATCGCACGGTCTCCTTACACTCGGCACTGGTGCTGGCTGGAATACTCCCTCTCGACCTCCGAATTCGAGAGGCGGCCTCACTTTATGAAGCCAAGAGGGGGTTACCCCATCCAGCGCTGGGAGACAGGGAGATCGAGCGAGTGTCATCGGCACTACAGATGCCACACCCGGCCGAGCAGAGGACCATTGAACTGCGTCGCCTGGTAGACGAGGAGCAATACAATGCCCACCGCGACTACGCGGTGAGGATCTTTACAGACGGCAGCAAGATTGAGGGCAAGGTCGGGGCCGCACTGTCCGTGTGGACCGACCAGGCCGAGGTTAAGGCCCTCAAGCTTGCTTTGCCGTCTTACAGTACCGTCTACCAGGCTGAGCTCCTCGCCCTCTGCGAAGCCACGAAGGAAGTCCTCCGAAGGACCGAGACGGCGTTCGCTATCTACAGTGACTCCATGGCAGCTCTCCAAACCGTCGTGAACCCCGAAGCCCTCCACGCCCTCGCAGTAGAAGCAAGGGACGCCATCCGCCGCAGCAGTATCCAGAACAAGAGCGTCTCCTTGTTCTGGATCAAAGCTCATGCGGGGCTGGAGGGCAACGAGA
Organism: Mythimna vitellina; assembly: GCA_949316375.1. Lineage (NCBI taxonomy): Eukaryota > Metazoa > Arthropoda > Insecta > Lepidoptera > Noctuidae > Mythimna > Mythimna vitellina. Next base: position 177,026 of record OX438686.1, read on the forward strand.
GAGCCGACTCGCTCGCAAAGGAGGCTGCCCTAAGGTGTAAGCGGCAACCCCACTACGATAAATGCCCGGTTTCATTTGTTAAGCGTATGATCCGTATGGATACGCTGAACGAATGGAACCGGAGGTATTGTATTGGGGAAACGGCGGCCACGACCACGATTTCGAAAATTTATTTTCGAAATTTACTAAAAAAATCACATTTTTCACAAGTTTTTCGGCCATAACTCCCGTTCCCGACGTCCAATCCGGACCGGCTTTACGTCATAGTATAGGACTCCGTGCCCGCTGTGCGTGTGCACCGCAAAAAACGAACCCTTCATAGGGACCCCACCGACCGTGTTCCCACGTTGTCGCCGTGGTGGGGCTTGCGTGTCTCTATGACCTTGAGGGCTATGCCGGTAGAGCTACTCATGCCGGAAGGCCTCAAGCGAGAGACCAGACCAAGAGGAACACACAGGCGGAGTCCAGACGGACCGCCAAGGAGGGTGCACTGTCCAGAAGCATCGGCACCAACAGCTGTTGGTGTTTTTGGACAGTGGTTTTGAGAGAGTGGGTTCGCCTCGGGTACGCGTCTGCTTATCAGACGTGACCACGATGGCGAACGTGGTTATTGGGGACCCCACCCCACAAAAAAGGCAAAGCTGTGTTCAGCACCAATATGGACGCGTCTCCCAAAGAACTATTACCCCAGGAGGGTACCGCCTGCACCGCAGGCGGAGAATCCCTCCCCGAGCAGAGCTCGGGCTGCCCCTCGTATTCTGGGGGGGGCAAAGAGCGCGTCAGGTCCCAAAAGGACCTGTTACCGTCCTTCGTGGACGCAACGAGCCAGGGTGGCTCACCCACTGGTAGCGTGGAGTCCCTGGGACCTGTTCCCAGCACGTCCGCTGCGCCGGTGGGTCCTGCAGAGGCCGGCAGGAGCTTCGGCCTCAGGGAGGTGAGCGGAGACGCGGCGTCGGACTCCGATGCCGCGTCTTCGCTTGGATCGGAGAGGATGGAGGTGGAGGAGTCCACCTCCAAGACCCAGTTCCTCAAGCGCCGCATGTTGGGGGATGGCCGGAGGACATCCTCCGACGACGACGAACTGGGTGTATCGGCCCGCAAGGTCTCCACCGCTGTGCGGGGTGCGGGCCGAAAGATGGGGAAGGGAAGCCGGCGCACCGCGGAGGAAGTGGCCCGGCGATCCGTCAAAGTCGCCAGGGAGGGGTGCCACCCCGGGGCACTCAGGAGCCTGGTCGGCCCTCCGCAACCGGAGCCTTCGGGTAGCGAGCCAGAAGGTTTGGAGGAGGCGCTGAATAGGTTCACGGAGGTCGTGGCAGCTGCCATATCAGGCGTGGCCAATAAAAGGGAGAGGGTTGCCAAGAGGCGATCCATCTCCCAGGCCATGACCTCGATAACAGAGGCACTGGGTATCGTCCTGGAGCCGTTTAAGAGATCCCTCAATAAGAGGATTGAGCGGCTCGAGGCGGACCTGGCCGGTCTCCGTGGATCTGGCCCTGAGGTGGCGAAAAAAGGGGGATGCAAGCAGGGGCAGAGTCGGTCCCAGCCCCTGCCCCAGGCGGAGAGCGAGTTGCTGACCCTGCTGCGGCAGGAGCTGGCCACCTTCCGGCAGCAGCAGCTGGAACAGCAGCAGCAGTTCCAAGAACGGGTCCAGCGGCAGTTCGCTGTCCTGGAGGGCATTGTGCTGCGCCCCCCGCTTGCGGCCTCCGGCCAGAAAAGGGTGGCATCGTACGCCGCCGCCGCCGCCGCGGCCCCGGCTGCTGCGCCCAGGATGGGCCCCTCGGGGCAAACTGGGCGCGGAGCCGTGGTGGTGTCGGAACCTCCGAGGCTGGTCCAGGCGGCCAAACAGCAGCAGCGGCAGGGAAAGCCTACCCCCTCCCCAAAAGGCAGAGCGGTGCCTGCTGCTAAACCGGCGGGACGTCCTGCTGCGGCGGCAGCGACTGGGCCGCGCCTGCCGCCTCCCCTGCCCGAAGAACCCTCGGCTGGCGCCGAATGGACGGTCGTCGGCGCCAGCAGGAAGGCGGGCAAGGCGGCTAGAGCGGCGAAGAAGCGCGAGCGGCGACAGCAGCGCAGGAAGCGGGCCATGGCGGCCAGACTTCGCGCCCCGAATTCCGCAGCTGTAGTGATTACACTACAGCCAGCTGCGGAAAAGAAGGGCGTGACGTACAACGCCGTCATGGAAAAGGCGAAGCAGGCGGTGGTGGGCCACCTTAGCGAGTTCGGAGCCACTGAGGGCTTCCGAATGAGGCGCACCGCAACCGGGGCCCGAATATTGGAGGTCCCTGGTGCGGACAGCGGCTCTGCCGCGGACGCCCTGGCCGCAAGGATCAGGGCGTCTATGGACGATGAGGAGGTCCGAGTGTCCAGGCCCACAAAGTGCATAGACGTGCGCATCATGGGCCTGGATGACTCCGTCAGGGTGGACGAGGTGGTGGCCGCCGTCGTCAGGGCGGGAGGGTGCCAGGCCGATCAAGTGCGGGCTGGCACCATCCGTGCTGACAGCACGGGCATGCGGGCCGTTATGGTCAGCTGCCCCGTGTCGGCGGCCAAAGCCATCACGGCTGAAGGCCGTAGGCTCTTGGTGGGCTGGGTCTCCGCGCAGGTAAAACTGCTGGAGCCCAGACCTCTGCGGTGTTACCGCTGCCACGTGGGGCACCACGTGGGGGCCCATTGCGCCGCGGAGGTGGACCGCAGCGACCGCTGCTACCAGTGCGGTCAGGCCGGTCACAAGGCCGTCGAATGCCGTGCAACGCCGCACTGCTATGCATGTGCGGCGGCAGGCAAGCCGGCCGAGCACGGGGCTGGGGGCAGGTCCTGCGACCCCCCTGCCAAGGCCAAGGGCAAAGTACGGAGGCCCATCCACCCGGACGTACTCACCGCCGCAGCCGCTTCCTTGGCTGCCACCGCTGTCGCCGCCGCACCCGCCGCGGCAGGGCCCTCACGGAGGGCTAGGGAGGAGACTGTAATGGACTGTCAATAACGACCCCATTACGTCTCCTCCAGGCGAACATCAACCACTGCGCCCCCGCTCAGGATCTGTTGCTCCAGAGCATGGCGCAGTGGTCGATCAATATCGCCGTGGTCTCCGAGCCGTACAATGTCCTGCCCAGGGGAGACTGGGTGCGGGACCTGGACGGCTCGGTGACCCTAATTTCGTCGGCCGCCGCCGGTACCCCGACCCTCGAGGCCGTCACGAGGGGACGGGGTTGCGTGGCAGCACGGTTCGGGGACATTGCAGTGGTAGGCATCTACCTGTCCCCGAGCAGATCTCTCGGCGATCTTCACATCTCCCTAATGGAGCTGAAAGCCGTCGTCGCTGGGTTTGGTTCCCTCCCCGTGGTCGTTTGCGGGGACTTCAACTTGGCTTGGGGTTCCCGGCTCACGAACCAGCGGGGTCGGATGGTGGAGGACTGGGCTCTGGAGACAGGCCTGGTCGTCCTAAACCGGGGTTCTGTCCCCACGTGTGTGCGGATGCGGGGTGACTCAGTGGTGGACATCTCGTTCGCCAGCCCCGCTCTGTCGCCGCGTGTCGTCGACTGGCGCGTTATGGAGGGGGTGGAGACGTTTTCGGACCACCGGTACATCCGGTTCGACGTCTCCGCCCAAACCTCGATTGCGCCGGTCCGACGGAACCCTTGTGGTCCGCGGTGGGCGCTGAGGCAGATGGACCGGGAGCTCCTCCTGGAAGCCGCGACGGTACAGGCCTGGGTGCAAGCACCGGACAGGCCTGTCGACATAGACGTCGAGGCAGAGTGGTTCCGGGAGGCCATGTCGCAAATTTGTGACGCGGCAATGCCCCGAGTCCCTCCAGGACGTGCTCAGCGCCAGGTATACTGGTGGTCGCCGGAGATTGCGGCACTGCGCAACGCGTGCAATGCCGCGCGACGCCGGTATGCCAGATACCGCAGTCGCCGCATCCGTCCAGCGGATGCGGAGGCCAGAGAGGCGGAGCTGTACGAGGGATACAGAGCGGCAAAGCGCACCCTCCGAGCGGAGATAAGGCGGGCCAAACTTGAGGCCCGCAACGTGTGGCTGGGGACTCTGAATGGGGACCCATGGGGACGCCCGTACAAGTTGGTACGGGACAAACTCCGCCCCTGGGCTCCCCCGCTGACGCAGAGTCTCCGGCCCCAGCTCGTGGAGGGTGTGGTGAGCACTCTGTTCCCCACGCGAGGGGAACACTCTCCCCCGCCCATGGCTCCGCCACCAGCGGTGTCCGACGCGGACCACGATGGCGACGACGACGACAACGTTCCAGAGGTGACCGAGGTAGAGATGAGAGTGGCGGTACGAAGGCTGAGTGCCAAAAATACCGCCCCAGGACCCGACGGCTTGCCTGGGAAGGCATGGGTCCTGGCCATGGAGGCTCTCGGGCCTCGACTAAGAGGGCTCTTCAGCGCATGCATGGAGAGGGGCCAGTTCCCACTTCGCTGGAAGACGGGGAAACTGGTCCTCATCGCGAAGCCGGGGCGCCCCGCGGACTCTCCGTCCGCGTACCGGCCCATTGTGCTGCTCGACGAGGTGGGCAAGCTCTTTGAAAGAGTAATTGCAGACCGCCTCGTCGCACACCTAACACGGGTGGGGCCGGATCTGGCGGACGGCCAGTTCGGCTTTCGCAGGAGGCGCTCCACGGTGGACGCCATCATGTGCGTGCGAGCTCTCACGACAGGGGATGCAGTGGCCCAGGGCAGGTGTGTCGTGGCGGTGTCTCTGGACATCGCCAACGCCTTCAACTCCCTGCCTTGGAGTAGCATTGGGAGGGCACTCCGGTATCACCGGATGCCCGACTACCTCTGTCGTGTGGTCGAGGCGTACCTGTCAGACAGGTACATAACCTACCCCGGTCACCAGGGGGTGTGGGAACGTCGAGAGATGTCGTGCGGTGTTCCGCAGGGATCGGTACTAGGGCCGCCCTTGTGGAACATCGGATACGATTACGTGCTGCGCGGCGACCTCCCTGACGGGGTCAGCGTGGTCTGCTACGCAGACGACACGCTGGTCCTGGCGCAGGGAGAGTCGTACCAGGCGGCGGTCGAACTAGCGACACGCGGGGTCGCGACGGTCGTTGGCAGGATCCAGGAGCTGGGACTCGAGGTGGCATTGCACAAGTCCGAGGCCATGTGCTTTCACGGCCCTCGGAACGCGCCACCACCGGGTTCCCGGCTAACGGTGGGAGGAGTCCACATCGGCGTCGGGTCAACGATGAAGTACCTGGGACTCGTTCTCGACAGCCGATGGGATTTCGACGAGCATTTCCGACGTCTGGCTCCCAAACTAAATCGGACTGGGGCTGCTCTCTCGCGGCTCCTGCCCAACCTTGGGGGTCCAGACGCCTCCTGCCGGAGGCTCTACGCGGGGATCGTTCGGTCCATGGCCCTTTATGGCGCGCCGGTGTGGGCGCCGGGGCTGCGGAAGCAGCCGGCGGCCCGGCTGAACGCGTGCCAGAGGGTCATGGCCATACGGATGGTGCGAGGTTACCGGACGATTTCCCGCGAAGCGGCGAGCCTTCTTGCTTGCCAGCGACCATGAGAACTGGAGGCAACAGTCCTTGCACTCATGCACGAACGGCGCATGGAGATGCAACGCCGGGGCGAAACTCCGCTGCCGCAACAAGTCGCGGCATGGCGGACAGAGTTCCGGCGAGTTCTCATGGTGAAATGGCGACAGCGACTGTCGCGACCCCGTGCTGGGCACGCCACAATTATGGCGGTAAGTCGTCCCCTCTTTGAGGCGTGGTTGGAAAGACCTCACGGCGTCCTCACATTCCGCATGACGCAGGTCCTCACCGGACACGGTAAGTTCGGGAGGTTCCTGCACCGGATTCGTGCGGAAACGACGCCCGGGTGTCGCCACTGTGTGGCCCACCCGGAGGACACGGTGGAGCACACGGTGGAGGTGTGCCCCGCTTGGGCAGAGCAACGCCGTGACCTCGTGAGGGCAATCGGCGGCGGTGATCTCTCGCGCCGGGCCTTGGTTCAGGCCATGCTCCGGAGCGAGGAGGAGTGGCAGGCGGTCGCCTCTTTCTGCGAAGCAGTAATGCTAGCTAAGGAGGCGGCCGATCGCGTGAGGCAACGGTCCTTACGCTCCAACCGCCGCCGGGATTCCGATCCCGATTTCCGGCCACCGTAGGCGCGGGCTTGCAGACGGCGAGCAATGGGTGGCTTGCCGTCTGACCGTCCGGTAACCGTCCGGACCAAGCCCAAGTCGTCGACGGCGCGTTTTGTTCCACGCGCGCCTCAAGGAGATGTCAGCAAATCGTAGGGGCCCAGCAGGGTCGAAGCCTACTGGGGCCACGGGTAGTGTGAAAGCGGAACCCGGGGCCCTGGGACGAAGGCAACGAAGGAACAGGAGTGGGTTTTTAGTCAGTAAGAGTCTGACACTATCTCCCGCTCCGCCCAAGAGCGGGGATGTCATTAGGATGATTTTCCCACCCAATAAAAAAAAAAAAAATAAAAAAAAAAAATAAAAAAAAACACCCGACAGTAAAAAACGTTAAAACTCGCAAATTTTCACGCCCGCCCACCCACCCTTATAGTTAATATTAGGAATTGTAGATCAGTTTTTTATGCTTTTATTTAAAAGGGGGTAATAAGACTACCCGATATATATATTTATATCTAGGACAAAAGCCTGTATTGAGGCTCTCGGGACCCCTTTAGTTATTTAACAGAAATATTTTGACGCATCTTCATTATCTTTTTTTTTTATATATACAGGGTGTTTTTGAATTCGTGGGCATTATTTTAAACTAAGGACCTACTCACGATACTAATCACATTAGAGTTACTATTACGCAAATCAAAAATATTATTAATTTAAGTTTAGAAAACCTTAAAAATGTAGTGTGTCATACTAAGTATCAAAGTTGCGCATCGCGCTGTAGCGAATGCAGTTTTAGGTATGCCTACACCGCCGCCGCCGTACGCGTCACTGTACGTGAAGTCTTTGACCCCGCCCGGCTCACGTGACATTAGGTAAGTAGGTTACAGTTCAATTCACGAACGATGACTATGGCTAACTTCACGTCTGCTATCATTCGTGAATCGAACTGTACAGAGCAATTCACGTAAGGTGGAGAGCTTGAAGTTAGGCTCTAGCAACTCTCTAGCGCTCCTCGTAAAAAATAATGGTTAAAAAAACCATAAGCTGTTGTTATTGCTGTTTAAGTATCAATTGTTATTGGCATTTATTTTTTAACTAACATCAGGCTCGTCAACTTATGTGAATCGTAATGTACTTTGATGTATTAGGTAGGTGTATTTCAACTTTCCCTTCATACTTCACCGGCTTAGGACGGTCAAAACTACGACAATACACATTAAAAACATGAAAAAATTTTTGCATCGGTAAAAATTAGATAAATTTTCTGTAGGTACGTAGTTCTGGCGTATTTAAAAAGTTGAAATCACAGTATTTACAATAATTGTTTATGAATCACTTTACCTATTTACAAACTTGCACTTACGTGTATTTTAAAAGATGTTCAAAATGTCCACCGCCTTGTTCAAGACACAACTGAGCCCTACGTCTGTGATTTTCTTTAACACGGTTCAACACAGATTGTTGCGATTTTACAATGTCGAATGCGACTACAATTTTATTTTTCAAATCGTCTGGTGACACACTTTCCCGCTCATACACAATCCTTTTAATTTGGCCCCATAAAAAAAAGTCCAGGGGTGTTAAGTCGGGCGACCTCGCCGGCCACGGTACGGGCCCACCTCGACCTATCCAACGCTCGCCAAAAGTTTCGCTAAGGTAGGCACGAACATCGCGTCGGAAATGCGCCGGGGCACCATCGTGCTGATAGTAAAAATTAGGTTGTTCCTCCAGTTCATACTCTTCTACGATATTCCTTAGCAACTCTAAATATCTGCTTCCTGTAAGACTTCCATCAATGAAGTATGGCCCAATTATTCTCCGGTTTAAAATGCCCGCCCAGACATTGACGGAGAATCGATGCTGAAAAGCATCGCGACGTGTAACATGGGGGTTGCGCCCACGTTTGGCCCACCAATGTTCGTTGTGAATATTGAATAGTCCGACTCTTGTAAAGGTCGCTTCATCACTCCACAAAATGTTACTATCGAAGTTTTCTAATAACCAGTTACAGAAATCGCGTCGTGGTGCGTAATCCGCCAACGTTAATTCTTGTACCTTTTGAAAATGAAATGGGTACCGGCCAGAGCTGTTCAAAAGTTTCCACACATAAAAATGACTGACACCAAAACGTAGTCCCGCTTGTCGAGTGCTCGCTTGTGGATTTCTTTGGAAGAATCTTTTTATTTGCCGGTACAGTGACGGAGGATAAATGGGTGCTCTTCCACGAGCTTGTGCATGTTCTGGCACGTGAAAAGATGCGAAGTCCAGCAGGTTCTGTGTGGTCCTTAATATGAGGCCCCGCGACGGAATAGGGTCATTCGGGTAGCGGCGATGAAATAATTCACGAGTGCGAACTAAACTTTTTGTCCGATCATAAATTAAAACCATTTGTAGGTATTGTTGGTTTGTGAACCTAGCCTGCACATTACGCGGTCGAGGCATTGTGTTTTCAATTAATGGTCTACACTTTGCACTGATAACTTAGTCCACAAACACTAGGTACACTGCAAGTTACGCGCAAAAAGCGAGGGGCGCGTGCGGCGATCACGTCACGGGATCAATGCATAAAACATACGTCAATGCACCTGCGCGGTCGCTAGGTCACTAGTTCGTCGGGTGGCCGGCTCATGCGAGGGATGTTACGGGTGAGAGCGGGACAGAGAAAGTTCGGGGCGGGCCGCGTTCCTTTGTTCCTTTGTTATTGCTACTCGTAAAGAAATGCAGCGCGTGTGGCCGGCCGCAATAACTACTTATTATTAGTATTATTTGGATTTGCTTTACTTTTCGTTCTGTGCTGTACTGCGCTTTAAGATTTTGATACTCCATGACTTTTGGCGTTTATGAAGTAATTTTTTTTTATTACTTTTAGTGTTTATTTGCAATAATAACCTTTTACAATATGACTTACCACGTTTTCAAGGTTTTCCATACTTGCATTAATAACATTTTTGATTTGCATAATAGTACACCTAATGCATTTAGTATCATGAGCAGTGCCTTAGTTTAAAATAATGCCTACGAATTCAATAACATCCTGTATATACTGACACCTCTTTTGAGGACTTGATTGACTTTTAGAGTTTTTAGCATAAACTACATTCATAAAAAGTTGTCTACTTTGACATCAATCTACCATATTGATTGAGTAGAGAAAAAAAAAAAAAAAAAAAAATTATTCGAGATTGGGTTTTCTCGTTTTGAACCGATTTTTTGGCTTATTCTATTACTGACCACTTTAAAATTGTTAACCGATTTAAATTGTTGTTCTTACGCGCTTGCCAAATATTACCCCAGAAAAATGTTTGGATACCGTACACCTGCCAAGGAGAGAAAGTCTGCTTCCGACTCAGGGTCATCACCGAGTGATAACCGCTGCGCGATTTCGGAGAAGGTTGCTGATGGGACTACCGAAGGAAAGCACATAACTCTTCCCCAGGGGAACGTAGTGGACAGAGCAGCTGTAGTGAAACTTCTGAGTCCTCCAAAGAAAGGCACTGGGCCGTCAAGACAGGCTGACGCAAATAAGATAAAAACAACTGCAATGGAGGGCGAGAATAGAATGGAAAGGACACAGACAATAAGTGGAGTCATAGAAAAATCGCCAAGGCGAGAGATGGAATGCGCCAGCCGTACAGCTGAAGCGAAGAGATGGCTTATGAAAGCTAAACTCCAAATTAACAATAGTAGGAACTTGAAATCCGAAATAAAAGCAGATGTTCTGGAAGCGGTTGAAAAGTTGTTCAAGCTTGTGAAAGATGCGGAAGAAGATAGACTGCACAAAGGAACAGGAGAGAAAAAATCCTCAAAAGAACTAAGAAAAGTATCCAGCGATGAGGGAACACTGATTATTAGTGAGAAGGTTGAAAAAGGAAATCGGGAACTGCTTACAAAATTGGAGGAGCATAGTAAACTGATGAGAGAAAGCAAAGAGGAAATGGAAATATTTAAGGAATTACTGATAAAGCAACAAAATGAAGTAAAAGCCACGTATGCTAGTGTAGTGGCCAGCCATCCCAGGAAACCACAACTGGAAGTGGCTGCCATGCACTCCATAATTGTTACCTCTAGTAACGAAAACGAGAATGGGGAACAGGTTCTTGAAAAGCTCCGAAAAACTGTCAACGCCAAGGAAGAAGGAATTAGGATTGACAAAGTTAGGAAAGCAAAGGATAGAAAAGTAATAGTGGGATGTAAAACACTACAGGAACTTGCTAAAGTCAAAAACAAAATACTAGAAGCCGGGGGAGACTTAAAAATAGATGACATACAAAACAGGGATCCACTTGTTATTTTCTACAACGTCCTACAATACAATTTGGATAAGGAGATAGTGGAGGGGTTATGGATACAAAACGCTCATATTCTAGCGGGACTGAATAGAGAAGATGAACGCGTTGAAATAAAATTTAGAAGGAAGACCAGGAACCCGCATACTGCTCATGTAGTAGCTAAAGTTTCACCACAAATCTGGACACGACTTGTTGAAGCAGGAGTAGTACACATCGACCTGCAGAAAATAAGAGTGGCGGATCAGTCACCACTTGTACAGTGCTCACGTTGCCTGGGTTATGGGCATACAAAGCGGTTTTGCCTTGAGACATTGGACGTATGCAGCCATTGCGGGGGACCACATCTGAGATCAGAATGTGTAGATGTATTGACTGGAGAACCACCAGTATGTTGCAACTGTCAGAAGGAAAAGATGGACAAGGTAGATCATAGTGCCTTCAGTACCGACTGCCCTGTCAGAAGAAAGTGGGACACAATAGCCAGATCATCCGTGGCATATTGCTAAGGTGGTCCCAGGCAACAATCAGTCACGAACTCGGAGCAATACACCAACCAAACAGTATCACATTGTCCAAGCAAACCTACAGCGAAACCAACTTGCGACAGCCGAACTTATAATGGAAGCTGAAAAGAGAAAGATAGCGTTTGCCCTAATTCAGGAACCGTACATTGGCCGGATGGGTGAAATGAGGAACTACCCGGGGGTAAAAATAGTACAATGTGTCAGGAAAACAGAACGAGTCAATAAGTCGGCTATTGCCCTGTTTGATGCCACAATCGACGTCACCCAATACCCGACCTTGACCACAGAAAATATAGCAGTTGCGAAGTTTAAAACTGAGGCATGGGAAGTGGCAGTGATTTCGGTCTATTTGGAGAGCGACTCACCAATTGAACCATACATGGAGCAGGTCAAGACGGTTGTAGGAAGTCTAGGCACCAAAAATGTGATACTGGGAGGAGACGTAAATGCGTGGAACACCTGGTGGGGCAGTAGGAAAGTAGATAGCAGGGGTGAAGCTGTGGCGGGAATGCTTGAGGAGTTGGAACTCCAAATATTGAACCGTGGGTCTGAACCGACATTCGATACGATTAGAGGAGGTGCCAGGTATAGCAGCTGCGTGGATATCACAACTTGTACAATAGGCATGCTCGGAAGGATTTATAACTGGAGAGTGACTGGGGATCTAACAACATCAGACCACAGGGCAATTCTGTTTGATTTAAATTTCGAGAAATCTACAGGAACAGATATAAAAAGAGTAACGAGAGTGTACAATACAAGGAAAGCAAATTGGAGAGAGTTTCGTGAGAAACTGACTCAAATTTGGGCAGAGAGGAATATAAATAAATCGGAAATAGATAAAATTATTAGTATTAACAAACTAGAGGATACAATGGAAAAATACACAAGTTCAATAACTGAAACTTGTGAGAATATTATACCGAAAATAAAAAATAAAAAACGAACAGAATTGCCTTGGTGGAACGATGAGCTTGGAAACCTCAAAAAGGAGGTACTAACAAAGAAGCGCAGAATAGCGCGCGCCTCGTCGGTTCGCCGAGCATGGGTAGTAGATCAATACCTTCAGGCCAAGGAAAATTACTTACTGAAGGTCAAAAATGCCCGGACCGCCAGTTTTAGGAACTTTTGTGAGAGACAGGACAAAGAAAGCATGTGGGATGGAATTTACAGGGTGATAAGCAGAACAACTACAGGACCAGAGGACCTGCCACTTGTTAAGGATGGGAAGACTATGACAGGTGTTGAGTCAGCGGGTCTGTTGGCAGAAACATTTTACCCAGACGATGACCCAGATGAGGACGAGGCAGAACACAAAAGAGTGCGCGAGGCATCAAACCTTGTGAATGGATGGGTCCATGGAGAATCATGTGACCCTCCATTTACGGTGAACGAGCTGATGTGGGCTGCTTCGAGCTTCAATCCAAAAAAGGCTCCTGGACTCGACGGATTCACAGCTGATATCTGCGCGGCTGTTATCAATTTGGACCCAGAACTGTTTTTGGCAATTGTCAATAGATGCCTAAGCCTTTCGCACTTCCCAAAAGCCTGGAAGGAGGCCGCAGTAGTGGTGTTGAGAAAACCAGGAAAGGACGACTTCACGCATCCTAAGTCATATAGGCCGATAGGACTGTTACCTATACTGGGTAAAATCCTCGAGAAAATGTTGATAAGGAGGATCCGATGGCACATTTTGCCAAAAATGAGTTCACGCCAGTACGGGTTTACACCACAACGCAGCACCGAAGACTCCCTTTATGTCATGATCCAGTATATAAGAAGCAAACTTAAAGAGAAAAAGCTGATAACATTGGTATCGCTTGACATAGAGGGAGCCTTTGATAGTGCATGGTGGCCCGCGATAAAGTGCAGACTGGCAGAGACCAAATGTCCCGCGAACTTGAGGCGTCTCGTAGACAGTTACCTGACGGATCGTAGGGTGCGGGTCAGGTACGCCGGAGCGGAATGTGCTAAAAACACTACAAAAGGATGCGTGCAGGGATCGATAGGTGGCCCAACCTTCTGGAATTTGCTATTGGACCCCTTGTTGAAAGAATTAGAGCACAGAGGCGATTACATCCAAGCCTTTGCCGATGATGTGATTCTGATCTTTTCAGGAGACACAACTCAAGAAGTACAGAGACGGGCCAATGCCTGCCTCGCACATGTTCGGAACTGGGGAGCCAAAAATAAACTGAGATTCGCGCCACAAAAAACTAAGGCCATGGTAATAACAAACAAGTTAAAATACGACTCGCCAGTTCTGAGCATGGGCGGGGTGGACATTGAACTGTCTCGAGAAATTAAGATACTGGGCCTGACAGTTGACGACAAATTAACTTTCAACTCTCATGTCAATAATGTTTGTCGCAAAGCAGTCAACCTTTATAAGAGCGTGTCAAGGGTTGCCAAAATACATTGGGGGTTGAGTCCGGAAGTCGTTAGGACGATATATGCAGCAGTGGTAGAGCCGGTCATCCTATATGCGGCAAGCGCATGGGCGCCGGCAGCTAAGAAGATTGGAACGCAAAAGACGTTGAATGCTGTGCAGAGGGGCTTCGCACAGAAACTGTGCAAGTCCTACCGCACGGTTTCGTTAAACTCGGTACTTGTACTGGCTGGGATTCTGCCACTAGACCTTCGAATACAGGAGGCAGCTGCACTGTATGAAGCAAAGAGAGGGTCATCCCGGCTAGTACCGGGAGATAGGGAAATTGAACGTGTGGTGGGATTTGCAAAGATTCCGCATCCTGCTCTGCATGTAGAGCTGATCTTCGAATGCTTGACCACACAAACGCAGGTCGACAACAGTAACGGCCAGGCAGTGAAAATTTACACCGACGGTAGTAAACTTGAGGGCAGGGTTGGCGCCGCGCTGTCTATATGGGATGGTGAGGTGGAGATCAAGGCTGTCAAACTGAGTCTGTCCGCATATTGTACAGTATATCAAGCAGAGATCCTTGCTATATGTAAGGCCACAACGGAGGTCCTGAAGCGCACAGAGAGGGCATACTGTATATACAGTGACTCAAAGTCAGCTCTTGAGACTGTTACCAACTACAATGTGCTGCATCCACTGGCAGTAGAGACGCGCGATAACATTAAGAAAGCTTTCACCCAAGGCAAAACTGTGAGCTTGTACTGGGTGAAAGCACATGTAGGCCTAAAAGGCAATGAACGCGCAGATCAACTCGCAAAACAGGCTGCACTCTCGAGCCGGAAGAGCCCTGACTACGACTGCTGTCCAGTGTCATTTATCAAACGAATGATAAGGAAAGACACCCTTGATAAGTGGAATGAGAGGTACAGATCGTGCGATGCAGCCTCTGTAACAAAAGTGTTCCTCCCAGACGTCATAGACGCCTACCCTTTAATTAGAAGTATTCAACCGACGGGAGTACTGACACAGGTACTCACGGGACATGGGGGACTCTCCCAGTACTTGCATCGCTTCAAGTGCAAGGAGAGTCCCGCATGTATTTGTGACTCTGATACTCCGGAGACAGTCTTTCACGTATTATTAGACTGCCCAGTACATGAAAGAGATAGATTTGACCTGCAGCAAAATCTAGGTATAAAAATTGAAATCGAAAACCTACGGACATTGATAAGTGGAAAATTTACACGACAAAATTTTATAGAGTACTGTATAAAAATAATCAAAACCGTTAATAATAGAAACAAGACAAGATAAACTTTACTACAAAATATATTGTATGAATATGTCACTGTAGTAAAATTAAAGATAAAAAGCAGAAAAAAAAAAAAAAAAAAAAAAAAAAATGTCTGTACAAGGTTATATAATAATAGAAACTTAAAAAAAAAAAATAAAAAAAAAAAATTACAAACTAAGAGAAAACTAGAATGAGAACATTGCAAAAACGAGAAGTAAGCACAAAGAACTAAAGAAAACGAAGAAGAAAAGTCAAATAAAGGAAACTGAAAATTGACGTGAAAATGTGGAGGTATAGACACTCACAAGGAAAGTCAGGAAATTAAAAAAAGGAGACGCCCTGAGAAGAAGAATAGTAGGACACTGGAATAGAGAAAAGAAAATGTGGATCAAAATGTGTGAAAAGACATAAGTCAGAAACATCAAAATGTAAAGACGATAATTTATGGCATGAACACTAGAATAGAACCCCATAAGGGTCGCGTATCTGAACATGGGAAAAGATAATATTAAAACATAGAAGAACAAGGTCTGTGAAATTTGATAAGGTCACAGGTTATTAAATAAAAAAAAAAAAAAAAAAAAAAAAAAAAAAAAAAAAAAAACCTAACCTAACCTAACCTAACCTAACCTAACCAGAGTCCGCGGTCACCCCCCGCGACGAGAACACGTGCCAAAGGCTGTTCCGCACACTAAATTTTTAGAAAAATCCGTAAAAGTGGTAATTTTCAACCGATTTGCATCGTGTTTACCATTAAATTGCGTGAAAAAATGCGGACAATCTTTTTGTGTAAAAAGTGAAATCGTGAGTGCCGTGGAAAAAGTAGAAATTGCATAAAAGTGAGAAATTTGAAAAAATTAAATATTGAAAGTGAAACGCTGCGAAAAGTAGAGCGGTGACACCACCATTTTTTGACGTCAAACGACGCGTCTTCTTGACGCTCGTTTGCTGGACCCGCTTCCTGATTTTTCTGGGCCACGCGCTCGGAAAAAATTAAGGAAAACCTCATCCCACGTGGCCACGTGCAACCAGTTCTGGGCGGGTGCGGCTGACGTCATCGATTGGCTTCGAGGCGAGACGTCATACACGTCATTTTGACGCTTCGAGCATCAAAAAAGGTTAGGTGGTTGCGTAGATATTAAGTTTCAAAATTTTCAAAAAATCATATTTAATTAATTGTCGCGATAACACCCTGTTTTTAATCTGCCATCAGAAGGATCTTAATGTAAACTACACTTAAGCTAAATTTCAGATTTTTATCTCTCCCAGTTTTGGAGTTAGAATTTTTTGAAAATTAAGGGTTGGCAACAGATGTATTAATTAAGGGTGATATATTTCCGCAACCACTACTTAAAAATAGCCGTATTTTAGAATTTTTATAAATTATTTTTTGTTTGTTAATTTTTGTTTGTTATTTTGATATAGGCACTCATTTAGTCTAAATTTAGAGGTTTTTTGACCACAATAAATCGGGGGTAAGTTTTTTAGGGTTGAATTGTCAAGACCTGGACTGGGCTCTTCAAGCCCAATCCATAGAGCCCAAACTCGGGTATTTTCGGTCAACCAGGGCCAAATTTGTGCAAGCGGTCGCCATTTTGCCCGCCATCTTGAAAAACTTACACTCGGCATAACTCTGGACTTGAGGGTCGTAGAAAGCTGCCGTTTTGACAGTTCTAATTGAGAAGACAATATACGTCCTGCTCACTTGATTTTCAGTGTTTTGGTGCTGGGGGTTTTTGGGACCCTGAAAGTCATTTTGCGCGATTTGGGGGGTGGAAACAAGGCAAACAAGTCCAAACTCGGATGTTTTACGGCCATTGGAAGGGAAGTTAGCCCGGATTCGGAATTGACTTTGACAGTTCTTAAACTGTCAGACAAAACTTTAGACCCGGGTATCTCCTGAACCGAGGGTCGTGGAACGTTCGGATTTTCTTTGGGGACTTTGTCTTAACCTTCCCTTCCTATTTAGTACCTTTTCAGGAGTTTTTGGGATCTGAAAATTTTCAGCCTGAAAACGGTACAGGACGATAGATAAAGTCGGGGCAAGTTCGGGGAGCCCAGGCACGGTGGTTTTCAGGCAAGGGGTCTTGGAGAAAATTGCAAGTGACTAAGTTTTGGGCGCCATCTTGACTGGTGACCTGAATTTCGAGTTGCTGTATCTCGGGAACCATTGGGGCCTGGGTCGCCGTGTTTGGGTTTGTCTGGAAGGGCTCGGGGAGACTAATTTTTTCGTTTATAGAAATTGACTCTACATAGAGTTGAAACTTTATTTTTATTTTATTTTTCATTTTTATTTAGAAAATTAGTTTGTAAGACAATTAATAGAGCAAGACTATAAAAGAACAACATTACGTACTTAGAACAGCTGAAATTTGAACAAGACTGCATAAATCAGCTATCAAGCGTATTGGACTCACTGACATTGCTCTCAATATTCAAATAGCATTTATAGTAACCTTCAGTTAATTTGACAATATTTTTTATAAGCATAACAGACAGATAATAAATCTCTTTTGATTTTTTATTACTTGCTCATTTACTTATACAGTTGACTGATCCCCCCTTTACAGGGACCCAGTATTAATCATTTTGACCAAGCTATTTGATACTCTGCCTCGTTTTCACAATGTTCGGTATCAGGACACCGGTTGTGAAAAAGACAAAGGATATGGAGGAGAGTCTGGATACTGGGAAGTCGCACAATGCACAGGAGGGTCCATCAGTGAGACGGAGCATTGGGGAGTGGGAGGCTGACAGGCCTAAGGCAGCACAGTCTTTCAAAACACCAACTCCTCCGAAAAGGCCCCTTACGACTTCCCCGCCCAAACTCAAACCAAAGGTGACGCTCTCGCAAGAGTTCAAGACTGGTGGGCAGAACTTGCCACAAGGAACAGAATCTATCTCACCAGCTGATTCGCAACCGATTCGTTATCATAATAGGACATCAGAGGCAAAAGCCTGTCTCACAAAGGCCAAAATTCAGTTGGTAAGTTCACGTAATCTTAAGAAGGAAATAAAGGATGAGATTTCCAAAGCGGTGGAGAGACTTTACCAACTGGTCAAAGAATCTGAGCTGGAAAAAACATCTGAAAGGAGTGGGAAACCAAAGGACCCACGAAGTGGCAGGGAGACAGAAGATGAAGTGGAAACAGAGACGGCCAAGCTAAATAGAGAGCTTATTGACAAAATAACAGACCACAGCAAGCAGATAGAAAAGAATAGGATAGAAATGGAACGTCTGAGAGAAGTAATGGAAAGGAAACAGACAGAAACTGAAGCACACGTGACCTACGCAAGCGTAGCAGCTGGTCCTTCAAAGAGACTACTTCCAGAGCATGCGACTGTGCACTCGGTAGTAATCACATCCACCGATAAAACTGAGACAGGTGACCAAGTCATGGAAAAGGTTAGGAAAGCAATGAACGCCAAGGATGAGGGTTTCCAAATTGATAAAATACGTAAAGCAAGAGATCACAAAATAATCCTCGGGTGCAAGACGAAGACTGAAGTAGACAGAGTTAGAAATAAAATTTGTAGAGAGGGAGTGAACCTTAGAGTAGAGGAGATAAAAAATAAAGATCCTCTAATCATTATTAAGAATGTCAACAAATACAACACCGAAGATGACTTTTTAAAGGCGCTTCGTACTCAAAATAAAA
Source organism: Mythimna vitellina (assembly GCA_949316375.1). Classification (NCBI taxonomy): domain Eukaryota; kingdom Metazoa; phylum Arthropoda; class Insecta; order Lepidoptera; family Noctuidae; genus Mythimna; species Mythimna vitellina. Next base: position 195,271 of record OX438686.1, read on the forward strand.
ACTTGTTGAAAAGTGTGAAAGAGGAAGATTACAGAGCAGCAATCAGGTACAAAAAGAAGGCACGGAATCCACATCAACAACACGTGGTGCTTAGTGTGTCCCCGCAGGTCTGGAACCTTTTGACAACGGCAACTTGTGTCCATATCGACATACAGAGGTTGAAGGCAGAGGATCAGTCGCCGCTGGTTCAATGCTCACGATGTCTGGGTTATGGACATAGTAAGAAAACCTGCAATGAGGGGGAGGATAGATGTGCCCACTGCGGAGGCCCACACCTGCAAACAGAATGTGCTGACTACCTGGCAGCAGACGCACCAACATGCAGAAACTGCCAGAAAGCCAAAATGGACCACGTAGAGCATAACGCCTTCAGCCCTGATTGCCCTGTCCGAAAAAAGTGGGAAACCTTAGCAAGGTCCACTGTAGCCTATTGCTGAAGTTCATATGGGCAACAATGATAACAGCGCAACAATAGAACCAGAAGGTTACCAGTATCGTGCAATACAGGCCAACCTGCAGAGATGCAAACATGCAACAGACGAGTTAATGATGGAAGCGGTGAAGAGGAGAGTTGCGTTTGCATTGTTGCAGGAACCATATACCGGGGCCAGCAGGAAAATGAAGTCCTACCAAGGTGTTCGGATACTGCAATGTGAAGGGAATATGGACAAAACCATCAAGTCTGCTGTTGCGGTATTCGACGACAACATTGATATTACCCAGTGCCCGATGCTAACAACAGAAAACATCATAGTGGCACGATTGAGAACTAAGGCCTGGGAAATTGTTGTCGTTTCGATATACTTGGAGGGGGACGGACAAATAGTGCTGGATATAGCAAATATCCAAAAAACGATGCGGGAAGTCGGAAATAAGCGCATGATACTGGGTGGGGACGTGAACGCCTGGAACATATGGTGGGGGAGTAGGGAAACGAATAGGAGAGGGGAGGAGTTGGCAGGGGCATTGGACGAAATGGGACTTCACATTCTAAACCGGGGATTCCAGCCCACATACGACTACCAAAGAGGAGGCAGAAGATACACAAGCTGCGTGGACATTACGGTATGTACAGAAGATATGCTTGGGAAAATTGCAAACTGGAGGCTAGACGGAAACTTAACAGTGTCGGATCACAGAGCAATTCTGTTCGATGTCAACCTGGAAAGATCTAAAGGAATGGACATAAAAAGAACCACCAGAAAGTATAACACGAGGAAGGCAAACTGGTCAGAATTTAGAAAATACATTACACAAACCTGGCAAAGAAGTAATCTAAATTTAGAAGAAATAGCAAAAATAGAGACAGCAGAAGAACTAGAATGTAAAATAGTAGAATACACTAAAACTATAGAAGAAGCATGCGAACAACATATTCCAAAAACTAAATGCAAACAGAGAGCAGTATTGCCTTGGTGGACAGAAGAACTGACAAAAAACAAGAAAGAGCTCAAAACACTGAAAAGACGTATTGCAAATGCTGCACAAATTCGTAGAGACATAGTCGTACAAGCATATCTTCAAGTGAAAGTGGAGTACCTGCAGCTTGCGGAAAAGGCCAGAACAACTGGCTGGAAAAAGTTCTGTGAAAAACAAGACAGGGAAAGTATGTGGGACGGAATATATAGGGTGATAGGACGCACAACAACCAGACAGGAGGACATCCCCCTTGTTTACAATGGCAGAGTCCTGGAAGGTGAGGAGTCGGCCAGGGCTCTGTCAGAGACCTTCTACCCCGAGGATGAGGCTCAGGCGGACAGTATAGCCCATAAATTGGTGAGGGAAAAAGCAGAGAAAGTGAATGAGGCCGAAGAAGGTGAGTCGTCTGATCCCTCATTCACCATGGAAGAACTCAAGTGGGCTACGGACAGCTTCAACCCCAAGAAGGCTCCGGGACTGGATGGGCTAACGGCGGATATCTGCAGAGCGGCCATCAGCTGGAACCCGGATCTATTCTTGGCGCTGCTTAACAGGTGCCTTAGTCTTTCCCTCTTCCCCGCGGTATGGAAAGAAGCAGTGGTAGTGGTCCTGCGGAAACCCGGGAAAGATGATTATACCAAACCCAAATCTTACCGGCCTATTGGGCTCCTGCCGGTGTTAGGAAAGATTTGGGAGAAGATGTTGATACGGCGAGTCAGGTGGCATAGCATTGAGCACATGAGCGCTAGGCAGTATGGCTTCACACCGCAGCGCAGCACCGAGGACTCCCTCTATGACCTTATGAAACATATCCGAACAAAACTTAAAGAACGTAAGATAATAGTCATCGTATCGTTGGACATAGAGGGAGCCTTCGATAGCGCTTGGTGGCCTGCCATAAGATGTAGACTAGCAGAAACCAAATGCCCCAAAAATATCCGTAGAGTTTTGGACAGTTACCTGTCGAATCGAAAAGTCCGGGTTAGGTATGCAGGAGCAGAATTTTTGAAAATGACCACTAAGGGATGTGTCCAGGGATCCATCGGAGGGCCCACATTTTGGAACATGGTGCTGGACCCACTCCTTAAGGACTTGGAAGGGAGAGGTGATTACTGCCAGGCGTTTGCTGACGACGTTGTGTTGATTTTCTCCGGCGAGACTGCACTTGAGGTCCAGAGACAGGCTAATGCGGCTCTTAGCCGTGTCTGGGAGTGGGGTGAAGTGAATAAGCTTAAATTCGCGCCTCAGAAAACAAAGGCAATGGTTATTACTAACAGGCTTAAGCACGACACGCCGCTCTTGAGCATGGGAGGGGTTGACCTAGCCATGTCAAAAGAAATAAAAATACTTGGATTAACCATTGATAATAAGCTGACATTTAACACACATGTGGCAAACGTTTGCCGTAAGGCCATAAACGTTTATAAACAACTGGCGAAGGCGGCCAAGGTAGAGTGGGGGATCTCGCCGGAGATAATCAGAACAATATACGTGGCAGTGGTAGAGCCTATAATAATGTATGCAGCAAGTGCCTGGGCCCCAGCGGTGAAGAAAGTAGGGACGAGGAAACACTTGAATGAAGTTCAACGCGGGTTTGTACAAAAAATGATCAAGTCGTATAGGACAACCTCACTAAACGCGGCATTACTGCTCTCAGGGATGCTTCCACTGGATCTTAGGATCAGAGAAGCAGCCTTACTTTATGAAATAAAGAAAGGACACTCCCTGAGAATAGTCGGCGATAGGAGAGTAGAGAACCCGATACCTTACACACACACACCACATCCAGCGACCCATAAGGCTATCGAATTTAAATTGGTGGTGGACGATGCAGAGTTGGCTCAGCAAGAGGAAGCTAATTTTAAAATCTTTACAGACGGTAGCAAAATTAATGGTAAAGTCGGTGCGGCAATATCCTTATGGGATGGTGCTGCTGAAATCAGAAATAAAAAGCTGAAGCTAGAACAATTCTGCACCGTTTACCAAGCGGAACTACTGGCGCTGGTAAAGGCTACTGAAATGGTTATAGGAAGATCCGGCGGAAGCTTCAATGTATATAGTGACTCTAGGTCAGCTCTTGAGGCGGTAACACGCGGTGTTTCCCTCCATCCCCTGGTTTTCGCAATAAGGCAAAATATCCTAAAAATATCAGAACAGGACAAAATAATTAGATTATTTTGGATTAAGGCACATGTGGGGCTGGAGGGAAATGAAAGAGCTGACGAATTGGCGAAAGAGGCAGCTATTGGATTGAAGACCAAACCGGATTATGATAGATGCCCGGTATCCTTTATCAAGCGACAGATCCGGGAGGACACGCTGGAGGAATGGCAGCTTAGGTACACGACAGGGACCACCGCGTCAACAACGAAAATGTTCTTTCCCGATGCCTTAAAGGCTTATAAATTAATTAATAAGTTGCCACTTAATCCGCTACTAATACAAGTGTTAACGGGACACGGCGGATTCTCTGAGTACTTGAATAGGTTCAAGCGCAAGGAGAGTCCGGCGTGCCCCTGTGACACAGGTAAAGACGAGGATGTAGAGCATTTGTTAGTAGAGTGCCCAATTTACGCAAAACAAAGGCTTAACCTGGAAATGAAAATAAATAAAAACATGGAAAAAGAAAATTTGTCAGAAACTTTATAAAACTAATAATGTATTAAGACAAAGCAAACACAGAATGTAGAGCAAGAACGACAGGAAAGCCATAAGCAATTAAGCAATATGAATGTTTAGTAACATAGTAAGTAGAGATTAAGGAATAGAGATAAATAGAGCATAAGCACTTCTCTCTCTTATAGAGCACAGAAAAATTGAAAAAAGTAGTGTGTAGAGATAGTTTAAGGACAGGGCCCTTTAAAAATATGTACTTTAGATTTAATGAGATAGAGCAAAGGCACTGGTTTCCCCATGCCAGTGGTTATATAGAACGAGCAGGAGTGGTTTTTAGCCGGTAAGAGTCCGGCACTGCCACGACTGCCCTAGTAGGTAGTTAGTAGGGCAGTCGTGGCGTCCATGAGGATTTTCCACCCTGCTACTAACAAAAAAAAAAAAAAAAACCTAACCTAACCTAACCTAACCTAACCTAACCAATTATTTCAGACCTTTTACATACAGCAAACATACAACTGTCGTTCATTTTTGAACGCGGCTCAGTGAGCCCTATACGATTATCACGAAATATTTGACAATTTTCCAAAAGAAAACTTTTTACTTAGGAAAAACCAATTTTCAATTTATTCAAAACTTAAAAATTTTATAACAGTCTTCCTATTTGACCTAAGTCTGTTCTGGAAACGCCAACGGACGCGCATTCGCGTGTTCTACGGGATACCTGTAACAGAAAAGTCAAATTAGGTCCATTTTCAAAATTTGTTTTCGAAATTTTCATAAAAAATCACTTTTTTCATCCATTTTTCGGCCATAACTCCCGTTCCCGACGTCCGATCCGGACCGGGTTTACGTCATAGTATAGGACTCCGTGCCCGCTGTGCGTGTGCACCGCAAAAAACGAACCCTTCATAGGGAAATTTTACACCCGACAGTAAAAAACGCTCAAACTTGCAAATTTTTACGCCCACCCACCCTTTATTGAAAATAGGAGGAATCTATCAATTGTTTTTTATTCTTTCATTTGACGGGGTGTAACGAGACCACCCAATCTATATATTTGAATCAATAACAATCGCCCCTATTGAGGTTTTCTCTCGTATATTACATAATTTAATTGTTATTTATTTTTATTTTTTATTCTCTTTTGGCGCCTATATATTTTTATGTATTTTGACACCTCTTTTGAGGACTATATTGACACCTCTTTTGAGGTCCTATTTTGTCAAACTAAGGACTTACTGATCCCCTCTTTACAGGGATCAGTACATATTTTTCTGATTGATAGTTGATATAGGTTTTAAAATTATTGATTTATTTTAACTTCTACTCCTCCACCATGTTACTTTCTAGGACCCCAGCCAAGAAAGCCTCCGTTGGTCCCCATGTCTCTCCATCGAGTTCGGCTCTCTCCATAACCTTCGAGAGGGAAATTTCCCCTCCCAGTGCTTCAACTCAAGCCTCTAGTGTGAGGCGAAGTATTGGTGAGTGGGAAAATGGAAAGATGGCGGAATCTCAGCCCCTTCCATCAGCCGCCACGCACTCACCCAAGAAGACAGCCCCAACCGTGACGGCCCAGAAGTCCACAAGGCGTGCCACGTCTCAGCCGGACGGCAAGGTTGTGGCGCGCCGAACTTCCACTGAGACGCTGGGAGCGTCACCGGGTACGAGCCAGCTGCAGCCGAGCAAACCCACTGATCGGGTGACCGAGGCTCGCAACTGCCTTCTGCGCGCGAAGTCGCACCTTGGCGACTCACGCAATTTGAGGGCAGATCTGAGAGCCGGGATCACCCAATCGGTGGAACGGTTGTACCAGCTGGTTAAAGAAGAAGCAGCAGCGGCAATAAAAGCGAAGGGCGCTGAGGTGTTAGCAATAACTCCGCCAGAAACACCCCTTCCGCAGGTCAATTCGTTGCTCACTTCACTAGCGGAGCATAGCGCGCTGGTGAAGGAGAGCAACGAGAAGATGGAGAGGCTTCAGGAGGCGATGGATAGGCAGAGGGACCAACTAGAGAAGACGGCCACCTATGCGAGTGTAGCAGCGGGTCCACCGAAAAGGTAGACCCCAGGAAGGACCGCGCTGCACTCCATAGTGGTGACGTCCAAAGATGGAGGGGACTCAGGGGAGGATGTCATTAAGATGATAAGACAGGCAGTTAAAGCCAGAGAAGGAGGAGTAGATATAGAAAGAGTAAGAATGGCTAAAGACCGGAAAATTATCATGGGCTGTAGGTCAGCGGAAGATAGAAATAGAGTAAAAGAAAGAATAAGGAACTCAGGCGACCACCTCGTTGTCGAGGATGTAAAGAACAAAGACCCACTGCTGGTATTCCGTGGCGTTCTCCGCATTCACTCTGACGAAGAGCTTTTGGAAGCGTTGCGGAATCAGAACCGGGATGTTTTTCGCGGCCTCGACAGCGGGGAGGATCGAATGGCAATAAAATATAAGAGAAATGCGCGGAACCCCCAAACAAATAATGTAATTGTCAGCACATCCCCTGTTATCTGGAGCAGGATGCTCGAAAAGGGAAAAGCGCGTATAGATCTCCAGACCGTCTTCGTCGATGACCAGTCGCCACTGGTTCAGTGCACCAGGTGTTTGGGTTACGGGCATAGCCGGCGGCTCTGTAAAGAACCTGCCGACTTATGCAGTCATTGCGGGGGCCCACACCTTCGACCGGAATGTGACCAGTGGCTAAAAGCGGAAACACCAAAGTGCCCAAACTGTGTTAAGACGAAGATGGGGAGAACTGATCACAACGCGTTTGACCTTGAGTGTCCTGTTCGGGCCAGGTGGGACCGGCTGGCACGCGCATCCGTTGCCTACTGCTAAGGTGGTCCCAGTGAACGCAATGCCGCACAAGATACTCCAGGCGAATCTCCAAAGGAAGAAACTGGCAACCGAAGAGCTTATGCTTGAGGCCGAACAGCGCAAAGCCACCGCAGCGCTGATCCAGGAGCCCTACGTGGGCAGCGCGAAGAGGATGAATGGGACCAGAGGGGTCCGAATCTTCCAGAGCACTAGTCAAGGAGAAGGGTCTGTCAAAGCGGCTATAGCCGTCTTTGACCCAAAGCTAACCGTGAGACAGTACCCAGAACTCACCACGAATAACATTGTCGTGGTGGGGATCCTAACCGGTGCCTGGAGACTAACTCTGGTCTCGTTCTACTTCGAGCCAGATCAGCCCTTAGGGCCATACCTGGACAGCCTCAGAAAGGTGGAAAGCGAGACCGGCCCGCATAGGCTAATCATAGGAGGAGACGCCAATGCCTGGAGTGTCTGGTGGGGCAGTAGCGAGACCAATAGCAGAGGCGACGAGATGCTGGGGGCTATCGACCAGCTTGGATTACAGATTTTAAACAGAGGGGAAACTCCAACCTTCGACGTAGTTCGTGGTAACAGGCGTTACACTAGCTGCGTCGACGTCACAACCTGCACGGCGGACATGCTGACGGTGACCGACGGCTGGCGGGTCGTCGATGACCTGACGGGGTCAGACCACAACGGCATTGAGTTTAGCGTTCATCTCGCTAGGTCTGTGGGTATCACGGTTAACCGGACTACCAGGATCTACCATACCAAAAAAGCAAATTGGGCGCAGTTTCGTAAGAAACTGCGCCAAATTATGCAAGCAAAAAACACCGTAAGCCTGTTCGATGAAATCGACAGCAGGGACAAAATAGACCTGGTAGTCGAGGGACTTACGACAGCAGTGCAAGATGCTTGTACATCCGTGATACCCAAGAAGAAGAGTAAAGAGAGATTAACCGTGCCGTGGTGGTCTGATGAACTCGCCAGCCTGAAGAGGCAAGTGGTCACCAAGAAGCGGAGGATTCGCTGTGCAGCGTCAGTCCGAAGACCAAGGGTTGTTGAGGAGTACCTGAAACAGAAAGAAGAGTACGAGCGTGCAGTGGTCCAAGCAAAGGTCGAGAGCTGGAAGGGGTTCTGCGAAAAGCAAGATAGAGAAGGCCTGTGGGAGGGCATATACCGGGTAATCCGTAGGACGGAGAAGAGGGGGGAAGATTTGCCGATGGTAAAGGATGGCAGAACCCTAGACCCAGAGGCCTCGGCGAGGTATCTGGCACAGACATTCTACCCGGAGGACCGTTCGGAGGAGGATAACGAGGAGCACAAAAGGGTGCGGAAACGAGCGGAAGAGGTGAACGGGGGGAACGAAGTTGAACCTTTGGACCCTCCCTTCACACTCGACGAGCTGGAGCGAGCAGTCTCCTCGTTCAATCCCAAAAAAGCCCCCGGTCCCGACGGTCTGACGGCGGACATATGGGGCCATACGATCCATCAAGACCCAGACTTAGTTCTGCGCTTGGTAAACAAGTGCCTGGCGCATGGATACTTTCCGCGATCCTGGAAAAAGGCAACCGTCATCGTGCTCCGCAAGCCCGCTAAAGACGACTACACCACCCCGAAATCATACAGGCCGATTGGGCTTTTGCCTGTCCTCGGCAAGGTATATGAAAAGTTGATTGTAGCCCGACTCAAGTTTTATCTTTTGCCAAGGATGAGTACTCGCCAGTACGGCTTCATGCCCCAGCGAAGCACCGAAGACTCTCTCTATACGCTAATGGGGCATGTTCGTGGCAGACTCAACGCAAAGAGGCTTGTCACGATCGTGTCCCTGGATATAGAGGGGGCCTTCGATAGCGCATGGTGGCCAGCCATACGAGTCCGTCTGGCTGAGGAAAAGTGTCCTGTAAACTTGAGACGGGTCATAGACAGCTACTTGTCCGAGTGGGTGGTGAAGGTCAGGTACGCGGGAGTGGAGTACGAATCCAGGACCGAGAAAGGATGCGTCCAGGGGTCGATCGGTGGTCCCATTTTTTGGAACCTTGTGCTAGATCCTCTTATAAAAGCTCTAGAGGCAATGGGGTTCTATTGCCAGGCGTTTGCTGACGATATTGTCCTTGTGTTCGATGGGGAGACAGCACTTGAAGTCCAGAGGGATGCCAATGTCGCCCTAGAGTACGTGCGAGCATGGGGTGTCACGAATAAGCTTCGGTTTGCGCCACATAAGACAAAAGCAATGCTGGTTACACGCAAATTGAAGCATGACACCCCATGTCTCAAGATGGGCGGGGTAGACATTGGCATGTCGGACGAAATTAAGTTGCTCGGTCTCACCATCGATCACAAGTTGACTTTCAACACCCACGTTGCAAACGTCTGTTCCCGAGCCGTCGGCATCTACAAGCAGCTGTCGCGGGCTGCTAGGGTCAGTTGGGGTCTCCAACCAGAGGTTATCCTAACCTAACCTAACCTAACCTAACCTAACCTAACCTAACCTAACCTAACCTAAAGCCCTCAAGCTTGCTTTGCCGTCTTACAGTACCGTCTACCAGGCTGAGCTCCTCGCCCTCTGCGAAGCCACGAAGGAAGTCCTCCGAAGGACCGAGACGGCGTTCGCTATCTACAGTGACTCCATGGCAGCTCTCCAAACCGTCGTGAACCCCGAAGCCACGCCCTCGCAGTAGAAGCAAGGGACGCCATCCGCTGCAGCAGTATCCAGAACAAGAGCGTCTCCTTGTTCTGGATCAAAGCTCATGCAGGGCTGGAGGGCAACGAGAGAGCCGACTCGCTCGCAAAGGAGGCTTTCTTAAAGTGTAAGCGGAAACCCCACTACGATAAATGCCCGGTTTCATTCGTTAAGCGTATGATCCGTATGGATACGCTGAGCGAATGGAACCGGAGGTATTGTACTGGGGAAACGGCGGCCACGACGAAGTTATTCTTCCCGTGCGCGATCGCTGCGTACAGGACGGTGCGGAAATTAGAGATGACCCAGGAGCTGACCCAGGCCCTAACAGGGCACGGCGGGTTCTCCGAATACCTGACTCGTTTCAAGTGCAAGGAGAACCCGGCGTGCGTCTACGACCCCGACAAGCAGGAGACAGTCCTCCATCTCCTGACGCAGTGCCCTGTATATTCCTCCCACAGGCACGAATTAGAGATACAGGTCGACATGGAAATAAAAAAGGAATGTCTTAGTCTTCTGATAGCAGACAAAAGGAATAGATCAAGATTCCTAGACTATATAATAAAAATAGTACGATCCGTTAATAAACGGAATAAGTAGTTGACGTATGAAATTATTATAACAAAATATTATATTTATTATTAATTACCACATCTAATCAAAAGAATTTTCATAATGACAGTATTAAAAGTATTTATAAATGACATTTTAAACCACTATTTATGAATGAATATTTTACATATATTAATAACCGTTTCACAAATAATAAATTAAGCTTGAAAACACACCTACAGCCCTTCACAACTACCCTGCGAAACATGATGGCAGGGGTTCTTTCGCAAATAAAAAAAAAAAAAAAAACCTAACCTAACCTAACCTAACCTTTTTTTTTTGTTTTTTTTTTGTTGCCGGGGTGGAAAATCCTCATGGATGTCCTTCGCCTGGGCAGGCGAAGGGGTCTGTCAGACTCTTACTGACTAAAAACCACCCCGGTGTTCCCTCCCACACTTGGACCGGGGATCGTGGGAGCTGATACGCCATCCATGATCCCCAGTTAGTGCCGGCCCGCCTAGGCTGGCCAAACCAGGCCCGCGGACAACCCCGAGTCCGCCGTCCGTCCGGACCTCTTTATGGGGGTTGGAAGAGGGCGTTATCTGCCCTCCGCCGACGCCTGGTTCGCCTGCTGCGGCACGGGAGAGTGGTCACGGCCTCCCTCTCCCTCTCCGCAACCTCCTTCTGCGAAATGACGGTTTCGCAGAAGGAGATCACCGCATCCCACGACTCAGCGCTCCCGACCATAGAACGAGCGACGGCCGGCAGCGACAGGTCAGGGCCCACTTCAGATACGAGGGCACGGCGCTGCTCCTCCCATGCGGCACACTCTGCCAGTGTGTGCTGCGCCGTGTCCTCCCGACAGTCGGTGCAGTGATGGCACCGAGCGTCTGGCTCCCTGTTTATGCGACACAAGTACTTCCCGAAGCAGCCATGCCCCGAGAGCACCTGCGTCGCCCTAAACGACAAGGAGCCGTGCTTCCTCCCGAGCCATTCGTTGAGCACTGGTCGGATCGCATCGACGGTGGTGAGGCCAGCGGTAGGGCGCAGAAGCCTGTCCCGCCATTCCGCCACCATGACCTCGCGGAGCTGAGACCGACGCAGCTCGATCTCGCGCTGCATCGGTTCACCACCCCGCTGCCTCACCTCCTCGCGCCACCAGTACAGTGAGGCGAGGCCCCTCGCCGCCAGCTCCCAGGGTAGAGATCCGAACCTAACCTAACCTAACCTAACCAGAGTGTAGAGAAGTTGGCAAGTGGTCACCAAGAAGCGAAGGATTCGTTGTGCAGCGCCAGTCCGTAGACCAAAGGTTGTTGAGGAATACCTGAAACAGAAAGAAGAGTACGAGCGTGCAGTAGTCCAAGCAAAAGTCGAGAGCTGGAAGGGGTTCTGCGAGAGACAGGATATTGGAGAAGGAGGATTTGCCGATGGTGAGGGATGGCAGGACTCTAAACCCAGAGGCCTCGGCGAGGTATCTGGCAGAGACGTTTTACTCAGAAGACCGTTCGGAGGGGGATAACGAGGAGCACAGAAAGGTGCAGCAACTAGCTGAAGAGGTGAACGGGGGGAACCAAGTTGAGCCCTGGGACCCTCCTTTCACACTCGAAGAGCTGGAGCGAGCAGTCTCCTCGTTCAATCCCAAAAAAAGCCCCCGGTTCCGACGGTCTGACGGCGGACATATGGGGCCACGCGATCCAGTTAAACCCAAACCTAGTTCTGCGCTTGATGAACAAGTGCCTGGCGCATGGATACTTTCCACGGTCCTGGAAAGAGACAACCGTCGTCGTGCTCCGCAAGCCCGCTAAAAACGACTACACCACCCCAAAATCGTACAGGCCGATTAGGCTACTTAATGCAAAAAGGCTTGTTACGGTTGTGTCCCTGGATATTGAGGGAGCTTTTGACAGCGCGTGGTGGCCGGCCATACGTGTCCGTCTGGCTGAGGAAAAGTGTCCTGTAAACTTGACACGGGTCATGGACAGCTACTTGTCCGAGAGGGTGGTGAAAGTCAGGTATGCGGGAGTGGAGTATGAATCCAGGACCGAGAAAGGATGCGACCAGGGGTCGATCGGTGGTCCCATAGTTTGGAACGTTCTGCTGGATCCTCTTCTGAGGGAACTGGAGTCAATGGAAGTCTATTGCGAGGCGTTTGCTGACGATATTGTTCTTGTGTTCGATGGGGAGACAGCACTTGAAGTCCAGAGAGATGCCAATGTCGCTCTGGAGTATGTGCGAGCGTGGGGTGTCACGAATAAGCTTCGGTTTGCACCACATAAGACGAAGGCAATGCTGGTCACGCGTAAACTGAAGCATGACACCCCACGTCTCAGAATGGGTGGGGTAGACATTGCCATGTCGGACGAAGTCAAGCTGCTCGGTCTCACCATCGACCACAAGTTGACATTTAACACCCACGTCGCAAACGTCTGTTCCCGAGCCGTCGGCATTTACAAGCAGCCGTCGCGGGCTGCTAGGGTCAGTTGGGGTCTTCACCCAGAGGTTATCCGCTGCATCTATACGGCTGCAGTGGAGCCCATCGTCATGTACGCAGCGAGCGCGTGGTCGCCGGCCGCTAAGAAAGTCGGGGTGCAAAAGAAGCTGAACGCCGTCCAGAGGAGCTTCGCGCAGAAACTGTGCCGGGCCTACCGCACGGTCTCTCTCAACTCAGCACTGGTGCTGGCTGGGATACTCCCTCTTGATCTTCGAATTCTGGAAGCAGCCTCGCTCTACGAGGCCAAGAGGGAGGTACCACATCCAGCTCTAGGCGACCGGGAGATCGAGCGTGTGGTCTCGGCACTAGAGATGCCACATCCGGCTGAACAGAGGGCCATTGCACTGCGACGCTTGGTAGACGAGGAAGAATATAATGACCACCGCGACTATGCGGTGAGAATCTTCACAGACGGCAGCAAGATTGAGGGCAAGGTCGGAGCTGCACTGTCCGTGTGGACCGACCAGGCCGAAATCAAGGCGAAATCATAATTGTTAAAATGAAATATTTACTTGTTGTTAATTATAGATAAACCCTAATGTATATTAGTTAGTCAATTGATGTTTTAATTGTGTTTACTTTGCTCTGATTGGTCGGACCGAGTGTTTGTGAAAGTTTGTGGTAGGGAAACATTGAGTTCGTAACTGTCATTCTGGACAGAGTCAGTCGGCTTTGAGTTGTTGAACAGTGAACATGTCCTACCAATCGGTGTATTTGTAAATCATTGTTATTAGAATAATAAATATGAAATTATGTTATTAAAATGAATAAAATATTTATATCTGAAGCTTGAAGTTTATGATTCATCACAAACTCAACTGGTATCAATGTAACAAGCTATCTGTGTGCACATTCATAAGTATATTATGAAAAAAATTGTCAATAGTAATAAGTTTATTTTGATACGTTACATATCGCACCTTTAATCCAGTCGATGGGCGAAATTCTTCAGAGTAACTGTTTATAACGCAATCTGTAAAGTAGCGCTCAGCAAACAGATGGCGACGGGAACGTTCTTTGAAGGGTTTCGTTTGGTGGCGGTGTTGGATTGAAGGTGTGATGTGTCTGTATTTTTTACCGTATTATAAGTAAAAAGTTATGTGTATAAATAAAGTAACTACTAATTTAACAACTACCTGAAAAAACAAAATATTAAAAAAAAATTGAGTCTGAGGTTGACTCGCGTAGTTTTTAAGCTTAGTTTTTAAGTAAATGTTAAGATGAGGACACGACAGAATGCCAATAACCCAAATATCGCAGAATCAATCCACATCTGCTGACTCGCTGTCCTGCATACGCTTATGAAAGGAACGAAATAGAACAAGAAATTGAAACAGATCTGAGTGAAGATAGTATAGGGATAATAATGGCTGGAAAGAAAAGGAAAGTCTTTTTGGAGTACTGTGTACAAATTGCTAAAAAAGTAATTAAACGAAATAGAACTGATCGGTAAAGTATGCAACCACAATATAGTAGTATATATTAGTTGTGCATACAAATTAAATAAGAAAGTAAATAATAAGTATTATAAGCAGTAAAACCAAATAGAAATTAAGAACTAGATAATAAATAGTTGTAAGAAAATAACAAAATAAGCTTAAAAATGTGATTACAATTTAAGAACCTATTACTTATGTGAACCTATAATAAAGAATGTAGTATTTACCCCTAGAAACCATGAAAACATATACACGCGAAATGTAAAACACATAGTATACAAATAAAAATGTGTAGTATAAGTATTGTAAATTAAAGTGAAGATAAATTATATTTATTTTGTAAGTAGGTTTAAAAAAACACTTTTACACGTCAATTTTTTTTTCGTCATTTTAAACTAGATGAGGCCGGTGTTTCCTAGCTGACTACCCTGAGAAGAAACACCGAAACAAACTCAGGGGTCAAAGTCTCTTTTAAAGTCCATACAGTTAATATGTAATGGTCAAACCACATGAGAACCATGCAGATTTGTCTGAGATGGTCTTTTGAAGAAAGAACCATACAGATTTTAGTAAACCTGTCCAGTCAGTGCAAGCATTTGTCAGTATTCGTAAAGCTCAACCCAGGACCTATTAAGGAGCTCAACGACTTGACGAACAATACCCAGGAAAGGACATTTGGGTAGGCCGCAGAATATACTCAAATTGCCAGACATACGTTAAAATTACTGAAAAGAAAAAAAAAGCAATCAACATTCTCACGTTCACAATAATAAAAGGAAATATATAATTTACAAAATGTAATTTACTTAGTAAAGTAAATATTGATATCAAAAATTAATATTTAAAAAAAGTCAAATAGCAAAATAAAAATAATCTACAATATTAAATTGTAAAATAATAATAATAATAAAAAACACAATTGAAAATAAAAACAAAAGAGAAAAATAAGACAACAGTTGTAGTGCGTACTGAAGCAGGTCAATCCCAAGCCTTTTCGTCCTCAACATAGTCCTTTATAGTGTAAAAAAGCAAACCTTTTGGCAAAGTTTTCGATTTTCAAAGTTCATTATAGAAGCGTATACATTGGCATCTAAATGAGCCCCCGATTTTTTTTAGCCTGGTTGTAGGAACCACAAATTTGTGTTTGTTCTAGGAGAACTGTAATAAAAATAGTTAAGTAATAAAATGTACCCTGGTAAGAGTAAGGTCCTCGTGATAGTGAAAATAAAGACATTAAGAGTATTATTTACCCATAAGAAAAATAAGTATAATAAATATGTAAAATTTGTCAGGCTACAATAGAACAGTCAGTTAAATGGGAATCCCACCCTTAAATGAGAATAAAAGAGGAAGGAAGAAAGAAAGAAATAGTATGCGGAATAAAAGTACGAGAGGAAAGAAAGCAAGAACTGGTATGAAAGAAAAGTAGCTTATAAAGTAGACTCTGATTATGTCAGGGGCAGAGACAAAAAAAAAACACCTAACCTAACTCAGTCCGGACGGTTATTTAGAAATATATAAGTGTGTTTATCAGTTGTCTTTTACTCCTAACACAAGCTCTGCTTAGCTTGGGACTAGACGACGTTGTGTGATATTTGTGGAATATTATTATATATATTTATTATCATAAAAAAAATTGTTAATTTAGTTTCCGATTATGACGATTTTTTTGCGAAACTTAGACTAACCATTAGCTTTATTTGATAAAACATAGTAAATTATTTCGCCAGTACGTATCGTGGTGACATATTGTAGACACTTAATAATTTCATCAACAATTTCCTTGCCGTTGTTCATTATGAAAAATCGTTTAAAATGTGCGAAATTACCATATAAGTAAGTAGGAGAACTATGTTGTAATAATCATATCTGAAAAATGAACCACATTATTGCAATTTTTATTATAAAATCACAATGATGTGCTATGATCACAAAGGAACTAAATTATTACAATTTTTATTATAATATCACAATTATGTGCTATGATCACAGCTGTAGGCTCATGTGGAGTCGTGTGAGTCAGAGTATGGCTCGCGGTTATCATCTTTTTATTCTACTTTGTTTAGCCTGTAACGATAAAAGTGGTCGTTTACGTCGCAGGCTTTATGAAATATAAACTGTTGAAACATTTGTTATTTATTCGGCGCTCCACGCCGCTCATAAATTAATTAGTCCGTTGCGCCACCGCGCCGCGTCTTACTTATTTACGTAGTAAGCGTAGCGCTACCCAACTGACTAAGTGAGAGGTTCCCGTGCTGATTTATGAGCCAATATCTGAAGCAAAGAGATTAAAAGAAGAAGTAGTTCATCGGTGATACCGTTATTATTGATGGGTTCATCAATATTAATTCACCTGATGTTAAACGATAATGTAGTTGACGATGGAGCACTCTTGCCTAGAAGTGTTCTATTCACTATTATATCAGGAAACACAGACTCTGGCTGGGAATTCCACTCCTTAGACAATACACAATGATCGTATTCACAATACGTTTTATGCGTGTGAGTGGGATGTCCACCATATACCAGCGGCGCATCGCCGTACATCTGGTGGTCTGATGATGGAACGGGCTGGGTGAAATTAAATTGTACAATAGGTTATGTGGGCAGGGCACATTGCTCGTAGAACAGATGGACATTAGGACCGAAAGATACTTTAGTGGCGTTTGCGTACAAGAAGACGCAGCGTTGGCAGGCCTCCGGAAGTTGGTTTGGTGAGGACCACGGGAATCCGAGACGCACAGGACCGTTCGTTGTGGCGACGTCTTTCGGCTGAAATGATGTTGCATTTTATTGTGTACCTGCTAGCTTCTGCCAGCGGCACACAAACTTTGAACCCCATTTTAGTCTTAAAGTGCTCGGCCACACTGAAAGCGAGGGTGCGGGGCGGGCGCGGCGCGGCAATCTCAAACGTAAGAACTTCTTTTGAGTGTCCACAGTGGGCACGCGGGCGCGGGAAGCGGCGCGGACAGCGAGACGCGGAACGCGCGCGGGCATCTCACGCCATAGTGAGTTCATACAAGTGGCCACAGTGAGTGCACGGGCGGCAAGCGGCAAACTAGTTCGAGCCATGCTAGAAGTAATACATCGATGTATCGATATTTATAAAAATATAATATGGATTTATCGAGGAAAAGATATGTACAAACTTTCCGAGATTTTCAGTCTTAAAATAATAATTCATTTAGTTCAATCTAGGAAAAAAAATTATACATCGAAGCAAAAATATCGATATTTTTCAACAAGCCTACTTCGGACAGGCACCCGCGCCGCTGCCCGCACCGCGCTGCCAGTGTGGCTACGCAAATCGCGCGCGTTCCCGCTCCCGCGGCGCTACCCGCACCGCGCTGCCACTGTGGCCGCGCACTTAGAGGGTGAATTTTGGACAATCCTCTCTTAGTGCTCGCTCACGTATATTGTAAGCATGTATATACTACCAACCTAATAGTAATTATAACGGAATTCATTTCTAAGTTTTCACCGTCTGTCTGTCCAAACCCTTTATCTTGGGAATGAGTAGACGTATCGAGTTGAAATTTTTTACTTTTATTTTAATACTAAGACACATCAACAATTTAGTTATGTATAATTAGAAGATGGTCCAGTGCAAACAAACCAATTACAGGCGTGCACATCATTCACATTTGCGTAGTACCTACATACATAGTATTTTTTAATTTAAGATAGACTTCGATTAGATTACAATTTAAGTGGCAGTACAATAATTAAAATTTAAATATTAATTAAAGTATTACTATTTACAATTAAAATATATAAATTTAAACAATTTGCATTACAGACTAAACAATAATAATAAAATAAAAACAATTAAATTAATAACAAATAAATAAATATTACAATAAAACAAATAAACGAAGACATTCTAATAACATTAAATATATAGGTACATAATTTAATAATAACAATGATACAAAGTAAATTAAAATGTCTAAAATAATTTACACAATAATATACATCTATTAGATCTACCTATAACAAAAATGTATTCCATGAATTGTTACTTAGCCTTCATCCTCTCTCCTAACTTTGCTGTGCCCGACAGGGTCCATATTAATCTTGACAATATTTTATACCATCTATGTACATAATATGGAATGCAATAAAGTATTGAGTTAATAACGATTAGAATAATCAACTAAAATTAGAATAATTAACTTGCACATTAAAACTATTTGATAACAATCCATAATATAAAATGTCAAGAGAGTTAAACGTGAGCAAACAAATTAGGTAGACTGGATCTGGATCACTCTCGATCTATCTATATGTATATCCTCGCTGTCACAGCAGATCTTATTGTACGTGGTCACCAACCTATTTAAAGGAATAGATCGCCTAAGATTAGTGCGAGAACTTCTGCCCACGAAAGTACTACATGCTTGCTATGTCAAAATCATGTCTGCTAAGGTTCTACGGTTTCGTAAGGAAGACAACCCAAAGTGCTGCTTGTAATTAGTTCTATGAGGACGACTGTGGTACATGAAAAGCAGATACCGCAAAAAATTCTGTGGGACTGTTTCAATACGGATGAACATTGGTTTTGGTTGGATTTAACGGTTGGTATGAACATTGTAAATTAAAATCATGTACTCAAGTTTGCGGTCCTTTGAAGCTGTAAAAAAAAATCAAATTCCTGAGTGAACAAAAAAAAAATATGACCGTTTATGTCGCCTAAAACGTGTGTTTCGACACTCTCAAAGGAATAAAAATTCAAATGGTACTTCCCGTTGACCTAGAATCCTGAAAGGCACGTAAAGGTAAATGTCCAAAATAGCCCTGTATAATAAAGAATAATTATACGGAATACACGATAATTAATGGTCTTTTTTATTATATATATAAGTTGGAAATACTTTTGTAACACTGACTAGCTGTATACCAAAATATATATTTTATAGTATTTTAAGCGACTAATGTCATGTAGGCTAGGGTCGATAATTAGAGATGTCCAATCAATGTAATCGATCTATTGTTTTTTTCCTTTTAAAAAACCTATTAGGTAGGTAGTTACAATAATATTGAAGTGATCAAATCCTATTATTTCATTATGATAATTTTTCAGTTTTATAATGATCGTTTAGAAAAGTGTGTGGTCTACTCATAACTAACTAAACGATTATTTACAACAAATAATACAAAAGCATCTCTTCTTTTGGGTTTCAATCATTTGAAAAAAAAAAAAACTGAATACCATATTAATGTTTATTAAAAAAAAAACTGGATACAGGTGTTATACGTATTATGTAATATTAACAAGTATAGAAGAGTGTTTTAAGTAAAATAAAACATGTCATACTTGTAATGGTATGACAAAAGTTGATGTAAGGTAGTTTGTAACGTATTTATACATCTCAGGACTCTGAGGTCCTGGACCTTTGGAAGGCGTACGAGGGGCCAAAGTCAACTCGCAGAGGCCCTTTAGACAATTTTAATGGAACGTGAAACCAACCGACGATTATCCCTGTACGCGCAATGCTAGTACACCTAAGGACAACCCAGTTGCTGAAAAACTATTGTAACGAACGTGAGTAAAATTAAAAGCCGGTTTACTAGCAGAGAATTTTATTCACCACAAACAATAAGAAATTAGTCCAATCAACGAATAACCAAATCACAATGAACATTAGAGTTTCGTTAAGTATCGCTCAAGGCGTTAGGTAAGATCAGTTCTCACACTTAGGTATCGCACTCGTTTCGCAGTCGAAAACAAACTGACTCACTTCCGGTCGGGAGCTCGTAGTTTTATGCGAGCTAAGAACATTCTAGATACCGACCTTTCCAGAAAATTGTCGTTGCATCGCGGGGTAATAAATTATTTTTATTACAAACATGTACCTCCCTCCTTCAATGCAAATTTCGACTCCATTGTTATTTACCGAAGGTACGAAATCCCTTATCTACCTGCGTACCTACCCACTAAACCTTATTTAATAATAATAGTGGTAGGTACTTTATGTCGGACTTTTCTAGAAATTGCCAGGCCTGGGTACGTACTTCCATTCTAGAAATTTCGTGTAGCAATTACTTTTTAATTATTTGATTCTAATGTTGATTTCATCGAAGATATGGCGTATTCAAGTTTCACGGCGTAACAGTGCCCCCCTCTTAGTCATGCTCGTCCAGAGCATTATTAGATCCGTGTTACGGTGCCAATCTATTCACGTGGACTACCTTAGGCTTCCCTCTTAGCCATTTCTTGATGTAGCTTGTCGTTGATCCTTTTTATCTCAGCGTAAGGTCTTTTCCATCGACCTTAAAGTTTCGGCGTCTTCTCTTTTCGTCGAAGCGGGTTGTGGAGCCAAACCAGTGCTCTTTCCTTAAATCTCTTGGCGTTGGCATTACGGTCGTAGCTTGTTTTCATTTTATCGCTGGTGTTCATAGTATTCATGTACTTACTCGTTTATGCACTTCGTCCAATTGATCTTGAAGGTCATTTACGTAGTTCGTAACTGGCTTAGTCTTATCAGGTGGCACGCCAGTTCTAGCATCGACCGGAAGTCTCATCTCCCTGCCAAAATTCACTCTGGCTGGAGTATGTCTCGTGCTATCATACACTGCCAATCGATAAGACATCAAAAATAGTGGAATACATTCAGTCAAAAAAGTATCGGGAGTGGATGATTTGTTTATGGTTCCAAATTCAATTTTTTTTTTTTTTAGTTGTTAGATTGGCACAACTGTTTTCCATTTTGGCGCGGAGTTTGAGTTGCATCTCTTATTTATATTAAATACAGTGCTGGTTTTAGTAATATCATATATAGTGTGTATTGCGAATTTCATAATGGACAAAAATATCGAACAAAGAGTTTGTCTTAAATTTTGCATCGCCAATGGAATTTCGTGTTCGGAGTCACTGAAAATGTTACAGAAGGCTTACGGTGAATCGACTTTATCAAAAATTCGTGCTTATGAGTGGTTCAAAGCGTTCAAAAGCGGTCGAGATGTGATGGAAGATTTGCCTCGCTCTGGTAGGCCGTCAACGTCTGCAACTGAAGTTAACATCGCAAAAGTGAAGAAAATAGTGACTGAAAATCCCCATTCAACTCTGAGAGAGATAGCCGCCGAACTTTCTGTATCTCACGAGTCGATCCGTACCATTTTAACTAATCATTTGGGTATGAAACATGTTGCTGCTCGGCTAGTCCCAAAAGATCTGAATTTTCTCCAAAAACTCAATCGCATGAAAGTCGCTGAGGACATGCTAGAACGAGTCAGTTCGGACCCAACATTCATGAAACGCATTGTTACTGGTGACGAGACGTGGGTTTACGAGTTTGACATGCAAACTAGTCAACAAGCTTCGGAGTGGCGTCTTCCAACTGAACCGAAACCGAAAAAACCACGCCAAAGTCGATCAAAAGTCAAAGTCATGTTGACTGTTTTCTTTGACTATCGCGGTGTTGTGCACTCTGAATTCTTACCGGAAGGTCTAACGGTAAATAAAGAATATTATTTGAGCGTTATGCGGCGTTTAAGAGAACGAATTCTACGAAAAAGGCCAGATTTGTGGAAAGAAAATTCTTGGATTTTGCACCACGACAATGCGCCTTCGCACAAGGCTATCATTGTGAACGAATTTTTGACCAAACACTCAACAAATACCATCCAGCAACCACCATATTCACCAGATATGGCTCCTGCTGACTTTTTTCTTTTTCCTAAACTCAAATTACCACTTCGTGGCACCCGTTTTCAATCGATAGAAGACATAAAGGAGAATTCGCGGCGAGAACTGAACTCAATTCCGGAAGCAGCGTTTAAAAAATGTTTTGATGAATGGATTATTCGTTGGCGCCAGTGTATCGTTTCTAAAGGAGCATACTGTGAAGGTGATAAAATAAATTTGGATGAATAACAGACATTTTGTGTATTATTGATCTTTTCCCGGTACTTTCTTGACAGAGTAGTATACCGGTCCCAGTCCTTCTGATGGTCATCGACAACCTTAGCTGGGTGATTTTCCTGGGTTTGGTTAAACCTTTCCACCATTCCGTCCGACTGTGGATGCGCAGGTGTTGTGCGTGTTTTGTGAATCCCCAGAAGAGTACTGTGATATCGAATGGAGATCGCATGAATTAGGTTAAAGAACTGGCATATAAAATATACTTGTAAGGATTTTGTTGTTCTAGAATAGGTTTAAAAATTAAGTAAAAAAAGGAAATGTCTAGTTTAAGAGAGATCTGACATAACAATTGTAAAAATGTGCTTTTATTGAATTAATGAAGAATAATACAAAGATCTTAAACGATATCAAGCATTTCATTGTAATAAAAATACGATCCCTCACACAAACCGTCGCAGAGTGCGACAAAGTGGCGAAGACGCCGTGTACCTCAAGCAAGCCAAGTGGGAAAGCGTTAAAAGCTGAGTGATTTGAATATTTGGAAAAGGAGAGATGATGTTCTCAGGCATAGACGAAGTGTGCTTCGAAGATTTTATCGCCGATTTCAGGCAGACTGCCAGGTCAAACAAATGGTTGGAGAGTGATTACGGTCTCATATTAGGCGCATTCCTTCATGGTGCAGCTTTGACTTGACTTTGACTTGACTTGACTTGACTTGTTGGAGAGTGATTACGCTCTCATATTAGACGCATTCCTTCATGGTGCAGCTTACCATTTTTATAATTATACGTATTGTGATGATATGGACTTAGCCACGTTATGCGAATATTGAGGAACGAAGTTTCCATGTGAATGTTTTAATTGTAAACAACGTGCAGCGAGCGCAATATTGGAAGCATATGATATTGAGGAGGAAACCGCAGATTTGCTTGGAGAAGGCGGATCATTAAATGTTTTTAATGAATATAATAATGCTGATTTATATTCTAGCGTGATGATGGACGATCCACAAACTGATGAGCAGAAGGATGACCATGTTGACCAGAGTGATGATAGTGATGACTGGAGCTGTAATATAAGCAGCTTAGTCGATGACGACTATGACGAGACAAGATTGGAGTGTACGGATGAAGTAAAAAACCCGTGCGTCTATTCCAATCATTGTGTGTTCATCCAATTTATATGTTCATCCTATTTCGTTTTCTATAGAATCACAATGTGATCAGGATGATCAAACGAACAAAAACACATCGGCAATGATCACGTTTTGAAAATTAATTACGAAATTAATGATAACGAAACTGGACAGAGTTTTTTCCAGATTGAAGCAGATGATATGGTCCAGTATAATACAAGGGATGCGGTCCATTATCCGTTGGTAACAAAATTAAATATTTTTGATTTTTATTTTCCATAACAAATTTCATTGTCGTGCCACATTTTAATCAAAAAAAAGTATGGCATCAAGGAAGTCCTTCCACACTAAGTTGAATCATCGTGCCCAAATTAAAAATAAAAATTTTATGACAAAAAGGGTTTATTCAGAAGGAAGTCCATCCGCCACCTTCATTTAAATAAAATAAAATTATATTCATTAAAATTTACATTTTGTAATGATAATTTCATAAAACTATCATTTTTATTGATATATAAGTTTTGGAAACTAACTAGAAATTTTGGCATAATCTGATCCCCTCGTTTGTGTTTATTTTTGTATAATTTCAAAGACATAGTTTTAGGTAGTAATGTACTATAAGCTTAATTTCTTAATTATTTATTATAATAGAATATAATTTTTTTATAATAGTTTTACTCTAACTTTAAATTTTACTGTCGCAATGAAATTGAACTGTAAAGTGATGGCTTGAAACACAGTTTTGAATTAACCTAGATCGGGTGGTCCACTAATAAACATTGTAATTCCGAACCACGATTCATTGCACTTTCAATAATATTTTAGTTTTAGTATACTTTTAGGCACTGTAATTGTATGGAAACCTTGTTACTGTTGACTTAATTTTAATTTTTTGTTAATTTTATTTGAATAAAATTTATTATTATTATTCCGTTTATTTATTTAACATAACATATAAATTATATTTTTAAATATTCCAATAAAAAACATTTGAAAATATAAAAAATAGTAGCCCACCGGTATCGGGAACAGACTTCAAGCTATCGGCGGTCAGGGCTCCAGAGAGAGGTTCCTCACCTCTTAACTATACGAGCCGTGTCCAGGAGTACCACTTACTCCCCTTAATCAAGCCCTTGATCCAGCCGCCTAACGCGAGCCTCATAAGATGTTGATCGAGGCTCTTGGCTATTAAGCCATTGGCTGACACGACTATCGGTACAATGATCGCTGAGTCCAAATACCACATGTCGACAACCTCGCGAGCCAAGTCAATATTCTTGATTTGTTTCTCTTTCTCAGCCTTCACGAGGTTCTCGTCAAGCGGAACGGATATGTCAACAATCATTACACGCCTCTCACTTCGGTCCACCACCACTATATCAGGCTTATTGGCTACAATAGTCCTGTTAGTGATAATGGAGCGATCTCAGTACAATGTGATATCGCCACTATCGAGAACTGGGTCGGGCGTATACCTGTAGTACGGCACCTCCGATTCCACATGAGAGTACTTCAGAGCAAGTCGCTGATGTATAATCCTGGCTACAAGGCTGTGTCTATGCAAGTATTCCCCCTTAGCTAAATGAGAACAACCAAAAATAATGTGGTGGATTGAATCAATCGACTACAATTACTATAATTAGTACTAGTGTAGTTATGTACTATAATTTAGGTGTCTTCAAGGCTAGAGTGAATAGGGTCTTAATAAACTAGTGCGCCTGACCATCAATGATTGCATCTCCGCTTACCATCAGGTGGGATCGCAGTCAAGCACTGGTTTATACCAATTAAAAAAAAAAAAAACGATCGGTGACAAGCCCGACAGACGTCAACCGTGCCGTCCTTCACAATAAATCTCCGGTAGTTATTCGTCATGATAACTTCATCCATAATTGCACAGACAAAACCTTCAGTTTCCCTAAAGACAGGTTACGGACGCTAGTTGCCCAACATTGGGACCATGAAGGGCCCGGAAAAAGCGTTCGTGAAGTTCCTTACTCTGCCATACTTCCTTGCGATCGTTAGTGTCAAGCACTACAGGTTTGCGCCAGTTCTCGTTAGCCAAGGAAGGTGGGGTGAGTTCCTTGTCCACTACATCACGATGCATACCCACGTCAGCGGCTAGGAAATATTCCCTGAGACTGCATACCTCGCGATTGTGCAGGGTCTTAGCATTTAGAAAGCCTCGGCCCCCACACTTCCGCGGGATGTACAGTCTC
The DNA here is from genome assembly GCA_949316375.1 of Mythimna vitellina. Classification (NCBI taxonomy): domain Eukaryota; kingdom Metazoa; phylum Arthropoda; class Insecta; order Lepidoptera; family Noctuidae; genus Mythimna; species Mythimna vitellina. Next base: position 220,495 of record OX438686.1, read on the forward strand.
ATCACCGACGACTGTGAGTAATGCATTCAGTTTGCAGTAAGCAGTGTATGAACCCGCCTATCCAGGGCGTCCAGTTCTGTTTGAGTCAATTTGAGTACGCTGAAAGAGTACATCAATACCGGCATGACCCCACCATTGAAGGCGCGCACCTTGTTTCCACCTGAAAGAAGGCTATTGAATACTTGCTTCAATATATTACCTGAGATATTACCTGACCACCTCTCTTCAACCGATAGCCTAGACCTGAATTCTCCAGCAGTGTGCTTAGAGAATTCAAGGCTAGGCAAAACCAAAGTGGACTCAAACTATCACCCTGGAATATATGTCGACATCCTGGATAGCGAAGGACCGTACTCCATTGCCTCATACACAACATCAGGAAGGTGCGTAATAATCAATTTTATACAATTCCAGCAACAATATGAGTCATGTATGAGGAACAGAGTTATTGGCCTTCTTATAATCTATCCAACATGTCAACAGATCCTTTCAGAAACGTCGAACCTGTTGGCCATATGACCATTATCATATCAATGAGGAGCAGATCCTTAGTACCGCTAGACCCGTTCCTACATCTATTCTGAGAAGGTGACATGATCGAATTTTTGTCAATATGACTATTAATTTTGCTTCTCAGTATGGATGTAAGAACTTTATAGACCGTCGGCAAACACGTGATCGGTCTATAATTTTTAGACCCCGCAGTACTACCTGACTTATGGAGCAGGTGGGTTATTCCTATTGTTAGGAACTGGGGCAGCGACGCTTACTCTAAAATAGACTGAAACTGATATGCCAAACAAGCGTGCGATACCACTTAATCCACTTAATCCAGAAATTGTGCAGCCCTGGAGATTTCCAGTTTGGCAACGGACGGAATTGCCCCCATTTGTGGTATTGAATCGCACGCACGCTCGACCTCTCGAGTCCAGTCACCCTCGGTGTGACTGACAGGCACCGACCAGATGCTGCGCCAGAATAAACATGGCGTCATCATCCGGGAGGCGCGCGTCAGTCAAACTTTGGTCCGGTCGCTCCCAAGCCCTGTATACCCACCTTCATTACTCCGGAATGAGCGATTCAGGGTTTATCGCTCCACCCACCGCTTATAACTGCGGATACGGTTTGCCCATGCATACACCTTCTGCTTCAGGAAGTCGATGCGCTCCTTGACACGAGACATATAGTCTGGAGGCTGATGTCAGTCCCCGAAAACATTCGCCTAACAAAGCGCGTCACTCTTGGGCGAGTGTTGCCTCCCTGAAGCAGATTAGTTTGGCGATGAGTGCCCCACCAATACGACGCTCGATCCTGCTTTGCCAAGCCGGCACGGCTGGTTTCGGTCGTGTAGCTACGTCACAGTTTCGAAACCGCTACCAGCGCCATATTCTTATTAGGCATGGGCCACCGAGGTAAGCGTGGCCTAAATTCGAGCGGCATGTTGCGATACTCCCAAATAGCACACTCCAAGGTACTCCTAAATTCATTGTTGCACTGGGTACTTACATGTGTAACGATGACAGTAATCTCTTCGTCAGCATGGTTGGAAAGATGGTAGGACCACTCCACACCACACACTGGTACCACAGTCTGCGACGAAGGAGCAATGACATGGTTACTCATTTCCGTTCGGAGGCGATCAAGTACAGTGTAGTCCAACATAATTATGATTACGCTTGATAACCCGCACCTGATCTGACAGTCGTTGTGCCGAAACGTTGACGGCTGACTCAAGTACCTGAAACTTAAAGAGCATCCCAACACGGTACGCGGTCAGATGGTTTCCTTCCTCTGTAGCCCCATAGTATGAGAGCATGACGTTCTCATTGATGGATTGCGTCCATCACATGCGCTGCACACTTCCGCCGGGAGCTAGGACCCTATCAGAGGCCGGTGGGCCTCGAAGTTTTAAGCCACTCGGTGGCTGGCGTACTCTCCGTCGATGCGCAGGTGGTGGTGACGTGGGCGGAGAAAAATACTCGTCGCTGAAGCTCGACACAACTGCCACGGCCAGTGTCACAGCACTCACGGTGGGGCTGGATTCCGGCGGCGGCTAGGCGGAGCTGAGCGACAAGGCCGGAAGTGGTGGGCGTGCAAAGCAAGCTGCGGCTCTGGTCAAAATTTTTACTATCTTTTTGGCTTCAATTTTCCATAGTTTCCATTATTTCATAGTAGTATATATATGTCGGAGAAGTCAATAGTACGGAAGCTTAAGAACGAATGAACGAGCTTAGTGAAAAGTGACACATGTCACTTTGACAGAATCCGCACTGACGTTTGCACGAACCGAACAGATAAAAGCGGCGACCGCAGAGGGGCGGTGCTCTTTCCTGTGTCGGCAGTCGTGGCAACAACATCGTCTCTCGGAGACTGTTTCACGGCTCGTTGTGTGAAGTGAATACCTAAAGCTTGCATTATAATAAATCAGTTTTATGATCTGGAATAGTTTGTTTATTGCTCGATACCCAGCCATCGCCCACAAAACAGAGTCCCTGGACAGAGCTTCAATGATGATCGGCATCCTTGCGTCGACATATATTTGTTATTTCTTTCTTTTTATTTTCATTATTTTGGGATCTTTTGGGATTTATTAGATTATTTATTGTAAAAAAATGTGAAGAGAAAATGTTTGTTTATCACTTGATTGACAGCCGAGCCACAGATTTTCGCAAGCAGCGCGGCGCGCGGTGCTGATTTAATAACGATAACGTCCCACGTTATCGATGCGATGTCGTCGCGGCCTATTCATTATACACAATTATCTAAACTACACACGAACATTTGCCCACGACATTAATTTCAACTTATTTACTTTTTAAATACCTTATAAGCCTCGACTTATTTCATTTTATTATTAGATAGCATACAAATTACTTTTTTTATGTTGGCGGGAAATGATAATACTATGACTTACAATGATAAGAACTTCCTTCGAAGTCATGTAAAGGTAACGGCTGTCTTCAAATTATTCAATTCAATGGTCGACATTTATTACAGCTACCCACCTCGTCTTGGAGTATTTTTTTAGATTGATTCTGGACAGTAAATACCTACCTATAGCTGTGCTACTCATAAGTAACGACCTATATTGATAATAAGAATGAGAAACAGCGCTGCCTAGCTGAGCGGGCACTCGGCCAAGTATTCATATTGGTGCTCGCTTGTGGCGGAATGCGTCCCGGCAGCGTCGCTGTCACCACAAAATAATGTAACAATGTACCTACTCAGTTCGCGACGCAATACTCAACCCTCTAACCAACTAACCTTCACCGAATGTTAGTGATAACTTTAGAAAAATGTTTTTTTTTTCGTCGCCCGATGCTTTCTGTGGCGACTGGTCGTCTTTTTGGCCGCGCTGTGGAATCCACGTTTGCTGCTAGGTTGACAAATAAAAGTTACACCCAATGGTTTCACCAAACGCCGCACTACACATCCGTATCAGCCGCAGTTAAGTAAATAATAATTCTGTGTGTACGACTTTCTGTGTCAGCGTGTATACGTTACTTGCCCTTTATTAGTACGTCACACGTGGTTTTTAACCGACTTCTAAAAAAGGAGGAGGTTCTCAATTTCACAATCTCAATTGAATTTTTTTTATGTTTGTTCGCGCATAACTTCATCGCTTGCCAATCGATTTGAAAAATTATTTTTTTGTTGGAAAGGGTATACTTCCCAAATAGTCTCATAGACACCAAGTCAAGATCTGATGATGGAATCTTGGTGAAATCGAGGTAACTCCTCAAATATTATAGGCAACTGTATAGTAATTTTGGTATTTTCATCGAGAACTTAAGCATTTACAGTCAAAAAGTAACATTTGATGAAGTGGAACTGATGAAGAAGATCAGAAATGGTCAACGGAACTTCATACTCGCATAGATATCACAATGAAGATAGTTAAGCGATTATGATAATACAAATAAATTAATGGTTCTGAATAGTTCTGTTGAAAATGGTATCATCAAATTGATCTGATGATGATGATGGAGCCAGAAAGTAGGCACTGGAACTCCGTCATTAATCAATGTAACCTAGCCGTGTTTGGGCTTATTAGAATTGTCATGAAATGCACTTTGGCTATAAGGGACTATCGAACTGATCTGATGATGGAGCCGGAAGGTGGAAGGTAGACACAGGAACTTCATAATAAAACAATGTAACCTAGTAGTGTTTGGATTAATTGAAATTGTCATGAGAAATAGGCACTCTGTTTATAAGTATATCCCAACTAACAAGTGTGAAATAAAAAACTTTCTACAAAAAAAAAGATAACCGACTTCACTAAAAAAAACACTAAAAGGATCAAAATAACTTTAATTTCGGAAGTCGGTGTTAAATAAGATACAAATAATACCGAGGAACACTGACTTCCGAAATTAAAGTTATTTTGATCCCTTTAGTGTTTTTTTTTAGTGAAGTCGGTTATCTTTTTTTTGTAAAAAGTTTTTTTGTTATTGAATAATAAATAACTGCATATTGATTGTGAACAGCTGTTCGTCGTCGAACGTTTACCATTGCAATTATTTTGGTCCCAGTCGCAGAGTTACGGTATTACGGTTACTTTCAGCGTTTTAATTTAAGTAACCAACCAACACGCAGTACCTATTTACCGCACATTAACATTTATATATATTTACTTACCTTACACATAATACTTATACATTAGAAATACTTAATGCTAATAAGTAAATAACTGCCGTTCACTCTCAATAAGGTTCAGTTGAAAACTAGCGTCAGGCAACTACCACTGATTGCCATGTCTGGCATTTTTGCTGAACTGGACCTATTTGGCGCAGCCGTGAGACACACATTGTGTCAGTGTTTTTTCTTAGTTGTCTTGAATTTTGTTTTACTGTGTGCGTATCCTTGCGTGCCAAATAAAATATTTTTCTTTTCTTTTCTTTCTTTTATTTACTTTTGCTGATTTCTTTATGCTTGACTTTGTCGGGTTTTTCTTGTTGGTATCAATAAAGAAAAGTTTAACGAATTATAAAAGTTAGCAACAGCCGCCTCGTGTCCGTCATTTAATGTCACGGCTTATTATTGTGCTTCACCTGGGCCTTGTATCTATATTGACAGGTTCTGTTCTGTTAATAACTAATAGAACTTGTTTCCAGGCTGCAGGTATAACTTCGATAAATAAATATACCTATCTATATCAATGAAAGACACACCGTTTAAGATACTAAAAACAACTGTGCATTAATAAGAATAGACCTTGATGATGAACTTCGAAGATATGGAACGGAACTCCTCATAGAATCACAGCAGAACTATCGTAACAACTAAATTTGCTTTGTTTATACGTATACGCAATGACTTTAAGTTTGACTGAGGGGTACTTATTAGCTGTGGTACCGCAACTAAAACAGTTTAAAGTAAAAAAAAAATTACCAAAGAAAAATACAACCGACTTCAATGTAAAAAAAAACACAACAAAGTGCAAAACACTTTATATATAAGTGTACGTACGTACGTACGTTCTAGCCGTTCTGGGTGGCTAGAACCCGGGCCAGTGGCAACAGCATTCTAAAAACAGTCGCGTAGAGTGTGCTTCCCCCCTTTTATGGGCATCTTATGGGAAAGATGAAACTGGAGTCATCTTAGAAAGAAAGAAGAAAAGGAGAAGGTGTGCTGAGAAGGTTGACTTGATACATTTGCTACCAAATACTAAAGAATCTGTGTTTCCTGATGGCTACAACCCGGGAATCTTTAAGTCAAAAATGAATAGGTTTTCCACTCGCCTATCGTCAACTTCGAGCATGGTTTAAAAGCTTGTTACTTCGTCTAACGCAATTCAACGCTATAATTGACGAAAAGGCAACGCGAAAAAAGAGTGATAACGCCTGAAAACTCTTTTAGCATTTGGAACTGGCGGACGACAACAGGCGCCCTAGGCCCGTAGCGCGACTGCACCACGGCCGTCACCTCAAGCCGTCAAAAATTTGACGTTTTTTTTGTTCATTATGTTTTTATTTATATTCTGTGTTTTTTGTGCTAGTTTTTATTATTAATTATATAGGTAAGTGAAACCAATTTTTTAATGTTAAGTACTGGCTGTAGCGATATCGGAAACTGTAGCAGTCAACCTGCCACATCACTTGACTCCCAATTGGTAAGATGCCCCCATTGCTTCCAAGCACGTTATTTTAAAGGCGAACGGGGGCTAAAGATCCACTATGGCAAGGTTCACAAGCCACATAGTGTACCTTTATGCCCCCCAGCCACATCACAAACATCAACACATTTGGAATCACATTGGATAACCTTATCAAAATTAAAAAATTCAACACCAGTGTTAAAGAGAGTTCCCCGAGGCGCGAGACGGTCTGTTGCGCTAAGTTTAGCGCGTTGCGTCCGTCTTGCGACCCAGGAGAACACTCAAAGTGCTTGGGAGGAATTACTCACCTTCCCTTACAGGATTCTACATGTCCAAAAAAAAAATGGCTTCAAAAAAAACATTAATGACCCAAATTAAAGATAATTGCAATAATTCGGCTGACATTTTAGATCTAAATTTACCCCCTTTCAACAACGTTTCCCAGAAAGGTTTGAATTCACATGTAGAATCCAAATTAAGTGAAGGTGACATTAGCGGAGCGGCCAGGTTACTTTTTAGTAGTGATCTGGTGGCGCCTTACTCTCCAGATACAATTTCAGCTCTGGAGAGTAAACACCCAGCGCCTGCGGATGACCTCGCTTTCCCTGACCCTCTTGATAGCCCCAATCCGGATTCATCGTTTTATCAAATTTCAGCCCCTCAGTTAAATGCAGCCGTGAGTTCCTTCAGAAGCGGTTCCGCCGGCGGCCTCGACGGTCTGACTCCTCAACATTTAATAGACCTTTTAAGTTCAGGCGCCGGGGACGCTGGTGAGTCGCTTTTGAAGGAGCTTCTGGCACTAGTCACCCTTATGCTCTCCGGCGGCGAGAACGATGCCGTGGTCAAAGTCTTGTACGGGGCCAATCTATGTGCCCTGCGCAAGAAGGACGGCGGCATTCGTCCCATCGCCGTCGGGTGCACGTACAGGCGTATGGCAGCCAAAATTTGTTGCAGACTATACGGCGAAGCTTTGTCCAACAAATTTCAGCCCCTACAGCTTGGCTTTGGTTCCAGAGGGGGCTGTGAGGCTGCCGTACATGCCCTCTCCACCTTTCTAAACTCCAATAAGGGCGAGGTCATCCTCAAGGTTGACGTTAAAAACGCCTTCAATTCTGTTAACAGGGACACTTTGTTGGCTGAAGCAAAAAAAGAGCTACCAGAAATTTTCGGCTTTTTGTGGCAATGCTATAGGCACCCATCAAAATTATTATACAAAGATAATGTTTTGGAATCTGCAGTTGGATGCCAAAAAGGTGACCCTCTCGGGCCAGTTATTTTCAGCTTGGCTATTCATCCAATCATCCAACAGTTAAATTCAGAATTTAATGTGTGGTATTTAGATGATGGAACTCTGGGAGGTGACGTAGAAACCGTTTTAGAAGATTTCAAATTTCTCAAAAATCAATTCAAATCCATTGGCCTTGACCTCAACCATTCAGAATGTGAAATTTTTATTTCAGACAATACTGACAGACAATCGACTCTACAGAAATTTTATTCGATAGCTCCAGAAATCAAAATTTTAGATAAAAGTTCACTGCACCAGGTTCAGGTTCTCCAATTTTGGAAGACAGTTTTTCTTTATTCATTGACGACAAAATTGAACGTTTTAACAACATTCGGAAAGACTATGCAAAATTAACCTACATTCGGCTTTCACCCTCATACGGTATTGTTGTTTTGCACCAAATTTCATGTACTTTCTTCGCTCTTCCCCTTTGTGGAAGCAGCCATATCTCTTGGACAAAATTGATCAGACCATTCGATATACTCAGACTTCTATCTTAAATGTGGCCCTAGATGACCGAGCGTGGCTACAAGTTACACTACCCATTCGTTTTGGTGGGCTCGGCAGCCGCAAAATTTCTAGTGTAAGTCTACCGGCGTTCCTGTCTTCGGTCCACAGCACTCAACAGTTGACCAATAGAATTTTGAGTCCATCATTGGTAAGCTGTGAGGTGCCGTGCTTGGCCGAGGCCGTAACCGCCTGGGAAATGGCTTGCCCGAACAAGGCGTTGCCCGGGAACCCATTTTCCCAGAGACAGTGGGATGAGCCGCTCTGCAGTTTGGTACGGAATAACCTTATTAACACGTCTACCAATACTGCTGAGCGTGCCCGCCTACTGGCTGTGGGTGAATGGGAGTCGGGCCTCTAGCTACAGACACTACTGTCACCCAACATCAACAACGGTACTATGCTGAGTGACACCACCTTCCGGATCGCTACATGCCTGCGACTGGGTGCTCCTAGCGGAGCTCCACATCGGTGTCAATGCGGTGAAGCATTCGACCGCCTCGGACACCATGGCCTATCCTGCAGTAGAAGCGCTGGTCGGATAGCTAGGCACGCAAGCATTAATGACATCATCCGTCGAGCTCTTGTCACCGCCGGGGTGCCAGCTGTTCTAGAACCCAATGGCTTGGCACGCGACGATGGAAAGAGGCCAGACGGGATGACCATAATGCCCTGGAAGTTAGGTAGGCCTTTGGTGTGGGATGCAACATGTGTCGACACCCTTGCGCCATCCCATCTTCTGAGTACGGCAGGTTGTGCTGGGGCGGCTGCTGCAAGTGCAGAAAACCTCAAACGGCGTAAATATAATAACCTCATCGGAAGTTATATATTTGAGCCGTTTGGGGTTGAAACACTAGGTCCATGGGGTCCGAGCGCTCATCGAGTTGTTCGTGATATTAGCAAACAACTGGTCGACTCTTCGCGTGACCAGAGGGCTGGGCTTTTCTTCGGACAACGAATCAGCATTGCTATCCAACGTGGCAATGCTGCCAGCGTTCTGGGCGCTTTTCCTATCGATATCGATGTGGATGAATTTTTTGATGCCCAATAATTTCTTTTTCTACCCGTTTGGAAATATTATTATTTTTAGTTTGTATATATTCCTATTACGTTGTTAATATTTATTTTTTTGTGTTTCTTATAATTAGTATTAGAATGTTAGCAATTGTAATAATATTGAACAAAATAAAAGTTACTAACAGCTAAAAAAAGAATAGACCTACGTTTTGTCGAGTGTATCCAGCAAGGAAAAATACACTAAAGAACTTGCTTCAAGTTCTTCTCAAATTCCTTCTAACAGAAAAATCACACGTGGGCAGTAGTTGGTTGCGTTACTTCTTATCAGCTCAACAGTGGGACGGGCGGCGTTGAGCCTTTCCTCATATTGTGGTGTCACTCTAAGAATTATAAGTCCCCTCTTTGAGGAGTGGCTGGAAAGGCAACACGGCGTCCTTACCTTCCGCATAACGCAGGTCCTCACCGGACATGATAAGTTCGGGAGGTTCCTGCACCGGATCCGTGCGGAAGAAACGCCCGGGTGTCACCATTGCGTTGACCGCTCGGAGGACACGGTGGAACACACAGTAGAGGTGTGCCCCGCTTGAGCAGAGCAACGCCGTGTCTTCTTGGAGGCAATCGGCGGCGGCGATCTCTCACGCCGGGCCTTGGTACAGGCCATGGTCCGGGGCGAGGAGGAGTGGCAGGCGGTCGCCTCCTTCTGCGAAGCAGTAATGCTAGCAAAGGAGGCGGCCGATCGCGTGAGGCAACGGTCCTCACGCCCCAACCGCCGCCGGGACTCCGATCCCTATTTCCGGCCACCGTAGGCGCAGGCTTGTGGCGAGCAGTGGGTGGCTCGCCGTCCGACCGTCCGGTAACCGTCCGGACCGAGCCCAAGTTGTCGACGGCGCGTACTGTTCCAAGCGCCAATGATTTTCCCACCGAAAAAACAAAACTCTAAGAATGATAACAAAAACATATTGACATGAACAGTGACGCAATTGAATAGTTTTTTTTAATTAATTTATTTATTTAATCAGATGTCATGTTGGTCCATTAATTACAAGAAAATTGTGAGTATGATCTTAAAACACTACGTTCCACAGCAGAGGGCTGTCTAACTTACAAGCTAGTCAAGCAGTCTGCTTAGTACAAACAGGAAGTCAGTGACCAACAAATGATGGATCGTTTATGTACAGACGAACAAAGTTCTGTTGCGTTGAAGTGTTAATATTGTCAAGGAGTATTCTGGACAGTCTGTAATATAAAGTCCACCCTCTGCTAGCATCAAGGAACTTGAACCCTACAGACTAGCCACTCTAGCCAGCATCAGTGCAAATCTACCTCACAGTCAAAAGTTATTACGATTTGCTAGAGAAAGATAAGCATTTGAAAATGAACCCGTTTTTTGGGACAGGTTTAAAACTGCAAAAAAGTTTCAGTATTTAACTACGTAGGTATTAAATTGCGGGTGATTTTCCTGAATGGGGGTCCCCATTCAGAAAAATCCTCCCCTCGGCTCACGGTCGGCGGCTAGGTGAACCGCAAGCAAAGCGATTAACTCAAAGAAAGTTTTAATGCGGCGTTTTTTCTGGCTGCAGTGCGCGGCGTGCTCGAGTGCTAGCGGCGGCGGTCGTCACACTCAGCCTGATTAATTACTGTGAGCAACACGGCATCAGGCGCAGCTCTTACGGCCCGTAATGACCAAACAAAGTAATGTGATTAACTTGTTCAACTTATGTGTTTTTCACACGCACAATTACGTCCCGGTAACTTCTACAATATGAACACTATCAAGCTTGCGCAACTATGTTAACGTACACTACTTTGTTATAGATAGTAGGTACTGTTACTAAATAAAACATAACAGCACGCCACTTGTGAACACTTCAACCTTGCTGAGATAGTCCTGGCAACATGAAGTATGACGTACTTTGTCTTGGCCATCTTGCAGTCGCCGCCGCCAAACGCTTTTAATTGGTCATTAGTTGATTAGCATTGCGCGGTGATTAAGTCTGCGCGAACTGATTTGCTTCCAGATGCTGTTGAACAGAATATCTGTGAATATTTTAGATACCTACTTGTAGTTTCACAAAAACCGCAATAGCTCCGCAGTAAGCGTGTCCATTAAAAACGTTTAAAAAAGATAATTTTTTCACCTGTTATTGTGTTGTTGTCTGGGGCAGGATAGAAAAGACTGTTTTACTTCCCTTAGACCGTGCCCAAAAGTCAAGGTCATGTTTGGTCAACTCCGAAGGTACAGCACTGAATTTCTGTATAGCGAGTGTCCTGTTCTGACTGTTAGACAGCTTTTTATATTGTCGGTCATACTCCGTAAGCTACTCGAGGAAAACAGTAGAATACGGAATGTCGACGCACAAAATATCGATAAATGCTAATACGATGCTACAAAATTGCGATGCACGTTACGACGAAAGACTGTCTCTGCGAAGCCACTACACTTCGATGCACGTTACGGCGATAGATCTTCACTGCGATACTACTTGACTTCGATGCGCATTAACGTGAAAAACTACGGAGCTACTTGACTTCGATAATCTATTGCGAAACATCGTTACTGAGAAACTATTATATAATTAATTAATGTTAATATGTTTTGAATGGGCCTAAAAAATTATAAACCTAAACGCATAGTGAACGATAAAATGGTACATTGATTTATTTGTGAAGCAGCTTCTAATCAAAGTCAAAGGTTTTTATTTCACATAGGCCTACATGGGCACTTACAAAACGTCAGAAGCTAGTGCACGGTTCCAAATTGGTCGTTTCCTATGGAGAAGAACCGGCAAGAAACTCCATGGTCACTCTTTTAAAAAAAAAAGATAGACAGTGTAGACTGGTTAATATTGTACTAAAAAGTACAATAAAAATAATCATAGTAAAAGTTACCTAAGAATCCGCGGAGTCTACAGTGTTCTCACATTCACATTATAAAAAAGAGGCTATATAAATAAAAGAAAGTAAAATAAATAATTACAATTATTGATACGTTAACAAAATAAATAATAATAAAAATTAAAAATAAAATATTGCAAGAGCAATGTGTTAGAAAGAAAAGAAGTATATATTACAACAGTAATAAATTTACTGGCCAATTTAGCAAGATGCTACGGTTAACGACTCAACGCATTGTCGATGTTATAGTGCGTTGAGTCGTTAACCGTAGCACCTTGATAGACAGAGGCCTTCCCCAGTGTCACCACAATAACAAGTCCTGTCGACAGTAACACAGTATACTAGTACAGTTTCAACGTTACCTCTTAATATTATCGCATGTTAATTTTTATATTTTATTAGTGACGTTTAATATAGGTTAGGAGATATTTGTTAAACTGAAAAGTGTTGAATAAATTTATTATTATTTATTATTTAATTATTATTTATATTGCGCAGTCGTGATCCTGACATCCTGATACACCGGCGTACCTACTGGTAGTCTGAGAGGCGAGGTGATCCAGTGGGCGGCACGCCAATCACTGGTCGGTACCAGTTTTTGAAAAAAAATGGGGACATTCGATAAAAAATCACATCTTGGCGTCGGAAAAAATTTCATTCGATAGATTTTTGTATAGTAACAACAATTTTTCCACGATTTTTCTTAAAAATTGTTAATCAGAAATGAAAAAAAAAATCAGTAAAAAATATATGAAAGAAATCCTTTAATATTTTTTTGACGGAAAGCAGCGCTGACCTAAACATCTAACCTCAAAAATTGTAAAGAACTAGTGTTACATGGAATAAAAAAAGAAACAGTCTCTGGACGTGCGACTAAGGTATATAAATATAAAAAAAACGATTTTGGTTCAATGTTATTTATTTTAAAATAGATAATATCCTTTCGACTGTTCGGAACATTTTCAAAAAAACATATTAAAATTGTAAGGGAATTAACTATTTAGTTCAATTAAAAGAACCACTGGTATTCACTTGCAGGTGAGAGGAAATTATTTAATAATTAAATAATTAACAACTAAAACAAGTTCCCTCTCTGAAGCTCGATTGCAATTGGTCGAAAACTGATAACCTATGTGCTAGTAGGCAGGTAGTACCTTCGCCTCGGCATAACGGGGTAATGTTTTAAAAATTCGTCATTTGCATTTTTCTAGTGCACGTGATATAACAGCCGAGGTATTAATGAAATAGTGTGTTTCTGAACCTAGTGTTTTGACTCGGTCGAACATGGTCAGTTCCCGAATTGACCATGTTCGGTGAGAACCTACGTCATGCGGAAGGCGAGGACGCCGTGAGGTCTTTCCAACTACTTGTCAAAGAGAAGACATACCGCCATAATTATGGGGTGACAAGGAATTTCTAAATGATTTTTTTTTTCGGAATCTTTCGTACATACTCGTATGTCTAGCAGTGGACGTGTCTCCACAGAATGATGTCGACCGCTTGGCGGACAGCTTGAGGTCACTGAACAGTTACAGGTTTCAAAAAACAAGCCACGAAGCCCAGTTATAAATACAATTAAAACACTGAATATTTACTTTCAAATGATATTGAAAAATTCTACCAAAATATTGCAATTTCGTGACAATCAAGCAGCCCTTTAAAATATGACATTCGGTATACATATTGAGGTAACGTTATCTGTAGAGCGTAAGGTTAAGTGACAAATATACAGACGAGATAATACTGCTCGCTATTCAAAGCCGGAGCGTACAGTATGACGTTAAGGAACAATCTCACTCCGGACGGTGGCGGTCTCGGTTACGACCCACCGCGCAGCTCAGCGCCGCGCCGCACCGCACCGCGCCACACCGCTCCCCAACGAGCCAAGTCATTGACAAGCCATACCCTTGTAATTACAGTCAGAGTACGCATCCCGGTGTCTGTTCATTAATATTGATTATCACTTCGTGTATCGTTTAATTACCGGTACGTATTAATTGAGATGGAAATCTTACCGAATCACATCAACAATGAATGTAATGTTAACATGAACGCTCCACTAATGTGTTCGGAGGAACGGTGAGAACCTACGCGACGTGTTGTGAGTAGAATTTACACTGGGGTAATTATAAACAACAAACAATACAGCTAGCATGTTCGCCCTTGTATTGCGCCTTATTTAAACTTTAGTTAGGTACAACTTGACGCTCGTACACTTTTACTTGAGTTGCTAACTTCCCCACGACTACTTTGCGCCGCGGCCCGAGTCACGTCCGGTGCGCGGTGCCGTGCGGTGCCGAGCGGAGTGCTTCACGGACGCCTAATGAAATAATAATGATGGTCCCAGGTTTTTGGACAGCAAAATGGTATCGTCCCCGACCAATAGAAAGTTGGGTGTGTTTGACCTATTTGTAAAAGCGGCTCTAATGAATTATCACCTGAATTGGACAAAGGTCGACAAAAACCGCCTACCGCCTATCTGAAAGACAGATCAGCCTAGGAGAGGCCAGTCAATCGAGGATACTGCAATATTGTTAACCAAGGTAAAACCATACTTCACAGCTACTCGAACTTTATCAAGTGTAAGTTCGGTCTTGTATGGAGTACCACTCTCACTTTGGGTTATTCTCTGAGTACCCCGATCCCGAGGCTCCCGTCCTGGAGTACCCCGATTTATTTAGGTTTTGTTAAACTCAATTAACAGTCAGGTTAAAAGTACCGTCAGATGATAACTCAAATACAATTTTATTAATTAGTAAAGTATATTTACCTTAAAAAAAAAGCTTTTCATGGTTAAGATAAATATGGTCTATACTCTTAGCAGAATCGTAAGTTTTAATTATTATCATCATAGTTCCTTTTTAAACGGTTTCATTTAATATAGTTAATCAAAATCCATGGAACATTAACAAAATTTATAAAATACGAAAAATCAGTCCCACTCAGATTTTTTTATAATGTAATATAGTAAATGGTTAATTCGACAATAATCTTTTAGCGTGCAAAATTAGTGTAATGTCATGTCACGTCAGAAATTCATTTGATAATTATGATCTTTATGATTATTTTTTGTAAAAAAATATATAAAAAAATAGGTGCATAGCTATGATAGGGTATGGCGTAAGGTTAACAACTGGTTCATCTTTATGTTGCAATTTGAAGATTCTAATATGCTCCATTAATGTCGAACGCTCGAATGTGTTGGAAGCGCTCTATGTTACCATTGTCATGTGGGCTATGAGGTAAAACTTTATGATGGATTATCTTATGAAGGCGTGTAAATTCAGAGAACAATTGGTTAGTAAATTCGGTGCTATTGTTAGTGATTATAGTCACAGTGCCGTCTCGTAAATGGTAGGCTTGTCCGTATTTCGTGAAAGCGTCAATGATAGTAACGAACTTTTCGTTCTGAATTGTAAAGAGGTTCATGTGGATGATTTCAAGTGGTTTGCTAGCTGAGGGAACTACTTTAAATTGTGGTTTAATGGAATTTCGGTCGTAATTGGCTTGACCGCAAAAAGTACACTCATTGATCTACTTGGTAATATGTTCTTTCATCTTTGGCCGCATCGTCTCTCAGGTCAGAGGACAATATATGGGTATCATATAACTTAATGTCCGGGACATCGGACGGACAGGCCCCTCTGGTCAGAAAAAACATGCATTCAGTTTTACTAACGTTATACATTAGGTCTTGACAGTGAGCATACTTCTCACAGATCTTCAATAACTTTGACAGACCACATACAGGTGCACTCAGTAGCACCATGTCATCAGCATAACTGATATTGTTAAGACAGACATCATCAATATGGCAGCCGACACGAGTGCTGCTGAGCTCCTCTATCAGCGAGTTCACAAACAGGTTGAAGAGCCTGAGCGAGGTTAATCCCCCTTGCCTCACCCCGCACTTCAACCTGTATGGCTCAGAATACGAACTCGAACATCTCACGACATTGGCCTGGTTATGATACCAGAATTTAAAAATCCTACTGAGTTCTTTTGGCATGGCAATGTCTTCTAGTTTCTGCCACAGCACATCGTAATTAACCAGGTCAAAACCCTGGAAAGGTCGAGAAAGCAAGCATGAATGGGTGTTCGTATTTATGTATAATATTTGATAGTTTCCTTCATACACAAGCTGTATCTGTGGACAGTCCAGGTCTGAAACCAAACTGATTGTCGCTAACCTTTACATACTAATCCAGTTGACTATTGAGCAAACCATCAAATACTTTCGCAACGGTAGTGTCAAGTGAAATCGGCCTGTAGTTAGATTTATCAGAAACGTCCCCGGTTTTATTTTTCACTATTGGCACCACCACAGTCTTCATCAGTGCAGGAGGTAAGTACGAGTGCCCTATACATAAGGTACCCCGAGCACCCTAGGCAGGTGCGCACCAGCATGTCTCAAGTGTTCGATGTTAATGCCATCATGACCAGAAGACTTCCCACGCAACATAGAGTTAATAACTTTCTTAACATCTTTTACTGTAACTCTGGCCCCAATCTCCTGACTATGTGGCCCATCACTGTCCACTGACTGTGATGGTCTCAATAGTGATTTTACAGTGAAATGCTCCTTGAACATATCGACGATCACAGTTATATAAACTGTGATCACTGATTCCGTTGACTCTCACTGGAAGGCTAGGTTTGCCATTAAACTTATTGATGGACTTCCAATAGTATCTGAAGTTATGCTTCGAATGGTAAGATGCTAAAATGTAAATTTTTATCTGTTCGCATTGTTCTGACACCACTTAAGACGAGACTTAAAAACACTTTGACTTTTTTGCATTTCTTCAAAGACACTTCCTGACTTGGGTTTTCCACACCATACCCACTGCTGAAATTTACACCTCGCTTCCCTGTGAGCCTCACTAACATGCCTGTTCCATCCAACCACAGGCTTATTTTTACGACACCGAGATATGACATAACTGTCGATGGCTGCCTTTCTTAATATTGAAATTACGTCAGCATTATAGCGTATCAATGTGTTTTCTATGATTTGAATTATTACACACATAATCACTACAGTTGCGAATTTCACTGGGAAAGTCAACAAGTCTTAATCGCTCATGACAAATTTCACTATATCGTTACCGTTAATTGGTATTCGAACAAATTTAGAATTATTTGCTGGGATAATGTCCTCATACAGATTGACGTTACGAGAATTATATACTTTAATTTGATTTGTAGCGGTACGTGTTATTAACTTATAATCTTTTAAGTCTATTTTAGCTTCCCATTTGGATAGTAAATCTAATCCTATAAGTCCGTTAAAATAGTCGTGAAAGCGATAAATGAATAGCATAATTGCATCGGACTCGTTATTAAAACATGGTAACGTTACAGAATAATCATTTTTACTAACACCGTGTACATTTGTGACCACAAAAGGGTCATAGTTAAAGGGGTAATCGGGGAAAAACTTTTGCACAGCCTCGGGACTGATAAAAAAACTTTTTACAAAAAAAAAGATAACCGACTTCACTAAAAAAAAAAAAACACTAAAAGGATCAAAATAACTTTAATTTCGGAAGTCGGTGTTTCTCGGTATTATTTGTATCTTATTTAACACCGACTTCCGAAATTAAAGTTATTTTGATCCTTTTAGTGTTTTTTTTTTTTTAGTGAAGTCGGTTATCTTTTTTTTGTAAAAAGTTTTTTATTTCACACTTTTTAGTTGGGATACACTTATAAACAAAGTGCCTATTTCTCATGACAATTCCAATTAATCCAAACACTACTAGGTTACATTGTTTTATTATGGAGTTCCTGTGTCTACCTTCCACCTTCCGGCTTCATCATCAGATCAGTTCGATAGTACCTTATAGCCAAAGTGACAATTCAATTCATGACAATTCTAATAAGCCCAAACACGCCTAGGTTACATTGATTGATGACGGAGTTCCAGTGCCTACCTTCTGGCTCCATCATCATCATCAGATCAATTTGATAATACCATTTTCACCGGAACTATTCAGAACCATTAATTTATTTGTATTATCATAGTCGCTAAACCATCTTCATTGTGATATCTATGCGAGTATGAAGTTCCGTTGACCATTTCTGATCTTTTTCATCAGTTCCACCCCATCAAATGTTACTTTTTAACTGTAAATGCTTAAGTTCTCGATAAAAATACCAAAATCACTATGCAGTTGCCTATAATATTTGAAGAGTTCCCTCGATTTCGCCAAGATTCCATCATCAGATCCTGACTTGGTGACTATGGGACCATTTGGGAAGTATACCCTTTTTAACAAAAAAATAATTATTCAAATCGGTTGGCAAGCGACGGAGTTATGCGCGAACAAACATAAAAAAAAATTACAAACATTCGAATTGAGAACCTCCTCCTTTTTTAGAAATCGGTTAAAAATAATAATAGTAATAATAAATTATTTATTATTATTATTATTATATTCGAGAAAGATAAACAAATTAAGTATATTGACTTGGCTCGCGAGGTTGTCGACATGTGGGATGTGGACTCAGCGATCATTGTACCGATAGTCGTGTCGGGCAATGGCTTAATAGCCAAGAGTCTCGATCAACACCTTAGGAGGCTCGCGTTAGGCGGCTGGATCAAGGGCTTGATTCAGAAAGCGGTACTCTTGGACACGGCTCGTATTGTTAGGAGGTTCCTTTCTCTGGAGCCCTGACCGCCGGTAGCTTGGACCCTGTTCCCGATACCGGTGGGGTACTATTTTTTATATTTTTAAATGTTTTTTTTTTTGTATCATTTTGTTTAAGAAAAATATTTAAAAATGTAATTAATATGTATTTATAGTGAATAAAGGAGAATTATTTATTACCCAAAGAAAGAAAAGAAATACATGACATGTTACATATAAGTTTAAGTTCTTTTTACATGTTTTGTGAATAATGTCCCCTATGCTAGGAAAATCCTGTGTTATAGGAGACAACCATTCGTCCATTTATTACAATAAATAGAATTCGATGAACCAAACGTGTAACAATAACAATAATTTATGTACGTGTGAGTACGCATTCTGGAGTAGTATGTTTGTGAGAGGGAGAGTGTGAGTTTGTGTGTGTGTGTGTATAAGTGACGGTATGAGTGTGATGGTGTTTGCGCGTGTGTATGGTGATTATATTGAAGATTTATATGGATGAGGGTTTTACCAGTGATTCTGTCTCGTCATAATCTAGGGTTAGTAGAAAAGTTTTAATTGTATTTTTACATTTGTATGTATTTTGGGAGTTGATGTCTAGCTTTTGGTGTATTTTGTTGTAGATGCGTGCACTTAGGTAAGTAAAATGTCGCCGAGCGAATGTGGTGTTTGTGTGTGTTGTGGGGCATGGCGGTTTAGATCTTCTTCTGGCTGTAGGGCTGCTATTTTTGTTACAGGGAAGGGTTGGATGCTTTCTCATAACTGTGCGGAGGATATAGAGTGGTCGGACCGTTAATGTTTCAAATCAAATTCTGCGTATAATTGCCGTGTAGGGAATCGAAAAGGTCTTTTTAAGGTAACTTTTATAACTGCTCTTTGTGCTCGCTCTACTTGAATAATATCGGTCTTGGCAGCCCCTCCCCACGCCGTGATGCAATAGTTTAGTATCGATTCGCATAGTGCCAAGTAAACGATTTTAAGGATGTTGCTATTGGCAGATACTCTTAGTTTTTTAAATAGGTAAATGAGTTTTCGTACTCGCGCGGTCATTGCCTGTAAGTGTGGTTTCCAGCATAAACAAGAGTCTAATTGAATACCGAGATATCGTATTACTGATGCTCTGGTAACAGTGGGGCAAGAACAGAGGACGGAGAGGTTGGTACATTTGTGTGCTTTTATTGATAAAGAACCGTCTGAGGGAAGGGTGGAAGGTCTCAAGCCAAAGGTAATGAAGTTGGTTTTTTTTACGTTTAGGGCGAGGTTGTTTTTTCCCAACCATAGCATCACTTCGCTCAGTCCCCTTTCGCCAATCTCTTTTGCTGAGATTCAATCACGGTCATACGACAGATTTACTGTGTCATCTGCGTAAGCTATTATTTTTGTGGAGGGGAGGGATAGCTGACAGAGTTCGTTGACATAGATTTGAAAAAGAAGGGGACTGAGAAGACTTCCCTGTGGCAATCCGACAACCACATTACTTGCGTCACTAATGTATTCTCCAATCCTAACGCACTGTAACCTATCAGTGAGAAAATTGCTGAACAGAGTCAGAGCAACGCCTCGAACTCCGATGATTTCTAGTTTAGAAATCGGTAGAGGGACAGAGACAGTGTCGAACGCCTTTGAAAGGTCTAGAAAAATTCCTAAACATTTGAATTTATTTTCAACCCTATCAACCACAAAGTCGAGTAGGGATGCCACTGCATCTTCAGTTGACAATCCGCGTCTGAAGCTGAAAAGACTGGTTAGCGTTAGTGTCTATCAAAAATTTTAGATGTGGGTAAGAAATTTCTATGTATGGTAGTTGTCTTTGTGTCTGTAAGTTAAGATCTATCTTTGCTCTTTTGATGTATTGTCCTTCGGAAAATGTTGCATCTGGTCGCTGGGACCTGGTTGTGGTTCCATCTCACTGGTTGTCTGACTGTCATAAATCACAACTGACACAGACAACTTTTTGTTATTGTACGCGTTGGCGGCTCGTGGCTGGCCCAAGTGTCGACGATGCAGTTTTCATGTGTCTGACGTCAATCAAATGAACTGCTGGGTCGTCGATATCCATTAAGGATCCGTATGTAACACAGCTTTAAGGGACCGCAGACCGGATTATATGGTTTTAATTTCCACTCGATACCTCCACGCGTTCCTGAGATAAAGAATATTGACAGACAGACGGACGGACGACAAAGTGTTCGCGCCTACGGTGGCCAGAAATCGGGATCAGGAATCCAGCTGCTAGGGCGTGAGGGTTGCTCTCTCGCGCGTGCATGTGCGGCCTCCTCCTTTGCTAGCATTATTGTTTCGCAGAAGGAGGTGACCGCCTGCAACTCATCCTCACTCACTGCCATGGCACGGCGCGAGAGATCGTTGCCAGCGATCGCCCCCACGGGAACACGGTGTTGCTCTGCCCAAGCGGAGCACACCTCACCATATATTTCACCGTGTCCTCCGGGCGGTCCAGACAGTGGTGACACCCGGACGTTACTTCCGCACTAATCCGGTGCAGGAACTTCCCCAGCTGACCATGTTCAGTGAGAACCTGCGTCATGCGGAAGGTGAGGACGCCGTCAGGTCTTTCCAGCCACTCCTCAAAGAGGACTTACCGTCATAATTAAGGCATGCCCAGCACTGGGTTACGACAGTCGCTGTTGCCAATTCACAATGATTTGTCAGAGTTTCGTCCCGGCGTTGCGTTGCGATCTCCACGCGCAAATCGTGCATGCGTGCAAGGACTGTTGCCTCCAGATCCCATGGTGGCAGTCCCGAAAAGAGGCTCACCACTTTGCGGGTTACCGTGTGGTATCCCCGCACCATCCGTATGGCCATAATCCTCTCTTTGGCAAGCGTTCAGCTGAGCCGCCGGTCGCTTTCGCAGTGACGGCGCCCACACCGGCGCTCCATAAAGGGCCCTGGTCTAAACGATGCCTACATAGAGCCTCTGGCAGGAGGCGTCTGGACCCCCTAAGTTGAGTAGGAGCCGCTTGAGGGCAGCCCCAGTCCGATTCAGTTTGGGAGCCAGTCATTGGAAGTGCTCCTCGAAATTCCACCAGCAGTCGAGGACGAGTCCCAGGTACTTAATCGTCGACCCGACGCCGGTGTGTGAGGAATAGTTTTCATACCGTTAATTGGGAACGTCGTGGTAGCGCACTCCGAGGGCCGTAAAAACACATGGCCTCGGACCTGTGCAGCGCCACCTCGAGGCCCAACTGCTGGATCCTCTCAACGACTGTCGCAACCCCGCGTATCGCTAGTTCGACCGCCGCCCGGCATGACTTTCCCTGCGCCAGGGCCAGTGTCGTGTGCGTAACACACCACGCTGACCCCGTAAGGGAGGTCGCCGCGAAGCACGTAGTCATTATTGATCCTAGTACCGATCCCTGCGGAACACCGCACGACATCTCTCGCTGTTTCTATTCTCCCTGGTGACCAGGGTAGATAATGTGACTGTCTGACAGGTAGGCCTCGATCACACGACAGAAGTAATCGGGCACCCGGTAAACCGGAGTGCCCTCCTTATGCTACTCCAGGGCAGGGAATTTAAGGAATTGGCGATGTCCAAATACACCATCAAGATACACCTGCCCTGGGACACCGCATCCCGCGTCGTGAGGGCTCGAACGCGTATGATGAGATCCATCATAGAGCGATAGCCGAACTGGCCATCCTCACCCGTGCTAGGTGCGTGACGAGGCAGTCTGCAATCACTCTTTCAAAGAGCTTGCCCACCTCGTCGAGAAGCACAGTGGGCTGGTATGCGGACGGAGAGTCCGCTGGGCGACCCGGCTTTGTATTGAGAACTACCCTCCTCATTAACTAAAGTTGCAGATGGAGATTTGCATTTGTTTTCTTCTGCCACACATATTCGTGGCAATCAAACAGGACCACTGTCCTCTCTTTATAGCTATCAATCCCCGATGCACTTTGTTTTGTGTTCATAGTACACGGAAAATAATTAACTATCGACGTATTTTGTAACGACTCAAGATCCAATTTTAACTGTTGTTACTAGTCGAATTGTTCCCGTATCTGAGTCATTTAATTTTGTAATTTCAATAAATCTTTTAACAACCTTGTAACAATCACATGGTCGAATAGAACAGGTGGATGATCTGCAGGTTTCGAGCCACGAAGGTTGTGATTTCTCCCGGGTCTGTTTCTTTTAATAAACAGAGTATGTCATCAATGTTTCGAAGCATTTTGCAGTCCCTCTTTCTTATTTTTGTCCGTTTTACCGTTGGAATAGAATGGAAAAGCAGATCTTTAGCATTTTTGATATCGGATTCCGAAAAACTACTGCATATACGACTGAAGCTTTCTTCATCCATAAAGTCCATCTTATTGCATATAAACGCAAGCACTTCGTTTTCAACATTGCACGATGTACACTTTACCACGTTAGAAGCCATTTTCAAGGACACGACACTACCGATCGGCAGTCGTGCGTGTTGTGGACTGATCAAGATCAAATTTAAAATTAATGGAACTGTATAAAGTTCTTTATTTAGTAACCAGTGTGTGGTATGTTCGTTGTAGATGAATGATAAGTACGTTTTCGTTCTTCTTCTCGTCATTTGTCAGGGATAGTTATTGGGCTCGAGGATATAATACTAAGCATGCGCTACACACATATACACGCTACACAGCGAGTAGTACAGCGTAGTCACGCCATTAAAACCGAAGCATTTTGTTATTCGATGTGTGCATGCGTGAGCCAGTGTGTGTGGTAGATACACACACAGACGCACACTGCATCGTTTAGCACGAGAGTAAACAAATACAAACGGGCCTGAATTATTTAAATGTTCGGTGTCGCAGATCAGACATAAAGCCTCGCAGGTGAGCCGTGAAGCTCGCTCACCCGTGTATAATGTAAAGAAAACATCTCTGTGTGGCGCGGGCCGCCTGCTGCTTGTGCCGCCCGCTTACATCCGCACTATTGCGATCTGTTCCCGCCTTGTAGACAACTCAACCATATCTTTGCTTGAGTGAAAGCAACCTCGCACAAAACTACTTTTTTACAATCAGAATACTGATTGTAAAAAAGTAGTTTTCAAAGGAATATTCGACAGGAATTTAGACTGTCATTTTCAGGCATAAAGTGTATAGCGAATAACTCTCCATGGCTTTTTTAAATCTGTTTCAAACTATTGTTTTTGATCTTAAATGTTTTCGTAACGTTTATGTATCAGTTAATAGTATTGGAGAACAGCTCGGTCGCTCGCTCTTAAACGTTGAGTTGACAAAGTTGGGTGAGCCGCCGCCGCGCCGCGCATGGCGAATACAAGATAAAACGGAGTTTGAAGACAAGTGTCAAGTTTACATTGTAGCTGGAGCTCAGGACCGCGACGATAACTAGGGAGTAGTGACTGCCACTGAACTATAGATACAACGACGTCTTTCACTCCATAGAGGTTAGGCCGCCTATTGTACTTCATATTTAGTAACTTGGCGGATATTATGGTTCGCTGCAACGAAAACCAATGCATTTTATTTTAAGTATTACACCATGACTGTTGTCTCAGTAGACAGCACTCGACAAAGACTCCATTTGTCGAGTAATATCAGCCAGATATAATTACGAGCAAATATCATGAAGAATATTCTATAAAGCACTTTTCTTCTACAGCCATCCATTTATAGCGGTACTCGGTAATTGAATTGGTGTGTTATCGTCGGGTTGGCGAGATCGCCCAACGCTACCCGATCGCGGTCGAGCTGAGTCCAGAGCAAGTGTGTGCCAGCCAGCGAGTGCTGTAAACGTTTTATATCTTAGCGGGTACAGGCTCGGTTCACGCCGCGCGCTGCAAGCACACGCCGAACGCTCCACACATGTCCTGTCACCCTGCGCCCGCTCTCAGATCGATTCCCTGTATTCCTGTGCGTTGCCTTGCACCGATACTTATGCAAGAATGTCAATCAGTGCCGCTGGCACCGCCTCCGGCTTTAATGAGGAATCCACTCGTGAATACAATT
This sequence comes from Mythimna vitellina, assembly GCA_949316375.1. Lineage (NCBI taxonomy): Eukaryota > Metazoa > Arthropoda > Insecta > Lepidoptera > Noctuidae > Mythimna > Mythimna vitellina. The sequence goes on from OX438686.1 coordinate 244,922, forward strand.
AATCGTGACTTCAGCGACTAAACTACTGTTTTACTAAGTTTAATGATGTCACCGCGATGGCTGCAAAACAACCTCATCTATTTCTAAATCGACACGTGTTAGATTCTAATAGACTCTCAAAGTTTAAATGTACATATTTAATTCAGAAACTGCTTTCGTAATTGCGTCTCTTTTGCTCTCAGATTAAATAAATGTGGCGACTTGACAGTATCGTTTAATCCGGCTCGGCCGTAGATTCTTAAAAGATTATTCGTTAATATCCAATTGACCAGTCGAGCAGACATCAATATTCAATTTGATAGACCGATCTCTTAGAAAGTCAGACATCCAATCATGTGTGATCAGTGGGTTAACCGAAATAAGGAAGCTTATCGCTTAATAAGGCTTCCGTGTAAGACCTTGTCAAAAGTCTCCGAGATGTCGAAGGAGACTGCTGGCGCTTCCCTGTGCTTCGGAAAGGCCTCATTTCAGATGTGAATGAAATACACTAGAAGATCTCCAGTTAATCATTTTTGCATAACTTAAGTGGCAATGGGCAGGGCACATTGCTTGCAGAACTGATAACCGTTGGGGCCGAAAGGTTAGGAAGACGCAGCGTTGGAAGGCCTCCTACAAGTAGGACCGATGACCTGGTAAGGGTTGCGGGAATTCGATGGATGCAAGACGCATGGTACCGTTCATTTTGGCGACAATTGGGGAAGGCTTATGTCCAACATTGGCCGTCTTTCGGCTGAAATGAAAGATGATGAAGGATGTCATTTCATTCTAGGTATGCTAGGGTATGTATATTATATACCTACCCTAGCATACCTAGAATTATACTAAAAAAAATTAAACATTCGTTTTAGTGTATGGGAAACCCGAAACACGTGTCATGGTCTAGTGACCATGACACGTGTTTCGGGTTTCCCAGGTGTTTCGAGTTAACGAGGCAACTGAGGGGTTGTGTTATTGCTACGCCATGGGCGTAACTAGCATTTGTTCAGAAGTGTGGCAAAATTATGGCATCTCTCGTATTATCTTGTCAGGGTCTCAAGGCTGCAAAACCAAGTAAGGCCCTTCGCCCCGGTACGAATAAATCTCGTATGGCTTAAATCAAACTAAAATTGCCAGCCAAGCAAACTAAAATTGGGTCTTATCTCACCAATTGCAAGGCTTTTCTTCTGAACTTTCATACAACAGCTGCATTCTCCCTTTTCTGTATAAAAGCGAGAACACAGGACATAAGAACGAACTAAGCGAACTGGAAAATATATATGCGCCTATATGATAGAATTTAGAGTCTTTAAAAAAAATCTGTATACGTCTCAGTCGTCCTTATGATAGATAAATAGATAGAGATATTCTTTGTTGTACAGGTACACCAAAATTAAAATTATATTAGGAAAAGGAATTTATAATTAATAGGCTGTCACAATGGACGGTCTAAACGCTAAAAGCGATTTTTTACAGACAACCTTTCCTTATTAGATTTTTTCTTTCAAATATCAGTTACGTTGAAAACTTATGGAGAAAAGTTTGAGAATGAAAATGTAAGAACAAACGAAGAGAGCTCCAATTTTTTTTTTACTTTTTAATCGCAAATGTTTTTAGCTGGTCCTGAGCAGGGTGGGACAAGCAGACCCACTTGCCCCACCCTGGGTAGGCTCATTTACCGCACCCAGCTGTGAGCCAATGCCCGCTATGACCTGCCGTGACCTGTATTGTATTTGTGTCGGTGGGTGTCCAAGCTGTGACCTTTTTTTAAATTAAAAAAAAAATAACATGTAAAAATTATTGGAATCGATTCTGTTACTGATTCTGATCAAACTATATTCAGGTTTCGCATCTACTAAAAATAATATTGTATATATAGGCAGGCCAGGCGCACAAGTTCTAAGTAAAATTGCTGAGATCGGCAACTTTAATTCCTAGTGGTTACGCAGTACCGCTCGCTTACTCGATAATCCCAACTTGGCAACCTTGCTGTAATCCCAACTTGGCTCTGTAATTGTTATGTCTCACGTCATTTGCTTTGCGTATACCAGTATCGACTTGTGCTAGGTACGCCGCGTGCTTTGCATCAGCGCGCTTACATTCGGCGCCAAGCTGTGGTAAAGCTTCGTTATACATGGTTACGTCAGAGAATGGAATGTAGTAGTCCAACCCTCACCGCAACACATCCGTTATGGCGACTGCACAAAAATAAGAATATCGCATTCATCCAATACCATTCTGCTGACGTGACACAGACTTCACTAGGCAGTGGTTGGAACTACCCGAGTCAATGACCAACGGTCGTTGAACCAAGTGCAGATATCGACACAGAGTAGCAGACAATACAGTGCAGAATAGTAGATAATTAATTTTGACTGAACAAGTGGTAAAAAAGGAACATAAAAGTACATAATATATACTTGAGCGAGTCTACGGTACCATTCAAGAGAAAATCACACATTGATTTATAGGAATATAAAATAAGTTTACTTTCTATTTACTTGCTGCCAAATGTACCGCCGTACCGGATGATCTATCTATACCTACATACACAGAAGTAGGTATTAGAAAATATTTTCTAGCAGTACATTCCGATAAACACGTTCAGCAGTAATGAACAAAGACACAAAAGCAGGCATAAATGACAAACAAACTAATCTCGAGGAATACTTTGACTTTATTATTCCGGTAAGTACGACTCTGCAAGCTGCTAACAAAAAGAATGAGTTTGGATTGTCTCGAGTGCCGGCACGATACAGGACCGAGCCATTAATCAGTGCTAAGTTATGACATCTCGAGATGTCCTCACAATTGATCGGTGCGGTCCCTATCGCACAAGGACTCTTGAGCGGTGCGACAATCACCGCCGAGCACCGCCGAGCACCGCCGAGCACCGCCGAGCATGCCCAAACACCGCCGAGTTGAGGCGAATACTGGCGAGCTAACGAACCGATTGTTTGGAGTGGTCCGAGTGTGCGCCTATTGTCAGCGTCTCATTTACAAGCTAACTAAGAATGCTAACAGCGCGCGGAGAGCCCTCTGCCCCGCCTGGCCCGGTGCCTGGCGCCTCGAGCGCCCTCGATACAACACTCGGATTCCACTCGCTAAAAAGCGCCCACTATACTACTCAACTTTAACTTTAACTTTAAGATGTAGATTAACTAACAGTTAATCTACATCTACACTTATCTATATCTATATTTTTATTATTACATATAATAAAACAGTAAAAGTATTTACTGGCGCAAAAACTACTGAACCGATCTTGTTCAAATTTTGCATACATAATCCTTATAAGTTAGGTCAACTTATATAGGCTATATATTATCACGCTATTTGCTATGGGGGATGAGCAATAATCCAAAATGTCGGTATTGAACGACATTTGCCGCGAGTTCGATCCCCAGCTATAATTAAAAAAATGGTCACTATTTTATCTTATTTTTTGTATTAAAATAACTTTTACCATTTTTTTTTCAAAATAAGATTGACATTTCTATTCGATATCTTTTAAATATTTTGTAAAAACTAATCAAAACACATAATGAAATCAAAGCCGCGAGTAAAATCACTTACTATAATGTTACATTATTCCATTTAGCTGCAAATTTAACTTCTGAAACGAAAATCATCATGCTATCATCGATTAGGATCCAACCAATCAATTATGACGTTTATATAAGAACGTCTATTTTAAAACATAATCATCGAAGACCGTAGCGCAGTGGTTTTGTATCTAGACTTGCATGTAATAGTAAGGTTATTCGAATCCCGTATGGGCTCCCTAAGAAGAAATTTTTGTTTTATTTTTTCACCGTAAATAAGATTTTTTTTATATTTTTGCATGATTACAATTTTTTTTATGTCTACACATACATTCAGTCAAAAAAGTATCGGGAATGGATGATTTGTTTATGGTTCCAAATTCAAATTTTTGTTTTTTTGTAGTTGTTAGATTGGCACAACTGTTTTCCATTTTGGCGCGGAGTTTGAGTTGCATCTGTTATTTATATTAAATACAGTGCTGGTTTTAGTAATATCATATATAGTGTGTATTGCGAATTTCATAATGGACAAAAATATCGAACAAAGAGTTTGTCTTAAATTTTGCATCGCCAATGGAATTTCGTGTTCGGAGTCACTGAAAATGTTACAGAAGGCTTACGGTGAATCGACTTTATCAAAAACTCGTGCTTATGAGTGGTTCAAAGCGTTCAAAAGCGGTCGAGATGTGATGGAAGATTTGCCTCGCTCTGGTAGGCCGTCAACGTCTGCAACTGAAGTTAACATCGCAAAAGTGAAGACTGAAAATCCCCATTCAACTCTGAGAGAGATAGCCGCCGAACTTTCTGTATCTCACGAGTCGATCCGTAAAATTTTAACTAATCATTTGGGTATGAAACATGTTGCTGCTCGGCTAGTCCCAAAAGATCTGAATTTTCTCCAAAAACTCAATCGCATGAAAGTCGCTGAGGACATGCATTGTTACTGGTGACGAGACGTGGGTTTACGAGTTTGACATGCAAACTAGTCAACAAGCTTCGGAGTGGGCCTTCCAACTGAACCGAAACCGAAAAAACCACGCCAAAGTCGATCAAAAGTCAAAGTCATGTTGACTGTTTTCTTTGACTATCGCGGTGTTGTGCACTCTGAATTCTTACCGGAAGGTCTAACGGTAAATAAAGAATATTATTTGAGCGTTATGCGGCGTTTAAGAGAGCGAATTCGACGAAAAAGGCCAGATTTGTAGAAAGAAAATTCTTGGATTTTGCACCACGACAATGCGCCTTCGCACAAGGCTATCATTGTGAACGAATTTTTGACCAAACACTCAACAAATACCATCCAGCAACCACCATATTCACCAGATATGGCTCCTGCTGACTGTTTTCTTTTCCTAAACTCAAATTACCACTTCGTGGCACCCGTTTTCAATCGATAGAAGACATAAAGGAGAATTCGCGGAGAGAACTGAACTCAATTCCGGAAGCAGCGTTTAAAAAATGTTTTGATAAATGGATTATTCGTTGGCGCAAGTGTATCGTTTCTAAAGGAGCATACTTTGAAGGTGATAAAATAAATTTGGATGAATAACATACATTTTGTGTATTATTGATCTTTTCCCGGTACTTTCTTGACAGAGTAGTATAATAAATCTGTAGAAGTTTTTAGTTATGTGCGTATTACGCAAAATGTTAGAAATCGATAACTTTTATACATTAAAACTGTGTGTAACTATATCAATATAATATAATATATCAATATTACTTAGGCTTTGTTTCATCGCAATATATGAAATACAAACAATATGAATTTAAAGTTTTCAAGATGTGAAATAATTATGACCCCACACGCAACTCGCAACGCCATCTAAAGACTCAAAGTAGAAATAATGATGACAATAACAGTTGAACTTCAATATAGTTGAAATTTGATAGATAGCATTGTGTATTTTACGTAATTAATAAAGAGGCATTTTTAACAATCCTACTGCTTATTTTTATTATTTTTTCCCCATGGTTGTAACAAGCTAATTGACCGAGATTATTCAAGGGATACTAACCAAAGGCTATAAAAGTAAATACCTATGTGTATTTGGAAGGCCCTCAGGTGTGCCGATGACCTGGTAAGGGTCGCGGGAATCCGATGAATGCGAGACGACTCACACTTGAGGAGGTCTATGTTCAACAGTGGACGTCTTTCGTCTGAAATGATAATGATGATGATGGCACCTTTTTTTCTTTTTGTAAGGGTGGAAATCATTTTTCAAAAGTCAAAAAGTTAAAAGTTTTGTTATATCACATAGGCCTACATGGGCATTTATAAAACGTCAGAAGCTAGTGCACGGTTCCAAATTGGTCGTTTCCTATGGAGAAGAACCGGAAAGAAACTCCATGATTACTCTTTTAAAAAAAATTGTTGTTACAATATTTCCATATTACAGCGTAAGTAGATATTATGTAAGGACAGTGTGGACTGGTCAATATTAAACTGAAAAGTACAATAAAAATAATCATAATAAAAAGTAGGAGTCTACAGCTTTCTCACATTCACATTATAAAAAAGAGGCTATATAAATAAAAGCAAGTAAAATAAATAGTTACAATTATTAATAAAATATGATACGTAAACAAAAAAAATAATAATAAAAAAAGAATTGCAAAAGCAATGTGTTAGAAAGAAAAAAGTATATATTACAACAAATGTGGAGCAGTTAATGGATACATTTACATTCAATGACTTCTCCCTCTCTGGTCGGAGCGGGAGGGCGTGTCAATCTTATACTGTCTAAAACTACACCTGTGTCTTTCAGTTGCCCTTTGTGTCATCACTTTGAGGATTGCGTGGATCACTACGCGCTCTTGACGACTGGGCTCGGTCCGGTCAACTACAGGACGGCTGGACGGCTAACTACCCATTGCTCGACGTCCGCAAGCCCGCGTCTACAGTCGAGGTTGGAATCTCGGCTCGTCGTGAGGATGTTCGTTCCATCACGCGTGCGGCCAGAAGGCCGCACGCGTGATGGAACGAACATCATGGAGCGAAGGAGGACCGTCGCTAGCATTTCGGCTTTGCACAAGGAGGCGATTGCCTGCCATTCCTCCTCGCTCTGGAACCTGGCTCGAACCACGGCCCGGCGCGAGAGGTCACTGATGCCGGTTGCCTCCACAAGGATACGATGGTGCTCCGCTCTTGCAGGGCACACCTCCACTGTATGCTCCACTGTGTCCTCCGGGATGATGGCACCTTGCGGCCTAATAATGGAGTGTTTTATTATTTGCAGTCACTGCTTCATATAAAACGGGGTCGAATGTTTTTTTCTGATCACAGTTCGACAACGTATGATGTTTGGACGTTACCTCCTTGCAGTGATTGGTGACCAACACTGGAACAATCCTCTGAGGGAAGGCCACTCTCAGGGATAACACTAATCGGCTGCTACATTTGTTTACCGCAATTTCATTGTTTTATGGATACACAAGCTCAGGACTGTTGTAGGTGTTTCAAACGGTTTCTGTTCCGGGTTCGGTTGGGAGTACCCTGATTTTGCCAAACACCCGGAGGACCCGGTGTAGCATGCGGTGGAGGTCTATCCAGCTTGGGTGAACCACCGTGTCCTCATAGAGGCAATCGGCGTCAGTAATTTCTCGGTTTGGCCATCAATATGTGAGTTCAATTGGACGGGGATACATACGCACAAGATTTCGCCGAAATTCATTCAAAAGTTGGAGACTCTTCATAGAGTAGTTCCCAATATGGAAAAAACATTTGACTGATATATGAGGACGTCAGTTAATTCACACCAAAGTTCACACCAAAAAATCCTAGGCAAATTAACAAGTAATTCTAACCCCCAAAATGATCAAGCTTCAACAATCAATGCAAGCATGCTCTCACAAATTCTTCATAAGTATTGTTGTGAAGGAAGACTTTGCACTATTAGTGCACGTTATCCAGCTGAAGGTCGGTGTCCCGATTATGCTCCATCGTTTACCTCTATCAAAGCTGTCTAACTGCTTAAACTCTTTAGTGAAACATTATTGAGGCGAAAATTGTTATGGTAGGTAACTCTTTCGAACAATCTTGCAGCCCTAGCAGACATCGACCCTAGAGGGCCCTATCCATTTGCTGACATCTCTTTGAGTTGCGCGTAGAATACTAGGCGCCGTCGATTCAGGATTGCTTTTACCAGACGGCCGGACGGCATTACCGCAATCCCATGTTTGCGATGACTGGGAATCGCCCTGCGGCTTTCAACACCCGAAGCGTCACTTACAGCGACAGCTGAGGAGTCAGGATGTCCTATCTCTCATATTCAGCCACCTTATTTGATCGTAATGCTTCACTGTAGGAGTCTACTGGTTGTCATTTTCTCCACCAATAGCCTCCATGAGGACACGGCGGTGCTGGCGCTCTGACCAAGCGGGACTGACTTCCACCGTATGCTTCATCGTATTCTCCGGGCGATCCGCACAATGGTGAGACCCAAGTGTTTCTTCCCGCTGAATTCGATACAGATACCTTCCAAAACACCCACATCCGGTAAGTCTTGCACAAAGAGAGGATGCCGTGACGCCTCTGTAGTCACTCCTCAAACACAGGCATTTCCGCTGCGATTGTGGTATGCTCACTGTGATGAGGGGTTGAAATCATATAATGATGTTTTACCAGAACGTAAACCAGAAACATACATAAGCCTTTTCCCTTAGGGTAAGCAGAAATGCCAACTGCTACGACCCATACATACTCTTTCTTTTCATTGACGTTCATACATCTGGATCTGGACGAGTACATAACATGTTTCCTGAAGGTAATTTGCATTTTTACCATTAACTGTTTTATATTAAAGTACAATAAATAATTGCGATGCTTTCGGAACGAATGGCAAGCACAAAATTATTGTACAGGTTTACGAAATAATGCTGACGAAGTCGCGGGCAACAGTTAGTTATGAATTATTGATTACCAATAATGTCAAATTTTCCTGGACAATTTTGGCATTTCAGTTTTCTTACTTTTGACTACACAAATATGACCAGTAACGGGTACGAATAGAGCCCCATTCTTTTTTGTAACAATTAAAGTAAGTAAATTATTTAGTGGTGTAGATATCAAAACCGACCAAGTGCCGTATTTGCTTCCGGTTAGATTTGTTGTTTGACAAATACTGCCAAATCAACAATGCTGGCCCACTTATACGTGTAGTAACCCATATTTTACACTAGTATTCTGTCTTTGCATAATAAGAAAGGAAAGATGTCTTCTTGGTGTAGTACTTCTGCCGGAGTTCCACAGGGTGGCGTTTTATCACCATTACTTTTCGCAGTTTTTATTAACTCAATCTCCAATGAATTGATTTCTTCCTACCACCTTTATGCAGATGACCTTCAAATATACTCACGGGCACCTCTTGGAAAACTGTCTGAGGCTATCTTGACCATTAACCTTGATCTGGCTCGTATATGCGACTGGAGCAAGAGGTACGGACTTATGGTGAACCCCGTAAAGACGCAGGTTATAGTGGTGGGCAGTTCTAGGATGGTCTCGAAGATCGACTGGACTACTCTTCCCCAAGTTTGTTTTGACAGTTCAGTAATTCCCTTTAGCGAGAAAGTTAAGAACTTGGGGATATTCATCGACAAGAATTTCTCTTGGACTGCCCAACTACAAGAAGTTAGCCGCAAGTTATTTGCATCTGCTGGATCATTGAGAAGACTACGCAATTTTCTGCCGACTGCCACCAAGATTGCGCTTGCACAATCTCTTCTTCTACCTATCCTTGATTATGCTGATGCCAGCTATCTTGACCTCTCTGAAGTACAACTGGATAAACTTGAGCGACTTCAAAATTTTTGTATAAGGTTCATATTCGGTTTGCGTAAATATGACCATGTTTCTGAATTTCGTGTTAAACTCAAGTGGTTGCCGATTCGCCTTCGCCGTAATGCTCATATTCTTTCCCTCTTGTATAATGTGCTCTTTTCCCCTTCTACCCCTCGTTACCTCAAAGATCGGTTCCAATTTCTTTGCGACTCACACATGAAAGTTCTTAGGTCATCAGATAACTTGAAACTTAAAATGCCAATCCATACGACTACTTTCCTGGATAAGTCTTTTACTGTCCAGGCCGCTCGTCTATGGAATGCATTGCCTGTGGCAATAAAGCGTGCGCAAACACTGCCTGTATTTAAGAGGCTTGTGAAGGATCATTACTTGTCACTGTGATCATGTCTTCGTTTCATCACTTATTTCTCTTGATTATATATTTATATTTTGTATGTATGTATATGTGTATCTATTTTAGTATTAAGTTTTTGTTTAGTTTTATATTTGCACCAAGTGCAACCCCATTTTGTGTCCAGGCAATCTCTATCCATTCTGGGTTGCCTGGAAGAAATCGCCGAGTGCGATAAGGCCGCCAATTGTATGTTTTTTATTGTATTACAATTCAATTTCTTAAATTTGTAACTTGGTATGCAATAAAGTATATATAAATAAATAAATAAATAAATAAAGATCTTTGACATAAAGATTCTTCAAGTTTGGCGGACTAGATTAGTGAAGTTGCTTGCGAAGTTGCGCTTAATGTTTTAAACAAGTTTTAGCGATAACTTGCGAGTGAAGCGTGGAGCTGGCGGCGATCATCGCATTAATAATTCAGCGCAGCTATCGACAGGACGTGAATTATACAGAAGCGTAAAAACTCTGCTCGGGTACCGAGCAGTCTGCACAACGACGCTAATGAAAGGAATACTGTTTGCTGAACTTTAACATGAGTGCGAGTAGCTGGCGCACGCGACAATAGAAACGTAATGCAAGCGATTGGAAACTGTAACACGTAGCACGATAAATAATTAATCATTATTATCATTTTAGCCGAAAGAATGCTGGACAGAAATTTCCTCCAAGTGCGGCCACAACGATCGATCCTGTGCGCCTCGCATTGTTCAGATTCCTGCGACTCACACTAGTTCATCGGTTCACCTTTTCCTATATAGTACATCTCGTATCCATCAGATTACTGCGACTCGCACCAGTTCATTGGTCTACTCTGTCCTATGCGTCTCGTATCCATCAGACTTCCACGACTCGCACCAGTTCATCGGTCCACCTTGTCCTGTGCGTCTCGTATCCATCAGATAACCGCGACTAGCTCCAGGTCATTTGTCCACCCTGTCCTATACGTCTCGTATCCATCAGATTCCCGTGACTACCACCAGGTCATCGGTCTACCTTGTCCTATGAGTCTCGTATCTATCAGATTCTCGCGACTTGCATCAGTTCATTGATCCACCTTGCCCTGTGCGTCTCACATCTATTTGATTCCTGTGACCCTCATCAGTTAATCGGTCACCTTGTAAGAGGCCTTTCGACTCCAAATAATTCTATACTTTTATGGCATTACTAGCTTCTGCCAGCGGCTTCGTCTACGTGTATATAGAACATTATCCCAAGGGAACATACTCCCAGGATTAAAATAAAATAAAAGGTTTCCAATGTGCTATTCCGGGATATGTCCTACCTATGAGCCAAAGTTTCATCCAAATTGAAGGAACTAAGAAGGAAGGACTTACACACAGTCCCAAATTTTTGCCTTTATAATATTGTGATTTTATTATCACAAACGGTACAAATTATATCAAATTATGTAAATATATGATCTTTACGTTTGCGGTATCGATCCAAAACAACAAGTCGGTTTCAAATTCAATCATAAACGATGTTTGTTTTGAAAATTGGTTTTATATAATCCATAGTTGGCCACGTCATCGCTTGGCATCAGGTGAGATAGTGGTAAGACGCGAACCTATCAATAATAAAAAAAAAATTGTTAATTTTCTACTCTATTCGCGATAGCATTACACAGAAATTAAAAAAGGTTGTTTTAGGGTACACTTGTAATAAAAGTACAATATATGTGTACAAACTACGCTGTACATTGAACGTTGCACTAGTTTTTACGTCACACTTACGTATGCACATATTGTTTATTGTTGCATTTAACATAGCATTTAAGTCAAATTATTATGTAATTATATCAAGTAGCAATAAATCCATTAGGGGAAACGTTCATGTACTCATTTACATAACATAACATTCTTCAAGAAAGTTACATAACAGGAACTTATTTATAAAATGATATTCAATTCTAATATCTTCATCTCTTTAAAAGAAACTATATATATTATTTCAATGTTTGAAGAATTTATTAAGCATAATTATTTGAAGCACAGCAACGCCATCTAGTAACAGTATAATGTAATGTTGTTAATAGCAACATTTCAATCTGGTTTTACGCTAGATAGCGTCATTTCTTGCTTCACACGATTTTATTTCTGTACTATCCAGGCACTTTTGCATGGACCTGTACTTGTACAATAAACCAGTCCAGCAGATTAGATCCTGAAACTAACTAGACTGTTGGTGTACAAACTAACGGAGAATACTATTTTGAATAAAATCCCTAACAGTAAGCGACGTAAGCGTATCATAAATCCTACCCCTAATTGTAATAGTCTCAGTTTTTCAATGGCGTCTAAGAAGGTCACATACTCATTAACTTGCAAACTGGCAAGGTAATGTTATTTTTTAAGATTTATGGTAAAAGTTTTTTTTTTCCATCCTATCGGACTAGAGATTATGGCTAGCACTCTTGTCCATCCACCAGCGTCAAGTTGTTTATCGATAGGACTTTAATTTGGGTGATTTGAAAAGAAAGGTGCGGAAACATTTAAAGCGAAAATGAAAAGAAACGGAATTTATAACCACATGGTTACAGGATCAAGAATGTGTAAAAATATATTATAAACTTAGTTATTAAAAATATTACTAAAGAAATAAAGAAGACAAAAGTCTGTAGAAATACTAATAAATATTTATACATTTTTACAGACGGATATTGTTGTCATAAATATAATCAGAAAGAACATTATATATGGACGGGTTAAAAGAAAAAAGAAGAGTTTTATTGATGTAAGGAAAGGGACACGGAGGGATATCAAACTATTCAAAAAGGAAGTACGGTCATGAATCGGACCGGAAAAGAATATATGGTTCAGATCCCCAAAGTCATGTCCACATTCGCATTGAGGACTATTTGTGCAAGGTGCGCTGGACAAGTAATATGATCTAAACGTATTCTTAATTTTTTAATTTTGCCAAGTCTGAGGACAGAGAACCAAGGTTTATGTGGAATTTGTGATTGAATACTAAAGTAGTATTTCGTTTTGAACGACTACTTTCTGCCTAAACTCTATCCCAAGAATTCCTAAGATAATGTTTAGGAAGAGTAGCCAAGTCCTGAGTATAATTTTTGAATGGAATAGTATTCCCACACACCACAGCTTCATTGGCAAGTCTATCAGCTTTTTCATTACCATTTATACCACAATGACTTGGAATCCAGGCAAAAACAACAGAAAAGCCCTTCACAACACTGTCGAAAAGTTTACTCTTAATATGTGCTATAAGAGAAAATGATGGTTTAGACTTAAAAGGATATCTCAGGAGCGCTTGAAAGGCACTCATGGAATCAGTTAAAATTAAACTATTTCTAAGTTTTATTCTAATGCTTTACGGATACCAAGAAATTCACCAGTAAAAACAGTTACTTCAGGTGGGCACTTTACCTTCTGAACAATATTATACTGTGCGTGATATATTCCTACCCCCACAAAATCATCTGAGTTCCGCAAGGATCTCAATCAAATCAGTGGCTCCCTATCCGTCTTCGTAGGAACACTCGGGTATTATGTCTCCTGTACAACATCCTATTCAACCCTACTTATCCTGGCTACTTGCGTGATCGTTTTTCGTTCACTCGCCCTGCCGATGCCCCATGCAGATCCCACCTCAAATACCATCTCAATTTCCCAGCCCATAAAATCTATTTTTATTCTAACTCCTTCTCTTTTCATGCGGTACGACTATGGAACTCACTTCCAGCTGAGATCCGTGTTTTTTTTTTTAAATTGATATAAACCAGTGCTTGACTGCGATCCCACCTGATGGTAAGCGAAGATGCAATCATTGATGGTCAGGTGCACTAGTTTATTAAGAGCCTATTCACTCTAGCCTTGAAGACACCTAAATTATAGTTAGACGGGAAGACCGCAGCAGGCAAATTGTTCCAGTCCTTCGATGTACGCGGTATAAGCGAAACTCTTAGTCCGGACCGTTGAAGTTTCAACAATGTAAGGGTGGATACTCGCAGTTCGTTGGGTTGTCCGATGGTAGAAAGGAGATGGCGGAATCAAATCATGCAATTCCCGCGCACACTCTTCAAAATGTAATCTGTAAAATACCGATAGGCTGGCTACCCTGCGACGGTGCTCGAGGCTTTGTAGATTGGACTTAACCAAATCTGGATCCCCAATTAGCCTCTTCGCACGCCTTTCCACTGAGTCCAAAGCTGCATTTTTTTGATTTTATTGATTTGCGTTGAAGGGATTTTACCTGATAAAATAACTTTATAAATTAAGTCCAAGTAGTATTCAAGTGAAGATTCATTTAAATTAGCCATGAATGAATAAGGAATACCGTCTTCACCTGGAGCGGAATCTTTAACTGAAGTTAGAACGCCTTGTAACTCTTGCATTGTGAAAGGAGAATTTAGTGGACTTTGGTTATGAGAGATAGAAGGAGGATTGTTGTCATAAATAAGATCTTGCTCTGGAACAGATGGCGGACCAAGACAATTAAGAAAAGAGTTCCTTAAATTTCGGGGAATGCCAGAAACATTAGAAGGAGTGACTCCATTTCTGATTTTTTTTATATTTTACCAGACAATAGAAGCGGTGACATTAGGAGAGTTTGAAAGGCATTTTTTTTCTATCCCTCAATTTTTTTTTTCTTTAAATAATTTAGGTGCTTTTGCCATAGCATCACAAACAATTTTGAAATTATCTTGTGACATGTTATTTTTGGAATTTTTTTCCGTTTCCTTTCTGGCTTTCACTACTTGGGAATATGCTTTATCCCACCAAGGAGGTGAAGGAATACGACCATTGGCTGAATTCTTTAAAGGGAAAGTTTCATCTGCAGCTTGTATAAGTGCATTTGTAAAATTATTATTACAATCAATAAGATCCTTTGATATATTATACTGTACTTTTTGAAAGCTTAACTTCTACAAGAGTTCTAAATCTATCCCATAATCTATCCTCACCAAGTTTATATTTTAAACGTAGCTGCCTTGGCACACTAGGGGACCTGCAAGGATGTGTGGGCAATATAAGGATTGTAAAGTGGTAAGATATAATCCATAAGAAGATGACAAAGTGCACCATATATGCGATGAAGCTAAGTTAGGGGTAAAAATGTAAAGGTCTATTGGACTCAAATTTTCTTTTGGCCCTGTACGTCGAGTTGGAGACCCAGTATTTAAATCCCAAATATTATGTTGGTCAAATATGTCTAACAGTACGTCACTACAATTATTATTAAAAGTACAAATAAAACAATTTTCAATAAATTATACAATATCAAAATATACTATCATAAATATGTACATACACATAGTAGAATAAATGTCGCAATAATACATATTGAATAAAAACTATGACAAAATAGAAAGATTCACTCACACACTCTTTTTTTGAAAACTGCAAGAGTTTGGCAGCACCTAATGGCTGGGCAGTGCAGGCAGTAGTGGCAGGCGGTAGTGAGTTCCACAACCGTACTGCGTGCGCATTGAAGGAGTAGGAATAGAACTCGGTGCTATTCGTTTTAGGGTCTGAAACTGGGTACAAATAAAGTTTATTTTCAAACTCTTTCATTGTATTTACTTAATTCGCTCCTGGTGGTAGCTATCAAACTTTGTGGTGGCTGCCACTTTTGCTACTCTTACAACAACGTACCATTATGCTGTGCTTCGTACGCTACATCAGGCGTCAGTTCAAATCAACTTAACAATATTCGGTCGAGGCGTGAATTTAATCATCGAGTATAATTAAATATGATCTGTGGCTCTCGCCGGAGTCCTCCCTCTGTGAAACTTTGCCGCTTAACAAACAAACAGACGGCCACGTTTCTTTACTTTTAGAATTTAATTATATCATTGAAGAGGGATAAAGCTGACTTTCTTCTCGAAATTAATCAAAACTTGTGGAAAAACGAAAAATAATAAAAAGAATTTGCGTTATTGCGTGGCATCGTTGGTGTAATATTATATTATTACGTACATATATCTATTAAGGTCTTATGGTTTCCTTATTTTGTCTAGTTTTATTAGCTGTAAGTTCTCCATGTACTAAATAAATAAATAAATATCGTATTTTTTGCTATAGAGCCTACGAGGTTTGTGTTGATTGTTTCTCTTTTTGTTAAGATTAGGGTAAGAAAGAGGTCTGCTGTGGACCGCCATCCATCACTACAGTACTTAGCACACTAGTCACCTTATTCGCGCTACAGCTGGCACACGGGTACGGGCTCGGCGGGCACAGGAGTGGATGGTTTTAGTCAGTAAAAGTCTAACACTAGGTATATCCCGCTCCGCCCAAGATGTGTGTCATAAGATGATTTTCCCACCGCAATAAAACAACTCCAGTAACAACAACTCTAATAGGATCACTTTGTTGTCTGTCAGTCTATCTGTGAAGAACCTTTATCTCAGGAACGTCTGCGGTCCCTAAGATCTGTGAAAAAAAATCTAACTTCTAGCGTACGAAAAACAAGATACGGCGGTTTATGTTGCAAAAAACGTAAGTATGTTTCGGCACTCTCAAGGGAATCAAAATTCATAGGGTACTTTCCGTTGACTCAGAATCCTGAAATTTGGTATAAAGTCTTACAGCACATATAGGAGAATAAATCTAAAAACAGAAACATTTTTAACATTTTGTTATACAACACAAAAATTTTTTTTGCGTGTAATGTACATCATCTCTGAAAATTTCAATTGTCTAACTATCACTTTTCATGAGATACAGCCTGATGACAGACGGATAGACCCTTTTTACCCTTGGGTACGGATTTCTAAAAACGAATTCCTCTTGGGCGCGTCATCACGCGTGCTCTACTAGACCCATTTCTCTATCGTTTTCTTATAAAGGAAAAAATTAAGAAGTTGCGCAGAAAATTAGAAAATTTCACAAAACTTCGATAATTCATAGTTAACACATGAGAACGTCTGTCGGGTCAGCAAGCGCCAAATAATGATACAGTAACAAAATTTTTTTAAGAATAGATTTAGGGCAATCCGTTTGAAGATAACGTCTGGTTAAGCCATCCGGTCCTTATCAGCAAGTGGCGAATCCGATCTAATTGGTGCCTAACTCGTGCGATGCGGTTATCAGCACGAGGCCTAATGTGCGAGTGTGTTCCCTCCCCCTCTCCCATTCCCCTCGTCCTCGCTCGCCTGCTACCGTTTCACCTCTCAGTGCTCGTTCATAAAACCACTGGCTTTATTTGCAGGCGTTGGAGAGAGGTGTCATGTTGTCGCGGCATCGCCCTAACCCGTCGGTATGTACGTAATGTATTTACTGAGGTCGACGTGGTGTCGCTCACAACCAACATTGCTGAACACCTGCCACCGGAATGGACACTTTCAAAATAACTCATTGTTAATCCAATTTCTAAATTAGGTATATAAACGCCGGATATGTTTGACAAGTAGCCTTGGTGTAGCAGGTCAACTCCGAGGCGTGGGTACGCGTCACGTCGCATCACCCGTTAGCTAATACCGCTGAAATTATGGATTATTAATTTTATTATTGAAAAACCGTCAAAGCACGTAAGAATATGGATGGTAAGCCAGTCGGCTGCATATTTTCTCGTTTATCTATTATCAAGTATTGGTTTTAGTCCTATTGAGCGAGATTTTTGTGTCTCGACACTTATAGAGCGGAGATACTAGATGTGGATTTATGGAGAACAGAGCAAGCGAGCAAATTATAATACCTCGTACCGGTTTTATGAACATTCACATAGAAATTGTAGTTACTAACGACAATTACGTGGAGAAAAGTTTGAGAAAGAGTGACATATTGATTTGAGCAATTTGTTTAGTATTAATATTCTTTTACACTGGTTCTAAAGAGGGACCCATCCGCCTATGTCTGAAACACTTTCTGGTCTAGCGCCAGCCAGAATTAGAAATATATTTGCTCTCTCACACAAGCTCTTTCTCACACAAGAAAGAAAAGAAGGAAATCATGTCCGGCGCGGCGCCCGCTTGTTCGGAAATCAGAAACGTTTATTTCAAATAAAACAATTAAAAAAATAATCACATAGCCCTACATGGAGCACATATAAAACGTCAGAGGCTAGTGTACAGTTCCAAATTGGTCGTTTCGTATGGAGAAGAACCGGCAAGAAACTACATGGATACTTTTTTTTTTTTTAATTGTTGGCTCACAATATTTCCATATTACAGTATTAGAGATATTATATAAGGATAGTTTAGACCAGTCAATATATACTCAAAAGTACAATAAAAATAATGTCAACTGTGGCAACTTTACCGTATTTTTTTACATTTTTACTATTTACCACAACACAGAGCTAGATATTTAAACTTTTATTAATTTATTTTGTAAAAAATATATGTCTCTTTTGGTTGAACCAATGAATTCTACTAAATCTCACATAGAATCGCTAAAAAAACAAAAAATATGAGGGAGGTAAAATTGACACAAATTTGGCAACTTTACCTAGCGTATAGTTTTTATCGAATGTGTGTTCCAAAGTGCATGCAATGTAAAGTTGCCAAAGATCCAGGAGATAAAAAAGCGACGTATTTTATTTTAAAGTTATCGTCTTCGTTTGAGTAACTACTACCAACACATAGGTAAAGTTGCCAACAGAAATTTAAAATTATCATAGAAATGGCCGCATGGCATCAGGGTTGTCGAAAAATAATACACAATAAATCTTTTTTTAATGATAAACTTTTATTTATGCATTACTTGGCGTCAAAAAATTACATTAGTTCAGAGTAATTTTTGTAACGTCGCGCTCCCAGACGTCTTCTATTTCTTTGTTTGACGCTAAGTTTTGGAGGCATCTTGAATATAACATAGGATATAATCAGACAAATTTGTTATCAACTTAATTATGTCACATCCCAATATTTAATGAACGAATAATAAAGTTAGTGCTTTGAACAGCTAAACGAAATTTTAAAGGGTTTCCCACATAATACCAGATTAGTTATGCAAGTTAAATTTGACAACCCTAGTCATAGGTACAGTTGCCTTCATGCTGAGTTTGGTAACTTTACCTAACCTCAAATAACATTACCTTTTTGAATAACTCAGGAAATATAAGAGTCTTAGGATTTAATCACTGCGATATACCTCCATGACAATATACCAAATACTATTTAATATACGCCACTTACCTGCACTTTGATTTACTGTAAGAAACACCAATCTTTACACGAAGACGCTGCGCACAAAATTGACCGCATATAACGAAAAAACACTCTATTTTGACAGTTAACGAAATTGCTAGCCTAAAAAACTTTTTGGGTTACCACAATTTATTACAAAATCTACCAATATCTGCGAAATAACATAAACTGCCACAAACAAAACAAAAAATAAGTTGAACTAGTATAGGGTATGCTTAGGTAAAGATACCTACGGAAAGTAAAGATGCCACAGTTTAGGTATAATAAAAAGTGAGTTGTAATAGGAAATAATCTCAGAATTCGCGTAGTCTACAGTGTTCTCACATTCATATTATAAAAAGAGGCTATATAAAAAAGCAATAAAAATAAATAATTACTACTATCAATAAATGAGACGTTAACAAAATAAATTACTAACGAATTTATGGTAGTTGGGGTCTCATGATATAAAAAATATTGCAAAAGCAATGTGTTAGAAAAAAAATCTATATTTATTACAACAAATGTGGAGAAATTATTATAAGTTACCAGGGGCGGCCCCCTGGTAACTTGTGCAGAAGCAGTCATTGCCAAACAATTTTGGTTAGGACACGCTCAATATGGGTTTTAAATGTTCCCTCGCTAAGTTCAGTCACCGCCTTTGGCAGCTTGTTATAAAATCGTATGTTGTTTACTAAAAATTACTTGCTGATCTTAGCTAATCTCTATTTTGGTGATACAATTTTTCGTTTACTACGCGTATTTATGTCATGAAAATCACTTTTAATTTTATAGAGTCCTAGGTTTTTCCGAACACACAAAATACTTTCTAAGATATAAAGAAAGGGCAGTATAGGAGTCAGTATATCGATTTCTTTGAATTTTCTGAAAGTCTCGCGAGGAGCTATTTTATAAATAACCCGGATTGCTCTCTTTTGCAATATGAAAATTGAGTGTACATCAGCTGCTGATCGCCACAGTAAAATGCTATAAGACATACTACTGTGGAAATAAGCATAGTAAACTAACCTAGCAGTGGCTACATCTGTCAATTGCCTTATTTTTCTTACTGCATATGCGGCTGAGCTTAGTCTACTTGAAAGAGTTCTAATATGAGTGCCCCACTGCAGTTTAGAATCGTTAGTTATACCTAAGAACACATTTTCCGTAATAACACCAAGTTGCCTTCTAGAATTAGATTGACGCCAATTTGTGGGACATTCGGTAATGAGAATTTTATACGTTTAGTTTTATTCGCATTTAACAAGAGATTATTAGCTGCGAACCATTTAGAAAGAACAGCCAGACTTTTGTTGACATGCAATACATCCGCATCTTTCCTATCTAATTTAAAAATACAGGAAGTGTCATCAGCAAATAGAGTTATTTCGGATAAATTAGCCATCATGTAAGGAAGGTTATTAATATAAACCAGAAAAAGGAAAGGGCCTATTTTTACTAAAGACCCCGAGGACGTCGCCCCATTTATGGTTACTTTTTGCTGCTTGTAAGATAAATAGAAAAAAAAAAGATGCGGCTTGTCCACGAATTCCGTAATGATGTAATTTACAGATTAGAGTATTCTGGTCAACGCAGTCAAATGCTTTTGAGAGGTCACAGAATATGCCAATATCATCCTGGGACTTCTCCCAGGGTTCCAAAATGTGACTGATGAGTTCCACTCTTGCATCCGTCGTTGACCATCCTTTCGTGAAGCCAAACCGATGACCATGTAAAATCCTATTTGAATTAAAATGAGACATCTGGTCGAGCATGACTTTTTCATATATTTTACTCAATGCTGGAAGCTCAGATATAAGTCTGTAATTAGAGGGATCACACTTACCACCTGATTTGAAAATTGGCACTACTTTACTACGTTTCAATAAATAAGGAAATGTACCGCTATCTAAGCATTAGGAGTGAGTAATATAGCTTTTTACAATATCGAATCGTATCTATATATCGATATTTGATATCGGATTCCGAATCTATATATTTTCTGACACTATATATTGACGTAGACGCGTAATATCGCTTGATGTTATATCGTATCGTGCGAAGTGATATCGTGAATAACAAACACATACGCGTTCGTATGCTATATTCATATCGAAAGGCGATGTATCTATAGGGTATCTAGTTGGTAGATAACAAACGATGATTTTTCTTATTAAAGGAGAGAAAATCATTTTTATTAGTTTATCTTTATTATTGTTAAAAAAAAGAAAAAGTAAATATATTTTGTCATCGTCAATGAACTCCCCTTCATACTTTGAAAGTACTTTATCAATAGTTTGAAAGTAACTAAAATGTATAAATAAAGTATGATTAGATTATTATTTAACAGAACACTTGAAATCATGTCTTTACTTTCAAGGTCAAAGGTCAGCTAACAGTGCAATGCAATGCAATATGCATTATTCATTGCTTGTCAAATCAAATCATAAATAATAATAAGGTCGAAAATTGAAAGGACACCACACAAGCTTAACAAAATACTAAAGGAATCTTTCCAACAGCCTTCATTTGAAATTCTTAAGGTTCTGAATAGTATACTCATACAATTACATCGAATTTTATCTCGGTTACTAAATGCCAAAAGTGGTTCGTCAATTGACGATACCACGACGGGCTCGCCTTGGGCGCAGAAGCCGTGGCCGTGGCGGCGACGGCGTACGAGACCGCCCTCTTCTGGCCGGAGGCCGCAAGCACAATGCCCTCCAGGATAGCAAACTGCCGCTGGACCCGCTCTTGGAACTGCTGCTGCTGCTCCTGCTGCTGCCAGAAGGCAGCCAGCTCTTGCCGCAGCAGGGTCAGCAACCCGCTCTTCGCCTGGGGCAGGGGCTGGAACCGACTTTGCCCCCGCTTGCGTCCGCATTTTTGAGCCACCTCGCGGCCAGAGCCCCCGAGACCGGCCAGATCCTCCTTGAGCCGCGCAATCCTCTTTTTGAGGGATTTTTTGAGCAGTTCTTGGACGATCCCAAGTACCTCTGTTATAGAGGTCGTGGCGTGGGCGATTGAGCTCCTTTTGGAGACCTTTTCCCTCTTCTTCACCACGCCTGTTATGGCGGTGGCCACGACCTCCGTCAATTTGGCCAGCGCCTCCTTCATGCCTTCTGGTAGCGAGCCAAGGAGGCGCTGGCCCTGGCTCCGAATGGGCCGGTATGACCACTGGGTGCCTCAGGGTATTCTCCTATTACATAATCTTCCTTGGCGACCTTTAGGGATCGCCGAGTCACCTCCTCGGCGGTGACGTTGAGCAACCTCCCTTTTCCCGCCTTTCGGCCCGTACCTCCGAGTCCGACGCTACGTCTCCGTTCACCTCCCTAAGGCCGAAACTCCTGCCGGCCTCTGTAGTACACACCGGAGCGGAGGACGTGCTGGAAACGGGTCCCAAGGACTCCGCGCTACCGGCGGGTGAGCTACTCTGGCTCTCTGCGTCCGCGAAGAACGGTAACAGGTCCCTAGGGGACCTGTCGTACTCTTTCTCCCCTAACCCCCAAGAATACGAGGGGCAAACCAAGCTATGCTTGATGAGGGATTCTCCTCCTGCGATGCAGTCGGTACGCTTCTGGGGCAAATCTATTTTTCGAGTCGCTTCCATGGTTTGTTGAACTCAGCTTTGCCTTTTTTGTGGAGTGGGGTGTCCCCAATAAGCAGGTTCGCCATCTTGGTCATATTTGATAAGCAGACACGTACAAGAAGCGAACCTACTCTCCAAAACCACCGTCCAAAAGCACCAACAGCTGTTGGTGGCGGTGCTCCTGGACAATGCACCCTCAGTGGCGGTCCGTCTGGACTCCGCCTGTGTGTGTTCCTCTTGGTCTGGGCTCTCACTTGAGGCCTTGCGGCATGAGTAGCTCACAGAGACATGCAAGTCCCACCATGATGACAAAGTGGCAACACAGTTAGTGGGGGCGGCTGGGACGTGAGGTTTTCTATTCCCTCACGTTAGCTGCCGCCTCCTTTGCTAGCATAACTGCTTCGGAGATGGAGGCGACCGCCTGCCTTTTCTTCTCACTCCGGACCATGGCCTCTATCAAGGCCCAGCGCGAGATGTCGCCGTGACCAAGCGCGGCGGCCAGGCCACGGAGTTGACTCACCGCCGTATGTTCCACCGTGTCCTCCAGACGGTCCTCACAGTGGTGACACCCGGACGTTTTATTCGCACGAATCGGGTGAAGGAACCTCCCGAACTTACCATGTCCGGTGAGGTCCTGCGTCATGCAGAAGGTGGGGACGCCGTGACGTCTCTCCAGCTAATCTTCAAAGAGAGTATTTAATAAGTACCTTATATCCACGCGAATGAAGTCGCGGTCTTTACTGAATTATGTAATATCGATTGTCAAACATGAACCGCATATAAATTGTTGATTTTATTGAATCATTCAGCAATGCATCATTCATGGCACGCCAACACATCCGGAGATCGTTATAGAGCTGTAGTGCTCTCACAATACATGCAATGTCCCCGTAAGCGTTCGAGTATTCGTCCGGTCTGCGATATGTTGGGAAAGTAACTCACAAATATTGTGGGCGTCGCTTCCAATAACCGCCGCTGCCGGTCCGACTCCGTGCCTGCCACTCCGGCCCTGGGCGGTGCCGTCAGCTTTACTCACCACTAATTCATTTTCCGTGTCGCGCGCTCTCCTGCGATCGCTGTCCAATCACTTATAAATTAATGAATCCCCCTATGTTCCCCCTCGCTTAGGGGGGAAGCCACTGCATAATATATCGTTGACCGACAATTTAATAACAGCCGTCTGATACCCTGTTAGTTTGGGGATACTGAACCTATATAGATAGAGATACTCTTTATTGTACAACATTCACAATTACAGTAGAAGCTTAAAAAAATTGGATGTAACAAAGAGCGGTCCCTAACCTTTATTGGAAAACATGCTACTAAATATGTTTATGAAAAAATGAACGATGAGTTCATTATCCGATGCTAAACAATCTTGACTTTGTGATTTAATGGACAAACAATCAAACTAATCCATCCATTGAATCACAAAGTCGAAACTGTTTAGCATTTAATATCATAATTATGATGCTTATTGTCAACCTGAAATTCGTATATTAGTCCGATCAACTTAGACATCCAAGGTTAAAATAATTCGTACGCAGCTGAAAATTGGTAGGATTGTTCAAAACACCATCATAAGTGAAACCTAAAAAGTTCTCATCGATCCGACACCAGGAAAAAAAATTACTCGTGGTCAAAGGTCAAAAAAACGAGTTTTTAGCGATTTTCAGCAATACGGTAAGTTTTATCATAAAATTAGATCAGACAAAAATTGCCGTTCAGATAATTTATTTATTTATTTAAGGATCACCAACGAGTGTTACAAAATAAAAAAAAAAACTTAGAAATTAAATTGGTACACGTAACCTAGTCATATAATGCACACTCAATTATAGGCAACCACAGCTTATGCATAAAAACGAGTGAACATGGTTCCAAATATGAAAGTATTAAATAAAAGTAAAAGTATAAGTATTGAGCATGACATGACACATAGAAATAAAAATTTAAACAATATTATAGGTCAAATAATAAAATAAAAGTAATGTCAAAATTAATTTTGATAGGAATGCGCATGTCAAACCAATTATAATAGGTTTAGAATATAAATTACGAATTAATTAAATTAAATTAAATGTCCTGAATAAGTATATATATAGTATATATAATATATATATATTATATTTACTACTTATTCAGGACTATATTACAATATTTTCAATAATTTATTTTATGTTGAAGTGATAAATTAAAGGTATTCCGCCTGGAAGTGTTTATATAATTTTCTGTTAACCGACTTCAGAGTGTCGTGATTTTTTGTCGATGTCAGCTTTGCGGCATATAGCGTTGTACAGTTTGATAGCCCGTACAGGAGGAGAGTGGTCTCCCAGGTTGGTTTTGCGCGGAACTTATTTGAATAAGTGGTAGGTATGGGACCGTGGTAATCTACTAGGGACATTAATGGTCACTCTTGACAAAAGGCCAGTATTTAGCTTAGAACACATCACTTTATGAAGGTAACAAAGATCCTGAACTTTTCTACGATTGGTGAGGCTTTGAAATTTATAGTACACAATACGGTCTTTATAAGATCTCAGTTGATACGCGGTTTTATCCCGGAAGGATAAATGACACAAAAATCTTCTTTGGACTCGCTCAATTCGCTGCTTATGAACATTGTAATGAGGTGACCATACCTGTGAGCAGTATTCTAAATTGCTACGGACCAACGTCTCATAAAGAATAATTTTGGTATTTAGCTTGTTAAAAGGCTTGGAGGTTCTTAATACAAAGCCCAGCATTTTGTTAGCGTTTGCTATTATCTTGTCTAAATGGGCATTGTAACTCAATTTACTATCCATCACTACTCCCAGATCCCGGATACTATCAACTTCCTTAAGCGTTTTGCCTGAAAAAGTATATTTTGTGTTATGAGCTTTCTTATTTCAACAAACTATCCAAGTCGACCTGTAGCTGATACGAGTCTTCTATAGATTTTATAGGCAAGGTCAGTTTGAGATCATCCGCAAATAAATAAGATTGTGCATGATGAAAACAATGTATAATGCTATTAATGAAAATATTGAATAACAAAGCTAGTTGGGAGACTTGTGGTACCCCAGAGGTCACACGGAAGTCTTTAGATCTCGACCCATTTAAAACAACGAATGTTACACGATCACTAAGGTATGAGTAAAACTATTTCAGTAGTGAAGCATAGATTCCGTACTTCTCAAGTTTTTGCAATAAAAGTTGGTGGTCTACTTTATCGATCGCCTTACTGAAATCAGTGTAAACTCCGTCAACCTGAATCCGTTGGTCCACAAACTCAATAACATTTTCTGAAAAAGCTACCAAGTTTGAGTGTGTTTTTTTTTTTTATTGGGTGGGAAAATCATCTTAATGACATCCCCGCTCTTGGGCGGAGCGGGAGATAGTGTCAGACTCTTACTGACTAAAAACCCACTCCTGTTCCTTCGTTGCCTTCGTCCCAGGGCCCCGGGTTCCGCTTTCACACTACCCGTGGCCCCAGTAGGCTTCGACCCTGCTGGGCCCCTACGATTGGCTGACATCTCCTTGAGGCGCGCGTGGAACAATACGCGCCGTCGACGACTTGGGCTCGGTCCGGACGGTTACCGGACGGTCAGACGGCGAGCCACCCATTGCTTGCCGTCTGCAAGCCCGCGCCTATGGTGGCCGGAAATCGGGATCGGAATCCCGGCGGCGGTTGGAGCGTAAGGACCGTTGCCTCACGCGATCGGCCGCCTCCTTAGCTAGCATTACTGCTGCGCAGAAGGAGGCGACCGCCTGCCACTCCTCCTCGCTCCGGAGCATGGCCTGAACCAAGGCCCGGCGCGAGAGATCGCCGCCGCCGATTGCCCCCACGAGGACACGGCGTTGCTCTGCCCAAGCGGGGTACACCTCCACCGTGTGCTCTACCGTGTCCTCCGAGTGGGCCACACAGTGGCGACACCCGGGCGTCGTTTCCGCACGAATCCGGTGCAGGAACCTCCCGAACTTACCGTGTCCGCTGAGGACCTGCGTCATGCGGAATGTGAGGACGCCGTGAGGTCTTTCCAACCACGCCTCAAAGAGGGGACTTACCGCCATAATTGTGGCAGCCCAGCACTGGGTCGCGACAGTCGCTGTCGCCATTTCTCCATGAGAACTCGCCGGAGCTCTGTCCGCCATGCTGCGACTTGTCGCGGCAGCGGAGTTTCGCCCCGGCGTTGCATCTCCATGCGCAGTTCGTGCATGAGTGCAAGGACTGTTGCCTCCAGCTCCCATGGTTGCTGGCCAGCAAGGAGGCTCGCCGCTTCGCGGGAAATCGTCCGGTATCCTCGCACCATCCGTATGGCCATGACCCTCTGGCACGCGTTCAGCCGGGCCGCCGGCTGCTTCCGCAGCCCCGGCGCCCACACCGGCGCGCCATAAAGGGCCATGGACCGAACGATCCCCGCATAGAGCCTCCGGCAGGAGGCGTCTGGACCCCCAAGGTTGGGCAGGAGCCGCCCGAGGGCAGCCCCAGTCCGATTTAGTTTGGGAGCCAGACGTCGGAAGTGCTCCTCGAAATCCCATCGGCTGTCGAGAACGAGTCCCAGGTACTTCATCGTTGACCTGACGCCGATGTGGACTCCTCCCACCGTTAGCTGGGAACCCGGTGGTGGCGCGTTCCGAGGGCCGTGAAAGCACATGGCCTCGGACTTGTGCAATGCCACCTCGAGTCCCAGCTCCTGGATCCTGCCAACGACTGTCGCAACCCCGCGTGTCGCTAGTTCGACCGCCGCCTGGTACGACTCTCCCTGCGCCAGGACCAGCGTGTCGTCTGCGTAGCAGACCACGCTGACCCCGTCAGGGAGGTCGCCGCGCAGCACGTAGTCGTATCCGATGTTCCACAAGGGCGGCCCTAGTACCGATCCCTGCGGAACACCGCACGACATCTCTCGACGTTCCCACTCCCCCTGGTGACCAGGGTAGGTTATGTACCTGTCTGACAGGTACGCCTCGACCACACGACAGAGGTAGTCGGGCATCCGGTGATACCGGAGTGCCCTCCCAATGCTACTCCAGGGCAGGGAGTTGAAGGCGTTGGCGATGTCCAAAGACACCGCCACGACACACCTGCCCTGGGCCACTGCATCCCCCGTCGTGAGAGCTCGCACGCACATGATGGCGTCCACCGTGGAGCGCCTCCTGCGAAAGCCGAACTGGCCGTCCGCCAGATCCGGCCCCACCCATGTTAGGTGTGCGACGAGGCGGTCTGCAATTACTCTTTCAAAGAGCTTGCCCACCTCGTCGAGCAGCACAATGGGCCGGTACGCGGACGGAGAGTCCGCGGGGCGCCCCGGCTTCGCGATGAGGACCAGTTTCCCCATCTTCCAGCGAAGTGGGAACTGGCCCCTCTCCATGCATGCGCTGAAGAGCCCTCTTAGTCGAGGCCCGAGAGCCTCCATGGCCAGGACCCATGCCTTCCCAGGCAAGCCGTAGGGTCCTGGGGCGGTATTTTTGGCACTCAGCCTTTGTACCGCCACTCTCATCTCTACCTCGGTCACCTCTGGAGCGTTGTCGTCGTCGTCGCCATCGTGGTCCGCGTCGGACACCGCTGGTGGCGGAGCCATGGGCGGGGGAGAGTGTTCCCCTCGCGTGGGGAACAGAGTGCTCACCACACCCTCCACGAGCTGGGACCGGAGACTCTGCGAAGTTTGAGTGTGTTGATCTACCCCGCATAAAACCGTGTTGATTGCTTGCTATGTGATTTTGCAAGTGGTTATACAGACAAGGATACACCAAAAGCTCAAACACTTTAGGTATAATTGATATGATCGAAATTGGTCTTTAGTTTTTTATGTCATTCTTACTACCGTTTTTAAAAACAGGGACTATCTTAGATTTTTTCCACTCAGATGGGAAGCAACCCGATTTAAGAGAGTGGTTAAATAGAAGAGTTAATGGGCTGGAGAAAGACGAAGTCCATCAAGGCCCGGTCCTTTGTGTACGTCCAGACACTTTAGTTTGCAACCATATCCTCTGTCAGCGATATGCAACCCAAAACATTTAAATCTATAGAGCTCGATAAACTCTCCAAAATGCATGCCAGTGATGAAGCGGAAACGGGGTCGTTATTTCGGTTATATACGGATGAGAAGTTTTTTGCGTATAATTGACAGATGTCTGTGTTATTGTCAGCTATTTCATCATTCAAGTGCATTTGTTCCGGAATTGTACTTTTATTTTTACGTTTGTGTTTAATGTAAGTCCAGAAGTATTTCGAGTTTAGTTTTATCCTAGTTTCTATTGTCTTAATATAGGCCGTGTAGGATGATTTATTTAATAACCGGCATCTCTCCTTTAGCAAAGATAAGCTAATTTTATCCATAGCGTGACATCTTTTGTAAACCACGGTGGTTGTTTATTGTATTTCACCTTGTTTGAAAAGAGAACATGGTTGCTTATTGCTGTCGTAACCTTTTCGTAAAATATTTCCACCATATTATCTATAGATTCACAGGTTTCAAACATAGTCCAGTCGACAGAGACGAGATCTTGTGCTATAGCTTCAAAATCAGCCTTGTGGTAGTTACGGGTAAGCGTAACCCCGCAGCTAAGAGTTTTTTCAGGATGTATTTTAATCAAAATCTGCAGAGGAGGGTGATGTGAGTCTACCCTTGAAAAGAGGTCGTTGCGAATGGACACGTTAACATTAGTAATATTTGCCAAAATTAGGTCAAGAACCTTAGATTTATCATTCCGGACATAATTAAACTGCTCCAGGGCATTAAGCGCAATGAACTCTGTAAAAAGGTGATTAATAGAGCAATTAGCAATTTCGGGAACTAGAAAATTACTATTGTCGCTGTTGAGCCAGTTGATGTTAGTTAGGTTAAAGTCACCCGCTAAAAAAGTTTCACCATCTGTACCGATGACTCTTCCCGCATTCTCAAAGTAATGCTCCAAAACGTCAATTTTAACTGGCGACGGAATATAGACCGCACAAAAACATAGACTTACTACTCTGTGTATGGTCTTAACGCGAACTTTAACCCACTGATCTTCATACAAGCTGTTGTGAGATGCTAATTCGACAGAGTTAATTTTTTTTTAAATAGCCATCAGAACCCCGCCACCAGTCCTCTTCCTGCAGAGTTCATTGAGTTTACGGTCTCTTCTATATACATAATAACGGTCATCAAATAATTCTGAACTAGAGACATCACCATTAAGCCAAGTTTCAGTGAGAATAACAACATCGTAATCATTAATTAAAATATCGTGATAAAAATCATGTGTTTTAGTCTTTAACCCTCTGGTATTTTGGTAATATATTTGGAAATCTGAGAATTTTATAGTATTTATACAGTAATCTTTCAAAGCAGAAAAATAAACAAAATTAGACTAATTTAATAAGAGAGTCCATGTCTTTTATAAGAAGCCGTTCGGAGTTTTCACTTTTCTTTGCAAATATGCGACTGTTACGCACCCATACAAACTTGAAGTTCTTCTCTTTGGCCGCCATCCTTGTAGCATGGTGTAAGGATCTATTATATGGGCATAGGTGTTCAGCTACATATATAGGCTTTTTAACTCCCCCGATTCCAAGGTGGGCAGTGTTAAGCTTATTCATCTGGTTAGATTTGTTAAACTTGATCACAGCTGCTAAAATTTCATCACGTACCGCCGGAAAATCAAGTTTGACTATAATAGACCTAGGGCGCGTGCTGTCTGGGTTTTGCTTGGCTATCCTGGTGCACATAACGACGTCATTTTCTTTTAAGGGACATGCTACGACTTTACATAACTGCGTAATTGCAACATTGAGGTTTTCAGACTTGTACTCAGGCACAGATAGAATTTCTAAGTTACAAGATCGGGCTTCCTGTTCCATCTGCGTCAATCTTGTAGTCAGGTCTTTTATAATGGGTTTCATGCTGTTATTTTCTTTTTCTAACTGATCTATCCGCTTAGACTTATCTTCAAGTTTACTTTGCATGACATCGTATTGCTTGCTTATATAGTCGAAGGAATCCTTCATCAAGCAAAGTTCCGCGCTTATATCTTTTAGTTCCAGTCTAACGCTTTCTTGCACTATTTTTCGAACTTCGGTGCTTAGGAGGCTACGTAGTTCAGAGCGTACGATATCTCGAATTAACTCAGGTGTTATAGACTGAGCTCCTTTGTCGATGGTTTGCTCAGGCGATGTTTGAACCGAGCTATTTGGACTATCTTTTCTGGGACGTTTATTATGACGTGTTGTAACGTTAGTCTCCAATTTTAAGTCCAAAAGGTGGCGTTCGTTGAGTGTTTATCATTTTGAAGAAATTTTAGAAATTCACAAAAATAACCACAATTTGTGAGATTCGAACTCGGGCTCTTTTGCACGCCGGTCGTAGGCAAACCTGACGCGCTATTTGTTCTTGCTTTAACACGATGAAATACGCCGTTATATTGTGAATGAATGATTGATACTTATCATTCATTCACAATATAACGGTTGGCCAGATATTGTTGTTTATTTACTCGTACATCTACCTTCGTCATTCACTAATAATATTCCACAGTTTTTATTTTATTTATATTGTTTTAATTTAACACTTACAGGGTTCATATTATTATTGTCTATTCACTGTTCAATTAGGTATATTTACTGTTAAAAGTTATGAAAACAGAAGCCACTGATAGTTATTTAGCTGCAATTGTTGAAGTTTTTGTGATTGTTTACGTTTTAAACTGTAGTGTTTTAACTAAGTCACTTCACTCTTTTAACGTTGAATAACACTTGTGCTTATACTGTTTGTTGAAATATTGTTCTTTAACGCAAATTGAATTTATTTGGACCAAAGGACATCATCCACATTTCATACAGTTTTGGTCCAAAAGTAAAAGTGCCGGCCAAATAAAAAAAATGTTTTATTCTGATAGAACTCGTCCGCCTCAGAATTTCTTTATAAGACACCAAAGCTCTAGCATCACTATACTTCGTAATATTTGAGTTCTAAAAATCCGTCTTTCATACATTTCGAGTAAACTACTAACTGTAACAAATGAATAAGTTTCAGTTTTTTTAACATGAATACCACCAAGTATATTGGTGCTACAGCTTTGGTGTCATATAAAAAAATGCTAAGGCGAACGAGTTCTTTCAGAATAAAGCACTTTTTTTTATTGGCCGACACTTTGATATTTGGACCAAAATGGATGATGTCCTTTACTATTATAAACAAAATATTTTCGCATAGCCAATGTTTACTCGGTGAGCGCAGGGTAGTTTTTCCTACAAAAATATCTTAATACTTTTTTCCGAACTAAAAACGGTCGCTCCGTTTTTGAGATATAATGATTCAAAAAGTTAAAAGAGGTCAACGTAATAATTTGCACACAGAACCCTTATAGAATCCCTTTGTTATCCTCCTGTCTGTCTGTCTGTGTCTGTTTGTCAGCCTGCTTGTATGGCTGTCTGTCAAGACCCTTTATTTCGAGAACGCGTGGAGTTATGGAATTTAAATAAAAACCAAATACTCAAGTCAGTGGTCCCTTAAAGCTGTGAAAAAATCAAACTTGTGAGTTAACAAAAAAAAAAGATACGACCGTTTATGTCCAATTTACGAATTGAGAGATTTTTACGAACCGCTAAAATTATTTTTTGTGACGTAATTACTAATTTCCAGTTTTCAGTATTTTTTGTCGACTAACAACTAACCAAGATTTATGTAACTCATAATATGATTTAAAAAAGTGTCCATGCAGTTTCTTGCATGTTCTTCTCCGTAGAGATCTACGCTTTGGAACGTGCAATTTAGCTTTATTTGTTTTTTTATGACAAACCGTCATTTTGACAATTCAAAAGTGCCTGTAATTGGTCTATTTGAAACAAACGTTTCTGATTTCTAAGAATTCGCGGAGTCACAGTACAGTGTTCTCACATTCATATAAAACCGAGGCTATATATAAAAAAGCAAAAAAAAAAAATTACAATCATCAATAAATGGGACGTTAACAAAATAAATTACTAACATATTTATGGTAGTTGGGGTGTAATGATATAAAAAATATTGCAAAAGCAATGTGTTAGAAAACAAAGTATATATTAGGTAAAACAAATGTGGAGAAGTTAACAGACACATTTACATAATATTATGAGTTACCAGGGGGCGACATGTGCAGCGGTGAGAGAGAGCAGTGGTGGCCGAGTAGAGCAGTGGTGGCCGAGTGGTAACGGCCCCGACTTACGAGTTGTAGGTCATGGGTTCAAACCCAGCCAGGCGCATTACTTTGTGTAATTTATTTCATCACCACTGCTCTCAAAAACGGTGAAGGAAAACATCGTGAGGAAACCGGCATGTCCTAGAACCAAAAATTCGAAGACATGTGACATTCACCAATCCGCACTGGGCCCGCGTGGTGGATTACGGCCCATTCCCTCTCCTAGAGAGGAGGCCTGCGTCTCAGCAGTGGGAACATTATAAGGCCGACTATGCTATGCTATGACATGTGCAGAAGCAGTCATTGCCAAACAAGCGTGTCTTCGACATAGTCTTTAACCTTGTAATACGCTTTTTTGGTCAGGACACGCTTAACATGGGTTTTGAACTTTCGCTGGCTAAGTTCAGCCACCACCTTTGGCAGCTTGTTATTGAAGCGTATGCTGTTTACTAAAAATGACTTGCTGGTCTTGGCTAGTCTCCATTTGGGTAAATGATAATGATAAATGATATTTATTTTGTAAGTAGGTTTAAAAAAACACTTTTACACGTCAATTTTTTTTGTCATTTTAAACTAGATGAGGCCGGTGTTTCCTAGCTGACTACCCTGAGAAGAAACACCGAAACAAACTCAGGGGTCAAAGTCTCTTTTAAAGTCCATACAGTTAATATGTAATGGTCAAAATCACATGAGAAAAAGAAAAAGAAAAATAAGACAACAGTAGTAGTGCGTACTGGAGCAGGTCAATCCCAAGCCTTTTCGTCCTCAACATAGTCCTTTACAGAGTAAAAAGCCTTTTGACAAAGTTTTCGCTTTACAAATGTTTTGAATTTATTAAGGCTTAGTTATTGAATGTGACTAGGAAGTTTATTATAGAAGTGTATACATTACGGTAATACAATTTCGTGTTTACTACGCATATTTATATTATGAAAATCGCTTCTAATTTGTTTGATGTACTCAGATGCAGCAAAATATGAAGTTGATAGCGAGAACTGAACTAAAGTGAAATTCGCGGTGCCGTGCGAACATGTGCACGCGTCCTGCTCTCCTGACATCTATCACAAAAACACTGCACCGTAATGATGTTTTCTCACAAATTCTTAACCCTGATTTCATGCTCTGCCAACCTTATTCATAATATTATAATCATGTTACGTGTTTGCATTGAAGCACACATTATTCATTTTTCCGCCAACCCCGAAACTTGATTAGGTTTTGCTGTCCGCATGAAGGGAGATCAGATCCGACGAGTAGGTACAACTTCTTTTTGAAGCCATTTATTTGAGATAAATTGCAACTCTTCAATTATAAAATTATGATGAAAGAGTTGGAATTTTTTTTTGCTTAGTTTAACAACTATAATAACTTTACTTATTGTATTTTAAGGTTTCAATGTGAATTGAAAAAGCTTACATTTTTGGTTTATCAACATTGTTTTAGTTAACTAATCAATTGACAGTGACACCCAACTCCCAATCTCTAGATCTCCCAATTATTGTGAAGCTCATAGCTATCGACTATGACCATGTAAAAGTTGAATATTTGTTTCCTTGATAGTGAGATACCTAATAAAGTAATGCCAAAATGAGAAGAAAAAAATATTTACAAAAAAAAAACACAACCGACTTCAATGTAAAAAAACTGGTAAGTGCGAGTCGAACTCGTGCACTGAGGGTTTTGTACTAACTTACCTATGTAAACATTTCAATTCCTGAATTAATTCTCGAAGACATTTCTGAATTAAAAAAAAATTACCTAAGAATAAATTTACTGTTTTCAGATTTATTCTTATATCTATGCTATAAGTCTTGCTTTGTACCAAATTTCAGGATTCTAGGACAACGAGATCCTATGAATTTATGGACCTTTGAGAGTGTCGAAATACACTTTCTTGCGACATAAACGATCGTATCTTTTTTGTTCGTTAACTCAGAAGTTTGTTTTTTTACAGCTTCAATGGACCGCAGACTTAATCATATGGTTTTGATTTCAACTCGACACTCAATACTCAATACTCAATACTTTGTTGTTTAGTCGGTTTAGTCCACTCTCAGCCCCTCGACCCCTAAAAAAATATTTGTCTATTTGTGTCCTCTCAACCCTTAAACATAGTTCACACTCGACCCCCACGGGGTGAGACTGGACTTTCATACAAAGGACAGACATACCTCTTCCACTTTCGACCCCTAGTTCGAAATTGTTATTTTAGTACAGTCTGGTACCAACTAAAGACAAAATTCAGGTAAATTATGAATATTAGAGAACTATTTTTTCTTTTGAGGTTCTCGCGCCCTAGGATGTAGTGGGAGAGCTTTAGCAGACTTTTACTTTAAAAAACCACACCAGTGTGTTTCTGTTGCCTTTTGCGTTGTAATGGAACCTAGGATGGTTTAGGGTTTCTTTTTCAGAAATCCCCCATGTAAAGCCATCGGCCCTGATGGGCTCCTACGGTTTTGCTGACATCTCATTGAGGCGCGTATGGAACACAAAGCGCCGCTGAGGACGCGAAATTGGTATGGACGGCTACCGGACGATCGCACAGTGAGCTACCCATTGCTCGTCATGTGCAAGCCCACGCCTACGGTAGGTGGAGATCACCGTATGGTTTTCGATGCCCAGGGCGTCTCCTGTCGCGGTGGCTGTGGCATGAGGATATCTTCTACCTCACGCATGCGGCATTCTTCTTGGTTAGCATTACTGCTTTACAAGAGGCATCCACACTGCATACCCTCTCGCTCCGGACCATGGTCTAAACCAGGGCCCGGCACGACAGGTCGCCGCCGCTGATTGCCTCTAGGAGAACACGGTGGTGTTCCACTCAAACAGGGCACACCTTCACCGTATGGCCAACCGTGTTCTCCGGACGATCCGCATAATGGCGACACCCCAACGTTGCTTTCGCCTGACTCCAAAACAGGAACATCACGAACTTACCATGTCCAGTGGGGACCTATGTCATGTGGAAGGTGAGCACGCCGTGGCGCCTCTCTAGCCACTCCTAAGAGGGGGACTTACCGCCATGATTGTGGCGAGCTTAGCGCTGGGATTCGACAGTCGTATTCACCATATCGTCGTGGGATCAAGCAGGAACGACTTTTGAGGAATTTCGTTTGGCCGGCGTTACAACACCATGCACCTGTGCCATCGTGCAAGGAAAGTTGCCTTCAAACCCCACGGCGGCCAGCTAGTAAGGGGCTCAAAGTTTCACGGGAGACCGTATGGTTTAGAATAGAATAGAATAGAATAGAATAGTATTTATTCGATGCAGGTAATACACAAAACAACACAACCACAGAAAAAAAAAAAAGTACAGGATTACAATATACATAGTTGCTTGCTGGTTTCCCTGCACCATGCGCATGAATGAGCATGACTCTCTGGCAC
This sequence comes from Mythimna vitellina, assembly GCA_949316375.1. Classification (NCBI taxonomy): domain Eukaryota; kingdom Metazoa; phylum Arthropoda; class Insecta; order Lepidoptera; family Noctuidae; genus Mythimna; species Mythimna vitellina. The sequence goes on from OX438686.1 coordinate 280,846, forward strand.
GCGTTCCGATTGGCCGCCAGTCGTTCCGCAGCAACAGCGCCATAGCAGTGAAGTGAGTACTCCTCGCAATTCCATGGGCTGTTGAGGATTAGTCCTAGTGAAGTGAGTACTCCTCGCAATTCCATGGGCTGTTGAGGATTAGTCCTAGGCATTTCATCTTCGACTCCTCAATCATACTTGCACTTATGTACGCTCTTTGCTTTGCAAATCTCCCAAATCCCAAAATTTCAGAAAGAGTTCGTATCTGCTATCTGTATTAATCTTTGTGGTGCATTTAAGCCTGCATTTTTTGAGAGGTTTTTTGAGATGGCGGGCTGGCACTCTTCTTAGTTTTCGACATGGAAACATGATTTTCCCATATTACGCAGACGTTTAATTTTATTTTGTTTCCATTGGGAAGGATTTTTGGTACGTTTGCGCTCTTTTTTCGGAGCCGTTCTTGAATTTCACGAACTGGTCGAAGAAGAGCTTGATTGGCAAAAAAAAATAGTTTCGCCTAGGTACGATATTTGTAAATGTCGGATCTGTGTCGCTTAGGTCTATATCACTTTCGTTTGTATAAACTGGAGATGTGTAATAATTTTGAGTCTTCGTTAACTGCCTGGGAGGACGAAAACAGGAGAAGTAATCTGTTAAGTATTTAAAATTCCTTACAAATCCTGCACCAACCACGCACAAAATTAATATTTTTATTTAAAAAAAAATACTCTTGTTAATGTTTAAATTTAAAATCCGACACTCGTTATTTTACTAATACTTACAGCAAAATAACTATAAATGAAACGAGTCATATTTGACAATTAATTAAACATTAAAAATCAACAAGACAAAAAATTACAACGTTTCTGAAAAATTATAGTATAAGACTGAAATAATACGTATTCACTTAAGGTTAACTTATGCATTTTATTATAAAACTGCATCAACTTGAAACGATGTCGTAATAAAATACGAAACAATTTACACAAAACTGAATTAAGTTACAATATTAACTAAATAAATTACTTTTACTTTTCTAATAAAGTGGGTTAGGTCAAACAATTGCACTTTTTGAATAAATAAAAACATGTAAAATAATCACCTGATAGTGAAACACGGGCATTTTTTCATTTTACTGCGCTTTATTAACTTTCTTCGGAGATCTTACCATGAGCAAAGTCGGCGCATAACTGCATTAGATCACTTTACTGGTACCAACTTGTTCGCGCGCGTTAATCAAAAAGAAAACGACAGTCGTCTATCTCTGACATTTTCATCGTATCGAGTCGGCTATTGGACTGAACGTATTCTCCATGCAAAATTAATTCACTTTATGACAAAAACTCGAAATAAGTTAATTTTAAGTTATTTCTTTTTTTATTTATTTGTTTACACTGAGAAACGGAACGGAACGTGAAGCGACGCCATTTTGTTTTGTTGTCGTCATGTCAGTTATCGACTCATCGTCCGTTTATTGCCCATGCAAGTTGCGTTCGTATGATTTCTAATGATAGTGAATTATTTGGTAGGGTTAGGTAATATTAGAACAGTGACCACAAAAGCGCGAAGGCGAGCGAGCGAGCGAAGCGAGCGTGCCGGGGCAGCGGCCGCCAAGCCCCGAATCCCTCTCTAATGTTAGTGAATCATTTGGGTTAGGTTAGGTTAGAACAGTGACCATTAAAGCGCGAAGGCGAGCGAGCGAAGCGAACGTGCCGCGGCAGCGACTGCCGGGCGCCACATACCCTTCTAATATTAAAAGCCATTATTATTTAGGCCTCAAACGCCCCCACAAATTGATAGGAATTAGTGTTCTAACCTCTTCCTAACTTTAAACATGGATATTTCCATAACCATGGGGCTCTGCGGGGTGGAGATGGTACATGGGGTAGCCCCCCTCCTTCCCCTCCCCCTCCTTCCCCTCCCCGACCCTTAAATCGATGAACCATAATGGAAATTTTAAAGAAAAAATCGAGGGAACTCCTCAAATATTCTAGGCAACTGTATACTGGTTTTGGTATTTTCATTGAGAACTTAAGCTTTTACAGTCAAAAAGTAACATTATTTTGAAGAAGTGGAACTGATGAAGAAGACCAGAAATGGCCTCACATATATAGATATCACAATGAAGATAGTTAAGTAACAATGACAATACAAATAAATAAATGGTTTTGAATAGTTGTGTTGAAAATGGTATCATCAAAGTGATCTGATGATCATGATGGAGCTACGGCTCCACGCAGGCACTGGAACTCTGTAATTAATTAATGTAACCTAGTAGCTTATTAGAATTATCTAAGATGAACTTTGGCTATAAGATACTATCGAACTGATCTGATGATGGAGCCGGAAAGTAGGCATAGGAACTCCGTAATTAATCAATGTATCCTAGCAGTGTTTGGGTTAATTCGAATTGTTATAAAAATAGGCAAGGTCTCATAAATGCCTAGTCCTTGTCGTGGACAGGGACAAGTAGTGGGACGGAGTAGGCAGTCCCCGGATTCCAACCCTTTGCAGGAAGGAACAGGCAGCCTCTAGTATAATAGGGGTTTATGCCGAGGCCTGGAGCGGTATGTCTCCAGGAATCCGACTTGTTATATTACTGAGTAGGCAGCCTCTAGCGATAAGGGTTCTTGCTGAGACCTTGAGATGTATGTTCTTCTTGGATTCCGGTGTATGACTCAAGAGTGTTACTTGAGGTCTTGCTCGGGTATGTGGTTACCCGAGTGATGGCACAGTCGACTGTAGCTTCGGTGTTTTAGACACCGAGCTGTTCGCTCCGGCATTATAAGCTGGGCAATTAGAGTCTCGCGTTGTTGTGCGAGCATGGGGTGCTGGACGCCTATTTGAGGGTCCTGATAGTAACTCCTGGCCTTATTCAACCTCAAGTTTAATAGTACAGGATGAAGCTGTTATTATGTCACATTCGTCCTGGCAAGGCTATTGATAATTATTTAATGTTGAAATGATGTTCTTTAGATGAAATTATGCATAGGTAGTTCACACTGTAAAATATAGGGTTAATTGCGTCAATATATTCATGTTCAGGAAGCAATAACTTTTATAGGTGGTAGAAGTTCAGATATATGCGAAGCAGTCAATTATGTAAGAGAAAGAAATATACTACGAGAAGTTAGCAGCTCAACTCCACAGGTATGTGACGCAATTCCTACCCCCCTACGTAACTGTCACCTACGCAGAATATACATATTGTTTATCCCTATTTAATTTACTCAAAGTTGTGTGAGGTGACGACAAAGATCTTACGAGATTTTACGATTGCATCAAATACGGGACCACAAGAAGAACCACCATGTTATCCTAAATTCCTAGCGTTCCAGTAAGCCTCGTCTACAAATTCGTTCCAGCCTGCCGACGGTTTCTTACGTTTCGCAGACTTGTGCGTGTACGTGTACGCATCACAGGCGTCCTTACAAAAAATGTTAATCATGCTCTTACACATTTCATTTATACACCACTAATTTATAATTACTACAAATACTTAAAGGGCTTATTAGAAAAGGTCTGGTTATTATTTAAGTAAAGTCTCAATAAATAATATTCATAAACAGCAAAGTTATTATGAGCGTTTGTATAAATCCCAAAATGTTTTATTTTCTATCTCCAGTAACTATCTCTCTCTGAAGATATACCAGCCTGTACCATTATTGATCATTCTTCCTTCTAAACACGCTCGATGATACCTTTCTCTTGGTCGTCTAAATACTCTTCGTCTCCATCGTATGTAAATAAACAAAATCTGGATTCAACGGAATACATAACCCTTAAGGCCTTTGTGAGGCTATTTACTTCATGACTTTTGGCTAAGCTGAACATTTAATATTGCCAATAATTTAAATCTTGGTCAATTAACATAAAATGCTTAGCTTTATGTATCGCATTAATATACTTAAGAAATACATTTTCATTACAAACATAAAAAAGTATTTGTGTTTAGAATGTAAAGCTTATAGTTGCTGAAAAGCTTAACCTTACTATTATCACACACTGAGGCTCTACCACGAGCTTATAACGTGATACATTTTTCGATTGATATAATATACGTAATCGCAAAAACTTTAAACTGGAATATCTTTAATACGAGAATTCCATTAATCGTAATGTCTAAGACAGAATTGTTTAGAAACTTAATCAATATATTTCTGTGTATTTTTCATCACTATATGCTAAAAAACTTGCCAGCAAAATTTTGTTCGGGAATTTGCCATAATCCTTTGCTAAAGTACTCTTTAGACCGTATAGACAAAGAAACTTTGACTGTTTTTACTGTACTACTCTGCCATCTTCCTTATTGTACCATGTAATTCATGTTGGTACATTTCGCATGCAGCCAAGTGCAGTTTTAGAGGTAGGTAGCGTAGTAGGTACTGAAATGTGTCGCCGCCATCGCTCATGACGACTGGCGCGGTCGTACCTCCACTGCTCGAGGCAGTTCGGTTGGCAAAGTTCGGCTCGCGTTCTGCTGAACGAAATATTTCCAAGTGAATGTCGAGTGAAGTTGGTCGTTTTTGCCTCCATCCGCCTCCTCATCTCCCTCCCCTGCCCTCCGCATGTCCCTCTTGCTTCCTGTAACAACCCAAAGTTCTGCAACTTAGCTAGTTTACCGTAAACATTATATGTAGTACAAAAAAACTTGGTCCGCGCACAGTTTGACACAAAACTGTTCCAACATAGCGATCAACCCAAGCCAGTGCCGAAACGCGATTACAATTGCAATTAAACATTAATTCTATATTTAAACTCGTTTCAAAGACTCTATATTACGATGACATTATTTGTCTGATGTAGGTACTTGTTAAGTTAAGATCGCGAACGAGTGGCTAACCGGCTATCGGTCGTGATGGCACCGCTTCGCAGCACCGATGATTATAATATCTCACCGAGCGCTCCGCGCCGCATTAATATGTAAGCGAACCCCGAGTTCGCGGTGAATAAATAAAACAGAAGCCAGTAAGTGAAAGCCGCTGGTCTTACTCTTAAGCAGCTTTAATAATACAGGAGACGCGGGTCGGCGGTGGCGGAGAGCTACGATCAACATCAGCGCTTCGTAAACTTTAATAATACAGAAGACGCAGCTCGGTGGCGGAGAGCTGCGATCTACTACTCCAACTGGTCCGGCGGCCCGCCTGCCGCCTGTCCGCCCGCGTAAAGCTCGCTCTTGTTCTGTTCATGAAGAGATTGTTTTACATCTCTGAGCGCGCACAACTTTATTAAAGCGTGAAATTTCTCATTTTGCTGGCACTCGTTACAATGAGCGCCAACCGCCTCACGCCGACAGACTAAATATAGACACCGAACGCGTACTGACGTAATCTCGCTTAATTTTAAATATCAATATCAAATAACAGCAGGCACAGGCTGAGCCTAAGGCACAGGAGCGATAACATTGGTTCTCTTGCAGGAACATTATGCTGGTGCACCGCTCGGCTCAGCGCCCCGCGCCATATGCGACACGTGAGAAGGCACTCGGTGACACAGACATGTGAACCCGTGTCGTGCACGTTACACAAAGTTCAAAAATATATCGGAGTTAAAAAATATAACGATAACGTTACGCTACCAGTATTTCGTTTCGTAAAAATATTTTATCTTAAATTCTCGTCTTATGTAAAATTTAATGATAATATTTATAAGAACAATCTTATACCAACGGTACCAAAATAAGATGGCCGCTGGCTTTATATTATGTTTTATGTTTATTTTGTTCTGTTTAGTATTTCTTTGTTGTTCTTTTCACTTCGGCTACTTTTAATTTTTGTCATAGTTCAAGTGCTTCTTTTTACCCAACTGCAAGAAGGGTTACCCATGTTTCCGCGCATATCTTGCATGTGTGTATTTATGTATGTATAATATTCCTTACTACCTCATATCTATAAAAACAAAATTGTATTATTTAATTAAAACCATAATTCAATAAATAAAAATAATAAAAACTCTACACTAATTACAACTAACTAAAATCAAACTAAAATAAGTCGCAAGAGTACTGCTGACAAAAATTGCTGCTTAGTAGGTACTTGAAAATCATCACATAAACTGCGTGCAGACCCAGGTTAAGCTCATATGGTGGTTTCCTTTTGGGTACGCAACAAGTATTGCTTAAAATTTTTACTGAATGCTCCAACCGTTTTCATAGCACGCAGAGGTGACGGCAGGTCATTCCAGATGAAGGAAAGCCGCGAACTTGAAACTACCACGGAATGCAGCCGTTCTATGGGGCAAGGTCAACAAATGGTAGGCAGAAGCTCTAGTTTTAATTTTGTTCACAGTCGTTGTCGTTGATATTCGCGTGTCGTGCTATGAGACCTGCACTTCGGCTGCATCTCAGACCGTGGTGTCCGAGGCTGTTGGCGACTTCGCCACAGTGGCAGCGATGAGGAGAACAGTAACAGAAGCACCTAGACGTAAGCAAAGTATAAATATGGAACAGTATAGAAACTAAGCCTAGTTGATAAAATAAATACCTACGCTCCATTAAAGCAATAGGGTTGTCACTGTTACTTAATGTTTTTGATATTGTTTATTTTTATGAAAAAAAAAATTGTTTTGTAGTGATCATTCAATCGAACAGAAATAACTAGTTTACAAATAAAATTTAAATACGTAATCTTATGACATCGCATCAGTTAACCTGAGCAAAAGACGACCATATCACAGCCCGCCATAAAAGCAAATTCAGAAGTATTTCAGTTTTTTTGAAGTAACCAATTATACTGTTTTATTGTTAGCTCCTTTTTAACTCTCTCGAAAACCGCGAAAATGACACCCATGACGAAAAAGTTGATAATTTTATGCAGCCGCCATCTTGGATTTCCATTTTGACATCACTAACGGATTTAGCACCCTCGAAAACCATGAAAACGACACCCATGATGAAGAAATTGATAATTTGTTGCATCCGCCATCTTGGATATACATTTCGACGGTGAAGTGCCAATACCTTCTAACTGACATTTTTCGAGATAATTACTTTTTAGCGCTCTTAATTCAAATGTGTGTTTCTGCACGTTTTTGTGAAATCTCTTGAAGCTAATATTAGTTGCTACTGCATCAACTTAAATTTTGGAAACACTTCATAACTAAACCAGCATGTTAATGCATAGTATTAACTCCTGACGTTTTTAAGACAGAAGATTTTTGACTTCAACAGTTAGGAGTTATTGGCACTTCACCGTCAATTTGACAGCACTATCGGTTTCAATACTCTCGAAAACCGCGAAAACGACACCCATGACGAAAAAGTTGATAATTTTTTGCAGCCGCCATCTTGGATTTCCATTTTGACACCACTATCGGATTTAACACCCTCGAAAACCATGAAAACGACACCCATAATGAAAAAGTTGATAATTTGTTGCAGCCGCCATCTTGGATTTAGATTTTGACAGCACTATCAGCTTCAACACTCTTGAAAACCGCGAAAACGACACCCATAACAAAAAATTGTTAATTTTTTCCAGCCGCCATCTTGGATTTCCATTTTGACATCACTATTGGATTTAACACCCTCGAAAACCATGAAAACGATACCCATGATGAAAGAGTTAAAGTAAACAAATGTAAAGGACTTATTACACTATGCGTTATCAGCACACGATTCTGAGTGTCTTATTTTTTGTTCCGAGTAAGACAGTCTGACCCTTATTACACTACGCGACATCGACTTAGACTTTCTTAATATCGAGTAGTGTAATAGGCCCCTTAGTAGTAAAAAAAAGTAGATTTAAGTTTACGAATTTATTGTGATCGATCACACGGACTTGTAATTTTATTCGATACAATATTATAATAATAAATCATTCTTACCTTTCACAGTCAGCAGGAAGTTTGAAAAACGATAGCTCCGGTTTTGAAGAAGCTGAGTTCAAGCAGACGCAATACGCTCGGGGCATTTTTATAAAGATCGCGCAAACTTTAATAAACGTGACCACTCGTCTTGACGCGACACGCGCTACTGACAGCACTGCGAGTGAGACTTCGGGGTCTTGTAGATGCGTATGTTTGTGTGAGTGTGCCGTTTCGACTGTTTGTAGGCAATTTCCGAACTGTTCCTTTAACTTAACCGTGACGTAAGGAAGCAGCGCGGTGGAAAGTATTATCATCGAGCTAGGTACCTATGTTCGACGACGATAGGAGGTGAAGCCAGAGATCCGACTCCCATTCTCCCACAGCCAGCAGGCACGCACGCTCCGCAGGAACAGTAGATGTTTCAATTAAGTTTTCTTGAACTACTTTGCAGAGCGGCTCATCCCACCATCTTTGGGAAGATGGTTCATCGGGCGGATTCGAATTCGGGCAAGCGAATCTGAAGTACGGCACATTGAAATCAATCAGTAAGGGAGATAGGATATTCCGAATTCATTTCTCAGTGCCGTGAACAGAGGATATAAAGGCTGGTTAACTAATACTAGTAATTTTGCGGACACTTCCCTGGTGCCCATCTTTAAAAACAAGGGTGATGTGCTTGAATGCAACAATTATAGAGGAATAAAGCTAATGTCACATACTATGAAAGCTTGGGAAAAAGTTGTTGAAAGAAGGCTGAGAGAAGAGAGTGAAATCTCACAGAACCAATTCGGTTTTATGCCTGGTCGGGGTACAACGGATGCCATTTTTGCTATACGCCAGCTGTGCGAGAAATATAGAGGTGCGCATAAAAACTTGCACATGGTATTCATTGACCTCGAAAAGGCATACGACCGGGTACCTCGTGAGGTTCTGTGGTGGGCCCTTAAGGAAAAAAGTGTGCCTGGGAAGTATGTGCAGTTGATCCGAGCGATGTACAGTCGATGCAGTACCCAAGTCCGGTCTACAGTGGGCAACACTGGCAGCTTCAATGTGGCTGTCGGCTTACATCAAGGGTCGGCTCTCAGCCCTTACCTCTTCCTGATGATAATGGACGCTCTGACGTCGGACATTCAGGAAGAGGCTCCCTGGTGTATGCTGTTTGCTGATAACATTGTATTGGTTGCCGAGAGTGGCCTAGAGGTCCAGAACAGATTGGAGGTGTGGTGGCACGGACTGGAGAGTGTTGGCCTGAAATTGAGTAGAACCAAAACGGAATACTTGTTCTGCGATTTCGGTGGTCTCTCCGGTCCTATGCCCTTAGCTCTCGCTGGAACGCTCATACCAATCTGCTCCGACTTTCGGTACCTCGGGTCGCTTATCCAAGGAGATGGCGAGGTAGACCGAGACGTATCACATCGGATCAATACAGGATGAATGAAATGGAGACAGGTCACTGGAACAATTTGTGACCCACGGATGCCCCTCAAGTTGAAGGGTAAAATCTACAAGTCCGTGATAAGACCTGTCATACTATATGGATCAGAATGTTGGGCTGTGAAAAAGACAGATGAAAAAAGATTACATGTAGCGGAGATGAGAATGTTGAGATGGATGTGTGGTGTGACGAGAATGGATAAAGTGAGAAATGAATATATTAGAGGAAGTTTGAAAGTGGAGCCAGTGACTGAAAAGTTGAAAGGGAATCGTTTGTCGTGGTATGGTCATGTAAAGAGGAGAGATGAAACACATGTTACTAAAAGAGTTATGAGTATACATGTGGATGGGTGGAGAGGGAGAGGGAGGCCAAAGAAAAGATGGATGGATTGTGTGAACAGTGATATGAAAGAAAAGGAAGTTAGTGATAGTATGACGGTTGACAGGATAGAATGGAAGAAAAAAACGTATTGCGCCGACCCCAAATAAGATGGGACAAGGGCAGGAAGATGATGAGTAATTTTGCGGACGCCGAGGCCACCTATACGGACAGGAAGGGAAGCTTGAACCCAAGCTCGGTCATCCATGGTCACGTTTAAAATTAACGTAAGAGTGCCGGGTAATTCGGACCATTTTTTTTTCCAAAAGATGGGGGTATTTCCATAAATGAGAAGCGCGAAGGAAATATGTTAATTTAGAGCCGAAACAGCAGAAACGTATTATGGTGATGGCCGAATGCATGTTAATTTGTATCTTTCCGAAATATCATTAAAATTTTGAATTTTTTCCTCAACAAAATTGGGAAAGCAATCCTCGAAAATACGAGATCCAAGGAGATGAAGAGACCTTTTTTCATTAGTTTTAATTTGTGGGGCCATTGTGATAAATTTAAAAAAAAAGTCATTTGTCAGTCGGTACTGTCGGATAAGAAAAGTTCATATTTTGAAAGGTTCATCATCAAGTCCTATTGAGTGAAGTTGATTTTTTAGGAAAAGTAAATCATTTAAAACTGTGTCTGCATCGCAACCTAGGGTTCCGTCGTCGAGATACCAAACGTTGAATTTGGAATTTAACCCTCATATCTTATTTACATAATATAATATCGTCAGATTCGTCTTGATAACCCAAGTGTTCTGAAATAGGTGAAGTTAAAAAAAAAACAACGACTGTAAGACGCTATACTTTAGAGTATTTTTTTTTTACACTGCTTTTTGAGTATCCAATTAAAGGGCTCAACATGAGGATTCCATAATGGTATATCACGATCATATAAAAAAAATACACAATTATAACTATAATAGTTATAATAGCTGTACTATAATAGTAATAATAACTGTTAACCGCAACTACGTTACTTTTTGAAGCAATCGTGTGAAATCGAGGGGAAGTTCATTTCAAAGATATTATTCCCTAGGAATTAAGACCCGTTCCCGCGGAAAAATAAAAAGTATCTTAAGTCACTCCTTGTAACATCAACTATCCGTTGGGGCGTAACCACCTTCCCACATTACACAGGTCCTCACCGAAGATGGTAAGTTCTGGAGGTTACATTGTGCGCCGTCTCCAGGCGGTGGAGGACACACTGGAGGAGAAGGTGAGCCCTGCACGGTCGGTGCAACGCGGTGTCCTGGTGGGGGCAATCGGCAGCGGTGATTTCTCGCGGCGGGACCTGGTCCAGGCCATAGTCCGAAGCGATGGGAATGGGTGGCAGTCGTTTTCTTCTGCGAAGCAGTAATGCTAGTGTTAGAAAAAGCTGCAAGCGTGAGGGAATGGATATCCTCACGCCTAAGCTGCTGAGACTCCAACACCGACTATCAGTCACAGTAGGCGCGTAGGCGGGTTTTCGGACGACGTCCAATGTGTAGCTCGCAGTCTGGCCGTCTAACTATTGTCGCATCGTGTACTACGCGTTCCTTAAAGAGGTATTAGCCAAACCAGCAGGGCTTAAGCCTACTAGGACCATGGGAGGAATTCTAAAACGGTGACCCATGGTCCTAGAATGCAAAAAGCAACTGAAGAAACCTAGGTGTGGTTTTTCTCAGTAAAAACCTGGCACCCTTTCCCTTTCCGCACCAGAGCGGGAGAAGTCATTAGATAATTTTACTCATTATAGCATTAGCTATATCCCAATGAAAGCCCCGTCAAAGTTCAACCGTTTTGAACACTTTAAGAATATTAGATATCAGTCAATGAAACGTCTAAATCGGCCCAACCGTTTTCGGATATGTACACTCTCCCTGGTAATTAAGAGGCCCTCATGTAATATAATAAGTGAATTAAGGTACTCGTTATTAACATTAGCTACATCCCACATTAAAAGTACCATCAAATTTTGTTTAACCATTTCGAAGACTTATCCCTTATTAAGAAATCCCAATCCCACGGGAAAATGAAAAGTAAGCAAAGTAACTGCTTGTAACATTTTCTATCCATCAGTGAATGCCCCATTAAAATCGCATCATCAAAATCACATAGTCCATGTTAATTGCCTTTTTTCCTTTTCAGTAATTTTAATGTATGTCAATTGGTAGGTAATTTGAGTATTTTCTGCGGCGTACCGAAATGTTTTGTCCTTGGTATTGTTCATCAAGTCTTTAAGCTCCTTAGTAGTCCTGAGTTGATCTTTGCGAATACTGACAAATGACTTTGCGAACACTGACTGGACAGGTCCACCCAAATCTGTATGGTTCTTTCTTTAAAAGACCATCTCAGACAAATCTGCATGGTTCTCATGAGATTTGACTATTTCATATTTACTGTATGGAATGGAGAAATTTGAAAGAGACTTTGTTTGACCCCTGAGTTTGTTTCGGTGTTTCTCCTCAGGGCAGTCAGCTAGGAAACATCGGCCTCATATAGTTCAAAATTACGAAAAAATAATTGACGTTTAAAAGTGTTTAATTAAATTCAATTGCAAATAATAATAATAATAATAATCAATAAAATACTCTCTTATGGAATCGGAAGTGCCTTACTACAGGTATGAGCCCGACCCAGTTCTTGATAATGGTCATATCACTTTGTACTGGGATAGGTCCATCATCACTGACAGGACTATTGTAGCCAATAAGCCTGATATAGTGGTGGTGGACCGAAACGAGAGGCGTACAATGATCGTTGACATTTCCGTTCCACATGACGAGAACCTCGTGAAAGCCGAGAAAGATAAACAAATTAAGTATATGGACTTGGCTCGCGAGGTTGTCGACATGTGGGATGTGGACTCAGCGATCATTGTACCGATAGTCGTGTCGGGCAATGGCTTAATAGCCAAGAGCCTCGATCAACACCTTAGGAGGCTCGCGTTAGGCGGCTGGATCAAGGGCTTGATTCAGAAAGCGGTACTCTTGGACACGGCTCGTATTGTTAGGAGGTTCCTTTCTCTGGAGCCCTGACCGCCGGTAGCTTGGACCCTGTTCCCGATACCAGTGGGGTACTATTTTTTATATTTTTAAATGTTATTTTTTTTTTTTGTATCATTTTGTTTAAGAAAAATATTTAAAAATGTAATTAATATGTGTTTATAGTGAATAAAGGAGAATAATAATCATATATTATCAGGTAACTAAGACCCATAGATAAAATACACAAATAATCTTACAAAATAATAAACTAATACATAAGTATAAAAGAAACTATAACAATTATTAAACTATAGATACTATTGCACACAAAGTGACGGCATCGTGTTCCGCTGCGAGGTCGGTATCCTTCCACGAAATCGTCGATACACACATCCTTCGGCCAAAACTCTCCTTTGAGGAAGGTCTCCAAATGGTGAATCGGCACCCGCACCACAAACGACTTGAAATTAGTATTATGGCGCGGCTCCAGCTGCACGACTCTCAAAGTCCAGTTGGTCTTAACACGTACATACTCCACGATCTCCTCAGCTTTCGTGGTGTGATGTAGCCTCGAAACGTACAGCTACGTCGTAGGTACTGCTGGACGCAGCAGCATGTTGGGTCCTGCCAGCGCGGTACCGCACTGGTTCTGACAAGTAGGCTTCTTCCTCTTCTTCTTCTCTACCTTAATAAAGCCATCCTCATCGCTCTGCTTGCCCCCTTTCGTTTTACCTGCTTGTCGCGTTGTTTGCGACACAGCAGGTTTGTTTGCAGCAACAATAGCGGAATACGCATGTTTAGGGGTCGACGTACCTACATGCGTCACCACTTCGACCGGTGACGATACTGCGACGGCAGCGGCGGAGCAAGATGCAACGCAAGCATTATCAGCAGCGGGTGACGCACTGCAGCTCGCCGACTCAAAACTGCCGCAAAATAAATACCATTTAAACCAGTAGTCCGCAGACCGCTGGTGGTCCCTGGTCGCATCCCAAGGGGTCCGCGGAGCTATCCTAATAACAAAAAAAACTTAAAAATTGAATTCAATCCCTATTTGTCCGACTGCGAAGATAAACGTATTCAAAAACTGATCCGCAATCCGACTACGGCCAAAGGAGTGTTATGATTTTGACAAGCTATGTATATATGCGTGTTATGTATGCTATGTTCCCTCGTAGCTCCTAATCTACGTATCGGAACTCAACATAAGAGGTATCATTAGAACAGTATTAATTGTCCGCTGAACATAGGCTACGTGACATGTCACACAACTCGATATGGCGCCCTCTAGCGGGCAAAAAGTAATGTGTTAAAAAATAAAAATAGAGATAAATATGCTGTGTTTGGTATCATTTGAAATGTTTTCACTTGTACATTTCCAAAACATTGCTCAAATTTAATGTGATGCCCGCTAGCAGACAAAATCATGTTTTAAAGAAAAGTTAGGATAAATACACCGTGTTTGATATCATTGGAAAGAGCTTCACTGTTACTTATTAAAAAATATCATCAAAATTCCATGTGGTTTTTTTTAGGTGGGAAAATCATCTAATGACAAATCCCGCTCTTGGGTGGAGCGGGGGATAGTGTCAGACTTTTACTGACTAAAAACCCACTCCTGTTCCTTCGTTGCCTTTCGTCTCAGGGCCCCAGGTTTCGTTTTCTCACTACCCATGGCCCCAGTAGGCTTCGACTTTGCTGGGCCCCTACGATTTGCTGACATCTCCCCGAGGCGCGCGTGGAACAATACGCGACGTCGACGACTTGGGCTCGGTCCGGACGGTTACCGGACGGTCGGACGGCGGGCTACCCATTGCTCGCCGTCCGCAAGCCCGCGCCTACGGTGGCCGGAAATCGGGATCGGAATCCCGGTGGCGACTGGGGCGTGAGGACCGTTGCCTCACGCGATCGGTCGCCTCCTTTGCTAGCATTACTGCTTCGCAGAAGGAGGCGACCGCTTGCCACTCCTCCTCGCTCCGGACCATGGCCTGTACCAAGGCCCGGCACGAGAGCCCAAGCGGGGTACACCTCCACCGTATGCTCCACCGTGTCCTCCGGGCGGTCCACACAGTGGCGACACCCGGGCGTCGCTTCCGCACGAGTCCGGTGCAGGAACTTCCCAAACTTACCGTGTTCAGTGAGAACCTGCATCATGCGGAAGGTGAGGACGCCGTGAGGTCTTTCCGACCACGCTTCAAAGAGGAGACTTACCGAAAATTCAATGTGGTGCCCTCTAGTGGACAAAAAGTTTTGTGTTAAAAAATAAGATATATACTTTTACAAGTAAATAGTATAGAAGCACAATGATTTAACAAAAAAATAGTTTAAATAAAAAAAAGGTAAAACCCGACTAGGACAAAAAAATAATGAAGCTGAAAAAGTATGAAACAATATTTTCAGGATAAATCAGTTAGTGCGATGTCGCTGCTGTGACAGTTCAACTTGTGTGACGAAGATTATAAGCGATATCCGGGTCTCAACCGAAGTGGGGGTAGCCATAGCAAATGGTTCAACTTATTTGCCGCGTACTATAAACAGTATGCAAACACAAAAATTGCATTGAAATCTTTATCCGTAAAGAAAATTAAAATACTGAGGGCTTTAAATAATTTTATGCGTGTTTCATTTACAGGAATTAGAACAAACCTCCATTTATTTATATTTAGGTAATTTATATTAACTACAAACTAATTAACCAACTTGGTAGTCCATGGCAAGACAAAAGTTTTGTTAAATGGTCCCTCATGGCAATAAGGTTAAGAACCACTGATTTAAACGGTTAAACTTTGACGGGACTTTCATTTGGATAATTATACCTAATGTTATAATGAGTAACTTAATCTATTTTTTATATTTCCGCGGGCTGGACTTAATTCTCGAGGGCGGGGGCATCTAAATTCTCGGGGGAAGGAGTTCATCTTAATTCCCGAGGATAGAGGACATCTCCGAAACGACTGGACCTACTTTGAAGGACTTTTACTGACAGATAGCTGATATTACAAGGATTAACTTAGACTTTTTATAATTTTCCTGCAGGACTGGGATTTCAAAATACGGGATACGTCAGCAAAACGGTTAAACAAAATTTGACGGGATTTTCTTAGGGAGTACCTAACTTAAGCTACTTTTTTATATTCTCGCGGGAACGAAACTTCATTAGAACCCCTGATTCCCGGAGAGAGAACATCATCGAAACGGCTGGACCGATTTTGTCGACTTTTTTTATGTCGGTAATCATGTAATGACTTTTCTCGCTCTAGGTTGGAGAGGGAGAGAGTGCCAGACTTTTACCAACTAAAACCACACCTAGGTTCCTTCAATTGCCCTTTGCGTTCTAGGACAACGGGTTGCCTTTTTAGACATTGCCTCATGGCCTTAGTAGGCACAGGCCACAGGCCACAGGTAGGCTGAGCCACGGCGTCTTTTTGACGCGTAGTACACGACTCGCTACCGACGATTTGGGCTCGGTCCGGACAATAGCTGGACGGCGAGCTACACATTACACGTCGTCCGAAAGCGCGTGCCTACGGTGGCTGGTAGCCGGGTTCGGGGACTCAGCAGCTGGGGCGTGAGGATGTCCATTCCTACACGCGTGCGGCTGCCTCCATCAGTAGCATTACTGCTTCGCAGAAGGAGGCGACCATCACCCATTCCCCCTCACTCCAGATCATGGCCTGGACTAGGGCCCGCTGCGAGAGGTCATTGACGCCGATTGCCCCCACGAGAACACTGCGTTGCTCCACCGTTTCCTCCGGGCGGTCCGCCGGTGCCCAACTGACGGATACTTTATTTATTTTATTTATTTGGGAAAAACAAATAAATTACAATAAAATATGATGTGACGTATAGTAAATGTACAATTCACGATGTTTCCACAGATTACTTGTGTACATTATTGACTAGGTAGGTAAGTACAATTACACTTATACTCGTACTATATAAGTTTAGGTACTATTCACATTCGATATTGTTATAACTGCGCACAAACTATCAATAATTTTTTTTCTTCTTGCTTTGAGACAAAAAGTATCTTCTTTTTGAGAGCCCGTCCACCTGCTTGTGCTCGGCTAGTAGTCGTTGCAAAACCCCCTGGTAACTCATTAATATTGTGTCTATTAAGAGGCCGGCAAACGACGCGGCGACGCTTGCAACTGCAAGTTGACGCGTATCGCAGAATATAGCTATCTCTGTTTGACAAAAACAAGTGAGCGACTGACGCAGTGCGCAGGTGTGTGTTTGTGAGCGTAGGTATTACAATATTGTTAGTAAAATTAGATATGTTCATTATTTGCATTATTTTTGCCGAATAATTTGGGGAATCGTTAGTGAATGTACAGACTAGTAATGCGTTTTTTGGAAATATCATTACCGTGTCAATATCTAAACATATTAGGATAACTAGAACACACTAACAAATCAGAAAATGTTATGAAACCGAGTGCTTTTTTTGTAAGTGGGAATCAGTCAATGACTTTTCGCGCTTTTGGGCGTAGCGGGAGGGCGTGTCAGACTTTTACTGACAAGGAAACCCAATCCTGTTCCTTTTTCGCCGACGATACAGGGCCCTTACAGTTTTGCTGACATCTCCTCAAGGCGCACGTGGATCACTACGCAACGTCGACAATTTGAGTCCAGTATGGCCGGTTTCCGGACAGCCGGACGGTGAGCTACCCATTGCTCGCCGTCCGCAACACCACGCCTACAGTGGCTGGAAATCGGGGTCAGGATCCCGACGGCTGGGGCGTGAGGAAGACCGTTCCCTCACATGTGCCTCGTGGTGGTCTACACAATGGTGACATCCGGGCGTTTCTTCCACACGAATCCCATGCAGTTCGGTGCAGGAACCTTCAGAACTTATCATGTCCGGTGAGGTGTCGTCATCCAGAAGATGAGGACGCCGTGATGTCTTTTGAACTGCTCCACAAAGAGGGGATTTACCCCCATAATTATGGAGTACCCAGCACTGCGTTGCGACAGTCACTGTCGTCATTTCACCATGAGGTCCCACCGGAACTCTGTCCGCCATACCACCTCGGCGTTGCATCTCCATGCACAAATCGTGCATGCGTGGAAGGACTGTTTCCTCTAGATCCCATGGTGGCAGGCCAGCAAAGAGGCTCGCCGGGAGACCGTGCGGTGCGCCCGCACCATTCGGATGGCCATGAAGCTGTGGCATGCGTCCAGCTTAGTCACCGATTGATTCCCTAGTCGTAGACTACTGGGGCCATGGATCAGCTTCTGAAAGAAACCTGATGCCGTCGTACGCAAGGCAAAGAAGTAATATAGGAGTCGATTTTAGTAAGTAAAAGTCTGACACGTCCTCTTGCTCCGCCCATGAGCCTGTAAATCATTAGATGATTTCCCACCCAAAAAAAAGTACCTTAGTATTTGAAGTTTAGTAAAAGGAATACAGAAAATCGATAAAAATATTATTACAATAAAATTTACAACGTGACCGAAGTTATGACATCACGCACACACTAACACTGAATCTCGCTTGCCGCGATAACACTACTAACTCTTGGAAATTTGGGATAAATTTGGATGTGTTCCGTAATACCAGAAATGATGAATGAAAACTTAATGTTTTTCCATTTATTTATTTTTTCTATAATTTGTAACTTGTAACTCTTATAAGCTATGGATTCTTACGGAAACAATATTAGAAATATTGTTGGTTATATAATATTAATAAAGTAAAAAAATAAATATTAATACAGAAAAAACAAATGAAAAATCATGCCATTTACGCTATAAAAATATGCGATATGAAATTCGTTTAAATTTCATTTAAGCAAGTATTTTTAAAAAAGAAAAACGTAGAAATCTAGACAAATATTGTCTAAATCCGAATATCATCATAATATGGTGGAAATATGCTCAATCTGCAAATGATTTTGGTATTACGATTGTATGGATTATTCATCCGTCGCTGTACCCTTAACTGCTCCATCTTTGTTTTAATATATATTTTTTTTAACACATTGCTTTTGCAATATTTTTTAAATTATTTTTTTTTTTTTTTTTTATTTAGACTCAACTACCTTAAATTCGTTAATAATTTATTTTGTTAACATCTCATTTATTGATAGTTGTAATTATTCAAATTTTTCTCTCTTTTTTTTATTTAACCTCTTTTTATAACATGAATGTGAGAACACTGTAGACTCCGCGAATCCTTGATTACTTTCTATTACGACTCACTTTTTTTTATTAACACGTAGTAAACACGAAATTGTATTACCCAAATGGAGATTAGCTAAGACCAGCAAATCATTCTTAGTAACCAGCGTACGCTTTTATAACAAACTGCCAAAAGCAGTGACTGAACTTAGTGAGGGAAAGTTCGACACACATATTAAGCGTGTCCTAACCAAATAAACGTATTACAAGGTTAAAGACTATGTCGAAGACATGCTTGTTAGGTAATGACTGCTTCTGCACATGTGGCCCCCTGGCAACTCATAATATTGTGTAAATGTGTATATTAACTGGTTTTTCTTCATCTTTGTTGTAATATGTACTTTTTTTTCTAATACATTGCTTTTACAATATTTTTTTATATTATTAGACCCAAATCACCTAAAATTTGTTAGTAATTTATTGATAGTTGTAATTATTAATTTTTCTTGATTTTTTTTTTTAAATAGCCTCTTTCTTATAATGTGAATGTGAGTACACTAGACTCCACGAATTCTTAGATTACTTCCTATTACGTGTCACTTTCTTATTATGATTATTTTTAATGTGCACAATAAAAATAATTGGGGCTTGAGGGTACAATATTGACTGGTCTACACTGTTCTTACATAATATCTTAATTTATCATAATATATTAATACTGTAATGTGGAAATATTGTAAAAAGATTTTTTTTAAAAGAGTAATCATGGAGTTTCTTGCCGGTTCTTCTCCATAGGAAACGACCAATTTGGAACCGTGCACTAGCTTCCGATGTTTTATAAGTGCCCATGTAGGCCTGTGTGAAATAAAAATATTTTTGATTTAGTTAAAGCGGGTAAGCGCGCACCTCCCGTCTTATTACAGTTCTAGGCACAACATAAGAAATATCACTAATTTGCTCCGTAAAGTTAAACTTATCATAAACCAATTCATAAAGCATCGTGGTTTGAAGTAGTAGGTTTCTTGAATTTGCGTAAGACAAGCATGTGAGATGACATTTATAACACATAAGTCAAAATATTTACTTTGAACACTTTCAATCGCTTTAACATATTTGTCGTAGTGGGGGTCCCATATTATACTGCTCCCATAAATACTATATTGTCTCCTATAACACAGGACTTTCCTAGCATAGCATGCATAGGGGACATTATTCACAAAATATGTAAAAAAGAACTCAAACTTATATATAACATGTCAATTATTTTCTTTTCTTTGGGTAATAAATATTTCTTTATTATTATCATACAACCGTATTCCAGCTGTAGGCTTACCAAGGACCTTAGCAATTGCAAGTACGTGGCCGGGCGTTTAAAATCAGTAGAAAGTCTCATGACAAGGCTGTACATTTGGTATGCTTTTGAGATAATCTTATCTATGTGTAGGTTTAAATGTTGTTTACAAACTCAAAGTATACCTAAGTAACTTATTTGAGTTTCATAAGTGAGATCTTCTGTACATAGATATAATTAAATCGAATTACTTTTTTTTTATTGTTCGTAAAGTTTAGGTATTTATATTTAGAGATATTGAATGCCAGTTTTTTATAATTACAATATTTAGTTAACCTGTTCGAACGCCCAATCGTCAAAAGTCTTATTAGATTCATCATATAACAAGAAATTACTATTATGGAAACAGTGACCAATATCGTCAATGTATAAAATAAACAGCAAGAGCCCAAGAATTGATCCTTGTGGTACGCCAGAGGAGGCAATAAATGTATCAGATGTATATCCATGGGTAACGTGCATCACATTATAAAGAACGCATTTCGAATGTACGGTTTTGTAATGATATCTGCTATTGATTTTGTACGGCCTTCAACTGACTTGTACCTGTACAAGTCTATGATTAGATCACAGTTAGAATATGCAGTGTGTGTATGGAATCCCTTTTATAATAAATACTCAGAGTGTATAGAAAAAGTTCAAATAAAATTTCTAAAAGCCATGCATCTCAGATGCTTTCGCAATTACATACTATATAATGATTTACTTAAGAAATATATTTTGAAGAATTTGAAAACTTGACGCACTCTCCTGGAGACAGTATTTTTGTTCGATCTTTGTGATAATGTGTATGACTGTATTGACATACGAAATAAAATAAGTTACACAGTGCCTAGAACTACGGTGTGTCGCGGGGTGCGTATGCGACCTGTGTTTGCAGTCTCCTCCTGCCGCACTAACGCGAGCCTGCTAGGCAGTCTGCGCCTCTGAGCACATACACACACATACACATAGACATGTTTGCCCTTTCCGCCGCTCAATTTAAAAGAATAGTCATGGAAACTCCAAATAATTAAAGGTTGACTCATTTTTATTATTTTCTTTTCTAGTTTAATATTTTTAGTTCTAACTATTATTTTTTTCTGACTTAAATAGGTTTTCATTCAATTATTATTATTATTTCGTTTATTATTAATGTTGTTATTATTTTTAGATTTTTTAAAAATATTATTGTTATTATTATTTTTAGGTTTTTTTTTAAATATTATTGTTATTTGATTCATTGCATGATGCTTTTAAAATATTCTTTCTCAATTATATTCTGTGGAAAATGCCGTGGGTATTGAACCAACTTCTATTACTGTTTCATACTATGCAATTCATAATGTGTAACCATTTATTTTCTGGAATAAATAAAATAAAATAAAAACTACTGTCTGAATACGGTTGTTTATATAAGAATAAAACCAGCGCAGTAAATTATCTCTTATCCCGTTGAAAGCTATTTTTTTAAATAATATTTCATAGTCCACCCGATCAAATTCCTTTTTAAAATATATGTAAATGGTGTCCGTTTTATCTTTTTGTCCATGTTATTAAATAAAAATTTAGCCAAAATAATTAAATTCGTAGTAATTGATTTTCGTTTAACGACACCATGTTATTCTGATATTAAATTTTGTTGAAAGAAAGTATAAGCTTGAGGTGAATAAGCTTTTCAAGAAGTTTACAAATTGCGCATAGCATTGTGATTGAGCGGTAGTTCTCAACCTTCTGCTTAAAGTCTCTTATGAACTCTTATGAAAGCTAACATAATAGCTTTCTTCCAGATTGTGGGAAATATACCAGATTTAATATTTTTGCTGAAGATTAAGTGAAGTAGCACGCATATTGTCTCCGCAGTATAGTTGGTGTTACAAAGAGTATCTGAGGCTACTTTTCATTTTCCCGCGGGAACGGGACTTAATTCCCAGGTGGGGGATGTTGTATCTCTGAAATGAATAACATTTTTATTGCCTCACAAAAGGGGAGTAACGAAGTCGCAAGTAATAAATAGCATATTTCATTTTGTTTTTTTTTTTTATATATGGACATGATATACCATATTGGCTTCCTCATAATGAGACCTTTAATTTGATACCCATAGAAAGAAAGTTTTTTTTTGTTCTCCAATGTATAGCGTCTCACAGTCGTTATGTTGTTTTTTTTTTAATGTTGCCTATCTAAGAATACTTGGGTTATCAAGACGAATCTAAAGATATCTTAATTATATAAATCCGTTCAGCAGTTTGGAAGATATCAGGTAATAAAGTATATTACTTAGTGTTCCAAAATGTTATTGCATAAGTATCACCAAAAATAAAAACGTCTACAGGTACTGTTACTCCCTAAATGATACCGCACTTAACAGAGTTCGTGAGGTGCGCGATCTAGGTGTAGTGAGTGATGATAAGCTCCATCTGGATACACTTTGCTAACAATTGTGTTATGTTAACACAATTGTTAGCAGAGCCTGGCTTTTGTTTCCGCCAAATATTCGGCTCAACTGAAACTAACGTCTTTAAACTGGAGGTTGTGATAGATCCCTAAAACTGTGCTGACACGTTCATATGTTATAACTTTTATGTAATCGTCGATTTATTCGATTTCGATTATAGATCCACGATCGATTAGTGATAGTTCGATTATTTTTGAATTTTATATCTATATAATTAAGCATAAATATATCGGAATATAGTTAGGAATAACTGTACCGAAACATTATTTTATTTTGTTGTCTTTGAAGATGTCCTGAACATTCGGTTACGGTTTCGGGTTCGGCTGCACATCGCGCCTCGCTCGCTCATTATATATTATCCTTATTAGAATTAACGTTTGAGTAAGACGACGTTACATTGACACAATCAAGATGATGAAACAATGCAGAGCTCAAATTCAAGAGGATATTGTGTGAAATGGCCCTCGATGCCCGAGTGCCGCCTTCGAGTGTCATCGAGTTACTTTGTTACCCCCTCCCCCCTGCGTTCCCTTTCTAGCACCCTGCACTTCCTCAGTCACGAGATATAGTAAACCAGAGTTGCAGTCGAGATTAAAACACATTATTGTTAGTTATCATTTTTGCAGATAAATACGTACCCACTTAATGTAGCCCATAAGTACATTGAGCCGGCACATTCGTACTCGTCAGAAGAGAGGAGGCACTCTGGCCTCACTTAATAATTTGGCTTGTGGAGCGGGGCGCCTATCGCCGGGTATCGGAAGTTCGGGACGTGCGCGCAATAACGAGCGGATCACTGACAGATTACCTGCAGGCTTAGCTCGGCTGCTCAGACACGTCGCGTCCCTACGGCGGCGCGCTGCCCGCATGCTTGCGACCTCACGAATATAATTATCGACAGTCATAGGAAGTAATATGCTACAATGCGTAGCTAACATCTTCGGCGTAGCTGCCAGCTACGGCGTAGGCACTAGCTATGACATAGCTACCAGCTACGACGCAAACACGGCCGTAGCTGGTAGCTATCTCCTAGCGTAGCGTATCGTAGGGGACGCAATACTTATTTATTTTGACTGGCCTGTTGGTCTAGTGGTTAGTGGCCCTAACTGCTATGCCGGAGGTCGTGGGTTCGATTCCCACCCAGGACAAATGTTTGTGTGATGAGCACGATCATTTGTTCTGTGTCTGGGTGTAATTTATCTATAATATGTATGTATTTAGAAATATATAAGTATGTTTATCAGTTGTCTAGTACTCATAGCACAAGCTCTGCTTAGCTTGGGTCTAGATGGCGTTGTGTGATAGTTGTGGAATATTATTATTATTATTTATTTAGTACATGGAGGACTTACAGCTAATAAAAACAGACAAAAGAAGAAACCATAATCATTAGAATTACAAATCCGTACGTACACAAACGTACAATTATGGTGTGAGCACAAAAACAAAAACCATCACTTTTTAGTTAAGTAAGAAACAGCATGAATCCTTGGTTTGTAATTAAATAACTATACAACTGGATCGATTCAACCTAATGTACCTTCTGGCCAGTTCACACTAATTGCTATTGGATCCAAATCACATTATTATAATATTGAAATTACTGCTTGTACGCACGATGTAACAGTTCCGCCTACAATTTGAAGACATGTGAGGAACACGTATGAGGTGGATTACAAAGAAATGTTTTGTTTGGCACATTATTACAATATTGTTATTGAGGATTTTCAGCACGAATAAACAGTCAGCAATGCTACTTCGATCTACCCGTAGTAACAGGTGATAACAGGGGTTAAAGTATGAAATTGCCGTTTTATTGTAATAGGTACTTCGAATTGACATAAAACCTTTATGGTTCGAGATTTTTGAGTGAAACATTTTTCACATGGTACCTATGAAGTTCTTCTTTTATAAAATGTGCAACATTTGATAATCGACTTTCAGTTGTTTTTTTTTTATTCAGCTTAGACAAGAAAGATGGATCTACTGTCATAGAGTTTCGTCTTGAGACACTGTGGTATGTTGGATAAGAAGATACAGCGCAGCTTCTCGAACGCTGCTCAGCCGGGTCGGATTCAAAGGTTGACCTCTTTCTCACAATTAGACCTACCCAACTGGACTAATTTTCCAAGGTAGACGCAATCGTCCACAACTTCAAGTATAGAGTCTTCGATCTTGATAGGAGTGGGTGCTACATGGTTGTTGATCATGACTTTAGTTTTGTCCATGTGTGTGTCATTTTAAGACCAACTCTTTCGGAAGCTCTACTGAGGTCATTAAGCATTGTGCTGAGCTCTTTCGTAATCTCAGCCATGACTACTATATCGTCGGCAAGCCGAAGTTGAGTGATATACTCGCCACTAACATTATTGCCTAGTCCACTCCAGTCCAGACCTTGAAGACATCCTCTATTGCGGCCGTGAACAGTTTCGGAAAAATAACGTCTCCCTGCTTGATGTTAGCTCCTGATGTCGGACTGACATAGTTGCGTTTTCATACAAAAAATTCAAAACCTCGATGTACCGATGGTCAATTTTCTACCGTTGGAGAGACTGCAGCACAACCCAAGTCTACAAACACTAGGCAGAGAGGCAGATTATTCTCCTTGGCCTTCTGTATAACCTGCCGCAGTCTTTTTTAGCAGTGCTGAAGCTTTTTCGGAATCCGGCTTGTTCGGGAGGCTGGAAGTCATCGAACCTGCGTGCGATTCGGTTCGTGATGACTCTGGAAAACATCTTGTAGACGTGGCTCAGAAGTGAGATGGGCCTATAATTCTTGAGCAGGGCTTTCTTAAAGAAGAGTACCACCACACCTCCGCTCCATGCCTGTGGTGCTTTTCCCTCGAGTATGACGGAATCAAATAGCTTCTGAAGGACCTTAAGAATCACTTTAACACGCGCCTTCGAGAATTCGGCCGTAATTTCGTCATCACCCGGCGCCTTGTTATTATTTAGCTACTTCAGAGCCATCCTAATCTCGTACAAGCTGACGTCCGGGATATCTTCGGTATACTGTCAGGTCAATCTAGCTCTTGTATCGTTTGCTAGATTCGCAGTGGGTTTGGTGATTGACGTGTACAACTATCTATAAAAAGTCTCCATCGCTCCCGGAAGCTCCGATTTGACGGAAATGACTCTGCCATCTTCGGTCTTCAGTTTCGTTTTTATTCTTTTGCGTCAAATCAATAAAAGATGCAGACGGCAGATGTGTACTGTGCCGAACTCCGAACAATAATAGCAAACCTAGCAGTAAAACAGCCCCGACCCATAAATCGATCTTCACCTTTATTGCTCCATGATAACGCGAGACCTCATACAGCACGAGAAACCGTTTAAACTCTACAGGAACTGCAATTAGAAACCATTTGTGGTGAGGAATGGTTGTGGTGGACAGAGGGTACTCTGTATTCACCATTTTTTTGTGATTTGGACAATTTTCTACGACATAAAAAGTTTTCTTCTCAGGAAGCAGTACAAAATGCTTTCACACAGTTTGTCGAATCTAGATCACTAGAGTTCTATTGCAAAGGCATAAATGACCTTCCTATTAGATGGCAGCAATGTATAGATAATAATGGTAATAATTTTGTTTAAATTAATTAATTAAATTATAAAAAAAAACGAATTTCAATTTTTCAGTACAAGTTAGCAATATCATACTTTAACCCCTAATACTTCTTACAGAATTCAAGATAATCAGTTGACTGATATGGAATCTTTTGATGGAAGTAAAGATATTTAATGAAATGTCTTTGGCTGTTTTCAATGCAGTTATTATAACATGAATTCCTTATCGTGTACTCTAGACTGACTTCTTACAAAAGTGCAATGCAATGTTTTTAGTTTTTTAGCAACACTAAAAATATTGATATAATAACACTTATAGAGACGTATAATAAACTCAAGCAATTTAGAAGGTTCTCTATTGTTTCTCCTAATTTTTTTATCCATAATGCTAAATCCATAAAGTTATGGCTCTTTTAAAGTGCTATAATTTTTTTGTCTTAATCATCATTTGTCCAAATGATAACTTACCCGAACTTAATATCACATGCCATAAAATTGAAATACATTTACCTAGGATAAACCGACATCTCTGTATACCATTCAAATGTTTTTTCCATAGTGGGAAATACCTTATGAAGTCTCCAACTATTGAATGATTTTTGGCAAAATCTTGAGCGCCAATCGAACTCGCATATTGATGGCCAAACCGAGAAATTACTGATGCCGATTGCCTCTATGAGGACACCCAAGGCGGTTCACCCAAGCTGGATAAACCTCCACCGCATGCTTCACCGGGTTCTCCGGCCGATTAGCAAAACGGTAATATCAGGGTACTTCCAACCGAATCCGGAACAGAAACCGTTCGAAACACCTACAACAGTCCTGAGCTTGTGTATCCATAAAACTGAGACAGGCTTCCCTTAGAGGGTGGTTCCAGTGTTGGTCACCACTCACTGCAAGGAAGTAACATCCAGATGTCGACGTAAGGCTGCAAGGAATTTGAGGTACATCATACGTTGTCGAATTGTGATTAAAAAAACACACTTGCAAACGTCGAGCAATGGGTAGCTAGCCGTCCGGTAGTTGACCGGACCGAGCCCAGTCGTCAACAGCACGTAGTGATCCACGCGCTCCTCAAAGAGATGTTGCAAAGGGCAAGTGAAGGACGCAGGTGTGGTTTTAGTCAGTAAAAAATTGACATGTCCTCCCGCTCCAACCAGAGCGGGAGAAGTCATTGGATGATTTCCACCTTTAAAAAAAGAAAAAAAGGTGTCATTATTATCATTTCAGCCGAAAGACGTCCACCGTTGGACATAGGCCTCTCCAAATGTCGCCATAATGACCGGTCCATCCATCGGATTCCCGCGAGCCTCACCAGATCATTGGTCCACCTGGAGGCCTTCCAACGCAAGGTACCATGTAACCCCTTCCGAAAATTTGGCCGTGTTATTTTAAAGTAAATAATTAAATACATATAGGTTTTATCGCCTTTAATTGGTATCCCTTGAATAATCACGGTCAATTAGCTTGTTACAACCATGGGAAAAAAAATAATAAAATTAAGCAGTAGGATATTTAAAATTGCCTCCGTCTAACACCAGTTTAACCATAACTGTTTTCGTCCAATTTTAAACAATAGAACTCTCTGCAAACGTCGGCAATGGTCATTCTTCCGCAACTCAGAAAATTGCCTAAAATACGCAATGCCATCTATCAAATTTAATATGAAGTTCAACTGTCATTGTCATCATTATTTCTACTTTGAGTAGAATTAATTAATAAGTTAATTTGAATTGGAAGACACATATTGACACATTAAATCAAAAATTAAATAAGCAATCATACGCCCTACATATGCTGGCTAAAACAGTAAACACCTCTGCCGTACTTGCAGCATACCATGGCTACGTGGGGTCCTTGATAAGATATGGTATCATATTCTGGGGTAATTCCACCAATAGGGATATGGCATTCAAGGCACAGAAGCGGTGTATTAGAGGTATGTTTAATATCAACCAGACTGATAGCTGTAGGCCATTATTTGTCAAGCATAATATATTAACGTTGCCGTGTGTTTACATTTATGAGATTGCTAGCTTTGCAAGAAGTAACAAAAATCTTTTTGATAAGTACCGAAGTAAGCGACATATTGACAAAATTTGCTGCAAATCTAGTAAGACAGCCTTATATTCTAAAAGTATTTTCAGTATGGCGCCGCGTATATACAATCACTTGCCAAAGTCCATACTAGAAACTTCATCAATAGATGCGTTCAAAAAGAAATTAAAAAGATTCTTGTTAACGAAATGTTACTATAGTGTTCAAGATTATTTAATTTAGGATGTAAGGACATATTAATGTAACTAGTGCACTAATTAAATATTAATATTTTGATATACTTTGACATTTATATACTTTGACATTTTTATACTTTGACATTTATTTTGACATATATTTACAGTTATATCTTGACATTCTTATTTAATACATGAAATTTCAATTTGTAATTAATTATTGACATTATTGTTTTTCATTGTGAACTAAATTGAAATATTAATTGTAAAAATTTGCATGCATTATAACAATATAAAAGCTTTTGATTTGCATACCTCAAGATGTAATATGGTTGGACTGTGCTATACTTTTAAGAACTTCATGTAATTACCCATATTAGCAAATAAATTATTATGAATTATGAATTATGAGATGGCGTTGCGAGTATCTGAATTGCGTGTGGTGTCTTATTTTACTTCTTGAAAACTTTAAATTCATAGCGTTTGTATTTCATATGCTTGATGTTTTGTTTCATTGCGATGAAACAAAACCTAAGTAATATATCAAGTTACACACAATTTTAATATATAAAAATTATCCACTTCGATTTCTAACATTTTGCGTGATACGCACACAACTAAAAACTTCTACAGATATATTATATGGGTTGATACAAAAAAAAAGTTGTAAGCATGCAAAAATATATGAAAAAATCTTAGTTACGGTGAAAAAAATATAATAAAAATGTCTCCTAAGAGAGCCATATGGGATTCGAACAACCTTTATATTACATGCAGATACGAAACCACTGCGCTACGGTCTTCGATGACTACATTTTAAAATAGACGTTCTTATATAAACGTCATAACTTTTGACTGGTTGGCTCGTTATCGATGATAGCGTGATGATTTTCGTTTCAGAAGTTAAATTTGCAGCTAAATGGAATAATGTAACATTATAGTACGTGATTTTAGTCGCTTTAATTTTATTATATGTTTTGATTAGTTTTTACAAAATATCGAATAGAAATGTCAATTTCTTTTTTAAAAAATGATAAAAGTTATTTTATTACAAAAAATAATATAATTTAATTAACAAATTTTTAACTGTAGCTGGGGATCGAACTCACGACAAATGTCGTTCAATACCGACATTTTTGATTATTGCTCACCCCCCCATAGCAAATAGCGTGATAATTTATGGCCTATAAGTTGCCTTTTAACCTATAAAGATTATGTATGCAAAATTTGAACAGTATCGGTTCAGTAGTTTTTGCGCCAATTATAATTGGCGCAAAAACCATCGCAAAATAATTTTACTGTTTTATTATACGAGTATATATATATATATATATATGACGAGTAACAGGGCAGAGTGGAAGAAAAAAACGTGTTGCGCCGACCCCTAATAATACGGGATAAGGGCAGGAAGATGATGATGATATATAGATGTACTCAATAAAGCAGTTAATTGTAAACATGTGGTTTTTGTAAGCAAGCAAGCACGCTGTACACAGCATGCAAGCAAGCATGCAACATGCAGCAGGCATGGTTACTGTCACGGCTCCGGCGCCCAACCGCGCCGACTCGATTTTAAATTACACTCTAGGTTAAGTAGACAAGACTGCGTGGAGTCGGATTTACAGCCATTCGTTTCTGTCACTAAAACCTAATTTTTAGCAAATGTCTGAGGACCAGAAAATGTATTATAAATGAACATTCGGAATAATACACATTATTTAACACAAAACTTAGGACATATGACTTTAGGTCATGTAAAATTAGGAGATTCAATTATTATAGTACTCGATATTATGACAGAATACTTTTAGAACTAAAGATTTACTCTGCTGCTGACTGTTTATGCAAACATCTCTATTTTAAGTCCGCCACGTCTACACATGAGGACTTGTACTTGTACGTGCTTGCTGTCGTCTCTGGTTGATTTTCATTTTAGTTTGAATTTTTTAATAAGTCGTAAGTCCTCCAAACTATAATAAATGAATAAGTAAATCTATTTTTGTAATTGATTTAAATAAACCAGTGCTTGACTGCATTCCCACCTGATGGTGAGTCGCACTAGTTTATTAAGAACCTATTCACTCTAACCTTGAAGACACCCAAATTATAATCGGACAGTAAGACCGCAGCAGGCAAATTGTATCTGTCGTACAATTAGCTGTTGACTACATGTAATCATATTATTCATGCACTACGTCAGGAAGTGGTGACTGAGCGAATGACATAGTTATGTTATATTTCTTCAGATTTAATTTTGATTTAAATTTTGGTCCTAGAAGTACTTAGAATGCAATTGATAGTTGTCGTCACAAAGTATGCTGAAATTAATTCCTATCAAAGGCTCTCTATAGATAAATTGAAGCCGCTACGGACGAGTGCGATGCGGTACGTTGCAGTGCGATATGGTGCGATGCGGAGCAATACGGAGCGATGCGGAGCATCCTGACTGCTATGCCGGAGGTCGTGGGTTCGATTCCCACCCAGGACAAATATTTGTGTGATGAGCACGATCATTTTTTCTGTTTCTGGGTGTAATTTATCTATAATATGTAAGTATTTACAAATATATAAGTATGTTTATCAATTGTCTAGCTCCTAACACAAGTTCTGCTTAGCTTGGAACAAGACGGAGTTGTGTGATAGTTGTGGAATATTTTATTATCTCGTTTATTGATTTTTTTATGTAAATTATATATTTCTAAAAAGAACTTAACACTTATTATTATTATTACAGGTACTAATTGGTAGCTGTACGGTTGTGTTGCTGCAAGAGGGAACTCGGGTTCTCGTCTTTGTAGCGCTTCTTTACGCTTCAAATATCTGTCGCTGAGGCGCGCACCATCTTTCGTCTTAATAATACGTTCCTTTCCCCCGCTACAAGAACTAAAAGTGTGCTCTGGCGACTTCATCTGTTGACGAAAAAATATATAGAGGATGTGAGCTCGAGTGCGGGAGCGGCCCTCATAATGTTATCATGAATGGACAATACAGTAGTAAATCGAGGTACGATTGCTGCTCTCAATGAATAATTGTCGCGACATCGGAAGCGTTCCGTTCGAATTGAGTCCGTTCCGGCGGCGACAGGTCGCGAGCTCACATCCGTCCCGCCCGTAACGACCCTCCAGTCCTTTTTACCTTCTTTTTAGTCCTTTTATTATTATATTGAATAAAATTGTTATCTGAAGCCAACACTGTAATCCAAGGCATTCTTCAGGCAAACAGATATGCCATGATGAGGGAATGCAGTGATGAGTCTCGAAGACACAGCTCGGTGGCGCAGTGGTGGGTACTGAAGGACTTGAGGCCGTTAATAACAACGTTAAATTGCCTGAACCGGGAGGTGCGATGTGACGAGAATATAAAACGTTACTACTCAGTGTGCAAGTGGCGCGTGGCGGATGCGGGAGGGGGAGGGGGGTACACACGGGTGGGTGGGGTTTGGGGTGTAATAAATCGTACGCTGTAAGTCGAGGATTTACACGACAACGCACGCTATCAGCTCTGAATGTTCCACCGACACGTGCGATGTCTTCAATGAATCACCATCCTAGCCTCGAGACTCGAGGTGGTGGCGGTGAAGCGGTTCGCTAGTCACATACTTCTACATAGGCACATTTTTACTTTATTACATTACCTACTCAAATTCAAACTCTATTTTAACCACCAAACAAAAAGGACTGCAAATGTACCACGATAGCTGGATCAGTTGGAACGGGAAATCATGGATTACGAATCTGCAATGTTGCCAAGTTTTGGAAGATCAGAGATGCTTATTTGTTTCTTATGGTGGAAATACTTCGATTGAACGAAAAATCGCAAAGTAAAATTCGGCAGGCTCAAGCTTAGCAGGCCGTTACCTATATTAATGTCACTAGAATATCTTACACTTTGTGTCAGTGAGCTTTTGTTGCATGGCGCGCTCGAGACTCGAGCCGCGGGTTGCACGCGTGGCGCGTGGCGCGGCACGCAGTGCGACCACGTAATGAACGCGCCTCGTCGTAACTGGGTCAGGGGCGGGTCGCACCCCTACCAGCCCCCGTAACTGTCCACCCGCGGGGGGAGCGATCTTGTCGCGACGTTCCCGGAAGTCGCGCGGAATGACCCACTGCCAGCCATCCTTCTTACCTTCGCCTTGAATTTCCGATACTGAGCGTTGAGGCAACGTGATGGCGACGTGACGGCGGCATGACAGCTATGCGACGGTAGAGCTGCACTTCTCACTGACGCCCGACCGAAAGCTTCAATATAATTGAAAAATAATATAATATAATATTCACACAACTAACGCACAACGCCGTCTAGTCCCAAGCTAAGCAGAGCTAGTGTTATGAGTACTAGACAACTGATTAACATACTTATATATTTCTAAATACATACATATTATAGATAAATAATATGGAATGCAATAAAGTATTGAGTATTGAGTAAATTACACCCAGACACAGAACAAATGGTTGTGCTTATCACAGAAACATTTGTCCTGGGTGGGAATCGAACCCGTGACCTCCGGCATAGCAGTCGGGGCCACTAACCACTAGACCAACAGGCCAGTCCAATGTTCAATGCAACTCTTAGGAAGACAACATCTACTCATTCCACCCAACGATTCACGTTCATTACCTATACCTTCATTTTTCTTCATCTCTCTAGATAAAAGCGGAAATAAGAAAATAAATCACAACAAATGAGTAAATCAAATTGGTTGCTACTTTAGTAAGTGCTTATATAATCGAAAGGCTGGTTATCGACTTGCAGTTGTTTTTTCGTTTATCCCTTAAAACACAAATTATTAAATACTAGCTTTTGCCCGCGGCTCCGTCCGCGTACATAAAATATAGCCTATGTCACTCAGGAATAAAGCCACTTTCAATCGGTGAACAAATTTTATCAATTGACGAGAACTTTCAGAGATTACCTCCTACGTACAAAAACCAACTACTTCTTTATAATATTAGTGTAGATAGATCTCAGAGTAATTGAAGAAGCTACTCTTGCATTTGACAATCATTTATTGAGCTATGACGTAATGTAACATGTATATATGCTTTGTGTTCATGAGTCACATACTGGGCACATCGTAAAGTAGTACAAAATTTCAGCGTCACAAAAAAATGTACCTTGAGACCTTCGACTACCGTAGTACGACTAAGTACTGCGATATTACAGAATATTCAAAACGCAAAGAAAACAATAAATACATAATTTCAAAAAAAAAACGTTACTTAAATATAAAGTTTATTTGAACTTATGTTTCTAAGTCAATCCAGAGATATAAAAAACGGCAATTTCATAGGTAAATATCTCGTGTGACAGAGTTTGATATCGAACCCCTCCGAAACGGTTTGACTGGTTTTTATGAAGTTTTTGTATACAGACTGGACTGTTGGTCTAGTGGTTAGTGGTCCTGACTGCTATGCCGGAGGTCGTGGGTTCGATTCCCACCCAGGGCAAATGTTTGTGTGATGAGCACGCTCATTTGTTCTGTGTCTGGGTGTAATTTATCTATAGTATGTTTGTATTTAGAAATATATAAGTATGTATGTTTACCAGTTGTCTAGTACCTACTCATAACACAAGCTCTGCTTAGGTCTAGACGGCGTTGTGTGGTTGTCGTGGAATATTATATTATTATTATTATTACATTTAGGTCTAAAAATAGGTCGTAGGCTATTTTTTATTCTATCTATCCTTATCCCCCATTTTTTCAATACAACATTTGCCGGGTCAGCTAGTATATAAAAAATATAAAAGGAAAAACGGACTGAATGACATTTCAACGAACAGCCGACACTACTGAGACTAGAAGTGCAAAATTTTGTACCAAGTTTCCTGTTGTGACGTCACAGAAGGACATTTAACCTTTCAATTAGTGAAAAGAGGAATTCCATGTGTATGCAAAATCTCATTCTAAAATCAGCACGAACAGTATCCTAAGTAAATAATAAAGGTCGGGGTTTTAAAGATTGTACAGAGTATCCTGTACAAAATTTCTTAACTTAACAATCTTAAAACCAGGAACAAATTCTAACCAAAATGAATAATAAAGACTGTCATTAGCTTTTTAAAACTACCCTCAGAATGCGGCTTAAGGGGTGTTAAAATAAATAATTATAAAACACTCGCGAAGGAACTCGCGGGTCAAATAGTACTTACCTACATTACAAATTATAACATTATAAGTTTGTCTGGTAGATATCGCTGTCAGCGTTAAGACCGCCTTTGTACCCTTAGATTTAAGTCAGCGTAAAAGATTTTTTACTATTTTGGTGTATAATAAAGTTTATTCTATTCTATTATAAAGCTGAAGAGTTTGTTTGTTTGAACGCACTAATCTAAGGAACAACTGCACGCTATATAACATCACACTAAGATCCGCGGGATCGGAACTGTAAACACAGACGCGAGCGAAACCGTGGGGGACAGCTAGTTTCCTAATGAACACTGTGATAGTGATGATGTGATTCAAGTGAAAAATGCATTTAAAGAAACCTATGCCCGTCAGCTCTATGAGTGTCAAGTTAGCCGCGTCCATCCTATGCACAATGTGAAGGAAACCTTGGAACATCAGCCAAGTGATAGTCCTGCGCAGCATGTTGACGTATAACACTACACATGACAGAGAGTAACGTGTGGCGGTGTGTCGGCGGCGGATACTTAGCTGGCGATGGCGCTCATATCTTATAGCCAACTATTGTCGGCGCTACGTAGCACGTCGTCGGTGATAAGAGGCGTGGGTGCTGCCGGGGTGCAGCCAGGGGCGAGGGGGGGTGACGTCCGGAGCGGGCGCCGATAAACGAGCCCGCCTCGTGTTATGACACTCCAGATTACCGGCTCGAGTTTATCTCGCTTGTGAACGAGCGCGTGTCGCGCCGCCACTCCGCAACGACCAGCTCCTGTGCCATCACTTACTTCAACCGCTGAAAGACACTATGTTTCTCATAAGACAGAGAAGCCAGAGGAGTGTTGACAGGGCGTTATGTTCTCAAAAACCCGCAACTCGGCTAGTTAGCCGCGTTGCGTGTTACTCCGCTGGGTAGTGTAATGTTTATGCATAGTTTCTTGGAATTCCGGACGAAATAGATCTCAACGGAGAGCACCTAGTTCCACACTTTATTATCAACAAAATCAAAAGTAGTTTCTCATTGATTGTCACGGCACGCGTCAGGCTGTACGGTCTTGCGGAACTCGATAGATTTTATAAGGAACTCCAGTTCGTTAGCAAATATAGTGGTAAGATCGCGCCTGGCACACGGCCGGCTGGTGTTCGATACCCTTCACAGGCGGAGAGCAATAAAATGAACAACAATACGTTTACTATAAGACCACAGCTGGGTTATGACGATCCGGTAGATGACTTTTAATCTAACCAGAATAATCAGGAGGTACTTTTTTGAAGGCCATACAGAAACACGTTACACACGGAAACTTTTTGAAGTACGTTAAGTCCTAAAATGATGTTGGAAACCGCATCAATATTCATTGTGTCGTTTAAATGAACTAAGTGAAGAAACAGACGATATGAATGTATTTACAAGACAAAAAGACTAATCAACTTTGATGAATAGACCGGTTTCGTTAGTTTTCACATCAAAGAGCATTCTCATTCAAGATCGAAAATCTCACGATTTGGTGTTTGGCTTTTGCGTTACAAGACACCAAAGAGTCGAGTGCACCAAGTTAACTCTTCCATGTTCTCCGTCGCAGGAGTAGCGTTGATCGTGTTCTATGAAGTAGTGTGTATCCTGTTTTATCTATTCGTGTGGTGTAATCGATAACATGTTCTCCGGCGCAGTGACCGTGATGATCCACGGCGTAATGCTATACATAACGATATTCAACGATCCTCGCTATGCGCTTAGCTTGGATTTATCCAAATATACTATCGGGAGAATCTATATATTATTAAGTTAAAGAGTTAGTTTGTTTAAACGTGCTAATCTCAAAAACGACTGCTTTGAACTGAAAAATTATTTTAGTGTTGGATAGCCCATTTATCAAGTAAAGCCTAAGCTATATAACATCACGCAACGACCAATAGGAGCAGATCAGTAACCAAAGACGAGAGCGAAATCGTTGGGCCTGCTATCAAATATATTTTTATATATTCATGACAAATTACTACGTTTCTTATTGTTCTGTACGTATTTCTGTGTCATGAAGGGTGACGCAACTGCTTCGTGTACCGTGGCTGCTTTTTTCCGCATTTATGTTGCAATTGATTTCGATTATTGTGAGACGGTTAATATTTTATATTAAAATAAATCTATGCAGTCCAAAAAATGAATATTTTTCTGCCTACTACAGCACCCTCAGTAAGCAAGTTCGATTCCTCCTTAAGGTAGCGTTAGTATTTGAAAATGTAACAATAAAAATATATTTCTGATTAAAGATATTTAACCTGTTGACACTAGTTTGCGATCCTGATGTAACTTTGAACAGCCTGAGACTCGACCTCAACTTGTTCAAAATTGCGTATGTGGTCATAAGAGAAGTTCCCAAACTTCATTTGAATAATTTACTTTACCTATGACTTGAAGTCATTAGTAGTGCGCGTCGTGGTTATCGTTGATCTCGAGGCGCGTAAACAGTTTGTATACGGTAGAGGCGTGGCGTGCGGCGGGCGTGCGCGCGGCCGTGGCGGCGCGGGGCGCGCGCGAGTGCGGCGGCGCGCGGCGCCAGTCCCCGGCGCGCCCCCGCCCGAGCCGCTCGCCTCTTGCGCTCCGTCGACAGAATGCCCGCCGCCCGAGCCGCGGCCGCGTGACCGTGTCGTGCATCCGATACCTGTGCCCGCTAATGATGAATTAACGCTTGGACTTGCTCAATCAAAACTTTCGTTAAGGATCCGCTTCGTCCCGATCTGGTAATTGTCGATTGTTGCACTTGAGTTAACGGATAGTGTTAAGAAGCGCGCGTGATTGTGTCGTGAGTGGTAGTGCGCTGCACGCCTGCTCGCCTGCACGCATGCACGCACGCGTGACACGCGACGTGGACGCATGCACGTCGCTCGCGCACCTGCTCGAACACACCCGTCTTGATCACTCATCGGATACAGAAATGTTTGTTTTTAAAAGCATATCTATAACTCAGAATTACGATACGCCTCGTGGATATTGCATCAATGTAGTATTGTATGATATTGTTGTTGTGGAAGAGAGTAAATGTTTGGTAGTTCACAAGTCTCTGGGCTAGACGACAATACTGGAAATCAGAATAAAACATAATGTATGGTCCTTAAAGTATAGGTACGATGCAAAGAAGATCGATCCCCGGATCTTGTCTGGCGATGTTGCCAGGTGCGCTGCCGAGGCGCGGCTGCAGGCGAGCGCGCCGCGCTGCCGCTCGGCTCCTGCGTCCACACAGAACGTGCTCGGTCTGCTTGTCTGATCACAATCAGTAGAGCCATTCTTCTGCACTGACATACCTGGCCAGTGAGGAATCTGCTCAGGGCTCGAGTTTTTTGACTCAACATTTTCTTAAGCTCGTATTTTGGTATTCTCTTCTCTATGTATACATACCGTATACATAACTGGAAACAAACGTTCACGATTTTTGAATCATGCTTAATAGATTCCTTTCTTTCTGTTAGCGATTGCTTCGAGGCTGCTCAAAGCGTTTGTTTATAGTATTTCTTACACAAACACGACGTTGTCATCACCTAAAGTTTTCCGAGCCTGTACATAAATAGAGGCAACAACAAATTAACCATTTATCAATGAGTATATTATTTAAAAAAATTAAAATCAGCCATATAATGTCATTAAATTTACTATAAAATAAAAGGCTTTTTATATTTTGCTTTTATAACTACTTAACCAGAAAAATACTTCATATGACAAATCAAATAAAGGATAAAGTTTGATTGGTGTCCACAATGTGTGCAACCCACGGCCCCTTATCTCACTAGTATTACACTCAGAGGTCACACCAACCAAGAGCATAAAAGATCCTAAATCTCAAGTTCACGTTTTTACAAATAGTTCAAATATTTTTTTATGAAATCCAACACATGACTAAACAAACGAAACTACAACCTTCATTACAAGGAAGCTTCTGGACAAAACTAAGCCTAATCGAGTGGCGTGACCGCGATCAAATATATGTATCATCATCAGCCTACAGAACATAGGACAACAGCACGCCTTAATATTGATTCTAAGCCACTCTAGTCTAGTTGTAGTAACTAGACTAGAGTGGCTTAGAATGTATATGTGTGTGCATAGCCACCCTACGAAAACCGTCGCTGCACATAACTTCAAGTTGACCGATCTGCGGTTTGCGCTGCAGAACACGTCTATGTAAATCTGTTTTCAACAATTGTTTTTATCGAAACGTGGTAAGTTATTATAAATAAATAATTCGTAAATGACGGCTTTGTGATAGGTTTTACACAATGTGTAGGTAGGCAGGTGCCCTTCAACAGCACCCGGAATAAGCCACGAGCAAGGCCGAGATCGTGCGCCTGTCTCAAGGCCCGTGGATTTTGATTTTGCTCTAAGAATAAATTCATTATACAACATTCTTCGCTTTTTAAAACTTCTATTTACAACCATTATCTTTGACAAGAACACAGTAACTGAACAGCTTACAATAAAAGTCACAACAGACAGACAACTAAGTGTTAGCAAAACTTTGAAATTGCCGTTTTATGAATGTGGTTACTATGAACTGTGATGACTACAGTTCAACATGGAATTAACTTCAAATAAACGTTATATTTATTTAAATCAATATCAATGACGTATATGAGCTTAGAAATGCTAAAAACGAACTATGTGTTCTGTGCTTTCAGTTGCAAATCCCATATCACAAATTTAACTACTTGTTATACAAACGTTAAGTAAGTAGTAGTAATACGAGTTGGTCCACACTTCACAGTTCACACAATATCGACGACGTATTCTCATTGATGTTGGGTGAATTGTGACACGAGTCGTTTCCTCGTTGAAGCTCTTGTTATGAAATAACACAAATTTCTTGGAGTTCATGGTTTTAAATATAAAGATATACAGTAAAAAGAAAAGGAGGGAAGAAGAAAAAGAAGGAATAACTTGCCTTTGATAAAATGTAATACCATCATTGAATGATTTTGTAATTCCAAGTCAAGCCCACCCATAACACAGCAGTTTCATAGGGAAGACCCAATATTTAACAATACATTGTGTAAGCATTTTTGTGTTAGCTAATGCAAAGCAAGTGTACATGTCGCTTTTATTTAAAAATTTCTCATTCATTCTGCCCGGCGCCGGCGTGCCTTGTCCCAACTGTGTCGCGGTCGGCCTCCTCACGCGGTGTCACTGAGTACCAGTACACAGCGCGATTAGAGCGGCTCCCTCTCTGACTTCTACAACCCAACATTGACACCTCTCGGCAAGACTGCTGTCAGATTGTCTGGATTCTAAGTACCCGTAACGAGTACAAATCAAAGATCTACAAATGACAACCAAACCAAATGATAACTGCTTAACATTTTTTCCGAGGCACGAACCCTGCAGAGATAACTGCAGCCGTCGACATTCAACAAATGAAGATCAGTGGCAGCCATCGTGTGTGTCAAGTATCACTATGGTTGACGGCTGCCGCCGGCGCGTATATGGCTACGGTCGAAGTGTCGACGGCTGCAGTCTTACCTCTACTGTTGGCAACATGCCGTTTGTGTGTATGAGCTTTTAGTAGGCATATTATAAGTATAGCTCTCTCCATTACCTTTTGGGTGACTATAGCCAAACGGCTATCGGCAATAGGCATCAGATGAGGATTGTGGGCGACCACGGTTCAGTCATTACAGGCAACACGCACTAGTCATTGACATGACATTAGACATACATGCAAATATATTGCTTTGCTTAATTTTACCTAAAAATATATATCTACTTAATACCTCCACGCATTCCTGAGAAAAAAGTTTTTGACAGACGGAAAACAAAGTGATACTATAAGGCACGTTCGTTCCTATCCGCATACACACTCCGCACCCAGGTTGGGCGCAGCACAATTTCCACAACTGCGGCATATCTCCACAGACCATGTCCAACCTTCCTTTTTGCGTCACGTGTCCTGTTACTTATTTACGTAACGATCTAATGATAACGTCAACGGATGGCAGTGCCGTGACTGAACATTGGGCTAGGCAAGGAATTTGATTTGAACAAAAAAAAAAACTAATAAAAAAATAGGGTGTGCAGGGATGCACTACGCCAACATGTTCATGATTCTGTTAAAAACGGTGTTCCATCTATAATCTGGAAATTTCTTAAATCTATGGGAGTTGGAAAATCACGCCAAGTGTCGATTCCTAAAGACTTTGACATAGATCTTCTTAATCAACACTTCTTATATTCGTCCTACCATAATAATGGGACCACGAAGGCTTCAACGTTAAACCATCTTCCAAACCTTCCAACTCCGGATCATTCGCCATTTAATTTTAGTCAATTTTCTGATTGTGATGTAAAGAAGCATAGTTTCAATCACGTCTAACGCAGTTGGCAGTAATTGTATCAGTTGAAAATTGCTAATCCTTGTCCTTGATGATATCCTTCCTTTTGTGTGTTATATGCTTAACTATTCTATTTCCAAAGGTGTCTTTCCATTAATACGGAAAGAGGCCAAAATTACTTCTTTGCCCAAAAAATCAAATCCTATTTCCTCTTCAGAATATCGACCAATCTCCATCCTCGTTTCGTGTCTAAAGTTCTAGAACGCCTGGTCTACTATCAGCTCAGTGCTTTTCTTTGCAATAATATTCTGCTGAATCCATTCCAATCCGGATTTCGTCCTGGTCATAGCACCACCACAGCTCTACTAAACGTTTCTGATAACATGCATTTAGGTATGGATAGAGGAAATATGACGGTCCTCTGCTTGCTAGATTTAAGCAAGCATTAAAATATTATTATCTCTAACGGTGCTTGACTGGTTTCGTAGTTACCTGTATGGCCGCCTGCAACGTATTTCCGTAGATGAGACCTGTTCTTCTTAGTGTTATACTTCTGCCGGTGTACCTCAGCCCTGCGTTCAAAAATAACCAGAGTAGAGTAGAATCGCTACTCCAACCGTTCAAAAATACTTCAAGTCGCAACCCAGGGACGTTATTTTATAACCCAAGTAGCTACTCGAGTAGAGTTAGTTGAATCTAAAACTCTAATTCCGAGCAGGGTAGGCTCGTGTAAGCGGCCGTAAATGACACTTGCTTGACATTGACAGTTGAACTCTACGTTCGCGATCAAGAATGCGAGCGTAGAGTATCTACCCTGATGGCGTCATTAGAGTTAACTCTAACCTCATTTTTGAACGCAAATCAGGGTGGCGTCTTATCTCCTTTACTCTTCGCAATATTCATAAATTATATTTCCAAAAATCTTCTTTCCTTCTACCACCTCTATGCTGATGATTTGCAAGTTTATAGACAATTTCCCCATACGGGTTTAGATGCCGCTCTTAACATCATTAACTAGGACTTGGCTTCGATTTGTAAGTTGAGTGAGGCACCCGGTCTGAAGGTTAATCCATCGAAAACTTAAGTCATTGTTGTTGGCAGCTCGAGGTTAATGCCCAAGGTAAACTCACCCCAACTGCCTCAGGTTTTATTCAACGCTACTGCTATTCCAATAAGCGAGAAGGTTAGGAACTGAGGGGTTTGGATAGACAAACATCTTTCTCGTCCCAAATTACAAGAGTCGCAAAATATTTAATTCTGCCAAGTCCCTGAGACGGTTGCGTAACTTTCTTCAACTGCACACTAAAATTGCACTTGCTCAGTCCCTCTTGCTCCCTATTCTTGACTACACTGATGTCAGTTATCTCGATCTCACTGAAGCACAACTCGATAAACTTGAGCGACTTCAAAATGTTTGCATACGATTTATATTTGGCTTGCGCAAGTATGATCACATATCTGATTTTCGTACGAAACTCAAGTGGCTTCCTATACGTCTTCGCCGGAACGTACACATCTTGTCTCTGCTCTACAGTGTTCTGTTCAACCCTAAAACCCCCGCTTATCTTAAATAACGTTTTAAGTTCCTTCATGACACACATACTAGATATCTTTGGTCATCGGAAAACTTGAGGCTATAGATGCCAAGCCACTCCACCTTTTTATGACAAGTCGGTTACAGTTCAAGCAGTGCGGCTGTGGAATGCTTTGCCCGGGTCAGTAAGGCAAGCTCAAGTACTCACAATTTCAAAAAATATGGTTAAGGATCACCAACTTTCCTTTTGAACATCGTCATTAAGTACATTATTTTTCTGCTTTCATAATTATTTATAGATATTATATATTGTTTGTATTATGTGCAATTTATCAGTTTATGTAATGTATATATGTAAATAATATACTACGAACTAACTGCGTATCTTTTTCTCCTTCTCTGTCAAATCAAACCAAAGGTTGTCTATAAAAATCGCTTTTAGCGATAAGACCGCCCATTGTGGCACCCTATTAATTTTAAGTTCCTAATGCAATTTTTATTTTTGGTGTACAATACAGAATGTATCTATCTACCTATATAATTTGTGTTATCGACACGCTAAGAAGAAGAAGGGTTTCGTTTTTGCAGACTGAAGTTCGAAACCCTAAAAAATAGAATAATTGGAGCTACGACTAATAATTTTATATACATAGTTTTGTCAGATGCAGACAAGAGACACACACTTAAATGATTACTGAGCTAACCTCCGTGTGTCCACACATCGAGAGTTCTGTGTTTTATTTAAATAA
This sequence comes from Mythimna vitellina, assembly GCA_949316375.1. NCBI lineage: Eukaryota > Metazoa > Arthropoda > Insecta > Lepidoptera > Noctuidae > Mythimna > Mythimna vitellina. The sequence continues at coordinate 323,839 of OX438686.1, forward strand.
AGTATTTAAGTATTACCTGCACACATACCGGAAAACATAATAATCGTGACGAAATCAAAATAATTACCGCATGAAATCTATTGTGTAGTTTAGAAGAACTAAAAAGTGTTCTTTTATACAGACACGAAACGCTATTTGCTGTAGTAATATCTAACTGTAGTAGAAGTGACACACGTGACATTCCGACAACTGACGACTGCTGCGTGAACGATGAGTGGATTTATGTACCTAGTAGATTCGCTGAATTCGGAAGTGGTAGAACAGGTCTTGAACATTACATAGCAAATTCTTGCTTCACTATTTGCTTGCTACTTTGAACATTTAGCTGATTCGTTAACCTTTCTGTATCTCCTCGCCATGTTGCTTGCCGTACCTACCGAGCTACCGACTTCACAACGTATACTTTCTGGACATTTGTGTACTCACTCATATTCGATTCGTAGTAGTCATATTCGAAGAAGAAAGGCAGCGTACTTTTTTCTTAGGGTTCCGTGCCTCAAAAGGACTGTCTCGATCTGTCTGTCTGTCGGTCTGTCAAGACCCATCTCGGGAACGCGTGAAGTTATCCAGTTGAAATCAAAACCATATACTCAAGTCTTCTGTCCCTTGATGCTGTAAAAAAACAAACTTCTGAGTTTACGAAAAAAAAAAGAAAAGATACGGTCGTTTATATAGCAAAAAACAACATACTTTTATATATTTCGACTCTCTCAAGGGAATCAAAATTCGTAGGGTACTCTTCCCGTTGACTCAGAATCCTGCATAAAGCAAAGTCTTATAGCACAGATATAAGAATAAATCTGAAAACTGTAACGGGGAATGAAAATTTTGCCATAATGTATGGCAAAAGTTTAATTCCCCATTACTGCTGGCATATATTTTTTTCTTATATCTTATGTCTGATATTTTAAGTTTTCCTTTGTTAAATATAGATTTGGTTTCTGCATTTATGGTGGGTACGCATTAAATAGTGTCAATTACTATTACAACACTAACGCGTATCTTTTCGATTCGTTTCTCACTTATTTCTTTTAATAGTTTTAGTGATGACAAAAACGTATCTGAAAAAAATATAACAGTAATAACCAATTAAATCTAGTTCATCAATAGAAACCTTAAAATATTACATATTATATTTCCATTTCATTATAATTTAAGGAAAATAGTTAACGCAAAGTTGACCAAACTATACTAGCAATGCTTTTATAGGTGTTTTCGTTCGGTTATGGTTTAAAGATCTGGTTCTTTTTGCTATTGATTCCTCGTATTGTCCTCTAACATATAAAGTAGGTTTCGTTTCTGGCAAAAAGTAAAAAGAAATCATGACAATAGTTTGCATTCGCTTTTATTGTTACGTCACAAAAAAAATCTTCGAGTCTCCATTCATGAATTGAACTATTTAAATATGTAATTTCGTACGGAATACGGAGCCCTCAGTGCGCGAGTCCGACTCGCACTTGCCCAGTTTTTTTTATTATTGATAGGATCGCGTTTGACCACCATCTCATCTGATGGTAAGCGATGATGTGGTCGACGATGGAGCACACTTACCCAAAATTAACCTATTCATTTTTGACTAAAATACCCCTAAAAACTGTTTTTTAATTAGAGATAATGATTTGACAATTCGAATGTTGCATGTTTTTTCCATTTCATAAATAGTGAAGTACCGCAACCGATACTGAACAAAAAACCGAAAATATTCTTAAAAATAATTTCGTTAAAAATAATTTATACAACTAATTATGGTCAGTTTTTGTATTTTCTGAAGGTAATTTAATAGATACAAATGTCAAACTCATAAAATAAAATATAATTTGAGCCTAAGAACTAAAAGACTAGAAAAAGCTGCGTCATTTTATTTTTTCGTCTCTATTTGCTATCGCCAAACTCCGACAAAAATATAAAATTACTCAGTGATATTTTTGCTGATACTTTTACTTTACTAATAGGTAGTGCTAATAAGAACTTCGGTTTGAAAACTAATAATAGTTAAAGTTAAACAATCATAAGTCCTATTTTCGCATAGATCTTTTATAAAATTGTAGAGTTAAACGAATTGAGTGTCAGTTTCTTGCAATGCAGACATGTGAATTCATAGCTGGCCGACCTATACAATGGGCACGCCATTGTCATGACGGTCAGTCCCCTCTTTTAGGAGGGCCTGGAGAGGCGTTACGGCGTCCTCACTTTCCGCATGAAGCAAGTCCTCACCGGACATGGTCTGTTCGAGACCCCAACCCAGACCGACCGACCGGGAGAAATTATTGGAAAAATTCCATTTTGAAAAGAATCTTGACGACCAATGATGCTAACTTTTTTTAGTTCTAAAGCATAAACTGCGACTATCTCGTACCGCTCTTGTAAACAAGATATAAAATTGTTTTGAGACGCCCATATACTGGAGCTCCCTGATGAAATGAAGTAGCTAAGAACACATTAAGTGGTTTCAACCGCGCCCGCCACGGTGGAGAAACCAGCTGTTTTATATCTAAACTCAAGAAACCGGAGTTTTGTGTGGTTACTCAGCCATCGCGGTTACGGTTATCGCCGTAATTGCAAGACGGGCGGTTAATTATCAGTTGAGCTCCAGACAGCCATTGACATACACCAGAAACAAGCTATTGCGTTGTATCTACTTCACAGAAGAATTGAAAAACCAGCCAAGAGCGTGTTGGGCCACGCTTAGTGTAGGGTTTCGTAGTTTCCCGTCCGTCTCGTATAAGTGTCCCCACTTATGAGTTAATGAACTACAGACAACGAGCAAGAACAAATATCACCAATGTCAACGAAAGACCAACCGAACAATTCGACAATATAATAGCTCATGCCCGTCCTGACCCCATCAACTCAGGAAAAATCTTAACAGCGCGAAGTAGCCTAAAGTACAGCGCTATGTCTCGGGACATTGGGTTACTAATGTATACAAACTAGACGGGTTGTGTATGTTGGGTTTTCGATTTTAATAATTCTTTTTTTATTTGAAGAAGATACGTACATTCTTTTTTTAATTGAAGAAGATACGTACAGAATAAAAAAATATGTAAATTAAGTTAAAAAAAATGCTTGCTATTTTGTACAACTTTTCAAAAACTGTTCAAGCCATCAAGTTCAAAATAATTTTCCTAAAAAGTCTTTATAAAGTTCTACTTTTGCGATTTTTATCACATTTTCAAAACTTATGGTTCAAAAATTAGAGACAGACAGAGAGAAAGTGTTTTTTTAATTTTGGAGCGCTTATTTTCGAGCATATTAACATTATCAAAAAAATATTTTAGTAAACCCCTATTCATTTATAAATACTTATCCAAAAATTTGTGTTGAAATAAAAAAAAATCACTCCCCACTTTACGTGTATTTCTACTTTTTATTTTACTTCTTTGTCGGCATGATTGATATACATATTGGTACCAAATTTCAGCTTTCTAGCGCTAACGGTCACTGACATTATCCGCGGACAGACGGACAGACAGACAGGCAGACTTGGTGAAACTATAAGGGTTCCTAGTTGACTACGGAACCTTAAAAAAGAAGGCCTATAAAGTTCTGGATGCTTTAATCGATTATCGGATTTCGCATCTGATTTCTCTACCCCCTGAAGGCCGAGGACACGGTGGAGGTGTACCCCGCTTGGGCAAGCCAACGGCGTGTCCTCGGGGGGGCGGTCGGTGGCAGCTGGCCTCGGTACAGACCATGGTCTGGAGCGAGGAGGAGTGGCAGGCGGTCGCCTCCTTCTGCGAAGCAGTAATGCTAGCAAAGGAGGAGGCCGCACGCGATAGGCAACAGTCCTCACGCCCCAACCACCGCCGGGATTCTGATCCCGATTTCCGGCCACCGTAGGCGCAAGCTTGCGGACGGCGAGCAATGGGTAGCTCGCCGTCCGACCATCCGGTAACCGTCCGGACCGAGCCCAGGTCGTCGACGGCGCGTACTGTTCCACGCGCGCCTCAAGGCGGATATCAGCAAATCGTAGGGGCCCAGAAGGGTCGAAGCCTACTGGGCCCAAGAGTCTGCTTCTGAAAGAAAGACTCGGCCCTGGTAGCAAAGGCAACGAAGGAACAGGAGTGGGTTTTTAGTCATTAAAGTCTCACACTATATCTTGTTCCACCCAAGAGCGGGGGATATCATTAGATGATTTTCCCACGGAAAAAAAAACCCTGAAGGCCACTGCGGGTGTTAACCGACCGCAGAGAGTGCGGGTGCAAACCGCCGAGGCTGCGGGTGAAACCCGCTGAGGCTGCGGGTGACCGTGAATCGCATGATTCTACTAGTTGCTCGCCGGTGCAGCTGGGAGCCAGGATCATACATATATCTTTAGCATTCTACAGAAGCTGCGGGCCCGCAACCGCAGCAGACGCCGGTAGAAACAGTTTTGTGAGTTCTTAATATAAGTAAAAGCCAGTGTGTTAAAAAAATTGGTAATATTTTTAATTATTTTAATCTTCAATTCATATTAGACTCTACTAAAAACAAACACTGTCGTATCTTGTCCTGTCCTGTCTGTCTACTCCTGTCACTGTCCTACTTTCCTTAAAGGTTGTATTATTAAAAGAACCAGTATAAAAAATCGAATTTGGAGACATCACTTTTATCAAAAAGCAGACAACATATTTCTGGAGTTTGTTATCCGCACTTGTCAAATCATTACCTGGAATAAAAAAACGCATTGTAGAAGTAACCTATATTTACTCTTGACTTAAAGATCTACTAATTTTTTAAGGAGGGAAATCATCCAATGACTTCTCCCGCTCTGGATGGAGAGGGAGGACGTGTCAGACTTTTACTGACTAAAACCACGCCTATGTCCTTCAGTTGCCCTTTGCGTTCAAAGACCACGGGTTTCCTTTCCAGAAAGCAGGCGTCGGCCTTGCTGGGACTCTACGGTTCACTGACATCTCTTTGAGGAGCGCATTGAACACGCGCTGTCGACAACTTGGGTTCGGTCTGGTCGATTACTGGACGGCCGGACGACGAGCTTCCCATTGCTCATCGTCCGCAAGTCCGAGTCTACCGTGGGTGGAAGTCGGGATCGGGGTCTTGGCAGCTGTGTCCCAGCTGAGAATGTCCATTTCGTGCTGCCGTCTCCTTCGCTAACGTTACTACTTCGAAGAAGGAGGCGGCCGCCTGCCATTCCTCCTCGCTCCGGTTCATAGCCTGAACCAGGGCCCGGCGCGAGAGGTCGCTGCCGCCGATCATCTCCACGAGGTTAAGACGCGCAAGCAGGGCACATGAAGCCGGGCCATGTGAATGGTCACATAATCCTTCACATGGCCGCACTTCCCATGATTTTTATCCATAAATATAAGGACACAACCACCTCGATGTCGATGAATAGGCACATAATAAAATACGTTACAGTTTACAATACTGTTGATTTTCACTGGAGAATGTAAGTCTAAGTTAACGTCCTAACTTAAAACTCCAAGAAATATTATTAATTCGAAATATTGAGAATAAAGGTAAACGGGCTTTTTGTCCGGACCTGTGACCTACCAGCGACCACTAACGAAACTAGTGGGAGAATGTTAAAGACCATGAAGACCCCAATGAGATGAGTCGCATTCCTCGAAAGTATGAGAAAGTTTATTTTTAATTAATATATATAAAAAAAAAATATCCATATCCTTTTAAAATTACAAGTTTATGCGTAATTCCCGAACAAACCTAAAAATGCCAACCTGACTATATTATTTTTAGAAAGATAAGTTAGATAATGAGAAGAAAAACACTTATTTTTTCACATTTTAGTCAATATAATCAATTTCAATCATAACATCATCTAAAAACTTTTCTGATGTATCTATTCATTCCTGATGTGTTACCCACGATAAAAAGTACAGCACACTCGTGACGCATGTGTAGCTTACAAGCTTCTAACAGTACGGCGGCCGTGTATACAAGAACAATAATAGTTTTAAACACTTTGTTTTCCATTTAATGTACTAGTATATATAGGATCAAACAAAATATATCTAAAGTATTATCTTATTCGCACATGGCGTGACTAGACTCAGCTTCTTATTAATATTTTGTTTTGGATCATTTCTCGGTGCTGGTACTTTCTTATATCGTACTCCATTTTGCCGTATACGTTCGGCGCATTTAATTGCAAGGTAACAACAACCTTGCAATTAAATAATCAAATGATAGGATCAAAATATGTATTAGCATATGTACTAGCGCACATTGTGTTGGGCGTATTGTGTTAGAGGGCCTTCAAACCCTGTACTGGAATGTATATCACGCCATACGAGCGCCAGCGAGCGTAACACAATTAGAGAAAATCAATAAGTGGGAAATATATCTGTTTTGCGTTGAACCCCATGACGTTTTTTCCCCGATACATCATCATCATCATCATTCAGCCGAAAGACGTCCCCTGTTGACCATAGGCCTCCCCCAAGCGTTTCCTCAACGACCGATTCTGTGCGTGTTGCATCCACCGCATTCCCGCGACTCTCACCAGGTCGTCGGTCCACCTTGTGACAGGCCTTCCAACGCTACGTTTTCCGGTGCGCGGTCGCCATTCTAGAACCTTTTGGCCCCATCGACCATCCGTTCTACGAGCAATGTGTCCTCCCCACTTCCACTTTAGCTTGGCGATTCTTCGGGCTATATCGGCGACCTTGGTTCTCCTGCAGATATCTTCATTATTTATGCGATCACGCTAAGAAACTCCAGCATAGCCCTTTCCATTGCCTTTTGAGTGATTGTAAGCCTTCTGATGAGGCCCAATGTAAGCGACATGTTTCTGTGGCATATGTCATCACTCATCACCCATACATTTGAATTAAAATAAATACATTCCGTGAAATTTTAACACTAAACCTTCAAAACAAACCAAATTTCAATAACGGACGCGTAGACTCTGTAGAGTATCTTTAATTCTAATCTCTATGTATCTCGCGCCGGCGCCAGCGCAACCGACGCCGCGTCATCTTTCCAAATTCGCATGTCGCTCATTATTTCATCAGTTGAGTAGCAGTAAGTTGTTATTTTGGTCCGATTTTGTGTCCTCTCTTAGCTCTTTTTATTATTACTGATGAGCTCGCGTTTGACTACTGTCTTATCCGTTGGCTAACGATAACGTTGACCACGTTAGAACAGACTTCCCTAAAAGTAACCTTCAACATACTCATAGTACTTACATACATGTGCGTACATAATACACCCAGTCCATCGCCATTTGTTGGAATGGTTAGGAATAGTATGATGTATGTTATAATGCGTTACGTTGCAGAGAAAGGGCAGGCGGCGCGCGGTGGCGGCGCGATGCGCTGACGTCATGCGCGGGCGGAGATGCCGCGCCGTGCCGCGCCGCACCCCGCGGGCCCGCTGCTGCTGCTCGTGGCGCTGGCGGCGCTCGGTTGCGCCGCCAACCCCGACGCCAAGCGCCTCTACGACGACCTGCTGTCCAACTACAACAAGCTGGTTCGCCCCGTGCTCAACGTCAGCGACGCGCTCACCGTGCGCATCAAGCTCAAGCTGAGCCAGCTCATCGACGTGGTGAGCCCTCTGCAGTGTTCGTCACGAAATTCACTACTGCTAAGTGTCTACTCGTCTTACATGAGCTTCGCTTCTGTTACAGAACCTTAAGAATCAGATCATGACGACCAACTTGTGGGTGGAGCAGGTAAGAGTCACGTCGGCAGCACGTTGACAACTGCGGAGCCGAGCTGATTGTCTTCTTGTATCCCTTGTCCGCAGAGCTGGTATGACTACAAACTGTCGTGGGAGCCGCGGGAGTACGGTGGAGTGGAAATGCTTCACGTGCCCTCCGACCACATCTGGCGGCCTGACATAGTTCTTTACAATAAGTGAGTGTGAGCAACTTGTTATGTTTTGATGAGAGATGCGTCTTGTGGCTACTAACCGTGTGGTTGTCATAGTGCCGACGGCAACTTCGAAGTGACGTTAGCGACGAAAGCGACGTTAAACTACACAGGCCGCGTGGAGTGGCGGCCGCCAGCCATCTACAAGTCTTCCTGTGAGATTGACGTGGAGTATTTCCCTTTCGACCAGCAGACATGCGTCATGAAGTTCGGCTCATGGACATACGACGGCTTCCAGGTAATCATCGCGCAGTGGCAGATTGAGCGTGTGTGTGTGTGTGTGTGTGTGCTACATGTGTTATGTGCTCAGGTGGACCTGCGGCACATTGACGAGGCGCAAGGCACGAACGTGGTGGAGCTGGGCGTGGACTTGTCTGAGTTCTATACCTCCGTCGAGTGGGACATCCTCGAGGTGCCCGCCGTCAGGTAACACTTGAGCGTGTACTGGCACTTCTCGATAAATATATTAGCATTAATTTTAATTATAACACATGAACAAAGTGTTTTTATCAATATCAGACTCTTAGAAAGTACTACGGACTTCCATAAAAGTGCTAAAGGACGTTATTCTTAGTTTTAATAAAACCTATATCGTATAATAATAAGTTAGAGTTACTATTAGTTTTTCAGGCTAAATTGTAATAATTTTTTAAGAAATTAGTTTTTAATAATAGAGGAAAAAATATACATTTTAATCGATCCCTTTTCGTTTAAGACAGACAAACTCTTCTTTAATACAATTCTACTCCTGTTTATTAGGAACGAAAAGTTCTACACGTGTTGCGACGAGCCGTACCTGGACATCACGTTCAACATTACGATGCGGCGCAAGACGCTGTTTTACACGGTGAACCTGATAATCCCGTGCATGGGCATCTCATTTCTCACGGTGCTGGTGTTCTACCTGCCGTCGGACAGCGGCGAGAAGGTGTCGCTATCTATCTCCATCTTGCTGTCGCTCACCGTATTCTTCCTGCTGCTGGCGGAGATTATCCCGCCCACGTCGCTGGTCGTCCCGCTGCTTGGCAAATTTGTGCTCTTCACCATGATCCTCGACACGTTCAGGTACTCCCTTCACGTCAATTACAAGCGGTAATGGTACATAAAAATCAATATAAACATTTATACCGGATCACTTTTTTACCGTTTGGACAAAATAAAATGTTGTGAAAGTAAAGCTATAATATATGTATCTAATAGAAAAACTGATGGTCGTCATCACAGAATTTATTCCACTTTTGAATTTTTTAACACATTTTTTTTCTGTGCCTGACTCCGTTTATACTGGTTCATACCCTATTCTTTTCCAGACAATGAAAAAATCGGTATAAATAATATTTGTAATGTGGTGCAGTATATGCGTGACTGTGGTGGTGTTGAACGTGCACTTCCGGTCACCACAGACACACACGATGGCGCCGTGGGTGCGGCGCGTGTTCATCCACGTGCTGCCGCGCCTACTGGTCATGCGGCGCCCGCACTACCGCGTCGACCCGCACCGCAGTCGCTTGTGAGTACCGAGCTTAGCACGACCATGACGCAGTGTGTACCCCTTGTGCGGCGCACTAATCATGTGTCGGCTTGCAGTGCAGGGCTGGTAACGGCGGTGAGCGAGAGCGCGCCTTGGGAAGAGGGCTCGCCGCTGGGCGTGGGGCCTGGTGCGCCGGGCGGGCCCGCATGCAGCGCGTGCCGCTCGTGCCGCCTGCACGACGCGCCCGCGCTCTGCGACGCGCTGCGCCGCTGGCATCGCTGCCCGGAGTTAAATAAAGCCATCGATGGCATCAACTACATTGCTGAGCAGACGCGCAAAGAGGAGGAGTCTACTAGGGTAGGTCCAGTTCTTCCATGGCGCCTTAGATTCCGTTTCGTCAAATTAGCCATAATCTCATCAAGATTTGTTCCGCAGGTGAAAGAGGACTGGAAGTATGTCGCGATGGTGCTGGACCGATTGTTCCTGTGGATCTTCACGCTGGCCGTAGTGGTTGGCTCGGCTGGCATCATCCTCCAGGCGCCGACGCTGTATGACGAGCGAGCTCCCATTGATGTGCGCCTTTCAGAAATTGCGTACGCGACGGCTAAGCCACGACCGCCGCCGCCGCGCTAGTCACTGCCGCGCTACACGCGACACCGATTCGCCCACACCGGCGTGACGTCCCCGCGATGCCCACGCCGGCGTGCCATCGCCGCGAGGACCACGCCGGCGTGCCGTTGATACGAAGCCCGCGCCGCCGCGTTCATGTCGCCGTGCTACACGCCGCCGCGCAAGGCGCTGCCGCGTTATGCGCACGTCTTTTTTATAATTTATTTGTTACGGTGACCCAGAGACACCACAAATGTCCGTTTGTATTTTCCCGGCGTCCTGGGTCCTCGCAAAACGTAATTTTACGATGTTGTAAATAATATACATACATATTATAGTTTATACGACGAAACGACACGATCGAGAATAAGTCGAATTTCTTTTGATAGAGACGAAATAAAACGATTGTTTATAAAATATGCAGTTTCATTGATGAAAAACTTCATCCCAGTTACTTACAAAAGTACTTATGACTTTTTGACTTGTTCACTCAAAATACTTATAATTTTTGCTGATCTCTCTGAGTCTTCAACTATGCTCTACTGATGCTTGAATCGGAGTTCTGGATTTGATTTGCTCTTATCTGTATAGTTCTCTTACAGGTGTATTGGGGAGTTCTTCTTCAACAGAAGAAGTTCTTCAGTTCTGGGTACTTTCAAAAGTTTCTTATTATTTTTTAACTTGAATACTGAAAATATTTATTTATTTTAAACTTCATGCAACATAAAGTACAAAGGCGAACTTAATGCCTTAGGCATTCTCTACAAGTCAACCTAAAAAAAAAAAAATTAAAAAAAAATTAATTAAATTTAATTTAAAAAAATATGATTTCTGCTAATCTATGAGCTACCATACCCTGCTGATACTGCGGCTAAAAGTGATAACATAAAATTATGGAATATAATAAAAGACATTACCCACACATTTAACACCCTAGATCCAATTTTTGGCACGCCACAATTATGGCGTACCATAGTGCTTTTTTTCATGACAATGCCAATTAATCCGAACACTGCTAGGTTACATTGTTTTATTTTGAAGTTCTTGTGTCTACCTTCCACCTTCCGCCTCCATCATCAGATCAGTTCGATAGTACCTTATAGCCAAAATGCGTTTCATGACAATTGTAATAAGCCCAAACACGGCGACATAACATTGATTATTTACGAAGATCCCGTGCCTACCTTCCGGCTCCATCGTCATCATCAGTTCTCTTTAATGATACCGTTTTCAACATAACTATTCAGAACCATTTATTTATTTGTATAGTTATAGTCACATAACTATCGTCTTTGTGATATCTATGTGAGTGTGAATTTCCTATGGCTATTTCTGGTCTTTTTCATCAGTTCCACTTCTACAAATGTTACTTTTTTACTGTAAATGCTTAAGTCCTCAATGAAAATAAATACCAAAACAACTATATAGTTGCCTATAATATTTGAGGAGTTCCCTTAATTCCTCATAGATCCCATCATGAGAACTAGATTTTGAAAAAAATGGAACCAATCTGGAAGTATATCCTCTAAAGGGGAAAAAATGTAAATTGGTCCATAAACGACGGAGATCCAAGGTAACAAAAAAAAAAAAAAAAAAATTACAACCGAATTCAAAACATCCTCCTTTTTTTGGTCGGTTAAAAAGCAGAACCATCACATCGCAGAAAATGCACAGTCAGAATCGTCTTTTGGCATATATATTTTATGTCGATAGTCATTAGTTGCGATGGAATGAATACTTTTGGTTACCTAAAATTAATTACAAAACACTGTTTGTTTACATAAGGTCGATGGAGGCCCCTCGCAGGTCCTCATATTTCTGGGCGGTCATAAAAAAAAATAACCACGAAATAACTTCTAACCTAACCTGTCCGTGTCGGGGTGCCCTAAAATTCCGAGTTCGCTACGCTCGCTTATGGACTGGCTTGAATTACACTCTAGGGGTAGGGCAGATGTAAGACTGTGTAAAGTCGATTTTGCAGCGATTCGTTACTGTCACAAAATTTTGTAGCACAACATATTGACTTTTTATGACAAGATTTTAATTTAATTTATATAATTAATTTAATATTAAAAATGCTAGCAAGTAACCGTCTATATATTTGTGACCAAAATTCTGTAAAATGTTGTTTCGGTGTGGAGAAAGTATGGCAAGACTTCGGCCAATAGCAAAAAGTTATTTTGTAAATTGGTGAAATAAAGTTCGTTAAAATAATACCTATAATATTTCGATGATCTAAAAATATGTCAAATAATACACAAAGCAAAAAAGATGTCGGTGAATAGGTTTCGATCAAATGAAAAAAATGGCCTGAACTGTTTCGAAAAAAAAATGGTAACGGCCGTGCCACTTTTTTGCTCGCCTTGGTGGGGTCACTACCGTCCCCCCTAATTCGAACAAAAAAATAATTAGCAAAGTGATCGTTTCCCCGAATAATCATCTCTCTAAATAAACGTTGTGCTAAACGAAATTATACATAATATTAACTATGGCAAAGGTAATTATGGCAAATACAATTCTGCCAAGGTAAAAGTATGCCTTTGTAAATCCGGACACGTAAACATTCTGCCAATCAATAGTTAGGCTAAATATTTTTTTATGCCTTAAAAATATTCGATTAAAGAAGATTATGCCAAGTGTGTTATGCGAAATAAATTTCGCAGTATCAAGATTCTGCCAAATAGAAAACCCTTATTCAGGCACTAAACAGTAAACAAAAAGGTAATAATAATCTTTATGAACCTTAACAAAAACTTAGAAATAATTTTAATTTCACTGTTGGTGAGCAACTTGGAGAGCTTTGGTGAAAGTGACGAGCAACTCATGTTTTTTTCGGACTATCTCACTTACGGAACCCAGAGGGTCAAAGTTGATATGTGGCCTAGTTTTAATCTTCTAGTCGTCCACAGTATTCCACAGGGTAGTATTCTCGGCCGCTCTTTATTCTTGAATTTTATTAATAACCTCTGTAAGCTAAATAAGCTCAATGGCGGAATCATAACATTCAAGAATGATACGCTTTTTTAGAAGCCGACACTTGGTTTATAGTTTACAGATTTATAACCCATTCGTCCTCGTGCTAGCTAGCGGACTCATTGCTACTTAAAGTACTCATTTCTTTTTCTTCTTTTTCTTTTCCTTAGCGTGTCAATGGCAAAACTAGTTAAATTCCTTGCTTGGCCTAGTATTTCGACACGGCAGTGCAGTCTACAGATGCTGTCATTAGATCCCAACGTGAGCAGGTAACAGAGCACGTGATTCAGGATGGAAGGTCGAAATGGATCATAACAATAGAAAACTAATCTTTGTAATTAAGAATCTTCGTTATGTTGTGGACACAAGATCGAGTATTGAAACCTTTGAAAGTGACAAAAAAGAATGGGTTCTAAAAATTGTTATGTTGGGGACACCGCTTTTAAAAGTGATGTTAACCATCCACTAAACTTTATTTATTTCAATATGGAATCTATATACATAAAACACTTAACATATATACACTAACTTATATATACACTTAAATAAAAATCTAAAAGCTAAAATATGGCGTCAAAAAACTCCTCCGCATCGCTGTCGACTGGAAGTGTGCCCAAAAGGCTGGCGGCATTGTCACGTTGTATGGCAATGCTTAATCTCTGACCGAGGTAAAAGCCAGCCCTTGGGTCACGCGAAGTGTCTACTAAGCGTTTGGATAGTTCTTTGAACAGCTTATGAGCACTCGGACCCCACGGCCCAAGAGTTTCAACCCCAAACGGCTCAAAAATATAACTGCCGACGAGGTTGTTATATTTCCGCCGACCTCTCAAAGTCCCGACCCTCGCGCCTTCCCCGCGGTGGTCCACGCATATGTGGAGCGCCGACAACCTACCTACCTACTCAAATTACCAACTTACTTACCTCCCAACCTACCTATCTAACTACCTTCCTACCTATCTACATACCCTACAATCGATACAATATAGTCCAAAGAAAATTGGGTTGGACCAAGGGTCACTTCATCATATTTTCAACCGATAGACGTCCACTGTTGGACACAGGCCTCCCCCAAGTGTCACCACAACGAACGGTCCTGTACGTCTCGCATCCATCGTATTCCCGCAACCCTTACCAGGTCATTAGTCTACCTTGTAGGAAGCTTTCCAACGCTACATCATCCGATACGTATTCGCCATTCCAGAACCTTTCAGCCCCAGCGGCCATCCATTCTGCGAGCAATGTGCCCTGCCCATTGCCACTTGAGTTTAGTGATTCTTCGTGCTATGTCGGTAACCTTGGTTCGCCTGCTGATATCCTCATTCCTGATTTGATCACCTTTGGGAGACTTTAAGTCTTCTGATGAGGCCCATTGTTACGCTAACGTCAACACTCAACTTTGGGCCATACATTGAAGCAAAGGCTCAACTGGCAGCAAAAAAGCTGGGTATCCTCGCGAAGGTCAGACTGTACTTCACGCCGGAACAGCTGCTCAAACTTTATCAAGCGCAAGTTCGATCGTGTATGGAGTACTGCTCTCATCTTTGGTACGGATCTGCCCGATACCAGCTTGATGCACTCGAGGCAATTGAGAGGCCTGCCAGGAGCGATGCACTCGTTGAGTCGAGGCTCCAAAGTCTTGAGCATCGAGTTGCTAGCCTGTCGGTTTTCTACCGGTTGCATTTCGGGGAGTGTGCGTCGGAATTGCATAACCAATTAGGTTATCCGCCTAGCCCGTTCCATTATCCGACCACCAAGCGTACGGCAACGCGCCATCGGTACATGGTGGACATCCCACTTATACGCACAAAACGTTTTGGGAACACATTCATTGTGCGTACAGTTAAGGAGTGGAATTCCTTGCCGGAATCTGTGTTTCCTGATAGGTACAACCCGGGAATCTTTAAGTCAAGAGTGAATAGGTTACTCCTAGGTAAGCGAGTTCCATCGTCGACCGCATCGTCGGTGAGATAGCGGTCAAGCGCGAACCTATCAAGAATAAAAAAATGTATAATTTTTAAAATTTAATAATTTTTCATTATAACTTGCACTTTTCGTCCATCGCGATCAATTTTACGTTTAGTCACATTTTTTATTTTAAAATGTATATTTTATTAGGTATTAGGTTGAAAGCTTGTCATGCTGACTCAAATGTCTCGTTGATGGTGGCACGTGTTGTTGAGTCATTCAGTTCCCTTCAAAGTGGTTGAGCTGAGTGGGGCTGATGCACGCGTCATGCTCGTGGATGGGTGCCGTCAGTTGAGACTAGTCATCTCTTAATTCATGTCAATCTTCTTAGGTCATGGCTTATTTAAATTTTTTATTTTTTAAATATTCTTTTTTTTCTTTACGTCAATAAGACATTGTTTTCACATAATAGTAGCGACAAAAATATGTAACAAAGTTTTTTATAACTCATAACATGATTTAAAAGAGTGCCTATGACGTTTTTCTCCATAGAGACCTACACTTTCGAACTATTTAAAAGTGCCTGTTATTGGTCTATTTGAAATAAAGTTTTTGATTTGCAATTTTATTTGATTTTTATTTTAAATTCTCTTATTTTTATTATTACTGTTCCCTTTGCTAAAACTCAAGCCTACTCTCTATTATAATCACTCCATTCTCACGAACGACGCGACGTAAAGAAATTTCATTTGGCATAAAGCAAAATCTTATAGCACAGGTATAGGAATAAATCTAAAAACAGTCAAAAAATAAAATTGTTTGCTATTCGGAAAAAGTTTTTGAGAAGAAAAAATTAAACTATTTACATAAGTAATTTTGTACGGAACCCTCAGTGCGCTAGTCGGACTCACACTTGCCCAGTTTAATTTTGTTAGAAGTATTTATATTGAGTGGTTAGTGTGAGTTATTTCATCTTTTGATTTCGATCCTGTCAGCTACAATCTGTCTCATTCATCTAAAATTAATATTAGTTTGCTAGATGACGCTATTTATTCTATAGTTTACGCGTGTTAACGCTATCGAGTTTGAATATGAATATAAGATTTACCTGACTGTTTAAACCAATCCTGAATGTAGGTAGGCCTTTATGATTAAAATAATTTTTTTTTAATTGAGTAATATATTATATAATAATACAGCATGATATTTGACAGAGAACGTTCCCTTTAACCGGTGAAACTATACAATTTTTTTTTTTAAAGTAAACCCTCTTTTCAGATAGGTACCTATATAAAAAAGAAATAATTTACATTTATACATTGAAAATTAAACGAAGTAATTATATTACAAGAATGTGCGGAAATTCAATATCGATAAATATTGTCGACCATCGCATTCGACTCCCTAATTGCATGCATTGCATTGAATGTTCCCAAATAACAAGTGCTTACAAGTGAATGCCCCGCCCATTCTATTTATGTGTGATATTAGAAATTGATTTAATGTAGCTGTTTTGTTCTTAGTTTGCGTGTGCAAATTTTAAGTGGCTCTCCACATCTCCATACACTATTTGTGAATGTTGTAATTATTTTGGTGGGAGATAAGCGGCATCACTAGGACTCCTTACTAATCGTAAATGAAGGCATATCTCCGGATACATATGGTGCAAACCAATGTGTAACAACGATAAAAACGGGAATGATGCACCGACAGAAATGTCGTGTGCGAAGCGCTCACACCGCTACATTTTGTTCAGAACGGTGACAAATGATAGAGTACTCAAGTATATAACAGCAAACATATGAAGCCTGCTGCCACGTCTGTCTCATGAGACATGACAACATGATTAATAGTTTGAGATAGAGTGCGGAGTGTGACGACCTGTGACGAGTCTCTCAGGTGACGTGCTGCTGTGTGGCGCGCACCGTGGGCCTCACTGAGCGCATCAACACAACCACCCTATTATAGATTCTGAAACATAGAAATCATGAAACAATACGCTTGTGATGAGGGAAATCACAAATTGGATTACCGTACCTCCCCACTCTTCCCCTGTGCCGTGCGACACGATTCGTGGACAAAACTTAGCACAATGATACCGAGAACAGCCCTAATGAAGCATCGCGCCAAAAATTCGTAACATTGAAGTTGTTAATTTGATCCAAGTCGATATCCATTGTCCACAGTTTTGCCGCCCCCACACACTTACAAGGCAATCTGACAACTTTTATCACTTTTACGTCTTATTGTAATCTATATATATGAAAGGAGAAACTGACTGCCTGACATACCAACGCACAGCTGAGACTAGGAGTGTGAATTATTGCACAGGTTTCGTTATGTGAGCACTAAGAGAGAATTTTCCAAAATTCAGCCTTCAGCAGGATGAAATGAGGATCCAAAGTTTGTATGAAGAAACCTGCGTTCACGCGGGCAAAGCCACTGGCTGAAGCTAGTCTTAACTATAGAAATTACTACTTGTATTCCCGAATGGTTCGACGGAGGTTAGAGTTCGAGTCATCAATAGTACGCGGTGTGTCACCGGTCACCAGAGTACGACACACATCGCGCCACTAATGCGCGAATCGTGTTGCGACGCGCCGCCTTGCTCGCTCGCACACTCGTCTCTGACAACTCTCTATTAAGATATAAAACCTGCAAATCATCAAATTTGTAGGTTCGATCAGGATCAGTTCTTTCAGCTGCATATAGATTTTATATTCTTTTGAGGGTACCGTACCTAAAAAAAAAAATTACGGTATCCTTATTGGATCACTTTGTTGTCCCTCTGTCAGTCTGTCTATCAAGACTCTTTATCTCAGGAACGCGTGGAGTCATCGAATTGAAATTAAAACCATACACTCAAGCCTGCGCACCCTTGAAGCTGTGAAAAAGTCAAACTTCTGAGTTAGCGAAAAAAGATACGCCTGTTTATGTCGCAAAAAACGTGTATTTCACTGTCAAAGGAATCAAAATTCCTAGGGTACTTTACGTTGACCTAGAATCCTGAAATTTTGCATGAAGCAAACACTCACAGCACAAATATAGTAAAAAAAAATCAAATCTGTAAATTTGTAGTGACTAACCAAAAAAAATAATTTTAGCGATTCGGAAAAATCTTCGTAACTCAATCCGGGAATTGAACTGTTTTCATAAGTAAGTTTGTATGGAACACTCACATTTTTTTTATGTTCTCATATTAAATATTACATTTCATCATCTTCCTGCCCTTGTCCCGTTTTATTTGTGGTCAGCGCAACACGTTTTTTTCTTTCATTCTGTCCTACCACTCATCATGTTATCACTAACTCTCTTTTCTTTTATATTACTTCTCACACAATCCATCCATCTTTTCTTTTGTCTCCCTCTCCCTCTTCATCCACGTGTAAACTCAACTCTTTTAGTAAAATTTCATCCCATTAAATATTTTATTTCATATGAGCCTTTATAAACGATCAAAAGCTAGTGCACGGTTCCCATTGCTCATTATTATTTGACGAAGTCTTAATGTTAAAAAAATTGCAAAAAAATGTAATAAAAAGAAAAAATATATGTAAGTGTCGGTGAAGTCAAATACAGTGGAAATAACTGGCTACATCTGTCATTTGCTTTCCTGCCTACATATGCAGCTGAACTTAATTCACCTGAAAGAGTTCTAGTACAAGCACTAAGTGCGCATGCAACACGTGCAATGCAAAATATTCTATAGTTATTCAGTATAGGGTAGAGGTAACCATTATTATCGGGTGGTCAGACATTTAGTTCTATTTGCATTAGAATAGAATAAAAAGTCGCACGTTTAAAGTAAAATACATAAAAATAACTCACACAGTTGCATTGAGTCCCATATCTCTTCTGTATACTTGTATTCTAAAAATTAGAGAAGTGTGATTAACAATGCGGTTACAGAATAGTAATAAGCATGTGTCATAACTCTATTTTTTTATTTTCTTAATATTTATTCTGGTTAGAAAAACAGCGCGCTCTGAAACGCGCCCCTCCTGAACTGGAGTTTACTTTATACTTCACGTGACAGTTCATTTTGTGTTCTAACTTACTGATTACGGTACGGATCTGTGACTCAAAACTGAACAGCAATGTTGGCATCGGGCGGATGTTGGGTGTACGCAGCAAACATTTTGGTGATTGTAAAATATAAATATAGCTCACAAATTCACAAAAAAAATTATATTTTACACCGCCGGCACTAGACACTATTTCTTTCAGACTCTCATCAACCGCAGCTATCTACCGCGAGCTCGGCTGTAAGACACGACTCACGCAACATTTACTTTACTGATGTCTCTTTACGAGCAAAAACCTCTGTCTGTCTGTGTGTATAACCTCTGTCTATGATACGTCACCATTTTTTTAAACGTTGTCCTACACTAAAAATCACTCCTGTATCATGAATGCTTTCACAAATATATAATCTCACATACACAAGACACCCAGACCCGAAACACATATCTGTAGGTCACACAAACATTTGTTCTGTGCAGGAATCGAACCTGTGACACGCAGCGCAGCAGTCAATCGCTCAACCATTGTGCCAACCGTGCCGTCGTATTGAAAACGATCCTAATAGAAGACAGCTTCAAAATCTCTCCAAAATCTCAGCCGCCGCGCCGCGCTAAGCGCTGCCGAACAGCTCTTAACTATAAGCCATTTTAATAAAACTGTCCATTCGCTTTTAGCAGAAAATTCCCTATCGGCGGCGTCGTGCCGCTGACGTGTGACAAGCTGCGTGACGCTAATGCGACAGCGCGACAAGCGACTCAGCCGACGGTTCGTAACGAGCAACAGTCCTTGACAACACTCTGTCAATCAGTCCACCTGTTTTGCACTCACACACTACTAATCTAATAAAAATTACATCACCACACTTGTGTATGAAATAAAACTATAAAGTAATCGTTCCATTTTTTAGACTTGATATAATTTGCACGAATTCTTTTATCTTTATACAATACATCTATTGTTTGGCACACATGCAAACAACTTTCTGGGAACAACTCAATAAAGAAAACTTCCATTAAATATCAATCAATTTTACACTCACAGACTTGCAGTAAAAAAACCGTGTGCGTGTGATGTAAGGGCCCGAAAATTAAAACTATTTGATTTAGGCTTAGGATTTAGTAAACATTCGTAATTTATTTCATCACCACTGCTCTCAAAACGGAAGGAAAACATCGTGAGGAAGCCGGCATGTCCTAGAACCAAAAATTCGAAGACGTGACATTCACCAATCCACACTGGGCCCGCGTGGTGGATTACGGCTCTTCTTCCCTCTACTAGAAAGAGGAAGCCTGAAAATTAAAAGGCTGATTATGCTTATATATTATAATTTGAGGGCCCATTGCGAACAAGGATATATAAAGTAGGAGTGTGTTGTACGATAATATCTTGTTTCCACAATTTTTGTTTGGCATAAGGCATAGCTTACATTTTAGCATAAAGAATTTTCCTGTAGTGTCTATAGTTTATCGGGTACAGGTGGGCCCTCAATCCTTTATGTGAGAACCGAAAGCCCAACTTAAAAGTCTATACCACGCTTATTTGACTTTCACAAAATCTGATTTCAACTTCCACATTTCTTTGGAAATGTTTACTAAATCTTAAGCATATTTTCAAATAGTTTTAACAAACGGGCCCTCCCACCAGACGCACACAAAAAATCCAAATTATTTAAGTTCGCCTTTGCGCATCAACTATCATTATGTTTATATTTTTTACTAGCTTTTGCCCGCACCTTCGCCCGCGTACATACAATATAGTCTATGTCACTCAAAAATAAAGCAACTTTCTATCGGTGAAAAAATTTTAGCGATCGGACAAGTACTTTCAGAGATTACCTCCTACAAACAAAAAAACAAACTTTATCTCTTTATAATATTAGTGTAGATTCATGTTTTGCGTGTAATCCATTTTAAAAGTAAATATTAAAAAAAAAAAGATTTGTATTTTAGGTTATATTATTTCATTTTATTTATAGAAAAACAAACAGTAGCACAATAAGGAATCAGCACAAACAATAACTTAAACATTACGTATAATATACGTCATAATAAACAATCATACAACCCACTAAAGTCTCCACAGATTACAATTTTAAATATATTTTTTTTATGCATAAACGAAAATAATATCGATTGAATTAGACTCATTATATATCTGAACCAAACGATGATGTGGTGAACGTGAGCCAGCGTTGGATTTACAAAGCCTAGTCGCGAGTAAACGACGAGAGCGTACTCCACGTACATGAACTGTTCGAGGAACCAGGAAACATAAATTTCTAACTAAGTCAGGACAATCTAAATGATTGCGACACACACATTGAAAAGAGATACTTGGAACTTACAGAAGTTTTCTTTTTAGTCAGGTCAAAGGATCATATTTTCTTAGAAGTAAGCGGTATGACATTTTTTTCGGTAACACATAAAGCTTTTTGCAGCAGCAGGTGGAAGGTGAATATTGGCTATATTTAAATGTGGCGAAGCCGCAGGCAAAACGTGATTAAAGATTGTTTTTTTATTCTTATTACATTTACGTGATAAATATGTATAGTAAGCCAAAGCTATTTATTATTTCTGAAATAAGCGCTCCATGAACCATATTCATTTTGAGTCTCAATGTTACGACTCTTAATAATCTAAAATAAATCTTTTATGTTATTACTAATTTATTTTGGTTCACTGTTCATATCTATGTATATTTTTCCATCCAATGGCTTCGTACCTCAAAAACACGCTACACGGTGCGATCGTTGCTTTCCGTGCTACGCGCTGCTACGACGTAGCCGAATTTATCGTTCCACGTGCTACGCGCTGCTACGACGTAGCCGTGTTTAACGTATACGTGCTACGCGCTGCCACGACGTAGCCGAGGTTATCGTACCGCGTGTATCAGCTGGATGAAGGTAAAATATTAATATCTATCTACTTATCAGGCTATTATATCAAGAAGGTGTGACTAGTCATGCCATATTGACACTTAATTATCTGTTAATCTAAATAATTAAAAAAGTATTATATTTATCTCTAAAACACCACGCATGGCGCTGGGCAATTTTGGAGCTCCTAAATTGTCTTTTTAATAAGAAAGGAACCAGAGGCAAGACCCACGTCTTGCCTCTGGAAATATTTTAATAGAATTGTAAAGAAACGAGCAAAATATCCAATTTCTAATCGACAAAACTAGATCCATATCTGGAAGCCATAAGTCATATAGTATAAGACAGTGTTGAATAATTTATTAACCAATATTTTATCAGTTTAGGATATCTTAGGAAGACTCAAAATGATTACATCATACGTATTTCAGACCCCCGTTTCTTCCACTTAGAGGGTAATTTTGAAAAATCTTTTCTTAGTGCTCGCCTACATAATGACAGGAAACCTTTTGCAAAATATCTCCTAGTCTCAGTAGTTTTGGCTGTGCATTCATATGTCAGTTAGTCAGTTTCTCCTTTTATATATATAGATTGCGCGAAAGAGTAACAAACATCTATACATTCAAACTTTCGCGTTCATAATAATAGTAGCATCATTATTTCCGTATTATTTCTCCCAACGTCGACTACGATTTGTCAACTAAAAGAAATGTCATTGACAACTTGACAGTTACGCTCGATTATTTTTTTATTTATGCTTGGATACTAAGTCCTTTAAGCCATGTCTTTGTATGAGTAATTATTTAAATTTTACTTTACATTATATACGTATAACTCTAACGGTTTTTGCAGTGCACGCCAGAATAACTCGCAGATGGTAGTATTTTTTTCCTATCATTTAAATTATTCTTTTTTATATATTTCAACCAGACTGGCTGGCTTCTAGTCTCTAGTTTTTGAAAAATTAAATTATGCATCCAGTGTCAGTCTGATTGTGAGCTGATTTTTTTTTGAAAACGTCAGTTATGGAGTTGCAGTGTTGAAGTCCAATAGTGTTTTTCCTAGTGTTAAAAAATTATATTCCAAAGTCTCCCAAAACTTACCAACCCAATCTTCTCACTCCTCTTCTCAATCAACTTGCCTTACTCCTCCTACCTCGTATAAAAAAACTGTGTTTTCCTCCCCTAAGCTTAGAGCTCCTCTAGGCAAGTCTTATGACAAAACTGCCCATAGATCCATTGTTGCTGAAGATCCTTCTTCCTTTCCCAATGGTTTCTCTCTTCTTTCTCAAAATTCTTCATCCCCAAAATCACCTCAAGAGGATAGCCTCTTAGAAATACTTTTGTCTCTAATTATTAGTTTAGTTTCCCGTGATAATTTCTCTTTACCGCCCCACGTTGCCCAGAAACTTTCTTTGCTTCTCTTTAATAATAATGATGGATCTAGTCTCCACACTTCAGTGGAACATTCAAAGTATTCGGCCGAAGAAGCCTGAACTTTCATTTTTAATAAATAAATTTCACCCCTCAGTCATTGCCGTTTCGGAGACTTGGTTGGTGCCTGGTTCTCACTTTCGGGTCTCAGGTTACTCCTGTCTTCGAGATGATAGGGCTGATGGGTATGCCGGTAGTGCCCTTCTTGTTAGGCGCTCCCTTCCTTTCTCTTTTATTCCTCTTCCCCCTACTCCTCCTGACATTAATATAGTTGCTGTTAGGGCTTTTAATATTACTTTCCTTTCTGCATATATCCCTCATCCTCATTCTAGGTTAATTCCAGACCTTTTATGTATATTTTCCTCAGTACCCTCTCCAATAATTTTTATGGGTGATTTAAATGCTCATCATCGCTCATGGGGCTCGAGCCATGATGATTACTTTGGTCGGGCCCTCCTTGAAATTTTTGATGAAGTTGATCTATGTGTTATTAACAACGGTTCCCCCACTAGGAGAGTTCGTCCTTCTCAAAACCCTAACTCAGCTGTGGATATTACAGCTTGCTCTGCCTCTCTTGCTTCCATTCTTTCCTGGAGTATCTTGTCTCATTCTTATGGTAGTGACCATTTTCCTATTATTGTCTCTATCTCTGACAGAGTAGTACCAATGCGTAATTTTAATCCCTCTCTTAAGTATAGATTAAACGATGCAAACTGGTCTTCTTTTTCAGATTCTCTAGAAAATAAGTTACCATCTCTTCCCCCTCCTGACAGAAACAATCTTGTTGATTGCTATTCCAAATTTGTAGACTCCATTATTTCTAGTGCTGATGTAAATTTTCCTCTTAAAAAACCCTACAGATTCAAAGTTTCAACTCCTTGGTGGGATTCAGAATGCACTTCAGCTGTCAAGGAAAGGAAAATAGCAGAGGTTAATTATTCTAATTCAATGACTCTTCAAAATTTCTTAGTGTATCAAAGAAAAGCCGCCACTGCTAAGAGACTTCTTTCCAAAAAGAAAAAAGATGGTTGGCTTCGCTACTGTCAAAGTTTATCTCCCTGTTCCCCTTCTTCCCTAGTATGGAAGCAAATCAAAAGATATAGAGGCTCTTGTAATACTTTTGATATTTCATCTAACGATCCTTCTTCCTGGATCGAATCTTTCTCGGATAAACTGGCTCCGCCTTCAGTTCCAAATTTGGAATCTTTTCCCTCTTCTCCGGCTTTTCTTACTTCCGAAAATGATTTTGATGCCCCATTCTCTTTTTCTGAACTTCGAATGGCACTTGACGGTCTTGTTGATTCCTCTCCTGGTGCAGATGGGATCCCTTACTCATTCTTGAAAAACGCCTCAAGAAGTACAAAGCAATATTACTTGGATCTCGTTAATACCTTTTTTGAGTGCGCTTTGGTTCCCCAACCGTGGAAACATCAAATAATAATTCCGGTCATTAAACCTAGCAAAAACCCCTCAGACCCAAATAGCTACAGGCCTATTGCTTTGTCGTCTGTTTTGTGCAAGGTTGCAGAACATATGATAAAGCATCGACTTGAGTGGTTTGTGGAAAATAGAAACTTGTTGCCCTCATCCCAGTTTGGGTTCCGTAAAGGTATGAGCACAATGGATAGTCTTAGTATATTAATTTCTGATATTCGTATTTCTTTGATAAGTAAGCAGTTTTTAGTAGGAGCTTTTTTGGATATTGCCTCAGCGTATGATAATGTTTTACTCCCGGTGCTCAGGGATAAACTTGTGCATCAGTTGAACGTTCCTATAAAATTGGTCCGTTTCATTTGTAATTTATTGATGGAGAGAACCATCTCTATTAAAACTCAAGATTCCTCTCTTCTCCCTAAGACTATCTGGAAAGGCTTACCACAAGGTTCAGTTTTGAGTCCTCTTCTTTTCAGTCTTTATACTTATGATTTACATTTTTCTACTGATTCATTTTGTCAAATATTGCAGTATGCTGATGATTTAGCTTTATACTTTTCTGGAAAATCTCTAGATGAGGCTAGTAGCCGTCTAAATTCCGCCCTCGGATATCTATCTGATTGGCTTCTACAACACGGTTTGTCCTTATCAGCATCTAAAAGCTCTGTAGTTGTGTTTACAAAAAAAAGTTTGTTCCTCCTGTTGACATTAAAGTTAAAGGTGAAAATATCTCTCAGGTAAACACTGTTAAATTTTTAGGAGTTTGGTTAGATCCAAAATTATCAGGTATTGCTCACACAGACTTTGTTTCACAAAAATGCGAAAGAAACGTTAATGTTCTTCGCTCTCTTTCTGGTATTTGGTGGGGTGCTCACCCATATTCTCAAAAACTGATCTACAATGCTATAGTTCGTAGTCATTTTGATTATGGTATGTTCCTATTAGATCCTTGTAACAAATCTGGCCTTCAAAAACTCGATAAAATCCAATCAAAGTGTTTACGGATTATTCTTGGGGCGATGAAGTCGTCACCAATAAATGCCATGCAAGTTGAGTGTGTTGAACCTCCCCTCTCGATTCGAAGACAATTTCTGGCAAATAGATTTATTTTTAAACTTGTGCAAAATTCTGAGCATCCCCTCCTTGGTAAGCTGGACCAATTATCATCCATCTTTGACTCTTGTAGTCGTCGTTCTAATATTGAACTTCCTTGTCTTCTTCGTGCCTACCTTCAATTCACTCGTCTTTCTAGCCCACTTTTTCAAAGCCCTATTTTATATCTATACTCGGTGCCTTATAATGCCCTGGTATTCCATCCGGAGATCATTTTGGACTTTGGAATTCACAAAAATACCTTAGAACCGCATAAGATGTTTGCCCAAAAAGTTTCCTCGAATTATAATAATTGGAATATTATATTCACTGATGCTTCCAAAGTCTCCGATGATAGCCCTGTAGGAGTAGCTGTTTGGATTCCTCATACAAAAATTATTTTAAATTATAAGTGCCCATCTGTTACATCCGTTTTTACAGGTGAATCAATTGCTATTTTCGAAGCCATTTCATTTGTTTTGTCTCATAAGTTAAATAACTCCATAATTTTCTCTGACTCAAAAAGTTGCCTTCAAGCCATTTTATCTAATCCTTTCAGATCTAAGTCAAGATTCCCTATAATTTTAAAAATTAGAGATTTGCTATTTCAATGTCATGAACTTGGTATTAAGGTCGTCATAGCTTGGATTCCCGGTCATGTCGGTATTCTTGGTAATGAGTCAGCTGATTCATGCGCCAAAAATGCTGTTCTCACTGGCTCTCTTGCCCACTCTGAGATTTTTTCCCATGACATTTGTACTACTCTTCCTCTAATTCTGTTTAAATCTTGGTCCAAGGCATGGCAAATCTCTAAATCCATAAAGGGTAAATTTTATGGAGATATACAACCCGAGATTCCCCGCAAACCGTGGTTTTTCAAATATCAATTGGAAAAAAAAATCACTACCTCAATTATTTGTAGTTTACGTTTAAATCATTGTTGCACCCCTCATTTCTTGGCCAAACTTAGGATTAAGGATAACTCTCTTTGTGAATGCGGTCTGGATGAAAGAAACGTGGACCATTTATTTTTCTCCTGTCCTAAATTGCGCTTCTCTTTTCATGAAATCATTCCTACTCATATTCCTCGTCCAACCTCCGTCAAATGTCTTCTTCCTTTTGTGTTTACTAGTTTTATATTTAAACTATGCAAATTTATTGAAATTAATAAAATTAAGTTGTAACTACTTATTTCCTTTTTTTTCTCTTTTTCACCACTCTTACGAGTTTTTTTCATGTACATAGTCATAGTCTGTGGTCTGGTCATAATGTTTGTCTGCGTTTGCGAAGAAATTCTTTTATTTTGAACTTTAATGTTTAGAGATATATATTTATTTTACTATTAATTCACGCTAAATACTCTCCAGCGTTTGATGGTCTATTAATAGTTTGCACGTGTTATTGGCAAAATTGTGGTGTCTTTTCCACAAATGCCATTAATGAAGAGTTGAAGTTGAAGTTGAAGTTGAAGTCCAATATATTATTATGTTTGTGAAAAAGGCCTCCCGGTCTTTGACAGCTGTGAGAAGGACATAGAAAGGCATATATTTCGAAAAATTATCTATTTTCGTTAATTTTTTCTCAAAAACTATATGTTTCCTAACATTGAGACTTTGCATAATTACTTTTTAGACATAATCCTTTTCAATAAAAAATTATAATGGTAAAACTCGCTGTCCAGTATAGTACATTTTAGCCCAGGCCTCTACTGGCGTGTAAAACCTGTCCGCTCCGCCTTGTGGACCGTTTTCGATTCCTCTGATCTCTGAAAGCCTCTATCAGCTGTGCGAGACCTGTCCGCCACAGCCCTGCGAGCACCTGAGAGCCACATGGCGCCTTTTCACTCAGCTGCTGGGAGGACGTTGCCGACTTCGCCTATTTCTACATTATATTTGTGCTGCATCTCCTTCAGTGCTAATTGTATCGCGTAAACGGATAAACTCCTCCAAAAGCTTTTTTTTTTGTGATTCTTTTCGATATTTTAATAGTTATTAGATATTTTAGTAGCCGTTCTTGAGTTATAACTAGTGTAACTAATATGACTTTGTTTTATTTATATAGCTAAGATGATGATCGGAAATTCCACATTTGTTCTTTGTTGTCAATCGGAAATGGTTGACAGAATGGTAGAATGAATGACCGAATGATGGAATGACAGACCGAATGAAGGAATGATTGGGACCAGTGTTTTTGACAGTTGCTGTCATTTGCCTGCGGGTTAGAAAATTATCTCAAGGGAACATAATCCAAGGATAAAAAGCATTTTTTGTGTTATTCTAGGATATGGTCTACCCGTGCACCAAGTTTCATCGAAATCCGTTCAGTAGTTTCTGCATGAATGATTAACAAACATCCATACATCCATACTAACATCCATCCATATTAACATCCATACATACTAACTTTCGCTTTTATAATATTAGTAGGATAGGCTCGCGTTTGACCACTATCTCTTGTTGCCCGTTCATTAAACAAAGATCGATCGATTTTAACAAAACTAAGTAAGTCTTCATGGAGAACCATGGCAAGAAACTGAATCTCTCTTCTGAGTCTTTTATAGTATTTATAGGCATATTTTCAATATGAAAAAAATCACATAGATTAGAAAAAATAATATGAAATAATTAGATTCAAAGGCTGCAACGTAACACATATACAGAATGGATACATTCAGTAGCAAAAATTAAGGAACATGTATGTAATATTCATTAAGTCACGTGAGCCTCGCAGTCGTTCTTTACAGTCTTTACAACTGTTATTACTATAATATAATTTGAACAGAATTTGTGCTCCAGGGTAACTAAATGTACGGACACGGGGTACGTCCGGTCGGGTCTCTACCGACTTGAAGTGGTACAACAAGTGAACCCACTTCCTAGTAACACATTTCTAATAGCAACGTGCCGACCTGTGAGTCCACAGAACGTCAATTGCACAACTTCACATTTTCTATCAATCCCAGTGTCATAAATTATTTTATAATTTAGGATATTAATATCAATTTTATGCAATCGAAACGTGTTGAAACTAAATTTTAAAAAATGTTTAATTCTTCTTAACATTTGAGCAATTCAATAACGCTTGATTTGTAATTGTTAGTTGATATTTAACAGAATAATAATACCAACTAACACTATTACCATAATAATATATCAGTCTTTTCAAATCACTTATTTTTTATTGAAGTAGCAATCATTATATATTCCAACATCATCACAATTATCAGTAAAGACTACATTATACAAATACGAGTACCATCAATACGGCTGTTTATAAGTTTAGCGTTTCATATTTGTGCACAAAACAATATTAACCTTAGTAGCTACTTCTTTCATTTATTTCGAACTTCATAAGTGAGACCAATGTTGGAAGTGCAGCAAACAATATTCGTGAAAAATGATAACAGTGGTCCAAAGTGGCTCCAAATGGTTCATGAATAACACACGGCTGCTGTTCCTCAGTTCTCTTTTCTTAGCTTAAGTTAATGATTAATGACGTCACACACAACTGAATAAATAATAATGAACATGTGCTACGGCATGGCTACACGTGCTACGCATTGCTACGACGTAGCATGTAACTCAGCTTTGTTATTGAGCACCGTATTAGTAAACAGTGCATCAGACTATGTCCTGTGTGTGGCAAGCTGGGCTGGCTGCAGCCGGCGGCTCCACTGCGCTGGAGGGTGTCAGCTGTCGGGGCATATCTTTGGCGCTGGTCTTGCACACTGATGGCAGCGCATAAGTGCCTAATTTTAGTTACGTCCTACCTCTTTCCATTATGTAAACAGCAAAAAAAATCTGGTACTGAAACCTTCAGTAAATAATAAAAAGTTACGCAGAAAAAAAAACGAGAGGTTCAAAGATGAGGCCGAAAGTCATGCATTCGTCTCTGATATGACCCTGTAAGCTCCTAAACATGTATTCGTATATACATGTGTACTACAGGAATCTATCCTTCAGTTTCTGTGGGCAGACAAACCGATGCATCGTTGTGCAACTAGTTGTAATTAATACTTTAATGGAAAATTTTACAAAATGACCGCTCGAGTTTTATTGTTTGTTCTTCTACCTACGCGTTCTGTTTACTAAACCTATACATAGTGGGAAACTTGACGCAAGAGCAGATGGTGTGTGCGTGCGCTGGCGGGACTAGATCGACTATCGCGCCGGCTCGCGACTGACACAAGGGGTCCGCTCCATTAATTTTATTTGCATAATACAAGTGTATATACCCAAATATATTAACGAAGTAGTGACTCGAGTTAGTGAAATGGTCGCAGTGGGTTACCATGGAGGTGGCGGGCGAATTGGAAATCATCATCATTTCAGCCGAAACACATCCACTGTCGGACGTAGGCCTCCCCAAAGTGTCGCCATAATGACCGGTCCTGTGCGTTTCGCATCTATCGGATTCCCGCAACCCTCACTAGGTGATGACCTGGTGAGCAAGGTAGATCGATGGGTCTACCTTGTGGAAGGCCTTCCAAAGCTGCGAATTGTACCGCTTCTAGGACTAAATAATAAGAACATAAAAAATGAGTAAGAATGATATAGTGAGAAGAAGGGTAATCACTGTGATGACGGCGGATGATTGAAAGAAGAAGAAACGCTGCCCCGACCCCTCGCACACTGGGGTCAAGGCAGTAGGGTCACTATGGGGTTCGCTATAAGATTTTATAGTAATATAGCCGTTACACTACAGTTTATTGATAATATAGGCAAAATAAAAGAAAACTCTTCAAAGCAACGATTCGTAAAATAATGCAGTCAATTAGAGTAAGCAGTTACAAATATAAGGAGAGGCGAGCGGCACGCTACAGCAGTATAGTTTGATGTGGGGCGCGACTTTTGTGAATTAAAAATATACTAATGTAAGTTGAACATTGAGATTTATAATTGCGATTTATCAGTATGTACGAGTAATAGTATGCGTGATAATATGTATAAGTGGTAAACCATTTGCTGTACTCGCCGCGCAAGTGTTGAGCCGTGCTCAGCGCAGCGAATAAAAGGGTTTTTTTGAGTAATAAAATTTTATTTATTGATGTAAAAGATAACTTTAAATGTCGTTTCTTCAATTTCAGTGCAACGTTCAACCATTTAGTCACTTTCGTCAGATATTAAGTATATGTTAAGTACATAATTATAATATCTGACAACTATATAAGTACGTACGTTAGGATACGGTAAAATTCCCGGCAGGCCGGCTTTTTAAATATATGTAAAAATATGCGGAATATAAAATAGATCGGGTCGGAATGTATCACAGAGCGGCACAACGCGAACATGTGAACCGAGTGACGTCACAGAGCAGTACGATCACAGCAAACACGACGCCGAGAATACAATCTGAACGACAAACAATGCACTACAGGCGCTCATCCGTTTCATATCGATCACCGCCGAAACGCGTCGCTCATTTTTTTGATGAATATTGACGAGGTACATGCTACTCGGACGATTGAAACAGATACTCTGTAGCACATTCGAGCCCACAGACCACGGACCGGTACCGATATCGGTCGGCACTCGGAACTCGCTATGAGAACGGTTCCCATCACGGCTGTTTCAACGTGCACAACATTAATTACAAACGAAACGGCTGTTGCCTCCATGATAGGTTAACTCTTCGTTGTTTAACTGTAGAATTATTTCTCAAAGGAATTTATCGAGCCTCGCTGACCAGCGACGAGATGCGGCACTGTGCGGTACAGGACGAAGCCGTGGAATGAGGTGCAGTTCATTGCGGTGCGGTACAGTGCGGTGCGGTGCGGTGCGGTACAGCGCGGTGCGGTGCGGCACCGCTCACCTAATTTACACAAAATGTTCCTCAATTTGTTTTCCAAAAAGGGTTAAGCACGCTTCACCGCCCTCCTCTGCGTCCGACTCACGTTCGATACGATAATTAATATTTACACAAACATCGTATTTAAAACACTACAAACATTTTCCTCGGCGCGTCTCAATGAAGCAATCTCTATGTAAATGTTTGGAGAGTTCGCATGGTTGACTCACTTATTGGAGGAGCAATTTGAATAATATTTCTACTTAAGAAAACTGATTTACTTAGTAAAGTAAGAAATAACGAAGTGTTGATGAACGTGAGTCGTGTTGTGACACTTTGTTTGGACGTTGAAACGTTTCTAAAATAAAAGCTCTTGATTCGAGTTCAACGAGATTGGTTTAAAATAGTAGTGAATGTGAGAGTCGCTCAGTGGACGGGACACGGCGGCGTGTCGAAGCTTGTAGCCGTGCAGCGACATGTGACAATTGCCGCTCCGCCGCCGCGCCGACAGCGTCGCTCGGTATTTCCCGACTCGACCCACAGCATTCTGTACGCCAGGCGCGCCGGTAGCTCGCTGATGTTCGCTTGTGTGCCGCCCACCACGCCGGCGTCGGCTTAATCTCCTGGTTGTACGGCAGCTGCTAGCTTTCACTATGAAAATACGAGAACGCAACACCAAATATAGCAAGATGAGTGAGTATTGTAGTCACTGTACATAAAATGATCAAAGTCCATTTCCCATTTCCAAATATTAACACATTTAGATTTACATCACACAGTTTTTTTTATAGACGAGTGTGACTTGGTGTAATGGTCGTGATGGCCAAGTCGTTAAAGCACCCGCCTCTCATGCATGAAATTGCGGCTTCGAAACCGGGCAAGTACCAATGTAAATTTTTGAATTTAATTTACTTACCTAAGTTCTCCTCGCACATTACTGCCACCCCGTACCTCGGAGAGCACTTCAAGCCGTGTGACCTGCTTGTCATTCGTACATCTTTGACAGTCCCTACAGTTAATCAGACACCAAAAAGCTGACCATCAGTCTATCCAAGAAGTCTCATGTTGTGGGTTGTGGAGGTCTAATAGGCAGTCGCTCCATCTAAAATACGGGTAAGCCGCATCCGGTTAGACTAATTTTTTTGTTAAGATGGGAAATGACTACTGTGAGAGTAGTCATTATCATAATCCATTTCCACTGGGGTGGAGCAAGAAGGCGTGTCGGACTTTTATTGACTAAAACCACACGTATGTTCCTTCTTGGTCCAGTACGTTCCATTAGCACGGGTTTCCCTTTCGGAAGTGCCCTGACTGACCTGGCCTGCCCTGTGACTTCAGTATTGCTGGGCCCGCGGCACGCGTGGAACACTACGCACCGTCATTGTTCGAACCCCGAGGTTCGACTTGGAGAGGGTACCGAAATCAAAACACTGGCCTGGTAATTAATCGCGTATAATGAAACTTTTACCGAGACCGAATCACAATGTTGCGTATGTACTGACTCTCAAAAAACAAAATTCTTAGACCTACCTTATACTACGCGCGGTAACGAAACCATAGCGACTTCTAATTCGACGCCAACGCCATCTATCGATTTTGTGGGTACTAATTGCCAAGGATTGAATTAATATTAGTCGCTATGATTCCGTTCCCTTTTATTAAATCTAAACAGTCATCGGTGGCCTAGAGGTTCAGAACAGATTGGAGGTGTGGTGGCACAGACTGGAGAGTGTTGGCCTGAAATTGAGTAGAACCAAAACGGAATACTTGTTCTGCGATTTCGGCGGTCTCTCCAATCCAGTGCCATTAGCTCTAGCTGGAACGCCCATACCGATCTGCTCTGACTTTCGGTACCTCGGGTCACTCATCCAAGGGAATGGTGAGGTAGACCGGGACGTAACACATCGGATCAACGCAGGATGGATGAAATGGAGACAGGTCACGGGAACAACTTGTGACCCACGGATGCCCCTCAAGTTGAAGGGTAAAATCTACAAGTCCGTGATAAGGCCTGTCATACTGTATGGATCAGAATGTTGGGCTGTGAAAAAGACGGATGAAAAAAGATTGCATGTAGCGGAGATGAGAATGTTAAGATGGATGTGTGGTGTGACGAGAATGGATAAAGTGAGAAATGAATATATTAGGGGAAGTTTGAAAGTGGCGCCAGTGACTGAAAAGTTGAAAGGGAATCGTTTGTCTTGGTATGGTCATGTGAAGAGGAGGGATGAAACACATGTTACTAAAAGAGTTATGAGTTTACATGTGGATGGATGGAGAGGAAGAGGGAGACCAAAGAAAAGATGGATGGATTGTGTGAAGAGTGATATGAAAGAAAAGGAAGTTAGTGATAGCATGACGAGTAACAGGGCAGAGTGGAAGAAAAAAACGTGTTGCGCCGACCCCAAATAATACGGGATAAGGGCAGGAAGATGATGAGTCATCGACTCTTAAGATGCACATTTTACGGGTCCTTTTACTTTAGATCCAGTTCTCATTAACCAGAGAACGCCATAATAATGGCAGTAAATCTCTTCTTTGAGGAGTGGCTGGAGAGGCATCCCGGCATCCTCACTTTCCGACGCAGGTTTTCATCAGACATGGTTAGTTCGGGAGGTTCCTGCATCGGATTCAGGCAGAAGAAACGCCCGGGTGTCACCATTATATGGAACGCCCAGAGGACAACGTAGAGCACATGGTAGACGTGATTTTGGCTTGGGCGAAGCACCACCTTATACTCGTGAAGGCAATCGGTGACAACGACCTCTCGCGCCAGGCCCTGGGTCAGTCCGGAGCGAGGAGGAATGGCAAGCGGTCACATTCTTCGAAGCAGTAACGATAGCGAAGGAGGAGGCCGCACGTGTGAGGGAACGAACATCCTCATGCCCCGGCCGCCGAGACCCCAACCCTGACTTCCAGCCACCATAGGCGTGGGCTTGTGGACAACGAGCAATGGGTAATCGACCGGACTAAGCCCCAGTCGTCGACAGATCGATCGACGTCGATCCTCAATCGATCGATTCTCCGATCGATGTCAGCAAACCGTAGAGGCGAGAATTTGAGAAGAGACAATTTTCTGAAAAGGAAACCCGTAGTTCTAGAACGCAAAGAGCAACTGAAGCTCACAGGTGTGGTTTTAGTCAGTAAACGACTGACACGCTCTCTCGCTTCACCCAGACCGGGAAAAGTCATTGGATGATTTCTCACCTCAAAAAAAAACAAGTTCGCATTAACCTGCTGAAATAGGACCGACGGCTACCCAGCGATGCGCCGTTTAATTTAATAGACGGGACCAAGCCCATTTGGCTCGGTTTGGACGGCCGGATGGTGAGCTACCCATTCCTCGTCGTCCACAAACCCACACTTATGGTGGCAGGAAGTCAGGGTCGGGGTCCCAGCGACTGGAGCGTGAAGATGTCCGTTCCCTCACCATTACTACTTCGCAAAAGGATGCGACCGCCGCACCTTCCCCTCTTTCTGGACCATGGCCCGAATCAAGGCCCGGCGCGAGAGGTCGCCGTCACCGAGTTTACAAAAGGCTAGGGAGATGATGGTGTGACTTGGTATAAGCAACATTTTATTCAATAATTTGGGTCGTAAATCCTAAACTTTTAAAATAATTGCATTGTTTCAAGGAATCAAGGTGTATTTTTTATATCTCTCACTATAATCCTGAACTTTACATTTCCTATTTAATGTTGAGAAGCTTAACTTTGAAATCATTTCCGCACACAAACAAAGGCAATACCGACAAACAGGTCGGTGAGCACCACTTGAGGACGGCTGCGGAAGATGCTCCTACGTGGGCATTTTTTTAAAATGTTCGGAACAGCTATATACTTCTATTAAGGTTCTTAGAGAGAACATTTTGAAAAGTTTCCAGGAAATATTGATGTGGTGATATAGCACCATGATATAGCATTCGGGAAAGTGTCTTTTATGATTGTGTAACATAAACATCACGCAATGTTTTGAAAATTAAAATCAATACCAGATACTAGATTGTACCCGGGTGGCGTGCAACGCAGGGCCATACTATTAAATACTACTACTACTATTTTATGAATAAATACTTCATAATATCCACCACATAAGCATAGGTAGTTTTCATACATGGTTACGACTTTGTCACATACTCGTCTATAAACAATAGTGTGCGGCGCCCGCATCAACTGCCGCTCGCACACTAGCAGCACGTCGCCCGCACGCGAGCAGCACGCCACCCGCACGCGAGCAGCAAGCGCCCCCGCGGGGCGCGTTGTCACGCGCCAGCGACCCCGTCGCCGCGCAGATACCGCGCAGAACGCTCCTAACTCTAAAATAGAGCAATCGATGAGCCGAATGCCGAATACAACGAAACCGCATATCACGGCCGACAATTTCATAGTCACAAAAAGTCCGGCTCCAACAAATAAAAGCTTCAGTTCGAGAGCAATTTTTGCGGTTCACCGTGCACGGCTTCTTGATCTGGTCGTAGAAGCCAATTCGTTTATTTGATCAGAAAAGTTTTCATACAAATACTGTTAAGAGCTACTGTTCTCGTTTACACCACCGCCTCGAGGTCAAAAGAAATATTCAACTCGTGTATCAAATTGTCCGTTACAAAACAAGGAAGCGGTTTTCTTTTTATTTAGCCGCCGCCGACACCGACATGCCGTTCCGCGCGCCTGGAAATTAAATCATTTATGGGAACCTCATAAAGTAAGATTCCAAAAAATACACAAATGACATTGTATCTAAAACCTATAACAGTTTTAGTTAATTGAAAGCAAGCGGCACAGACATGTGTAGGTATATTCATATTCACTCACTTACATACCGCACTACCGCAAGCTAATTACATTTGTGACTGTGTGGGATATAGCAAACATCCCAGGGTGTGGCGGAGCTACAGGACTGCTAAGAGGCACATAGTGGTGTGGTCAGTAATGCGGCGTGTCGTGAGGTTATCGACACAAATATTCTGCGAGCTCTTATTAAAGGGTGGCTAACGACGCTCGGATCCTCCTCAGGCCGCATTCCGGAGAGCGCCACGTGCCGCGCGCTGCTAACGCGCTGAGCAGCGTCAACATTTTATTAGTTGGAGGCGCGCCAGCCGCGCCGGAATTAAGAAATTATATTTGTAGGAAGGTATGTGGTGGCCGGTAGGTGCGTCCCACTCCCGGCACACGGCACGCGACAACGCCGACTTAATTGCTTGCACAATTACGTACAACACACGTCTATGTGAGAGTGTGCTTCCGAAATGAAAATACAATTACCTAGTACAAACCTTGCTCTTCCATTCCGTTTCTTTTTAATTTTCACGATTTTCCATTTCCGACGCCGGGGCCGGGCCGGTACGGAGCGAGCGACGACCGACAAAAAGTAAGTCGTAACTTGTAATACAGCGGACATGTAAATGTAGCGCGCTGAAGCACGCTACGGCGTGTCGGACAGTCGGCGAGTCTGGAATGATTCGGTCGCGCGCTGTGTGTAGATATCGCGCAGTACATGTCAACTCCTACAGTTCATATTATGATTCGGTCGCACGCTGTGTGTAGATATCGCGCAGTACATGTCAACTCCTACAGTTCATATTATGATTCGGTCGCGCGCTGTGTGTAGATATCGCGCAGTACATGTCAACTCCTACAGTTCATATTATGATTCGGTCGCGCGCTGTGTGTAGATATCGCGCAGTACATGTCAACTCCTACAGTTCATATTATGATTCGGTCGCACGCTGTGTGTAGATATCGCGCAGTACATGTCAACTCCTACAGTTCATATTATGATTCGGTCGCGCGCTGTGTGTAGATATCGCGCAGTACATGTCAACTCCTACAGTTCATATTATGATTCGGTCGCGCGCTGTGTGTAGATATCGCGCAGTACATGTCAACTCCTACAGTTCATATTTAAAAACTAATAATAATAGTCTTTATTTTATTAGAATTTGTCCCAAGCTTCAAGTTTATTAACCCAAGAAATAAGAATCCTCCATACTTACAATCTTTAAAACCCCCTAAATCGTGTTATAGGGATAATTTTCCATAACGAATAATGTTAAACTCTTTTATTTACTTAGATCACTATTTATGCTAAGTTTCAAGTATATGAAAGAGAGAGAATATATCGGCTCAAGGAATAAAATTTTGCATACAAACGAATTTTACCCCCTTAAAAGTTGAATTTCAAAAAACATCTTAGTGCTCGCCTACGTTATAAAAGAAAACCTTCTGAAAAAATTCATATTCCTAGGCTCAGTAGTTACGGCTATGCGTTGATTAGGCAGTCAGTCAGTTTCCCCTTTTATATATATATATATAGATAGATTAGGAACACTACATTTAGTAACTTATTCAAGTTTGCTCAGCGCCAAACAAACAAAAAGCGCTTGGTTTGCTTTTAAACTCGAAGCAGAAACGAATGCCGTAGTTGTGACTATAAGCTTAGCTGAATCGCGGCGTGTTTGATGTTACATGTGGGACCATTGTGTAGGAATTAGTTCATTCCTGACACAATGCCCACTGACCACACACGCGTACATAATACGCAGCCTGTGTATTTATTTATGTAAATAGAGTATCTAGTTATTTATGTGCGACCGCCGAACTTTGTTCACGCAAACATTAAATTCATAAGATGCGGCACGCGGGCGAATCTCAGGATCACCATGTACTAATGAGCCTTTTAATTTTTTGTAAATTTAATTTTACTGAGAATAAACAAATAGACGCCTTCGCTTTGAAACAGACTGAGCTATACGAAATATTAATCAGAATATAATACACAAAGCTGAAAGTAATAATCGTAAAGAAAACAAGTACCGCAGGTTTATAAAGAATTTACGTTTTAGCTTACCCACTTAGACGCGCTACCCACGCGCCGCGCCGCACCCGTTGATTAACATTCTACGCAAAGAGTCCGCTTTGTTTACAGATATTAGTACCGCTACCTCGAGCCGTAAGCGGACGACAGCCTGCATTATGTATACGCGCTCCGTAGCGCGTGCTACGTGCGTTCAAGGAAGCATATAGAACATACAGAAAACTGCACTCGTGTGAGCGTTGATGTGACCGTACTTGTAATTCACACCGGACACAGCGCTCGTGCGTGTGCTGATCTGACCGTAATTGTGATTCACACCTGGCACTGTGCTCGTGCGTGTGTGGATGTGACCGTAGTTGTGGTTCACACCTGGCACAGCGCTCGTGCGTGTGTTGACCTGATCGTAGTTGTGATTCACACCAGGCCCAGCGCTCGTGCGTGTCCTTTTGGACCGTACTTGTGATTCACACTGGGCACAGCGCTCGTGCGTCAGCTTTTGTGACCGTACGTGTAATTCACACCAGGCATAGTGCACAGTGCTTATGCGTGGGTTAATGTGACTGTAGTTGTGACGACTGTGGCTCTAGCAGTCGATTGCTTTCAGAGCATACATACGTGCGTGTACAAATGTATGTTGTTGATGAGTACTTGCAGGTAGTCAAATGTGTTGCGATATAGTGTAAGCACTTTGCTCGGCAAAAGTAATTGGTGTCCCGTAAGATACGATAAAACGCTGTCATGAATATTTTGCAAGACCGCTATGTGTTGTCAGCAAAATATTATTATTCCTTCAGAAAAACAACCAGTTAATACAATTTGAAGGAAAAGAATGAAAATATAAGTAAACTCTCTACAAAGAAGTCGCTCGTGCAATACTGTCAACGAGTTAACAAATGGAATAACACTTTAACTGTGAAATAACGGCTAAAGAAA
Source organism: Mythimna vitellina (assembly GCA_949316375.1). Classification (NCBI taxonomy): domain Eukaryota; kingdom Metazoa; phylum Arthropoda; class Insecta; order Lepidoptera; family Noctuidae; genus Mythimna; species Mythimna vitellina. The sequence continues at coordinate 363,019 of OX438686.1, forward strand.
CGCTATCAAATATGTATGGCGGAGTCGCTCGTCGCCGCCTGTCTCCGACAAAAGCTAACAAATATAGTCTCATGAAAGCATAATTCCATTAGAGGCGACAATGGCGCGCGCGGTCGTTCGCGTCCTGACTGCCAGCGCAGCGCTGAATAATTATAAAACTCGTCAGCTAACGCATGACTGTCACTCCGCTCCCCCTCCCCTCCGGCTCTCCACCACGATGCTCTTCACCCCCCCGGTTCCCAGTAACGCTCATCCATACTGAGACATAACGGAGAGTATGGAGCTTTTAGCTCAGCGAGCTGCTAAGCTCCATGTCTAAGATACGCGTAAATATTTACAAGCCCTTATGGAGACTGAGCTACTGTTATCAACACCACCGTAGCTCTACTGGATACAGTACTTGCCTTTCGAGAAGGCTACTCACGCCTCGCCATGCCCGCCTACCCAGGCCTCCCCAAAGGCCTATGTCTAACTGTGGACGTCTTTCGACTGACATGAAGTCATACTAATCCCGAACGTATCCAAACTCTGATTCTAATAACAAACTTTTTGGCCAGTTTTGCCATGCCTGTACTATACAATGACTATCAGCGTGAGGTATGCTGAGTTCGGCTCCCATTTGATGGAGCCTTGAAGCGCATACCGCACTATGCTATTTCTTATTTATTTTTCTCAAAAAACTTTTAGTTCTAAGTACCTACTACCAATGTTTTTGTGTTTAATTTTTTAATGTGTTTTTTATGTACTCGTACATAATTCAATGCACTCGTAAAATTGATGTCTGTGATTGTTTACATTTTTAATTTTTTTGTTAATTTGTGTGCTTAGTTTTATGTTTGTAATTTTATTGTGCTTTTGTGTACTGTCTGTAAATTGTGTGTGTTGCATCAAATAGTTGTTTTATTTAGATAGATGTTTTATTATCTATGACAAGAAAGTGTCATGAACAATCTTTGTACTGAAATTGAGAGTACCTAAGCCCACCAAACCGTTCTCTCACCGACCGAGCGCCAACAGTTTGTAAGAGAGAATATTTTGCCGATTATTTTTTTCGGTGGTAAAATCATCTTATGACATCCCCCGCTCTTGGGTGGAGCACGAGATAGTGTCAGACTTTTACTGACTAAAAACCCACTCCTGTTCCTTCGTTGCCTTTCGTAACAGGGCCGAATCTTCCTTTCAGAATCAGACCCTTGGCCCCAGTAGGCTTCGACCCTGCTGGGCCCCTACAGTTGCTGACATCTACTTGAGGCGCGCGTGGAACAGCACGCGCCGTCGACGACTTGGGCTTGGTCCGAACGGTTACCAGACTGCCCGCGCCTACGGTGGCCGGAAATCGGGATCGAATCCCGGCGGCGGTTGGGGCGTGAGGACCGTTGCCTCACGCGATCGACCTCCTTTGCTAGCATTACTGCTTCGCAGAAGGAGGCGACCGCCTGCTATTCCTTCTCGCTCCGAACCATGGCCTATGCCAAAGCCCGGCGCGAGAGATCACTGCCGCCGATCGCCCCCACGAGGACACGGCGTTGCTCTTCCCAAGCGGGGCACACCTCCACCGTGTCCTCTGGGCGGTCCACGCATTGGTGACACCCAGGCATTTCTTCCGCTGCCAGTGCCGATACGCTCCGAAACGGTAAGCGCGGTCTTGTGATAGTACGGTGTAGTGGGCAGACTGCTATAACGTTATATTTTGCCTCATCTTTAACTTTCCTAAGCTATCCTCTTAAAGGATTAAAATAAAGAAGGGGTTTCATTCTAACTAGCAGACTCGAAGGATATCCGTCTTGCAACATAGAATTATTCTTTAAGTACGCCTTTTGTTACCGACTTAAAAAAAAATTAAGAAGTTTACCAATTCGGTTGCTGGTTTTTTTCTAGTTTTGTTTCTGTATTAGTGTATTTTGTATTGAAGTCATTTATATCTTTATTTCACATTTTTTCGTTATAGTACCCCTCAACTATACCTAGTCTGCAAGTTTTATATTAATACCTATAGAATATATTTAACACCATTGCCAGAGTACCTTCCTACATCTTATGACAATTCCAAGAAGCTAAAACACGCCTAGGATGCATTACAGAGTTTCCTTGCCCACTTTCCGGCTTCATGATTAGTTCTATTGTACCATTTTCGTCAGGACCATTATTTTTTATCGTAGTGTATTACTAAAGCCCCTATTACACTACGCGTTATTCAGCATACGATATGTCTTTATGACATATAGCGAAGACTCTGAGTCTAAGTAGACAGCTCACTATTATATCAGTCTGAAAAACGCTGGCTTTCTCATTCGCACGAAAGACGTCGACGTTGTAATGACAACTGCACTTTCGAAGCCCCAAAAGATTGCCGTAGCACTTACTACAACCAGTTTGACTGCTAATTTAAATTATATATACTAGCTTTTGCCCTAACTGCTTCGCTCGCAGGGCTCGCTTCTCACCGGTGGTATGGCCGCGCCCACTTGCACTATGAGGTCCCATTATCTAGGATACAGCGCACTTCACGTACTCCACGCTGCACTAACAACATATTAACTACTTCACCCGCAGGGCTCGCTTTTCGCTGGTGGCGTGCCCACGCCCGCTCGCGCTGCGAGCTCACATTATCTAGGATTCAGCGCGCTTCACGTGCTCCATGCTGGACTGACAACATATTAACTGCTTCGCCCGCAGTGCTCGCTTCTCGCTGGTGGCGTGGCCGCGCCCGCTCGCCCTGCGAGGTCACATTATCTATGATTCAATGCGCGTCACCTGCCTCGTGCTACTCTGACGACATACTAACTTGTCTAGGGACGACTAACTTCTCTACGTACTACGAGTACTAAGTCACACTTGAGACAATGAGATTTAGGAGTAAAGGACGGGAATAAGTGGAACAGGATCGTTGGATCAAGTCACCCTACGTCGTAAATAACGCTACAAATGTTTAGAAGCCCACCTCCATAAACTGCTACTTTACGTGCGGCACACGACCTGCGTACTTGTAGAAGGTTCACTATATATTTATTTATTTATTTAGTAAAGTGTACAGTAGGTGAGAAACGTATTTAAAAAAACAACCACAATTACTATTAAATTAATTTATCCTCAAATAGCATTAGTATTTCTAAAAACGAGACTAACACTTCACTTGAGCACTTTACTCACTGAACGCTGATGCACATCGTATGACATACGACGTACGATGTACACTGCATGACATACGATGCACCAATATCTGACTGTTTAAAATCAGTCAGCTTAAGTTAGTTAGGAAAGGAGAAGCCCATTTTCCCTATACCTCGGGGTCCTTCTGTTAAAGTCATGAAATTGATTTTATTTTATAGAGCAATACCCCAGGTGTAGCCTCACTTAATTTCAATAATAATTTTATTGAAATTAAGTAAAACAAGACAATTACATTTCTGAGATTTTTTAATTTGAATTTGTAGCTAAGTTAGGTTAGAAATCGCAGTCAAGCACTGGTTTATATCAATTAAAAAAAAAAAAAATGTATTAAGTGTCAAACAACGGTACAATTAAATTAAAGATAATTCTTATTTAGCTGATTTGAAATGACAAACTAGTTACAGGCATTTTGTTTTTCGCATGATTCCAGTACTTTTACTACTTTTTGTGGTATCAACCAAGATTATGCTATAATAATAACAGGAACTGTTCAACAATGTCAAATGTTAATTGCCTATAAACATATTTTTTTATTAATTAGGTTAATGACATCGTGTATGGTTAATATTATAATTAGTTAGTAACTAAATGTAAGATATAATACATTTACTGTATTATAACTTACATTTTGTTAGGTACCTACTGGGACTCCATTTTATATATTTCTTTTTTTATATTTATGTATATTCACAAACCATTAAAATACTATAAAGAAAGTGTGCAGGAGGTGAAATATTGTCTTAATACCTATCCAACTGAAGTACCAGATTGTAGACATAGTGTGTGAGCACAAATGCCTACTGTAAGTCTGCTAATAATGCAGTTACAATAATATTACAAGATTTCTTGCCTTCCAGATAGAGAGCTATCTACTAAAACCTAAATAAAATATATTATTTTGCTTATAATTATTTCTCAATTGTATTTTTCTTTTAAATAACTATGTAATATTAGAAGAAGACATGTCTCTTATTAGGTTATCATCAATCTCTCCACACGCTACTATTACGTAGAGACCAGACCCTTACCTGTTCCCATAATAGGAACATGCCTGTTTTGTTTGGTATCTTCTTATGGAAATTAAAATCAGTTCACTATTTATGTAATCCATTCTGATATATCATTCAGTATTCATTGTTCAGGATTGAATCTCAGACGGTGGAATTGTACATTCCTTAATAGTGAATGTGCTCAATAGACACACACATGAATATTGAGGAGCGGAAATTTGTTCTGGTGACTCATGTGACAGTAACATATCAATTTCCAAATCACAACAAGCTTAGATATAGATTCACCTTAGATATAGTTTAGAATTTATTTTTGAAATATAAGTATTAATAAACAGTCTCACACAAAAGTATATAATTCTATTTGGACACTGTACTTACTGTTCAATATGTAACACATTGAACAATAAATAGATAAGATGGATTCGTCACATAAAGGATATACATTGTATTGCAACGAGATGTGGCAATACCATAATTAATGCAGTTTTTGTCCATACTGATTGATAATATGGCAGGCCTTCGAAAGAGTAAAGTAGCAGATATAGAGTCCGTGTTTGAGCCAAGTTTGTCCGAGAGATTATGAATCGTCAGATTCCAAAAACAAACCAATTGATTGATCGTCAGATTCCAAAAACAATTTGATTTGATTTGAAGCTAAAGTCATAGATAAAATCACAGAAAATACGAATAATGCAATAGAAAACTGACGTTGATTCAAAGTGACGTTGACGTTTCACGTCATGTTTGCCCACTTTGACAAATGATAACATACTTAACCAGTGAGAGTTGTTAAAAAAATAATAAAATGCCTTTTTATCAGTTTACAAATTGCAGATTGGACTTTTTTCATGTTTAACTTTTATGGTAAAATAACAATAATTTTGTATATAATCAGTTGACTGTAACGCATAGCCCTAGAAGTGGACATTCTCCTTTCCAAAAGACAGAGAAAGTATTACCGCGTCGTATTAGTTCCATCAAGTGCGCCTTCTGCGACTCGTCCCTAGGTACGCGCCCCGCGGTAGGCGGCAGGCGGCACGCGATGCGGCGTACATTTAACAACTTTTCGCTTAATGTACTTTTATCACTACATAAAAACAGTTTAATGGTGCGAGTCATCAATCCGGCAGATTGGTTGGTCCGCTTCGCGCGTGTTCGTGAACTCGTGCTGCTGCGTGCTCGTCCTGCACGGTCATCGGCTCCGGTGATTGACGACTATCTCCTCCCCTTCACCCATCCGTTCTCCTCCCAAACCCACACCCCTCCGCAGCCTCGTAATAGTTATGTAATTAGTATAGTAACGTTTGAATGATGATAAACAATTTATTATACTAATATTAAAATCTAAAATATATTGAAGAATTAAAAGATAACGGTATTTCAGCATTTTATTGAGTGATGAATCTCTAAAATGGCCATAAACCTTAATCGCAACCCCCTAAAATAGTTTCTAAGAAACGTAGGAAGTTTGTACATCTTCGGAAAACTTTGTAAGTCTTTAGTGTTAACTTGAAACGCGGCGGTCCACATAACGGGGCACGTCCACCCGGCGGCCGGTGAACGGTTGCAGCAGCGTGTAGTGGCCGCGGGCTGTACACAACAATCATACAATTACGAAAAGGTTCCGCAGTCAGAAACGCATTACCATAATCGCGAGTACGGGCGCGGCCGAGCGCGGCGGGCAGCCTCAGAATCAACCCACATTACAGATATCGAGCCCATTCATTCCACCAGTGTCGTGTCATTATTCTGATCTCAACTTTAAGGAAAACAACAACGTTGGTATGCTCGCTCGTAACACCCAACTGAATAATAAAGCGCGTCGTAGGGAAGTGCAGGTTCAGTTTCGACAAATGGCCCGGCGCGCGGCGGCACGACCGTAGCTAGCGCTCTAGACAGACAAATATAAAGTCGGCCAAGTTCGAGTCGGACTCATGCGCACAGGGTTCCGAAATCCGAACAAATCATAATTTTATTAGGTTTTTTTTAAATATACATACTGTCTATTTTATAATAGACAGTTTATAAAATTTTAGGGTTAGGTTTCGTGGGTTCACGAATGTACTTAGCCCTATTTATGAGCACTGCTTCATCGGGCCCAGGGGTTTTGGAATATCAAAACAAAGACTGATTATAAATACCGAATTTATTTCCGCGTTAAAACCCCGTGAGAGAACCGTTCACTTGGGCCAGAGCGCAGTAACTGTCCGTTCACCTATACATCTCGCTCACATACATTTTGCTTACACTCTGCGATACGTCCTTACAAAAGTATGTAAAACATTACCCACAATTTTATTACATTTATCGTTTCAGGTGGGGCGCTAAGCGATCCCCACGAGAACCCCCTTAAGCGCTGTTTATTAATGTCTTGTATGAAAAATGTGTCACTGATCGTATTGACAAACTTTCTCCACTTGTATCAAAATGTGTTATTTTTTCAATTTCCCACAAAATCCTACATTTACTTACGTTACTCGTCCGTCGTTCGCAGAAGTTTAAACTACATGACACAAGCGCTCGAGTCATTTGATGAGTACTACGACAGTAATGCTCTTCACCCGAACCCGTCCAAAACTCAGTCTTGAGCGTTTTGAGGGTCATAGCTGATAAGCTAGATTGCTCCTTCCTGGGGCACTGGACTCGTTTGCACAGCTGCAGGTCTGGTGCAGCGGCAAGCGGGCACAGTTATAATATGTATAGGTTTATGAATTGATTTTTTATTTTAATGAGCAATGTTACTAACATAGTTTTAAGTTCTACTAACATAATTATGGATGTATCAGATATAAATAATAATAATAATAATAATAGTTACTCAAATAGGAATCTTAACATCACGTGACGGTGTACTGACATAGAACACTGTAAAAACTTCGGGTACCTGGCTGTGGCGTTGAATAGAGCGTTGACTTTTAACGTGCACTGCCTTAACACGAAGCAGAAGGTTGGGTCCTGAAACAACCTGTTGCGCAACCTTATCTCTACCAACTAGGGAACAGCACCCGATATTCTTCGCACAACTAGCATGTCTTTATGCCTCTGCTAGTGGATTCGTACGCTCAATGCGGCACCGATCAGTACATGCAAAGCAATTGCTTTCGACATCGCCCTGAACGAGACGTGTCGAATTATATCGGGATGTCTTAAACCGACCATGCTTAAAAAGCTCTATCCGTTGGCTGGATGTCGCATACGCGATTAAAAAAAAAAAACAAAAATCCCTTTCCTGACATCCCCTCTTCGAATACAAAACAACCCCAAGTAGGCTTAGAAGCTGGAAGAACTCGTAGCACATAGGCTATCCTTGACCTACTACCTAAAGAATGAATAAAGCTTTGAGAAAAACAGGACCTACCACTTCGGCTCCAACTTCTTTAAACCCTAAGAACAGTTCCCACCTAGACGCGAGTTGCAGTGGTCTAAATGGAAAGCACTAAATCGGTACCCAGGTAGGCCGCTGCAAATACAACTTGTCGAAATGGGGTTTTATTGACTCGTCGGATACTCAATTTCAGTGCTGAGCTCCTGTTGAAAACATGAGCGACACATTAGAATGGCTCAAGTGCGCATACACCTACACTTTAGAGGATTTGATGAGTCACCGATGCTGCTAAAGCAGCCATCTACTGGGTCTAAACAGTTTAACGAGTTTAGCAACTATTCGAAAAAGACTCAGTTCATCTTACCCTACTGAACGGCTATTTCACGAAAAAGTCATTCAAAGAAAATTCGAATTACGTGAGCTACCTTGGAGCATCCCCTTAATATACGTAGGCAGGGTCCATCAGGCGCGCATGTGATAGTCAGTCACCAGTCAGTCGTCCGCGACAGGACGTCGCTATTTTTGCGTACTTGGTTTGAATTCTTTGGTTTTTTACACGAAACTTTCGTTAATCGATGATTTATTATCCAATTGCAGCGGCTATTACTTACCTTCAAGACTCCGGGAAAAACAATCTGTGCAGAGCTCGGAACGTCTTTAATAACCAAATGTAATAAAAACAAGTAACAATAAGTAAATACTTCGCCATCACCGGCTCGGGTAAACTTTGCACAACTTTCTGTGTAATCTTCCATCTTGTTCGATGTTTTCCAGTATTTGATACGTTTTGGGAGTTGGTGAAGTTTGTGCGGAGTGCTAAATAAACGGCACAAGTTTTATTGGAGGAAGATTCACACGCACCATAGGGTGCGGTGCCGTGCGTTACTGCGCGGTGCAGCGCTGCACGGCGTGGAGCCGTGATGTTCGGTGCTGTGCTGTGCGATGCTGTGCGGTGCTAAGTAAAGCTGTACTGTGCTGTGCGGGACGGTGCTGTGCGGTGCTGTGTGGCGCGATGCTGTTCTGTGCGGCACAGTAAGATTTAAGTCACATTGGGCATGTAGTATCAGTACAGTCGACAATACTGACTTGCGACTTGGTCAGGTAAGTTCGTACTGATACTCGGAGCACACTGGTACAACTAGTTCAATTTACCCTCATTGACGATTGTACTTGCTCTCAGTCATTGTCTTTACCTTAAATAAATAAGTAATAATCTACATATTGTCATTAATTAATTATTTTGACCGAAATGTTACAGATTAGTCTGCAAGATTAAAGTCAATGTAAAAAAGAAATAATTTCAAAATCGATCCACAATTGACCGAAAAATCGGTGAAAATACATTAAAAAAAAATAAACACGGAGATGAAATTTTTACATAAGTTGGGAAAATTGTTGATGATGAGCTTCCACATATCACATCTAGTTGCAAATTCCATTACTAAAGAACATTAAAGATCTTTGTGAATTGGAGATCTATGTGAGATTTGTATCGTAATTGTTTTGTTTATCTTTGACATAGAATAGTCATTCTATGTCAAAATAAACAAAACAATTAAATATGATTACAAATATTAAGTCTTTATTTATTATTTTCTCAAAAATATTTGTTATTTAAACCATTTGTAATATCATGTGGAAGTTGAAATACTCTCAGCAAAAGCAGAGGAAATTTGAGGGTGCGATAGTCCAGAGATCACGTTCAGCGGAATGTACGCTGGGAGTCGCTGGCGGGAGGTACATGCAAAGACGGTAAAAACTGGGTATGTGGGTCAGCGCGCGCGGCAATCTGCAGAGGCGTCGGCGAGTGCACCCCCGCGCGGAGCACCCCGCGGCCCGTGCCCGCACGTGCCCTCCTAAAACGTTGACATAGTAAAATGCAATTTTCCACTCAGTTCGAGCCGCGACGAGCCGCCTGCGAGCCTGACATAGCTGAGCGACCGCTACTCGCCGGCCGCAGACCTGCAACCTCACGGAATCGACAATAATATTTTATGTCAAACTCTCAAATCGAATGTTTACAATAGCTACAAAGCGATTGTTGGGAAATTCAGCGAATTTTACCCAAAATAAATCTGGCAGCTCTACGTTCGACTACAATAAAAATGCTCTAACCTAGTTTATGAGTTGGAATGGTTGCAGAGATGCTGTGAAATCGATGCTGTATAATATTAGATGGCGGAAAAGAAATGGAAGTAAATGTCGGGAATGCGATGGGAATGACGTGACAGGTAGAGCCACGAACTGTTGTGTGCGCCGCGTGGGTGCCACACAGAGAACTCACCAGCGCCAGCGTCACGCACGCACGTCTCGTCACAATCGTGTAGAGTCGGTACTTCTGTGCCGTGCTGCGAGTGGCGACGAGGCGGCCGTGCCTTCTGCCGGTGTGCCTGCACTGTGACTTTCTTATTACATCGCGGTGGCCGGGACGCGGCGCCGCGCCTTCTCCTGAATCTCTTATATGGCTGCAATTTCACTCTCGGAACATATCAGACATTTAAACTGTTCTAGACTCACTGGCTGATTCAATGCAGCAATTTCGCTTTATAATTCAACAGCTGTTTGAGTCAGCTTCACATTATATTTTTACTGAGACCAGCCAGGACTCGAAATGTGCTTTAAAATAAACAATAATCATCGTTTATTTTCAGTAACATTTTAATGAAAGCCTTCGTCACACAAGAAGAGTTTTCTTCGCTGGCGACTGTTTATTTTCGCTATCTGTAGTCCATTTCCAAGTCGTTTTGTGTCTGCAATTAGGCTGTATTAAGACGACAGCGGGCGGGCAGGGCAGAAGGGGGAAAGGGTGGTACTGGCGCGAGGGGAGGGAGAGGTTAATTTACATAGTGTCGCAGAGCGTCCAGTGCTGTGCACTTGCTTTATTTTAGTAGCAAGTTTTCAGCAGACGGAGGAAGTCGAGGCGTCTTCGTTCACTCGACATGGCACTCTGAAACGAACTACATGACTCGTCCTCCGACTGTTCCCTTATCTGCGCATTGGTAACGAATATGCACCATTTGGAAACAGCAAGTAACCAAGTCATTGTTTTCTACTTTTGTTAACTTTTGTTTACACAGCTACGTTCATTTTAAGAACAAAGCGAGCACAGTATTTACAGAATAATTATTAAATGTATATTGTTACGAACGTGAGTAATTAAATGCCGGTTTACTAGCAGAGAACTTTATTCACCACAAACAATAATCAGAATAAACACTAGAGTTCCGTTTTAGTATCGCTTAGGTCATTAGGTAAGATCACTTCACACACTTAGGTATCGCACTAGTTTCGCAGTCGAAAACAAAACTGACTTACTTCCGATCGGGAGCTCGTATTTACATGCGAAGCCAGAAACATTCTAGATACCGACGTTTCCAGAAAATTGTTATCGAATCGCGGGGTAATAAATTATTTTTATTACAAACACGTACCTCCTCACACAAATTTCGACTCTATTGTTAATTACGGAAGGTACGAATTCCCTTATCTACCTACGTACCTACCTACTAAAACTCATTTAATAATAATAGTGGTAGGTACTTTATGTCGGACTTTTCTAGAAATTGTCAGGCCTGAGTATGTACTTCCATTCTTGATGTTTCGTGTAGCAATGCGTTTTAATTATTTGATGCTACTGTTGATTTCATTGAAAATATGTGTTCAAGTTTCACGGCGTAACAGTGCCCCCCTCTTAGTCATGCTCGTCCAAAGCATTATTAGATCCGTGTTACGGCGCCAATCTATTCACGTGGACTACCTTAGGCTTCCCTCATATCCCTTTCTTGATGTAGCTTGTCGTTGATCCTTTTATCGCAGTGTAAGGTCCCTCCTATCGAGCTTGAAGTTTCGGTAACTTCCTTTTTCGTCGAAGCGGGTTGTGGATCCAAACCAGTGCTCCTTCCTTAAACCCCTTGGCATTGGCATTACGGTAATATCTAGTTTTCATTTGAACGCTGGTGTTCATGCTATTCTCACGTACTCGTTTATGCACTTCGTCCAATTGATCTTCAAGGTCACTTACATAGTCCGTAACTGACTTAGTCTTATCAGATGGCAAGCCGGTTATAGCATCGACCAGGAGTCCCATCTCCCTGCCGAAATTCACTCTTGCTGAAGTATTTTTCGTGCTATTATGCAATGCTGATCGATAAGTCATCAGAAATAGTTGAATATACCGGTTCCAGTCCTTCTGATGGTCATCGACAACCTTAGCCAGGTGATTCTCCAGGGTTTGGTTAATTTTTTCCAGCATTTCATCTGACTGTGGATGCGCAGGTGTTGTGCGTATTTTATAAATCCCCAGAACAGTACACATTTCCTGGAACGGGAAAGATTCGAAGTTACAGCCTAAATCGAAAAAAACTTCTTCGACCACCTTCTTCGTCACTGTCGTCGCTTCTTGATTGGGGATGGCCAAGACTTCGGGCCACTTTATAAAATAGTCCTGTATCACAACCATGTATTTGTTTCCGTCATCCATAACTGGAAAAGGTCCAGCAACGTCGATGGCAATGCGTTCATTGGGGCTTTTACATTGTACAACTGAAGCTTGCCCCTGCTTCTAGTCACCATTGCTTTATTTCTTCTCTAAAATTGAGCCAGTAATTCCGCTGTCTCCCTTTAATAGTGTTTTCTTCATTCCTAGGTGCCCACCAGAAGCGCCATCGTGTATCTCTTAAAGCAGGGGGACCACTTCACATCGTGGTACAATCACTTGTGTAGTCACCTCCTTGCCTTCTTTCGATTCCCATTTTCTACAGAGCACATGATTTTCTAGGACTAAACTGTCCCACTGTGCCCAGTAGCTCTTTGTGACGGGACGATGTGACGATACATTACTCCACTGGGGCTTAGTTCCACTACGCTTCCAGTCCAGTATACGTCGGATATGGTCATCTTCTTCCTGGGACTTCTTGAAGTTGCCTTCGGCCCTAATTAGATTCACGTGTTCTCGGGCTTCGTTCTGCTGTTGGTGTCTACAGTCCTAATTACATGTACGTCGCGACAGGGCGTCAGCATTGGTATGCCCTTTTCCACTACGATGTTCCCTCGTAAAGTTAAACGCCTGCAGCTGCTCGAGCCATCTTGCAACTTGGCCCTCAGGATTTTTAAATTGTAGAAACCATTTCAAAGCAGCGTGGTCCGACCTCAACGTAAACTGCCTTCCTATGAGGTATTTGTGAAAATGTTGCAAGGTTTCACTACAGCTAGCAGTTCTCGTCGCATAACGCAGTAGTTCCTTTCTGGGTTTAATAGTGCCTTACTGAAGTAAGCATTCACGACCTGTCTGTCTCCTTGCACCTGTGATATCACTCCACCAATTCCTGTGTTGCTGACATCGGTATCAACGACAAATCTTCCGTCTCTGCTCAGATATCTCAGCATTCGTATTATAGTAGCCGTTGCTTTAGCTCGCTGAATGCTAACTCACAGTTCTTGTCCCAGATAAAATCTCGTTTATCCTCAGTCTGCTGATATAAAGGTTTGGCAAGGTCCGAAAAACTCATAACAAGCCGTTTGTAGTACGTGCACAAAGGTTTTATTCTTTGGAACCGGCCACTGTTGGACAACCTTTATTTTCTCAGGGTCAGTTGTCACTCCATCGGCGGAAATAACATGTCCTAGGTAGCTGACCTCCCTCATGAACAGGGCACACTTCTTTGGGCTTAGTTTTAGGTTAGCCCCTCGTATCCTGGTGGCATTCTTTTCCGACCCACTGGAACCAACCTACCACTAGGCCTGGCACGCATCAAGAACCGTCGATCTCCGATCTTCGGAGGGGAATGATCTAGCGACATCTATGGCGTCACATAAGAACTAATCCTGCATCACGCAATCAAAGTTCTCCGCGCGATTAGAACATATAGAACCGCCCGAAATCATCTATCGGGCAGTTGCCCACCAGACATAACACCCGTCTAGTCTGAGGATCTTCCATTTTCAACGGTGGTTTGCGGGACTTTACACTCTGTTCCGCCTACCTCCAAACACACATTACCAGCTGCACATTCGATATTGTATAGAATATCTACAATTCACTATTATAACCAGTGATCGGAGTAGGTAGATTGAATTGGGGTCATTAATCCGAAATGTATATATTAATATGGATATATATACCTCCGGAATTGGTTGATTATTAAAAAAAACGGGATTTAGGTAGGAATTGTATTAAAATGAGCAATATTATAAACTTCATAATTTTTTTAACGGCACAGTCACGATTTGACACAACCCTACGTCCAATCAGAACAAAGAATCATGGGTGGTGCTCTAACCGGTTATCAAAACAATGCGTACGCCCGCCGATGACATGCCAGGTAGCTCACTCGTTTATTTCAGTTCGTTGAGTGCGCGTGCACAAAGTTGTAGCCATTAAAACCCAATGAATCTCTGCACGTGTTGGTTTCGACTGTAAGTGCAGAGAGTACCTGTCATAAATAAATAATTATTTATTTATTTATGACAAACTAAAAAAAAAATTAATGCTTCGATCGGAATTAATTTTTTTATTGCCTTGTATTTATTTTTATCTGTGCCTTTTTATTAATTATTGCATGACCGTATAATGTACAAGAATTAATTTAAAATATAATTATTAATAATTTACTAAACTCTGTAAGTGCTGTGCACACCTTTAAGTGAAGAATTCGCTGGGTTAATTGTATATTAATAAGACTTTTTTTGTAAATGTATCAGCGAACTATTCGTTGGAGTGCCGTAATAAATAAATAAATAAATTCGACTGTTTTTATTATTCAACAGATAAATAATAAATTAATTTTCAAAAATGTATAATTAACTTTATGGGTCGGTTCGATGTCGTAAATTAATTTAGTTTTGATACCTTCCTTTAAATTTTGAATTGAGTAGTAATAATATCACATCAACATTAACAGTATTTAATTGAATCCGGAAATACTGGAATTACTTTCCGGAAAAATGGCTTATCCATAATTATTATTCTTTCTGTGTGCATTTATGATACAAGTACCAAAAATCAATCTACCTACTCCGATCACTGCTTATAACCAAACAGACACGCAATGTTTCTTTTCAAAGCATGGCTCCGCAGCTATTGAACCCCGGCAACATTTGTGTGAGAGCGACAAACCCGAGGTTCTCAGCGACGTGCGACGGTATCTGAAGACGCATCAGTTCGATCACGACGCTACCACATTTACCGCCGCCGCCGTCTAACACAGAGATATTATTATTTTACATCCGCACCTGGTATCGAGCCCGCCGCCTCCACCGGCAGCCTCGTCACACAATCTTATATTCAGATTTACATTAAGATGGGCGACGTTTGCACACCGCTACCAATACTAGTGGCTGTAACAAAACAAAGTATCGAGCGTATAAAATCACGCATATTTCTGTTTCTGGCAGGTAAAGTAGATAAGTCCCTATAAGGATACGCGGTACAACGACGAACTTCATGTGATGTAGTCGCTGGGACTGTCACCACCTGCCGCAAACAAGTTAGGTGTATTTTTACAAACATTTATTTAGTTTCACCTGTCTCGATGTTTGTATGTCTGTAATCAAATCTTGCAAATTAAATTTGATTAACTTCCCGGTTACAGATTGACTTGAAATTTTGCATGCATGACTAAATCAGATGACAATGCAAAATTATTATGACATAGAGCTGATCTGATGATGGAACGACCATAGGAACTCGGTAGTTCAACGACACAACCCTATTGAGTTTGGACTCGTTTGATCCGGTTTGATCCGTCTTGACGTGTACTTTGGTGGTAGATGATAACCAGGGTCTGATAGTTGAGCTGGAAGATGGCCATAGGAAATCAGTAATAAGCGAAATAAAATAACTCTATCGAGTTTGAACTTTTTAGAATCAACATTTTGGATCAAGACCATTGTCTTGATGAGTATTAATTAAATAGGTACGAGTTTAAACCGCGCTATAAAAGCTTGCTATGAAAAAATGATTTTCACTGGAAACTTGTTTTAGTTTCATTTGTTACTTTATTGAAATGTAAGTGAGAGTGTGTAGCTACAGGTGACTGTTTAACTGAGTTTTTATTGTACACGTATAATATGTACACGTGATGTTGTAAACAGTGTTAGGAGCCTATGAACTCTTTTTTTATGCAGCTTAAAGTTGGTTGGGAGTTTTACTGCGATACGAGTACATTGCCCAGCAAAATCGACTCTATTTCGTAAAATAATCTTTGTATGAGATTCAAAAGAGAGAACAGTCAACCAAATTTTATAAAATGAGTTACAGCTTAATATCAATAGAATTCATTGCACTTATAATGTGTGCTTAATAATGCTGGCTGTCTTAATAATGATATCCGTGCAGCAGAGCTCTTGGCTAAATAATAACAGCCGAACTAGTAGGTGAAGCTCCGCGTGCTTGCGGCGCTCCGAGGATGGGTGACCATCCATAGTATGTCTAGTTTCTTCCGTGCTTCAGAAAGCACATTAAGCTTTTAATGTCGGCTGTTATTTGAACACTCGTTACGGATAGTCAACTTCCAGACAATCGGACACCAGTCTTTTCAAGGGGAATCGTATTATAAATCCAGTAACTGGGTTGTGAAGGTTAGATAGGTAGGCGTTTCATGTAAAATACTGGTCATTCAGTCGAAAGATGTCCACTGTTGGACATAGGCCTCTCCCAAGTGTCGCGATGCAAACAGGTCATTAGACCGGTCCTTTTTTTAGATCAAAAATCATCTAATGATATCTCCCGCCCTTGGGCGAGGCGGGAGGGCGTGTCAGACTTTTACTGACTAAAACCCACTCCTAGTTTCTTCGTTGCCTTTCATACTAGGGCCGAGTTTTCCTTTCAGAAGCGAACCCATGGCCCCAGTAGGCTTCGACCCTACTGGGTTCCTACGGTTTGCTGACAACTCTTTTTGGTGTGCGTTACCGGACGGTCGGACGACGAGCTACCCATTGCTCGCCGTCCTCAAGCCCGCGCCTACGGTGGCAGGAAATCGGATTCAGGGGTGAGGGCCGTTGCATCGCGCGTACACGTGCGGCCGCCTCCTTTACTAGCATTACTGCTCGCAGAGGGAGGCGACCGCCTACCACTCCTCCACGCTTCGAACCATGGCCGCCGTGAGGTCTCTCCAGCCACGCCTCAATGAGGAGACTTACCGCCATAATTAAGGCACTGGGTTGCGACAGTCGCTGTCGCCATTTCACCATAAGGTCCCGCCGGGACTCTGCCCGTCATTCCGCGACTTGTCGCAGCAGCGGAGTTTTGCCCCGGCGCACGGCGTTGCATCTCCACGTGCAAATCGTACATGCGTGCAAGGACTGTTGCCTCCAGATCCCATGGTGGCAGGCCATCAAGGAGGCTCGCCTACCGACTTACCGTCCAACCGTCATTTGGGAACGCCGTGGTGGCGCACTCCGAGGGCCGTGAAAACACATGGCCTTGGACTTGTGCAATGCCACCTCGAGTTCCAACTGCTGGATCCTCTCGACGACTGTCGCAAAGCCGCGTGTCGCTAGTTCGACCGCCACCTGGTACGATTTTTCCCGTCGCTGAGACTACGTCGTCGTCGTCTCGAGGTCGCCACGCAGCATGTAGTCGTACCAGATGATCCACAAGAGCGACCCTAGTAATGATCCCTGCGGAACGCCGCACTACATCTCTCACCGTTTCCACTCTCCCTGGTGACCGGGGCAGATGATGTACCGGTGCGACAGGTAGGCCTCGATCACACGAAAGAGATAATCGGGCAGAGTGCCGCCCTTCTAATGTTACTCCAGGGCAGGGAAATAAAGGCATTGGCGATGTCCAAGGCGACAGCCAAGACACATCTGCCCTGGGACACCGCATCCCCGTCGTGAGGGCTCGCACGCGCATGATGGCGTCCATTCTGGAGCACCCCCTGCGAAAGCCGAACTGGCCGTCCGAAAGATCTGGTCCCACCCGTGCTAGGTGGTGGAGGCGGACTGCAATTACTCTTTCAAAGAGCTTACCCACCTCTTCGAGCAGTACATTGAGCCGATAGGTAGACGGAGAGTCCGCACGGCGCCCCGGCTTCGCGTCGTTAGTCGAGACCCGAGGGCCTCCATAGCCAGGTTTTCCCAGGCAAGCCGTCGGGTCCTCAGGCGGTATTTTTGGCATTCAACCTTCGTACCACGACTCTCATCTGTACCTCGGTGACCTCTAGAGCATTGTTGTCGTCGTCGCCATCGTGGTCCGCGTCAGACACCGCTGGTGGCGGAGCCATGGATAGAGGTAAGTGTTCCCCTCGCGCAGGGAACAGAGTGCTCACTACACCCTCCAAAATCTGGAGCCGGAGACTGTGTCAGCGGGGGAGCCCAGGGGCGGAGTTTTTCCCGCACCACCTTGTAGGTACGTCCCCACAAGTCTACGTTCAGATTCCCAGCCACACGTTGTGGACTTCCAATTTGGCCCACTTTATCTCTGCTCGGATGGTGCGCTTCGCTACTCTGTCCCCTCGTACAGCTCCGCCTCTCTGGCCTTCGGATCCGGTGGGCGGATGCGGTGCCAGCTGTGTCTGGCGTTAATTGAACCGGTCCTGTGCTTCACACATTCATCGGATTCCCGCGACCCTCACCAAATCATCGGACTACTTTGTGGGAGGCTTTCCAACGCTGCGCCTTCCGGTAAGCAATCGCCACTCCAGAATCTTTCGGCACCATCGACCTATTCTGCTGCATCTGATTAGAATGATCAACGTCAACAACCAAGTTAGGAAAAAGGGCAAGCCGTTTAGATCTGAAAAAGATTAACAGACAATGCGAATTTCGTGATATAGGATAGTATCAACAGAAATATCTTCAGCTGGAACCTCAACTCTAATAATCAGTATTCAAAGGAAAGAATTCTGGGCAATAAACCGTATACACTTGATGTAATAGTACAGTTAGCAAAAGTCATTGCAGCGACTGATGAAGATAAAGATACAAGCGAAAACATTTGAATACTCAGCTGCACAAAGGAAGACAACAAAGCTACGAGGCTGGCAGCTGGCTTCTGAAGTGGTGACCTTACGGCTATCTGTTTCTTTTCCTAAATTATTAGTTTGTAGATAAATTTATAACTGCGTTATCCAACTTTATCACGTTATTGGCATGATAAAAAAAAGAAAAATAAATACAAAGACATAAAATACCCCATAACTAAAAAGTGAGCAAGTTCTATTAATCAAATTGTTTGACATATTTTCATTATAATTTTAAAATGAAAGATTTGAACTACCTACATATTTACGAGTAAGTGTTGCAAAAAAACTATTTAAGTGACCGACTCGTACGAGGCAGGTCGTTAGTTGAACAAATGTTGAGCATCCCGTAAGAGAGGTGGAGAGTCGCAGGCTTGTACCAGTGAGTGCGATCATTAGCGCAGCGTGTGCGCCTGTGACAGCCAGGCCGCGCGGGGGACGTGGGCCCTGAGGGCATTAACGAGGAGCCAATCAATCGACTCACGACAACAACTGTGAGATATTGACGCGTGAGATATTGACTAGAAAATTTCATCCATTTGAGCGGATGTTCAAAGCCTCATATTTCAAATTATACAGAACAAAGTGCAAAGTCCCGTAACTTTAGCTATTTTGCATATAATTTAAAGGTTTTTAAATATGTATTGGTACATGCTGCTTCAGGCTGTTTGTGGCGTTTCTTATGGGATGAGAGAACAACTTTGTTAGTTTCAGTAATTTTGTAAAAATGTGAAGTCTGCTGATCAAACACGGGTCTTTTTGCAATACTTCGCAGTCCGCCGAGCCAGAGTATCAAGCAAGCAACTTTCTGAATACATTGAACACATTAAATAACAAGAATTTCTAAGAGTAAAATTCAATTCCCATCATACATCGTCAGCCTATACGAGAAATCTCGTAGCTGGCGTTTTTATTATAAATCAATTTAACTAACAGTTAACCAATATACGATATACATCGTATACGAGTTATCTCGTACTTATGCGCTAGTAATACTAATACCTCACTACAGGAGAGGAGGAGGCCATATATGACCACAGAGGTCCTACGATATATCTCGTATGTGGCATCGGAGAAGAAATAACTTTGTGCTGGCCGTCAATGCGTAAATACCATGATTTAGTATTTCAGAGGTGCGTGCGTAGTGAGCCGCGGTCGTGTTCGTGAGCTGGAGCGGTTGGAGGCGGCTAATACAAAGTGCTCCTTCACTTCGATTACCTTCGCCGCCAGTATTTACACAACTGAACGACGCCGCATTTTATGTGACATGAACCATCTCACTAATTGTAGACTGTTATTTCCGGAAAAAAATCGTGACCACCAGTAATAAATACCTTGAAATATGAGACTTGTCTAAACAACGCTCAAACTAATAACAATTTCTTTTGCAATTTCCGGCGGAGATAAAAGAATTTCTTACCAAATATAAATGTACGTACTAAAAAAAATTCCATATTTTATGCGTTGAAAATATGTACACGGAAAAAGAAATCATTACAAAAAATGTATCAACTGTTATGAACAAAAAGAAAACTAAATTAAATTTGGTGCACAAAGCGCGAGCCACTCGACAATCTGAAGACCGGCGGACGGAGCACAACAATAAATCGCCACGAGGGGACAGCCCAATACTCTGGCGGCTCTCCCAGCGCGCGCTTCCCTGGGCCCCGCGCCCCTGCCGCGACCCCGCCGCGCCACCGCGCTGACCCTCACCCCGTAAGGACACAATTTTTGTTTGATCCCCAATTTAAATGTAGATGGAGGGCCGCCGCGTAATACTCATTTAAATGACGAGCGGGTCAAATTTTGATTGGTTTCTGAACAAGATATCGAAATAAGCCGCAATCTACGTGGCGCATACCCAACGAGCACTCGGCAAATTAGCTGTGAGTGGCGTTGAGTAGGTACCAGCGAGTCTGCGAGCGCGCCAGGCCAGTGAGTCTTCACAGCAGGCGTCACGACGACGACACGCTGTTATTTACTTCTTTGTATCTACTACACATTGTGAGCATGACTGCGTGCGTTCCGCACACACGCGACGAACTGGTGCATGATGTACTCTACCAAGCAGTGGCTCGCTGGAGATTATCTGTCGCTCTCTGTTTATAACTAATATGCGTAGCTTTCGCTTTCGTCCCTGAAACAATTGGCACAGCGTCAAATGCGACCTTTCTAACTACTGAACCCTACTTTCGAGGCACTACAAATTTATTTTGTTACATTACTATCTGATACTGATTGCAACTGGGTAGCAGGCTAGGCAGCTATTCTTGGCGAAAACAAAAAATGATTTCTAGCGCGTTTAAAAGTGTGACGCGATTCACGGGTGATGCAGGTCCGTTGCACCGCTCCACACTAAGCCGCGTGCAGCCGCGCGCTGCCGCCAACATTAGTAGCCTAGCAGTTTCAGCCTACGTGGTCTGAAGCTGATGAGACACAACCGCCGCAGAATCACATCCAAAAAACCAAACCTCTTCTAAAGAAATTCCTCTTCTTAAAATTAAATCTCTTTTTGGTGGAACTTAAGCTATGCCTGCAATAAATCCGGACAAAAATATAAGCGTGTGCCGAATATAAAGCCTTTTCCTGCGATATGAGGCAAGCACCGCACTACGCCGCACAACGCCGAAACCGCACGAGGAATTGAAAGTAGAAAATACCGAATATTTGGCGACGCTTTCGGCCAAAGTACGTTTGAAGGCCGAGTGTTCTTAAATGCACAACCCTTTCTGAAACTATTTTGATATATTCGCTACAGACAATCCGCAAATTTATTAATCAGGATGGGGAGAATAGTGCTATTGCAAAAAAGTTATATTTTTTTTATTTGAAAACATTAGTATTAACCAGACAAAGACCTTTCAAGTATTGGTCAAGGAACGCACAAAGACATCCCAGCCAGAAGGTTTGTCTATCGTCTCCTGCCAGCAGTGTGTAGTGAGAGGCTATCTTCTGAAGCAGGTATTACTTACGAGGATAAGCGTGTCGTCGATAAATGTTGAAAGATTTGTTTTCATTCATCATAATTTACCACTGATATACCTTAATGATTAGTTTTCATTTTGAATAATATTTATATGTATTTCTTTTTTCTTTTAAATACTGAATATTAAAAAAGTGACACTCTATTGAAAACATTTATTAGTCTTTAGAAACTATTATTGTTAGTTGAGCAGTACACAGTATCAGCAGTGTTCCTTGACACGTACGAATATCTAATACATGTCACATGTGATCAGCGCGAGCTGGCCGCGCCAGCACTGTAGTCGTTCACTGCCGTCCTCCGGCGCGGCGGACATGAACAGAATGAATATTAGCTAAACCATGCCACAGACGGGCGCGCGCCTGCGACTCGCTCCACTCAATAGATTTTGGGTTCATCAGACCCACTAGCACAGAGCACGGTTATAATAAAACAATAAACTAAAACTAAAAAAATAAACTTCGAGTTAGTTGCTGGGACGAGGTTAAATAACAAATATTTCATACATAATTATTACTCATAGTTAATCTCTAACTGGGAATAAATAATAACGTAAGTTTACACAAACTGGCTTCAACCAAACCTAATTAGTTTGATATAATTAATAAGGTTATCTATTCCTAGCAGTTATCGTTACATAGAGTAAATTATTTTAAAACAAAAGATGTCGGTGCCATCTATTCTTATTATAATGGAACATGTTGGACTTGGCTGTGTATAAACAGAACGAGTCAAGCTCCACCATAGTCATTCATGTTACTTTGTTTCATTAACATTAGTTAGGATAATCAAGTTGTCATCGAGTTTGAACAAAGTATGTGCTGCGGAGAGGTGTGTGATTTAATTTGCTCGCCAGCGGACGCCTGTGCCCGCTCCGCTCCGCTCCAGTCCGCGCCGCACCTTTCCACTGCGCTACACGGTGCCGCGCGGCTACACTGATCAGCGCGGTAACCTAATCATAACATTACCAATGTTTTGAAATGCTTTCTACTGAAATTTCATTTCACTCGGCAAACATTTTGTTCACTTGTTGAACTAACAGAAATAGTTCAAGCTATTAAGATGGAAATGTGTATTAATTTAAAGTTTGTTTAGTACTCATTGAACTAAGATTTCTTAGGTAATATCTAGTAACCTATGAGGCTAGATTATTTCCAAGCTTGGGATCAAAAACATCTGAGATAGCAGAGTCTTAATAACTCTAATCTCGTACCGAAGCAGGCTGCGACGGGTGACGGGTGTCTAGGGCGTGCAATATCGGAATGTTCTCAATTTCGGAACTGATATCCGATACTGGAGATCTAATTCCAGACCTGGTTCAGGGACAGGATACTTTATTCTAATTGTTTCAGGTACACTGAATTCTCTATTTAGGAAAATAAAATAAAAAAACTGGAAAGTGCGAGTCGGACTGGCGCACTGAGGGTTCCGTACAAACTTACCTATGAAAACAGTTCAATTCCCGAATTTAGTCACGAAATTTTTTCCGAATCGCAAAAAAAGGGACCGCAGATTTGAGTAAATGGCTTTGATATCAACTGGATAACTCCACGCGTTCCTGAGATAAAGGATCTTGATAGACAGATGGACAGGCGGACAGACGCCAACTGTCACGGAAAGATTTGACAGAAGATTCTAGTGCGGAGTGCTGATCAGTTGTAGAGAGGTCGATGGGATCGCTAGGAGCTCGCAATAGAGTTTAACGGTTTGTGGAATACTCCACAGACGTTAGACTGAGTGCGTACAGATTTTTTTTAAATCAAAATATCACTATCGGAATCCCGGAATTACACCAGTCAATTCCGGAACTGAAGAATCAGTAAAATTGATCTGGAATTCCGGAATTTCGGAATTGTATGCCCTACGGGCGTCGCAGCCATCGCGGGATTGTTTAAAAACGTCCGCGGCTCTGAAACACAAAGAGCAACAAAAGGAACTCAGTGGGTTTTAACCTGTAAAATAGTCTGACACTCCCTCTCGATGCACCAGAGCGAGTGAGGTCATTTAATGATTTCCCACGTAAAGGTGTCGCAGCCAATTAACTTAATATGCCTGAATGGCAAAAACCTAGCCTTTTTATCAACCAGCGTCATTCAACTAGTCAAAAGGCTAAGTTCGATAATGTTTAATTACATGCCTAGCCCAGACATTTGAGATGCTGTGGCAAGTCGCAACTAATTTTATTTATTTTTATCAGCCGGCAATGCACTAATGACGACCGTACGTAAAATAAGCCACAGCAGTGCTTATAACCGTGTCAGATTGCCCTGAGTCTTTTTTCGCTATGTGGTCACAGGTGGAATGGTTAAAGCATAACAAGCCAGTTCATTAGATGCATCGGCAGAATAACGAATCTGGCGGCTAGTCGAGCGGCACCCTTGAGTTACCTGTCACAATAGATTGTCTTACGAATGACGAATTAAAATAGTTGACTACGACATTTGCATACGTAAAGGTATCTAAATATTTCTAAAATAAATATTCATATTTCCAAAAAGAAGATCATCGAAATCAGAAAGAGTTAGAAGATGTGATCGCTAACAGCGAGTGTTACGGATCGGATACAATCGGAACAAATCCATCTCTCAACGTTAATGTTTCAGCTTCGGGGAGCATCGCGAGCATCGCTCCGAGCCCCCGGGGGACGAGCTGACACTACATGACTTCTGAAGTGCCGGCGTCGGTATGCGGGTGTGTGCCAGTGTGTAGCCGACTCACGGAACCGGGTGGCGCAGTGGTTGAGAGATTATTTACTGCGCTGCTTGTTACGTGTTCGATTTCAGCACGAATCAAATATTTGTATGGCCTATAGATAGTTGTTTCGAGTCAGGTATAATTTCTATTATGTGAGTTTACACGTTCTTAATTTCTTAATTCTTTATTGTACAAAAAACATAACATAAAATACAAACAGTTCATGTACAAAGGCGAGCTTAACTCAGCAATGAGTTTTCTCCCAGCAAACCTTTGAATTATAGAGAAAAAACTTATCACAGGTTACACACGTTTATTTATTTATCACGTTAGTATATGAAACAGGAGTAATTACTAGTATGAGGCAAAGTTTAAAAATAGAGAGTTTTGTCAACGACACTCTTTTATCTGTTACCTACGAGTAAAGACGGTAACGTAATCCATTGTTGAAGATAGTCTTGAACGGCACTTGCCATCAGGCGGCGTCGTCGTGTGTTATCGTAGCGCACAGATGTTCCGCGTGTCACACGAGCCGTCGCTATCGGGGCGCGCGGCGGAGGCGTGCGGGAGCCACATTATCGTAAAATACTCACAAAATGGCGACCAAGCATTTTTGCGCAAACCTTTCTGCATCAGCAAATTAACTTTCAGGAGAATATTCAGAAAAAAATGTACACTTCATTCTCCAGAACGGCGAGTTCACCCATGATATTACCTGGCGGGCAGGTAATGTCGAGTGCTCGGTGCTGCACCGTTACTTCATTGAAATAATATGTATTATTGTGTCACACAATCCTTTATCTCTCTATACGCGATCTATAGAGCGATAGTTTCAACTGCCGCAAACACTATATAAATGATTCTGTTCAAATTTTGCATGAGCAAATGAATAGAACTTATAAATAAGCCAGATAAACATTTAGGCTATACATTATCACTTTATTTGCTGTAGGGGTGAGTTATGTTGCATTTTGTCTGTATTCTCCAACATTTTCCTACGAGTTCGATCCTCAGCTACAGTTAATAGTATCGGTAGTGGCACTTCGACAGAGATTTGCTCGGGTCAGTACAAGTTTGACACTCCCCCTTGCTTCAACCAGTTGCTTGGGTCAGTACAAATCTAACACTCATTCTTGCTCCAGCCAGAGTGGGAGAAATTATATGATGATAACCAACACAAAAAAAAATACAAAAACCTAAAAAAAATAAAAATATGTCATATCATCGTATTGGCGCATTACAGAAACTCGTGGATTAGAATGTGAATCGATATTCAATAAAGTGACGCTCGTTCCTATGTTCGGCTATAAAATATTGTAATACAACATTAAAGGCGTCGTATTTCTAGCACGAGATAATTCCACGGTTATTGAATATTTGACGGAAAATGATATGGAATATATGAGAGTGTGGAGCTCAAGCGGGTGCGAGCAGAGACCCAGCTCGGGACAGATCGCCGCGTGTCACGACGTGGTGACCTCAGCTGGGCGACGTGATGTGAACTGCACGGCACTCATTGAACACGAAGCTGATACTTCATGACATCGCTCTAGTTCGTAACCCTTCCTCCGAGCATGACCCCACACGACCCCTTCATGACCCCCGCACGACCCCGCAACCCTGCGCACTCCGCGACCCCCACCACCCTCCACTAAAACCGTTCATAAATTATGTAATTATGTCGATAATGGAGAGAACAAACTGGCCTCAGAGACATAAAGTAATGACTCTTAACGACGGCTATGAATAAAATATGTGCCGTCTCGCGCGGCCGCCGCGGATGATCCAACAAAAAACACTCCAATTTGAGCGAAATTGCACCCGAGCCCAGTTCTTGCGAGGAACGTTTTATTTGGATTGTAATCGTGTGAGGAACGCGCCGCTAATGTGATGTGCTGTGATAACGAGTGAAATAGATTCAATCGGTTCTCAGCACGTGATTCCGGCCGATATTCCCGGAACATTCGCTGAATGTGTAACGCGCCGCGACCTCATAAGGCCGCGGCGGCTGCGACAAGGGTTCGCACTCTCATATCGAGCAGTTTTACATGTTTTCTATAACAGCTGATTTTGTCTACGACGCCACCGCTTTCTATGTATTCCCGTAGCGCTTGTACCGGCCCGCCTACTACGTAGCTGCTACGACGCGCTACGTGCGGCTACGAGACACGCACTTTTGTAGAGTGCGTAGCTCGTAGCAAACAACTACGAACCAACGACATATGTATCTTTATTTACATTTAATGTAGGTGTAATACACTATCGTGAATACTTTTTGTATACACAAAAACTACGGTTTGGTTGGTAGGGAAAAATGTTTTTCAAAATTTTATTTAGCCTGTTGGTCTAGTAGTTAGTGGCCCTGACTGCTATACCGGAGGTCGTGGGTTCGATTCCCACCCAGGACAAATGTTTGTGTGATGAACACGATCATTTGTTCTGTGTCTGGGTGTATGTTTATCAGTTGTCTAGTACTCATAACACAAGCTCTGCTTAGCTTGGGACTAGACGGAGTTGTGTGATAGCTGTGGAATATTATTATTCACTTATTCGTTTTCCATTTATTTATTTTTTATACATATCGTTTACATTTTTAAATATTTCTTTAAAAAAAACACAAATAAAAAAAACATTTAATAGAAATATATAAAATGTATTATTATTTATTAGTGTATGGGCGTGATTAATACTCGCACCTATAACCACGCCATGTTATAGTTTTCTAATAGTAATGGAAAAAGATATAAATAATTTTTGAATATCTCTCGACCCCAGTGGCGTACAAACCTATCATTAAAATTGCAAGACCAGCGAAATCCGATCGGATACAGTATAACGTCATTGAAGCCATTTTACTTCGATTGAACTCATTTAGATAGAATAATTGCATATAATTCTTATTACATAAACTTCCCTAAGCACAAACTTGTGGAGTAATGCGCTTTTATGTCAAAAGCAGATTTCATCCATGACGTCACGTGAGAAATAAAAATCAAGGTGCTGCATCCTGGTGGCAGAGTTCTCCGCTCGACTAGAACAATTAATGTGAAGTTATCTTGTCATTATTATTTTTTTTTGTACTCTTTGGAAAAATAAATTAATATTATTTTCAAAAATCAACTATCGGGTAGTTACCTGGACTAGACACAACACCCTTCTGGTGTGGACCTTACACCCTGTCCCGCATAGTTTTAAACATCTATATGATGTGAACAAGAAGATTTAATTTTTAAAGTTTTTCCATTCACCTTATTGAAAATTCAAAAGTAACATTTTGTTCTAACGAAACTGTTGAAATGAAGTTCAAAAAGTCACCATCATCACTATTTCAGCTGCAAGACGTCCGCTGCTGGACACAGGCCTCCCCCAAGTGTCGCCACAACTATCGGTCCTGTGCGTCTCGCATCCATCGGATTCCCGCGACCCTCAACAGGCTTAAGTACTAAGTATAAAACATTTCCTCAATATAAGACAATAAATTGTTTTTGGTGAGACCATAGTATATTCATTTAATTTGCAAGCAGTCGTTGCTAACACCACGTAGCGCGGCGTGCGGGGCGCGCGGCGTGTGGGGCGCGCGGGGTGCGGGGCGCGCGGGGCCTGCTTGCTTGCCACAAAACCTAAATTACGGCGGTCACGGTCCTGTGTATGAGATCAAACATCTGTACGCTTACGGGTGTTCCGCCTGAGCGACGAGTACGACGTGACGCGACGCCGCGGTAGATGATATAGTATTAGTGGCACTAGGTATATCTAGCTAAGTAAATAAAGAAGAAGGCATGTGAGTATCAAGATTATAAACTTTCTAACCCATGACCCTGAATGTGTCAAGTAGCCATCACTTGACTGTAACCGAGCTTAATGACTATTACTGGACTTAGTGTACACGATATTGGCTTAACTGTGTATCGTGTCCGGGGCGCTGCCATCCGGACTGTCTTCTGTTGTCAAGTCTTCGACAGCCTCAGAGATGTTAGCAAAACCGTAGGGGCCCAGTAAGACCTAAGGCTACTTGGGCCATGGGTCAACTTCTAAAAAGCAAACCTGTGGTCCTAGAACCCAATATAACTGAAAGAACATAAGTGTGGTTTTAGTCAGTAAACGTCTGACATGCCCTCTTGATCCGCCCTAGAGCGGAAGAAGTCATTAGATGAATACCTACCCACGTCAAAAAAACAGTGTATCGTGTAGTTACAAGAATATCAGTTATTTGCCTCAAGTTGTGCGCACTTCTAAGTTGTAGACGTGTGTGTAGTCTGCGTACCGAGCTAATATTAAACAACGCAGACATGATACCGCCTCGTGATCCAGTTCAAAGAACGAACAAGCTGTTTATGACGAGTAGGTACACATCGTAAATGTAACACACGCTGACAACACGCTCTTAATATTATTATTGCGTGCCTTAGCACTGTGATGTGAACACGAATGTGTAACAATAAAGTGAACGAGCGACTGTGACAGTCGCTCAGCTCGCTCGCGACTACCGCACTACGACTATACTTTGTCTACAATGTAAGCACCACCGGGTCTAATAGTATAGTTTTCAAGTCGGTTCGTGTACCTTGAAGCGCTTTTGGTGCATGTGATGTACGGCAAATACACTTAGAAATTCTTTCACATTTATTTCTGCACAAGAAAAGCCCGACTTGAATTGAAATAATGTTCAGTAGACATAACGTCTCCACTGAACTTACCATCATGGCCGCAGCGACGGGCGCAAGCAGTCTGAAATAAGCTAAATCAGCCGCGAGCCGAGGACGCGCCGGAATTGATTAAAATCTGAGAAAGATTAATCGTCATCAATCTTTTCTTGTCGGCGTCGAGTGAGCCGTGCCGCTGCCCCTCCCCCCCCCCGCGCCCCCCTCAAGCCGCTCCGCGCCGCTCCGCACCGCATCTCCCCGCTGTCGCCCAACGCTACCGATATTGAAGTTTCAATGAACGATTTCCTACTCGCATCAGCCGCCTGACTGCCGCAACTTTATTACGATCGATGTGAGCTCTCGCCACCGAGAGACCTGCCCGCTGCCTTCCACCACGCCCATATTAGAGCGAGCGAACGCGGCTCCCACCGCCGAGAGAGCTGCTCACTGCCTTCCATCATGATCATATTAGAGCGAGCGCACGCGGCTCCCACCGCCGAGAGGCCTGCTCACTGCCTTCCATCATGATCATATTAGAGCGGGCGCACGCGGCTCCCACCGCCGAGAGGCCTGCTCACTGCCTTCCATCATGATCATATTAGAGCGGGCGCACGCGGCTCCCACCGCCGAGAGGCCTGCTCACTGCCTTCTATCATGATCATATTGGAGCGGGCGCACGCGGCTCCCGCCGCCGAGAGACCTGCTCACTGCCTTCCATCATGATCATATTAGAGCAAGCGCACGCGGCTCCCACCGCCGAGAGACCTGCTCACTGCCTTCCATCATGATCATATTAGAGCGGGCGCACGCGGCTCCCACCGCCGAGAGGCCTGCTCACTGCCTTCCATCATGATCATATTAGAGCGGGCGCACGCGGCTCCCACCGCCGAGAGACCTGCTCACTGCCTTCCATCATGATCATATTAGAGCGAGCGCACGCGGCTCCCACCGCCGAGAGACCTGCTCACTGCCTTCCATCATGATCATATTAGAGCGGGCGCACGCGGCTCCCACCGCCGAGAGACCTGCTCACTGCCTTCCATTATGATCATATTAGAGCGAGCGCACGCGGCTCTTGCCGCCGAAAGGCTTACGCAGACCTGCCCGCTGCCTTCCATCACGCTCATATCAACGAGCTGCAGAAGCCGTTCGCACTGCTATTCCTACTGAACTATTATGAAAGTGAATATCCCGGTTCGAGTGAGCAGTAAAAGTTAAAAACACGTTACAACTACAGTTTATCAGCAGCTATGGGACGGCTCCGCTCGGCGCAGCGCCCACCTCGCTCCCGCAGTCCCGACGCACTGTACAAGTATACACGTACACATTCAACTAAAAGTTATTATTAAAAACTTATTTGATATATTTCTCCCTTTTCCTGCCAAAACCGTAAGGAACCTACATCAAAGTGGAAGCGTGATCGTATTCAATGCCAACGAAACTCCCGCCGTCGACTACAAGCTCTTTTCATGAAACACATACATTTCTTTACAGCCGCCCCTCCCCCCCGCACCGCCCCGCACCCCGCACTAACGTAAGCATCACATGTATGTGGAAGGTATTACGCACATATCTTTATTACATTCCGTATGGAAATTGACGTACAAACACAACATTACGTAGTTACGTGTAAACACGAATAACATATGACGCGAGCAGTGGATATATCTCGCGGAGCGGATTCACGGTGGAACTCAACGGAGCAGAAAAGAGGCAAAGGGACGCGACCAATGATATGGAACGATGACATCCAGCCGGGCGCGCCGGGCCGAACCGGGCCGCACCGGGCCGCACCGGGCCGCACTGGACCCGACCGGGGCGGACAGCGCGCCGGATGCGCCGCGGCCGGTCCCGCGTGTATTGCTATTATTTGATGCTCCTTGAAAGCGGAATATTATGAAATTGTTAACCTCTCACGTTCAACGTTTAACCTGGTTCTATTCGATCTATTAATTTCGCCGCCGGCATCGTAGCGGTTTATTTGACAACATTATTCGGCGCTAGCTTTATATAGTTATTTCCGTTATGTTACCTTTTCCTACATCTCGGTTACGTTTAAAGAGTGTCCCTACTATGCCCTTACTAATTTCAGAACATATATGTAATCATAGACTGCAAATAAATCAATTTCCCGTTTAGATATTGCATAACGTTGTTTAGCGATTACGGACTATCGCTCAAACATCGCGGTATCCGTTCACCGTCTGAGTTAACAAATGCCTGGCACAACATAACACAATGGGCGCGGGGGGGCCCGCGCCTCACGCGGAGTGCTCTCCATCTGTAGCAGTCTTCACACAAGTGGACGAACTTGAAGATGACAGGCTTCGCCGCTGACGAACCTACTTATTTGAACGTAGCTAAATGACATTAAATATGCTATCCTACCATTCATCAACCATTTCGCGGCCCCGCGCCGTGCCGGGCCGCAGTTCAGCGGCAGAGGGCATGGCGACGCACAGGCAAAGCGGAGCGATGGCAAGGTGGCGGTGAATTTATAAATCGCGTGAAGTCTTCAGCTTGTTTGCTGCGATTTGTTTGTAAGCCTCTCCCCCTCCCCCTCCGCGCCCGCGTCCTCTAGGCCCGGCGCACCCCGCACGTCCCGCGGGGGCACAGGTGGCAGGTGGAGGAACAATCGACACACGAGCATCACGCGATGGTAAGCCGCTTACATATGAGGGTGCCGAAGCAAAAGTTAATATTTAAATGTTAACTTTTGCTTCTGTAAACAGAAAAAAGAAATCGTACGAGGCTGGACTGTGATATACTTTGCTCTGACTACAAGTGCCTACGATAACATAATCAATGCAATCAGTCATTCAGCTGACGGCGCCGCGGAGCGCGGCCACCGTGCCCGCACCCGCAGGTCGCAACTGCTCACAGTTCGGTGATACTCTAAGAATTATAAGAATAGCTCTCAAATAAAAGGGAATCATTCATCTTCCGCTTGTCATCCGGAACAAAGTAGCGCGATGGCGGAAAAAGTATAAGGAAAATGTTTTTATTCTCTAACTTAAACTTGGCTTTTAGAAGCTGTTGAGTACTTAGCTACGTGCCCCCTCCGATGACGATACAAGTCACGGGTGAATCATCAGAGTGGAAAATAATGGTACGAAGAACATTAACAGCGTGTGAGGTTCTCCCCAGCGAACAGCAGCAACAGTGAGTTATATGTAGTACCTTAAGGAAAATACGACGCCATTTTTCATCCATGATTACCTGACATTATTCAGAACAGCCGAGTTTAAGAGTCGAGCGCCGCGGATAGACAAAGCTCAAATGTACAAATTCTACCACTTCGGTATTTCCCGCGAGAAATCGACTCAGTCATGACGAAAACGATACGAGTACTACTGTACACAGAGTGAGCAGAATTAGTGTGTAAACCGTCAATTTCAATTAAAACATGAACAAAGTGTCGACAACTTGTAAAGTCGCGCATTAGCAAGTTGTGACATTTACAATTCAATTAGAGCGACACAGCGTGATACGTGGCGCGTCCCAGCGGCGTGCATCTTGTATGAGCGAAGACGCGCGGACTCGTGACAGTCCATTACGTGTATTAGCGACGTCCGTAATCCGCCGGTAATCCGGCTGAAGGGCCCGCGGCCTGACGGCCAAGCCCCGACCCGCACATGCCTCGAGAGAAGATACACGCTGCCGGGAGATGGATCACTAAAGAGATTATCGAGCAGATTATAGAGCAAAAATAAGATCGTGTAATGGGCCGCGCGCCAACCGAACCAATCAATAGGATGCCGATACAGAGCCGCGCGCTGTGCCCGCCACGCGTCTACCACACGCTCGCCACTCATTAAACCTCAGTGAAATTATTGCACGTTTAGATATTTGGCAAAAATTTCTTCCGCCGCGGCTCTGAATATACATTTTCGATGATCGGTATCCACTTCAACCGACGGAGGCTCGATCGAGCTTATTCATTATGCAAAATTAATTAACAAGCTATCATTTAGTAGAGTCGCGGGCGGCGCGCGGTACCGGGCAGGCCGCGCCGGGCACAGGACACAAGTCGGACAATAAATCTCGTCGATTGCAGGAAGGAAGCGTCGCTCAGCTTATGACAAATATAGATTACGTCTCAATCAGTTGATTCGATCTCATAGTAAGAGTAAAGCTAGAACTACATTAGACCGACGCACACGTGTAACACACCTGATTAGTATGTAGAACGACGTTGCGTGACGACGCGTGGCATGTATCTAGTGTAGCTCTATAAGTCTAGTTTCCCCGTAAAATGTATGGAGATCGACGCGTTCAGATCGGCGTGTGTGGCACACATATTAGCAGTGTAGTTCTACCTTAAAGGGAAACCCTGCTGACTCGATTTGGTTTGTAATTAAAATATACTTGAAAGGGACTGAGATGACGGTGCAGCTTAGTGAAGAGGAGGTCGTCTCGAGTTAATAAAAAAGGTGAGGTAGGCGTCAGAGTGAGGAGAGCGTCGGAACGTAGAGCGTGGCGCGGCTTGCATGATACATGAGAGATGATCGTCCTCCCCACGCTGCCCGCACGCCCTCCTGCCTAATTGACGCACACCTCACGACCTACGCACTTCTCGTTCATCTCATTTTCTACAGACTTTAAGATTATTTTTGCTGCTTCATGAATTGTATACTGTTACTATAAATAAAAATATATTGTTACTATAAATAAAAATAAAATGTGCAATGTACTATGTACGACTCTTTCTTTTTCTATAAATGACTGTAACAGTCGCATTTGTTAATCAGAGCCCGTATAATCGTGGATGGAAAACATTTTGAACATATCCTATAGATTCTTCACATCAGTTACAGCTGAAACATTAAACACGCACTCGCCTCTCACCCCCGCCCCCCCGCACCCTGATGGGTCGCGCAAACGAAGGCTCTTTAAGAACGAGGGTTTTTTTTAAATTGATAGATTCGCATTTGACCATTATTTCAGCTGATAGTAAGCGACGATGTGGATGAACACTGAGTTACAACAGTCGCTTTTTTTTCGAAGTCGAATTTATAAAAAAAAAGCCGTCGCTGATGCGCCTCCGCGCACGTTTAAATTATTTACGCCTCGGATGATAAACATAGCATGGTGTATCATAATATAACTGTAGATATATGTGTGAACCTATGGCGGTACAGCAACCATTGTCAATTTATTAGGTACTTTGGTTTACTGGATCGTGTAAATTTAAACTGATGCTCTATCACCTGTACATTGTAGGAGCTAATGCCTGCATCAGCGAATGGGTCCACTACTAGCTGCATTATATCTGCACTTAGAAGAAAATTTGAAGAATACCTTATCTATAACGTACCAACAGCTGAGCTAGTTTTACAGCCCTACAGTAAAATGTTCCATCTATTAGCGCGGGCTGTCAGGTGAGGTTCCCTCTCCGGGCAAATTAGCCGCGCGCCCGCCGTCACGGCTCGGGTGTCTCCCGGCGACTAATTAATTCCGTCACCTGTCCGGCTATTAATGGCTCGAGCCCGAGATATCCAGATTAATTCACATCCCGCTGCAAAGCACTTCGCTCAGCCTAATGAAAACTGAAACCACTATTTGAACATTCATTCGTATTGACAAGGATAGTAGTAGTATCTATCGGTAGCTAGTGAAGTTGTGATTATATTTTAAGAAACGCCGCAGCCAGAGGCCGAAGTGAGATCAAACACTCGCCATCAACGACCGACGTAAACGTTACAAACGTAATTATGTTATTATTTTCATGACAGAGAGAGAGGGCCGCGGGGAGGGGCGGCGCGGCGCGGAGCGAGGGAGCTCTCGGTACCTCACACGACAAAATATCGTTTATTTCCTTCATCCTCTATCGCGTCACGTATGTTTTATCTCGAGTTCATCTGAATACCGTCCTAATCTGAATGTTTTATTCATAAAGTTACTTCCAGCATTTCTTTCGCAAGTAAAACAAAAATAGAGCCGGCTAAGTTATCCGGAGCTTACGGACGTCAACATGGTACGAGCCAAGGGCAACACAAAGTATTCTGTGCAATAAACACTGCTCAGAGCACGTCCCCGACGCCGCCAGACGGCTGCTAGTGGTGTTACATCACGCTGCCAGTGTTGGCGTTACAGATCCGGTTCTGTCATAATAGAGATGCTCGTACGGCGACAAGAGTGTGCGTGCTGCGGGCCGTCTCACGAAACGCACGACTCCGCCACATGCCGCCGCACGCGGCCGGCTGCGGGCGGCAGCGATGCCAACTTGGCGTGCACAATGCGCCCGCTCTTAATGGCCCCGTTACCTACTACGACAGCATTAAACTTTATGTCCAACGAGTCCACGACAAGTTACTATAACGATGGCGCCCTCACTTACATAGTAGCTGAACGTTGGTAAGCGGATGCTGCTCAACCATTACACACTTTCGATGATCATGTTTCAATAACTGGAAACGTAACACGTAATAACACATATTCTATAGAATCGATCGTATTCTTTTAGTTATCGCGTAACGTTTCCAATAAGGTAGATCACCCCTGAGCATTGCTGTCACAAGTGGGTGTATCGTCACATAGCTAATGTCAGCCGGCGACACTACATCCCGTTAAACGATATTTTTATGGAAATTTCACCGAAGCTACTTGGAACTATGTGATTGTTTATCTTGATAGTTAGTAGCCTCTCTGAGCTCTCGGTATGTTTGTATAGATGATGATGAAGCAAATAACTCACTATCGATCTACTTATACATGTACATACATTTTCATGGTTGTAATGATAGTTTCAGCGAGCGTCAACCAGCAGCTGCCCGGCGACGTGTGCACGTGGCCATTGTGTTGATGTCGTAGCTGTACATCACGCCACACGTGCTGCTCGGCCACAGCGCAATCTATTCCGAGCGCGGGGAGCGCGCGCGGGGTGCCACCGCGAGCGGGGGGGGGGGAGGGCTCGACCACAATACCGTTCCGAGGGATGATTATTTTGCTGTGCGACCTATTGACCCCTGCCGCGACTCCTCTAACTGTCGCTTCCCAACAGTTTCAATTTAAAACTTTACAGTATTACAACGCTTAAAGTTAATGAAATCTGTCAGTTTGTCGCGGCTTCACCACTTAGATTAATGTCGTCAAAACTTTTATCTCGTTAAATGACAATATGAAGCTTACAGCCGACTTGTGCTACGATGACAATCTATGACGATGAAAGACATATGATATTACAGTAACGAACGATCTGAGAAGAATCGCTTCCTCATGGCGCACATGTCCGAGCTCATGTTCTGAAGCATCAAAGAGCCAGGTGCCTCAACACCGATTGACATCACCTCCGGCAGTCGCACCGCTGCTGCGCACTCTCGGAGGAGCACACACAGCTAACGTAAGTTCGACCGAAATTGATTTTAACAGAACTGTAACCAGGTACCCCATGAGATTTAGATTTTATGCGATGGTACAAGAAGTATCACTTATAGATATGAATAAAGCCAAGTTTACTTGCTGTGTGTATGTGTCATGTCGTGAAGTTCGCGGTGGTTCTCACGCAATTGGCTTTAAAACTCGTTGATGTTGATTGGTATATTCTGCGCCACGTTGTGATACTTACTTAGAAGTACAATAAAGTCTTAAAAAAAAAATATATATATATATATTCCACAACTATCACACAACGCTGTCTAGTCTCAAGCTAAGCAGACCTTGTTTTATGAGTACTAGACAACTGATAAGTATGTTACTTATATATTTCTAAATACATACATATTATAGATAAATTACACCCAGACACAGAGCAAATAATCGTGCTCATCACACAAATATTTGTCCTGGGAGGGAATCGAACCCACTACCTCCGAAATAGCAATCAGGCCTACTAACCACTAGACCAACCAAACCTGTCAATATGTGCGAACCGGGTATTATATTTTATATTTCATACGGGATCCCACGTAACGATACAGCGCGCACCAGTGATGACGTGACGGGCTGCCAGGCGGCTGTCACTGACTCATAACAATTACCCTTTCCATGCTTCGCTACAACGTAAGGCGGAAGATAAACAAAACAGCTGAAATTAAAACTTTAGTAAGTGTGTTCCTACTTCCACTCGGACAACGGAAATGAAGGGAAAACCAGTGTAACAGTTGTAGTCTGGTGGGTCGCTGGCTAGGGGGGGGCTTGCGGGTAAGAATACGACCGGGTATTTCCTTGTGAAGCATTTTATTTATCCTTTTTTCGAAGTTGGGTTTTTGTTATTTAAAATTATCTGTCCTTTTGTTTTTTTTTTCTTTTTAGGGTTTTGCGGCCGTACGGTAAAAATCCTATTGTTAAGCCTCCGCTGTCCGTCTATCTGTCATAGAACTATATCTTTAAAACTATAATGAGAAGAAATGTACATTTTCATTTTTACCTTCAACTGAACATTTTAAAGACCTTCGCAATACATTAGCAACAAATCTTTAGAGTTAGTGTTCTATCTGGCTCTGAGTAAAACATATTACTCTACTTTATAAGACAGTCACATTATTTACTCGGAGCTATGCGGCGCTATGGAGACGCGACTGTCGTGTCTCTGAAACCGTTGCGTCAGACGAGGCTCTGTGTACCACACACACATGCCTACTGTGTGTATGTTGCTACAAACTTCCAACTTAATTGAAGTTCATCACACAGACCTCGCGAGGACACAGAGAACTAGTTCAATAGCTGTCAGGAAGCGAACATCAAACCGAACCGCGCTGTTGTACCGCGAACTACGCCAACTCAACTAACTTTGTTCTAGAATTACCAACTTTTATCAGCAGTGGTGGGTAAGTAGTCGCGAAATTCCCGGATAGTAAATTAAGTTACCGAATTAAAGCTCAGAGTGTTTTCAGTTCTCAAACAATCGTCGTGACGTTTGGAGAGTCGTGATATACCTACAGATGCCTATCTTAAAAATCATTACAGTATGCCAATTTGCAAAGTATTTATGAATATGCTTTGTTGAGAAAAATGGAAAGTAAATATATAAAGGTAAATATTTCAATATAATGTTTGATTGTTTAACATTGTGTCGTTGGCTGTCTGTTCTTATATTATGGAGTCCACGTAGCCTCTCTGTACCTCCGCGCTCCATGGCTACAACACGGCCCGGAGCCACAATTCACAGAGCCCGCTATAATAAACAATACAATTAGACGCGGAGATGATTTATCTGTTCGCCGTCAGAGGGCGCCCGGGGCGACGCGTGCGGCAATTACCTGTCTACCTGGACTAGCTCGACACGGCAACGTGCAGTTGGCTGTGAGAGCAATCAATCTGAGTACAGAATGTCCAGTCTTAGCAATTTCTCACCCCACGACTAACTTTTTCTCTAGTGTTTTAACTACTTATTAGCGACTTCCAGCTGATCAGTTAATGACATGATGGCTTTTTGCTGTGAGCTGTCTTATTTAGAATGATTTTTGACTTTTAGTTCAATCACTCTATGCTGGAACTTCAGTGTGAAAATGTTGAGCGGCTCTGGTGAGTGCGGAGTGTGTGGGGTGTGCATTGCCACAGACTGATACCGTTGAACTAATTAGATGGCGGAGAAGTCACTTCTGCTGAGCAATAATACAAACCAGCAACTATAAGCCTCACTGGCTACGAGCGTGCCTCACGTGTCTATAAGCGCGCCTCACGTGTCTACGAGCGCGCCTCATGTGACTACGAAAGTGCGCCTTACTAACTACGAGCGCACCTCACGTGGCTATGAGCGCGCCTCATGTGACTACGAGTGTGCGCCTCACTGGCGACGAGCGCGCCTCACGTGACTACGAGTGCGCTTCATGTGACTACGAGGGTTCACCTCACTGGCTACGAGCGCGCTTCACGTGGCCACGAGCGCGCCTCTTTTGACTATGAGAAGGCGCCTCACAGGCTACGAGCGCGGTTCAAGTGGTAACGAGCGCGCCTCATGTGACTATGAGAGTGCGCCTCACGTAGCTACTAGAGTGCCTCACGTGGCCACAAGCGCGTTTTATTGACATGTGTGTTCGACCGTGCCTCACGTGCCTTATATGGCTTTAAACGCGGCTCACATGACTAGGAGCGAGCTTCAAGCGCGGCCCACGCAGCTATAATAGAATTGTTCGCGCCT
Source organism: Mythimna vitellina (assembly GCA_949316375.1). Taxonomy (NCBI): domain Eukaryota; kingdom Metazoa; phylum Arthropoda; class Insecta; order Lepidoptera; family Noctuidae; genus Mythimna; species Mythimna vitellina. The sequence goes on from OX438686.1 coordinate 401,893, forward strand.
CGAAACAGATAATCGTCAGTAATTGAGTGTAGTGTTTCCAAAATGCATCGAAATGTTAATCATGACGAGATCCGTCTTCTTTATACCTCATCTGTTTTTGGAAACTTTACCAATTTTTTTTTATTTTAATACACAAAACTGATGTACAATCACTAATAAAGAAATAAATCAGATATATAACACAATATATCTGATCGACAAATTTTTTGATGATTGAATCAAAAATTCACATTTAGTAGCTATGCACATATATTAAAAAAAAATGGAGCATCTAACTTTATGGAGGCACTCAACGTTTATTTATTTATTTATAGCATTCAACGTTTATTCCATGCAGTAATGTGCAGCAAACAAAGTGTAATCTTTACATATTTGTCAACTTTGACTGGCCTGTTGGTCTAGTGGTTAGTGACCCTGACTGCTGTGCTGAAGGTCATGGGTTCAATTCCCAACCAGGACAAACGTTTGTCTGATGAGCACGATCGTTTGTTCTGTATCTGAGTGTAATTTATCTATAATACGTATGTATTTAGAAATATATAAGTATGTTTATCAGTTGTCTAGTACTGATAACGTAAGCTTTGCTTAGCTTGGGACTAGACGGCGTTGTGTGATAGTTGTGGAATATTATTATTATTTGTATAACTTAATCGTGACGATTTGAGCCCATTATCAGAATTTGTCTTCAATCTAGCAATTAATAACACGCAGCGTTAAACTTTTATGGTTAATAATATACAATGACACATCACAGGCAACGGTAACTTGAAAGCATATGCAGAGAAGTTTCCAACGAAAATATGAATAATTTATTTTAATGGACGCGTTGAGAGCGAGTGACCGCAGCCGCCCCGTAGTCGCCCCACAGCTACCACGCAGGAAACACGTCACCGCCACGCAGCCTCCACGCCATCGCCACGCAGCTTACGTAACCGCAGAAATGCACCAACTACGGAAACCGTGGCACACACTATAGGTAACTAGGAGCAGAAGAACCACTACGCTACGAGCTGCTACGACACACTCGTAGCACCCGCTACGGCGTAGCCGTCGTAGCCGATTCATAGCGCACACGGTATCAGTTGATCCTCTGCATTATGTCTACGCTTTACACAAATTTTCGCAAACAGTTGAGCAGTTGGCGCGGCCTGAGCAAACAGCAAACATACGGAGTGGAGGGGGGGGGGGGGGAGGGAGGGCGGTGGTGCGATGTTATTGTAAGAACTTAAATGAAGCGCTGAGCGGTGGACTCAGGTGGACGATGCGAGTACCTGCACGTGGGACCCGCGACCCTCGGCCGGCGGTCGCTATGTCTCCTTCGTCCCGCCGCCTTCATATTTACATATGAGACTCACATTCTTAACCACACAGAACACACATCGAGATTCAAAGATTGTTCAATATATTTTTAGCTATTTTATTTTAGGACTGTACCACCGACCGCTTTGAAAATAAATGGACATATCAATCTAAAACCTGTGCCGCTCTGTGCGTGGCGCACAAGTCAAAGTTTACAGTGTGCCGCAGTGTCACGTCACTGTCGAACTTTTTTCCTGTAGGTGTTAGTATTTATGGAAATACCAGCTTCTGCCAGCGGCTGCGCCTGTGTACAAAAGTAGAAAATTATACCAAGGACACATACTCCATTGTTAAAAAATATCCTTCATGTTATTCCCGAGTAGTCTAACCACTGGTAAATTTCATCGAAATTTGTTCAACCGTTTGAGCGTGAAAAATTAACAAACATACACATACATACAAAGTATTATGCTATAAATATAGTGTGATAAGGCTGAAGAACACAAACGTGCAAACACCGTACGTGCATCTGATCGCAATATGTCCCACAGTGACAAAAAGCGCAAAGAGGCGCGCGACGCTCACAAGAATTCAGTAGAGCAATTGAAGCGACGATTCGCTTCGTCAACTCCTTATCTGCCGGAACGGCGACATCGATCGCCTCCGATATGTGTCAGTACGTACTACAGGACAAGGTCGCAAGCATCCGACGATGTCACGTGAGAACACAGCGCGAGGGGGCTGATCACATTACGCGAACAGGTTCTGTAGCACCACGTACAGAATGGAACACTTCTTTCACGATGTCCTGTCCTGCGAGACACGGCGCCGCAGGAGATACTCCCTCGCCAGACTAGTATACACTAAATGGCTTGATTTAGGCATTTCTATCAATACATTGTATAGAATCGAGAAAGTGTGTACAAGGCTTGAAATTTATCTATATATACAAAAGTGTCGATGCTTTGACTTTGTAATAAGGCAATTTACCTTAATATTAAGGAGCAATCCGCAGCTGGCGGCATGTGAGCCGCTCTCAGCCAGCAGTAACACGTCGAGCGGCATCGCTCGGGTTATAAACGAACGCACAAACATCCTGTTTGCGCGCGTTCTCGAAGTCACGCGCGAACATGTTTGTTGGCTCAATCAAGTTGCGCTACTTCCTATGTTATAACTTATGGGGTCACGGCTGATCATAAATCAAACAGAATGGGAGCAGAGGTCGTATTCATGAACATGACCCAGGTCAATAATCTGTAGCAGAACATACTCAGAGCCGAGCGTGAGGCATGAGTGGTGACCACAACACTGCGGCTCCGCTACTGCGCGCCCAGAGATCACTCCATTCAGTTCCTTCAGACTCGAATGCATCTAAACAAAGCAATGCGAATGTTAATTAATCGCTCGAGTGCCGAGCGGTCGACAGAGCCTTGTGAGCGGGCAGTGTGGTACGGTGTGCAGTGGCGTGGAGCGGAGCGGTGCAGCGCAACATCGGTACTGTGACGGCGCGATATCGACGCGGCGTCGGCGCGACATCGGCCCGGCAAGCTCTGATCGCCGCCACAACTTTCAGATATGCTAAACTAATCTCCGACAACTGATACCGATATTCCGACTTCCAATCGGTAAATTGATTTAGCCGTGCTCCGGACCGCAGCGCTGTCCCCCGCCCCGCCGCTCCGCCGCCCCGCCAACGTCCGCTATAGCCTTAACATATTATTCAGATATTTACTTTAAGTATGAGTATACTGTTCTGTTGGTTTTTGTAAGCTTAAATTCTATACTTAACCGAAAATCAAATGAAACACATTTTTGATTTTGTACAATTTATGAATCCACCTTGTCATAGTTCAACTCGTGAGGGACTGTTGGCCTTGACCAATTTTTGACTGCACATCTAGACATGGCACGGAAGCGCGGCTGCCGGATGCGCGAAGCATAAGAGCGACACCAGCTACCATATTACACGAACAGCTACCATATACTTCAACTTCACTTTCAACCGAAAAAAAAATCAAAATCTGTTTAACTTACACACTGTCTTGCAATTTTGCATATCAAGTAAGACTTCTTTTTGAATACCAAATCTCAAATTTTTCTAAAAAAAAAAGCCTTTTGCTTTTTACGAGACCATTTTTTTTGTGAAATCATCAAATGGCTTTTCCCGCTACAGGGTGGAACGAGAGGGCAAGTCAGTCTGTTACTGATTATAACCCACCTGTGTTCTTCAGTTGTCTTTTTAGGGTTCCGTACCTCAAAAGAAAAAAACGTAACCCTTATAGGATCACTTTGTTAGGGTTCCGTACCTCAAAAGGTAAAACGGAACCCTTATAAGATCACATTGTTGTCCGCCCGTCCGTCTGTCTGTCTGTCAAGACCATTAATCTCGGAAACGCGTGGAGATATCGATTCAAAATTAAAACCATATACTAAGATCTGCGGTCCCTTGAAGCTGTGAAAAAATCAAACTCCTAAGTTAGTAAACGTCTAAGATAACGAAAACAAAATAATACGGCCTTTTATGTCGTAAAAATTTTATCTTTCGATACTCTCAAAGAAATCAAAATTCATAAGATACTTCCCGTTGACCCAGAATCCTAAAATTTGGCATAAAGCATTACATTATAGCACAGGTATATAATTTGTTGTTACGTCACAAAAAAAAAACTTTTTTTACGATTCCAAAAATCTTCGAGACTCCATTCGGGAATTGAACTATTCACATAGTCGTATGTAGGTAAGTTTGTACGGAAACCTCAGTGCGCGAGTCCGACTCGCACTTGCCCAGTTTTTATTATGGACAGGCTCGCGTTTGACCACTATCTCACCTGATAGTAAGCGATATTAGGCCACGATCACTTTTTCAAACGTTCCCCTGAGTATCGGCATTGATAGAGCCTACAGTTTGGCTGACATCTCTTTGAAACGCGCGTGGAACATAACGTACCGTCATCGATTCGGAGTTGGTATCTACCGGACAGCCGGACGGCGAGCTACCCATCGCGTGTCATTTGCAAACCTGCGCCTACATTGGCCGGAAACCACTTTGCGACTCGCGATGCCCAGCTTATGTCCTTCAGTAGCGGCCGGGGCTTGAGAATGTCCGCTTCCTCTCGGTGGCAGCCACCTCCTTCGCTCGCTTTACTGCTTCGCATAAGAGGCTACCGCTTCCCATTGCCGATCACCTCCACCAGGACAAGGCAGTGCTCCGCCCAAGCGGCGCAGATTTTCACTGTATCCGTGTCCTTCGGGCGATTTTACAAAACAAAGACGATTTTTCAATATGTTTTTCCTTATTGACTAACACATAAACTCACAAGCTCAAGACATCCAGACCAGGAACAAGTATTCGTTCCGTGCGGTCATCCAACCCGGAATAAAGTTAGATCTCACTCCTCTTATAAGCGAAGCAACAACAACAACTATCTACTTATTGATTATTTACCACTTATTAACATATATATATATATGTAATTATTTACCTTACACTAACAACTAAATAAATAAACAAATTTTCCATCGTAATCTCAATAAGGTTCAGTTGAAAACCAGCGTCAGACAACTACCACGTAGTTGTGGTAGGTTTTGCTAAACTGGACCTATTTGGCGCAGCCGTGAGACACACAATGTTAGTTTTCTTTTTTTAATCTTAAGTGTCTACAGGTTGGTTCCTGGGAGATGGATAGATGTGTGTCGTGAATGTCTAAGGTTTTGTGAGAAGATGGATAAAAAATAAGTTAACATTGATCATTTGTTTTGAGGGATAAAGTGTATGTATTTTTATTTCTAAATTATATGTTAGTTTTTTTTCTTCTTCTTCAATGTGTATGGATTTGTTATTAGGGTATTATTGTTTTTATTAAATTTATTTTTTTAGTTTGTAAGTTTCTACTGTACAACGCCTTGGACATCCTCTGTAACGTTGTACAAGTACTTGTAAATAAATAAATAAATTGTATGTATCGATGTTTGCCAAATAAAATATTTTTTCTTTCTTTGTTTCTTTTCGAAGCCGTTATAGAGAATTTGGCCTTCTTTCACATTTATAATATGTTTTTGGTGGGACCAGAGGGTCCCCCGTCGCCAGGTGACCAGGTCCCGCGTCCCGTCGGACACTCATCTGAATAAAGCTCGCATAAATCTGGCGTCAGATTATCTCTCCACATACATTATTAGCATCGGCTGCACTAACATCATTCACCGCCAGGGCGGCATGTATTCCCATAATGATATTTCATATTTACATTTATATTATGCGGTAAATAGGCTTTTTACATTCATGAGCGGTCGAGTGTGAGATCGTTATATTGTTTACTGAGTAACAATATGTTCCGAGGGAAGCGAGCGCCGTTCACATCTCCCGCCGACTAGACGACCTGTTTATACGAACAGAAGAATGCCAAAATAGTAAAATAACGATGTCGGGCGACTGAGTGCACGGGCAGGTGTCAATATAGGTTTTAATGCTCAAGTGGAACATTACAAGAGGATGTAGAAAGCCCTCCGTTGTACAGGGTTACCAGTAACTTGACTGGTTCCCAGGAGGACAAGTTAGTGTGACCGATTTGCAACAACTATAAAACTAAAATAAATAAAATTAAAGTAAGCCGAGGAAGCAAACTTTGTTTTTTTTTAAACTTCCGAATTCGTTACTAAACATCATTTTACTTTCATATTCATATTCATTCATATATTAACTTCTACAACGTAAGTTAACAACAAGCTGCATCACTGTAGACTCTGCCAGACCACAGCAACATACCCGTAGGTATTTAAATTAATCATATATATATAAATTATAAAGTAGCAATTAAATATTAAACTTTATACATTTGTACATGCAATCTAGAAAATTAAACTATTCATTAAAATTAGATATAAGTAATATTAAAAAAAAAACGATTCTTATTAGCTAACTAGCTGACTCGACAAACGATATTCTACCACATGAATTATCAAAGAAAAAATAATAGTAATAGGTAAAAAATAGCCCACGACCGCGACCTAATCTCAGACCTAACAAATTTGGCGTCGAGTCGACAAAGAAGTTTCTGCGACTCGTCTTCGACAGGCGGTGGAATTTCGAAGAGCACCTCTGACGTCTAGCTCCCAAACTAGAATGGACTAGGGCTGCTTTCAAGCGGCTCCTGCCTGACCTAGGGGATCCAGAAGCATCCTGTCAAGTCAAAGTCAAAAGTTTTTTATTTCACATAGGCCTACATGGGCACTTATAAAACGTCAGAAGCTAGTGCACGGTTCCAAATTAGTCATTTCCTATGGAGAAAAACCGGCAAGAAACTCCATGGTTAAGGTACCAGAAGGTCATGGCCATCAGGATGGTGCGGTATACTGCACAGTCTCCCGCGAAGCGGTGAGCCTCCTTGCCGGCCTGCCGCCTTACCTTCATTATAACGCAGGTCCTCACCAAACATGGTAAGTTTGGGAAATTCCTGCGCCGGATTCGTGCGCAAAAACGCCCGCATATCACCATTGTGTGGACCGCCCGGAGGATAATGAAGCATTTTACGACGTGAATAGGCATGCCCTCGCCTCCTTCTGTGAAGTAGTAATGCTGGCGAAGGAAGCGGCCGCACGCGTGAGGGAACAAATTACCTCGCGCCTCAGCCGCCGGAATCCCGATCATGATTTCCAGCCACTGGTAGTGTGAAAGCGAAACCCGGGGCCCTGGGACTAAGGCAACGAAGGAACAGGAGTGGGTTTTTAGTCAGTAAAAAACGCTATCTCCCGCTCCGCCCAAGAGCGCGTTTTGTCATAAGATGATTTTCCCACCCAATAAAAAAAAAAAACATGATTTCCAGCCACCGTAGGCGTGATCTTATAACTCGCCGTCCGATAACTATTCTTCTTCTTCTTTGCCTTATCTCTTCATTCGGCTCTCCTCGTCTTTCCGTTTCAGTTCTTTCATTTTCATTTAAGTTCCAGTTCATTCAAGCTCATTCCAATTCTTTGGATGCGGTTGTCCACTACGTAGATAGGGGGCGTCCTCTGCCTTTTCTCCTTAACGGGATCGGTAAGGCCTTCTTTACTGAGTACTCGTCATCTCTTCGTCGATACATATACTTCTCTCTAACATCTTATCTTATATGGGTTCAACTTCGAAGGAGCCTCGGATGAATTCTTTGCGTACCTTATCAAACCTCGTTACGCCAGCCGACCATGACAACATTTCCATTTCATTGACGTTCAGTTTGTTTTCATCGCCCAGCATTCAATGCCATATAGCATGGCGGGTCTGATAGCCGTTTTGTAGACTTCAGTTTTATTGGCATAGTGCTGTCACAGAGTACTCCTGTTACGATTCTCCATCTTAACCTTGCGGTATTGACTGTATGAGCTAAGCCTATTCCCAACTACATTGAAAAACTTGGATAGTTTCCAAACTAAAAAAAAGCCTATAAATATACACAAAAAAAAAATCGGACCGATTTTTTGATAACAAACACTGTGACACGAGATTTTTATATACTAATTAGTTAATAGTAAAGATTAAAAACATTATATTTTAACATGATCATCATTTCAGCCGAAAGACGACCACTGCTGGACATGGGCTTCCCCAAGTGTCGCCACAACGCATCCAACGGGTTTCCGCGAACCTCACTAGGTCATCGGTCCACATTGTGAGAGGCATTCCACCACTGCGTCTTCCGGTATGCGGTCGCCACTCCTGAACTTTTCAGTCCGTCGACCATGGTCTGTTCTGTGAGCAATGTGCCCTGCCCACTGCCACTTTAGTTTGGTGATTCTTTAGGCTATGTGAGTAACAGCGTGGGCTTTCTCGTGGACTTATTTATTGCACATTGGTCACACTACCACGTCCTCCTGGAAATGCTTCGAGTTACCAATAGAACCAGAGGTAGATACAGCGTAGTCGCTGTTCCTGTTAGTTCAATATGAAACAACGAAGAAATGCGCGCTCATACTGCAGCTGACACAGATTGGCTGCAGGTGAGAGGCGCGAGTGCGAGCCGTTTATATCTAATTTTTTTTTAATTCCATGAGGATTTCATTGTTTTAACTTTGTATTAATAGAAGTGGGGACGTAGTTTCCCAATTAGGTATTATGTTAAACGCCGAAACTTTGTGGAGCGGACGAGTAAATGTAGATTATCCCCATTCAAGCTTTAGAAAAGTTTTCCTGTCCAGGGAGATAAACAATAATGGAACGAAAGGGAAAATTACCGAGTATTGTGTTGTATTGTGCGGCGCCGTGCCGGGGCCGCCAGCCGCGCAGTCCGGCGCACGCCTCGCGGCGCTAATTACATTATCAAGTTTAATTGTGGTAACAAAACGCTCTCATTTTTTGCTAGTAGTTTAACTCAGATTATTAACCGATAGTTACACACTAAATGCTAATGTTGCCACAGGTATATGAGATTCATGTGGTCCACCCGGAGGACACGTTGGAGCATACGGTAGAGGTGTGCCCCGCCTGGGCAGAGCACCACTCGTGGGCCACTTGGCGGCAGTGATCTCTCGCGCCGGGCCTTGGTACAGGCCATGGTCCGGAGCGAGGAGGAGTGGCAGGCGGTCGCTTCCTTCTGCGAAGCGGTAATGCTAGCAAAAGAGACTGCCGCTCGCGCAAGGCAATGGCACTCGCGTCCCAGCCGCCGGGATTCTGGTCCCGATTTTCGGCCACCGCAGGCGCGGGCTTGCGGACGGCGAGCAATGGGTAGCTCGCCATCCGACCATCCGGTAACCGTCCGGACCGAGCCCAAGTCGTTGACAGCGCGTAGCGCGCCTCAGGAAGATGTCAGCAACCGTAAGGGCCCATCAGGGTCAAAGCTTACTGAGGCCATGGGTGATGCGAAAGAGAACCCCGCGGCCCCGGAAAAAAGGCAAAGAATGAACAGTAGTGGGGTTTTAGTCAGTAAAAGTCTGACACAAAAGGGTGCGAGATATTTATTTATTATCTATATGTATTATTTATACATATTTTATATGTTTTTAAATATTTCTTAAAACACATATTAAAAAAAAAATTAAAAATGTAAAAAAAATGTAGCCCACCGGCATCGGGAACAAGGTCCAAGCTGCCGGTGGTCAGGGCTCCTGAGAGAGGAATCTAACGATGCGCGCCGTGTCCAAGAGTATTGCTTTCTGGATCAGGCCCTTGATCCAGCTGCCTAACGAGAGCCTCCTCAGATGTTGTTCGAGGCTCATGACTATTAAGCCATTGGCCGTTACGACTATCGGCACAATGATTGCTCTATCCACTTCCCACATGTCGACGACCTCGCGAGCTAAGTCAAGATATTTAGTTTGCTTATCTTTCTCAGCTTTCACGAGGTTCTCGTCATGAGGGACCGCTATATCAACAATCATTGTGCGACGCTCTAGTCGATCTACCACCACTATATTAGGTTTATTGGCAAATTATATTTATTATTATCATTGTGCGTACAGCTAAGGAGTGGAATTCTTTGCCGGAATCTGTGTTTCCTGATGACTACAACCCGGGAATCTTTAAGTCTTCTAATAAGTCCAAACACGGCTAGGACACATTGTTTTTTTTTTAATTTATTCTTGATAAGTTCGCGCTTGACCGCTATCTCACCTGATGGAAAGTGAAGATGCGGTCGACGATGGATTATTACGATTATTATATATGATTTATTATGGAGTTCCGGTACCTACCTTCCATCTGCATCATCAGATCATTTCCATGTACCTTCTACCGCTTTTCATTCAGTCAGTCATCGTTTACACGTATCAACTGAGCAATTCTACTTGTTATGACAATTCCATTATGATCCTGTGAAGAGTTCCGTTAAATATCACCGAAGTTCAACATCAGACAATGGCAATATTATTTTCTTTGGGGACAATTCGAAAGTAAACTTTAAAAAAATACATATCTATCATTATACTATGCTACACTAATAAATTAATTATTGTGAAATCGGAAATCGAATATCGGAATAAAGTTGATGATCAGAAACTCTATCCTTTTTTTTAAATGATCACTAGTGCTTGACTGCAATTCCACCTGATACCAAGTGTGAGGCAATCGTTGATGTTAATTAATGGCCTATTCACTCTAGCCTTGAAGACACCTAAATTATAAACGATGGGAAGACCGCAGCAGGCGAATTGTTCTAGTGCTTTGATGTACGCGGTATAAATGACGGGGCAAAACGTTTAGTCCGGACCGTAGAGGAGCCACGGTCAACAATGTAAAGATGGACACTCGCCGTACGTAGCATAGAGAGTAAATAGGTTGACGTTCCTGTACGTTTGAAGGACGCCACGGAAAAAGCCTTTTTCATTCGGCTTAAGCCCACGTCACACTTGGAGTGACAGCAGTTCTGGAATATCGCCAGTGCGTGTCCCGAGAACCCTCTAAGTCATATTTATTGTTACGGCCGTGATCCTGTGAGTATATTTTGGGTCTTTTCAGTTTCTCCTTGAAGCTTTTGAGTTCTGATTTCTGACTAGAGCGGATATTGCTGCAGGTCCGGTTCTTTTAGCTGGCCAGAGATCAGGAACGCTAATGTGATGAGACGTCCTGGTGTGTGCCGTACGTGAACTTTGGTCCTTGGTTACGGCCTGTATGCTGAACTGCCGTCGTTGGTATTCTTTGTTCCAGAACCGATAGGCCGTAACCCGTAGTGCACACTCGGCGTTGTGGTGACAGACAGCGCATCCTCACCGATCTCAAGCAGTTTTGTTCCGCTAACTAGAACTAATTTGTACTAACTAACGCTAATTAACTCGTTAGGGAATAGAGCTAATAGCTAGCTTGGTAAATGATTGATCTGAAATGACTTGTATCCTGAGAGAGAGTGTAGGCTATGGCCTATAATTTAAAGTGTATTTCTGTTAACGGCTTAATCTATTTTTTACCTAGGGGTGATTTTTTTTATGTGGGTAAATCATCTTATGACAAATTCCCCTCTTGGGCGGAGCGACAGATTGTGCCAGACTTTTAGTGTCTAAAAACCCACTCCTTCCCGCCGTCGACGACTTGGGCTCGGTCCGGACGGTTACCAGACGGTCGGACGGCGAGCCACCCATTGTTCGCCGTCCGCAAGCCCGCGCCTACGGTGGCCGGAAATCGGGATCGGAATCCCGGCGGAGGTTGGGGCATGAGGACCGTTGCCTCATGCGATCGGCCGCCTCCTTTGTTAGCATTACCGCTTCGCAGATCGAGGCGACCGCCTGCCTCTCCTCCTCGCTTCTGACTATGGCCTGTACCAAGGCCCGGCGCGAGAGATCGCCGCCGCCAATCGCCTCCACGAGGACACGGCGTTGCTCTGCCCAAGCGGGGCACACCTCCACCGTGCCCTCTGGGCGGTCCACACAGAGGCGACACCCGGGCGTCGCTTCCGCCCGAATCCGGTGCAGGAACTTCCCAAACTTACCGTGCTCGGTGAGAACCTTCGTCATGCGGAAGGTGAGGACGCCGTGAGGTCTTTCCAACCACGCCTCAAAGAGGGGACTTACTGCCTTAATTATGGCGTGCTCATACCTAGGGTGTCGACCAGGAATTGGTTCTTACCAGACGAGCGGACTACTTGCTACCCATTACCTACGGTTGAGCTGAAGTTACCAACGGAGTTTCACCTCACGAATCCTGCACGAGTGACCCTGAGTTTGTATGTTATGTTCTCATGCTTATTTCTATAGCACTCCTCACGAGGTGAACTAGATGGGGAGCTATATTGTTTATGAGTTATTATTATTATTATTATAACCCTTTTAATAGGTCTTTACCTATGAAATTGCCGTTTTTTAAAACGGGTTGCATTGAAGTGTTATATCTTTGGATTGACTTGGAAATATAAGTTCAAATAAACTTTATATTAAAGGTGCGTTAATCTTTTTCGAATTAAAATTATTCGAAATAAGGTATTATTTGGTTTCATAGTGTGTAGGATTTTCTGTAATAACGTATTTATAACCATTTTTATATGAAATCTAAGAAGACTAGCATTATTTTGTAATATGAGTTCTACCGTGGAAACAATGTGTCTCAAGCGGTATGCAATGTTGATGGTGTATACAGACTTAAAACTACTAATGTATGGGATGTCTATTTTTGTTTCAATCACTCTCGTGGTAAGTTTTATTTCACGAATAACTTTTCTTCTCAGGGCGGCTACAAAACAAAATTTCTAAAACGGAAGCTATTTAAACTAAGAACACAGACTTCTTTTCTTAGAAAAAAAGTCGTTGGTATACGCCATTGATATCGCTTGCTCTTTAAAATGCATAGTTTCTATGTTGGAACTCTTAATATGAATAAAACTGGGCAAGTGCGAATCGGACTCGCGCGCTGCGGGTTCCGTACAATCTTACCTATGAAAACAATTCAATTCCCGTATTGAGAGAGAGAGAGATCTTTGACTACTACAAATTTACAGTTTTCAGATTTTTTTCTATACTTGTGCCTTGACCTTGCTTCATGTCAAATTTCAGGATTCTAGGTCAACGAGAAGTACCCTATGAATTTTGATTCCCTTGAGAGTGTCGAAATACACGTTTTCGACATAAACGGTCGTATCTTTTTTTTTCTTTAACTGATTTTTCACAGCTTTAAGGGACCGCAGACTTCAGTATATGGTTTTAATTTCAACTCGATACCTTTACGCGTTCTCGAGATAAATGGTTTTGACAGACAGACCGACGGACAGACAGACACACAGTCTCAGATTGCTTTTTTTTCCTTTTCAGTAATTTTAACGTATGTCTGGCAATTTGAGTATACTCTGCGGCCTACCCAAATGTCCTTTCCTTGGTATTATTCGTCAAGTCATCGAGCTCCTTAGTAGTCCTGGGTTGAGCTTTACGAATACTGACAAATGCTTGCACTGACAGGACAGGTCCACTGAAATCTGTATGGTTCTTTCTTCAAAAGACCATCTCAAACAAATCTGCATTGTTCTCATGTGATTTGACCATTACATATTAACTGTATGGACTTTAAAAGAGACTTTGACCCCTGAGTTTGTTTCGATGTTTCTTCTCAGGGTAGTCAGCTAGGAAACAGCGGCCTCATCTAGTTTAAAATGAAGAAAAAAATTGACGTGTAAAAGTGTTTTTTAAACCTACTTACAAAATAAATATCATTTATCATCAGGGTTCCGTTTTTCCTTTTGAGGTACGGAACCCTAAAAACGTTTTTTTTTTTATTAGCTTTATGGTTATGAGTACTGCGATATTATTAAAGAAAATACAAAACACAAAAAAAAACAATAAACACCTAATTTCGAAAAAGAATGATGTAGCACTAGATAATATAAACTTTATTGGAATTTATAATTACAAGTCAATCGAAAGATACACCTCAAAGTAATCTGTTTTAAAAAACGGCAAATTCATAGGTAAAGACCTATTATTTGGAATTTAGGTACCCACAGAATGTTTAATTTATAATTAAGTACTTGTTTAACTATTTTTTTTCTAGTTTATCATATATTCAATTTGAATATAAGATGATTAAGAGTCGGGTAGGTAATCGGTAAAAAATATGTGCATCTTTGACCCCTAGTGAAAATGGTAAAATCATTTCAATTTGTCTGTAATACCAAATCTATGTGTATGCGTTGTTACAACATCTACCTATTACTACTGCGACCACGTCTTATTTGTATGTTTTTAGAATGTCTACAAATTATATCACTTTTACCAATGATTAGAAAAGTTCAAATGCAATGTGTTATACACGAGACCTCTGATTTGCAACTAAATCGTCGGCAGAAGAGTGGGAGAGTAATCCTCTTAAAAGTCTTTGTGCATATAGAGTGAGAATATTACGCAGGCACGTTCAGAAGGTGCAGCAGCAGGAAGGAGAGCCGCGCGAGTGTACGTGTCACTAGCGATGACTTCATTGTTGTTCCACATGCTGTGCAATGCAAGTGTATTCGTCGTGAATGTTGTGTGCTGCCTTCAACTCGGGGAGGGTGGTCGCGAGAGTCGCGACAGTGGCTGCAGCGAGTGAGTCTTCTGTGCTCGGCGCGCGCGTGCGAGGGGCGCCGGCCGGGCTAGCGCGCCGCCACTGTGTCAAGGCCCCGCTCAGCTCACCAGAAATACTCCACTGGAGAGATGCACCAGTCTGAACCCTCACTTAATATAGAGCGCCTACTACTCCCAAGTTTTCGCCATTTATTTGGTAATTTATTATTTGTTACCTATAGAAATTACAAAATAACCATAATTACGTAAATTGCGATGTAAGAGTCAGAAACTGTAGACAATTTAAGTGTGTGTAACTTAAATTGTCTACAATTTCTCAATTTTACAGGAAAGCAAAAATACTGAGAAATATCGTCACTACAAACTTTACTAGTTTTTAAATAGAAAATATAGATACATAACTGACGAGAGAAAAATATAATTATACTAGCGGTCTCAACAGTCGTCGTCCTGTCCGAAAACTGTCATTCCATTAGGAAACAAAATTGAGATATTGGTGGCAGCGCCACTTACCGGGATCAATTTTATTTTCAAACCGTCCAAGTACTGACTCAAATATTATGAAATATCTATAATACAAAGTTTCATCCATATCGGTTAAACCGTTTAGGAGATAGATGACAAACACACATACAGAAATATTATAAATAGAAAGATATACATATATATGTAGCAGCAGGAAGCTGTAGATTATGAAACTTCTAACATTTGTTAAAACTTGGCGGTAGTGAGGTCATTCCGTCTGTCTGTCGGTTGTCACTGACAAGTTATGTCATTGTCAAAAGTGTCATTGTGTATGTGTGTGGGGTGGGTATTGTGACAGGCATTCGGCGAGAGAACGTACGCTTGAGCGAATGACCTCACAACCATCATCTATTTCCATCTCGGATATTCATTATTATTTTGATTTAAAAGTTTGTGAAATATTTAAAAGAAGATGTATGCTATCTGTTCGTGGTATTATTTCCTGTTTTTACAGATGTACGACGAGCAAGGCTTGTCCGAATACAACATTCCTGATCCTTCTCTGTCATCAGAAGTGGGATGTGATCCACGTTCTGCACCGCTGCCCACGATGAACAATAGTGAGGAAAAATAGAAATGGCTATTAGAACAACAAAATCAGAATGTTCTTGCCTTAATCCAAGCTATGAAAAGACCGACAACGAGTCATAAGATTTATCTACCTACATTCGACCCCGAGAAGACATCAGTGGACGCACGTGACGTGCTTGGTTATCGACGGCAGACTTGCGCATGGCAGACAAAACGTTATCTGGAGCATTATTGATGATAGCTCTGAGCAAAGCATTACAAGGTCAGGCGTCGGCTTGGCTGTCCCAAGTATCTTTCCGCGGCATGACATGGAAGGATTATCAACAAGCCTTCACCACTCGTTATGATATTTCGGAGACTGCTGCTTCAACAGCAAGATTAACGCCTAGCCTTGCTACTTACGCTGCTACTCAGCTGAATATTCTGATGTTACGTTGGAAGAAACTGAATACAGAGCAGATCGCTGTCTCTTCTGTAATGGTACACATAGCTCAAATAGAACTTTGCGTCAACCGTGTTGCTTTCACCTCTGAGATAGAAACAAGAACTAAAATGCAGCAGGAGTTAAAGGCGCTATCTTACATGAAAAGAAAGACGCCAACTTATGACTACAACAATGACGACCCTGATCCAAAGCAACGCAAGCTGATGTCGGGCCCGGTTAAATGTTCGCATTGTGGGAAAATGGACCACCATATTTCGGGGTGTCATTTCAGAAAAGATAATCGTATTACTGGAGCGACTCACGAAGAAGCAAACCAACTTGCAACCACTTCGAAGCATACAACTACCAACATCACGTGTAACAATTGTCGGGCCGTTGGACACTACGCGTCAAGGTGTCCTCGGGCTGCCAGTACAGAAGCGAAGACGACCGCTGTTAGTAAAACTAGCAAGCCGGTAGAGCGGCGTGTAGATGTCTGCGCAGTCAGTGCACTAATGGGAGTTCTAGAACAATTCGATGAGTTCTTTTCATTTCGCTTGATTCGGGAGCAGAGTGCTCACTTATGAAGGAAACAATATATAAGTAATAACAATATATAAGTAGTAAAGGTGACCGGTATTGGACAAACTAGTGTTTACAGTACTTTCCAAAGTTTGGCGTCAGTGAGTATTGATGAAATTGTTTTCGACATACTATTTCACGTTTTGCCTGATGAATTTTGTTGTATGACATTATGATTGGGCAGGTGTGAGGAGTGATCTTTACTAAAATTAAGTCCTCAATCATAAATGAGTGTACTGCTCATGATAATAGTAGTGATGTTAGTTTTGAAAATATCGACACTAGCATTCCCTTAGAGTTCAAGTCCAAGTTGCTAAATATTTTAACTGAATCCAAGGACTACTTTGTTTGCGGCACCCCTTCAGGCCCAGCTCATACTAATCCTGTAGAAATTTGTCTTATTGACCCTTGTAAAACTGTTTATCGTCGACTTTATCGTCAGCCCCCAAGAAACTCAGATATTGATGAATACCTGGCGAGAATTTGTACCGTTTTAAAAACTTTGACTGAAAAATTTTTTTTATTATATTTCAAAAAGTGTTCTTTCATGAACAAAAGTGTTGGTTATGTCATAAGCCGGGGTGAGGTTCGTCCGAACCCTAAAAAGATCGAAGCATAGGCCTGCCTCCTCCTAAGTTGGTCGCATAATTATGCCAGTTCATAGGATTAACGGCTTATTTTAGAAAATTGATTGCCAGTTTTGCACAAATAATGGTTCCTTTTCATGCCCTCACTAGCTGGGCACGCCACAATTATGGCAGTAAGTCCCCTCTTTGAGGTGTGGTTGGAAAGACCTCACGGTGTCCTCACCTTCCGCATGACGCAGGTTCTCACCGAATACGGAAAGTTCGGAAAGTTCCTGCACCGAATTCATGCGGAAGCGACGCCGGAGCGTTGCCACTGTGTGGACTCCCTGGAGGACACGGTGGAGCACACGGTGGAGGTGTGCCCCACTTGGGCAAAGCAACGCCGTGTCTTCGTGGGGGCGACCGGTACAGGTTATGGTCCGGAGCGAGGAAGAGTGGCAGGCGGTCGCCTCCTTCTGCGAAGCAGTAATGCTAGCAAAGGAGGCGACCGATCGCGTGGGGCAACGGTCCTCCCGCCCCAACCGCCGCTGGGATTCCGATCCTGATTTCTAGCCACCGTAGGCGCGGGCTTGCGGACGGCGAGCAATGGGTGGCTCG
Source organism: Mythimna vitellina (assembly GCA_949316375.1). Lineage (NCBI taxonomy): Eukaryota > Metazoa > Arthropoda > Insecta > Lepidoptera > Noctuidae > Mythimna > Mythimna vitellina. The sequence continues at coordinate 419,377 of OX438686.1, forward strand.
CCGTACGACCGTCCGGTAACCGTCCGGACCGAGCCCAAATCGTCGACGGTGCATACTGTTACACCACGCGTGCCTCAAGGAGATGTCAGCAAATTGTAGGGGCCCAGCAGGGTAGAAGCCTACTGGGGCCACGGGTAGTGTGAAAGTGAAACCCAGGGCCCTGGGACAAAGGCAAAGAAGGAACAGGAATAGGTTTTTAGTCAGTAAAAGTTTGACACTATCTCTCGCTCCGCCAAAGAGCGGGATTTGTCATAAGATGATTTTCCCACCCAAAAAAAAAAAACCAGCCTTGGTAAAGGTAACATTGAATGAAAGCCCGAACATGAAGGCATCAGGCAAACGATCGTAGGGATATTGACTAACCTGGCTCGTTAGTCAACATCTTAATGATTTTTGACACTGACTGTCTGTTGGTGCGAGAGATAGTGTCAGTCTTTTACTGACTAAAAACCCACTCCTGTTCCTTCATTGCCTTTCGTACTAGGACTGAGTCTTCCTTTCAGAATCAGACCCTTGGCCCCAGTAGGCTTCGACCCTGCTGGCCCCCTACAGTTGCTGACATCTCCTTGAGGTGCGCGTGGAACAGTACGCGCCGTCGACGACTTGGGCTCACTTGGCATACTGTTAGAATTTAAACTGAAAAAGTTATAAAACATTTATCTATTTATGTATTTTTCTTAAATCGTTTGACATTTGTTATAAGTGTGGTTATTTTTCGACATTGTTTAGTTTCTTTAAACTTAACATTGGCATACGATTCAGCGACACCCAACCTATGTCTGTATATATTATGATATATGGTTCCCCTTGGAGCAGTGGTGGCCGAGTGGTAACGGCCCCGACTTACAAGTTGTAGGTCGCGGTTCAAACCCAGCCAGGCGCATTACTTTGTGTAATTGTGTAATTTATTTCATCACCACTGCTCTCAAACCGGTGAAAGAAAACATCGTGAGGAAACCGGCATGTCCTAGAACCAAAAATTCGAAGACATGTGACATCCACCAACCCACATTGGGCCCGCGTGGTGGATTACGGCCCATTCCCTCTCCTAGAGAGGCCTGAGTCCCAACAGTGGGAACATTATAAGGCCGACTATGCTATGCTATGCTATATGGTTCCCATGATTTTGTGACACACAGCCAATATTCCACGATTAATAACATTGTTTTTTTTTTTGCAAATACTTACGTTCCAAACTTTAACTAATTTTAAGTAGGTACTCAGAATACGTTTTCCTAATTCTACTAAAAGTCATGCGATTACGGCTTTGTTATTTGGAATTTGTGAAATGTTCAATAGATCATTACGTCGTTTTATAAAAGATCACATTGCAAGCCCGTTTATGAAATAATTGTTATACATTTTTAACCGACTTCAAAAATAGGAGGACGTTATCAATTCGGTTGTAACTTACTTAAAAGAAATAAACAAACTTTAGACTTCGAATATACATTGTTAAATTATAATCTAAAATTATAATTTTGTCAACCCACTAGGTTAAGCAGTAGGACGTGTTTGGACAATATAGCACATAATGTAAAAGGCTGTAAAGGATAAATTATAGAATTGGGTCTGTCAGATCATACCGCACAACTTTTGAAATGTCCTGTTAAAAAGACATGTATCTTAAAGCGTTGGAAAATAAAAAGACAGAATTTTTGTAAAGATAATGTAGAGAAATTTAGAAATTGCATTAAAGGTCTCAGTTGTTCGGTCATATACACAACTAGTGACGTCAGTGAGGCCTACGACCATTTTCATGACCTATTCAGATGTTTTTACGATCTCTGTTCACCTTTCGAAATAATAATAAAATCGATTACAAAGAAAACCAAATGGATCACTAAAGGAATAAGAAAGTGTAGTAAAAAGAAACGGCACTTGCTATGGCAATATAGAACAAATCCGACCCCAAAAATGAACAATCATTTAAGACAAATTCTGCAAGGTTTATAAGAGTTGTGAAATAGCTACTTCATTAAGGCATCCCAAAATAAATCTAAAGTGGCAATACGAATAGTGTTGGTTATGACGGAGTATGTACTAAAGTTATTAAAAAATATTTCTGACGGAATCTTCCCTGACAAATTAAAAACGTCAAAAATCATATCATTTTACAAAAAAAACGATAGACAAGTTATGTCAAACTACAGGCCTGTCGCGCTGATACACGTCTTTTCAAAAATATTTGAGACAGTTATTTATAAGTCTTCATACCTTAAGAAATCAAATATATTAGTAGAGGAACAAAAGGGATTTCGTAAGCAGAAAACAATAAATATGGCCGTCTATGACCTGCTTCTTTCCATTTTATCAAATGTAGATAAAAGAATATATATGTGCTATTTTTATGCATTTAACTAAGGCCTTTGATTATGTAAATTATCTTATATTAATAAGTAAACTTGAAAAATATGGCATTAAGGGAAATATACTCGATCTCATTCAACCTTACCTAACGGACAGAAGGCAATTTGTGGAAATCACACAAGTATGCCCTAATACCGGTTACGAGAAAAATATTGTTCCGTAAGCGAGATAATTAAATAAGGCATTCCTCAGGGTAACGTGCTAGGACCCAATCTTTTTTTGGTTTATATAAATTACCTTCCAGAGCATATAAACCACCCTATGGTACTATTTGCCGATGATAGCACTGTAGTAATTAAGTGAGACAATCCCAATACTTATTAAAATGAAATAAATATGACATTGAATAAAATTAGATCATGGTTTGATCAATCATTTAAACATTAACTTAAAAAAGACTAAAATTATGCATTTTTGACGAAAGATCCCAAAAATATCCTGTACATTAATTATTTAAGGACTAAAATTGAACCAACTACTGTTACAAAATTTCTTGGTAATAATATTCACAACAATTTGATTTGGAGATCCCAGACAGAAGAAATATGTAAAAAAACTTATTAAATTTGCTCATGTTCTCTACAAGTTATCAAAAATGGTGAGCATCATGGCTATGTTACATTAACTCTCCGATATGCCGTAATATACTGGGGCAATTCATAGAGAACTCGTATTCAGAGCCCAAAAAAGATGTATCAGAGCTATGTGTGACTTTAAAAGCACTGACAGTTGCCAACCGTCCTTAAAAATTCTTACTTTGCCATCCTAATACATATACGAAACAAATGTGTTTGTCAAATCTAACATTTCATTATATAAAACAGCTACTAAATACTACTACCGAAAATTACGCGATATAAATAAGTCAGAACTTGAAGCGACTTATGGAAAGACTGCACTAATGAATAAGAGTACTTTCTGTATGGGCCAAAAAAATATTTAATAAAGTACCTGAGAAATTAAAAACGTTAAATCTGGATAATTTCAAAAAAGAACTATTAAGAACGACGAATTTTGATGATCTTGAATTTTATTGACATTGGCACTAATATAACATGTAATTACTTAATCTTTTTGACATTTTATTGAAACCAATTTTCTATTTAATTTGTAATGATATGCATATGCCTGTTGATATTGACTTTTATAGAGTTTACATAATGAAGTTGCAAATCATCTGACCTATGTTGATAATCCTAAATATGACATGAATCCTGAATGATTATTCAGGATTCATGTGCCTATTATTATTATTGACTTTATATAAAAGTTGACCTATTTTGATGGTTTTATATTGTATTTGACATTAGTTATAAAATGACATTTAGAGAAATTGATACAATTTAATTTAATTTGTAATGATGTGCCGATTAATATTAATTTTAAATTTATTAATGATTTTAAAGTTTACATAATCTCAATGTAGACTGAAAAGTGAAATGAAAACTGACAATGTTAATTATATATATTTGTAAGCCTCCGGGTAAAAAATAGAGGATCTACCTATTTTTAACACCTCACACTCTGTTGTAATCTGACCTATGTTTACAAATAAAATATTCTGATTCCGGTCTGAAAAAAAAAACATTAAAAGGAAAAAAAATATCTTTAATTGCGGAAGGCAGTGTTAAATAAGAAACAAACAATACCGAGAAACACCGACTTCCGAAATTAAAGTTATTTTGATCCTTTTAGTGTTTTTTTTTTTAGTGAAGTTGTTTTTTTTTTATTGTGATCTGATTCTTAAGCCGCGAACTTATACATTGCTTTGTTATTGGCAAATAAAATATAAGTAACAAAAAGTTTCAACAATCATCGGCCCTAAGAGACCCAACCAAACTATGGACCCATCGAAATTATCCAGTTTTCGGGGTCTCTTAAACCAAAAATAAATGCGCGAATTGATAACCAATATCTTTTTGACTGGCCTGTTGGTCTAGTAGTTAGTGGCTCTGACTGCTATGCCGGAGTTCGTAGATTCGATTCCCAATCCGGACAAATGTTTGTGTGGCGATCATTTGTTCTGTATCTGAGTGTAGTTTTATCTATAAAAATATATATATTTTGAAATATTTATTTATTTATTTATTTAAAACTTTATGCACTAATGAAACATTGTACAAAGGCGGACTTAATGCCTTAGGCATTAAGTCCGCCTTATTATTATTATGTATGTTTAACAGTTGCCTAGTACTCATAACACAAGCTCTGCTTAGCTTGAGACTAGACAGCGTTGTGTGATAGTTGTGAAATATTATTATTATTGATATCATAGAATTTGAACATAATTAGTGAAAAGAAGGTAGGTACACCAGTGTGGACTTTACACTTTTGCGGTATCCTCTCAGAACGTACTGGCGGGACAGTATATTATGAAATAGTATTAACAATAAACAGACATGCGATTGCAACAATCCCGGAGGATCTGATATCATTTACTGAAGTGTTCCAGGGACTATCTTCGAAGTTCTTCATCAGATCTTTACCAAATTTGGTGGTCACCTATCATACCAAAAAAGGATAAACAATTATCAAAATCTGTTCAGATTTTTGCCGAAGATGTCGCTGAACAAGATACAAAAAAAACATTCAGACGACTTCAGAACCTCCTCCTTTTTCGAAGTCGATTAAAAAGATAAGAAGAATCGATGGCGTAACGTTAGGAAAAGATGCCATAATAATACACATTCTGAAATAAATTCTATTTTAAACTCACGACCGACGTTTATTGTCTCAGTGCTGCTGCGGTATCGTGACTGCACTGTGTCGGTACAGGCGCAGCGCAACCACGCTTAGGCTTTATTAATCATTTGCTGGAAGCCATTGTCTTCGCGACACGATATTACAATCCCAAGATGGAACCCGCTTGTAAATTGCTTAAAATTAATGACTTTCGGTTCTAAATTAATGAAACTTTATCCGGTTAGTGTCGATACCTATCGAACTCGACTTCCGAAACTCCTAAGTACAAAAACGTGTTTAAATTTCCTAAACACGGCTCGTATCAACGATCGCCAATGGTATACGAGGCCGTAGTTACATCAAGTGGCTCTTGAGGGATCGTTGCCGGCACATAAACAGACTATTAGAGCGAGCGGCGGCGCGGGACACACATAGTCACGTTAAGCCGTTAGAGGTTGCGATATAGCGAAGTGGGATGTATCTAGGGCAGGTTAAAACCGAGAGGAGAGATTTAAACCGGTCACGGCCTTGAAGCCCGGCCAAAAGCGTGCGAGCGGCGCCGCCCTATCTACCTAGCGAGCGAGGGGCTCACTATTTCTTCTTCACATTGTTGGTCAATACGAGCCAAGACCCAACCAGTCAGCGTATGCTTATGTGATGCCGCTCTAAGGAAAACGAAAGATCCTTATCTGGAACTTATTTCCCGGGATAGGATTTCTGGGAGGCGTGTGTGCCTATTATATTAACAGATGCAATCAAGTCTCTCATAGTCTAATTCAGTTTCTACAAGCTATTGTTTCCTTCGCTTGTAGATATAATTAATTAGACAAGTGTTCTGTTACCTACTTTACATAAAATAAAACAAAAAAGCAACAATAAACTCATTAATTTTAATGAATAAGAAGTTAGATGGTTCTAAATAAAGTAAAATTGAAGAAAAAGATAAGGCAGTTCGACCACGACTCGAACTATACGCAAGTGTCTGAAGGACAAGGCAAGTCGACTGCGACTCGAACCATACGCAAGTGTATGAAGGACAAGGCAGATCAACTACGACTCGAACCATACGCAAGTGTATGAAGGACAAGGCAGGTCAACTACGACTCGAACCATACGCAAGTGTATGAAGGACAATGTAAGTCGACTACGACTCGAACCATACGCAAGTGTATGAAGGACAAGGCAGGTCGACTACGACTCGAACCATACGCAAGTGTATGAAGGACAAGGCAGGTCGACTACGACTCGAACCATACGCAAGTGTATGAAGGACAATGTAAGTCGACTACGACTCGAACCATACGCAAGTGTATGAAGGACAAGGCAGGTCGACTACGACTCGAACCATACGCAAGTGTATGAAGGACAATGTAAGTCGACTACGACTCGAACCATACGCAAGTGTATGAAGGACAAGGCAGGTCGACTACGACTCAAACGAATCGATCACTGGTGATTCACAAGAGCTTAAAAAAGATCCGCGGAAAGTTACTAATTTCAAACTGAAAAGTTACATTAATGCGAACTGATTTATTTTCAGTTTCTGTAAACGTTATGTTTTCTATGACAATGCTTGTTATTTAGTAAAAGGTTCTATTTTTTAAGTTACATAAATAGTTATATGTATGTACGGGTATCCATTTAGGGGAAAATCTTGCAAATAGATTTTGAAACAGTAAACCTAACCAACTGAGCTGAAATGTAACCTGTACCTATTAATGTATTTGTTACCAGCAATCTGTATAATCCGGTATTCTATACAATACCTAGGTAATGTATAGAACACCTAAAACGTGTAGGTAATTAATGAAATATTATTTATTTTATACTTTGCCTAACCTCTAATAAATCTCTCTAACGTACCTTTCCGTGGCGGGGTGTCCTAAAATTACATCAATCCCTTCCCAGCTCTCGTCTTTTACACACATTTATTGTAAGTTATAAAAATATGTTTTGTAATTTTATAGGTAGGTTGGTTAACATGAATAAATATAGACCAAAATCTATTTAAATTTACACATTACCGGTGAACCAGCAGGTACTCTATACAATTCCCAGGAATTGTATACATTACGGCGAAGTATGTAATATACAATAATATTCATAATATTTCATACATTGCCAGGACGCCCTGGGTATTTTATGCATTGCCTAGGTATTGTATAGAATACCGGATTATACAGATTGCCGGTAACATATGTAATAATTATAAATTATAAAGTGAAGTGATTACACATGTTACAAGTTTTAGGACCGACGCTACGTGAAGCGGGCTCATGATATAGGTAAGTTTATTTAAGATAAAAACCGTTACATTTTCTTTTAGACTTCTGCTTCCTGCTATAAACAAAAATCCAAAATGATCCCAGTTCGGAAAACTTACGACTTGTAAAAATTGTTTTCAACCTGATTCTATAATCTTTGACCAACTTTTGCGTTTCTGTTATTTTGAAACGAATGAAAATAAAATTGTTAAAATATTCGGTTTTTCATTCAGAAAAATACCCTACAGTTTTATAATAAGATTCGTGTATTTTTTAGTGAAGACATTTTCCCCTCCTCTGCGTCGCGCAGTCGGGTAAAAAAAACTAAGTAAGAATCCCAGTTAGGACAAGTTATGTTATGTTTAACATTGTAACTGTGCCTCTGGTACCTTTTATGTAATGTGTACCTAATGGTAATGGTAACTAATGATACATTGTTTTTTAGAGTTCCGTACCTCAAAAGGAAAAACCGGAACCCTTATAGGATAACTTTGTTGTCCTTCTATCTGCCTGTCTGTCTGACAAGACCCTTTATTTTGGGAACGCGTAGAGGTATCGAGTTGAAATTAAAAACATATATTCAGGTCTGCGGTCCCTTGAAGCTGTGAAAAAAAGTAAATGTATATTTCGACTCTCTCAAGGAAATAACAATTCGTAGGGTACTTCCCGTTGACACAGAATCCTGAAATTTTGCATAAATCAAGGTCTTATAGCACACAGGTACTGGAATAAATCCGAAAACAGTAAATTTTTTGTTCACATAAAAGACTTTTTTGCGAACCCTCAATGCGCGAGTCCGACTCGCACTTGTCCAGATTTTTCTTATCATTTAATAATAAAAATAATTTGGTTCTGTTATTTTGTTAGTTCTTAAATAGTATAAGAATACTTACTTAATTTATTTTTTATTGCAATGAGCAAAACGAGTTAAATATGGTGTGACTACATTAGAAGCGAAAATTTGGCGATGATGTGACTACATTACAAATTTCTTCACTACTATTTTGCTTGTTTTGCAAAATTATCCTATTTAATCACTTTGTACTAAACACCGACTACTGGACCTTTTTACTAAACTATTTATAAATCCTTTGTTTAGAGTTTACATTATATTATCGTTTATTTTAAAATTGAATGACAAATATAATAAAAATCTTAAGGTACTTCTATATATGTACATCTTAACTAATAAACACTATAACTTGAGGGGTAGTATATTATACACAAACTATTACAACTTAATTTTATGCAGAATTGTCTTGTTCTATAAAGTCTCAAAACAAACTTTATGAGTTACATAATTTTAATATCTGAAATAAATATAAATAAATAAATCTGATATTAATTAAGGGCAGTGGTGGCCGAGTGGTAACGGCCCCGACTTACGAGTTGTAGGTCGCGGGTTCAAACCCAGCCAGGCGCGTTCATTACTTTGTGTAATTTATTTCATCACCACTGCTCTTAAAATGGTGAAGGAAAACATCTTGAGGAAACCGGCATGTCCTAGAACCAAAAATTCGAAGACATGTGACATCCACCAACCCGCACTGGGCCCGCGTGGTGGATTACGGCCCATTCCCTATCCTAGAGAGGAGGCCTGAGTCCCAACAGAGGGAACATTATATGCCCGACTATGCTATGCTATGCTAATATCTTAAATATACATAAGTATTTATATTGCCAGATTTATAACCGACTTTAAAAAAAAGGAGGAGGTAATCAATTCGGTTGTATTTTTTTTTTATCATTATTTTTTTTATGTTTGGTACCTCAGAACTTAGTCGTTTATGGACCGATATGCAATTTTTTTTTCTCATAGGATATTCTTCCAGATAGGTCCCATTTTTTTCAAAATCCAGTTCTGATGATCAGATCCATGAGGAATCGAGGGAACTCCTCAAATATTATAGGCAACCATGTAGTGATTTTGGTATTTTTATCGAGAACTTAAGTATTTACTGTCAAAAAGTAACATTTGATGATGTGGAACTGATGATGAAGACCAGAAATGATCAACGGAATTTCATACTTTGATATATAGTTCAAAGTATAAGAGCCAACATGTAAAAATAAATATTTATGTTATAAATTGGAATAAGTAACACATCGTGATTTAGGAGGAACCAATGGACTTCCAAAATACAGACATTTCTTTCCTAGTTTGGAAAAGAATGGTCTCAACTAAATATATATAATATAATATGTACTGACTGTACAAAGAAAAGATGGATGGACTGTGTGAACAGTGATATGAAAGAAAAGGAAGTTAGTGATAGTATGACGGTTGACAGGATAGAATGGAAGAAAAAAACGTATTGCGCCGACCCCAAATAAGATGGGACAAGGGCAGGAAGATGATGATAATATGTACTGACTAAACTAAAAGATACAACAGTTTTGTACACAAGATTCTGTCCACAGTCTATATTTACTATGTTACCCATAACCCGAGATTGTTTAGCTCTTGTGTGTTAATTAGATGTTTTTGGATGAAATAAATTTATTATTATTATTATACTCACATAGATATCACAACGAAGATAGTTGCGACTGTGACAATACAAATAAATGAATGGTTCTGAATAGTTACGTTGAAAATGGTAGGCACTGGAACTCCGTAATTAATCAATGTAGCCTAGCCGTGGTAGAACTTATTAGAATTGCCATGAGATGCACTTTGGCTATAAGATACTATCGAACTGATCTGATGATGTATCTTGAAGGTAGGCACAGGAACTACGTGATTAATCAATGTATGCTAGCCGTGTTTGAGCTTATTAGAATTACCATGAAATGCACTTTGGCCATAAGGTACTATCGAAGTGATCTGATGATGGAGCCGGAAGGTGAAAGGTAGAAACAGAAACTTCATAATAAAACAATGTAACCTAGCAGTGTTTGGGTTTATTGTCATGTGAAATAGGCACTCTGTTTATAAATGTATCGCAGCTAAAAAATTGAGATGTAAAAATCGTTTTACAAAAAAAAATTACTGAATTCGCAAAAAAAAACACTAAAAGGATCAAAATAACTTTAATTTCGGAAGTCGGTGGTTAAATAAGATACAAAAAATACCGAGAAACACCGACTTCCGAAATTAAAGTTATTTTGATTCTTATACTGTTTTTTTTTTTAGTGGTATCGGTTATTTTTTTTGTACAAAGATTTTTATGTTATTTTTTTTTTGTAATTCTTATTATTAATCGCGTATTCTAAATTCCGAATCTAGTCTTAACTCAATACTCCACTACTGGGACCATTTTGCTTGGACGCTCACATATTATAGCAAGATCACAGCACTGCTGCTGGGCACTTGACCGTGCACCAATTTGCAAGCTATTGTTACATCGTTAATTGATTCTGTATCACCTCGCTGTCCCGCACTCGCTAGCTACTTGCGTTGGTTCGTTCCTTCTCGTTCTTCCGTTTTTTATTTTTGTTTCCGTTTCCCTCTAACGACGCCGGTACGTATCGTGCCCACGTCGCACGTAGGTAGGTACCCACCTGCCTTCCTTCTGGTCGTTTCTAATGAAGTGATCAATCACGCTTGCCTTTCCTTCCTTTCGCTGTCTGTTCTCTCTCGTACTGCCAGTATTAATTACCCTTTCTTTTTGACCCCATTCGTTTAGCTACTTATTGCATTTAGATTAGATCAATATATTTTCCACTTTACGGGAGGGTTAGGTAGGTACATATTCCTAGGTAATGGGTAGGTACCTAGTGTAGTTAGGTGCCTACATAGCGTGTAGTGTTGTTAGCGTGCGCTAGTGTGAGGTAATAGAGGTCGGAGGGTAGACACGAGGCGCGCGTTGTCTAGCTAGTGCCGGCCATAGTTGCATTCCGCACGATCTAGACAAATAGCTCGGCGCGCCCCCGCCGCTGCCGCGCACACCTGCCCGGCGACGCGCTCGCTTGCCGCTGCATACATTACTGCTTCTGCACTAAGATACCGATCAGAACTTCTAATACCGAGAGTATTGTATAGGGGCGTGATAGTAGAGTCCCTGACAAGTGCGAAAACTTATATTCGAGTAGCGGTTATCACGTCCGCAGTCGTCGGAATGGTTACGTGTCGGCACGAACACACCACTCTTGGCACGAACTCTATACCTTCTCGGTTTCTACAAATACTATAAGTATAGAGATCTTAACCAAGATGCAATATTTTTTTAAGGTGTGAAGCCATCCAATTCTAGGGAGGAGCGGGTGGTCTTGTCAGACTTTTACTGACTCAAACAACACCTATGTTTCTTCTTTGCCTGTGCATTCCAGTACCACGGGTTTCCCTTTGGGAAGTCGACACATGTCCCCTGTAGGCTTCGGTGCTATGAGCCCTACGGTTTTGCTGCCATCTCTTTGAGGCACGCGTGGAACACTACGCACCGTCGACTACTCGGAAGATGCAAATATTACGGGTCCTTTTATTTTAAATCCAGTTCGCACTAGCCAGCCGACCGACAGCTAGTCCAGCGAAGCGCTGATTAATTTATTTAGTAATAGCCACGTCCACGTCCTACGACCAGCCTACAGTTTATAATTTGTTTAGTGACAACCACATCCAAGTGCCACGACCAGCCTACAGTTTATAATTTGTTTAGTGACAGCCACATCCACATACCACGACCAGCCTACAGTTTATAATTTGTTTAGTGACAGCCACGTCCACGTCCCACGACCAGCCTACAGTTTATAATTAGTTTAGTGACAGCCACGTCCACGTCCCACGACCAGCCTACAGTTTATAATTAGTTTAGTGACAGCCACGTCCACGTCCCACGACCAGCCTACAGTTTATAATTTGTTTAGTGACAGCCACGTCCACGTCCCACGACCAGCCTACAGTTTATAATTAGTTTAGTGACAGCCACGTCCACGTCCCACGACCAGCCTACAGTTTATAATTAGTTTAGTGACAGCCACATCCACATACCACGACCAGCCTACAGTTTATAATTAGTTTAGTGACAGCCACGTCCACGTCCCACGACCAGCCTACAGTTTATAATTTGTTTAGTGACAGCCACGTCCACGTCCCACGACCAGCCTACAGTTTATAATCAAATAAACGCGGCTGGGCGAGGTAGTGAAACGTGGAAAGATTGCTCTCAATTCGTTCCATTTAACGGGCGAGCTTGTATCGCGCGTGATCTGATAAAATAGTACAATGCAATTAGGGCTGCTGCCGCACGTTGCGACATGACCCATAGCTCCAGTGGCGTAGGATCTTACACATAAACCGTAGCTATCGTTTTATTGACGCGGCGTTTACGCCAATTCCCCGGGGTGACCAGAACGACAAAAACGCTAAGTTCATTATAAGCTAGTCACTATCTTGACACTTACCTATGTCCCTAGTATGTAGGTGCAGTTGTACACTTCTCTATACGTATCTCTATTCATATTTCGTTTGTTGTGGGACGGTTCTGAAATATATCTGGCACTCTCTTGAGAATTACATTGTTTTGGATCGTGATCGGTTTATCTTCGTCTCCCTCGGCTCTACTACCAAAATATTCATTTCAAAGAAAGTGAGGATAGAACAAATTTAACCTTCCTATATAGGTATATAGGAAGGTTAAATTTGTTCTATCCTCACTTGTATATAAACTGGGTGACAATAATGTTATAAGTAGAGCTACATATTGTAAACAGCCAAAAGTACCTTAGTCAGTCAATATATTTTACTCGACTATTTCTTCGACGTAAGATATTGCCCTATCGTTAGCCACAGGCGGCAACCCTAAATGCAATCCCAGCTGGCGTTGATTTTATTACGCAATGTCTGAAAATGAGCGCCGCTCGGGCCGCAGTCCGCGCGGCCGTACGTTGCGAATTACGGTAATCGCGCACCTCTCGTGTTCTTATCGTAATTAAATGATTTTTCCGGTCTTTGACAAAATAAATAATTTGTCCGCTTCACTTCGGATCGGATCGGAATGAAGCAGTCGCTATCATTGCGTTGTTAGCATTGTGCTTGTTTCAAACTAGAGGGTCGTAATATCGAACCATTTTTTCACAAACACTATAACAATCATTTTCAGTCTAGTTTCAGTCAGCTACCACAGTAATAGACCGACAAGACATTTAGTGGAGGCTTAAAAAATTATGTATAGAACTGGGCAAGTGCGAGTCGGACTCGCACAATAAGGGTTCCGTACAAACTTACCTATATAAATAATTCCATTCCCGAATGGAGTCTCGAAGATTTTTACAAATCGCAAAAAAGATGTTTTTTGTAACGTAACAACAAATTTACGGTTTTCGAACCTATGCTACACGACCTTGCTTTATGCGAAATTTCAGGATTCTGGGTCAACGGGAAGTACCCTATGAATTTTGCTCACCTTGAGAGTGTCCAAATTAGTCATTGGTCGCATCTTTGTTTCGTTAACTCAGAAGTTTAATTTTTTTCACATTTTTTTCAAGGGAGCGCAGACCCGAGCATATGGTTTTAATTTCATCTCGATACCTTCACGCGTTTCCGAGATAAAGGGTCTTGACCACAGATATCGAGTCTTGACAGACAGGCAAACAAACAATAAAGTGATCCTATAAGGGTCCCGTTTTTCATTTTGAGGTACGGAACTCTAAAGAACAAAATTACTAAATGAACAAATTTAACTATCACTTTCAATCAACTCTAATATAAAACCATACCTACTTTAATACCGCAGCACACACTTGAACTATCTTAAACACGAAATAAAGAAGGTAGGGGAAGTGCCCTACATACAGATATCGCATGCGTGTCAACATTAAGCAGAGCTGCGCAAACTTTAGCTTATTCGCCGTCAGATACTTGTCGCGATTGGTTGTCTCAGAAATACCCGAAAAATTACTAATTAAGCCTTATTCTGCGGTTTTGACCTGCAAAAACGAAAGCAGAAAAAAAATGTATCTTGTAGAGGTGTATTGTATCGTCGGTAGCTATAAAACTTTGTTAATTTTTAATATAGTTGATTTTAATTACAATACCACATTTTATGACTTCAATCCAAACTATAAACAACCTTATGATTATTGACACAAAGTCTAAATGCACTTGGTCGTCATCTGGAAAATCATATCCAAAATTCTAGTAACTTCGACGCTACTCATTTAGGGATGGGACACATCCGTAAAGCAGGTCGGTATCGATAAATTTTATTTATTTCTAGCTCTTCATTTCATGACTGGCACCATCATCCACAATTTGTGTCGGCCGGTTCATGTGTATAATCTATAAATATTTTACTAAGATTGCACAGAAATCTCGAGGTTTTAACAACACGTAACCTGCATCCGTCCGAAGTAGGTGCGGGTTGCTAATCACTTTCTTTCACTTCACGTTCGAAAGGCTGAACGGATTTCAATATAACTTGGTACATGGGTAGACCACGTCACGAAATTGTTGTTGTTGTTATTTCAAGGTCAGTAAATATTTTTAGTACTACATATCTGTTATCGTTTCATTTATCGTTAGCTTCTGTCAGCGGCTTCGCCCGCGCACTATGCGTTCCAAAATAAGGATAGGAAAGCCAATAACCTCTATCTGTCAAATGTTGCGTGGTAAGTACAGTTTGCAAAGAAAACTTATTTGCGTATCAATAGATGTTATTTTTTGCTTTGTATTACTATGTCTTAGTTAACTCTAGAGGAAGTAAAAACGTTATTGTTTAATATAAATTAGGTGCGAAATAAATATATGGTTTTAAGTCATAATTAGTTAAAAATAAAAAATTATTTTTCTTATTTTCATTGTTAGGAATAATTTATCTTCTTCCATTTTCCACAACTCAGACACTTCACACAGGGACGCAAAGATGAGCCAAGTTGAGGAACTGGATTCTGACTAAACTTTTTTAGTTCACGATTCGTAAATAAATTAAATTTTAAAAATTTCCCAATTTCTTCGATTTGTCAATATAACGTGAAGTCATAAAATGGCAATCGATCCTATTCTTATTTGGAACGCATTTTACTTGATTATATGAAAATAAGATTACCTCCTAGCCCTTCATACAAACATACAAATACCTCTTTAATATGGATATTTTAAAGATAATCAAGCATTATTGATGTTAACAACATTACATCGCTCACCGGAATAAATTATGTTACATCAATATTAAAATATCGATATATATTTACATCTCTAATTGAGTAGCAAATGAGATTACATGTGCATGGAAATATGACATCTATTTCAAAGGAACTAGCGTTCTGAATAGCATGAATTGGTTACAGCGCCATCTATCGTTGAGTAGCTGAACTCGTTGTAAATTTGTCTATTTAAAGTTTTTAGACAAAAAACGTCTTTATTGTTTGTGTTATGTCAAATAATAACAACTTTCACTCCTTGTAATAAGACTTAATTTTTGAAAGCGACAAGAAGATGATTTGTAAAAGTTGCGTTCGTAATTTGTAGCCAATCGAATCACTGTTTTTTATGTGTGTAATGGACAATTTAATATGCAAATGTGTGAGTTTGACGACACTGGTTCCCGTGCTTAGCCACTGTAGGGGCACTTCTATGTATTCTTTTTTCTGTGGTTGCCCTCCTCTGAACTGTGTACTTATGTAGGTGCCTACACAAGATGTAGACTTATCTTATAAGTATCTACATATCTTAGGTATGAGATTCAATCAATTTTTGTTTATGGTAATGAAATCGCAAAAACAACACTGAGGACACTTGAGGCCGTGCTCCGCTCAAGCAGGGCACACCTCCACCGTATGCTCCAACGTGTCCTGCGGGCGGAGCGGTCCGCACAATGGTGACACGCCAGGCGTTTTTAACTTACCATGTCTGGTGAGGACTCCGTGCTACGTCATGCGTAAGGTGAGGACTCCGTGACACCTCTCTAACCACTCTTCAATGAGGGGACTTACCGGCACGATTATGGCATGCCCAGAACATGAATGCTTATGATGCTGATGCTGAAGACATTTCTTTATTTAAGACTCTACAACAGTAAGGTAGGTAAGAACCTACCTACTATGTAGTTTGATGAATGCATTTATGATAATTCACATAATTATTACAAATACAATTATTTAATAACTTTTTTTATATTATATTATTGATAGGCTCGCTTTTGACCACTATCTCACCCATAGATATATCTCACCTAATGTTAAGCGATGATCTTGTGGAAATGTGGATAGAGCACGCTTGCCTAGAAATTACTTATTGACTCTTGACTTCAAGAGTTGTAACTGTCAGAAAACACAGACTCCGTCAGGGAAATCCACTTTAGCTGTACGCACAACAATAAAATACGAGTTCCCAGTTTGCAACCCCTATTTGAAGCAAACGAGTGTGCAAACAGTGCGTGTTGGCGGCTTCGCTCGGAACACGCTACTCTACCTAAGCGGCTGACGACGTCGCTCGCACTGTTTGCTTACAACTTCATCACCACAAAATTACCTATCTAATGACTTTGTTATAATGACGTAGGTATCTGGGTTCACGACATGATCTTGAGCATTATAGTAACCGGTGAATAGATAAAATTAGTAGGTAAGGTAACTACCTACCTAATGTCACAGAATAAGTAATAGTACAAGTACTAATGTCGAATTAGGTGTGTTAATAGGTTTGTAAAATCTCTTGAAACTTTGTAACCGTAAAGGTTTTATGCATAGGTTTTTGCTTTATTTAAAAAACAAAAAAAAAAACAAAATAAAAATTCCCGACTGCGATAAAAATAACTTTAAATTTAAATTGAAAAGAAAAAAACAAGTGCAGTCCAGTAGAGTAGAAACCAATTTAATTGCATTAATTTAAACACATAAAATAAAACAAATAATGAATCCTGATACGGAATATATCGGGACCCATATTAGATGGAATGATTTTAGTCTAGATTATTTCAATGGGCCCCGACTGTTGCAGTCAATATGTGATATAAAAAGGGGAGCAACGAAGTTGCGAGTAACAGTTACTAGATAATAAATAACATATTTTCTATTGTATATTTTTTTTAATATGGTCTTGATATACCATTTTGAAATCCTCATGATGAGCCCTTTAATTTAATATCCCTAATGCAATATCCGAATTTATTTATTTTTTACTTTGAATTATTGTGTTTCAGAGTCGAGTAAGAATACTTGGGTCATCAAGACGAATCTAACAATATAAATCCGTTCAGTGGTTTGGAATTTATGAGGTTATAAAGAATTTTACCATTAGGGTACCATTTACTACCACTTAGAGAGAGAAGGAATATGTTAGATATCTCTTTCCTCGTTAAGTAAGCACAATCTTACATCGTCGCCCCGCAACTTCTTTCCAAGATTAATTTACGCGCCCCCGCTAGATCTGCTAGAATACCCTTACATCTTCCTAACCATCCCTGCTACACAAAGTACAGACAGAATTCGTTCTTTATAAGATGCGCAAAGTCCTTACAAGAATTTTATTGACTTTTCTGAATTTTACTTATTCACTAGTAAGCCACGTGTATTTAATCGAATACTTACCAAACATTGGTTCGATAACTGTTTTATTTTGCACTGCAAGACGTAATATCATGATTGTGTCGTATTGTTAAAGTGCATACCATCATTGTAAAAGTTCAAGTTTTCGAAAATTAAACTAGATGGCGTTGGTTCACAGCTAAGTGGCGTCCAAAGGCAATTAAATTAAACAATCACCGTTTATTAATCACCGAATAAGATTATAATATTATATATAACTTCTTAGGCCATAGCTTAAGTATTAGTTTCCAAAATCGGAAAGAGGATTGAAGCTTATGTAACCTTAACAAACAAACAAGAAAACAGATAATTTTATCACAAAGGTCAAAAGGATTAAATTTAGTCTAAAAACTATAAAATTGCACAACAATATAACTTTTTTAAGTGGTTTTTTAAATACGGGTATTAAGTTAAACACACATAACATGGTCTCCAGTTAATACAGAGAATAAGTACTGAGTAAATGATATTAATTCAGTATTACAATTATTTATCATCTTGACGCCACAAACATAACCGTCTGTGTTCACTGGACTTAAAAGTGTTTGCATCAGTAAAGATGACATTACTCTAATCAAAGTTTATGTGATCCAAAAAAATCTATTAGCGTTTACACCGGTCTCTCTGGCTATTTCTGACAAGTTTTTACCTTGATTATGCATAGCAATTATTTGAGCTCTTTCTCCTAAATCCAACAATGCATATCTACTCATTTTGGTAAAATAAGTAGACAATACAGCCGGTTAAAAATAAAATTCAGCGAAAAGCGCTGGAACGAGATAATCGAAATTAACTTAGCGGACAATCAATTGAGCTTAGTCATAACTCTGGTCTAAGTATTATTTATACTACCTACTAGTTATTATTTATAAATCCATATTCAACCTACCCTCTTAAGTTTGAAAACTAACACATAGATAATCAAATATTTATAAACCAATAGTAAATTTAAATATCTTCATTTCTTTAAAAGAAACTATAAAATATTTCAATGTTTGAAGAAACAAAAAGAAAGTACAAAAATAAGCTTTAATTAAGCATTAATCATTTGAAGCACAGCGACGCCATCTATTAACAGTATAATGTAATGTTGTCGATAGCACATTTCAATCTGGTTTTACGCTAGATGGCGTCATTTCTCGCTTCACGCGATTTTATTTCTGAACTATCCAGGCACTTTTGCATGTGACTTTACCTGCGAGAATTGGGAGGGAAGCATCCACAGTTGGTGGCGTAAAAATTACACTGCTCTTCTTGCAGCAAATGAGTCGGCGAGGAGATGGGGTTTTTCGTAAAAGGCACAAAACGAAGGTGGCGCGTTGGACCTAGAAACAGTGGACAACTTTATTTACCTGGGCTCCAATATCAGTAATGATGGTTCGTGCTAGAAGGAAGTTCGCAGGAAAATTGGCATTGCAATCTCATAAAGACCAAAACCAAATTGGTACGGACTCGAGTCTTCTCCGATCTTTTCGTACGGTGCTGAGACTTGGTCGCTAAAAGCTGCAGACCGCAAACGCATTAACGCTTTTGAGATGTGGAGCTGGATAAGGATGCTCCATATCCCTCGATAGCATTTCGGACCAATCTATCCAATTTGCAAGAACTCAAAATCTCCTCACGGCTGTCGTTCGAGTGTCTTTACAAGATTCTGCATTACTTCGGTCACATTGCAAGGAAAGACGGTGGCGACCTCGAAAGGTTAATTGTAGCCGAAAAAGTGTAGGGGAAAATACCTCGTGGGCGCAGCCCCATATGTTGGTCCGACTCTTTACTTTACGATATACAATGCCCTTCCTACCGCCAGAGACAGAAACAGATGGAGGAATATCATACAAGTAAAAGTGATGAAATAGGTCACGACGCACAACATTGAGGAATACGATGCAAGGAGGAGGAAGCACGCACGGGCTGACCCACCACATACCCCACAAACGGCGGGTGGCATGCACCCGCGGCACGACTACTACAATAAATGTAGATTAAAAATTGCCTTTTACTTTAGTCGCCAGCGTTGCTGGCGACTAAAGTCACTGTGTGTGGAATTTAAGGATCTTATAGATCATAGTTCACACAAGCTTTTTATACTATCACCAGTTTGGCCATCGAAAGATGTCACCGAATTATTTATCAAACTTTGTGTATGGCAGCATTATAATAAATAAGGATTGTCAAAATTGTGTTCTTGACGTTTCGTACTTAACTTATTTTATGTTTATGTACGTGCATCTTTCTTTACTCGTTTTGCTTAAAATAACTCTGAAAACAATCACTAGTTCGATGGAGAGGCTTCTATTTAATATGATTGACAAATTTAAAGACGCAAAAAGTGAATTAAATTAGAAACATGCAGAGAAAATGAAAACGGTTGGATTCAACAATTTCATTTCTAGGTTAGTTTTTTAATTTCTATTGTAAAATCTTGATACTTTTTGCTGACTATTAAAGCTAACAAATTGCAATATTACTATTACGGTGAATTATATTTTCAGGCGGTTTCAACAATGAGTAGACGTAGGTAACTCCTAATAATGAGAACAGTAAAGGACATGGAAAATTGGATATTTAAGATTGCGCATCCAGCGAAGCTGCGGCGGACATTCAAACGATATTATATTCCACCGCCCATATGTGGCTGCACTTGTTGTGGGGCTGGCCCTGGGCCAGAGCACTTCGACCCTTCTGGATCTTTTGGCTGCACTACTCCACACATGATTGGACCTGTGCAAGGTACTCTGTGTGAACGGTGCTTTGTATAACATTCGATGCTGTCCTGGTGTGAAGCGTCGTCAGTGTTGGATTAAGCCGGCGCGGGGCCTGTAGCAAATTCGACCAAGGGGTCCCTTCTACTGATTAATTTATTAGCAGACCACGAATTCATTTAGTACTTTTTGGAAAAGCCTAGATTATTACCGTTTTTTGCATACCCCGAACGATTAGAGATTTAAAGGCGAAATTTAAAAAAAACAGAGTAATCTCGAAAATTATACTTAGGACATTTTAGGTTTTCTTCGGATAAATAATTCAAGAAATAGAGTCTTTTCGGTGATGATAGCGAAGCCTTTGTGAATTTATACGGAAAAGCTGAACAGTTAAGATTTACTAGGAATAGGATGCAAAATTTCTTTTTTTTTGGGAGAAGCAAGATTCAGCCATTCTTTATTTGGAACAATCTTTCCAAGAGATTGATCTCATCAACGTGTCAACATCGATCGTCATCATCATTTCAGCTGAAAGGTGAAAGGAAACTGTTCGACAAAGGTGTCTCCCAAGTGTCACCACAACGGTCGGTCCTGTTTATCACACCTCCATCAGATTCCCGTGAACCTTACCAGGTTATCGGTACCCTTATTGCGAAGCTTTTCAACGCTGCGTCTTCAGGTATCCGATCGTCACTCCAGAACCTTACGGACCCATCGACTATCCGTCCTGCGAGCATAGCTCTCTCAATTGCTCTTTGGGTGACTTAAAACCATTTGATGAGGCACACCTCCACCATGTGCTCCACTGTGTCCTCCGGTCGGTCTACACAGTGGCGACACTCGGGCGTGTCCTCCGCACGAATCTGGTGCAGGAACTTCCCCCTTACCGTGTTCGGTGACAACCTTCATCATGCGGAAGGTAAGGACGCCGTGAGGTCTTTCAAACCACGCCTCAAAGAGGGGACTTATCACCATAATTGTGCCATGCCCAGCACTGGGTCGCGATAGTTGCTATCGCCATTTCTCCTTGAGAACCGGCCGGAGCTCTGTCCGCCATGCTGCGACTTGTCGCGGCAGCGGAGTTTTGCCCCGGCGTTGCATCTCTATGCGCAAATCGTCCATGTGTGCAAGGACCGTTACCTCCAGATCCCATGGTGACTGGCCAGCAAGGAGGCTCGCCGCTTCGCGGGAAATCGTCCGGTATCCTCGCACCATCTGTATGGCCATGACCCTCTGGCATGCGTTCAGCCGGGCCGCCGGCAGCTTCCGCAACGCCGGCGCCCACACCAGTGCGCCATAAAGAGTCATGGACCGAACGATTCCCGCGTAGAGCGTCCGGCAGGAGGCGTCTGGACCCCCCAGGTCAGGCAGGAGCCGCTCGAGGGCAGCCCCAATCCAATTTAGTTTGGGAGCCAGACGTCGGAAGTGCTCGTCGAAGTCCCATTGGCTATTGAGAACGAGTCCCAGGTACATCATCGTCGACCCGACGCCGATGTGGACTCCTCCTACCGTTAGTTGGGAGCCCGGTAGTGGCGCGTTCCGAGGGCCGTGATTTGTGCAATGCCACCTCGAGTCCTAACTCCTGGATCCTGTCAACGACTGTCACAACCCCGCGTGTCGCTAGTTCGGCCGCCGCCTAGTACGACTCTCCCTGCGCCAAGACCAGCGTGTCGTCGTAGCAGACCACGCTGACCTCGTCAGGGTCGCGAGGTAAGCTTCGCACCTCTATGAATTAGCTTGAACAAGGCTTTTAGACACCAATAACCGCATGGATTTTAAGATCAATTACATAAAAAGTACGATGATGGGGCTATTCTGTAGTGAAGAGAATTTCAATTCTGTAGTTTATTCGGAGGAAAATCTGGTAAAGTGACTATCTCATCACATCGAAAGAAATCAGTTGTATTTAGATTTCACGCAGTACAAATATTTTGACTAGTTTTTTTTACATTCAAGAGCGGGATCCCTGAACGCGCGGGGCCTCCAAATACGCGTGGCCTGTAGCTTTTGCTACTCTTGTGACATGGCTAGTGCGCCACTGAGTGCCGTCTAACCTTTGCAAGAATGTCGAGTTTCCTAGCAGCTACCGTAGAGCCCAAAGTTTAAGTTTAAGGAAATTTTAAGTCTCAAGAGCTGAAGGCGATCGATGCACTCCTAGGTAAAAAAAGCAGGAATAAAAAACAGGAGCCAAGGTGAACGGGCTCCTTTTGGCAGTGAACGGACACGCTTGTGTTTTGGCTGCGTTAAATATCGCGGCTAAATAAATAGAACATGTTTAATTGTTAAATAAACATACATCATAGATGTATCGCATACTTATTATTATTATGAATAATCAAAAGTATCAACTCCGTTTAAGCTGCGTACAACTAGAGTGAACAGCTTCAATTTTTTTTAATATAGCCTCCTTTTTGTTGTGCCTTCTTTCGTTGGCCAGAGTATATCGTTTAAGTTCCTCCTATGACTTTGAAAACCCAAATTATATGTTTTTCTTAATCAACTAATGATTCGAATAACTTTTTTGGCTTCATGATATCTACTCTGTTTATCAAAGCTTAGCTTGTTTAAAATGTTCTCCGTAAACTGTTTTTAGTCTATGGTTAATCTGACGGCGTCAATGAGTGTTTAACTGTCTACCACTCGTAGACAGAGAATGTGTGTGCATTCTTTGTAAAACATCTTTCTGTGTTTGGTATTGAAGGAGAGGTCAAAAGTGGCCTTTTAATCCAAAAAAAAAATTGTTTACCAATGTAATATACCTTATTAGAAAGTTTATTTATTATGCTTCTCGAATTTGTTTAAATATCATGAATTTTTCGAACAACCTGTTTTTGTAAAAAAAATATTCATTTTGTATTAAAAACAAAACGCACATTACTTTTATTCATTCCTTTCTATGCTATTAATTATTGAAAATGTAGCGAAAATTGTCGTTACTATTAACTACTTTGAATTTCTATTATAATATTAGCTGCAGCATCAGACAATTACAAAAAAAAAAATAAAAAAAAAAATGTTTTGTTAGTACAATAACAAAACGTATCCAAGAAAATCAAATCCGTAAATGTCAGATGGTCGGTTTGTCAACTTGACGTTTCTGGCAGAATAGTCGAAAGCGGCTCAATTGCCAAAGCAAAAAAAAAAACTTGACGTTTGACGTTAAATTAGGAGTAGAATACACAGATTGATCACACGAATTCTATATCTATGAATCACACACAGATAAAAGATATACCGTCTGTCACGCATCAATACCACCACAGGATTGCCCAACCATATTTCTTTCTAGTCTTTGTGCCCACGCTTTAAAATAATATTTGTTCTAGATAAATTAGCTTAATTTTTTTCCAATTCACTTAAAACTGGGGTAATACCGTAAGTGCCTAAATAAAAACTCTCTTACCAGAGTATACAAGTCACATTAAACCCCATACATTTATTGAACGTCTACTTTTGTTACTTTGCATTGAGTTTGCATTACTCGCAGCAATGTCTAACATTAATCAAATAGTGAATATTTGGGTTTATAGACTTGACCTTTCTGTCTAGGCATAGCCCAGAAACATTTTTTTTTATTACAACTACCAGTAGTACCAACATTTAAAAACAAAATGTTAACCTCAAATTAATATGGTTATTTTATTACAATAAAACTTAAAACGTAGGAAAACAATATCATTTACGATTTCATACATATTATAAACTTACATACAAAACAATACGTGCATATCCGTACTACGAATGCGATTATGCTAATTTAATTACACATATTAACTTTGACATTTATTTTCGCGGTAGGCAGACGTTGATTCTTTCATTGAAACATACAGAATTCTGTTGACGTCTACACTTTTTTACTTTAATTCCAAAATGGGGCGCTTTAATTAAGCTCTAACTAGTATTAAGAAAGACGCACAGTGTGGGTAAGTGGTCTGAAATATGTATTTTATTGTTCTATGTATAGGGACAGTCAATCACTTCCGTTGAGACAGGAAAAGGAAGTGTGTTTTATGGCGGTCGAAGGCATGGCTATTACAAAGAGCTTGACATCCTTATCCTGTTAAATTTCAATCAATAATATTTAGACATAAAAGCGCGAACTGAAATCTTCAAGAATGCGTTCACTACTAGGGAGATGTATTAACATTACCATGATATAGAAATAAGAAACAAAAAGGCTAAAAATTTTTCAATGACATTACTTTTACAAAAAAAAATATTTTATCAGAGAGTTGATATATTTTTTTACATCATTACTATCATATGTTGTAAACTTTATTATTACAAAAATTTATATGAGCAAAGAAAATTCACTCATACTGTTAATAATATTAACATGCATGGGAACTCACTACTGCATGATTTGCTAAATATTCACTGTCAAAAAACATGCAAAGCATAACTGAACATTAAACAACTAGCTGAACCATGATAAAATACTTTCACTCTGCGTTTACTTTATCATACCTAATAATCCGTAATAAACTTGTTCTTTCTAATTATTTCTCAAACTCATTTCAATAAACCGTTGTTCAGGCACTGATTAGGAAGAATCATCAGAAAGAAAAACCTGTCCATTCTGAAGTCTAGTTCTGATAACATTTAATATTCAGGTATAAATAATGATGTTTATGATATTTCCAGATGAACCACAATGACTTCAGATCTATGTTCCGAAGATGTGGTGGTGCGCATCACAGCACCGCAGATAATTACTGTAAGTATAGTTGTGGTCCGTTGCTGGTGTTACTACTAAGATCAATCAACATCATTCACTGGTAGGAAAAACTTGAATTTAAAGCTTGCTATATCAAATGGAGTAAATAACAGGTAATACATTAAAATACAATAAAATCTCTTAAATATTATAATGAAAGAGCATGGTTGCTTAGTTGGCCTGAACTAGGTTGAACCTGCACTATCAGCTGCAAAGTGCTTAAAAATTCAAATGATAAATTAATAAAGAATATAATTGAAATTATAATTAAAACTTAAAATCTATTTAAAGACAAGTTATGTTTAAGTACAAGCAAGATCTTTTTAAGACATGCGAAGAAAATATGACAGAATAATATTTTTACAGCTTTAATCATTATAATATTGTCTATTTAATAATATTATTATAATTATTCCATTCATTTATTTATTGAAACATGTTTTATTTCATTTTTAAATATTTCCTTAAAAAAAAAACATTTAAAAATATAAAAAATAGTAACCCACCGGCATCGGGAGCATGATCCAAGCTACCGGTGGTCAGAGCTCCTGAGTGAGGAATCTCCTAACAATGTGCGCCGTGTCCAGGAGTACAGCTTTCTGGATCAAGCCATTTGTAGCGACATCTATGGCGTCACATAAGAACTAATCTTGCATCGCGCAATCAAAGTTCTCCGCGCGATTAGAACATATAGAATAGCCCGAAATCATCTATCGGGCAGTCGCCCACCAGACATAGCACTTGTCTGGTCGGAAGTTTGGAGGTAGGTATGCGAAACAGAGAGTAAAGTCCCGCAAACCTCCGTTGAAAAGGGAGGATCCTCCGACCAGACGGGTGTTAAGTCTGGTGGGCAACTGCCTGATAGATGATTTCGGGCTGTTCTATATGGGTAAGTTTGTGGTCTGGATCAGGGATGCCATGGATATGAAATTATTTCGGATTATCCGTTAGTTTCGGTTACGAATATTATTATATTAGAATTTTAAAATGATTAAATTCGATATTACTCGTACTTTTATTTTTAGTCTAGATTACCAATTGTTTTTAAAATCAGTCATTTAAGTAAATATTATGGTCTCCACCTTTATTCGAAACTATCGGAAACTTATACCGGTTTTGGTTCGGAGCTCCATAACATCCCTGGTCTGGGTAATGAATCGCTGATGTGGTGCAGTCTGCAACGCTGGTCCCGGGCAGTGGGACCGCGGGGGCGGCGGGGGGCGCGGGGGCGGCAGGGGGGGCGGGCGCGCGCGTGGCGGCCTCGTCGGCGGCCGTGGAGCTCGGGCGCCGTCTGCTGCTGGCTGCGCGCGCCGGCGACACGCCGCAGGTGCTCGACCTCATGGCCAAAGGCGCGCCCTTTACCACTGACTGGGTACGTATCTCTTACTTATTTCCATATTATGCTTTTATAAGACATGTTAGCTTAACCACTGAGTGAAAACAAATAGAGTATTTTTAGTCCTAGTACTCCAACAATCATCCTATTAAATTTCAACCTATTGAACATTCATAATAAAATTATGGATCGACCCGTGTGGAAGTACTTCATGATTGTAACATTTCTATAGTAAAACTTGTCACAGAGCGTTCGTATTTCCGAGGATAGACGATAATCTCCGAAACATAAAAAGGGTAATTAGATAAGGCAGGGAGTATGATCGGTAACGGTAGAGTGGTACAGCTGGGCACGTCGCCGCTGCACCTGGCGGCCGGCAACGCGCACCTGGACACGTGCGCCGTGCTGCTGCGCGCCGGCGTGTCGCGCGACGCGCGCACCAAGGTGGAGCGCACGCCGCTGCACCTGGCGGCCAGCGCCGGCCACGCCGCCGTGCTGCGCCTGCTGCTGGGGGCCGGCGCCGCCGTGGACGTGCGCGACATGCTGCGCATGACGCCGCTGCACTGGGCCGTGCAGAACGGCCACGAGGCGGCCGCGGCCGAGCTGCTGCGCGCGGGCGCCGACCCGCTGGCCCTCAACAAGTTCCACAAGTCGCCGCAGTCGCTGGCGCTGCAGCTGCGGCGCGAGGACCTCACGCGCCTCATGGACGACGCGCTGCGCGAGCGGGAGGCGGCGCGCTCCGTGTCCGCGCTTGTCAGCGGTAAGCAGGGGCACCGAGCCTCCGAGGCTTACGACTATTGTTGCCGCTTTTGAATTTTTAAATAATGCGTAATTTTATTTTAATGTAGAACAAATGGCAGAAACCGCCGCAGAAGAACCTCAAATACAAACATTTGAAGCCGTACAAAGTGAGTCAAAGTTTTGGTCTTTCGTAGGTAATATTGTGTCTTCATACTCTTCTGAAGTATGACTTAGGTACTAATTGGTTTATTCTTTATAGGAATACAGGATTTGAAGCCGACCAAACCAAAGCAAAGTGAAAAGACTATTAAGCAAGAACTTAACCTTGAGGTATGATTTCCATGCGGAATTCAGAAAATAATAATTGAATGTGTGAACGGAGGCTAAGATGTCTGTGAGGTCTGTGCAGTGCTCTGCTGCGGGAGGCGGCGCGGGAGGCGGCGCGGGAGGCGGCGCGGGCGGGCGGCTGGCGGGCTCGGCGGCCGCGCTGCTGCGCTCGCACGGCATCACGCTGCTGCCCACGGACGACGGCAGCACCGTGCTCAACGCGCTGCAGAGCGGCCGCACCGTCGTGCTCTCAGGTACTCTGACGTCAAAATATACGCTTTGTTATATCATTTTATCATAAATCAAATGAGCAATGATTTCTAATTACGTTTAAATTTCTAACGTGAACACGCGCAAACACACTTAAACTCACAAAAAATCCTCAACTGATTATGTGCAGATGCTGGAAAATTAATGCTGAAAGAAAGTGAGACATCTCCGCCGACGGCGAGCAAGGTAGCATCCATAGCCAACCAGGGTAAGGGTATGGTGCTGACGGCAACACCCGTTAAGTCACCGCCCAAGCCTGGCGTCAAGATATTCACCATCAACAACAAGCTGCTAGCCGTGCCCAAGGACAACAAGATACCCGTTAAGAAGATCATCAACCCGCAAGACATGCAGGTCAGTTTTGTTTTATTAATCTACTTATCATCTCCAGCATCGCCATCTACCAAAAACATATGAATAAAAAACAATTTTAAATATTTAGGTTAAGTTCGTGCAACTGCCTGCAGACGCAAAAATAATCTCTCCATCAAAAGTAGTTCCAATGAAGGCGAAAAACAAAATCGCGCCTCGCGCGGCCACGCCCACCGTGACGTCACTGGGAGGCCAGCGGCCCGCCGTCAAGATTATCATGAACAAGAGCAACTTCAACAGACTCATTGCCACCGCCGCGCGCCCTGACCAGACCACTTCCGAGGTACGTATGCTGAACCAACATGCCGCTACCAAGGTACGTGTGCCGCAGCAGCATGCCGCTACGGAGGCAGCAGCTCACTCACCATACTTGTGGCAGGAGCAGGTGGCAGGCCACAGCGACCCCCCCGGCGACGCGGACAGCCCCGGCGCGCTGCGCGCCCAGCTGGCCGCAGCACAGCGCTCGCTGGCGGCGCTGCGGCGCGAGCTGAAGAGTACGCGCGCGCGCCTCGCGCAGTACGAGCAAGTGCCGATGTAGCGCCAAGACGTTACGTCAGAAACCTATTTGCATTTTCCGGTTAACCGTACAAAGACGAAGCCCGTAAACCACACATAAAACACTTTGCAATAACAGACGCCTCAGTTCTATTTCACTTTATGTAAATTGTCGGAATTTTTGTTTTAAAATAGTGAGCCATAGACAGGGTGAGAATTCGAGAACCGACATGATTATATCGATCTTTTTGGTCAAAAACCGAATATCATCGCTGAAATTGAGCAGCCCTCGGTGCACCACATCGCACCACCAACCTGCATACTTTATGGAACACAATAGTAACCTCAAATACCTGACATGTTGACATGAATCATTTCTACTTTCGATGGATCTATTCAACACGTCATCGGTTGCTGGCTACGAGTGCAGTGACCGTATTACCTATGTTATATTAACATATTTAATCTAGTGTATAGATAGGAATTTTCTAAGAATTTTGCTAATGTGTAAATGAATGTTTCCGAGTCGTAGACTCTTTCTATGATATTACAAATGAGTATAGGATACGCTCAATAAGATATGCGTAGTCGTTTTCAACGAAACTTGAGAGACTAGTCAAATAAAATGTTATTTACTCCTTCTACCGCCTGCGTCGGATATATCCGACAAACGCTCTCGCGTTTATTTCGCCAGGTTCGCACATCTACAACAAAATACTTTATCTCGTCAGCTCTTCTGTCACCATCCAATCTCCTTAAGATTGAATGGAGTACCCAGTCGCAAACACGACCTTGACGAATAGGTAGATTGTGAAAACACTCGTCGGGCTAATCCGACGCGGGTGGGTAAACAAATAATATTGGCATTGTGTCTCATTGCACTACCTAGCCTGCCTTGTTCACATTTTTGACGACAGTTTTTGTGTACAACTGTCTTCACAACTTGGTTTTACCGTAAGAATATACGAAAATAGACGATGCAAAATTTATAAAGCACAACATGATTTATGTACCTACCTATAACAAAACCCAGCTAATTTACCAACAATACAAAAGATAATTTTGAATGTAAATAGTAAAGTAGACACAACCAGAGACACAAGACGAAAGTCACTTAGGTATGTAGTAAAATATGAGTAAGGAAATAAAACATTTATTTTTTGTAAACTTTGTTATTTATTTACGATGTCACTTTCCTATTGCCTCTTAACGCAGTGTGTACAAAATTCTAAAAAGGTATTATGGCCCAATGTCAATATATTATTATGTATTTCCTATGCATAGGTAATGTTACGATGGCACATGGTGTTAATTATAAATGTATATTGATTATGTGCTACCTTGCAGGGCATACAATAGTCCGGTCAAGTTAGCCCAAATAACATCTTCTTGCCTTATTCTAAATATTCTATTAGTTAAATACAAATCCAGAAAATCTGCAAATTCTGGAGGCAACATACATCTGAGTTTGAATATTAGACCCTTATGCTACACTTTGCCAAAAGCTTGCGCGACATCTAATAATAATAATAATATTGCCCCTTCGTCGCAGACTGTGGTACCAGTAATGGTACCACCGCCCAACCATCTTACCAACCACGCTGACGAAGAAAGTACTGACATGGTTACACAAGTAAGTACCCAGTGCAATAACGAATTGAGGAGTGCTTTGGAGTGTGCTATTCGGGAATATCGAAACATGTCGTTAGAACTTAGGCCGCGCTTACCTCGTTTGCCCATGCATAACAAGAATAAGGCGCTGGTGGCTGCTCTGGATTTGCAGTTGTCAAATTATTTTGACGACTGCGAAGATCTCACCGATACACACTCGATAATGTACTGCGCAGCTGTAGCGGCATGTCGTGTAGCTCACGTCAAATTTCCAAATAGTGACGTAGCTACACGACCGAAATCAGCCGTGCCGGCTTGGCAGTGCAGGATCGAGCGTCGTATTGGTGAAGCCAGGGCACTCATCGGCAAACTAATCTGCTTCAGGGAGGGTAACACCCGCCCAAGAGTGATGCGCTTTGTGAGACGGGCATTTCTGGGGACTGATATCAGACCCCAAGATTATATATTCCGTGTCACAGAGCGCATCGACTTCCTGAAGCAGAAGGTGTATGCATGGGCAAATCGAATCAGAAGGTATAAGCGGCGAGTGGAGCGGTACGCCCAGAATAGCACATTCCGGAGTAATGAAAGGTGGGTATATAGGGCTTGGGAGCGGCCGGACCAAGGTGTGACTGACACGCGCCTGCCGGATGATGACGCCATGTGTTCATTCTGGCGCAGCATCTGGTCGGTGCCTGTCAGTCACACCGAAGGTAGTTGGACTCCGGAGGTCGAGCGAGCGTGCGATTCAATAACAGAAATGGGGGCAATTACAATCAGCCCCCAAGACGTAGCACGTGCAGTTCGTCCGTTGCCTAATTGGAAATCTCCAGGGCCGGACGGACTGCATAATTTTTGGATAAAGTGGCTACAAAGATCGCATGCTCGTTTGGCATCTCAGTATCAGGCTGCCTTGGAGTCTGGTTCGCTACCCGAGTTCCTTACAACAGGAGTTACCCACCTGCTCCACAAATCAGGTAGTACCGTGGAACCTAAAAATTATAGACCGATAACGTGCTTACCTACGGTCTATAAAGTTCTTACATCCATTTTGAGAGGTAAGATTAACAACCATATAGACAATAATTCAATCATGTCTGCCTCTCAGAATGGATGTAGGAAAGGGTCCCGCGGTACTAAGGAGCTACTCCTCATCGATATGGCCATTAGCCAACAGGTTCGGCGCTCCCGAAAGGATCTGTCGACATGTTGGATAGATTATAAGAAGGCCTACGACTCTGTTCCTCATGCATGGCTCATGAGGGTGCTAGAATTGTACAAAATTAATGCAATATTACGCACCTTCCTGATGTCGTGTATGAGGCAATGGAGGACGGTCCTTCGCTATCCAGGATGTCGACATATTCAGAGGAACAGCGAACCGGTGAGAATCGAGCGGGGAATATTCCAGGGTGATAGTTTGAGTCCACTTTGGTTTTGCCTAGCCTTGAATCCTCTTAGCACACTGCTTGAGAATTCAGGCCTAGGCTATCGGTTGAAGAGAGGTGGTCAGGTTATATCTCACCTTCTTTACATGGATGACTTGAAACTTTTTGCCCCCAACAAGCTTCAACTGATGGAGCTACTGAAGGTAACTGAAACCTTCAGTAGTGCCATCAGGATGGAGTTTGGTGTGGACAAATGTGCGGTCATGCATGTAAAGCGAGGGGAGATTGTGGAGTCCGTGGGTACTCAGCTCTCGTACTCCATAAACCTGAGATCCCTCTCTCCAACTGAAACCTATAAGTATTTGGGTATGTCGGAAGCTTTAGGTATCAATGCCACTGACATGAAGCAATCTTTGAGGGAGCGCTTCTTTGGACGCCTGAAGAAGGTATTCAATAGCCTTCTTTCAGGCGGAAACAAGGTGCGCGCCTTCAACGGTTGGGTCATGCCGGTATTGATGTACTCTTTCGGCGTACTCAAATGGACTCAAACAGAACTGGACGCCCTGGATAGGCGGGTTCGTACACTGCTTACTGCAAACCGAATGCATCACCCACGGTCGTCGGTGATGAGACTGTATATCCCGCGAAAGTGTGGGGGTCGAGGCTTTTTAAATGCTAAGACCCTGCACAATCGCGAGGTATGCAGTCTCAGGGAATATTTCCTAGCCGCCGACGTGAGTATGCATCGTGATGTAGTGGCAGTGGACAAGGGACTCACCCCGCTTTCCTTGGCTAACGAGAACTGGCGCAAACCTGTAGTACTTGACACTAACGATCGCAAGGAAGTATGGCAGAGTAAGGAACTTCACGGACGCTTTTTCAGGGCCCTGCATGGACCCGATGTAGACAAACTAGCGTCCGTAGCCTGGCTGCGTTTCGGTGACCTCTTTGGGGAAACTGAAGGTTTTGCCTGTGCAATTATGGACGAAGTTATCATGACGAATAACTACCGGAGATTTATCGTGAAGGACGGTACGGTTGACATCTGTCGGGCATGTCACCGACCGGGTGAATCAATCCGCCACATTATCTCTGGTTGTTCTCGTTTAGCTAACGGGGAATACTTGCATAGACACAACCTTGTAGCCAGGATTATCCATCAGCAACTTGCTCTGAAGTACTCTCTTGTGGAATCGGAGGTGCCGTACTACAGGTATGTGCCCGACCCAGTTCTCGATAATGGCGATATCACATTGTACTGGGATCGGTCCATCATCACTGACAGGACTATTGTGGCCAATAAGCCTGATATAGTGGTGGTGGACCGAAGTGAGAGGCGTGCAATGATTGTTGACATATCCGTTCCGCATGACGAGAACCTCGTGAAAGCCGAGAAAGATAAACAAATCAAGTATATTGACTTGGCTCGCGAGGTTGTCGACATGTGGGATGTGGACTCAGCGATCATTGTACCGATAGTCGTGTCAGCCAATGGCTTAATAGCCAAGAGCCTCGACCAACATCTCAGGAGGCTCACGTTAGGCGGCTGGATCAAGGGCTTGATTCAGAAAGTGGTACTCCTGGACACGGCTCGTATAGTTAGGAGGTTCCTCTCTCTGGAGCCCTGACCGCCGGTAGCTTGGACTCTGTTCCCGATACCGGTGGGCTACTATTTTTTATATTTTTAAATGTTTTTAATTTTATAGTGGAATATTTAAAAATATAATTTATATGTATTGTAAAAGGAATAAACGAAATAATAATATATTCAAGACGATATAGGTCAGCCTGAAGTGCTAACCTATCTTCAATCGATGAAACCTTGGCAAAGATTTTCATATCAAAGCATAATAATATGGATAATTACAGGCACAGATCGATGTCATTTACATAGATCACAAATAAGAAGGGACCGAACAACGAACCTTGAGGCACTCCGCCAGGCACCGAGACACTACTGGACATATTATTATTGATCACTATTGCTTGTTATTAACATAAGATGTAAACCACCTCGGTTGAAATGATGATGATGAAAACCACCGCAAGAGATCCCTACGAACCCACTGCTGCACTGCACGGCATAATGACTAATGTTTTCTTTGATTATGATTGCGCTACCTCCTCTAGCGGAGTTGTCAGGGTGGAGCGAGTTATACACTGTATATTCTCTAAATTTGACAAAAGATTGTCTAGTCAAGTGCGTTTTGGATATCAAAAACAACACGTCTATATTTTCTGCATCTAGGACCGCCTATAACTCATTCTGATGTTTGAGGCTCATTGAGTTCCACGCCATTATTTTAAGAGTGTTATTCATTTTTGATTATTTGAAACAGCTGTTTTGGTGCTGGATTCTAGCTTTTCTAATCTCTTGTCAAATGTGCAAGTGCTACTTACTACATTTGCTTCGAACCTGGAGGATAAAATATCCTCCAGGTTCGAAAATCCTTGCTTTGCAGTTTGTGCATGGGAACAAATGTTAGTTCCTTGGGTAAACAATAAAGTTTATTCTATTCTATATTGAGTGGTTCTTCACTCTGACAGCTCAATTTGTTGTCAACCTTTTCTATTTTTAGCCCTTGCGTTGTAAGGTCATCTTTAATGCACTCTGGCTGACAAGAAAAATTTAATTTTTTCACCACAACTCTTATTGGTCTAACTTTTTTTTTTTAATCTTCTTTATTTAAGGGATTTTTGTACACACTAAGTGACGATGTCAATCCCATCGTACTTTCACAAACTTATCAAATATTAAAGGGTTACCTTATATACTAACTTAATTACTTATTTAATAAAAACGAATACAAAAATTTTGCTGCATTATAGGTAGGTGTAGCCAAAATGCCATGGAACACTCCAACATCCATAGCAGACAACTTCATCAAGTTGAGAAGTGCCTTTCTCTTATACGTGTATCGGACGCATTCCACCAACACATGATGTACATCCTCTTTCTGACCACACACCTCTGGTCTAGCTTGTTTACATATGAGTGCCAGTGGTAGCTTTTTTCAGTCAAAATCTTAACAATTGCCCTAGAAGAATCTTCTGTTTTGGCGTTGACTTTCACACAGTCCCCATTCATCATCTTGGCGGTGAATGATTCAGGTGGTTGAGTTTCAATTAGCGAGTCGTAGAACGTTTGATAGTTCTTGACTCCCTCTATCTATAATGATTGGCCGCGGTGGAGGCACTTTTTTGACTAGTTGCTCTTTCACATATTTTTGTTGCTGGGCGCTCGGTCCGGGTTGATGTTGTGAATAAAGAGAGTTGTTGAGCTTCCTTTTCTTCCTTCTTTTGGCCCGAATCCACTCACTTTCTTTAGCGAGTTCATACTCGTCAGTACCTACAATACTCGACGTTTTCTTTCTCGGATTGAGAAAATTTAATGTAGCTCTTTGCCAAGTCCTTGGGCTCACTACGTTTTTGACCCTTGGAGCATTGATTTTCTTGGTGGAGGTTTTCAAGTTGTTGCTGGAGGCTCAGTACCTGTACCTTTGAGTCATTAACAAGTCATATTCATTTCCAGATCAGTTTTAACTTTAATTGTTGTTGCACTCATTGCAAGGTAAGTTAAACTTCATCTATAAGACAACTATTATCGTACTTAATTTCACTTGTTTACACTATAATTAGTAATAAGGTTATCGCAGAGACCTTGATAAACCGATTCACTCTTCCATGATGATAGCGTTTTCGCGACGCCAGCAAATTACTCCAAGTAGAGCACGCGCTCGTGAATCGCACACGTCCATTCTCGATGGTAGCCAAACATGGAACTGATGTCTTCATACCACGATCAACAGTAACTAACAATTTCACATTTAGTGGCTTTATAAGATTACTTACAAATAATTAAATTATATTTCTCTATTATATGATAGATAGATAGAGATATTCTTTATTGTACACCAAAAATACATTTTACATTAGGAAATCAATAGGAATATGATTTGTTTTACTAAACTGTCTTTTAATTATTTCACAGATGGTGTAAAAAATTGAGTATCCAACACGGGGATAAAGCTGCCTTTGTCTTTGGTGACTTGAATTCCTTCTTCTTCTTCACTCAGGTTTCTTTATTAACTCCCTCTCGCAATCCCTCACTATCGTTCAAGATTAAAATTAGCAACCAACCTTCGTTTCGTTCGTAATGCAACATACTGCCCGCGACTTACAAAAATTCAGTAAAATGTATTAATCACCTTTAAAGATAATATTTCAATTCTAAAGGGAGTGTCTAATGCAGCTATTGAACAATAAAGAGTGGGAAGAAAATACATATGTAACAACAGTTTATTTTTTATACTTATACATAATGCAATGTGGCCAAACAACTCTCTTACTTAAATCATCATAACATTCCCATACATTTCCACGCCTACAATGTGCTTTATAGTGATCCATCGTACCAATAGCACGCGGGACAAATTCAATGATCGAAATCAATTCATATACGTTATTCTGTTGTGTTCATCCAGTACTTCAAAACTTATTAGATTCCTCAACTACAATTCAAACGCCATGATACCACCACATGAAAGTCGACGTCATTGAGTCATTTCCATAGTGTCGATAAGTAAACTTGCAGCTTTTTGAATATCAGCCCCCTAGCCAAGTTACGATCGTTTCTTTTGCGTTGAACGCCTCGAATAAGTCACGCCTCCGATTCCTTTGTTTTGACCACGTGATAACAAAGGAATCGGAGGCGTGGCCTAGTCTAGGGGGGCAGCTACACTTTTATCTTGCAAACATAATACAAACACTTTTCTGGTTACTTTATTTATAGCACAGTCCAAGTTACATGATTTTTTTTCATCCGCACTGTAAAGACAGTCAATCAGAATTTTATCAAAAATATATAGAACATTGCATTCACAATCTACTTCGGTCACATCTCCTCTTTGAACGTTTTTGAAATATGTTTTAGCAATAGATGATCTAATTTTATATGCTTCTTCACCGCTGTTTTTACATAGCATATCGTCACTTCCCTGTATTGTTGGAGTTATGCTAGATCCATCAGTATATGCTGTAGCTAATGCTTGACAGACGGAGTCCAGTGCACAAGTATTTGTTGTAGTTACAATCTCTTTGCCAGTTTTGAATTTGGCTCCATTCGAAAGCAGAAACACTTTCTTGGTTCACTGGTCTGTTTTTTACGTTTACGGCTTAATATACCTTATTCAGACCTCTCCAATTCTCTACCAAACTTAAATGATATGAGAAAATAGAATCATTGGAAAGTCAAACATCATTTTAACTTTTTTTTTGGTCGGTTACTTTGTTTTTTTTTTTTTTTGTAATATTTAAGTTATTGTTCACGTTCTTCAACTCGCCAGTCAAAAATGCTAGGTAAATTCATCTGTATGTGTATCCTTTGAGAATTTGTTCCGATTTGAAAAAGTATTTTTTTAGGGTTCTGAAATAAGATTCCACAATTGAAAATGTCGGTTTGTCTATTTTAGATTTGTACCTACAGATTTTTCATCACATTGGACTATAAAGGAAACTGGTTTATCAAACGTGATAAGACATTAATAAATGCTGGGAAGTAGTATACGTTTTCATGACAGCCAAATTCATTGTCGTCACTAATAATAATTATTAAGGAGTAAAAATTATTTTTTCAGCCTCAGTTTTTCATAAAACCATGATGGAAGTTTTTCATCAGGTAAAATTATGTTTCCACTTTTAGTAATGTTGCATTTTAAAGAATCTCGAAATACTGAATTGCTTAGACCTTAAACATTTGTATTCAATTTATCATTCTCATTAATTTCGGTCTCAGTGTCGTTAATACCGAAGGCGCTCAACTTTTTAAGTCTGCTTTTGGAGCTTTCACATCTTGTCATGATGCCATCGTTATCCACACCATCTCGTTGATTTAAACACACCATAATCAAATCCGAAATAATGTCTTTTGCTTTTAAATAATCGAGAGTTTTAAGTTTAATGAGGACTTTATATAAAAAAAAATTGACTCTTATGTCGGTATATCTAAAACATGATAAATGAAATGTTTTTTTTTCATGAAATGACTTGTGTCAATTCGAATGTAACACATATCATTAGCTTTTCGACCTTCCTCTAATTGTCTGTAGGAATCTTCTACATATTTAGCAGTAGAATCCCATTTGGTCCCAACTCTTTACTGCTGCTCCAATTAATGCGGAGGAACAAGTATAGTCTAAGTTAATTTTATCAGGAACGTGAGTACATTTACTCCACGCTTGTAGCCATTGATGTATTGTATTCATTGTCTGGCTTTCGGATATCATCTGAGAGACTGGGACCGAGCTATCGTTTTCCTGAGTTTTCATCTTAAACATATATAAAAATAAATGTTTAGTCACTAACTGATGTATGGTTAGCACGACTGTTTGCCACCATGTTTTGTTGTGCAAAGATATACTACTTATACAAGATTTTTTTAACTCTGTGATTCGACGGAAACTGGGACGGCCAAAAATGTACACGTACATCAGTGTAACTTAAATAAAACAAAATATGATAATTCGATTTTTTTTCATTCACTTTCCAACATGGTGCTTACAACCTGAATCGATGCGCGAATCAACACCACTTTTAATAAAGAATATATCATAAATCACTGCCCAAGACTATGTAGAATTCCTGTTGCGGTGGTGCAGCTAGGGAGACATACGTGCGCGCCTGCAGCACGTCGCGGAACTGCGCCAGGATGGCGTTCTCCTCGGGAGACATGTCTGTGTGCTGCGCTAAGTGTTGTCGCGGCGCTGCGTGCGCGCCTGCAGCACGTCGCGGAACTGCGCCAGGATGGCGTTCTCCTCGGGAGACATGTCTGTGTGCTGCGCTAAGTGTTGTCGCGGCGCTGCGTGCGCGCCTGCAGCACGTCGCGGAACTGCGCCAGGATGGCGTTCTCCTCGGGAGACATGTCTGTGTGCTGCGCTAAGTGTTGTCGCGGCGCTGCGTGCGCGCCTGCAGCACGTCGCGGAACTGCGCCAGGATGGCGTTCTCCTCGGGAGACATGTCTGTGTGCTGCGCTAAGTGTTGTCGCGGCGCTGCGTGCGCGCCTGCAGCACGTCGCGGAACTGCGCCAGGATGGCGTTCTCCTCGGGAGACATGTCTGTGTGCTGCGCTAAGTGTTGTCGCGGCGCTGCGTGCGCGCCTGCAGCACGTCGCGGAACTGCGCCAGGATGGCGTTCTCCTCGGGAGACATGTCTGTGTGCTGCGCTAAGTGTTGTCGCGGCGCTGCGTGCGCGCCTGCAGCACGTCGCGGAACTGCGCCAGGATGGCGTTCTCCTCGGGAGACATGTCTGTGTGCTGCGCTAAGTGTTGTCGCGGCGCTGCGTGCGCGCCTGCAGCACGTCGCGGAACTGCGCCAGGATGGCGTTCTCCTCGGGAGACATGTCTGTGTGCTGCGCTAAGTGTTGTCGCGGCGCTGCGTGCGCGCCTGCAGCACGTCGCGGAACTGCGCCAGGATGGCGTTCTCCTCGGGAGACATGTCTGTGTGCTGCGCTAAGTGTTGTCGCGGCGCTGCGTGCGCGCCTGCAGCACGTCGCGGAACTGCGCCAGGATGGCGTTCTCCTCGGGAGACATGTCTGTGTGCTGCGCTAAGTGTTGTCGCGGCGCTGCGTGCGCGCCTGCAGCACGTCGCGGAACTGCGCCAGGATGGCGTTCTCCTCGGGAGACATGTCTGTGTGCTGCGCTAAGTGTTGTCGCGGCGCTGCGTGCGCGCCTGCAGCACGTCGCGGAACTGCGCCAGGATGGCGTTCTCCTCGGGAGACATGTCTGTGTGCTGCGCTAAGTGTTGTCGCGGCGCTGCGTGCGCGCCTGCAGCACGTCGCGGAACTGCGCCAGGATGGCGTTCTCCTCGGGAGACATGTCTGTGTGCTGCGCTAAGTGTTGTCGCGGCGCTGCGTGCGCGCCTGCAGCACGTCGCGGAACTGCGCCAGGATGGCGTTCTCCTCGGGAGACATGTCTGTGTGCTGCGCTAAGTGTTGTCGCGGCGCTGCGTGCGCGCCTGCAGCACGTCGCGGAACTGCGCCAGGATGGCGTTCTCCTCGGGAGACATGTCTGTGTGCTGCGCTAAGTGTTGTCGCGGCGCTGCGTGCGCGCCTGCAGCACGTCGCGGAACTGCGCCAGGATGGCGTTCTCCTCGGGAGACATGTCTGTGTGCTGCGCTAAGTGTTGTCGCGGCGCTGCGTGCGCGCCTGCAGCACGTCGCGGAACTGCGCCAGGATGGCGTTCTCCTCGGGAGACATGTCTGTGTGCTGCGCTAAGTGTTGTCGCGGCGCTGCGTGCGCGCCTGCAGCACGTCGCGGAACTGCGCCAGGATGGCGTTCTCCTCGGGAGACATGTCTGTGTGCTGCGCTAAGTGTTGTCGCGGCGCTGCGTGCGCGCCTGCAGCACGTCGCGGAACTGCGCCAGGATGGCGTTCTCCTCGGGAGACATGTCTGTGTGCTGCGCTAAGTGTTGTCGCGGCGCTGCGTGCGCGCCTGCAGCACGTCGCGGAACTGCGCCAGGATGGCGTTCTCTCTCTTGGCGCGCTCCTCCTTGCTGAAGGCCGCGAGCGCTCGCTTCTCATCCGCCGAGTAGATCTGATTCTCCTTACGAATACGCACCGCCTCCATGCGCCGGTGCCTGTGAACAAATCAAACCATTAACAAAACAATTGCCGCGACTCTATGGTTGTTTTACATCATTCTCTAATATTGGTGCGTGAGGAGATCGAACCGTAGTCACAGTCGGCAAAGCTGAGTGAGACAGTACCTGCTGCCGCTCATGACGTAGCCGACGGCCTCGTAGGAGGCGATCTCGTCGGACGTGAGGCCGATCTCGCCGCGGCGCGGGATGCGCTTGCCCTCGGCCACGAAGGCGGCCATGGCGGCGCCCTCGCCGGGCAGGAGGGCGCGCCCGAAGTCCTTGTGGCCGAGCGCGAGCCCGACGCGCGGCAGGGGCCCGAACGCCTCCGACGCCAGCGATGTGTCGCCTGCTTTGGAAGAATTGGATTCTCGTGTTGCTTCTACTTCGTGTTCTTCTGTCAATCAAAATAACATTATGTAGGCAATCGTTGGTAAGGCGATTGTTGCACCCACATTACATACTGTAAGATAAAAAAAATTGATTTGGTGTTGATGTAAAACACATCAAAACAATCATTCACGATACGGAAGAACTAGTCCTGGATGTGTTAGGTAGTAGTTACAAAAGTGTGTGAAGTGCGTCGGAGTAACATAGCAAAAGGGTAAAGAACGAAAATTCTTATTTACCTGAATTTTAAGCTAATAATTTTACTTGTAGTAACATAGCAGTGGAAGACATGCTGTCTTCCACCTCAGCCTCAGTCTGACTCCCATAGATTTAAGTTAATGTAAAAGTTTTTGTTACTATTTTGGTGTACAATAAAGTTTATTCTATTCTATTCTATTCTATTCCAGCATTATTACCTTATGGTTGTGTGTAAAATGCATTTTTGCCAATGGTCATTATCAACGCAGTTTTGAAGAGTTTCGATCTTTATCCTTCTGTATCTATACTTATATTATAGAGACAAGATTTGTTCAGGCTTATGATCCAGAGCGAGGGAGAATGGCAGGCGGTTACCTCCTTCGGCAAAGCAGCAATGCTAGCAAAAGAGGAAGCCACACGCATGAGGGAATGAACAACCCATGCGACGTTGCCCCAACTCACCTTACCACATTGTGTCTGTACCAGGACCAGAATAAATGTAGATTATGAACATTTGTTATATATACCATAACAAATATGTTAACTTGAAATGTGAACTTTAAAGATTTCTATTAATCCTGAGCAAAAAATTCTCAAGCCTGTGTTTGCTGGCATGGTGTTGCTCAAACTACACTTACTTCCTTGCTCGACCCACACTTCCTCCTCACTGCTACCACTGGAGTTGCTGCTGCAGCTCTTAGCTTTCTTCTTTTTAGCCTTCTTCCTTGCTTTCTTAACTTTTTTCAGTTTCTTCTTCAACTTCTTTAGCTTCTGTTTGGTGTCTTTATCCTTTGACTTTTTACTCTTTTTCTTTTCTTTACTCCTGCCAGAGTTCTCAGGCTGTGACTCTTCCTCTTCAGAACTGAAAGTGAGAGAGTATGAAACAAATTAAAACATGTTTGTGTTATCTACTGAGAATAATGAATGAACTTGATAGCTATACCAAATGTTTTTGAAATAATCTTGATATCTTATTCAAGAACCTCTTTCAAATTCCCTGGCCCAGTGAAACCTACTTCCTAACTTACTTACCTTACTTACTTAATAATAACTCCTTATCTATGAAATCTGTGTTTTTTTAAACAGTTTACCATGCATTGTGTAATATCTTTGGACTGAGTTGAAATAAAAAGTTTCAATATAAGGTTTTTTTAACTTTTTATTTCAACTATTAACAGTATATTATTTTTTTTCGAAATTAGTTATTTATTGGTTTCTTTGTGTTTTGCATTTTCTGTAATATTGTAGTAATTATAACCTACTAAAAGATGTGTTTTATCTAGAAGTTCCAACATGAAAATCATGCATTTCAAAGGGCAAGCAATAGCAATGTGGTATACTTACAACTTTCATCTTACAAACTATTTTTCTTATTTTTAAGGTGGGAAATCATCCAATGACTACTCCCGCTTCAAGGCTGGGCGGGAGGGAGTGACAGACTTTAACTGACCTGACCTTCTTTGCCCTTGCGTTCCAGGACAAGAAAATTTACAAGCAAAAGCTAGTATGGTATAGATGCTAAGCACTCACTCTGCCCTGAGAGGTGACTTGCCCCAAACAGAGGACACTCCAATTTGCCCGATCCTCTCCCTCTCTTCTCTTCTTGCATCAAAAAATTCTTCCTCTTGTGGTTTGTAACGGGCTCTTGCTGGAGGTCCACCTCCTCCTAAACCTGAAATATAATATAAAATATATAATTAAAGATCAGGAACCAGCACACAACTTGTGGCTATGTTTGCAAATACTTTACTGCTCATATTAATGAATGTACAGTAGGGCTTTAAGTTATCACTTTAATTTCTTTTATTACTTTAGAAAAACCTTGCTTTTGGTAAACAAGGCATGCATTATAATGCTGAGAAATTATTCCCGATTGATACTAACCACCACCCAGGCCGCCTCCACTATACTCCTTGTAGGAGCTGCGTCCTCGATCTCCTCGTTCCCTAACATGTGGCCGCTCTCGCTCCCCTGCAATGTCATTATTCTTATTGCGTGCACGGTCATCGCGGCCACTTGTCCATTCTTTACTCCGCTCTTGGCTTCGGTTGTGGCCACCGCTGCCATACTCTCTACTGTAGTCTCCACAGCCTCTATCCCTACTACATTCTTCACTGTGGGTCCGACCATCTCTATCCTTGCTTCGCTCACGTCCACCTCGCTCCTTGCTTCGTTCTCTGCTGCGGTCTCGCCCACCTCTCTCCTTGCTTCGCTCTCTGCTGCGATCTCGCCCACCTCTCTCCTTGCTTCGCTCCCTGCTGCGGTCACGTCCACCTTTCTCCTTGCTTCGCTCCCTGCTGCGGTCACGTCCACCTTTCTCCTTGCTTCGCTCTCTGCTGCGGTCTCGCCCACCTCTCTCCTTGCTTCGCTCTCTGCTGCGGTCTCGCCCACCTCTCTCCTTGCTTCGCTCCCTGCTGCGGTCACGTCCACCTTTCTCCTTGCTTCGCTCTCGTCCACCTCTTTCCTTGGTTCGTTCACGGCTGCGGTCGCCACCACTTCTTTCCTTACTTCGGTCCCGACCACAATGTTCTCGGTCACGACTTTTAAGTGTGTCACGACTGCGACTCCTGTAACGGCCGCGATCACGATCACTACCCATACTCGAGTCTTCGTCACAACCTTACAAGTAATTCAGAACTACGACACCGATTATGTATGTCATATCATAAAAAGATCCACTAAATGACTTCATACAAAAAACTTAAAAAAAATCAACCAAACAGATTTCAATTCAGTAATAACCAATACCAATGCATCAGCGTTTCTTACTCCAATATTTACGAATCACTACTACTACGTTTTATGAGATGCTATTGCCGTTGCGAATTTCACGGACTTCATAGGAATTATACAATTTGTTTGACATTTTGACAATGACATGTTTTTTTTTTCGGTTTACTTCTTAGGGAAGGCTATAGTTGTTCAACCATATCGCC
Source organism: Mythimna vitellina (assembly GCA_949316375.1). Classification (NCBI taxonomy): domain Eukaryota; kingdom Metazoa; phylum Arthropoda; class Insecta; order Lepidoptera; family Noctuidae; genus Mythimna; species Mythimna vitellina. The sequence continues at coordinate 463,268 of OX438686.1, forward strand.
TAGTCTTTCGTCCATGTTTTCTTGCGTAATAAGTCTTCCGTATTTGAGTTGGTTCTTTTTGTTTTACATTAGAATGTAACACATTCCAATGTTTTTAATGTATTTGGCAGTAAAGGTGTCGATTCAATCTTCACAGCAAATTCCCGTAATTCACCACGCGGGCCCAGTGCGGGTTGGTGGATGTCACATGTCTTCGAATTTTTAGTTCTAGGACATACCGGTTCATGAATAAGCAGTGGTGGCCGAGTGGTGACGGCCTCGACTTACGAGTTGTAGGTCGCGGATTCAAACCCAGCCAGGCGCATTACTTTGTGTAATTTATATCATCACCACTGCTCTCAAAACAGTGAAGGAAAACATTGTGAGGAAACCGGCATGTCCAAAGAATCAATTTACAAATAACTAAAACAGCCACTGAACTGCACTCGAAGAAATCTTGCTCTAGATATTATATTCTATCGTTCACATACAAAGCGACTTGCTGGCAATTTCAAATATGGCTTAGGACGTATAGTCCCTTAGCTTGAGTATTTTAAAAACTGGTCACGACCAGATGCAGTTGCTGATTATTCTATGTAAATGCAATAGAAAGCTTCATCAGTCAGAAAAGTTTAGAGGAAAAACAGCGAAAATAATATTTTTAAGTTATTTTTTGTCTGTTGCCCTCAATGGGCCGGGCGTCGGGGTGTGAGGTCGAACCAAAGATATAGAAAAAGGTACTCTGTTGCACAGTCGCAGAGTACCTTTTCAGTAAAAGTACTTTGAAAGCGTTAGCTTTACATACTCATTGCTCTGGATTTGGTACTTGCGGTCGATTCAATTATTTTTTTACAACACGGAAACGCTTGATTTGTAAAAATGAAGTTATCTACGCCTAGATATACATTCTGTTTGTTTTTTCAAGTGATTTTTATGATTTGTGATTTATTATTTAACTGTGTAAGCTTATTTCCCCGAAGTCGCGATGGGCTACTTGTACTTTTCATGTAAGCATTTCATTATATTATTAAAATATTAACAAATACCTAAACAGTGCCTTTTCTCTTAGTTACATTTACTTTCATAGATTTCAGGATTTGTTCCTCGTGTTATCCATAACAACGATGCTGATGACCTTTTTCTCCACCTACTTATTTCAAGTAAGCTTTATATTTTTATATCATTAAGTACATAGGTACTCACACTAATAACTTATTTTACTTACCTAATAATTCAGTAATATAGTCTGTAAGTATCCCTATACATACCTGTAGATATCGAAAATTTAATAATTCAGTAATAGGCTCGTTTGTATTAGAGCATTATTTATTTCAGTAGGTATAATGACCTCAGCCAAAGAAACTACTGGACCAACTTCTAACTAAGTACATATTGTTACTAGGCAGGCCTGGTTGAGGTGTTGGTGCGTAAATTCCGCGCAGCAGGCTCGGTGTGCGTGGCCTACATGGTGGCCAGTGTGGCGCTGCATGCTGCCTGGCTGTTGGAGAAATGGGCCGAGCCTGAGTCCGTGTCCACACCGCTGCTCATCTGCCTGTTCACACTGCAGAGATGCTGTGAGTTAAATAGAGTAAAAAAAAAAAACAAAATTCTGTTTGGGTTTCAAATTGAAAATGAAATCCACTGCTGAAATAATGTTTTGCAGTACTGTAACCACTTCAGATGCACATGTACATTATAACATTGGCTCCCTAATACTCCAAGTTGAACACAGCAATTCAAGCATCATCACTGTGTTCTGATGGCAGGAAAAGATATTGTGGTCCTGGCAAGCACTTGGCTGTAATTTTTTTTATTTTTCATTTCAGTGTCTCCATGGTACTATTTCTTCTACAAGCGAGCTGCACTGCGAGTCAGTGACCCGCGGTTTTATGAGGACATAGACTGGATCAACCAGCAGCTCCAGGCACACTAAACGATGATGCATTGTCAATGGGCGTCAGAGCATACTGAAGCAGACTGATATAGGAATAATATTAAGAACTTTGTTCATGGCACCATGGCCTATTATGATTAAAACATTTGGGAAATTGTATTCAGTAATAAAAGTCTATGACCAGTGCGTGTTGCCAGTGATGACATATGGCATTGAAACATGGTCGCTTTCAATGGGCTTCATCAGAAGGCTAACGTCACCCAAAGGGCAATGGAAAGGGCTATGCTCGTAGTTTCCTTGCGTGATTGCATTAGGAATGAAGATTTCCACACGTGAATCAAGGCCGCCGAAATAGCCCGAAAAATCGCCAAACTTAAGTGGCAGTGGGCAGGGCACATTGCTCGTAGAAAGGATGGTCGATGTGGCCGAAAGGTTCTAGAGTGGCAACCGCACACCGGAAATCGCAGCGTTGGAAAGCCTCCCACAAGGTGGGCCGACGACTGGTAAGAGTCGCGGGAGTGCGGTGGATGCGAGACGCACAGGATCGGTCGTTGTGGCGACGCTTGGGGTAGGCCTATGTCCAACAGTGGACGTCTTACGGCTGAAATGATGATGCTGAATAAAATTCTATCTAATGTAGGTCCTGGGTCTAGGTCATCAGTTAATAATGTAAACAAATGTTTCTTATTGCAACCAAGAAACAATAAATCCCAACATATTATCATACTATTTCCCTATGTATTTTACTATGATGATGTTAATAGGCCATGGTGATTTTGTAGCAGGGGTTTTGTATGTAATGAATATCTCGACAGTTTATTGTTCCATCACAATCTGAGTGTTGAGAAGACTGGTGAGATATTCATAACCTCATTCATTCTAGTCAAGTGGGCATTATAGAGCAAATGTATTAAGTACTAAAAAAATATTTATTTCAATTATTATAAGAAATATTTAAAATAATCATTAATTAAATGATCTACTTAATCTAATAAGAATTTTATTGCCGTTTGACTTCTGTATCTGTACACACAAGTTATAATTCTGATGGAAGTTTCAACAACGTAAAGGTGTATACTCGCCGTACGTCGGGTTGTCCGATCCGAGACTGCACGATCGTCTTGCGATCATCGTCTTATGACAAATCTCGCTCTTGGAGCAGGAGATAGTGTCAGACTTACTGACTAAAAACCCACTCCTGTTCCTTCTTTGTATTCGTCCCAGGGCCCGGGTTTCACTTTCACACTACCCGTGGTCCCAGTAGGCTTCGACGCTGCTGGCCCCCTACAGTTGCTGACATCTACTTGAGGCGCGCGTGGAACAGTTAGGGCGTGAGGACCGTTGCCTGACGCGTTCGGCCGCCTCCTTTGCTAGCATTACTGCTTCGCAGAAGGAGGCGATCGATTGCCACTCCTCCTCACTCCGGACCATGGCCTGTACCAAGGCCCGGCGCGAGAGATCGCCGCCGCCGATCGCCCCGGCGAGGACACTGCGTTGCTCTGCCCAAACGGGGTACACCACCACCGTGTGCTCCATCCTGTCCTCCGGGTAGTCCACACAGTGGCGACACCCGGGCGTCGCTTCCGCACGAATCCGGTGCAAGAACTTCCCAAACTTACCGTGTTCGGTGAGAACTGCGTCATGCGGAAAGTGAGGACGCTGTGAGGTCATTCCAACCCACGCCTCAATGAGGAGACTTACCGCCATAATTGTGGCGAGCCTAGGACTGGGTCGCGACAGTCGCTGTCGCCATTTCACTATGAGATCCCGCCGGAGCTCTGTCAGCCATGCTGCGACTTGTCGCGGCAGCGGAGTTTCGCCCCGGCGTTGCGTCTCCATTCGCAGATCGTGCATGCGTGAAGGACTGTTCTCTCCAGATCGGCAGCCCCAGTCCGATTTAGTTTGGGAGCCAGAGCCGGAAGTGCTCCTCAAAATCCCATGGCTGTCTAGAACGAGTCCCAGGTACTTCATCGTCGACCCGACGCCGATTTGAACTCCGCGACAAAGTGGTAAAAAAATTGAAAATTATGTAACTAAGGGATAAAGCAATGTCTTCAAGTCACGTGCGGTATATTGAATTTCGGATGGAACGAAAGTTGGTAATGATAAATTCCTTACGCAGAGATTTCTGTCTGTCGTCGTTCGTCAGTTCTCTCTGCAACTCTTTTCCTGCTGAATATTATTAACGATCTGCTTATGCCCGATATCTATGGATAAGCAGATGAGAGCACAATTGTAGAGAGATACCTGCGAGGTGTTCGGGCTAGTAAGGAGCTAAATCCGGTCCGAACGAACGGCTATGGTAGAGCGTACGAACATCTCACTTCAGGCAGTCTTCAAGTGGGGCGAAACCAATCTGGTAGGATTCACCGTTAGGATCCGCCGTTACAGACAAGCGTGTCTGTTCACCGCCAAAAGGTGCCCGTTCACTTTGGCTCCTGTTTTTCAGAATGTATTCCTGGAGTGCACTGACCGCCTTCAGCTCTTGGGAGTAGAAACTTTCTCAGACCTCAATTTTGGGCAGTTCATTGAGTCAAAAGCCAAGGTAGCTGCTAGAAAACTAGACGTTCTTGCAAAGGTCCGAAGATACTTCACACCGGAACAGCTTCTAATGTTATACAAAACACAGGTCCGATCGTGTGTGGAGTACTGCAGTCACAGATGGGCTGGTGCTACAAAATGCCATCTAGCAGCTTTGGACTCAATGGAAAGGCGTGCGAAGAGGCTAATTAGGGATCCAGATTTGGTTAAGTCCAATCTACAAAGCCTCTTGCACAGGCGCAGGGTAGACAGCCTATCGGTATTTTACAGGTTGCATTTTGGAGAGTATGCGCGGGAATTGCATGACTTGATTCCGCCATCTCCTTTCTACCATCGGAAAACCCGACGTACGGCGAGTATACACCTTTACGTTGTTGAAACTTCAACGGTCCGGACTAAGCGTTTCGCTTCATCGTTTATACCGCGTACATCGAAGGACTGGAACAATTTGCCTGCTGCGGTCTTCCCGTCCAACTATAATTTAGGTGTCTTCAAGGCTAGAGTGAATAGGCTCTTAATGAACTAGTGCGTCTCACCATCAACGATTGCATCACTACTTACCATCAGGTTTCATCGCAGTCAAGCACTGGTTTATATCAATAAAAAAAATAAAAAAATGATTCATATATTAGTTGGGTACGCCATAATCATGGCGGTAAGTCTTTGAAGAGTGGCTGGAGAGGTGTCACGGCGTCCTCATCTTCTGCATAACGCAAGTCCTCACTGGACATGGTAAGTTCGTGAGGTTCCTGCATCGGATTCAGGCGGAAGAAACACCCGGATGTCACCATTGTGTGAACCGCCCGCAGTGGAAGAGTACCTCGCTTGAATGGAGTATTACAGTGTCCTCGTAGGGGCGGTGGTGACCTCAAGCGTCGGCCCACGTTCAGGCCATGATTCGGAGCGAGGGAGAATTGGCTAGGGTCATGGCTTGATTTCTGAAGAGGTTATCAGTAGTCCTAAAACACAATAGGCAACGGAAGGAACATAGGTGTGGTTTTAGTCAGTAAAAGTCTGACACGTAAAGAGCTCCTTCCTAGATCGGGAGAAGGGACAAGTCAAATTAATTAGTGCGCCTCACCATCAACGATTGCATCACTGCTTACCATTAGATGGGATCGCAGTCAAGCACTAGTTTATAACAATTTTAAAAAAAGTCAATACATGATTTTCCGCATCATAAAAAAGAAACAAAAAGGACGTGTATAACTCTCGAGCGCAGCGAGGGAATTAATATAAGAACCTAAGTAAAGTGAACCGCCCAAGACAAACACATTTATTGACTTTGAAGATTTAATTTATGTCGAAGAGGGGTTGTACGTAATTTTACCTAATTGTCAGATAAAATTAATCTCGGAATACACATTTGATTTTGTAATATCCTTATGTATGTATATCATTATGTAATATTTGTAACATAAAAAATATAATATTTTCAAAGTAATACAGGTAGTAAGCCTGGGAAATAATCGTAGGTTTACAAAGAAATTGGTCGTTATTTCTCGTAACGATATGGCAACTACTTATTTTTCATTTACGACTAGCATTCGAAACTGGATAAGTAGGCACCAACATATTGCACTATATTCAATGATACTAAAAACAAAAATTTGACTCAATACTAGGAAAAATAAAATAATAACTTAAGTATTCGGATTTCTTAAGGGCCGTTCAACAGTTACTAACCTGGCTCTGCTCAACGACTTCCTAACTGATAAAATGGACAATGGGGCCCAAGTCGATGTCGTTTACACAGATTACAGTAAAGCTTTTGACAGAATTGACCATAATATTCTGAAAACAAAGCTTTTTAACAACGGTATTAGAGGAGATCTTCTTCGCTGGTTTACTTCATACCTTGAAAACAGGTCTCAAGCTGTCGTTATCAGTAATTACATGTCGAGCTGGGTTTCAGCTCCTAGTGGCGTGCCCCAAGGCTCCTTGATGGGTCCTTTACTTTTTATCATTTATGTCAGCGACATCGACTCGTGTTTCCACCATTCAAATTTACTTTGTTTTGCTGATGACATGAAGATATTCTCTGCAATATCATCGGAGGAAGACATGGATGCTCTCCAAAGTGACCTGGCGCGATTAGATGATTATTGCTTGACTAACAAATTAGATTTGAACCCTGTTAAATGCTCAATAGTCTCCTTCAGCAGAAAACGGATCCCTCGCCCTACAACTTATAAACTTAAAGGGCAGCTATTGCAGAGATGCGACGGTGTACGCGACTTGGGCGTGTTTCATGACTCTAAACTTTTATTTAATGTGCACATTGAGCAAATAGTGGCCAAAGCTTCAAGATCACTGGGTTTTATTATGAGACTTGCAGGGTGTTTTAATAATGCCAAAACTCTTAAGATTCTTTACTGCACTTTTGTTAGAAGCCACCTCGAATACGCGTCTCAAATTTGGAACCCTTGTTATGGCAAATATATTGATCGTATTGAGAATGTACAAAAAAGATTTATTCGTTTTCTTTGTTTTCGGCTGCGTATACCATATCATTCTGATAATTACTTAAATCTCTGTAAAAAATTACATCTACAACCACTTATAAATCGTCGTCGATTAGCAGATTGCACTTTCTTACTAAAAATTATATCTAATGAGATTGACTGTCCTGATCTCTTACATAAATTATGCTTTAATGTCCCCCAGAGATCGGTTAGATTTAATCCGCCTATATCTATTCCTTCTTCCTCTTCTAATTACAGGCGAAACTCCTGCATGGTGCGAGCGTGTAAGGACTTTAATGTTCTTTGTAAAGAGTTCTCTTTTGACCCGTTTACTATTAAAACGTATTCGGCACGCACTCTGCTGAATGCAGACTTTTTCAAAAGTGCATAGTGCTAATTTTAATTAAGGGATGTTTGACTGTGTTCTTTTTTATCGTGCTTTTTAGTGATCGTAAGTTTTCTATTAATTTACCTGTTTCTAACCGTGAGAACCTGTAATTGGCTCAATGTCTCTTATACTGTTGTTATTCTTTTGTTATAGCTGTTGGTTCTCCTATGATTAAATAAATAAATAAATAAATAAAATTAAAATATGTTCAGTTGAAGTATAAAATTGAGCGAACAATGGCCTATATGTGTGCGTGCTCGTAATGTCGATGTGTTGCAGTTTAGATACCTATATTTGTTAGGTTCAAATAGTTTTTGAAGTGCAGAGGGTACAGCTATCGGGTGGTAGTAGGTATCTTCCGGGAAGTATCCGCAGCGCTATCTAGCGCCAAGTCAAATGTGTGCAGTACAGAAGATTTAGCATGATCTTTACAAACTCTAATGATGCATGTGGAAATTAACGTTGTCTGGTCCTACGGCAGAGTTTGGTTTTAATTTATCTTTTTGGTTTTATTAACCGTTTCTACGACACTCATTTTGACTTCATCAGTACCTACATATGTACAAAATTAGCATGGTTGTTCTGACAGTTATGTTCTTTACTTTTTAAACGTGACGCCCCACTGTTCAGTCGGCTAACGTACGTAAGAAAACACTTGAAAGAATTCAGAAAAATCACGTGCAACATCACTACCTGCATATTCGTCGCCATTATAATTCACCCAGGGCTCAAAGCTACAACACCACAAATAGAAAATGTTTACAGTTGCCAGAAGACATGAGGATCATGCTTAAGTTTGGCTTCAATGGTGTAAGAATGACCTATCTTCAGCAGAGGGCGTCTTTCGGCTGAAATGATGGTGAGGGTTATAAGAATGATCTTAAAGACGTCTCGATATCTTCTTTATATATTAGGGGTTAAAGTATGAAATGGTTTTTTTAAATTTAACATATTTAATCAAAAAAGTTACCTATACATCTATACATTGCTGCCATTTAATAGGAATGTCATTTATGCCTTTGCGCTAGAATTCTGGTAATCTAGATTCGACAAACTGTGTGAAAGCATTTTGTACTGCCTCCTGAGAAGAAAACTTTTTATCAGGTATAAAATTGTCCAAATCACGAAATAAAATGGTAGTCCGTTGGAACAAGGTTTGCGAATACGGAGGGTAACGAATGGTTTCTAATTGCAGTTCCTATAGAGTTAAAACTGTTTCTCGTGCTGTATGAGGTCTCGCGTTATCATGGAGCAATAATGGTGAAGATCGATTCATGAGTCGGGGCTGTTTCACTGCTAGGTTTGCTATCATTCTTCGGGAGTTCGGCACAGTACACATTTGCCGTTATTGCTTGACGAGATCGGAGAAAGCTATAGTGGATAACACCACGCTGTGACTACCAAACAGTTACCATTACCTTTTTATTGGTAAGCTTTAGGACATCGTTCCGGCGTTTGACCTGGGGTCAGCCATTGCATTTTTCGCTTGGTTATCGTAAAGAATCTACTTATCACATGTCACAATTCGATCAAATACTCCTTCATTTCTGTATCGGTTCAACAAGGCAACACAAGTTTCAACACGTGTTTCTTTCTGCAGATCAGTCAAATCATGAGACCCCCATTTTTCATATTTTTTTATTTTATTGATTTGACGCAAATGAGTCAATATTGTTGGTAAGATAACGTTAAACCAAGCCGATAATTCCTGGGTAGGTTGGCTCGGATCGGCTTACACCATCTCTTTCAATTCATTGTTATTCACCTGTGTGAGCGGTCTTCCACGTGGTTCGTTCTTCAAATCAAAGTTTCCATCACGAAAGCGTTTAAACCAAAATCGCACGGTGCGTTCATTGCCAGTCCTCTCTGCAAACGCAACATTGATATTGCGAGCTGTTTCTGCCGCTTCAGTTCCGCGTCGGAACTCGTATTCAAAAATCACTTGAATTTTCGAAGTATTATTTCTCGTCGAAGCTGAATAAAAAATCAACTGACAGACGATAATCGAATGTTGCACATTTTTTAAAAGAAGAACTTCATAGGTACCATGTGAAAAAGTTTCACTCAAAAATCTCAAACCATAAAGGTTCTATGTCGATTCGAAGCACCTATTACAATAAAACGGCAATTTCATACTTTAACCCTTATTATATGATTATTCTTTACTTTACATATATATATATATAATTATTCTTTACGTTTTTTTGTCACCTAACTTTTCCTAAACGGCTTGACCGATTCGGAAGTAATTTTGTGTGTATATTTGAGTGGCTCTTTGGATGGCTCGAAAATACAATCGGACCCGTAGATGGCGCTGCAATCGGGTTCTTCATTTCTTTTTCTGACAAAATGCCAGCTTTCGGAGGAAAATGTAAGCCGGGACCGCTAGTATTGAATAAAATCCGTGCATGTCATGTTAAATTCTCATTTATTTACAATTCGAAATATTTCGTGAAGTTTCAGAGTTCACAAGCAGACTCCTATAACGAGTCATCTATTTATTGCCAATAGCTCTGCTCGTATTAAGACACAAAATGTAAAAATCTAGAAGATTCGCTCTAGCCACTCAAACTTACATTTTTTTTTGTTAAACCTAATTTCTATTCCATAGCTGAGCAAAGGCCAAATAACAAAACTGCGAATCAAACAATTTCTAGTAGACTTATGTAACGAGGTGAACATAGTAAATCTTCCTCGATTTAATTTTATAATTACATAGTACATACCATACCTACATGGTATGTTTCAATAATCGATAAGTTTAGTTTTCGAAAGTTATACGATACCTCATATACATCATAATTTGAAAAATTTAAACTCCAAATAAATACCTACAATATGAAATTCTTACAATAGTCGATGATACGGTATATTTGTATGTACATATACTGAAGGAAAAAATTTATATTATGACAACATTTAATTAAATATTTCAATGTCAGCTAAACAACTTCAAATTGTAACAACACTGTATAAAGTTATGTGGTACTCTAATTTACTGATGTCCCAGCAAACATATAGCCATTATATCCATAACGACACATCCAGAGAATGCGAACGAGTGCACCGTGTCGGTGCGCGCTCTCACGTTCGCAGCATCGGTGCGCGCTCACACGTTCGCAGCGTCGGTGTGCCCTCACACGTTCGCAGCGTCGGTGTGCCCTCACACGTTCGCAGCGTCGGTGTGCCCTCACACGTTCGCAGCGTCGGTGCGCGCTCACACGGCCGCTCGCTCGCGCGGCGGCTCGTGCGGCGGCGCCTCGGATCAGAAAGCCGAGCGGCACAGCGGGCAGTTGGACTTGTTGCTGGTGGTGAACCACTTGCGCTGCGAAGTTAACTAGGCCGTCAATCACGTGCGTTCAGATGCTTTACTTTATACTAAACGTGTTTCCTTTTTAAGGCACCAAGAAGAATTTCAAGCATCGTTTAATATGTACATGTCATATAGAAAGATAATAATTATAATAAGGATATAAGGTTACTACATTTTACGATAGAAGTCGGAATGAGGACGTTATGTGGTGAATTTTTGGATGTAGACTTTTTCAACTAGGAAGATAATCTGATCTTGTTACACAAAGTAGTTCGGATCATTTACAAAAACAATTAGTCTGGCTATGGATACTGTTACAATTAAAAACCGGGCAAGTGCGAGTTGGACTCTCACACTTATCTTACCCATGTCAATAGTTCAATTCTCGAATAGAGAGTCGAAAATTTTTCCGAATCGCAAAAAGCTTTGTATTGTGACAACAAATTTACTGTTTTGTGATTTATTCATATACCTGTGCTATAAGAGTTAGCTTTATGTCAATTTTCAGGATTCTGGGTTAACGGGAAGTACACTATAAATTTTGATTCTTTTCATAGTGTCGAAATATAGGTTTTTTTGCGATATAAACGGCTATCTTTTTTTTTCTTTAAATCAGAAGTTTGACTTTTTCAGAGCTATAGGGGATCTCAGATCTGAGTATATGATTTTATTTTAAATTGATGCCTCCACATGTTCCCGAGATAAAGGGTTTTGACAGACAGACAGACCGACAACAAAGGGATCCTTTAAGGGTTCCGTTTTTTCCTATTGAGGTACGGAACCCTAAAAATAGTAGATTGAAGTGGATTGATGGGACTAAGGGATAAAGCAGTGTCTTAATAACGCGGGCGGCACGTTGAATTCCGAACAACACGAAGGTTGCCAAGTTCTTATCCCGAACGCCAGTGAAGGATCCATATAATTAACTCCAAAAACTTAATATAATAACACCGCGAGGGATTTAATATCAGACATATATGACACTGCATAGGATACACTACTTTTTACGCTTTCTGTGAAATAATTAAAAGACAATACACCAAAACACAGAGGCTAACTGGGGATCCAGATTTGGTTAAGTCGAATCTTCAAAGCCTCGAGCACAGGCGCAGAGTAGCCAGCCTATCGGTATTTTACAGGTTACATTTTGGAGAGTGTGTGCGGGAATTGCATGACTTGATGTCGCCATCTCCTTTCTACCATCGGACAACCCGACGAACAGCGAGTAAAAAAAAAAATGACAAAATATAAATATTATTTACAAGTTAATGTTAACTATCCCTCAACACGTTTTGAGATTTGAAACAAACAAAATTCATTTGTTTTTTAAGACAACAGTAAACATTTTATTACATTTTTTGGTTAGTGGTCAGTTTAATTTTTGAATGAACTCGTTTGATGCACGTACTTTTTAATACAATTTTTAACAGTAATAATAATTTCGTTTATTTCTCCTCACAAGACATGACCATATACATAATTCAATAAATACAATTAACATATAGGAACCATTTTTCAGTCAAGTGAATGTGTGGAGCTGGTGTCTGTTATAGGTTAACTGTATTATTGATCACCAGGTCCTCACCCCACGAGTAAACCGGGATAACACATCAATATTATTATTAATAAGTGGTAAAACGGATAGAATTCACTGATCATAGACTCTTTAACTGATAAGGAGATCCAGCAAAAACGAAAAGTGAGTTAGTGAACTAAAGTGAATGGTGGTGTGTGAATACGTGATGGTGATGGTATGTGTGTGTGTGCGTGTGGTGGTGTTGTGGTGTGAAGTCAGCTGGACATCGCAGTGCGATGTTAAGAGTGTGTTTCGATTCTATAACTATACTTGAGTTTAAACTTCTTTTAACTTTGAAACAACTAATTCAGTCTTATAAATGTTGATGGTTATGTTCAAAATGGCTTTTTCAATACAAATGATACTCATGAAAGCGATCAACCCATTATTTCCCGTGGCAGTGTAGTCCATTGCCTGCAACCAGTCCCTTACTACAGCTTTACATTTAGTTTTCGAAAGAGAGTAAATTGACAAAATCCTGTTAATTTTGTTGTACAAGTTACAACCCTGATAGCAAAAGAAGCGATGAACAAAACTGGTTTTAAAAAAGAGTTTTGTGCAGAAAATGTCCTTCCTGCGCCGCTTATATCATTTTTGGGTTATATGTCAACAGAGAATGTTCCTTAGTGACAGTGTGCATAATATAAAGCTGTCGAACCTTAAGAACATTACTTTGCCTGTAAACATCGATGGTTGAATGAAAGAACGGTAGAAACATACTAAGTTTTAGGACAGCTCTATGAGCTCTTTCGATTTTCAGCAAGAGTGTCATTGTTGCTTCACCCCAGGTAGAGATACAGTAGCTGAGTTGAGACTGGCCAAACGCCAGATAAACTGTTCTTATTAACACCTTGTCAGCAACATGGCGTAAGTTTTTAAAGATAAATATAAGTTTCAGTGTTCTACCTGCCAGCATGTCAATATGTTCCTGAAAACTTAGCCGACTATGGAAAACGAGACCTGAGTACTTAATTGTATTTGTTCTTTAAATTTCAGGACGCAAACAGTGGGAGTCGTTGTAGTCGGTACATTTATGTGATATTATTTTATATTGAGAGACGTCAGAATCCGGCTTTCTCAGGGAAAACGTTATATATTTTGTCTTAGCCACATTCAGGGTCAGAATATTGTCCTGTAGCCATTCTTTAATTAAATTAAAGCCCGCTTGTGCACACGCAAAAGCTACACCCCATGTATCCCCACTAAATAGCAACGTTGTGTCATCAGCAAATGTGACAATTTTAGCATTTTTTTATTTTTTATTTTAAAAGAACACAGGTCGTTGATGTAAGCAGGGAAAAGCGTCGGACCCAAAATGCTACCTTGGGGAACTCCGAAGAGAACTGCGACATCGTCACTTGAAAGGTTCTCTAGTTTTACACATTGTGTCCTTTCCGTGAAATAACTTTTAAAAAAATTCAAATGGAGGTCCCTAATACCTAGAGGCTCTAAGTTTTGTTAGCATGAATTGAATAGCGACCGCGTCAAATGCTTTAGCAAGGTCTAGGAATATTGAAATAGGTTTCTTTTTATTGTCAAGATAGCTACTTAAAAGTTGATTAATTGTTGAACTGCACCTGTGGTTGACTTTTTGGATCTAAATCCAAATTGTGCTGGAGATAATGACGAGCTCGAGGATTTTAGATAACGAAGTGTGAATCGGACAAATTCTTCACTTTTTAAAGGCTTTGGGGAATACGCCAATCGATAGTGACAAGTTGCAGATGTGGGTTATAGGTTTTATCAATATATCACTATTGCTATTTATGATGTTCGCCGGGAACATATCCAGTCCAATTGCACTGTCACTGTTAAGGTTTTTCAACACAGCACCAATCTCATTTTCATCAGTTGGTAGAAGTAAAAAAAAAAATGAACTGGGACATGATTTAGGGATACATTTTTGTGCATGAATATTTGTGTTTTGCACCTTTTCTGGTAAAGTTTTTCCAATATTTGCAAAGAAATAATTTAGACTGTTAATATATTTTAGAGGGTTCTGATTTTCCATAAAATTTCCATTTGAACCTTTTATTTTGGTGGGAATCGGGATGTTTTGGTTTTTCCAAGGTATTTAGGGTCGCATTAGCCCTTGATGTGCTGGGGTAGAGTTTTTGCTACCATTATGTGGAGGTGACCTAGCGACGGAAATTTAAGGCTCGGGCAGAAAAAAAAATGAGTAAGGGAGCGAAAAAAGATAAATTAACAAAAAATATTCATCACAAGAATTTTTTGTTTGGACCATCAGTTGCCCGCTAAACGCTTCGCCTGTGAGTTTGTGGCACGCCCGTAACGATGACGCAGCGTATGACTGATCGTACAGCGACTGCGTGTGCGCAGCGTAACTCAGCTGGTCGCTCCGTCTCTGTTGATGTTGTCCTTTTTTCGCATCGACTCCACGTTTGTTCACTGTGCGTTATGCACGCCAGGTATTACACTTAATTTATTTTTTATGTTTTTCGATAAAAATAGAGATTTCTTAATTAAAAATTATACAGAGCACACGTCTATACGGTTTCGCGGACCAGGGGGAAGAGAAGAATTCAAATCACATTAATCTCTAGGGAAGGTCCATACTACATTGAATGACTTGTTTTAGATAAGGGTTGTATACCCTAATAAAAGGGCATTATCGAGCAAGTGGTGGCCATAAAAAAACTGGGCAAGTGCGAGTCGGACTCTCGCACTGAGGGTTCCGTACAAACTTACCTATGTAAATAGTTCAATTCCCAAATGGAGTCTCGAAGATTTTTTCCAATTACACAAAAGTATTTTTTTTTTGTGACGTACAACGAATTTACTGTTTTCAGATTAATTCCCATACCTGTGCTATAACACCTAGGTTTATGCTAAATTTCAGGATTCTGGGTCAACGACCTTATGAATTTTGAATTCTTTGAGCGTATCGAAATATACGTTTTTTGCGACACAAACAGCCGTATTTTTTTTATTCGGTAACTTATAAGTTTGATTTTTCACAGCTTCAAGGGACCGCTGACCCGAGTATATAGTTTTAATTTCCACTCGATACCTTCACGCGTTTCCGAGATAAAAGGTCTTGACAGACAGACAGACGGACAATAAAGTGATCCTAGTTTTTCCTATGGAACATTACTGAAAATTAAAACTACAATCTTATTAGAGAATTTTGTTTGTTTCAAATCTCAAAACACGTCGAGTGATAGTTAAGATTAACTTGTAAATAATACTTATATTTCTCTATTATATAATTTGGTTTAGTGATATTTCACATACAGATGGTGTAATGAGTAGAGTATCCAACACCGGGATAAAGCTGTCTTAGTCTTGGGCGGCTTGAATTCCTCACTTCACTCAGGTCATATTAATTGTATAAATCCCTCACTTACGTTCGGAATTAAAACTTAGTAACCTTCGTTTCGTTCGGAATTCAACATGCCGCCGGCGACTTAAAAACATTGTTTTATCCCCGAGTCACATAATTTTCTATTATACAATAGAAAAATAAGATTTCTCCATGTAACAATATGGCAAGACTAAGTATAATACTTTTTCGATCCATAACGACGTCCTTAATAACCTGTATCTCATAATAAAAAATGTAGTATAATAAAGCGTAGCATACCAGGCAGTTGGTGTGGAACTTGTTCTTGCACTGGTTGCAGAGCACGCGCGGCAGGCGGCCACTGTGCGGGTGCAGGCGGCAGTAGCAGATGTAGCACTGCGGCGACGCCTCCACCTTGGCGCTCACGGCGCGCGTCCACATCTTCAGCGCGTTCAGTAGCGTGCCGTTCTGGATTTCATCATATCACACTTTTTGGTTTCTCATAAAATTTACATAAAGCCATAAAACTTCAGAATGTAAGGCAAGTTTTTTTTTTTATTGTGTGGGAAAATCATCTTATGACATCCCCGCTCTTGGGCGGAACGGGAGATAGTGTCAGACTTTTACTGACTAAAAACCCACTCCTGTTCCTTCGTTGCCTTCGTCCCAGGGCCCCGGGTTTTGCTTTCACACTACCCGTGGCCCCAGTAGGCTTCGACCCTGCTGGGCCCCTACGATTTGCTGACATCGCCTTGAGGCGCGCGTGGAACAGTACGCGCCGTCGACGACTTGGGCTCGGTCCTGACGGTTACCGGACGGTCGGACGGCGAGGCACGGTTTAAATTGGCATGATTTGTACTAATTGGGCATTTCAACTTGAGAACGTACTATAAGCAGGGCCAGTCGGCCAGGGGCCGCCAGGCGCGGCGCCGCCAGCGGGTGCGCGCGCGCCAGTAGCACACTTGCAGCTCGATGAGGCGTCAGGTCGGGATGTGTACCTGGTAGGCGAGGTAGAGCGCGACCCAGTGCGTGTTGGCGCCGGGCCCGCTGGCGTGCGGGGCCGCCAGGCGCGGCGCCGCCAGCGGGTGCGCGCGCGCCAGTAGCACACTTGCAGCTCGATGAGGCGTCAGGTCGGGATGTGTACCTGGTAGGCGAGGTAGAGCGCGACCCAGTGCGTGTTGGCGCCGGGCCCGCTGGCGTGCGGGGCCGCCAGGCGCGGCGCCGCCAGCGGGTGCGCGCGCGCCAGTAGCACACTTGCAGCTCGATGAGGCGTCAGGTCGGGATGTGTACCTGGTAGGCGAGGTAGAGCGCGACCCAGTGCGTGTTGGCGCCGGGCCCGCTGGCGTGCGGGGCCGCCAGGCGCGGCGCCGCCAGCGGGTGCGCGCGCGCCAGTAGCACACTTGCAGCTCGATGAGGCGTCAGGTCGGGATGTGTACCTGGTAGGCGAGGTAGAGCGCGACCCAGTGCGTGTTGGCGCCGGGCCCGCTGGCGTGCGGGGCCGCCAGGCGCGGCGCCGCCAGCGGGTGCGCGCGCGCCAGTAGCACACTTGCAGCTCGATGAGGCGTCAGGTCGGGATGTGTACCTGGTAGGCGAGGTAGAGCGCGACCCAGTGCGTGTTGGCGCCGGGCCCGCTGGCGTGCGGGGCCGCCAGGCGCGGCGCCGCCAGCGGGTGCGCGCGCGCCAGTAGCACACTTGCAGCTCGATGAGGCGTCAGGTCGGGATGTGTACCTGGTAGGCGAGGTAGAGCGCGACCCAGTGCGTGTTGGCGCCGGGCCCGCTGGCGTGCGGGGCCGCCAGGCGCGGCGCCGCCAGCGGGTGCGCGCGCGCCAGTAGCACACTTGCAGCTCGATGAGGCGTCAGGTCGGGATGTGTACCTGGTAGGCGAGGTAGAGCGCGACCCAGTGCGTGTTGGCGCCGGGCCCGCTGGCGTGCGGGGCCGCCAGGCGCGGCGCCGCCAGCGGGTGCGCGCGCGCCAGTAGCACACTTGCAGCTCGATGAGGCGTCAGGTCGGGATGTGTACCTGGTAGGCGAGGTAGAGCGCGACCCAGTGCGTGTTGGCGCCGGGCCCGCTGGCGTGCGGGGCCGCCAGGCGCGGCGCCGCCAGCGGGTGCGCGCGCGCCAGTAGCACACTTGCAGCTCGATGAGGCGTCAGGTCGGGATGTGTACCTGGTAGGCGAGGTAGAGCGCGACCCAGTGCGTGTTGGCGCCGGGCCCGCTGGCGTGCGGGGCCGCCAGGCGCGGCGCCGCCAGCGGGTGCGCGCGCGCCAGTAGCACACTTGCAGCTCGATGAGGCGTCAGGTCGGGATGTGTACCTGGTAGGCGAGGTAGAGCGCGACCCAGTGCGTGTTGGCGCCGGGCCCGCTGGCGTGCGGGGCCGCCAGGCGCGGCGCCGCCAGCGGGTGCGCGCGCGCTAGCCACACGCGCAGCTCAATGAGGCGTTCTTCCACGTTGTAAACGCATGTCACCTCGTTCGACGACCACGCGATGCGTATCTAGGAGGGACGGCACACAAAATGTTGAATGCTGATCAATTCCGAAGGTTAAACTTTACCAGAGCGGTGAGGAATTAGAAAAGAGATATTGTCGTCAAGCACTGCGCCAACATGCTATAAAACTGATCAACATTTTACAAAAAGTGAAGTTTGAATAAAATCTAACCATTTATTGCAAATAAACCATTCACAAGCACTTTTGAATTGTCAAGAAGCCAGTCAGCCAGAAAAATAATGCTTATTGCACATTTCAGTGTATATCTCAATGGAGAAGAACATTGGCGTGTACAGCTACTTTATATCGGATAGGTAGAAATGGTTAAAAAAAACAACAACATGGAAATATCATGGAAACATCTGGGAGTCGTTGTATTACTTAAATATAGGTGTGTGCATTTTAGTGATAAGAATGAGTTTGGTCTGCCGCTGTACCAAGGTCGAGGGTGACTCATCATAATTACCTAGTGTTAATACACTCTCGAACTTGACGATGCCGACGGACCAAACACACGCTGTGTCACGACCGATCTTGGTAGGGGAGGACGAAATCTGTTGTACCAAGTTCAAACGTGTATGTCACACTACAAAGTGAAAGCCGTCTACTAGCGGACAGGCTACACGGACCCAAATTTTAATAACAAATATGATCGGACTATTCTACAGCTTATGACTGGCCTGACTTGGCTCGAAAGCGATCCAAATTTTCATGTTAACAGTAGTCATGTTTAGTCTAGTCTTGTGTATTTGTTGTTGAGAGTTCCTCTTATATTCTTTATTGTACATAAAATAATAAATTATTAAAAATTGGACAGCTGATGCACAAAGGCGAGTTTAACCCACAATTGGGTTTTCTTACAGCAAACCTTAATATACTTGTAAGAAATGTTATTTATGAGGATAACTGAAACAAATGCACAACAAAAATCTAAGTTAACAAATCAGATCAGATCTAAAATAAACTACACAAATACGTGCACAGCACACAATACGTATAAAAATACTATATAGCATTTTACTTCTGTGGACAACTCTAGTACGGTGTCGTAGAGCTATATGGTACCCATTGCTGTTAGGTCCCTCCTTCTGGTAAACGGGATGATCACCGTTTTGCTTGGGTTGATGGATAAGTGGTTGAGTTTACACCACCTTTCACCATGTTCAGTCTCTCCTGTATGATCCCTGACAGACAGTATTAGGAAATTTTCCATTTGCAAGTATCACGAGATCATCCGCATACCCAACCGTGTACGTTAGTCCTCTGTTCAATTCTATTAGCAGCTCGTCTATCACCAAATACCAGAGCGTTGGCGAGAGTACGCCTCCTTGCGGGCATCCTCTTGTGGCATGCGCCCTTTTGGTCTCACCTAGCAATGTTGATTCTATAACTCTGCCCTTTAGCATATTATCCATCCAGTCACAAATGGTGGAGTCTATGCCATGTTTCTCTGCAGCTGTTCGTATCGTTCTAAAAGTAGTGCGATCGAACGCGCCTTCCACGTCGAGAAAAGCTGCCAGGCATATTTCTTTACATTCTAGCGCCATTTCGGCACGGCTTACGACCTGGTGTAGCGCCGTTTCTGTCGACTTGCCAGGCTGATATGTAGGCTGTTTTGCATCCTGTGAAGCGGTTGTTTCTTCAGCGCTCCCTCCCTGACATACTAGTCAACAAGTTTTTCCAAAGTTTTTAGGAAGAATGATATCAGGCTTATAGGTCTGTATGACTTAGCGTTCTCGTAGTCCGTTTGTCCTAGCTTGGGAAGAAAGATTACATTCGCCTGTCTCCACGCCTTTGGTGTGTAGCTAAAGGCCATTCACGCTCTATATAGTCTACCAAGGTGCGAATCTAGTATATTCCCCGCTCTTGGCACACATACTACACCATGTCTCTATCGGGCGGTTGACACAGTGGTGTCACCCGGGCGTTTCTTCCGCACGAATCCGGTGCAGGAACCTCCCGAACTTACCATGTCCGGTGAGGACCTGCGTCATGCGGAAGGTAAGGACGCCGTGTTGCTTTTCCAGCCACTCCTCAAAGAGGGGACTTACCGCCATAATTACGGCGTGCCCAACTATACAACACTAGTTTAAGTATATGCGAAACCTGAAACACCTGTCTAGTATTTTTATGTAAAGAATCTATGTACAAAATTTCAAAACCGTATCATGAAAAATCACAAGGTTATAAGCTTGTTACGTTACCGAACTGTCAGTAGAAATACATAGTCACCACGAGGCGCGCACACGCCGTCTAGCGTTCATTGATAATATTTTTTTAGTTTGTATTGTAATTAACTAGTGATAACATTTTCCATCACACTGGTAGGCTTTGGTCACACTACATTTTATCACTTACGCGGCTTTTTAACCGACTTCAAAAAAAGGAGGAGGTTCTCAATTCGGATATTTGTTTTTTTTATTTTTATGTTTGTTCGCGCATAACTTCGTCGCTTGCCAACCGATTTGAAAAATTCTTTGTTTATTGGAAAGGGTATGCTTCCCGAATGGTCCCATAGTCACCAAATCGGGATCTGATTATGGAATCTTGGCGAAATCGAGGGAACTCTTCAAATATTATAGGCAACCATATAGTGATTTTGGTATTTTCATTGAGAACTTAAGCATTTACAGTCAAAAAGTAACATTTGACGTCTGTTTATAAGTGTATCGCAACTAAAAAGTGTGAAATAAAAAACTTTTTACAAAAAAAATATAATTGACTTCACTAAAAAAAAAACACTAAAAGGATCAAAATAACTTTAATTTCAGAAGTCGGTGTTAAATAAGATACAAATAATACCAAGAAACACCGACTTCCGAAATTAAAGTTATTTTGATCCTTTTAGTGTTTTTTTTTAGTGAAGTCGGTTATATTTTTTTTGTAAAAAGTTTTTTATACAAATAAAGAACGTAATAATATTTACCTAAACTTGACCATCTCGGCGTGTTTAAAAATGTGAATCATTCCTATTTACAGTAATTAACTCACTCACTTACTTACGATCGATGTCTTACTAATCACTGCCTACTCAATTACACGATAGTTTTTACATACGATAATCTTTTTCTTCTTTTCGATTCGATGGTAAACTCGTCAAACTTTTTGGGCCCAATAGGTGGCTACATTAATAGCAGCATCGGTATCACTCATCAAATCTTCCAAAGTGCAGGTATACGGACACTTGGGGCATTCCAACATGTGGCTCATGTTTTGAACAGGAGCTCCGCACTCACAATGAGTATTCGATGGGTCTATAAAACCCCATTTTGCCAAGTTGAGTTTGCAGCGGCCACCTGAAATTGATTTGCAGTGGCCGGTATGGAAGGCACTAAATCGGTTGCGAACCCAGGTAGGCCGCTGCATACGATAATAAGTAAGTACCTGCGAGATCAACCAACAAAATTCAAAACAGTCGCAGCGTCAAGGCGGCCACGCGCTCGCGTAATGTGACCGGGACGAGAGTGCGACGCGTGCGCTTCGTCCTGTGGCATTTTGGCGACTGAGAGGAAGGGAAGCGCCCGCTACGCGCT
Source organism: Mythimna vitellina (assembly GCA_949316375.1). Classification (NCBI taxonomy): domain Eukaryota; kingdom Metazoa; phylum Arthropoda; class Insecta; order Lepidoptera; family Noctuidae; genus Mythimna; species Mythimna vitellina. Next base: position 484,748 of record OX438686.1, read on the forward strand.
CGCGTCCGTGACCTGTGTTGCACATATGCTTTGTTGATAGGTACTTAATTTCGCGCGGTGTCCAGCTCGTAACCATTTTTAAATATATATGGGAAAAAACATAACATGATGTAAAAATTATTGGAATCGATTCAGTGACTGTTCTGAACAAACTATATTCAGGTTTCGCGTATACTAAAAATAAGGTTGTATATGTATGCATTGCCTACAATATTTGAGGAGTTTCTCAATTCCTCATGAATCCAATCATCAGAAATGGACTTTGAAAAATATAATTTGAAGAAAAAAATAATTTTGCAAATTGGTTCGTAAATGAGTTCTGAGGTATAATAACAAAAAAAAAAAATATAATAAATAAACATACAATCTAATCGTGAACTTGCTCTTTTTTAAAATAGGTTATAAAACGATTACTTTTTCCCAGAATCTGGAAGGCAAAACGTGTTGAATTACTAAGTCTGACCGACCAAATTTCGCCCTAAGTCAAGTCAAAAATCAAGGGCAGCCGAGCATAATTTATCATGTTATTGTTGTTTTTTGCGGATTATTGATAATGATATAATGCAAGTAGTTGTAATGCCTCAGATACTAAAGTATGAAGTGAAGGCCACAAAAGTAATGTATGGACAGTGTAAAAGACGAAATGACTACGATGAGGCAAACAAAATGTTGAGAAGCGCACGAAAAGACATATGGCGCCGAATCCAAATAAATTTGATTATGTATTTGAGTAACCATAAAAAAACAAGCATAAAGTAAAAAGCAGGTACCTCTGTATCTTCAATTTCGTGCGCGCGCTGGTGCAAGTGCATGAGTTGGTCGCGTGCAGCCGGCGGCGCCACGTAGGCCAACACCACGCGCTCCAGCAGCCGCGCAGCACGTGCAGGCGCCGCGCCCCACCAGCCGCGCGCGCCGCCCGTGCCGGCGCCGCACAGCACGCGGTACAGCGCGCGGCACGCCAGCGCGGACACGTCGCCGCCGCGCGCCGGCTCTGTCGGAACACAACCACCCTATACAGCTACCCTACGCGGAGTGTTCCCTACACACTGACAGCCGCGCCCCACCAGCCGCGCGCGCCGCCCGTGCCGGCGCCGCACAGCACGCGGTACAGCGCGCGGCACGCCAGCGCGGACACGTCGCCGCCGCGCGCCGGCTCTGTCGGAACACAACCACCCTATACAGCTACCCTACGCGGAGTGTTCCCTACACACTGACAGCCGCGCCCCACCAGCCGCGCGCGCCGCCCGTGCCGGCGCCGCACAGCACGCGGTACAGCGCGCGGCACGCCAGCGCGGACACGTCGCCGCCGCGCGCCGGCTCTGTCGGAACACAACCACCCTATACAGCTACCCTACGCGGAGTGTTCCCTACACACTGACAGCCGCGCCCCACCAGCCGCGCGCGCCGCCCGTGCCGGCGCCGCACAGCACGCGGTACAGCGCGCGGCACGCCAGCGCGGACACGTCGCCGCCGCGCGCCGGCTCTGTCGGAACACAACCACCCTATACAGCTACCCTACGCGGAGTGTTCCCTACACACTGACAGCCGCGCCCCACCAGCCGCGCGCGCCGCCCGTGCCGGCGCCGCACAGCACGCGGTACAGCGCGCGGCACGCCAGCGCGGACACGTCGCCGCCGCGCGCCGGCTCTGTCGGAACACAACCACCCTATACAGCTACCCTACGCGGAGTGTTCCCTACACACTGACAGCCGCGCCCCACCAGCCGCGCGCGCCGCCCGTGCCGGCGCCGCACAGCACGCGGTACAGCGCGCGGCACGCCAGCGCGGACACGTCGCCGCCGCGCGCCGGCTCTGTCGGAACACAACCACCCTATACAGCTACCCTACGCGGAGTGTTCCCTACACACTGACAGCCGCGCCCCACCAGCCGCGCGCGCCGCCCGTGCCGGCGCCGCACAGCACGCGGTACAGCGCGCGGCACGCCAGCGCGGACACGTCGCCGCCGCGCGCCGGCTCTGTCGGAACACAACCACCCTATACAGCTACCCTACGCGGAGTGTTCCCTACACACTGACAGCCGCGCCCCACCAGCCGCGCGCGCCGCCCGTGCCGGCGCCGCACAGCACGCGGTACAGCGCGCGGCACGCCAGCGCGGACACGTCGCCGCCGCGCGCCGGCTCTGTCGGAACACAACCACCCTATACAGCTACCCTACGCGGAGTGTTCCCTACACACTGACAGCCGCGCCCCACCAGCCGCGCGCGCCGCCCGTGCCGGCGCCGCACAGCACGCGGTACAGCGCGCGGCACGCCAGCGCGGACACGTCGCCGCCGCGCGCCGGCTCTGTCGGAACACAACCACCCTATACAGCTACCCTACGCGGAGTGTTCCCTACACACTGACAGCCGCGCCCCACCAGCCGCGCGCGCCGCCCGTGCCGGCGCCGCACAGCACGCGGTACAGCGCGCGGCACGCCAGCGCGGACACGTCGCCGCCGCGCGCCGGCTCTGTCGGAACACAACCACCCTATACAGCTACCCTACGCGGAGTGTTCCCTACACACTGACAGCCGCGCCCCACCAGCCGCGCGCGCCGCCCGTGCCGGCGCCGCACAGCACGCGGTACAGCGCGCGGCACGCCAGCGCGGACACGTCGCCGCCGCGCGCCGGCTCTGTCGGAACACAACCACCCTATACAGCTACCCTACGCGGAGTGTTCCCTACACACTGACAGTCGCGCCCCACCAGCCGCGCGCGCCGCCCGTGCCGGCGCCGCACAGCACGCGGTACAGCGCGCGGCACGCCAGCGCGGACACGTCGCCGCCGCGCGCCGGCTCTGTCGGAACACAACCACCCTATACAGCTACCCTACGCGGAGTGTTCCCTACACACTGACAGCCGCGCCCCACCAGCCGCGCGCGCCGCCCGTGCCGGCGCCGCACAGCACGCGGTACAGCGCGCGGCACGCCAGCGCGGACACGTCGCCGCCGCGCGCCGGCTCTGTCGGAACACAACCACCCTATACAGCTACCCTACGCGGAGTGTTCCCTACACACTGACAGCCGCGCCCCACCAGCCGCGCGCGCCGCCCGTGCCGGCGCCGCACAGCACGCGGTACAGCGCGCGGCACGCCAGCGCGGACACGTCGCCGCCGCGCGCCGGCTCTGTCGGAACACAACCACCCTATACAGCTACCCTACGCGGAGTGTTCCCTACACACTGACAGCCGCGCCCCACCAGCCGCGCGCGCCGCCCGTGCCGGCGCCGCACAGCACGCGGTACAGCGCGCGGCACGCCAGCGCGGACACGTCGCCGCCGCGCGCCGGCTCTGTCGGAACACAACCACCCTATACAGCTACCCTACGCGGAGTGTTCCCTACACACTGACAGCCGCGCCCCACCAGCCGCGCGCGCCGCCCGTGCCGGCGCCGCACAGCACGCGGTACAGCGCGCGGCACGCCAGCGCGGACACGTCGCCGCCGCGCGCCGGCTCTGTCGGAACACAACCACCCTATACAGCTACCCTACGCGGAGTGTTCCCTACACACTGACAGCCGCGCCCCACCAGCCGCGCGCGCCGCCCGTGCCGGCGCCGCACAGCACGCGGTACAGCGCGCGGCACGCCAGCGCGGACACGTCGCCGCCGCGCGCCGGCTCTGTCGGAACACAACCACCCTATACAGCTACCCTACGCGGAGTGTTCCCTACACACTGACAGCCGCGCCCCACCAGCCGCGCGCGCCGCCCGTGCCGGCGCCGCACAGCACGCGGTACAGCGCGCGGCACGCCAGCGCGGACACGTCGCCGCCGCGCGCCGGCTCTGTCGGAACACAACCACCCTATACAGCTACCCTACGCGGAGTGTTCCCTACACACTGACAGCCGCGCCCCACCAGCCGCGCGCGCCGCCCGTGCCGGCGCCGCACAGCACGCGGTACAGCGCGCGGCACGCCAGCGCGGACACGTCGCCGCCGCGCGCCGGCTCTGTCGGAACACAACCACCCTATACAGCTACCCTACGCGGAGTGTTCCCTACACACTGACAGCCGCGCCCCACCAGCCGCGCGCGCCGCCCGTGCCGGCGCCGCACAGCACGCGGTACAGCGCGCGGCACGCCAGCGCGGACACGTCGCCGCCGCGCGCCGGCTCTGTCGGAACACAACCACCCTATACAGCTACCCTACGCGGAGTGTTCCCTACACACTGACAGCCGCGCCCCACCAGCCGCGCGCGCCGCCCGTGCCGGCGCCGCACAGCACGCGGTACAGCGCGCGGCACGCCAGCGCGGACACGTCGCCGCCGCGCGCCGGCTCTGTCGGAACACAACCACCCTATACAGCTACCCTACGCGGAGTGTTCCCTACACACTGACAGCCGCGCCCCACCAGCCGCGCGCGCCGCCCGTGCCGGCGCCGCACAGCACGCGGTACAGCGCGCGGCACGCCAGCGCGGACACGTCGCCGCCGCGCGCCGGCTCTGTCGGAACACAACCACCCTATACAGCTACCCTACGCGGAGTGTTCCCTACACACTGACAGCCGCGCCCCACCAGCCGCGCGCGCCGCCCGTGCCGGCGCCGCACAGCACGCGGTACAGCGCGCGGCACGCCAGCGCGGACACGTCGCCGCCGCGCGCCGGCTCTGTCGGAACACAACCACCCTATACAGCTACCCTACGCGGAGTGTTCCCTACACACTGACAGCCGCGCCCCACCAGCCGCGCGCGCCGCCCGTGCCGGCGCCGCACAGCACGCGGTACAGCGCGCGGCACGCCAGCGCGGACACGTCGCCGCCGCGCGCCGGCTCTGTCGGAACACAACCACCCTATACAGCTACCCTACGCGGAGTGTTCCCTACACACTGACAGCCGCGCCCCACCAGCCGCGCGCGCCGCCCGTGCCGGCGCCGCACAGCACGCGGTACAGCGCGCGGCACGCCAGCGCGGACACGTCGCCGCCGCGCGCCGGCTCTGTCGGAACACAACCACCCTATACAGCTACCCTACGCGGAGTGTTCCCTACACACTGACAGCCGCGCCCCACCAGCCGCGCGCGCCGCCCGTGCCGGCGCCGCACAGCACGCGGTACAGCGCGCGGCACGCCAGCGCGGACACGTCGCCGCCGCGCGCCGGCTCTGTCGGAACACAACCACCCTATACAGCTACCCTACGCGGAGTGTTCCCTACACACTGACAGCCGCGCCCCACCAGCCGCGCGCGCCGCCCGTGCCGGCGCCGCACAGCACGCGGTACAGCGCGCGGCACGCCAGCGCGGACACGTCGCCGCCGCGCGCCGGCTCTGTCGGAACACAACCACCCTATACAGCTACCCTACGCGGAGTGTTCCCTACACACTGACAGCCGCGCCCCACCAGCCGCGCGCGCCGCCCGTGCCGGCGCCGCACAGCACGCGGTACAGCGCGCGGCACGCCAGCGCGGACACGTCGCCGCCGCGCGCCGGCTCTGTCGGAACACAACCACCCTATACAGCTACCCTACGCGGAGTGTTCCCTACACACTGACAGCCGCGCCCCACCAGCCGCGCGCGCCGCCCGTGCCGGCGCCGCACAGCACGCGGTACAGCGCGCGGCACGCCAGCGCGGACACGTCGCCGCCGCGCGCCGGCTCTGTCGGAACACAACCACCCTATACAGCTACCCTACGCGGAGTGTTCCCTACACACTGACAGCCGCGCCCCACCAGCCGCGCGCGCCGCCCGTGCCGGCGCCGCACAGCACGCGGTACAGCGCGCGGCACGCCAGCGCGGACACGTCGCCGCCGCGCGCCGGCTCTGTCGGAACACAACCACCCTATACAGCTACCCTACGCGGAGTGTTCCCTACACACTGACAGCCGCGCCCCACCAGCCGCGCGCGCCGCCCGTGCCGGCGCCGCACAGCACGCGGTACAGCGCGCGGCACGCCAGCGCGGACACGTCGCCGCCGCGCGCCGGCTCTGTCGGAACACAACCACCCTATACAGCTACCCTACGCGGAGTGTTCCCTACACACTGACAGCCGCGCCCCACCAGCCGCGCGCGCCGCCCGTGCCGGCGCCGCACAGCACGCGGTACAGCGCGCGGCACGCCAGCGCGGACACGTCGCCGCCGCGCGCCGGCTCTGTCGGAACACAACCACCCTATACAGCTACCCTACGCGGAGTGTTCCCTACACACTGACAGCCGCGCCCCACCAGCCGCGCGCGCCGCCCGTGCCGGCGCCGCACAGCACGCGGTACAGCGCGCGGCACGCCAGCGCGGACACGTCGCCGCCGCGCGCCGGCTCTGTCGGAACACAACCACCCTATACAGCTACCCTACGCGGAGTGTTCCCTACACACTGACAGCCGCGCCCCACCAGCCGCGCGCGCCGCCCGTGCCGGCGCCGCACAGCACGCGGTACAGCGCGCGGCACGCCAGCGCGGACACGTCGCCGCCGCGCGCCGGCTCTGTCGGAACACAACCACCCTATACAGCTACCCTACGCGGAGTGTTCCCTACACACTGACAGCCGCGCCCCACCAGCCGCGCGCGCCGCCCGTGCCGGCGCCGCACAGCACGCGGTACAGCGCGCGGCACGCCAGCGCGGACACGTCGCCGCCGCGCGCCGGCTCTGTCGGAACACAACCACCCTATACAGCTACCCTACGCGGAGTGTTCCCTACACACTGACAGCCGCGCCCCACCAGCCGCGCGCGCCGCCCGTGCCGGCGCCGCACAGCACGCGGTACAGCGCGCGGCACGCCAGCGCGGACACGTCGCCGCCGCGCGCCGGCTCTGTCGGAACACAACCACCCTATACAGCTACCCTACGCGGAGTGTTCCCTACACACTGACAGCCGCGCCCCACCAGCCGCGCGCGCCGCCCGTGCCGGCGCCGCACAGCACGCGGTACAGCGCGCGGCACGCCAGCGCGGACACGTCGCCGCCGCGCGCCGGCTCTGTCGGAACACAACCACCCTATACAGCTACCCTACGCGGAGTGTTCCCTACACACTGACAGCCGCGCCCCACCAGCCGCGCGCGCCGCCCGTGCCGGCGCCGCACAGCACGCGGTACAGCGCGCGGCACGCCAGCGCGGACACGTCGCCGCCGCGCGCCGGCTCTGTCGGAACACAACCACCCTATACAGCTACCCTACGCGGAGTGTTCCCTACACACTGACAGCCGCGCCCCACCAGCCGCGCGCGCCGCCCGTGCCGGCGCCGCACAGCACGCGGTACAGCGCGCGGCACGCCAGCGCGGACACGTCGCCGCCGCGCGCCGGCTCTGTCGGAACACAACCACCCTATACAGCTACCCTACGCGGAGTGTTCCCTACACACTGACAGCCGCGCCCCACCAGCCGCGCGCGCCGCCCGTGCCGGCGCCGCACAGCACGCGGTACAGCGCGCGGCACGCCAGCGCGGACACGTCGCCGCCGCGCGCCGGCTCTGTCGGAACACAACCACCCTATACAGCTACCCTACGCGGAGTGTTCCCTACACACTGACAGCCGCGCCCCACCAGCCGCGCGCGCCGCCCGTGCCGGCGCCGCACAGCACGCGGTACAGCGCGCGGCACGCCAGCGCGGACACGTCGCCGCCGCGCGCCGGCTCTGTCGGAACACAACCACCCTATACAGCTACCCTACGCGGAGTGTTCCCTACACACTGACAGCCGCGCCCCACCAGCCGCGCGCGCCGCCCGTGCCGGCGCCGCACAGCACGCGGTACAGCGCGCGGCACGCCAGCGCGGACACGTCGCCGCCGCGCGCCGGCTCTGTCGGAACACAACCACCCTATACAGCTACCCTACGCGGAGTGTTCCCTACACACTGACAGCCGCGCCCCACCAGCCGCGCGCGCCGCCCGTGCCGGCGCCGCACAGCACGCGGTACAGCGCGCGGCACGCCAGCGCGGACACGTCGCCGCCGCGCGCCGGCTCTGTCGGAACACAACCACCCTATACAGCTACCCTACGCGGAGTGTTCCCTACACACTGACAGCCGCGCCCCACCAGCCGCGCGCGCCGCCCGTGCCGGCGCCGCACAGCACGCGGTACAGCGCGCGGCACGCCAGCGCGGACACGTCGCCGCCGCGCGCCGGCTCTGTCGGAACACAACCACCCTATACAGCTACCCTACGCGGAGTGTTCCCTACACACTGACAGCCGCGCCCCACCAGCCGCGCGCGCCGCCCGTGCCGGCGCCGCACAGCACGCGGTACAGCGCGCGGCACGCCAGCGCGGACACGTCGCCGCCGCGCGCCGGCTCTGTCGGAACACAACCACCCTATACAGCTACCCTACGCGGCCGCCTATATTTTATACTTTACTTACTCATAGTTTTTAACCGACTTCTAAAAAAAGAGGAGGTTCTCAATTCGGATGTTTGTATTTTTTTTTATGTTTGTTCGCGCATAACTTCATTGCTTGCCAACCGATTTGAAAAATTCTTTCTTTGTTGGAAAGGATATACTTTCCAAATGGTCCCATAGTCACCAAGTTGGGATCTGATGATGGAATCTTGGCGAAATCGAGGGAACTCCTCAAATATTATAGGCAACCATATAGTGATTTTGGTATTTTCATCGAAAACTTAAGTATTTACAGCCAAAAAGTAACATTTGATGAAGTGGAACTGATGAAGAAGGCCAGAAATAGTCAACGGAACTTCTTACTCGCATAGATATTACAATGAAGATAGTTATGCGAATACGACAATACAAATAAATGAATGGTTCTGAATAGTTACGTTGGAAATGGTAACATCGAAGTGATCTGATGATGATGATGAAGCCGGAAGGTAGGCACTGGAACTCCGTAATTAATCAATGTAACCTAGCCGTGTTTGGGCTTATTAGAATTGTCATGAGATGCACTTTGGCTATAAGGTACTATCAAACTGATCTGATGATGGGGCCGGAAGCTGGAAAGTAGACACAGGAACTTCATAATAACACAATGTTACCTAGCAGTGTTTGGGTTAATTAGAATTATCATGAAAAATAGGCATCTGTTTATAAGTGTATCGCAACTAAAAAGTGTGAAATAAAATACTTTTTACAAAAAAAGAATAACCGACTTCACTAAAAAAAAATATTAAAAGGATCAAAATAACTTTAATTTCGGAAGTCGGTGTTAAATAAGATAAAAATAATACCGAGTAACACCGACTTCCGAAATTAAAGTTATTTTGATCCTTTTAGTATTTTTTTTTAGTGAAGTCGGTTATTCTTTTTTTGTAAAAAGTATTTTTTGTACTTACCAGTTAAGATTATCTGCTACAATCGAATTTGATTATCATAGTGTAGTATTTAGCAATCATCCCGCATTTCTTCTCGCTCTCGGGAATATTCGAGTTTTAATCGAACATTAAGCGAAAATGCATAATCGCATCGAATGCAAGTATGCACATTCGCTCGTTCACCAAAATGTGGACCAGTACGCGTTCAGATCTCGTCAGAGTTACACGTCCTTAAAACGTGTTTGTACGTCTTTTAGTGTGCAATATAAAATAATTATGTGGCAGCTCACCATGCACGGAGAAGTCCTTGATGGTGAGGAACAGGTCCTGGTAGACGGGAGGCGCGGGCGTGGCACCGGTGGCATCCTCGGCGTACGCGAACACGCCCAGCGGCAGCAGCCGCAGCGCCGCCGTCACCAGCGGCTCCGCGTAGCCGCGCTCTCTGCGGACACGACACTCACGTCACGACGAGCGTGCAGTGCGGCCTACAGCACTGTGGCGGCACGTTACCTGTATATCTGTATGTAGTGGTGTGTGAGGTCGCCGCGCGCGAGCTGGCACAGCGTGGCCAGCACGTCGGCCAGCAACAGCCAGCCTACTGCCATGTTGTACGAGTCCGACATGGCCACGAACTCGCACGTGCCTTCACCCAGCCTGAATAAGACAACAATATTTGGCTGAGCATACAACATAAAACAAGGGTATAAAACATACAACGCGCAAAGGTGAAACTATAAGAAACAGTAAAAACTGCAAAAAAGTTTTTAATGCAGTTAACATATAACCTAATCTATTAACTTAAGTCCGCGTCTGTAATTTTGTGTGCATAAAGAATTAAATAAATAAATAAAAACCAAAGACGATGAGGACGGAAGGACGGTGCTCTGTGTTTGTCTTCGTAAGACAAACACACGGCTCTCCTGGAGTGAAGAGTTATCAGAAGTGGCCAGAGTATGTCTGAGATGGTGAATTTTGGAAATGCGGGAGGGTTTGTATCGGAAGGCCGATGCGGTTTCGGTGTTTCACAACAGTGTCAAAGAAACGTTTGGAAAGGCGTTTCGTGAACAGCTGGATGGTGGAATTTTGTCTCATCTAATTCTCATTTCAAACCTAACACAGATCTCCGAGTACTTTCCGGAGGAGTCGGTTTTGGAGCGTTTGCATATTATGGAGGTAACAGGGCTTTGCGTGTGCGAAAACTAGGCGGTTATGTTTGAACATTACATACGTATTATGTCATGATCAAACAGATGACCGCTGTGAAAATGCGCAATTTGCTCTTGAATGACAATTTACAACGGGCAGTCAAGATATAGTGGCGCCTACTTAGACCGAAAGTGGCACGTAATTGAGACTGCTTTAATTAAAAGTTACATATGTAAATATTCTTTATTACCTTATATCTTCCAAACTGCTAAACGTGACGTTAAAAAAACAACAACATAACGATCTCACAGTCGTTATGTCGCTATAATTTGGAGTAAAATAAATATTTTTTATTATTCTACAATATGGGTTTCAAATTAAAGGTCTCATCATGAGAATTCCAAAATGGTATATCACGTACATATTAAAAAAAAGTACATTAAGAAATATGTTTTTTATTTCTCGCGACTCAGTTTCTCGTTACTCCCCTTTTGTGGGACAATCGTGTAATTTTTTTTTATCCATTTTAGAGATATAATATCCTCCCGGGGAATTAAGTCCCGTTTCTGCGGGAAAATGAAAAGTAGCCTCAGATACTCCTTGTAACATCAACTAAAATTAAAACTATCCATCAGTTGGGCACGCCATAATCATGGACCGCCCGGAGGACACGGTGGAGCTTACGGTGCAGGTGAGCCCCGCACGGTCGGAGCAACGCAGTGTTCTCGTGGGCGTAATCAACTAAGGCGTCCACTCACGCCGGGCCATGGTCCAGGCCATGGCCCGGAGTGAGGAGGAATGGGTGGTGGTCGCCTCCTTTTGCGAAGCAGTAATGCTAGTGATAGAGACAGCCGCACACGTGAGGGAATGGACATCCTCACGCCCCAGTCCCTGAGTCCCCGACCCCGGTCCTGCCATTGTCCGGACCGAACCTAAATCGTCGGCAGCACGTCGTATACTACGCGTTCCTCAAAGAGATGCTATGGCCCAGCAGAGCCTGCCCTAAGGCCAATCAATCAATCATACATTTATCTACACTAATATTATAAAGAGGAAAACTTTGTTTGTTTGTTTGTTTGTAATGAATAGGCTCAAAAACTACTGGACCGATTTTAAAAATTCTTTCACCATTCGAAAGCTACATTATCCACGAGTAACATAGGCTATATTTTATTTTGGAAAAAAGTAGGATTCCGTAAGATATTTGAGTTTTTCGGACACAAGGTGTAAAAAGTCAACCAGAAAAGTTACTTATTTTGTGTACGCTGCCTAAACTATAAAAGATAGACCCATAAAATGTTCTTATGAATTGTAGATCTAATAAATATCTACCAAAGTTTGTTAGGAGAAACCTACTTTCACGCGGGCGAAGCCGCTGGCAGAAGCTAGTTTGCTATAAATATGGTACAGGTGTTGTTATAATGACAGTTATAGACCAAGACATATTTTACCTAAGTTACAGCTGTGCAAATATTAAAAAATAAAATTTTTAGATACATGAATTAATGAAAATTGATTAACATATAATTTTTATTGAAGTTTACATTATTGATTTTATTAATGTCAAAATAGATAAAAAACATGAAATAAATATATACATCCTTAGAAATATTGAAAACTCTTTTACTGAATAAAAACATACCTCTATCGATCAGTCCCGTAAAACACGACAGAATTTGTTATATGGTAATTCGGAAATATATTTGGGTAAGGAGTTGTAAATAAGTGGTGCTGTATATGCAGTTACGTCTAAGCAGTTCTAGTTTAGGAATCGGGGCATTTTGAGAGGTAACCACGTTAACAACCGCTTACTTTTATTATTATTACCTTCGAAAAGGAATGGATGAGCCTCATCCAATTTGGTGACTTCGTAGATATAAAGACTAGGGACAGTTAATAGCTTTTTGATTTAAAAATAGGTTTACAGGAATCAAACCATTTCATACAATAAACTGCACTAATACATTTTTTCTGCGCTATATAAACCCGGTTTACCTCTGAAGAGTTACCCCATACTACAATGCCATAACGAATGAGAGAACAAACTTAGGCATGATACTCAACTTTTCGAAGAGCAAAAACGAATTTATTCATTTTCTTGCAAATACTGTCAATATGATCCTTCCATGTGAGATGTGCGTCTCAAGTTATACCGAGAAATTTTGTACTTTGTATTTGTTCAACTTTATCATGGTCAAGGCTTATATTAAACTGAAACTCTTTTCGGCTAGGCGTTTTGAAGTATATAAGTTTTTTGTAGTCAACATTTATTTTTAATTTGTTACCTTTTAACCATTCGACTATTGAATAAAGAGTTTGATTTACTTCAGATTCATAAGAATTTATCATTCAATGATCATTTTTATGAATGAAAACTGAGATAGGTCTGTAATTTTTAATAACGTCATGGTTCCCTCCTTGTGAACAGGTGTTACTCATGCAATCTTGAAGATCTAGGGAAAAACTACTCGCTCAAAACAGACTTCAATGAGCTTTGTAACAGGTGGAACTAGTGCTTCTTTACCCAATTTCAGAAGTTTAGCTGGAATGAAGTCCTGTGGCACAATCGGTTTTTAAGTTATTAATAACAGTTTCTTCTTCGGCCTCGTCTGGAGTAAGAAGGACCATTGATTCCCGCGCAGGGGGTCTTTCTATTTTGTATGGGGTGTGTTTTGATTTTATTTGCCAATTGCATTCCGATATTTGATAAAAAACTTTTTACAAAAAAAAGATAACCGACTTCACTCAAAAAAACACTAAAAGGATCAAAATAACTTTAATTTCGGAAGTTGGTGTTTCTCGGTATTATTTGTATCTTATGTAACACCGACTTCCGAAATTAAAGTTATTTTGATCCTTTTAGTGTTTTTTTTGAGTGAAGTCGGTTATCTTTTTTTTGTAAAAAGTTTTTTATTTCACACTTTTTAGTTGAGATACACTTATAAACAGAGTGCCTATTTCTCTTGACAATTCCAATTAATACAAACACTACTAGGTTACATTGTTTTTTTATGAAGTTCCTGTGTCTACCTTCCACCTTCCGGCTCCATCATCAGATCACTTCAACAGTACCTTATAGCCAAATTACATTTCATGAAAATTCTAATAAGCCCAAACACGGCTAGGTTACATTGATTAATGACGTAGTTGCAGTGCCTACCATCTGGCTCCATTATTATCATCAGATCAATTTGATGGTACCATTTTCAACGGAACTATTCAGAACCATTACTTTATTTGTATTATCATAGTCGCTTCACTATCTTCATTGTGTTATCTATGCGAGTATGAAGTTCCGTTGACCATTTCTGATCTTCTTCATCAGTTCCACTATATTAAATGTTACTTTTTGACTTAAGCATTTAGCTTAAGTTTTCGGTGAAAATACCAAAATCACTATATGATTGCCTATAATATTTGAGGAGTTCCCTCGATTTCGCCAAGATTCCATCATCAGATCCTGACTTGGTGACTATGGGACCATTTGGGAAGTATACCCTTTCAAACAAAAAAATAAGTTTTCAAATCGGTTGGCAAGCGACGAAGTTATGCGCGAACAAACATAAAAAAAAAATACAAACATCCGAATTGAGAACCTCCTCCTTTTTTAGAAGTCGGTTAAAAAATAATGGTTTATTTGTTCTATTGCGTGAGGCACTTGTGTATCAACAGAGGCGGCTAGAAGTTTATCAGCTGATGTTTGATTACTGGATTTATTGGTTATAGATTTTATTATATTCCATGTTTCCTTACTGTCCCTGGAAGTCTTTAAAGCCGAACTTTGGTGATTTATTTTTAAATTTCTTAGTAAAAGGTTACAATTATTAAGTACCCAATTATTAATACAATTGATAAAAACCCAGTATGGTGCCCAGGATATTAAAGAATAATTATACCAAGTTTCATCGTAATTGAACCAGTAGTTTTTGCGGGATGCCTCAACAAATTAAAAAAATTAAAGAAGGGGGAAAATTAAAAGAAGCCTAAGTTAGCTTAGGCAATTATTCTTTGTAAGATTAGCTATTTGTCAGTGAAAGTCCCTCAAAGTAGGTCCATCTCCGTTTCAGAGACGTACCCTATCCCCGGGAATTCAGATTAACTCCTTTAATCGAGAATTAAATCCCGTCCCAAACACATCGGATCAACTCAGGACAGATGAAATGGTGACAGGTCACTGCTGGAACAACTTGTGCCCCCCGGGTGCCTCCCAAGTTGAAGGATAAAATCTACAAGTCCGTGATAAGACCTGTCATACTGTATGGCTCAGAATGTTGGGCTGTGAAAAAGACGGATGAAAAAAGATTGCATGTAGCGAAGATGAGAATGTTGAGATGGATGTGTGGTGTGACGAGAATGGATAAAGTGAGAAATGAGTATATTAGTGGAAGTTTGAAAGTGGCGCCAGTGACTGAAAAGTTGAAAGGGAATCGTTTGTCTTGGTATGGCCATGTAAATAGGAGGGATGAAACGTATCTTCCTAAAAGAGTTATAAGTATACATGTGTGTGTGTATGTGTCAATGGAGAGGAAGAGGGAGACCAAAGAAAAGATAGATGGATTGTTTGAGAAGTGATATGAAAGAAAAAGGAGTTAGTGATAGCGCGACGGGGACAGGACAGAAAGGAAGAGAAGAAACGTGTTGCTTCGACCCCAAATAAAACGGGATAAGGGCAAGAAGACGAAGATGAAATCGATAATCTTATTAAAATAATTCCTCTTAGCTAAAATAAAAACTTAAATTTGATTTCTGGTTTAGGTTAATGACTCACACGACGGAGCTGAGCGCGGCGTCCACGATCTCGTGCAGGTGCACGAAGGTGTCGTGGAAGTAGTCCAGGCAGAACTCCGGCCGCGGCATCTCCTCGTCGCCCTCCACGCTGTCCTCGCTCCATAGCTTCAGTTTCTCCGCTGAAGCGACAACAACGTACGTTTAATATACATTTATTTATGTAAATAATATTAAGACGCTGTGCTGCCACCGTTAGTAAAATAGGGTTCATACAAGCGCAACATTAGTAGAGAAGCACTAGTGCGACACAGCAGCCGTGGGTTGACTTACTTGTGTATGCACATATAATGTACTTATATGCTTAGGAAAAAGCAATGATATCCCATTAAAACATAAACGTGAAAGAATGTCAAGTTCTCTATAACGGTTCTGCTGTGTGTTTCAGTGGATAGACGTTCACTGTAGGGCGGCAGCCTCACCGGGCGTGTGGCCACAACGGCCGAACTTGTGCGTGTCGCATACATCGGATTCCTGCGCCCCTTGGAGGCTCGTCTGTCCACCGCACGGGAGAGCCTGGTACCTGGCCTCCACTCCAGAACCTTCCAACGCCATAGACTATCTGTTCCGCCAGCAATGTTACTTAAGGTGAAACCTTCTCGCTAGATGACGTAACAAAAAAAAAGCGCCAAATCGTAAGAACGTGAACTTTTGGCGATTCTTCGGGCTTGAATCTGCTGCGCTTATGTTCATACGTGATTCGATCATGCAAAGAAACTATAAGCATAGCCCTCTCCATTCCCTTTCAGATGACTGTAAGCATTCTGGTGAAGCCCATTGTGAGAGAGCATGTTTTAGAGTCGTATGTCATCACTGGTAACAGGCACTAGTTACAAATTTTCGTCTTGAGAAATTGTGGTATTTCCAACCAGAAAATACCGCCCAGCTTCTCGAACGCTGCCTAGCCGAGTCGAATTCGACGATTAATCTCTTTCTCAAAGTTAGACCTACCTAACTGGACCGTTTATGCTTTAGTCTATTCGCGTTAAGAAAATAGTGACTTAAATGCTGGTTTACTAGCAGAGAACTTTATTTACCACAAACAATAACATATTTGTCCAATCACCGATAACAAATTGCTTATGAAGAACTCATAAGCAAGAGTCTGTGAAGAGTGAATAAATAGTAATAATAGATTATATAACTAAAAAGTGAAAAATAAAAAAATAAATTTAAAAATAAAAAACCGACTGCGAAAAAAATAACTTAACTAAAAAGAAAATAACAATTTCAGTCCAGTAGCGTAGAAACCAATTTAATTAAAACAAAACTGCGACAGCATTGAAGGGCTTGAATGACCGATTTTCCACCCGCCTTCAGAAATTCGGCCATGATTCCGCCCATCACTCGACGTCATCTTGTAATTAAGCTGTTTCAGAGGCATTCTAATCTCGTATAGGCTGCCGTTTTTGTCGTTCGGGGTGACGCATAATTTGCCAGATTCGCAGCGGATTTGGTAGTTGATGTGTAGTAAAGCCTCAATTTGTTCCAGAAGCTCCGATTTCACGGATATGATTTTGCTATTGTCGGTCTTCATTTTTGTTTTAAGTTTTATCTGGAGATAGTGTGTCACTCACCGTCGGCCAGCACGAGCGGCTTGGCGAGCGCCAGCAGCAGATGGTACGCCAGGTGCATGTGTGCGTGGTGTGTGGGCGTCTGCAGCGCGTCACCCGCACAGCGCACAAGGCGCACGAGCGATAGCGCGTCGTGCTTATGCGCCGACGCCAGCACGTCCCAGTCCAGCAGTTTCGTGCATTCGATCAGCGCACCCACTACTTCAATCTGCGGGTTGGTCATCTCACCCTCGCCACATGAGTCTGCAGGAAATTCATATAATTACAATTTTAATATTTGTATAAATGAAATTTTATCGAAGTACATGTGATTATTCTCGTGGAACATAGAACTCACCCAGCACGTGCATGATGATGAAGAACAGGTTGTAAGTGGTGTCGGGGCTGAAGATGTCGCGCCACTCGTTGAGCAGGTCGGCGACGTGCGCGGCGGGCGTGCGGCGCGCGCAGCTGTCGGGCAGCGCGCCGCAGAAGCGCCGCGCCGCCGCCCACAGGCGCAGCACCGAGCGGCTCAGCATGCTCACCTGGCGGCACACACGAGGCACATAAGGGGCATGGAACACTCATGCAGTCTACTGACTCCTAGCTCCACGACGTAAGCACATATTTTTGTCGAGATAAAATTCAATTCAAAATGTTTTATTTCATTTAGGCCTACATGGCACTTATCTCCGTTTCTGAAATTTAGTCAGAAACTTAGGTACAGTAAATCCAATTTGGGCGTTTCGTATGGAGAAGAATTAGCACGAACTCTCTCCTACCACAGCTACGTTGCTCACCACTTCGTACCTTGGTGGAGCCCCAGCTGCGCGTGCTCTTGCGCACGGACGCGAGCAGCGAGCACAGCGAGATGGTGGTGAAGTCCCAGTGCGGCGCGCTCGTTTCCCAGCCGCGCGACTCCACCATGGCCGTCAGGAACTCTACCACAGCTACGTTGCTCACCACTTCGCTCCATGGACTGTCCGTGATGTCCCTGTGGGAGATTTGGTCTTAGTTTAATTATTGTATCATTGATGCTATGGATGACGGCAGCCAAATCGATGTGTCTACACTGATTGTAGCAAAGCATTTGATCTGATTGATCACGACACTTTGATAAAGGAGCTAAATTTCATACGCATTCGTGGGGGCCTCCTGAGGTGATTTTCATCTTAAGGCGCTCCCTTAGCCAATGACCTTGAGCATTTGTCTAGACCTTTGGAGAAGACTCCTGCTCCAGACTTCGTAATTTGATTCGTTGGTGTACATTTTCAGTTCCCTGGAGTCTGAGTAGTGTAGTAGTAGTGCGATTCTTTTGTGAATGTGTATGCTGTAATATTTCTGGAAATGCAGTGCCTTAGGGGCGACTTCTTCCATAATCTGTTTTCAGGGTGCCCGATAAACTGAGTCTGAAGGCTGCCAGGGTTGTTTCATCCCGTACCGTGTGATGCAGTAGAGGCAGTCCCAGCATTGCTTGCAAGGTGGCAGCGGGTGCCATTTTCATGCAGCTAATGATCGCTATGCAGGCGAATCGCTGGAATTTTTTGAGTTCTTTTTGGGCTGTGCTCAAGTCGGCCCTTGGCCAACATACTAGGGAGCCGTATGTGATGATTGGTCGGATGACTGCGGTATATAGCCAATGGGTTTTAGTTAGTTCTTTTTTTATAAGCTGAAGTTGTAATAAATAAATAAATAAAATGACTATTCAATACTTGCTCAACGGGACTATTTCCCAGAGTTATGGTGCGAAGATCTTGGAAGTTAAAAGGGAGGAACTCGACACGTGATTATTATTTTAGTGTCGTTTTATATGGCACAATTTGGAAGAAGATCGTCCTGGGCGTGCGGCCGTAGCCAGGACGTGTTACAGGGGACACGGTGGAAACAGACCGGGCCCACTGGGGCCAATGTCTGCTAGGGCGGCGGGATTGTGCAAGAGTTGCGTTGCGGGTCTGAACGCAAAGGGCAACTGAAGGAACACAAGTAGATTTTAGTTCGTAAAACTTTGATACGCCGTCTCGATCCACTTAGAGTGGGAAAAATTATTTGAAACTTCTCACTTAAAAAAGAAGTAGGCTGAGGAAGAAGTACATTACACATGCAAGCCGCCCACCCAGAGAGCACGTACCTGTCGTAGAGCATGGTGTGGTTGCGCCTGTAGTAGGCGGCGACGATGACGTCGAGGTCGCAGGCGGCGCGCGCGCGCGTGACGTCACGCACGTCATCGCCTCATGCAAGCCGCCCACCCAGAGAGCACGTACCTGTCGTAGAGCATGGTGTGGTTGCGCCTGTAGTAGGCGGCGACGATGACGTCGAGGTCGCAGGCGGCGCGCGCGCGCGTGACGTCACGCACGTCATCGCCTCATGCAAGCCGCCCACCCAGAGAGCACGTACCTGTCGTAGAGCATGGTGTGGTTGCGCCTGTAGTAGGCGGCGACGATGACGTCGAGGTCGCAGGCGGCGCGCGCGCGCGTGACGTCACGCACGTCATCGCCTCATGCAAGCCGCCCACCCAGAGAGCACGTACCTGTCGTAGAGCATGGTGTGGTTGCGCCTGTAGTAGGCGGCGACGATGACGTCGAGGTCGCAGGCGGCGCGCGCGCGCGTGACGTCACGCACGTCATCGCCTCATGCAAGCCGCCCACCCAGAGAGCACGTACCTGTCGTAGAGCATGGTGTGGTTGCGCCTGTAGTAGGCGGCGACGATGACGTCGAGGTCGCAGGCGGCGCGCGCGCGCGTGACGTCACGCACGTCATCGCCTCATGCAAGCCGCCCACCCAGAGAGCACGTACCTGTCGTAGAGCATGGTGTGGTTGCGCCTGTAGTAGGCGGCGACGATGACGTCGAGGTCGCAGGCGGCGCGCGCGCGCGTGACGTCACGCACGTCATCGCCTCATGCAAGCCGCCCACCCAGAGAGCACGTACCTGTCGTAGAGCATGGTGTGGTTGCGCCTGTAGTAGGCGGCGACGATGACGTCGAGGTCGCAGGCGGCGCGCGCGCGCGTGACGTCACGCACGTCATCGCCTCATGCAAGCCGCCCACCCAGAGAGCACGTACCTGTCGTAGAGCATGGTGTGGTTGCGCCTGTAGTAGGCGGCGACGATGACGTCGAGGTCGCAGGCGGCGCGCGCGCGCGTGACGTCACGCACGTCATCGCCTCATGCAAGCCGCCCACCCAGAGAGCACGTACCTGTCGTAGAGCATGGTGTGGTTGCGCCTGTAGTAGGCGGCGACGATGACGTCGAGGTCGCAGGCGGCGCGCGCGCGCGTGACGTCACGCACGTCATCGCCTCATGCAAGCCGCCCACCCAGAGAGCACGTACCTGTCGTAGAGCATGGTGTGGTTGCGCCTGTAGTAGGCGGCGACGATGACGTCGAGGTCGCAGGCGGCGCGCGCGCGCGTGACGTCACGCACGTCATCGCCTCATGCAAGCCGCCCACCCAGAGAGCACGTACCTGTCGTAGAGCATGGTGTGGTTGCGCCTGTAGTAGGCGGCGACGATGACGTCGAGGTCGCAGGCGGCGCGCGCGCGCGTGACGTCACGCACGTCATCGCCTCATGCAAGCCGCCCACCCAGAGAGCACGTACCTGTCGTAGAGCATGGTGTGGTTGCGCCTGTAGTAGGCGGCGACGATGACGTCGAGGTCGCAGGCGGCGCGCGCGCGCGTGACGTCACGCACGTCATCGCCTCATGCAAGCCGCCCACCCAGAGAGCACGTACCTGTCGTAGAGCATGGTGTGGTTGCGCCTGTAGTAGGCGGCGACGATGACGTCGAGGTCGCAGGCGGCGCGCGCGCGCTTGACGTCACGCACGTCATCGCCTCATGCAAGCCGCCCACCCAGAGAGCACGTACCTGTCGTAGAGCATGGTGTGGTTGCGCCTGTAGTAGGCGGCGACGATGACGTCGAGGTCGCAGGCGGCGCGCGCGCGCGTGACGTCACGCACGTCATCGCCTCATGCAAGCCGCCCACCCAGAGAGCACGTACCTGTCGTAGAGCATGGTGTGGTTGCGCCTGTAGTAGGCGGCGACGATGACGTCGAGGTCGCAGGCGGCGCGCGCGCGCGTGACGTCACGCACGTCATCGCCTCATGCAAGCCGCCCACCCAGAGAGCACGTACCTGTCGTAGAGCATGGTGTGGTTGCGCCTGTAGTAGGCGGCGACGATGACGTCGAGGTCGCAGGCGGCGCGCGCGCGCGTGACGTCACGCACGTCATCGCCTCATGCAAGCCGCCCACCCAGAGAGCACGTACCTGTCGTAGAGCATGGTGTGGTTGCGCCTGTAGTAGGCGGCGACGATGACGTCGAGGTCGCAGGCGGCGCGCGCGCGCGTGACGTCACGCACGTCATCGCCTCATGCAAGCCGCCCACCCAGAGAGCACGTACCTGTCGTAGAGCATGGTGTGGTTGCGCCTGTAGTAGGCGGCGACGATGACGTCGAGGTCGCAGGCGGCGCGCGCGCGCGTGACGTCACGCACGTCATCGCCTCATGCAAGCCGCCCACCCAGAGAGCACGTACCTGTCGTAGAGCATGGTGTGGTTGCGCCTGTAGTAGGCGGCGACGATGACGTCGAGGTCGCAGGCGGCGCGCGCGCGCGTGACGTCACGCACGTCATCGCCTCATGCAAGCCGCCCACCCAGAGAGCACGTACCTGTCGTAGAGCATGGTGTGGTTGCGCCTGTAGTAGGCGGCGACGATGACGTCGAGGTCGCAGGCGGCGCGCGCGCGCGTGACGTCACGCACGTCATCGCCTCATGCAAGCCGCCCACCCAGAGAGCACGTACCTGTCGTAGAGCATGGTGTGGTTGCGCCTGTAGTAGGCGGCGACGATGACGTCGAGGTCGCAGGCGGCGCGCGCGCGCGTGACGTCACGCACGTCATCGCCTCATGCAAGCCGCCCACCCAGAGAGCACGTACCTGTCGTAGAGCATGGTGTGGTTGCGCCTGTAGTAGGCGGCGACGATGACGTCGAGGTCGCAGGCGGCGCGCGCGCGCGTGACGTCACGCACGTCATCGCCTCATGCAAGCCGCCCACCCAGAGAGCACGTACCTGTCGTAGAGCATGGTGTGGTTGCGCCTGTAGTAGGCGGCGACGATGACGTCGAGGTCGCAGGCGGCGCGCGCGCGCGTGACGTCACGCACGTCATCGCCTCATGCAAGCCGCCCACCCAGAGAGCACGTACCTGTCGTAGAGCATGGTGTGGTTGCGCCTGTAGTAGGCGGCGACGATGACGTCGAGGTCGCAGGCGGCGCGCGCGCGCGTGACGTCACGCACGTCATCGCCTCATGCAAGCCGCCCACCCAGAGAGCACGTACCTGTCGTAGAGCATGGTGTGGTTGCGCCTGTAGTAGGCGGCGACGATGACGTCGAGGTCGCAGGCGGCGCGCGCGCGCGTGACGTCACGCACGTCATCGCCTCATGCAAGCCGCCCACCCAGAGAGCACGTACCTGTCGTAGAGCATGGTGTGGTTGCGCCTGTAGTAGGCGGCGACGATGACGTCGAGGTCGCAGGCGGCGCGCGCGCGCGTGACGTCACGCACGTCATCGCCTCATGCAAGCCGCCCACCCAGAGAGCACGTACCTGTCGTAGAGCATGGTGTGGTTGCGCCTGTAGTAGGCGGCGACGATGACGTCGAGGTCGCAGGCGGCGCGCGCGCGCGTGACGTCACGCACGTCATCGCCTCATGCAAGCCGCCCACCCAGAGAGCACGTACCTGTCGTAGAGCATGGTGTGGTTGCGCCTGTAGTAGGCGGCGACGATGACGTCGAGGTCGCAGGCGGCGCGCGCGCGCGTGACGTCACGCACGTCATCGCCTCATGCAAGCCGCCCACCCAGAGAGCACGTACCTGTCGTAGAGCATGGTGTGGTTGCGCCTGTAGTAGGCGGCGACGATGACGTCGAGGTCGCAGGCGGCGCGCGCGCGCGTGACGTCACGCACGTCATCGCCTCATGCAAGCCGCCCACCCAGAGAGCACGTACCTGTCGTAGAGCATGGTGTGGTTGCGCCTGTAGTAGGCGGCGACGATGACGTCGAGGTCGCAGGCGGCGCGCGCGCGCGTGACGTCACGCACGTCATCGCCTCATGCAAGCCGCCCACCCAGAGAGCACGTACCTGTCGTAGAGCATGGTGTGGTTGCGCCTGTAGTAGGCGGCGACGATGACGTCGAGGTCGCAGGCGGCGCGCGCGCGCGTGACGTCACGCACGTCATCGCCTCATGCAAGCCGCCCACCCAGAGAGCACGTACCTGTCGTAGAGCATGGTGTGGTTGCGCCTGTAGTAGGCGGCGACGATGACGTCGAGGTCGCAGGCGGCGCGCGCGCGCGTGACGTCACGCACGTCATCGCCTCATGCAAGCCGCCCACCCAGAGAGCACGTACCTGTCGTAGAGCATGGTGTGGTTGCGCCTGTAGTAGGCGGCGACGATGACGTCGAGGTCGCAGGCGGCGCGCGCGCGCGTGACGTCACGCACGTCATCGCCTCATGCAAGCCGCCCACCCAGAGAGCACGTACCTGTCGTAGAGCATGGTGTGGTTGCGCCTGTAGTAGGCGGCGACGATGACGTCGAGGTCGCAGGCGGCGCGCGCGCGCGTGACGTCACGCACGTCATCGCCTCATGCAAGCCGCCCACCCAGAGAGCACGTACCTGTCGTAGAGCATGGTGTGGTTGCGCCTGTAGTAGGCGGCGACGATGACGTCGAGGTCGCAGGCGGCGCGCGCGCGCGTGACGTCACGCACGTCATCGCCTCATGCAAGCCGCCCACCCAGAGAGCACGTACCTGTCGTAGAGCATGGTGTGGTTGCGCCTGTAGTAGGCGGCGACGATGACGTCGAGGTCGCAGGCGGCGCGCGCGCGCGTGACGTCACGCACGTCATCGCCTCATGCAAGCCGCCCACCCAGAGAGCACGTACCTGTCGTAGAGCATGGTGTGGTTGCGCCTGTAGTAGGCGGCGACGATGACGTCGAGGTCGCAGGCGGCGCGCGCGCGCGTGACGTCACGCACGTCATCGCCTCATGCAAGCCGCCCACCCAGAGAGCACGTACCTGTCGTAGAGCATGGTGTGGTTGCGCCTGTAGTAGGCGGCGACGATGACGTCGAGGTCGCAGGCGGCGCGCGCGCGCGTGACGTCACGCACGTCATCGCCTCATGCAAGCCGCCCACCCAGAGAGCACGTACCTGTCGTAGAGCATGGTGTGGTTGCGCCTGTAGTAGGCGGCGACGATGACGTCGAGGTCGCAGGCGGCGCGCGCGCGCGTGACGTCACGCACGTCATCGCCTCATGCAAGCCGCCCACCCAGAGAGCACGTACCTGTCGTAGAGCATGGTGTGGTTGCGCCTGTAGTAGGCGGCGACGATGACGTCGAGGTCGCAGGCGGCGCGCGCGCGCGTGACGTCACGCACGTCATCGCCTCATGCAAGCCGCCCACCCAGAGAGCACGTACCTGTCGTAGAGCATGGTGTGGTTGCGCCTGTAGTAGGCGGCGACGATGACGTCGAGGTCGCAGGCGGCGCGCGCGCGCGTGACGTCACGCACGTCATCGCCTCATGCAAGCCGCCCACCCAGAGAGCACGTACCTGTCGTAGAGCATGGTGTGGTTGCGCCTGTAGTAGGCGGCGACGATGACGTCGAGGTCGCAGGCGGCGCGCGCGCGCGTGACGTCACGCACGTCATCGCCTCATGCAAGCCGCCCACCCAGAGAGCACGTACCTGTCGTAGAGCATGGTGTGGTTGCGCCTGTAGTAGGCGGCGACGATGACGTCGAGGTCGCAGGCGGCGCGCGCGCGCGTGACGTCACGCACGTCATCGCCTCATGCAAGCCGCCCACCCAGAGAGCACGTACCTGTCGTAGAGCATGGTGTGGTTGCGCCTGTAGTAGGCGGCGACGATGACGTCGAGGTCGCAGGCGGCGCGCGCGCGCGTGACGTCACGCACGTCATCGCCTCATGCAAGCCGCCCACCCAGAGAGCACGTACCTGTCGTAGAGCATGGTGTGGTTGCGCCTGTAGTAGGCGGCGACGATGACGTCGAGGTCGCAGGCGGCGCGCGCGCGCGTGACGTCACGCACGTCATCGCCTCATGCAAGCCGCCCACCCAGAGAGCACGTACCTGTCGTAGAGCATGGTGTGGTTGCGCCTGTAGTAGGCGGCGACGATGACGTCGAGGTCGCAGGCGGCGCGCGCGCGCGTGACGTCACGCACGAGCTCGGCGTCGCCCGCCGCGCCGAACGCGATGTACCAGCTGCGCAGCATCACCAGGTACAAGATCTTGTACGCAGCTTCCGAATCGGCTTCTGTAGACCATTTTGTACTAGCCTGAACCAAAAACATTTTTGGTGTGACACAGATAGCATGTTATTATAAAGGGTTTACACTCACTTCCTGAAACGATTTTATTATGCTGCGTATGTGAGCGAACGTCACCTACTACCGCGCCGCTCCTTTGATGACTACCACTCCCTTGCGCAGACAATGTAAGAAAGTACCGAGCTGATTCTGAACTTATTGTGCTCCATTGGTGTAACTGTTGCAAGGCGTCTCGATGTGAGGATAAAAAAAAATCAATGACGTCGCAAAATATTGACGTGGCACACACCGGCCGGCGCTAGAGTGGCTCCGCACCACAAATCCAGACTAATTGTAATTAATTACGCGTTACGTAACTAACCTTATGTGAATTCTTCATTGTAACCAGTGCTTAAAGGTTATATAATAAATGAATTTTTGTATGGTATAGCATCTTTGATTTAACCTTTTCATTAGAAAATAATCAAGTATGTTTACATACAGAGAATCCAATTATATTCATGTAGGATCCCTAAAACTTCTACAGGTTCTAATGTAATAATTTGCAAACATCAATTATTTGTGTTTTTATTTTGGGGTCTACATATTTTTTTAGTGTGCACGTTCTACTAAAACCTTTTCACTTATTTTATGTCTAGTTTTTATAATAATGATTACCATAATTTTATTTATTTAATAGATTGTCTGTGGAGTTTTTTGTGCTTTCTTTTCCATATAGATCTGCAGTGCTACCCCACGAGCATATAACGCGATCTATTTTACGATTTAACTGAACTGTTAAAGGTATAGAGCTATATAAGGTTTATAGCACCAGCCCTCTTTTTGTTTGTATGAGTGATATTTTAACAATTCATGGTAAGTCTTTGGAACAAAAAAATAAATAGTTTATTTTTTTATATTATCACAAAAATCAACATTTTGTTAAAGTTGGTCAGGTTCAGGTCGATCTATATATTTTAAAAATGCTTGTAAATGGAATAATTGATATTGAGATAGATGTTTTAAGTAAAATTGATTCATGCAATCATAGTTATTTACGCGAGTTTGATAGTTTGTTACATTCGTTTCGTATCAATTTGGCTGCAATATCTGGATGGAGTGTAGTTAGAGATGCACATGACAAATTGTCATATTTTAATACGGATAGTTTGATGAGTTCGATATTACGAAAACAGATGTGCTTGTAATCCAAAAATGGAAAAGTCACAACAAACCTGTAAAGTATGGAAGTATCCATTCCCG
Source organism: Mythimna vitellina (assembly GCA_949316375.1). Taxonomy (NCBI): domain Eukaryota; kingdom Metazoa; phylum Arthropoda; class Insecta; order Lepidoptera; family Noctuidae; genus Mythimna; species Mythimna vitellina. The sequence continues at coordinate 510,964 of OX438686.1, forward strand.
GACAAGATATCCTCAAGTTTCTGTCCATCTTGTATTCCCTCCCCGGGCGCCCCCTTGTGCCGCTCGAGTGCGCGCTGCGCGAGCGCCCACAGCGCGCCGGCGGCCCGCGCACGACGCGCCAGCCGCCCGCGCAGGGCCGCGCGCGCCTCGTGTCCGGCCGCGAGCGCCACGTCCGCCAGGAGCGACTCCAGCTTTTGTCGAGTCTCCACTATAATATCGTAGTGGGGCCACTGCAACATGTTATTCGATAAATGTATCTAATGTCATTTTGTTTATAACCACCATTCTAATCAAACTATATAATATTATGAAGATAAAAATTTGCGAATTTGTCTGTACACATTTATTACTTCGTCACACTCGAACGACTGAGCAGATTTTGATAAAACTTGGTACACGGGTGAACCACATGGTTTACCCGTGTACCAAGTTTTATCAAAATCTGTTCCTAGAATGGCACATATAGATTTTTATGCCAAATAAACTAGTGCACCCCACCATCAATGATTGCATCACTGCTTACCATTAGGTGAGATCGCAGTCAAGCACTAGCTTATATCAATTTAAAAAAAAGTAACTTCATTTATGATAACCTTCTACTTTCACAGCAACTAATAATATTAGAACAGCAAAAGTTTGTAAATGTATAATTATATATACAAACTAAAAAAAACAATTAATTTGAATACACAAATAAAACATATCCTAATAGAGTACATAAGCTATATAAGACTAAATAATTGTATAATTTAATATCCTGGTGTACAATAAATAAAATAAGATAAAATTATCCCAGAAATAAATTTCCTTTTATTCTGATTTCATACAAGCAAAACCGCTAACCAAAACTACTAATATTACATTTTTTTTTAGTTTTCTTTGCAATAAACACCATTAAAAAACTACGAAACCCCAATATAATGCTACTGTATCACTATTTTCACGCGGGCCAAGCCGCTGACAGAAGTTAGTTTTAAATGACAAAAGAAAACTCACAAATGCATATCCTTCGTGTAAAGAATTGATGACAACATAAGTATACAACACATTGCAGAACTCTGTCTGAACATTGTCGTCTTTCAGCAAGACATCGCACCAAGTCCTCTGCTCGCTCGGCTCATCTTCTTCCTCATCGGAATTGATTCTGTGCAGCAACAAAGTCCGCAGATATATCGCGCGGAATAGTTGCTTATTTACATATAAAAGTAGTTCTGTTTTCGTTAGTTCTTTGACATCGCTTCTAGCGGAGTCTCGAACGATAGTGGCGATGGCGTCGTTGTCGTCGTCGTAGAGACAGTTGAGCTGGCTCGTGACGCACAGGACGCGCAGCGCGTACACGTCCAGCGCGAGCACGTCCAGCGCGTGCGCGTCCAGCGCGGCCGCGCCCGCGCCGCCCGCGCGCAGCACCTGCGAGCTGAAGGCGAGCATGGCCGTGACGTCATCCGGCACTTCGGCGCCGTCGCAGCGGTTGAACAGGTGCGGACATATAGACACGATGTTCTCGATTTTTGTTATATCCAGATTTTCCATGCTGGAATAGAAAACGACAGGTTAAAAGAGAGGATTTTATATTAATTCCTAATCAAATCAAAATACTATATTTCACGTAGGCCCTACATGGGTACTTATAAAACATCAGAAGTTATTGCGCAGTTCCAATTGGTCGTTTCCTATGGAGAAGAATCAGCAGCAAGGATCAACAGTGTAGACCAGTCAACAATGTATCAAAAGCACTATAAAAATAATAATAAAGTAGATCGAAATAGAAAGAAATCCAGCTGCAACTAACCTAGCCGTAGCCACATCTGCTAATTGCCTTATTCAATACGCAGCTGAGCTTATAATCTACCCGAGCGATTCGATATCGATTCAAAATTGCAGTGGGTGAGCGCCCCACTGCAATTTTGAATCGATAGTTATACCTAAAAATTAAGTTTCCGCAATGACATCAAGTTTTTGGCAAGGATAGATTAGATTGAGGCCATCTTGAGAGACATTCGGTAATAAAAACTTTAGACATTTAGTTTTGTTCGCGTTTAGTAAAAGGTTGCTGCGAATCATTTCGTAAGAACAGACGAACTTTTTTTGACATGCAAGATGTCCATTTTTTTCTATGTATATTATTTAAATGTGATAATTTTAAAGAAAGTTTCAAACAGCATTAATGAAAAATACAAACTTTTCAAAGAGCTGGTCGTGCAAGAAGACAGCGGCTTGTTGCAGGAAGCTCGTCCGCTCGTGGTCTGGTAGCGCCGCCACGCCGTCCTGCCACGACGAGCGCACCTCGCACCACGTGTCCAGCGACAGGCGGCTGTCTCCGCGCTGCAACAGGCGCCCAGGCTTAGTGCGGCACTGTGTGGGGAGGGGAGGGGCGGCTACACGCGATGCGGCAGTTACCGGCACGAGTATGTTGAGGCGGAACAGCTGCAGCACGAGCAGCGCGTACGGCTGCGTGGCGTGCTCCTGCAGGGACGTGGCCAGGCGGGCGGCTAGAGCGCTGCTCGCTTCCAACGTACTGCTGTTTGGCTGCGATATGGCGTTGCTAACTGTTTTCAGCACCTCCGAAACGCTCTCCTCGCTCACTAGTAGCTCTGGAATAGTAAGTATATGACGTTAATTTGATAGATTGTGTTTTAGAAAGGATGAGAGACAAATGCGCGGCGCCGTCGTGCGCGCCCAACTGCGCGCGCACGTGCAGGTGCCGCCGGCGACTTACCTCCAGTGGGCACGTCGGCGAGGCAGGCGACGAGCAGCGCGGCAGCGTCCCTGTCGGCGTGCAGCGCGGCGCGGCCGGCGAGCGCGCGCAGCTGGGCGCGCACGACGGCGCCGCGCGCACGTGCAGGTGCCGCCGGCGACTTACCTCCAGTGGGCACGTCGGCGAGGCAGGCGACGAGCAGCGCGGCAGCGTCCCTGTCGGCGTGCAGCGCGGCGCGGCCGGCGAGCGCGCGCAGCTGGGCGCGCACGACGGCGCCGCGCGCACGTGCAGGTGCCGCCGGCGACTTACCTCCAGTGGGCACGTCGGCGAGGCAGGCGACGAGCAGCGCGGCAGCGTCCCTGTCGGCGTGCAGCGCGGCGCGGCCGGCGAGCGCGCGCAGCTGGGCGCGCACGACGGCGCCGCGCGCACGTGCAGGTGCCGCCGGCGACTTACCTCCAGTGGGCACGTCGGCGAGGCAGGCGACGAGCAGCGCGGCAGCGTCCCTGTCGGCGTGCAGCGCGGCGCGGCCGGCGAGCGCGCGCAGCTGGGCGCGCACGACGGCGCCGCGCGCACGTGCAGGTGCCGCCGGCGACTTACCTCCAGTGGGCACGTCGGCGAGGCAGGCGACGAGCAGCGCGGCAGCGTCCCTGTCGGCGTGCAGCGCGGCGCGGCCGGCGAGCGCGCGCAGCTGGGCGCGCACGACGGCGCCGCGCGCACGTGCAGGTGCCGCCGGCGACTTACCTCCAGTGGGCACGTCGGCGAGGCAGGCGACGAGCAGCGCGGCAGCGTCCCTGTCGGCGTGCAGCGCGGCGCGGCCGGCGAGCGCGCGCAGCTGGGCGCGCACGACGGCGCCGCGCGCACGTGCAGGTGCCGCCGGCGACTTACCTCCAGTGGGCACGTCGGCGAGGCAGGCGACGAGCAGCGCGGCAGCGTCCCTGTCGGCGTGCAGCGCGGCGCGGCCGGCGAGCGCGCGCAGCTGGGCGCGCACGACGGCGCCGCGCGCACGTGCAGGTGCCGCCGGCGACTTACCTCCAGTGGGCACGTCGGCGAGGCAGGCGACGAGCAGCGCGGCAGCGTCCCTGTCGGCGTGCAGCGCGGCGCGGCCGGCGAGCGCGCGCAGCTGGGCGCGCACGACGGCGCCGCGCGCACGTGCAGGTGCCGCCGGCGACTTACCTCCAGTGGGCACGTCGGCGAGGCAGGCGACGAGCAGCGCGGCAGCGTCCCTGTCGGCGTGCAGCGCGGCGCGGCCGGCGAGCGCGCGCAGCTGGGCGCGCACGACGGCGCCGCGCGCACGTGCAGGTGCCGCCGGCGACTTACCTCCAGTGGGCACGTCGGCGAGGCAGGCGACGAGCAGCGCGGCAGCGTCCCTGTCGGCGTGCAGCGCGGCGCGGCCGGCGAGCGCGCGCAGCTGGGCGCGCACGACGGCGCCGCGCGCACGTGCAGGTGCCGCCGGCGACTTACCTCCAGTGGGCACGTCGGCGAGGCAGGCGACGAGCAGCGCGGCAGCGTCCCTGTCGGCGTGCAGCGCGGCGCGGCCGGCGAGCGCGCGCAGCTGGGCGCGCACGACGGCGCCGCGCGCACGTGCAGGTGCCGCCGGCGACTTACCTCCAGTGGGCACGTCGGCGAGGCAGGCGACGAGCAGCGCGGCAGCGTCCCTGTCGGCGTGCAGCGCGGCGCGGCCGGCGAGCGCGCGCAGCTGGGCGCGCACGACGGCGCCGCGCGCACGTGCAGGTGCCGCCGGCGACTTACCTCCAGTGGGCACGTCGGCGAGGCAGGCGACGAGCAGCGCGGCAGCGTCCCTGTCGGCGTGCAGCGCGGCGCGGCCGGCGAGCGCGCGCAGCTGGGCGCGCACGACGGCGCCGCGCGCACGTGCAGGTGCCGCCGGCGACTTACCTCCAGTGGGCACGTCGGCGAGGCAGGCGACGAGCAGCGCGGCAGCGTCCCTGTCGGCGTGCAGCGCGGCGCGGCCGGCGAGCGCGCGCAGCTGGGCGCGCACGACGGCGCCGCGCGCACGTGCAGGTGCCGCCGGCGACTTACCTCCAGTGGGCACGTCGGCGAGGCAGGCGACGAGCAGCGCGGCAGCGTCCCTGTCGGCGTGCAGCGCGGCGCGGCCGGCGAGCGCGCGCAGCTGGGCGCGCACGACGGCGCCGCGCGCACGTGCAGGTGCCGCCGGCGACTTACCTCCAGTGGGCACGTCGGCGAGGCAGGCGACGAGCAGCGCGGCAGCGTCCCTGTCGGCGTGCAGCGCGGCGCGGCCGGCGAGCGCGCGCAGCTGGGCGCGCACGACGGCGCCGCGCGCACGTGCAGGTGCCGCCGGCGACTTACCTCCAGTGGGCACGTCGGCGAGGCAGGCGACGAGCAGCGCGGCAGCGTCCCTGTCGGCGTGCAGCGCGGCGCGGCCGGCGAGCGCGCGCAGCTGGGCGCGCACGACGGCGCCGCGCGCACGTGCAGGTGCCGCCGGCGACTTACCTCCAGTGGGCACGTCGGCGAGGCAGGCGACGAGCAGCGCGGCAGCGTCCCTGTCGGCGTGCAGCGCGGCGCGGCCGGCGAGCGCGCGCAGCTGGGCGCGCACGACGGCGCCGCGCGCACGTGCAGGTGCCGCCGGCGACTTACCTCCAGTGGGCACGTCGGCGAGGCAGGCGACGAGCAGCGCGGCAGCGTCCCTGTCGGCGTGCAGCGCGGCGCGGCCGGCGAGCGCGCGCAGCTGGGCGCGCACGACGGCGCCGCGCGCACGTGCAGGTGCCGCCGGCGACTTACCTCCAGTGGGCACGTCGGCGAGGCAGGCGACGAGCAGCGCGGCAGCGTCCCTGTCGGCGTGCAGCGCGGCGCGGCCGGCGAGCGCGCGCAGCTGGGCGCGCACGACGGCGCCGCGCGCACGTGCAGGTGCCGCCGGCGACTTACCTCCAGTGGGCACGTCGGCGAGGCAGGCGACGAGCAGCGCGGCAGCGTCCCTGTCGGCGTGCAGCGCGGCGCGGCCGGCGAGCGCGCGCAGCTGGGCGCGCACGACGGCGCCTCGCAGCCAGCGGCGCGCGGCGGGCGCGAGGACGTGCGGATGCCGCACGGCCGCACACACGCACCGCTCGACCACGACAGGCGGAAACTGCCGCACAATTTTTTTTATTTATTATGGCACTCCAAACAAAAGTTCGCAGAAACATTCTTACTATCATACAATCATCACAACGAATTCTTCACTTAGACGTGTGTTAATTAAATTCACGATGTCGTTGAAGAATAACAGGAATAATATCGGACCCACATGAGAGCCCTGCGGAACTCCGGAGGTAGAATAATAGGAGGACGACTGATGCCACTTTACTATAACTTCTGTTTTCTTTCTGTCAAATAAAATTTGAACCACTGGAAATGTTGGCCGAATATGTAGGTTTGAAAGTTTTTGGAGTACTATCTTGTGGTCAACCTTATCGAAGGCATTGCTTAAATCTGTGTAAATTGAATCAATTTATGAAAGACTGTTAGTAAGCCTGCAGAGGTCATTGAAATGAAGGGTTAAATTAATTGTGGTGTTGTTGTGCATCATTGTGTGCAGAATCTGTGCTGTTGAAGCTTTATATCGATATTGATAATTTGTACATTAGTTCACTTATTGACGTACATTGGTTTCTACAATTACTTAATCGATCAAATGAAACGCATAATTATATGTACTACTCTATTATGATTATATATTATATTATGTCTACTATGTACGTCATGTAGTATTTAAAGGTATATAGTATAAGGGTACCGTTATGCAGTGTACTGTCATGAAGTATTAACGTCATGTAGTATGTACCTAGTATAAGGGTACCGTTTTTCCTTTTGAGGTACAGAACCTTAAAAAAATGAAAAATGTTCAGGAATGTCTTTGCCCAGGTACAGGAGAGCATGGCAGTAGCAGGCAAAGAAGTATCGTACAACAAGTGGCACTCAGTGATAGCATAGCTCTCTAGCCTCGAACTATTGACCAGCAGCTCACTACTGCATTAGGTTACCTTACACTGACAATCAATTTTACTTCATTAAAACTTACTTCTGAAGCTTAGTTTTCAATACAATTAAATTACCTGCTGGAAGGTGTCAAACATAGCGTCCTGTTCCTCTTCGGTCATATACTTCATGAGCAGGAACACAATGTCCACGAGTGTCTTGCAGCGCATAGTGTCACCAGCCAGCCAGCTGCGGAACACTTTGTCGTACAGCCGGAACACGCTGTCCACGTCGAACTGTCGCGCCAACGCCATAAACAACTGCTTACTGTCGAACTCCACCAGTAACGTAAACACAGGCGTGATGATAGCGCTCGAGATCTGCTTCTTGTCGGCACTGTCCAAGTAGTGCGCACAGATCCTGTGCACCGTGTCTTCTAAGTTGTGCTTGTAGCGCTCCACGAGCGCCGCGTCGCACTGCTGCGTCACCACTGCGCACTTCTCGGTCACAGCCGGAGCGTCTCCGTCAAACTTAATACTATGTTTTTTTTTTACTTCCTGCGAAAACGACGTCTTCAACGTTTGCAACAGTAGAATGTGCCCCTCGATCAAATTCCCTATTTCATTTTGATCTGTACCAGATTTATCAATTTGGGTCAAAACAGTGGAGCCAACGTTTTGCCAGAAGTTTCTGATGAGCTGGTCGTATTTTTCGGTGTTTTCTTGTTTGGATTGTTTGAGCCAATACTTGACGAGCTCGGCCATGTTGGCGGCCGAGCCCCGCAGCAGCGCGGCGCGCGCGGCCCCGAGCGCGGGCGCGAGCGCGGCGCGCAGCCACTCGCGCTGCACGCCGCTCACCACCTCCAGCACGAACTCATTCTGCTGAATGGACAGGTATCGCAAACATTCCGCCAGGCTCGTGATCCACGACTGTCTTTCACTTTTTGAGCTCATTACGTTTTTCTTTTCTAATCTGCAACGACAATAAATAATCAATGTCATTTTTATTCAACGTAAATAAAGGTCTACCAATAATTTTGTTGATATTATAAACTTACCCAGTAAACACAGCGTTAAAGAAAGCCTCGTAGAAGTCTTTGGTTAACATATCTTGAGGTAAGTATGCCAACAGCGGCAGCAGCATGTTGGAGAGATGGCGCGCGTCCCCCCAACCACCTGCACACGGGGTATGTATCACTATTTTAGCTATATTCAAACGGTTTTTAAGAAAGTTACTATTTGACGATAATACAAACACTGCAGCTATACCTTGAGTGTCAACTAGTTTTACATGATTTTGTAAATTAATCTATCTTATTTATGTACGAGTATGTATCTCATGTATTGTAACTTGGTATGTATGTTGTAAACTATTAATAACTAAATAAAAGTTTAGCGTTTAAAAAATGTTCAAATCTTACCGTTTTCCAAAACACTTAATATTCTTTTGACAAGCAATTCTTTCTTATCTAGATAGATGTGCCAGTCCTGAAACAAACATTCACTGTACACTGCTAAGCTAAATGATAAAAAAGTGAAACCTTCAATTCTGCGAATTATTCACACAATAAGTGATTGGCTTCCCCTATATTTTTAATACAATAATTTTGCAACAACATCTTGCACAAGTGTACGATGCGCAAAGCGATCCCCACTCTTTCGCCGAGCGCTCAAGATCCGTGCCGATACCTGTACTAAGCTGGTAAAGCGCTGGTCCAGCAGTGGAAGTAGTTCAGCTGAACGATCCTATAAGCTTAACTAAGACGGTCTGGGGTAGTACATGCGCGGGAATGTCCCGAAGTGATTTGTCCGCTGACGGGCGTTGAAACCCCACACAAACGTTAACAACTCAGTAGGGCTGCATTTTGTATTTGAGTCGATGTACCTGCACGTTGTGCATGAGCTGCAGCAGACAGGTCCAGAGCGGCGCGGCGGCGTGCCCGCTGTGGTCCTTGGCGCCCTCGAGCAGCACACGTAGTGTTCGTGCGCCGTACTGCGCGCCCCAGGTCTCCCGGTACCGCTCAACTAGCCGCCCCGTCGCACCGTACCATGCCGCCCTAACGACAAACAATTATCTTTAACGCTAAACTAGTAGCGGGCTCGAACTCAAAAAGCGCGCTGTCTCATCTGACATGGTGTCCGACAAAGATAGGATCAGTGATGAGCAATTAAAAGCCAGTCTATAAGCAAAGCGTCTTCCACAAACACTGTTCCGAACTGAAACTACATTAGACGGTGCTTATAAAATTACAATTAGTACTTTGGAAAATCGAGTTTTATGAAAAAACCAGTGCATAAATCAATTACATAAAGGAGAAACCCGTTTCTAGGCTTGAGCGTTCCACGAATTAAATATGTACCAAAAAAATCGTCTATTTTGTTTTATTAACCCATTTAAAATCTTAGCCTCATTAGCATTGAACAAATTATCTCATAATACCTACGTCAGTAATTTCAAAAACGCCGTCATTATGACATTAGAGCGTATCCTAAAAATGTAATTGATTTAGTGAAAATCGATATTTTTTTAAATAATTAAATAATTCGGCTCCGTTTTAGTATTACTGATTATGAAAAAATCATTGTGGTGGTTATATGTCATGTCATTCATTGTCATTCGCTTTTTTTCGTATTTTGCGCAAATGACTTCACAAATGCCATTAATGAAGAGTTGAAGTTGACTTCTTATTATGGGGAGCCTAATATCTCATAATGGTGTGTTATGGCTAATGTGTTTAGCACCATCCATGTTTGTTCCAGATTTATATTATAAGCAAAGGTTAAAAATAACATTTTGTATTTAAATACCTTAAATACTAAAAATAACCTAAAATGAAAACATTACCTGATTTTACCAATTTGGCCAATGCTGAGAACACTGAAACTTGGGCTCGTGAAATCTTCCCATATATTCTAGTTTATGGCTAAATTCCAGCCCTGGAACCAGTTAGGTCCAAGTATGTATGGATTTTGGGTTTGTCCTTTTATAGAACTCACTTTAATTGAGCTTGGTCGGTACCGACTTCATTTTGGAACTTTCACGCGATTTTTGCTACTTTTTACACCCAAAGTTAAAATTATCAACAAAAAAAAAACTCTAAGCAAGTGCGAGTCGGACTCGCCCATTGAGGGTTCCGTAAAAACTTACCTTTTTACGTGAAAAACTTTTTGTGCGATTCGGAAAAATCTTCGAGACTATTCGGGAATTGAACTATTTACATAGGTAAGTTTGTATGGAACCCTCAGTGCGCGAATCCGACTCACACTAGCCCAGTTTTTTCGTACTATGAATTTAATTTTTTTGAACAAAATTGATAAAACCAGGTATATTCACAAGAGACTAGAGACATAATTATCGGTCGGACAAAACTGACACTGAGGTTTGTAGCATGTTTTTCGGTCAAATGACTTCAGATAATTGATGTTAAATCTTTTACAGTAACTGTAGTTTCATTATTTTATTTATGTTTATTACGAAATAAGTTCAACAGAACAGCCTGAACTGTCAAAGAAGTTCTGACAATAACACTATTTTGGTTTTATGACGAAATAACAATGTTTACGTTTTTAAGGCCAGTATTTACTAGTGAAATACAAAAAATGAAACAAAAAATATATATATTTGCTTGTAATATAAAGAAAAATGCAGGTGACCAAATACTTTTGAGTGGTGGTGGTGGAGTGGTGCATGTAATGCAAACGTGACCAGTATAAGCTATTTTACTATAACATAAACGTATATTTCGCAGTACACAAAATGAGAAGGCGTGTCGTACCTGACCTGCGGCTGCGCCTGCGGCTGCGCCTGCGCCAGCTTCCAGTAGGGCGGCGCCGCCAGCAGCGCCTGCAGCTGCTCCCACAGCCACGCGTCGTGCGCGGCCGGCAGGTGCGCGCAGAAGTACTGCAGCCCCTGCAGGCTGCTGGTCGTCAGGCGGCTCATCACCAGCTGACGCTCTTCCACGTTCTCTATCCTGAAACATGCTGCTTGTTACAGATCATTGCCGATCATTGTGTATGTACATGTACATGATGCTGATTATCAGTTTCCCGTGTAACTGGAGCTAGACCAGTGTTTGTGCTGTAATCAAACTTGTTTTGAAACCTACTACAGCAATGGTTGTATTTTTTTCCTCGTTTGAAATTTAATCTATATCAACAAACCTCTTGCTGATGATAGCTTCAGTATTCCCATTGAGGTTATCAAGCAGATGCATCATCACCTCGGCTTTGCAGAATGAGATCACTTCAGGCAGCTTGCTGTCGGGAAATGTGCTCTGTTGACAATAAATTAGCATTATGAATAGATATCACTAATTTACGTTACTAAATATTTTTAAATGAAGAAAACAATTTAATTTCACTGTGTAGTATAATAGTCTGCAGTGGAGCTTGAACACGCATGAGCGATATTTTTTCGAGACTCACGTGGCCCTTTGGCCATGTAGGTTAGAAGTGAATATAGCAGTCTGTCTTGTGCGAGTGACCGTGACACAACAAGCACAGATGGCGGAACTAAATAGTTCAGTCTAGATATTGAGTCTAGATATTGAAATCTCGACTTTAATTTCACGAGATGTCGGTATTTCGAGATCTCAGCTATATTCGTTAACTACGGGATTGTTCGAAAGAGTTACTGTGGCCCTGGAACGCTAAGAGTAACTGAAGGAACAGTGGGTTTTAGGCACGACGCTGCCGCTTCGTCGAGAGAATTTCATGGTTTTGTATGAAAGCTTCACGCAGGCGTACACCAAGCGTATAATAACGAATACTTGTCTATAAAGCTACGCGTCCGTGGACTGTAGGCATACCTTTAATCCAGCATCTCGCTCAAAACTTTGTTGGCGTCATTTTTTTTTTTTTACTTCTTTAAATATTCATGTCGTTTATTTTGTTTATTAACACAAGAAATAAGATTATTGAACTAGAACAAATTAAGTTACATGGTGATTTAATAGAGAAAATGTACGAATAAGCAAACTGAACTAGATAAATAATTATTAGTATCCTATTATATCATATTAATTCACTGTGAACTTCTCATTAATAAGACCCCCTAAAATTTGAAGGTTTCGTATACAATACAGCTGAGTTGTGCGGCCGTAACTAAGCCCCTGGCTGCAAAATAAAGGATTGCCGGAATCTACGATATTAAGAGCCATGTAAAAGTAAGTACTTACGGTGAGCGAGAGATGCGCCTGTGCCTGCGCCGGCGCGTGGTCGTCGTACTGCGCCTGCAGCCACGCGGGCAGCAGCGCCTTCAGCTGCGGCGCCGTGCGACGCCCGCACACGCGCACTATAGCGCCATGACACACCTGACTAGCATTACAAGTGAAGTGCTTACGGTGAGCGAGAGATGCGCCTGTGCCTGCGCCGGCGCGTGGTCGTCGTACTGCGCCTGCAGCCACGCGGGCAGCAGCGCCTTCAGCTGCGGCGCCGTGCGACGCCCGCACACGCGCACTATAGCGCCATGACACACCTGACTAGCATTACAAGTGAAGTGCTTACGGTGAGCGAGAGATGCGCCTGTGCCTGCGCCGGCGCGTGGTCGTCGTACTGCGCCTGCAGCCACGCGGGCAGCAGCGCCTTCAGCTGCGGCGCCGTGCGACGCCCGCACACGCGCACTATAGCGCCATGACACACCTGACTAGCATTACAAGTGAAGTGCTTACGGTGAGCGAGAGATGCGCCTGTGCCTGCGCCGGCGCGTGGTCGTCGTACTGCGCCTGCAGCCACGCGGGCAGCAGCGCCTTCAGCTGCGGCGCCGTGCGACGCCCGCACACGCGCACTATAGCGCCATGACACACCTGACTAGCATTACAAGTGAAGTGCTTACGGTGAGCGAGAGATGCGCCTGTGCCTGCGCCGGCGCGTGGTCGTCGTACTGCGCCTGCAGCCACGCGGGCAGCAGCGCCTTCAGCTGCGGCGCCGTGCGACGCCCGCACACGCGCACTATAGCGCCATGACACACCTGACTAGCATTACAAGTGAAGTGCTTACGGTGAGCGAGAGATGCGCCTGTGCCTGCGCCGGCGCGTGGTCGTCGTACTGCGCCTGCAGCCACGCGGGCAGCAGCGCCTTCAGCTGCGGCGCCGTGCGACGCCCGCACACGCGCACTATAGCGCCATGACACACCTGACTAGCATTACAAGTGAAGTGCTTACGGTGAGCGAGAGATGCGCCTGTGCCTGCGCCGGCGCGTGGTCGTCGTACTGCGCCTGCAGCCACGCGGGCAGCAGCGCCTTCAGCTGCGGCGCCGTGCGACGCCCGCACACGCGCACTATAGCGCCATGACACACCTGACTAGCATTACAAGTGAAGTGCTTACGGTGAGCGAGAGATGCGCCTGTGCCTGCGCCGGCGCGTGGTCGTCGTACTGCGCCTGCAGCCACGCGGGCAGCAGCGCCTTCAGCTGCGGCGCCGTGCGACGCCCGCACACGCGCACTATAGCGCCATGACACACCTGACTAGCATTACAAGTGAAGTGCTTACGGTGAGCGAGAGATGCGCCTGTGCCTGCGCCGGCGCGTGGTCGTCGTACTGCGCCTGCAGCCACGCGGGCAGCAGCGCCTTCAGCTGCGGCGCCGTGCGACGCCCGCACACGCGCACTATAGCGCCATGACACACCTGACACAAGCATTACAGTTTTATTATGCGATAGTCGCAACAGTATGGCTATTTCTTTTGTGCTGGTATATTTCAGCCTTCTGCTTTGTACTATGTGTTGCATGAAGATTAAATAAATAAATAAATAATAAATGTCCAATCAATCAGCTAAACTAGTGCTTGACTGCGATCCCACCTGATAGTAAGCAGTGATGCAATCATTGATGGTGAGGCGCACTAGTTTATTAAGAGCCTATTCACTCTAGCCTTGAAGACTTCCAAATTATAGTCGGATAGGAAAACCTCAGCAGGCAAATTGTTCTAGTCCTTCGATGTACGTGGTATAAATGATGAGGGGAAACGCTTAGTCTAGATCGTAGAGGTTTCAACAGCATAAGGGTGGCTACTCGCCGTACATCGGGTTGTCCAATGGTAGAAATGAGATGGCAGAATCAAGTCATGCACACTCTCCAAAATGTAAAACACCGAAAGGTTGGCTACCCTTCACCTGTGCTCAAAGCTTTGTGTTTTTTTGATTATATAATAACAACAGTGAAATGTTAACAGGTTAAGAAAAAAATGGAGAAGGTTCTCACACACCTGTGTCATCTCTCTGACTTTGCGATCTGTGTCGGCTGTAAGAGTCTTGTAGAAGTGTGCCCAGCTTGGCAGTGCAGCCACAACATCTTCAACATCACCATTGTTTACAAGTTCACACAATTCATGGAGCGCCTGAAACAATGACAATTTTATTGGAATAAAGTAATATTTGGCACATGAGAGCTAGGCCTGGGCTAGTGTCCAATAATGTAACAAATACTTAAAGTATTGTATTAACCTTAGCTCTAGTGATGGGATCCTTTTTGTTAAGCTTCTTGATGCACATCTGAAACTCTGGATTGAGTCCTTGCTCCAAGTTAGCAGCTGCTAATGTGGGGAACAATGGAGGGAGAGGCTTCCCACCCCCGAGGCTCATCAGCCCCCCATCAAGACTGATCCCACCGCTCAGCAACTCAGCACTCCGGCTGCTGCTTGAAGGCTACAAAAACACAACCCTTACATATAATACAATTGTATCATTAATCTACACTAATATTATATAGTGGTAAAGTTTGTTTTTTTGTTTGTAGGAGGTAAGGTTTTGTTTGTAATTCCTTAAAGTAATGGTCCTATTGCTAAAAATTTTTCACCAATAGAAAACTGTTTTATTCCTGAGTGACATAGGCTATATTTTATGTACGTGGGCAAAAGCTAGTGTGAAATATTAGTGGTGCAAGAAAAGATATGGTTTGTAGTATGATACAAAAATACTATAGTATGAACCTGTTGAATAGATTCAAATATTACAATGTACGTTTGGCATATTACAAAAGTATTTGTTCTAAAAACAAAACAGGAAAGCCTGGCAGTATACACTCAAATAAAAACAATATTGACCATATCTTAAAATTTCGTCATAATTAATCATATTACTAAGAATACCGATAGATGAAAAGTTAGATTAAAGGTATACATGATTCTTGTTGAGAAAATATTCATTGAAGTCTATCAAATGGATTTATCTGGTGAACAACTCAAGAAATGGCATAATGCAATAATGAAATGGACTCGATTTTGGTTATACTTACTCGCACATTGTTTTTAGTCCTCTGGCTCTGTTTCGATTTACCACCCATTGTAATATAACTTTAATACTGTTGTAATAGACCAAAATACATAATATAATTTTTATTTTAGAGTAATGTTTTCACTACGATTTGAAAATTATGACTTTCCCTGCGTTCCGAAATGTGACACAACCGATAACACCACGAATCCGACCAACGCGCATCGTCACAATTATTACATAATAGACCTTTTAAATTTTGACTCTTAAAATTGGTCGGATTCGCAATATAATCACTTTTATCGCAATTCGGGACGCTGAGTTTGGTAAAGCCACTCTGGCTGACACTGACAGCAGTTGACGTATTACTCGGTAAAAGACGTAATTTTTATTTTTTACTTTTTTTATTTACCCTTAAGGAAAGGCTATCCACTATATTGCCTACTCATGTTTTCTTCCGTGATATAATTTTAATAATCTCTTTCGTATATACAAGGTGACGCTAAATTAATCACTCTATCGGAAGATGTTATAATTTTTGCAATTGGCATCGTACTGCGTAGTACGTCTTTCATATTTGATATTTGTGAACTACACAGCTGCAGAATATAAACAGACGAGCAATGGAACGCTATACTTTGCAAGAGCGTGGAATAATTGCGTCGATTCTTTATGACATCGATTTCATAATCGTGCCGTGCTAACTGGGCAAACTAGCTGCTAGACTCGGGCATATTTGAACCACAAGAAACCTTGTAGGATGTGGTCGCCACCGAACTGATCGTTCTGTCGAGAATATTGACGCAGTGGCTGCTGATGTAAAGTGTTAGCTTTACATCCTCTTTGGCTAATGTCACTATTTTGCTATCCTAACCTAACCTCTTGTCCAGACACGGTTACTCGGTATCTATCCTAACATTCAACAAGGATGGTTGTTATTTCCGGTGTACCCACTGATATTTAAGCCTTAACCTTTTTGAATCTGCCTTCTGGATGTGGTTAAATCCATAAAGGCCGCCACATTAATAATAAAATACAGAAAGATAGTGCTAAAATTGGTGAAATATTGGTATTGGTTTAATTAATTGTATTGTTTACTGTAAAATTGTAATGTACCAGCGTTTGTTTACCCAAATAAATAAAATAATATATTTAAAAACTGTCCCTCAGCGAATTCGGCGTTCAATGCGGTGGTGGGCGAGCAATGGAATGGTTTTCAAAAGTTGTTCACGGATGCTTTTAAATTCACTAACTAGTTACACTGGAGCGGCAGTATATTACCAAAGCTCCAGTATTATTTTAAAATATAAATGTCCCAAGGATTCCTCTGTGTTCACTGGCTTTATTAGAAGCTTGCCTTTTTATAGAGTCACACCACAATATCGACAAAGCCGTAATCTTCACAGATTCCCTTAGCTGTCTACAAACTTTAGTCCAGAATCCTTATAAAAGTAAAAACAGCTCGCTGCTTCAAAACATTAAGAAATCTCTTTTATCATGTACCAATAGTCAAAAGGAAGTTCAGGGGGTCTAAAAAGGTCACTTTAGCAGAATCGTATAGGAAAATATGAATCATGTTAAAAATCGCAAAATGGTCACGTATTGTCAGTTCATATTACTATATATTACATACTCTTTGTTACTATACGTCAAAGAGATTTAAAGAGATACAATAGAGCGGCGGCTATCAGAAAAAATGTCTCATAAAAACTGTCATCCTATGCCTCAGTGACGCCATCTGGCTTTGAATAGCAAACACGTGAATTAAATTTGTCAAAAATAATTATTCAACTATCGCTCGGTAGGTGGCTAGGGACCTTACCATGATAATGTTAAAATGTTAGTCGTAAGAGCGAAAAAGAGTAATGGAGCTATACACCCTATATAGCTCCATCCCTTTAACAGTTCGGTTTAGGTCGAAAAATATATCACGTTATAAGCTCGTGGTAGGGCCTCAGTGTGTGATAATAGTAAGTTAAGTTTTCAGCAATAGATGGTGTTAATACAAAATCCGAAAATCTTATGGAACTGTTTATAAAAAATATTGAATTCTAGCTATTTACGAAGTATTTAACTTCGTAAATACCAAAAATATTTACGAAAATAAACCAAAGTTAGGTCCAGTCATTTTACCATAGCAAGATTTGCAGTAGCGTAATGCGCAGTTCGGCATATTTTCTCAGAAAATAATTTTCTTTTAGTGCACAAAGTGGATACAAACGCGATTTGATAGGTACGGGTGACATATTAGACTGAGCGACTTATGACCACTAGGTAATAAGTATCGGATTACGATTTTGTTCCCTATGTCCTGTCTATTGATAGTATATAAGGTCCCATTAAAATAGATGGACAAACTTTTAGAAATCATTCAGACTACCAAAATAAAGACAATGGTAAAAAAAAATAAACTGTACATACTTACAATGAAAAAAAAAAACAGCTAACGAAAATTTACTAAAAATGTTGGTTACCCGATGCATAAACACATCTCATAATACTACAAAATACCTACGCGACGTCACCGGCTACCGCGTTCATTGATCAATTCATGCCTTCTCACTCTAACATAGCCTTTCGCAGGCGCCCGCGTCGCGCGCTTGCCGTAAATGACAATGATGACGCAATTTCAGTTTTCGTCGTGCAACTGAGACGGTAACATGTTTCGCGAACGTCGAATGTAAGTGTGTGAGTGTTATTATGTACCTAGGTAGTTATCACAATCGACAACAATGCCTTATTACGCGTGCACCAATCAAGAATACTCGGAAATAGCATACGACAAGCCCAAATCCTTTACCATGAAAGATTTGGAAGGTGGCCGAGCCTTGCGACAATCCTGGGAGCAGTACAGCGCCATCGTGATTAAGGCACCTTCATGCCACCAGCGGTTGACGCAGGAAGACCGCGCTATGCAGTGCATCTTGAAGAAGACATTTTAGACTTTAGACGACACCCCACGGCGAGCACGGCCGATGCTGGTAGTGTATTCAATGTCAGTGATTTTTACGTGTGGAAACTCCTTCGTGATGAAGGCCTCCACCCGTATCATTACACTCGTGTGCAGGAACTAAAAGTGAAGACACTCTTTTAAAAGTGAAAAGACACATAATTAAACGCGCCCGCAAGTGCATTGAACAAAACAGTAGGCATGTTCAACAATTAATCTAAACCTACCGGCGTAGAGTAAGTAGTATTTCAATTAATTACTGTAACAAGGGCTGATTCTAATTTTTAAACACGCCTGAATCAGTGTTTTACTGTTATCGAACTTTAAAATAATAAAAAATGATTCATATCAGTACACTGTTTCCACTGCGCGCTTGTTTATTTACAACTTACGTACTGCAATAGCTTTGATACTTGATAACAATTCAGCACGCAATTAGACAGTCCAAAGCCTGGTAAAGTGTGTTGGGAAATTAGAATCTTTTCTTAGGCACCTAGACGGTTCATAATCATGTGTGTTCGAGGAAAGTTTATACACACTCGATGGTAGCCTGTTCTTGAGTTGCGCGTACTTTCTATCTTCTACTTATCCAGACTAGCAACACTATCCTAAAAATGCCGTTTGTAGACATTTGAAAGTAACTATTACGATTGAGTAGCGTAGGTAATTAGACACACAATAGAAAGACAATGACCGAGCGAACGCCGACGTTCGCTCGGGGTTCAATGAACTAAGCGCGCGACGCGCGGCGCGAGGCGCGAGTTTAAGTACCTACCCTTATTGGATGTGTTTATTCTTGAGTGCCATTTATTATTTTATATAGGTCAAAATAAAAATACTTTAATCACTGTTTTTTTTTCTTGGATATCTTTGGTTAGACGTACTGAACGCTGTGTTAAAATTTGTCCCACTATTTTAATGGGACCTTATATATTTAATGTCTTTGGTTCCAGTGTAATTTGTTTATTGTTTTCTGGATGGCATCGATAGGTCTTTCAAACGAATTGGAAAAAAATCGATGATATCTCACGCACAATTTGTTTTATTGCAATTTAAAGGTAAGAATCGCTTTATTTCATAAATAAACTTAATAATATAATGGTTTTTTATTTTATTAATTAATTGTTAAATAAACATGCAACGCATATTATTTTCACGAATAATCAAAAGTATCAACTTCGTTAAAGCACTGTATAGTCCGGGTGGACAGCTTCAAATTGTTTTGATTCGGCCTCCTTTGTGTTGTGCCATCTTTCGATGGCCAAACTTATATGTTTCTAACATTTTAGTTCCTATACACTCTTGCTGATCCAATTTACTTTTGACATTTGCAAAATAGTTGACATCGGCTCTATTTGCTCTATAGCTTCAAACTTCAAGTCGACAAATCGTCTGACATTTACGGATTTGACCTTTTTTCGACACGTTTTGATATTGCGATAACATTTTAATACACATGTTTTGTCTTATTTGCAATTAGCTGCAGCTATTAAAATAATAGAAACGGCAATTTTAGCTACAGTGTAGAAGCCACAGACTTATCAAGAGTAGGTCTGTGATAAAAACAAATAAATACAAAAAATAGGCGTTATCACACTCACTCAACAGTTTTGAAACATTCATATTCAAATATGATCGAGTAGCGTAATAAATAAGCTTTCATAAATATTTTATATTATATTGGTTGAAATTGGTGTTCACACTTCTTTTAATAACGTTAAATATCTTGTGATGAAATTTTTGGCACCTTTGGGTTTGAAATAGCTGGCAACACTGCATGACAGTTTACCAATAAGTTGTCGGCGGGTTTTTCTAGCCGCGATGGAATATGAAGAGTTGAAGTTGAAGTACTTTAGTATGTGACCGCGCGGGCGCTTGCTTAACGTAGCCCTTAAAAAAACTGTAATCTTTATAATTCTGACGGAAGGAATGCTGTATCTATGCATGGTCAAAAAAAGTTCACAGTTAAATTACAAGGTGCGTAAAAGTAAAAGATTGTTTTCATGTTTTTGTGTTTTATTTACCGTGGAATGGTTGATGAAATCAAAACCATAGAGAAGGTAAAATGTTTTGTAAATTAAAATTACGTGAAACTAATTTGTAGGACCTCACGCTGATCAACTAACTTTAATCGTATTACATGCGTAGTTTGAAATAGTATTTAAACGCTGTTTTAATAGTGTTTAAACGCTGTTTTAATAGTGTTTAAACGCTGTTTTAATAGTGTTTAAACGTTGTTTTAATAGTGTTTAAACACTGTTTTAATAGTGTTTACGGTTTATAAAATAAAGGATTTTTGTACCGTCTGCCTGTTTATTGATGTGGTTTTCAGTAGGCCATAGAAAGCAATAAATGAGGTAGGTTTTTGTATAAAATCTGCAAGCATGACAAAAGATGTACAATTTATTTGTAAGCTAATTTTTGAAGTGTTTAAAAAGTGCCATTGCTTACCTTTAAGTACCTACCTAAGTGATTCACAAATATTTCTATTGCTTGTTTTAGGTGCATGTGGCTTTTGTCTGTTATGCTTTCTTGATTGCTTTAATTCTTGTTTCTGGAAATAATTTTATTTGTAGAAATAAAGTTTCAGATCTTAGTGGCAGATCATCAACTGGAAGTGTTCAAGGCTAGCTAGCTGAACAGTAGTCTCATTTGTTGCTTATAATGTTTCTGTTGTTTTTAATTGTTGTGTATATTTCAAAATAAATATGAATGATAAAAAAAAATTAAGCTGCAATTATTTAAATCATTTATAAAAAAAAAACTGGTAGGAGACAGGTGTTAAAAATTGGTTGCTTTATTTTAAAAACTAAATTAAAATCCAAATAGTAATAAATCAACTATTTAATGTATACATACATACATATACATGCTAACATAGTGTACCTGCCAGTACACTGTTATCTTCAAACACTCACAGTTTCTAACAACTTCAATAACAGCAAAGTTAATCGACATGGAAGCACTCACAGAAATGATGACCCTATTTCAAGACAGGATGTCCAAATTTTAAGCTGAGCTGCGCAAGAACCCTTCAGAAACTTCAACCAGCAGTGACAGTTTGGTGTCAGACTTCACCTTCTTCACAAAGTTCATTCTTGAGGGACTGGACTGTCTTCAAAAGCAGATGGATTTGCTGGCACTTGGGCTGGACATTCTGGAGATGCGTGGGTGTCGGAAGATGGTGTTGCTTCAAGGTGTCACTTCAGTGGCACCATCTACATTGCTACACTATCTACATTTTAAGCGACAGCCAAGCAACACTCAAGGCACTCACGTCCAATAGAGTGGATTCTGGACTGGTACTAAACTGTATTAAAATACTAAACCGGATAGGAAGGCGCAACCAGGTCAGACTGATCTGGGTGCCAGGTCATACAGGAGTGGTGGGTAATGAAAGAGCCGACACTCTGGCAAGGAAAGGATCCGAGACACCCCTACATGGACCGGAACCCTTCATAGGACTCTCGCCAAGGGTCATCAACCAAGGGTTGAAAAGGACTGCGCTGGAGATACACAGCACACACTGGCGCAATACAACGGGCCAGAAACACGCAAAGCTATTTCTCAATGACATAGATAAGGCCTGGACCCAAAAACTATGGAGGTACAGCAGATCCCAGCTCCGAACAATTACAGGAGTCTTCACGGGGCACTATGCCACCAACAAACAGCTCCACAACATGGGACTAGCAAGCGACCCGACTTGTAGGTTCTGTGGAGATGCAGAGAATATGCTACACTTACTGTGCGACTGTGCAGCACTAGGCTCCAAAAGACTAGAGTATCTGGGCCAACCATATCCAAGACCAGAGGACTACAGGCTCAGCCCCATCAAACCCATACTGGGACTCATGAAGGTGCACGGAGGGCTAGGGGTTGAGTAGACAGGAGGGAACAGCACAAAAGATCCAGAAGGGTCGAAGTGCTCTGGCCCAGGGCCAGCCCAATACAAGATAAGATAAGAAGATATGGTGTCACTTCATGGTGTCACAAAGCAGGCCAAAGAGGACACAGTGTAGGTGGTGGCTGAAGCACTGCGGTGTCATCTGAAGTTGACAGACTTCACTATTGGGGACATCAGGCGGTGCTATGGCATAGGGAGATAAGTAGGTACCAGTAAGCCTAGGCCGATACTTTGCAAGCTGCGGGATGTCAATCTTAGGGACAGTGTTTGGTTTGCCAAGACCAGGTTGGCATTACAGTAAGTATCCGAATTTGTGACAAGATCGCGGCATCAACTGTTTATATCTGCGCGTGAGAAGCTTGGTGTAAGCAAGGCCTTGTTTAAGTTCTCGGCTCCCACGGCTTCCGGCATCGAATTAATTCACTTAACGACTTCAACAACATCGAGCAGGTCAGTGATCAAAACAAGTCATATCGCTCGTTACGTCGGCGCCGTCGTCGTCGCCGTCCCCATCGCCAGCACCGAAGAAGGTCCGACATGCTGCTGCGAGGTAGTAGCTTTTTTGTGCACTTTTTAGGTAGTATCAACGTCCGGGTGTATTTTGTTTATTTCCTGCATAACTCGATACCTTCTAAATTCACTGTAGTACTTTAAATCCTCTGAACCTTCATGGTTAAGAGGATTTAAACTATTTTAAGTAGGTCATTATTTTTTAAATTTAATTTCTGTTGTTTTCTATCAGTTCTGTCAGCTGTTTGTTCTGTCAAAATTATTTAATGTCATGTCATATTCTCGTTTTTCGTTCAGAAATCAGTATTCACAGTATGCCCAGTGTATTTGTTAAATTGTTAATTAACACTATTTTTAGGGTACCGTAGTCAATTAGGAACCCTTATAGTTTCACCAAGTTTGTCTGTCTGTTTGTCCGCCCGTCCGCGGATAATCTCAGTGACCGGTAGCACTAGAAAGCTGAAATTTGGTATCAATATGTATATTAATCGCGCTGACAAAGTGGAAAAAAAATGTTTCATAAGGGTTAATCAAAAATCACTCCCCACTTTACGTGTAGGGGGGGACTAAAGTGAGAGAGATTTTTTTTTAAATTCCTAATAGGTGACATATTGTTGGTTGTTTAAAAATGAATAGGGGTTTACTGAAATAATTTATGATAATGTTAATATTTTCGGGAATAATCGCTCCAAAAGTAAAAAAAAAATGTGTCCCTAACAGTGTGTCTAACTTTTGAACCATTTGAACTTGAGGGGTTGAACAGTTTTTGAAAAGTTGTATGAAATAATCTCTGGAATCAGTTTGTAATTCAACCGTATATGCAAGCATTTTTTCAACTTAGTTGACATATTTTATTATCCTGAACGTATCTTCTTTCAAATAAAAAAAAATATATATTAGAATTGGTTCACGCAATCCAAAATTACCAACGAAAAACCCACGTACATAACCCGTCTAGTTTGTTTAAATAGTAACCCAATTTCCCGCGATGGCGCTGTACTTTGGGCTACTTCGCGCTGTTAAGATTTTTCCTGAGTTGATGGGTTCGGGATGGGTATGAGCTATTATATTGTCGAATTGTTCGGTTTATCTCTCGTTGGCATTGGTAGTATTTGTTCTTGCTCGTTGTCTGTCGTTCATTAACTCTTAGTGGGACAATCTATTGTGACGGACGGGAAACTACGGAACTCTACATTGAACCAGGCCCGACACGCTCTTAGCCGGTTTTTAGTATCTTCTGTTGCCCGGACGACGAAAGTCGTGTTGTTTTAAAGCTCGTTACAGATTGTTAGCACTCAACTGGCGGGTGGATTTGATTTATTACATTATTTTAGTTTATTATTTTTCTACTCAACGCATTTATTATTACTACTAGCATTATCATTACGCATTTATTATTTATTATTACTAGCTTTTGTTAGCGGCTTCGCCCACGCGAAAGTTGGTTTCTCCATACGCCTCGTTTTACTCCCTTATGGGTGGAGTTTCGTAAAATCCGTTTTTAGCGGATGTCTACACCCTATAAGGAACCTACCTGCCAAATTTTAAGTTTTTAGTTTCGGAGATTTCGTGATTAGTGGTATTTCGAGTACCTATATATACATATTTATTGTCGATGTCTGTAAGCAAAGACAGCGACATTGAAAGTGTTTTGTTAGCTTCTAGTATCTAATTGGTAGTTTTGTTGGTATCCCGTCCCTTGCCGACACTCTTGAATCTCATTTTTATACTGTGCCTAAGAATTTTAATGTAGTCCATATGTAGTATGTATAAACGCCCAAAGCGTTCCGGCTTATTACTCTGACATGCTAGCTAACTTTGACTAAGAACAACTATGCTATCCTTGTTTCAGAGTCTTGGCTAAAACAGACAGTTTGGTCCTTTAATTTCCTATTCCTTGCCAGGTTTTCAACTAATATGAAATGATCATGTGTCTGGCGGTGGAGGTGGTGTTGCTAATATACCTTCGTCCGCAAATTCCTTTTTCAATTTGTGATATGTCAGCACAGCCTCCCCCGCAGAACGCGGGCGAGCAGCTCTTTTTGGATGTAAACTTGAACCATGTGAAAATGTTTCTGTTGAAAACGGTGATCCAGCTAAAGTCTGGAATTTTATCTTCCTTCTTTTATATTATTATTTAAATCTATGGGAGTTGGAAAATCAGGCCAAGAATCGATTTCTAAAGAATTAGACATATATTTACTTAATCAACACTAAACCACGAAGGCAGCAACATTAAACCATCTTTCAAACTTCCAACTCCTGATCATTCACCATTTAATTTTAGTCAATTCTCTAAGGTGATGTTAAGAAGAACATAGTTTCGATAACGTCTAACGCAGTTGGCAGTGATTGTGTCAGTCGAAAAATGATACTCCCAGTCCTCGACAAAATCCTTACTATCCTGAGTCATATCCTGGAATAGTTAATTCTATTTCCAACAGTGTCTTTCCATCTATATGGAAAGACGCCAAAATTACTCCTTTGCTCAAAAAATCAAATCCTGCTTCCTTTTCAGAATATCGACTAATCTTTCTAAAGTCCTAGAACGCCTTGTCCAAAATCAGCTCAGTGTTTTTCTTTGCAAGAATAATCTGCTGAATCCATTCCAATCCGGATTTCGTCCTGGTATAGCACCACTATAGCCCTAGTAAAAGATTCTGATGATGTAAGGCTAGGTATGGATAGAAGAAATATGACGATTCTCTGCTTGCTAGATTTTAGCAAAGCTTTCAATACCGTCGTTTTGGATATCCTACTCGCCATACTTCGCTCTCTTAACATAACTGCAACGGTGATTGACTGGTTTCGTAGTTACCTGTATGGCCACCGGCAACGTATTTCAATAGATGAGTTCTGTTTTTCTTGGTGTTATAGGTACTTCTGCCGGTGTGCCTCAGGGTGGCGTCTTATCTTCTTTACTCTTCGCAATGTTCATAAATTCTATTAAAAAAAATCTTCTTACCTACCATCTCTATGCTGATGATTTGTAAGTTTATAGACAATCTCCCCATATGGATTTGGATGCCGCTATTAACACCTTTAACCAGGACTTGGTTTAAATTTGTGAGAGGAGTGAAGCACATGGTCTGAAGGTTAATCTATCGAAGACTCTAGTCATTGTTGTGGGCAGCTCTAGGTTGATGCCCAAGGTAAACTGGTCCCAGCTTCCTCAGATCATATTCAATGGCACTGTTATACCACTAAGCGAGAAGGTTAAGAATGCAGGGGTTTGAATGGACAAACATTTTTCTTGGGGTCCCCAATTACAAGAGGTAAGTCGCAAAATATTTGCTTCTGCCATGTCCCTGAGACGGTTGCGTATCTTTCTGCCAACAAAATTGCACTAGCTCAGTCCCTTTTATACCCCATCCTTGACTACGCTGATATCAGTTATCTCGATCTCACTGAGGCACAATTGAATAAACTTGAGTGACTTCAAAATGTTTGCACATGATTTATATCAGGCTTGCGCAAGTATGATCACAAATCCGATTTTCGTACTAAACTCAGTTGGCTTCCAATACATCTTCGCCGGAACGTACACATCTTGTCTCTACTCTATAGGGTTTTGTTCAATTCTAAAACCCCCGCTTATCTTAAAGAACATTTCAAGTTCCTTCATGACACACATACTAGATATCTCAAGTCATCGGAAAACTTGAGGCTAGAGATGCCAAGCCACTCCACACGTTTCTATGACAAGTCGGTTGCAGTTCAAGCAATGCGGCTGCGGAATGCTTTGCCTGTGTCAGTAAGGCAAGCTCAAACACTAACATTATTTCTCTGCTTTCATAAATATTATATATTGTTTGTATTGTATTTATTTTATTATTTATATATGTATCTTTTTATCCTTCTCTGTCAAATTCATCCAAAGGTTGTCTGTAAAAAATCGCATTTCGCGATAAGCTATCCTATTGTAATTTTTATTATTGGTGTACAATAAAAAAATATCTATCTTTCAATCTTATATTTGATGTCTCTACGGTCTATACTTTGTGCTGTAATAATAGGGATAGGTTGTAGGAATAATGTAAATATTATTATATTTGCATTGAATTCTCAATATATATATTTTTAATATTCATAAATTCAATATACATTATAATATCAAGTAAAATGAATTACTATAATTTATTTATATAGGCAATATTTTAACACATGTTAATCTATAGGTAAGTTTAACAATCTAGAGTTACTTATTTTAACAATAATTCAGCAAATTTTCGCTGGCACACAATCTGCGTACAATCACACAATCTTATGAAATACAACAAAGACAAATATGGCAATAGGAAATCACATTGGCTAACTGTTACACTTAAAAGTACATCATTTATATTTATTAAAGGAAGAAAATACTTTTCTGCAATATTTTATTGCACAAGTAACCGAATTTAGTATAGTACATCATGCCATTCCACATAAAAAATAAAACATTGATATAAAAATTTATTTTAGAAGCCTTAAAATTAATATTTGGCACAATTAAAACTAATCTAAAGCTAAATGATGGGATATTTATATTTTACAGTTTTCCACATCATGTTATCAACATAAGTAATCTTTGGTTTATCTAGCCCACCGGTCACAATTTGGAAATTGCTTAGAATAAAAATACAATAAAATATGAAATAGTTCAAACAGGATCGCTTAATCCGATTATAATTATTTTAAAGATACATAACATACTCAGATAATCTTTATGTTTTATGTGTAAGAATAGTTTATAATTTTGACCGAAATATGTTATTAACTGAATACTGTATTAACTGATAGACTGAAAATGGTGGAGGACCTATGCTAGTGGCTGACAATATCCTGAACGTTCGAATAGCGTCTGTCTGAGCCCTTAAGATGCACACTACAAAAATAAAGTAAGTATAATTATACTGCTTGTAATAATTTATATAATTCGTTGCTTAGAAACCTTTAAAAATTAATTTTAGCTACTTACATTTATAAAATATAGAAATCATTATCTCTTAAAATGTATTTTTCGCTTAGGAACTTTCTGTTCTAATATTTATACTGTTGTTATAAATGAATGTTAGTTTATAATTTCCGTGTTATCTAGTAGCGGCTCAAGATTAAGATGATGCGTGTTGTGTCGGCACAGTACTTGTCGCGGCGCGGCCATACTTAACATGGCAAATTGAAAACGTTATATCAACTATAACGCTTCTATTTTATCATTTGATTGGGAGAAAATTGGATTAGATATAATTTAGTTATCTATAAAAGATTTTACGTAAAAATAGTGGGTTCTGATGCTTCAATCTATTTCTTGCTATGGGAGTGATGTTTTATCAGATAGGTAGGTAAGTGTGTAAGTTTCTAGCATCAAATATTATATTATTATTAAAATTTATTAAACCTATTGCTTTCAATAAACTGATGTTCATTATTGTCACTATATTCATTGTGTTAATTTACAGTTTGGACACTGCATGATTTGTATTAAATCTATGTATCATTACTGAGTAGGTAATAAAGCGATCATATTTACACATACATCCTTACTATATACAATTTATTATGTACAACTTAACAGACGATAATCTTTCGACTAATTTTAAGAGTTTTTTAAACACAGCAGAGATCCCATAGGAGTATTATGGAATGCTTAAAACTTAATTAAGATTGAATCTATCTAAACACTTAATACGTATTACAATACGAGAAGCTTAGTGTTACTAAATTTTAAAATGTTCTGTAACAGAGAATAAAATTATCGACCACTTTTTGAACCATGAATTAATAGTGCGTCTTCAACTTCATTATTCAGTGTATGTTGCTAATGTTCGTTAGCGTGGCTTAGTGAGGTTTTTGGGTGATGCTTAAAACAAGGTCATAGAGATGGAATTCCACGTGAGATTTTTTTGCTTCAAATTTATCAGTGGAAAACCTAAGTAGCTTGTAAGTTACCAATGACAGTTGATTTACTAACTCAAACTTTAAAACAAATTAATTCCAACAACTTTATATTGAAATAGCGTTAGTTTTTTGCTTCAAATTTATCAGTGGAAAACCTAAGTAGCTTGTAAGTTACCAATGACAGTTGATTTACTAACTCAAACTTTAAAACAAATTAATTCCAACAACTTTATATTGAAATAGCGTTAGACAGGTTCCTACGTACCATACCTTTCGACTACAAGTAGGTAAGCATATTGTTACGTATCAATAGGAGCAGAGGCTCGAAGAATAGGTAGGTACTTATATTAATAAAATTTATAAATAACACTAGTATATTGTCATCACAATAGAGCCACAGGTCTGATCACCGTACACGTGCACGTTGACGTGAATTGCAGTAGCGCTCTTTACATTTACGTCAGGCTTTTTGGTTTGCGTTAATGATCGATAACGTTGTAGTTTGTAAAATCTTTTATTTCTTTTATCCAATAATACTGTAAATAGCTTAAAACGGCACTTTGTATCAGTGATAGGTAATTTATTTATACAATGTCATAACCAAGCCTTTTGTAAATAAATGTAGTAGTTGCACTTAAAAAGAACCGTACCTAAAATCATTTTGAAATGACCGATGAGTTCGTCATTCTACAGCTTCGGTTAGTAATTAATATTTAGGTAATTTGGGTCATAACATTAAAAAGCATAATAAAATAACATTTATTATAGTGGAGTATTATGCTACAGGTACTGACCTTTGGTATTATTAAATAATAAAACTATACAGTAATTAAAATTGTTTACGTAAAATATGTATTAAGATCAATAATATTTTTTGGCATGTTGTATGGCACTTTTGTGGTAAGTATTTGGCATATTATAAATAGGGAATCCAAATTATTTTCTACAGTATAAAAATATTATAATGTTGAGCAATGACCTTAATTAAGTTTGAAATGAAAATACCGGGCAATGAATACTTTATTATATGAGTATTATTATGCAGTTTGAAAGTTCGTCTTAACCTCCCAAAAACAACTTTGAAGTTTTACAAAACTACATGTTTTGTAAAACTTTACAAGTTTAATAAAAACTGGGCAAGGCATTTTCGGTTGTTTATATTATTCGGCGTTTCAGACAAATTTGTGATCCTTTTTTTGGTTTTGAAGTTTTTTATTTTAAGATAAGTATGTATTCATCCCTTATACCTTACCTATAAGTGAAATCAAAAGTAATTAGTCGGTCGGCCTTCTGCTAATAGTAGATATTTAGATACTATTCAGGCATACCAATAAAATTCAGAGGAACTAACATGAATCTGATCAGATTTTAGGTGCTCTTTTGAAATTTAACGAGTGCACTAGAATTTTTTAAAAATTATTTAACGAAATGGATACCAAATGTTCAACAACCGATACGACGTCCAGGTTAATCCCTGTAGGGCTTGCAGATGGCGAACCTATGGTTCATGTGTTGACTGTAGGAGCCCGAGTGAGAGAACTTCTTAAAGCACTTGCAGCACTGGAAGGGCTTCTCACCGGTATGGAGCCGCTTGTGTTCCGTGAGGTGATGTTTGTGTTTGAATGCCTTCGGACATTCTACACATTTATACGGCCGTTGACCTGTGAGGTAATTTTTTTATTACATTAAACTGCATCGAAAAAAAAAGCTTATTTTATGCATACAGTTAAGATGTTCGTACTAACCTGAATGTTCATATTTGTGCCTCGCGAGAGAGCTTTGCTTAACGAAGGTCTTATCACACTGATCACATACAAATTGTCCTTCGCCTTCCTTAAATTCTGGCCCCTGCTTAAGTTTGCTCTTCTTAAGTACTGTAGTTTCTTCTTCGATGTCGTTTGGTGCTTGCATTTCATCCCAATGAGGACGCTCGTAAGATGGACTCGAACCTTGTCGGCTGATGTCCGCGGCCAAGTGCATGTTAAGAATAGGAGATCGTGCGTTGGCTATATCGTTGTACTGAAGGAGTTTATCCATAGGTACTAAGGGGTTGACATGAAGTTTTTGAGATAGTAACCGTTTGTGTCCATTAATAGTTTCTCCAGGTGAAGGAGACAACCGAAAATCCGTGAAGGAAGATGATGAGCAATTGGAATGTGGATAAGTATTCAGATAATTGGTGCGATGAGGGGTTGTACTTCGCGAAGATTTCTGACTGAGGTTCACTGCTTCCTCCGAGTCGGAATGTGTGACAGAAATGCTGCATGGTGGTGATGGTGAAGGGCTCGATGTAACTGATGGATTGGACTTCTTTGTAGATAAATCTAATGGCTGGTCAGAAGCGGTCATCGTTTGTGTCATGCGTCGCTCTCTCGCCCTGTTATTTTGAAACCACACCTGTACGACTCTGTTATCGAGACCGATTTGTTGTGCTATTCTTTTGAATTCCTCTCGATTCGGTCGTGGGTTTAAAGCGTAATGTTCTTTTAATACCGACTGTTGTTCCTCACTTAATGCTGTACGAACCCTGATTTTTCTATCATTGTCGTGTATTGAAATCTTATCATCGCGATCGTCTCTATTATCTTCATCTTCACTTGCACTTATTCCGTTTTGTATGGAAGCATGAATTTCAGCTTCTAATCTATTCAGAGCTACCGTTTCGGCTACTTGAGCTGCCAAACCTTCGTGTTTCCTAAACATATTCCCACAAAGACCTTTTTCGTGATCTAATAAATCACTCTTATTTGTGAAAGTTAGATTACATTTCAAACATCTGTGTATGTCTTCTGGTTCTTCTTTTATTACCACGTGAGGAGCGGGCGGTGACTCTATGCTGGGACAAATATTGCCCGATACAGGAGAGAGCTTTTCCATGTTTGCTCTAAAAAAATGTTTTGTTACGGACGCGCTTACAGATTCTAATATGGAATTGAAACCTGGATTTTCATCGCTGTGAACATTGTTGTTCAAAGGGACGGAATCGAAGTTGCGAGAAGGAGACCTCAGGTCGCTATCTCGTTCCTCTTGCTCCTTTTTTATGGACATAGCTTCCTCATCTTCAATATCCATCACAAGCTCAGCGCTTCCTTCAGATCGTTTATCATCATCTTCTGTAACTTCTTCGATCAGGTCTTCAGGATCTGCTGGTAAAGGACTAGTGTGCTTTGGACTAGCAGGAATTTCAATTTTTCTTTGTTGATACTGCGATGAAGCTAGCTGCTCTAGAAAAAATTGGCTGATGGATGCGGGTATGCTGTAAGGAGCTATCCCACCCGCTGGACTCATGGGCATGCCCGGAGGAATGTTAAAGGGAAATCCAGGCTGACCTAAGGTTGGACGATGGTAATTATTTTCTTGCATAGATGCAAAGAAAGCAGCAGGCATAGGCAGGAAAGAATTTCCGTTTGGTGAAATATTATTATTTAGCTGGGAGGCCACCATAGCACTAGCCCTTTTTCGTGATGGGCTTCTTTCTGGATTAAGCGCAGGGTTATTGGGTTTTATTCGTCCCATTTTCAGATTCATAACGAGACACTTTTTAGAGGTCATGTGACTGGAGTATGAGCCAGAGTGAGAAAACTTTTTCCCACAGTTAGCGCACTCAAAGGGCTTTTCTCCACTATGTATGCGCAAGTGTTCTTTTAGGTGGTGCTTGAATTTAAAAGCTTTGTCGCAATCATTGCACTTAAACTTGCGCAGAAGCGCGCTTTCGTCATGGCTGATCATGTGCCGCTGCAGTCTGTACACGTTTGCGAAGCTTTTGTGGCAGATCTTGCATGACTGTAGGGAAACAAAAAAAAAGTTAGATTTTCTATAGCGTTGTTTTTTTTACCTAATCTTAGTGCCTTGTTAATTTTGTTTTGTGGTATAATTTTGTAAAAATAAAAGAAACTTCATAATTATCAGTCACCTGATCATCAATTCATGAATAATTCTTGTTGGACACAAAAATATGTTTTGTTTTTCTAGCTAATAGATGACTATGCGTAACAATTTGCAAGGTTTCATTGTTATGTAATACAATGGGCACTGACATATTTGACTGTATCCACCTGTGTGTTGGGCGCGTGCAGGGTCTCGTGACGCTCGAGTTGCTCGCGCGTGGGATAGGCTCCGCGGCACTGGCTGCAGGAGAATGGTCCACCGGGACCGAGCGGTGAGCCTCCCCGCTCCTCCTCTTCTTCAGACGGCTTACCCTCTGACCCGCCGCCGGCCAGCGGACGGACTGTGAGATCAACAACAATGATTAGTTTGGAAGATTAGCTACTCTTATGTTCCATCGTCTACCAAACGATTTCAGCGCACATGATAATTATTAGCACGTAACATTGAATCTCCAATTTTGAATTGTTTCGGTTGAAATTGTAGATAGGACCAATATGTTATGCAGGATGGAGTGAAATAAATTAAAAGAATTCGGTCTAAAATCAATGTGTTAATTAGTAAAATATGTTTGTAATACATTAATACAAGTTGAATAATTGACTCCGAAACGTGGTCGCTTACAATGGGCCTCATAAGAAGACTTAAAGTCACCCAGAGGGCAATGGAAAGAGCTATGCTCGGAGTTTCCTTGCGTTATCGTATCAGAAATGAAGATATCCGCAGGAGAACCAAGGTTGCCGACATAGCACGAAGAATCGCCAAACTTAAGTGGCAATGGACAGGGCATATTGCACGCAGAACTAATGGCCGTTAGGGCCGAAAGGTTCTGGAGTGGCGACCGCGTACCGGAAGACACAGCGTTGGAAGGCTTCCCGCAAGATGGACCGATGGATGATGGTCAGGGTCGCTGGATTCCGATGGATGCGAGACGCACAGGACCAGTCGTTGTGGCGACGCTTGGGGGAGGCCTATGTCCAGCAGTGGACGTCTTTTGGCTGAAATGATGATGATGATGATGAAATTGAATCATTATTACTAAGTAGTTACATTTGACAATAGGCATGATCTCGGTGTAGTACCTAGGTACTGTAGATAGGTTACAACGTTTACATGGACATGGTCGTTTTGTCTCAGGTAGTTTCTAAAGAATGCACGAAGGGGATTTTATTAAAATACGTCTCCTATCATTTTCTAATTAGTAATGTTTCATAGAACTGAAACTTATATACGCGATCTATAAGTAGCACAAAAAACACGGCCCTATTATTAAGTGAAATATTACGTGTGGGTTAGTTTTCACACGGGTCGTTAATAATTTAAAATCCCAGTTTAAAATGCAATACAATCATCGTAAACCTCAATTGA
This sequence comes from Mythimna vitellina, assembly GCA_949316375.1. Classification (NCBI taxonomy): domain Eukaryota; kingdom Metazoa; phylum Arthropoda; class Insecta; order Lepidoptera; family Noctuidae; genus Mythimna; species Mythimna vitellina. The sequence continues at coordinate 544,297 of OX438686.1, forward strand.
AAATAAAACAATTATCCGTGTTGTTGGCGATTAAAATTATCGCAGACACCTTTACGGCCGATGTTCGCTCTATAAAAACAAATATGGCGGCAACAATTCAATTTGGAGTCGGTTATTTCGGTAATACGGCCGGTATTCCAGCGTAATATCGTTTTTAAAAGCGGTGTCGGCGAGCGCGTCGTAAATCAAATATAATAAAGAGCAAAACAACGGGGCGACGTATTAATTAGTGCGGCCGCGCGTTGGCCGCGTGTCCTTTACATACGCTGTAATCCGCTATCGAGGCACCAGTATTGAATTTTAGAAAATACGACTTCGCAGCACACCTAGCTGAGTACCTGTATCTGACCAATAAAATGGCATATGAAATAGCGTTCATACGATCTCATTAAGGTTCAGTATATAATACCAATACTTACTACACTGTAAATTCTTAGTATTGAACATGTAGGTAATGTTGAACTATTATTATCAAAATATTACATTTTTTGATAATATTTTACGATTTAAAGAGCTTACATACAATAATTTGACTTCCTATTGAGATTAGTGTATTGAATTAGAAGTCTAAGAGTGTTGATATGAAAACTGTAACTATTCGACAACAGATGGCGCTAGTAGTAGGTATTTGCTATTGCTTTATAGAGAATTTACTTTTTTTTTTGCATTTACCCCATTATAATATAATATCTCAAAATGATGTAGAGATATTATGACATACTGTACATACTAACCAAGAAGATAAGTTTACTTTATGTAGTTCATAGGTCTTTAAAAAAATAAGTTTGCTCATTGAATATTTTAGAAAAAAGTAGATAATAATAGCAACATCAAAATCACTATAACCATTTTTGTAAGAAAAATACCACTTAATGTCAATTCGAAGAACTATAGAATTTATATATTTATTTCAAGCCCTTGACTCGAAAAGTGTGCGAGGGGTTGAAGCCAAATCGCAGAGGCCCCTGAGACACTTTTCATGGAAAGTGGTACTAACCAACATTTATCTCTGTACGCGCTATGCTAGTGCACCCAAGGTCAACCCGGTTGGTAGAAACCTATTGCGATTTAAGGGAAATATAGATGGCTATGGCTAAGGCTATGGTTTCGGGAGGCTTAACTGAACTAGTTACAAGAACTATGTTAGGACTAAGATTCCTGCCTGAACAATGAAATTAAGATAAGTCGATAAAAAAAGGTACGGGGTGGCTTACACGCTCAATAAATGGGTTTCCAGAAACAGTCGCTAGCACAAAGTGACGTAGCAACAAGAGGGCAACATACCATCAGCACTATCCTGGAAGTACGTTCAAGATCCCTAACATCACTTTATTGGCAGCCGATACAGGCATGAAAGAGGCCTACCTCGCTGTTGCCTTTATTGGTTGTAGTAAAAACTGACGAGGAACAGAACTCCCAAGCTCTGTTCCTTGTCAGTGTTCACTACGAACACCCAATAAAAGCAAGCTGGAGATGAGGAACAACAATTCTCCCGGGAGATCGGGTCTATGAGATTGGTAATGACCAACAGTCCGCCAAACTGCCCTACGTATGGTATCCCTATCAGTCTAGCCCCTTACTCTAGGCACTTAGCGGCAAAAACCTATTAACAGAAACCTAGGGTTCATAAGGGTGCGCAAGCCTTACCACAACGTCAATGAAGAGATGCGACGGTTATTATTTATTATTATTACTAGCCCATAGTGTCCCACTACTGGGCATAGGCTCGCCCTCCACGATCATTTGCATTTTTCGAACTGCTAGAAAAAATAAAAAAAGAATCTTATCACAGAAATTCGGCACAGCTTTTGGTATAGCTACTAGCCGATAGATGGCGCTAAGCGATGCGCTCATTCAGTAGGCACTACGAGTTATCCATTCATAGCACTGATAAGTAGGTATACAATCTACCTAATTATTTCAATGGTTGATAATAACTTTACTATATATTCGTAATTTTTTGCTGCCTTTCTATAATAAAATGAATTGTGTGTCTCTATAAAGCAATTCAGAATTTAAAATATTCAATGGCAACTTTAGCGTAAATATTAGGTACGATTAGTTATGACTAGATTCGTTTTTATAAGGAGCTTATAGACATGTAACCTACTTTACGATGTAGGTACTTACTTAACTTTTTAGTAAAATAACTTAACTCACTAATGAGTTTGGTAAATATATATCATATATAGAATCGTTCATTAGGTGAAGCGGACGTACACCTACACACCACATTATCGGCGGTACAGTAATCTGTGCGCACGGGCAGAGTGCGTCCGTTAACCGCTGATAAAAAACCTTCATACACACACCACTGCGGCGCGCTTCCTATTGCTGCTACAACAAATAACAATTATCGCACACACGCACACGCGCGCTTATAGTCCAAAAGATAAGAGTTTGATTGTTGATCGCAGCACACAAACGCGCGGAGTGGTGATTGGTCGCACCTGTGTCGGCGGGCGGTGAGGCGCGCGGCGGGGAGCGCCAAGTGTTTGCTTTACTCGAAGAAAAAACTCCGCCTGTCCGACTTCAGGCACCATGTTGTAACCTCTCGCTCGGAATTGTAATTGCGCGTTGAGAGAATTATTATTGAACTGTTTAGACGCGAGCTATTTGTTCGGTTATTGTATCGCATTGTAGTCGTGCTGTTTGTTGTAGGATCATGCATGTTATTGGCATAGGGACTCGCCTATTAACTGAACTCTTGATAATATTTTCTGATTGCGCATACATCATTGTTGCATGATAAATCAATACGCACGTTTCTTATTGCCAGTATTGTTCAGTAAACATTGAGGTACTTGCTTAGTCTTTCTAAAGTTTTTTAAAGAGCTAGTTTTTAGCATCTGGTTAACATAAAATCATCCTGTACGTTTAACTCCTCTATGGGATTAGCTACTACTCGTACCTACTTTCTGTCTTTTTAATCTATCGATTTTTGGATTACTTTAGATAGGCACAATTACTGTAACATATTTACGCAGTAAAAAGATTTCATGAAAAGATTGAATAATAATTATTATGAAAAATAATTCTTTATACTATTCCAGTAACCGTACCTATCTACTACATAGTATTTAATCATTTCTAAATTAATATAACCTAACGTAACTCAACGATGATTGAAGTCCCTATAACCAAATTCGATTAAACATTGTTAGATTTATTTTAAATATTCTTTGTAAAAGTAGGTATTTATATTTATATCATAAAAATAGCTAAAATACTTAATTTTCCGGCTGAAAACCAAAAGCTTTTTAAATTAATTAGTATAACTACAGATCTCACTCAAATCTGTGATGCTTTTGTTATAGTAGTTCTGTAAGATTAATGAGAAAAATCACGTTGTTCTGAGTTCAATGGAAAATAAGGAGGTACCAATACCTATATCTAAATAAAATTAATATTTTGTTTGTTTTTATAAATTATAGAAAAGAGGACCGGAAATGCGGAATGAAATATAACCTATCTAAACCATTAGTAAACATTTACTTTTCTTTTTAAGAATGAAATACAGAAAACTGTAAACATAATATCACTGGCCTACCATACCCAATTATATCATGCTTGGGCAAAATCGATCAAATAGATGTTGATGCATTTATATTCAATACAGAAGATTCACTATGTTCATACAACAACCATGAGCAATTGGCAATAAAATAGAATTCATGTTGATAACTAGGTTTGAATTTAGCACATCATATTTTTTTGTATTTAAAATTTTAAGAGAATCAATAGATGATGGCGGTCACGTTAAGCAGAGATTGCCATTTTGTAATAAACTCCAGACCTAGTGACGATGATTTTATACTAAACTAATTTCTACCAGCGGCTTCACTCGCGTTTACCCCCTTACGGCTGGAGTTTCGTAAAATCCTTTCTTAGCGGATGTCTACATCCTATAAGGAATCGGCCTGCCAAATTTTAAGTTTGTAGGTGTTATAGTTTCTGAGATTTGTTTGTTTCGTGATTAATAAGTGAGTGGTATTTCGTTTTATATATATAGATGACACAAATTTTCGAATTTAAATAATGACGCGAATATTAGCCAGATATATTTCAGGTAGGGCCATTGACGCATAACTATCAAGTAGGTACTTATTGCTTTACGTACCTAATATAAACAATGTTATTATTGTAAATATGAATAAGTCATTCAAATACATTTTCCAATAATAGTTAGGATATCCAGTCACACTGAGTTCAATAATGGTATTAGAAGTAAGGTAATCTGTAGGTACTGAGTCAGATTCAGACTGGAGAGGTGAAATGACAAAACAACAAAAATCAAACTCGGCTGAATCACGGCCATGAGTCATGATCACTGAGGTAGAACTGTATCTTTGGAGTGTTTGACAAGTGATTAACAAATCGACAGATGAGTTATTAGCAGAGGCGTTAATTTTGTCTCCAACAAACAAGTAATTAGCGGTGCAGTACTACTAGGTAACGAGATGTACCTACAGTTTGTTTAAGGCAATCGATTCCTGGAATGGTTTATTTATACAGTACGGTAGACATATTTCATTTGTCTTATCATAAATGATATAAAGAAATTGGTTACATTTGTATAATTACTATGCTTAAAACACCTATATATCCTAAGGCTTTAGTTCTGTTACATGGTACGGTTACTTTTTATTTTTGAATTTCGTTGGTCAATTCTTAGCGTAGCTTTTGTATAAAGGTTTCATTAATTTTATATTACGCATCTAAAATTTAATACTTGAAATATTGTTTTGTTACGATAGTAATGTCAGCTTATTGATTGTTCGCGATCGAAATTCGATAGTGAAATAGACAAAATCTAGTTACATCAATATACTTGGATGCGTATACGATAGCTCATTGAATTTAGATATAAAAAACGAATGTCACACTGCAGCATCTGTTCGGCGGAGAACAGCAATAAAACGAACTTTTACTAATTTATTCATCCGCGTTCCACAAACTCGCGTCTAAAATATTACGCATTATAGGTCGTTCGAATGCATCAAATGTCCCTATTATGTTATCCACTCCAGACAGGCGGCACTCAAAGAGGAAGAATAAAATAAAAAGTAAGACAGAAAAAAGCAAATGAATTAAAACAACATAATCATTTACGATTTAAGACGGTGAAAGCGAGCGGGGTTCCCCTCGACAAACGAAACTTTCTTTCAAGTCTGTGTGTACCTGTTCCCGATTTTCAAGTGGATGAATTATATCCCGAGGGAGAGTAGGGGAGATTACCGAACACGAAGGTTATTTCTAATGAAGACGTGCTCGAGTTTTATTTTTAATGCCTCAGAGGTGATATCATTTACACCTGCATTAGGAATGAAAAAATTATGGCATATTCGTTAGGGCATTTAAAACTTCATTGTTATCTTTTCTGGGATCAAAAATTGTTTTAATTTTGCAAACTTTTGGGACAGTTTCTGGTATAGAAAATATAAGAAGTTTTGAAACGTAGCTGTGAGTTTGGTGATGATAAAATAATAATAAAGTTTAAAATATATAATGAAGGTGAAATATACTTATAAAATGCAAATCAAAACAAAAAGAAAGGAAGCTTACTTAAGGCCGCGAGCCGCCTGGCCGAGGTGGTAGACGTAGGGACCTGCTTACTCCTCATGTCCGCAAGCCAACCGGCCGCCAAGCATTCGTACCAACCGCCAACTCCCATTAACGAGCTCTGCACTTTCATCGAGCGACACCTCTGTTCTCACACGTCACTGACCGCGACCACGGGCTATCTAATATCGCAGTAAGCACTTCGCGGCGGCGTCGAAATCGCATCTACGTCGTACTACACCGAGATTTCACAGCCTCCGCTGACGTCAGCGGTAAAAGTCCTAGTTTCGATATCGGGGGGGCACGTGTACTGCGGGCCGTCGGCGGCGCGCTACTCACATCGGCAGGCGCCCCACACGTTGGCCAGGCTCCACAGGCGATACGAGTAGCTGTCACCATAGCACCCGAACATGCTCTCATCGGTTCTCGCGACCATGGCCCGCGCGCGCGGACTAACGTGCTTCTGGCGGCGCGGCGCGCGGTGGAATGAGCCGGCGGCCCGCCTCTCGCCCCGCCCTGCGCGCCCGCGCCCTCCGCACCTCGCACCGCTCACCCCGCTCACCTCCCGCGACCTCCCCCCACCTATACTTAATTAGTAGAGCCGACTGCCGACTGCGACTGCTGAGCCGTGTCTCACCACGACTATAATAACGATACACCGAAGATATTATAACACCTTCACAATTTAATGACCATTGTATTTTTCAAGCCGCACGCGGCTGCGACTCTACCTTTTGCGTTGTTTATTTACATGCTCTACGCTCCACCTTCTCGTGGGTATACCTATCTCTATCTAACCACGACCTTACTTTGCATCTAAAACTTTGCGAGGACTAAAATATAAGACACAGTTTTACTTGTTTCAATAAATTCTGATTTGGTGTTGTGATCTGTAAGAGTTAGTTTAAAATTTAAACCAATTAAAACATAACTTTTCAAACAATGATATTAATATCAATTTTCATCCTAACAGAAGTAGAACATCGTTTTTGACAATTTTAATCTATTCCGTCTGAATCGCAACGGCAAGCACGTACGTGAGATCTTTGCAATTTTAGTTCAGCTTTCGGTCACTAGATGGCGTTAGTAGTCGCACCAGGTTTTCAAGTTGCTCCAAACGAGTAGCGGCTCGGCACGAATTAGTTTAATAGGATAATGTTTTTGAAAAGTTTTTGGTAAAATTAACTTTTCACTAAGTTTATAAATAGCTTATACTTATTTATTGTTGTGTTTAATAATAAACTTTTTTATTATTCATTGGATAAATAAAAAGGCTAGCTAAACTTAATAATACATATGATAATTATAATTATTGAACTGAATAACGGCTGCTTTGATTTAGCCTTTCTGGATCTACTAAGTGAGTATAATTACCTACTAATAACGATCGACTAGGCAATATACTAATGTTCGATTTATTATTTTAACTAATAGACGAACTCTTAATGATTTGTTTTCAGTAACAACATGTGGTCGGTAAGCTCCGATATGTTTTCGTGAGTCTAAAATTAGCGGCGATTCAGTGACGATAGTCATGGGCGTACTCAGGCTCTGGGTCAGGGGGGGCAAATCAGATTTTTTATAAGCTCTTAAACAAATAATTCAATTAGACAATTTTTTATATAAATTCTTTTGATTAGGTTTATAGAATAGCTATTTTAAAATTAACTTTCGAGGGTCTTCAGCAAAACGGTTTACGACGTCTTTCGTGAAAAAATTGCCTATAGCGTTAAAAAAAAATATATGTACAAGTGTACACTGAGCAACATACAAAGCCCATTTAATATATCCTCGGTCATACCTAGTTGATTTGAGCCATGTTTTTACACGTCTACGTGTGCTAAATGATGTTTCGATTGTAGCAGTGGAATAAGGCATTGCTAGTAAAATTTCTAGAGCTATCTTAACCTTTGGGTAAAAAGATTCTGCTACTTGTATTAACTCCGTTATTCCAATGCTTTCAAAGTCCTGCTGCTGCTTATTTATCGTTCGGCTTTCGATGTGATCCGTTCATAAAAAAACCGGGCAAGTGCGAGTTGCGCACTGAGGGTTTCGTACAAACTTACCTATGAAAACAGTTCAATTCCCGAATTGAGTTACGAAGATTATTCGACTAAAAAAGTTTTTTTTTGTGACGTAACTACAAATTTACAGTTTTCAGATTTTTTTCTATATTTGTGCTCTAAGACCTGTTCATGCCAAATTTCAGAATTCTAGGTCAACGGGAAGTACCCTATGAATTTTGATTCCCTTGAGAGTGTCGAAATATATGTTTTTTGCAACATAAACGGCCATATCTTTTTTTTCGTTAACTCAGTAGTTTGATTTATTTTACAGCTTCAAGGGACCGCATATCTGAGTGTATAAATTTAATTTCAAATCGATACCTCCACGCGTTCCCGTGATAAAGGGTCTTGACAAACAGACAGGCGGACAACAAATTGATCCTATAAGGGTTCCGTTTTTTTTTTGCTTTTATCTACAAAAGTAGATATATAGTTAGTACGGACATAAACAAAATCCAGGGAGGGGGCAGCTGCCCCCTTGCCCCCCCTGGTTACGCCGATGACAATAGTCAATTAATGTTTACAATATCTATGTTTTGCTTAAACTATCTATTCCATCGACGTAATATCTGTCTTATTGAGAAGTGTTTGAGTTCAAGAAGTTTTTGATCCTTATTATTCTTAACATGTTTTCTTATTCTTATCATTAATTTTCTTGGTTTGTTGTTTGCTTTTCGCGTAGGTACCTATTAACATATTTGCCGTAACAGTAGTTTGTGGCTACTAAAATCAAGAATAAAAATATCTCGTTGTGTGGTAGTTGTGGAATATTATTATTATATATATTATTAAAGAAACGGAAACCCAGTTTTCATTCATCGGAATAAAAGGAAATAATTGAAAGTTTGACTCCTTAATTCACCAGACTAGTTGGAGACATGTTTTGTGACTGCTTCAGAAAAAGCTTTGGAAAATCATCTAAATTCTGTTTAGTCCTAACTTAACTCATTAAATAATAGGTATATGAAAACATTGCTAGGAAAAATGCATTCTGGACCAGCACTTTTCATATTTTATCTAATAACTTCTTTTTTTTTGTACGTGTATACCTACCTTATTTGCGCTTATTAAGTCTGTAATCGGACTCGAAACGTAATTTTATTATTAACTAGCTCTTGCCCGCGATTTCGTCCGCGTAAAAGTCGAAATGTTTCTATCAGGTTTTTTTGGTTGATTTTGTTTTATTATAATCAACAACTCTTGCCCGCGACTTTGTTCGCGTAGAAATTGGAAATATTTGGAAAGTTTAAATACATTAGAAAGGTGTTTTAGGTGCATCGCGCTATTATAAGAGTGGAAGTATAGACCGTTGGGCGAAAGTACTGGGTCTTATAATATTATCAATGGAAATGTAGTTGATGCTATCTCCTGGAGGTTTACCCAAAATTATTTGTTATTGATTTTGTTAACGTGAGGTACTATTTCTAGCCGCCAATATTGCCCTTTGACATATCCGCTGCTAGTTTTAATTTTATATTTAGATTACACGACTTTGAGCAGCGGTGGCCGAGTGGTAACGGCCCTGACTTAAGAGTTGTAGGTGGGGGGGGGGGGGGTTCAAACCCAGTCAGGCGCATTAATTTGTGCTTATAATTTATTACATCCAGATTGTTCTAAAAACGGTGACGGAAAACATCGTGAGGAAACCGGCATGTCCTAGAACCAAAAAATTCAAAGGCCCGCGTGTTGCATTCAGGGACCATTTTGGTTACCCATTGAAAGGGTTTTTGATAGGGTTTTGACAAAGTGTTGTTATAAAACCCATTTCATATTGGTTACACTTATTTACGAAAACCCTCATCAATGGATAACCTCTTCCAAACCCTTTCGATTTGTTTACCTGTATATTCAAAAACCCATTCTTTGTGGTTTATACTTTTTAACGGTAACACGTTTTGAACGGATTACTCCTTCAACGACTGTAACAAAGTTACTCATTCGGACTACAAATATTGTAATTTTATCTCTCGTGCCTTACTTTAAAGTACTAAACTGCATGCATTCGGCAGGTACGCGTCAAGTCGCAGCACGCAATCTAGGACCTAGCGACTCCACAGTCCATACACATTCGATTATTTTATGGTTATTATTGCAGTGATTTTAAAGTTAAATGTATTTTTTTATTTCTGGAATAGTCGGGATTGTTTCATGTATAATCTTGTCTTTTTTACGGAATCATAAATATCATTCGATCGTCTCACTCATCATTTAGTGCCCGAAGGGAAGATCAAAATCTATTCTTCCACTCCAACGTAATTTAAAATGATTTTATTTAAAACCCTTTGATTACCCCGACAAACCCTTTCAAAGGGTTATCTGCTTCAATTGGAACCGGTAACATCTTGAACTAGTTAACTTATTGATAGGGTTACCCTAACGTTAGTGTTATGAAAGGGCTGACACTACGAAGAGGTAACATTTTCCGTTACTGTAGGCATACAGTCTGTAACCCTTTTGAAAGAATTAACTTATATTTGGGGTTGTACGGTCCCTGGTTGCATTACGGCCCATTCCCTCTCCTAGACAGGAGGCCTGAGTCCCAGCAGTGGGAACATTATAAGGTTGATTATGCTATTTAGACTACACCTGGGTAGACTTTGCAGATTAGGTCAATTCGCACCAATCACGATCAATTTCGATTTTGTTTTCACAATAAGGTCTTACTTTCCCGTCTCCTGTTCAAAGTATCTTTGAAGGACAATTTGTACTACCTCCGCTCAAATGTGTACTTAGGTACTCATATTAGTAGATAGTTTAAGCGGGTGTACGAATTTCTATAGCGTTTTTAAGCAAGACTTCACAGTGCCAGATGATCTAGTTCCCCTAACTAACACTGGCAATGTTTGGCGAAAATCACCAGCAAACTTGAAATTGATTCCACCCATGATTTTATTACAGCTTCTTATGTCTCAATGGTCCTGCCTCTACATGAGCTCTATGAATTATAGTGCATTCATCCCATAGGATTATACTGACATTTTGAAAAAAAAAAAAATCTTGTTGGTACTAACCAGTGCTTGGCTGCGATCTCACCTGATGGTAAGCAGTGATGCAATTGTTGATGGAGAGGCGCACTAGTTTATTAAGAGCCTATTCACTCTAGCCTTGAAGACACCTATATTATAGTTGGACGGGAAGACCGCAGGTCTTATGGTCTACTAATCTACATTGTTTCTTTAAATTCTTTATTTTATTTATCTATATCTAAGTACCACTAGCTTCTGCTAGCTGCTTTGCCCGCGTGAAGGTAGAAACTACCCATATAGCCTATATAGGACTCAGTGAGAAGTAGCATTGTACAGAGGAAATTATTTTTAAAATCATTAGTTAGGTTTTTGAGTTTATTTATTACAAAGAAAAACACAAATCTTACCTCTATGTAATATTTAGTACATACATCACACACATGTTTATGAATATACATCTATATTTTTTTCACCAGGTGATTTCTAACAAGATGTAGGTAATTACCTAATGGATTTTGCGTAAAATCTTTTTACTTATGTTTTACTAAGTATTTCTTTTAAGGATGAGTTTTATAGACAGCTTGCATAACTAGCGAGGTTGTAGCAGTATCCTGCCACAGTTTAAACAAAGACCATGGTGACGGTAAATGAATACTACCTTCATAAATTTACTTCCACTAGAAAAGCATTTCTATCATGAATGGAAGCTTTATTTCTCTATTTGTAAAGTTTAGTATTACTTAAAAGATGTTTATTTACTGCCTTCTTAATTTGCCTATGCATGAATCAAAAAAAAAAAAATGTTTAAAGTTTTCAGCGTAAGGTATTCGATTGTGTAGTAGTAAAGTATTGTGTAACGTAGACAATAGCACCTTGTACTCCACGTGTGCGCCACGTGCGCGCGCGCCGCCACAATGCCACACCTTCAGCTTTGTGCGACGCTTTGTTTTATAGCCGCCGTAAACTCGCTCTACACTGCATTCAAATGACTTGTTTGTTCTTTGTAATAGTGGCACGCGGTTGACATTGCGGTTGCATTCGTTGCAAATTGTTTATCAGATTCACTTAATTCACTCCAATAGATCTTTGAATTGACACTATGTCGCCTCAACGACTGGTCTTGCATCCAACACTGCGTCTTCTGCAACTCCAGAACCTTTCGCCCCCATCGACCATCTGTTCTGTGTGCAATGTGCCCTGCCCGTTGCCACTTAAGTTTGGCGATTCTTCGGGCTATGTCGGTAACCTTGGTTCTCTTGCGCATATCTTCATTTCTCATGTGATCACGCAAAGAGACTCTCAGCATAGCCCTTTCTATTGCCCTTTGGGTGACCTGAAGTCTTCTTATGAGGCCAATTGGAAGCGACTACGTTTCGGAGCTATATGTCATCACTGGCAACACACACTGGTCATAGAATTTTGTCTTCAGACACCGCTTCCCGAACGCTGCTCAACCGAGTCGGATTCGATGACTGACCTCTTTTTCGAAGTTAGAACTACCCAACTGGACCATCTGCCCCAAGTAAACGTAGTCGTCCACAACTTCGTGTGTAGAGTCGCCGATCTTGATAGTGTGTGAGTGGGTGCTACATGGATGTTAACCATGGCTTTAGTTTTATTCATATTCATTTTAAGTCCGACTCTTTCGGAAGCTCTACTGAGGTCACCGAGCTTTGTACTGAGCTCCTCCGTCCTGTCGGCCATGACTACTATGTCGTCGGCAAAACGAAGGTGAGTGATGAACTCGCTATTGACATTAATGCTTAGCCCTCTTCATATCAGAACCTTGAAGACATCTTCCATTGCGGCCATGGACAGTTTTGGGGAAATAACGTCTCTCTGCTTCCAGAGGATAGGTTTCGAGGTCTGGTCCTGAAGTCGGACTGATATGGTGGCATTTTTGTACAAACACTTCAGCACTTCGATGTATCGATACTCAATCTGGCACCGATGGAGAGACTGCAGTACAGCCCAAGTCTCGATCGAATCAAAGGCTTTCTCGTAGGCCACAAACGCTAAGCACAGAGGCTGATTATACTCCTCAGTCTTCTGTATAACCTGCTACAGCGTATTGATGTGGTCCACGGTCCAATATACATATAATTTATTAATTCGATTCATAAAGAGTGCAATAATTCAGGTATTTTACAATATAAACATAATTAGATACTTGTTAAAACTAGGTATAACTAAGTCATAAAACGGCAATTGATATAATCGATTGGTATAGCCGAGGTTAAAAGTAATAGAGTTTAATTTAAAAAGTATTGCGAATCTCACACAGTTGTTTATTCTCTCATCTTCAAATCTGATTCAAAGTAGTTTATTTCTCCGCTGTAACAAGCGCACGTCTTCTTGCTAGCATGTGCGTCAATGCATTAGAAAAACTAGTGTCTAATAAATCTTGGCACTGTTTAAATTTTTTTACACCAACGAGACACCGGATGTTAGGTTGCCAAATAATAATAATTTATTTATTGACACACAAATGTACGAGTATCTTAATTAGCGCTCGATATTTTTTTTTTACTAACAGACTTTTGTAAAATATAGGAATTGATTAGGTTTGGTATTGCATACACCTAACCTACGCTATTTATATCTATTTGTTAACGCTAGGCACATAAGTATTCTTAGAAGAATAATTTCAAGAGCTCAACGACTTTTGCTAATGGTTCGTAGATGGAACCAAACAACTGCACATAATGAAGCTTAATCAAACAATCATCCCGCGTTTCTCGCGTGAATTCATACGCGTGGTGGCAACCTGTATGAGGTTAAATAAAGAATGCGCACAAAAGGTGATCAGTGGCTGCTTACAATAGAGCTGCTTTGATGCACGTGTGCTGTGCCATAGAGACACACGGTGGGAACGTGTGGGGCCTCTACGTGTGGTCGCATCTCTACTGCAAGAGCAGATCGTACAGAAGATCAACGTTGCCTAGATACAGGGTTAAAACAAAAAACAATAAAGGAAAAGCGAAACAACACTAACACTGCAGATACAGTTTGCGTTTGATTCTTGTACAATTTATTTTCATGGAGATCCTCACACGATCTTTTTATCGTGCATAGCATGATATTGAACCTTCTGAACGCAAATGCTTTTTGTGTCAGCCAGGACAAGCACTGCGTGTGCGCACTGATAATGTTGTGGTGCGCTAATGGATGCGCTCGAGTGGACTGTTCTTATCAATTTGTTTGCTTTCAATATAAACAAGTAGGAGTAGAGACTTAGTGGGATATTAAGATCGTCAACAACACTTTTTATGACAAGTCTTTGCGCTATCTACTTTGATGTCAACAGGATTTCAGTTTTAAATGCAAGCTGATAAATATGATTTCGTAAATTCAGCTAATAATATGGTTTGCTATGAAAAAAAAATCCATTCACTGTTTTCAAAACTTATAAACTGTTGATCGTTGCCAAGAATATTGTTTGTAATATATCAATAGTTATTATGTTTTCTCACGGCAGTAGGTGCGTCGTGGGAGAGTCGCCACATCTGGCCACATCTGGCCGCCAGCGGTGTCGCTTGGCACAGGTAACTTTATAGTTTTACGGTTACAACAGCACTTGTGACAGTTCTTTATTGCCGCTGTCAAACAAATATCACTTGTTTATACGCCCATTCATTTGCGTGGCGAATGAATTCTGTAGTCTTTGGTGAAATATCTTATTGTGCTCACGTTAAGCGTATAGTGGCCGCACGTGTATGTCGTGTACCTTGTCTTGATTTGCAATATCCTCTTGTTTAGTAGAAAGTCAGTAGTTTAACAGTAATGCGTAACAGTCAAATTGTTATGAAGGTAAATTCACGCCGTATATTTTCATCACCGGTTATTCTATAAAATCATTTTAAATTACAAAACACGACACTTATGTTAGGGTCATCATAGCCTGATGTCACAGTAACATAAGTAATACGTACACTGAATAGGTTAACGATATGATCAAACCGTGATTTTGGGCTGTTCACCGAAGTTAGACATTAGACATGATATGTTCAAAGGCATATACCGGTTAATACAAGAGTCAAAATATAGCTCGTGATATGAATTAGGTTCGTAAATGCTGCGTTGTCATATTTGTGTGTCGCGGACGTATTGATCGCTGACAATAATTTTCAAATTTATTCCAGCTATTTGGCTCCAGCCGGCCGCGGCCGCTATCACACCTATGACGTAAAATAGAACCGTTGCGAGTCCGCGCGTATTCTATGGCTAACTTATGTATTGATGCTTACGTAAATCTGTTTTACGTAACATTATGTTCTAATGTTTTCTTGTTGTTATTGCATTCAATGATAAAAATTTGCTTTAGATAATTAGCTGATGATGCAACATCTGGACGTTTCACTTCTACATTATAGGAGCTCACTCAGTCGTTTAATATGATTAATGAAGGTAGTTCTAGAACCTAGATAACAATGGTTAAATATATAATCTTTACAACTAATACAAAAAATAAATATCTATTTATAAAATGGCAAGTACTAAAGTGGCAGAACTGAAACGATGCCGATATTATTGCGTACGGTGGCAGCTGCGGGAGGGCGGGCCTAGTACTGCTCTGGGTAAATTGCCAGTTTGGCCAGCGCGGTACCGGGGCGCCGGCGGTACAACATCGCGATCTGCTTCGATAATGAGCCGATGGCGGACGCGCGATATGTTTCCGATACCCGCATACTTGCTTACCTATTATTAGCTCCGTCATTATACAACTTAACGGATTTTTGGATGCTGTGGGAGTTCTGTTTGATATGTGGGTAATAGTTGTGTGGTCTTTGTTAAAATCGATATTATTGAGCATTCTTATCGAACTGTTAGATACGTACTTAATAATTTATAAATCAAAGAGAAAAAAAATTAATAGCCCACATATGTATGCATGTAGGTACCGTAAATTATAAAAAGGTGAAGATGATTTAGGAGTTAATTTTGAGCAGTATTAGTTAATAAAAGCAGCATTGGTAGACAGCAACACTAGAAAAATACAACACATCACAAGTGTAAAGGCACCTTTCGGTTTCTAGTATCTCAGTGTTTACCTACTTTAAGTACAGGTATAAAAACAATATTAAAAGCTTTTTTTTAGAATCTGAATTCGAAACGCACAATGGAAAATTTGAAATCTGGGAGTCGTCCAAATACCTACGTCAATCATTGCTTATCTGTAATAGCGTTATATCCCTTTAGAACTGTCAGCGAACAGTTTTGAGTGGTGATAAACAACCCGGTATGGAATAAAAACACTGTAATCAGCTTACTGAGCGTCCCGAGGTTATCGGCACACCATTCTGTAATCTGGCGAGAGACGTGAGACAAAACGACATATGGAAAGGATACCCTATCTGGATCCTAACGGACCATACAAATACTTATATACTTATATATTATTTATGTATAATTTCGTATTTTATAAAAAAAATCCTACCTAATCGAAACTATTAATAATAATATGGTTTAAGATGTTTACTGTATGAACTTTAAAAGAGACTTTGACTTTTGAGTTTGTTTGGGTGTTTTTTCTCCGCTAGGAAACACCGGTCTCATATTCTCATCTATACTGCTGCATTAATATTTTATAGATGAAAGATTTGTAATTCTGTACGTTTGTATTTTGTTTTATAATGATTGAATTGAAAAAGTACTGGACCGTTTTTAAAAATTCTTTCACCCGTATAATGTTACTTTATCACATAAGTAGGACATAGGTTCCACGCGACCGAAGCTGCTGCCAAGCTAGTCTAGTTTAAACTGTTTTATAAAACCTATTTGCAAAATATTTTTTTTTTTTATTTTTTTATTCTCGATAGGTTCGCGCTTGACCGCCATCTCACCTGATTGAAAGCGATGATGCGGTCGAATATATATCATTTATAATAGTCAGTAAGGGGAAGGTTTACTATTTGACCATCTTGCAAATTTTATCATTGATGAATTTACTTAACTGAGATTGTTCTGAAAGTTAATGAAGAAAAGTGTATGTCTTTTTAATTTAATCGAAAATTTGGTCAAGATATTAAATAAGTATGTTACCAAGAGAGTTATGAATATACATGTGGATGGGTGGAGAGGGAGAGGGAGGCCAAAGAAACGGTGGATGTTAGCGTGACTGATGACAGGATAGAATGGAAGAAAAAAACGTGTTTCGCTGACCCAAAGTAATAGGGGACAAGGGCTTGGTTAGCTACGTACCTACCGTCCTACCTATCTCATACTACTACACTCTATCTAATACATTTACCTGAAGGAGCTTGCCAACTAGTGTTAGCTGATTTGCTGTTCGCTTTACATAATTTCCTTTGTGTCATATGGCGTCGGTTGGTGGTTGCGCACCACGTGTAAGGCTACGTGTCCATTGTGCCTGTGTGCCGTGTCGCGGGACATATGGCGGCCAGCCGACCCCTGGCCACGCCAGTCACGTCTCGGACCTACCAACAAACGCTAATTGTTCTAACTATTGCCTGCTTTGTCCTAAACAATTACTGCTTAAGCAATTCACCCTACTTCACTCTTTTGTGTTTGTACTAAGGTTTGAAATACCTCGTAGTAGTTAGTTGACAAGTTGTCGCAGAAGACGTCGCCAGATGGTCTAACAGGATGCGTTGTGTTTTGTTAGAAGTGTCAAAGTAATAGCTTTTGTACTTGACTTGATAATGAGAGGATGCGAAAGCCGTAAATCTGTTATTTGTACAGTTTGAGAAGGATACTTTTAATGAGATAGGAAAGTATAACTGGGACGAAACAATGAGATTATTTAAAAAAAACCCGGCCAAGTGCGAGTCGGACTTGCACACCGAGGGTTCCGTACAAACTTAAGCGTATAATTGCAAAAAGTAATTATTTTGTGGTGTAACTAAAAATTTTATGATTTTCGGATTTTTATCTTTACTAGTGCTACATGGCATTGCTACCATGATTTTAGGTCAGCAGGAAGCTCCATGTACAAAAGGAGTATAAACGACGTTATCTTTAGATTGCCTACACTTAGAAGTTTGTTGAAGTCATTTTTTACTGCTTCAAGGTACACCTTAGACAGTATTAAAATCATGTACACCTACGTCAGACCTGAGTATTCGATGCATATTAATTTCAGCCTGATACCTGGTGGTATCAGGCTGAAAATAATATGCGTGTTTCTGAAAAAAAAAGGACTTGACAGACAGATGGACATCAAAGTGATCCTATAAGGGTTCCGTTTTTGCTGACTGAGGTACGGAACTCTAAGACATGAATAATAAGATTATGATGTTCAATGTTCATTAGCATTGTTCTTTACATAAATGCTTATGGCACGTAGTTATATTATACAATGTGCCGCAGCTTCGTGATCCGCTTATGATTGTGATGCCAAGTTGGCGTGGGGTATACTCGTTAGAAATGTTTTTTTTAATAGAAACACATTCACACACTTTCTTTAAGGTGGGAAATCATCTTTTACCGACTAAAACCTACTCCTGTTCCTTTTTTGCCTTCGTTCCAGGGCCCGGGGTTCTCTTTCGCATCACCCATGGCCCCAGTAGGCTTCGACCTGCTGGGCCCCTATGGTTGCTGACATCTCCTCGAGGCGCGCGTGGAACACTACGCGCCGTTGACGACTTGAGCTCGGTCCAGACAGTTACCGAACGGTCGGACGGTTGCTCGCCGTCCGCAAGCCGTAAATCGGGATCGGGATCCCGGCAGCTGGAGCGCATGCGGGAGCCTCCTTTGCTAGTATTACTTCTTCGCAGAAGGAGGCGATCGCCTGCCACTCCCCCACGCTCCGGACTATGGCCTGTACAAAGGCGCGGTGCCTCCACGAGGACGAGGCGGGGCACACTTCTACCGTATGCTCCACCGTGTCCGGGTGTGGTGACACCCGGGCGTTGCTTCCGCACGAATCCGGTGCAGGAACTTCCCGAACTGACCATATCCGGTGAGAACATATATGCGTCATGTGGAAGTATGGGACAATATTTAAAGTATGGGATGGTATTAAAATAATAGTGTTAATTATTATTGCTATACTACTTAATTGTCATATTTCACGACATTTTTTGTGCTTAATAACTCACTGTGTGAGTGAGAATTTTGCTTGTATACATCTAAGGGTCTCTAAGATCGGACACTCTAAATGTCCCGTAAAACCGGACAATTTTAAGTTAAGTTTTTTTTTTTACTTTCGACATGGGTAACCCCTAAAACACCTTCAAGCGTGAAACAATGAATAAAGTCATCAATAGATGATATCAAAAAAACAGTATTCACTGAGAAAGTAATCTGAAGTCTACAATATTCCAAAAAATACCTTGTTTAGCCTACATTAAAAAGTTAAAACGAGAAGAAATGATTGGTTGGTTGGTTAATTGATCTATTGTAATTGTTATCAGTAAGATTTTTTTGTTAAGCTAATGTTTCAGTTTAAATATTGATACTACCGACTAACTGTAACTGTCCGATATTAGGGGACCTTTTCCAAAATGTTATTTTTACTGTTTAAATATTAGATATTAAGAAAAAACTCCTTAGTATCTAATACATATAAAGTAATATTTAAGACTGATTACATCTATGTGATGATTACGTATATATTTAAGATTTCATTAAAATAATACTATTTTTAGCATTTTTTTATTTTATTATTCCTTAAGTGTCCAGTACTCAGGGACCTCTCCCTAATTGACAATTTTTAACTATGCCTGCTACCTCCGACGTTTTGTCGCCATCTCTCCTTTTTTCGTTTTGCTACTTCAATATTTTAGTTATTGAATAACAAATCATCAATCATTTTGAGATGAGATAAAACAAATAAATATAGTGAATAAAATAAAGTCACAGTAACGGACGTAACTAGTACCTAATCATATTAATATTGCAGATATGTATAGTGCTTGCTATAAGAAACTTCTATAAATGTTTCTCAATCTCACTATCTATATATGTATACTATAATCTACTCTTACTCTACTTATACTCAATCATCACGACACAGATTTACAATCACGTAAAGGAAATCCATGTTCATACCAACATACGCATCGTTAATAAGTGCTGTCGTGTTCAACGATTTGTAGAGACCCTATCCGTATAGGATTTATCTATTTCTTTGAATCTTCGGCCAAAACATGTAAGCATAATGATCGGATATCGCGTATAAATGAAGTATTTCCACATTAACAAGTGGTCGGGTGATGTATGGAACGGTCGCGACGTGTCAGCGCGGGCGCGGGGTAGTGGTGAGCGGCCGAAGCGAACTTGGCAGCCATTCAAACGTCGCGCGGTAATTTGCGCCTCCTCACCTTACCTATACTTCCGATGTTTATTATCATTTTTCGAACAATAGGTAATCTGAAAGATTCATAGATTCAAATCATTTTATTTCAAATAAACCATTTACAGGCACTTTTAAAGTGTCAAGAAATCAGGCAGTCAGAAAAAAGAAATGATTCTAATTGCATATTCCAAAGCGTAGATCTCTATGGAGAAGAATGTACAAGAAACTCCATGGACACTCTTATCAATCATGTTATGTATTACAAATATCTCGGTTACATATTTCTTGTCGCAACTATCTTGTGAGAACAATGTAAATAAAGTAAAAAAAAAAACTAAATATAGATATTAAAATAGCAACTGGAAGCTAAAAGATGACCAGTCTCAACTGATAGCACCCGTTCACGTAGATGACGTAAATATTACCACCATTCAGCTCAATCATTTTGAAGGGAACCGGATGATCCAACACACGCGCCACCATAAGTGAAATTTTTGAGTGAGCATGACAAACTCAACTGCCATGCTCATTTATGTTAAACAAGTCCAATAGTAACTAAAAAACCATAAATAGCTCCATGGTACTTACAATTACAAATTGAAAAAAAAATGCTTCTATATATTTTCGAATTTTGAAAAAGTACGAAATTAATAATAATTTCCATACACACAATTTGTACACCCCGGTGGTAGTGGAGCTGGACCAGCATTGAGCCAAGCATTTTTATCTTGTTTATAATCTTCTAATATGCTTGCCTGCATGGTGTGCGTTTAATACAAGATTTAAATTTCGTTTTATTGATTTCTAATATTTGGGGAGGTATTTTATTATAACATTTCACCCATGGAAGAAGAGGCCACTTTAGCCAGTCTGATACCTGGTTGACCCTGGTAGTCCCTATTTCGTGTAACATAATTAGTCTATCGCCTCTTTTGCTAAAAAGATGAAGATTTTTTCCAACGTAATGATGTTTACTGCCGTGTCCTCGCGGGGGCGATCTGCGGCGGCGATCTCTCTCGCCGGGCTTTGGTACAGGCCATGGTCCAGAGCGAGGCAGTAATGCTAGCAAAGGAGGAGGCTGCATGTGCACGCGCGAGGCAATGATCCTCGCGCCCGAGCCACCGGGATCTCGATTCCGATTTCTGACCACCGGTAGCCGCGGGCTTACGGACGGCGAGCAATGGGTAGCTCGCCGTCCGACCGTCCGGTAACCGTCCGGACCGAGCGCAAGTCGCCGACGGCGCGTACTGTTTGTACCACGCGCGCCTCGAGGAGATCGTAATATCGTCGTATAAGTCAGCAAACCGTAGGGGCCCAGCAGGGTAGAAGTCTACTGGGGTCAAGGGTCTGCTTCTGAAAGGAAGACGAAAGAAGAGGTTTTTAGTCAGTAAAATTCTGACACTATCTCCTGCTCCGTCAAAGAGCGGGGATGTCATTGGATAATTTTCACACCAAAAACAATAAATTGTAAATGATGTTTTCGTAGATATATTGACAAGGAGCCGTCATGATGTTAATATCCTTAAACAGTTCCTTTAGAGAATCGCACCGGCGAGTTTGTAAATACCTCTGATGGCTCTTTTCTGCAGTATAACAGTTGAGTCGATATCTGCAGACCGTCCCCATAGTAAGATACCGTATGACCCAGGATTTTAATGAAAATATTAACAATGCGTTTTTACGGGGCAAAACAATTTCAATAACTAAAAATCAAAAGTATCTAAAAAGGGTATATTATTCAAAATCATGATACGAAAAAAACGTAAAGTAAAAAAGACATTTAAAGAAGCGAATTCTTACGATTACAGATGTTGAAAAGGCAAGAAGATATTGTACCGACATTACGTGAAATAAATAGTTAGCTAGGTGCCACGTTTCTTAGTGCTGCACGCATCAATTGTAACAAACAAATGGCTAGCGAGTCTTTGTTTCACATTAGTGTTAGTTGTTCTGTAAATAATTCCCCCTAAATGAACAGCGGAATATTTTTGCCGACGCTAATTTAATATAACATTATTCTCACATCAGAGCGCACAATAGCTTTGCGAAAGTTTTATGCGTCTCCATTGTTCGGAGTGGTTTACAACTCGTAAAAACCGACGTCCCCTGCTAACTATTGTTATTATTTGTTAATTAATTATAAAGTGCGGCTCCACGGCCACCCTCGCTGTGACGCTGCGAAATCATCTCGGTACCTACACACACATAAGTGCCTATCGCAATCGCATTTACCTTTTCTCTTTGGTGGAAAATCATCAGATCACTGCTGTCGCTCTGGGTGGGGAGAGAGGAAGTATCGGACTTTAATGACTATAACCCACCTGTGATCCGTCTTTGCATTTTGCGTTCCAGGGCCACGGTCACGCCGCCTCACTGGTGACCGTTTCGGTAACCCCGTATCATCCAGATGAAATGCATTTAGCTAGCTACTGATTAATATTTTCTAAAAAGGGGGAACTCCCGAAAAATATTTATAATTATAAACTTATATATTTCTTCCTCATTAGTCTCTTAATTTGTTCGTCCAACATTTATGCGAAGACACTGCCTCCTAAGATACAGGATCTTCCTAGTTTAGGAGTCAGGGTATTTCAACCAAATTGACTGTTGTATTGATTGTTTTTTTTGTACTTACATTTGTTGTCAAACATGTACTTTTTATAATAAATAAATATTATTATTATATATTTAAATCTGGTAAACCCGTTATATTAACACTGTACTGTTTTTGGAAATTGTATCTTTAACCGACTTCAAAGAAGCAAGTCTTTTTAGGCAAGCGTGCTCCTTCATCGGCCACATCATCGCTTACCATCAGGTGAGATAGTAGTCAAACGCAAGCCTACCAATAATAATAAAAAAAGTCTTATTTGTTATTTTTAATGTCTGTTCCCCGATTACTCGAAGATGCCAGAATCAATTTGGAAAACTCTTTTAAAACCTTACTATAGACTTTACACACTACTTAAGCCTAGGTGAAGGATCATTTAAGGATCAAGGATCATTCAAAACGTTTAAAATTAAAAATTTGTATACAAAAAAATATAGCTGACCACAATTTGAAAAAAAAAACACTAAAAAGTTCAAAACTACCTACTTAATTTCGGAAGTCGGCGTAAAATTGCGAAAAAACGAAACTAGAAACATCAGTAACATTATTACTTAGTATTGTATAATTACATTTGAGGAAGGAAATCGAAACGTGTGAGCTACATAAAATAGTTCTCTAGAGGAAGTAGGTTCGAAGTGGCGATAACACATTATTTCCTGCAGGTGAGTAGGTAATCTGAAGCCGTGTGTGGATGGAATCCAGGGCAGGACTGCCGGGTATGTGATAAGAGGCTAAAGTAGTCTTTTTTTTTATTTATTTATTTAATAACAACGGTTAAACAACCAATTACAGTAATTAAACAAAAAGTTTTAGGTCATATTGTATTTATTCATTTAACAATTCAAGCACACGAATATACAAAAGGACTTAGTCCCATTGGCATATTTTGTATTATAGACTAAAAAGAATTTCACTAATGTGAGATTCAGAATACTGAATAGATATATTGTTTTCCTGCTCTAATTCATGATGTATGTGGAAAAGTAATTATTATGTAAAGGTAAATAAGTTATTTATCATAATAAAAATTACGTTGTTCAGACAGAAAAACCAAATAATTTAATTTTTAAATTAAATAAGGATATTGTTGACTACATAAATAAAAAGTTAATAGTTTGTTTAAACACTTTGACTTCTAGTCCCTAAGTGTTCGTCCACTGTTATTCGGATTGAGCTAGGATACCGCACGGTCTTCCGCGGGGCGACAAGCTTCTTGACGGTCTGTTACCGTGGGATTTGACGGCAACGGTCTTTGCACACATGCAAGAGTGGGGCGTGATGGTGCAACGCCGGGGTGAAACCCAGGCTGGCTGTCGGGGCGCCATAGCATCCTCATTTTCTGCCTGATGCAGACCAGATCTTCACCTGTTACAACTTCAGCGGGAAGAAACGTCCGAGTGTCATCGATGTGTGGATCGTCCGGAGGACACGGTGGAACATACGGTAGAAGTCTGCTCCGCTAAGGCGGTTCTCGTAGAGGCGATCGGCGGCGGCGACCTCACACGCTGCGGGAGTTGCACTGGGTGTTAAGGACCATCGGGATGCACCGGGAGTTTTATGCGCGCCTTGAAGTGACGTCAGCAAAACTTAAGGTGCCTAGTGGGGCCGACGTCTGTTGTGGCTGCGAGGTTGTTCTAAACAGTTACCGTGACCCTGGAAAGCAAAGGGCAACTGAAAAAACACAGGTGGGTGTTAGCTACCAAAACTCTGAAATATTCTTTCGCTCAACCCAGACTGAGGGAAGTTTTTGATGATTTCAAACCTCAAATAAAGGTGTCTACTGATGTTGAATGTTTGTACCTATTAATTATAAAGACTGATAACTTTGAACACTGCATGGCACTTGAACGTTAAATTAGAAACGACGACTTCGGACCAACACCATACAAGCAAAATAAACACGATGCTATGGACGATTTTTCATAACTCTTACAGTTGTGAAAGAAATTTTTCTTTCTTATTCATATCCCACCCTCAAAACTGGTTGTCAGATCTGCGACAATAAAGCCGGCTGTTGGCACGTGGACGGCACGCCATTCGCAACGCTCCGGGTGCTCCGGGGCCGCCCGGGCTGAGCAGGCTCCGCGCTGCCGTACAGAACAGACGCCTAACTGCCAGTTTTTCTCGAAAGCACCCATCGAGGTATGCAATTACAAGGAACGCATTACATCTTTCGCGTCGCCGTATTGTAGGTTAAGTTTCAGCGATTGTTGTTGCGATGGTTGTTGACTTAAGTACTTACCTATTTGCGTAATACTTAACCTGAGCTAACCGAGATATAACTACATGATAACAATCTGTTATAAAAGTATCTACTTAATGGAAACATTTTTATTTTAGCGAGGAGTAGCATATTAAGGAATGCCAATGTAACCGACGTGCGATCAGTTGCTTGCTTCTTTGAAGTCTCTTTTATAGGATATCTTATTGGTAATTAGCTGCAGTGCTTACTTTGGTAAAATATATTTAGGACTTTTTAAAGATGTATCTACCAGAAGCTTACAATTTTCCCGCTCAAATCGTCACCCTTGTGGCAACGGCAACCGGTTGCCGGTTGCCTCTTATATTGTCTCGTATGTCGTGGTGCGGCGCGTTGGCGCGACTCGCTTCCGGCGCAATAAAAACAATGCGCCGTTGCGAACCTTTATTGCGGCAGGTTTCCGGCCGCGCCCGCGCCGCTTGTCGCCCCACAGTAATTATGATGCCACTTGCCAATTGCTGCTGCGACCTTTTATTTTGACACTCGGAATGATTCGAGGGAAGGGTGGTGTATCGTGTTGTACCTAATAAAAGTTCGGTCTAGGCAATACTGCTACCTTTGTCAGGAAGTAACTGTTTCTTGAGGTCGTATTTAGGGCTACTCAATGAGTATTCTCAAAATAATAATAGAATACCTAATGTATGAAATCTATCAGAGATTCCTTAGCTTTAGGTTCAGCTTATATTTGTTCATTTATGGATAATGTGTATTGATTCTGATAACGTGTGATTTGCAATCTCAAATGATAGTTTTTTTTTATATAAAGAAACAATACTTACATCTTAACAACAAATATTCAGAAGGTACTTTCTTCGCTGTCTACAATTTAACTGCTTACTAAGCCGGGAATAAAAAAAGTTACGCTGATCTATTTTGGTTTTATAATTCAGTTATCATTCGGCGAGTGACATCCATTATGTTTAAAGTTTACGACCGCGGTGACATATAAAAAGATTATTAAAACAACGTTCTATTCGTGTCATAAACGTTTTCAAGTATATTGTGACTTCTTTAGTGTAGTGTAGTCGATAGGGATGTGTGGAACGATCATATAAATAGGTAGTAAAAGTGTTTAATAGGTGGGTTAATGTCGGGGAGCATATAAACAGATATGTTATAGTTAGCGCCCGGGCTGAGCGGCACGCAGCGGTGAGCGCTGGAGGCTCGCCAACTGTGCCGAAGGTGGAAGCGGAGAGTCTTGCCGCTGTACCTTGATATATTGCGATCATTTGTTTATCTCGTTTTCAAGGAACAGGTTTCTTTCAAACACATTTTAAAGAAAGTTCTTTTTCAAAGGATGTTTATTAGAACAATGTCCTTGTATTGTGGGTAGGTTATCGTACTATATACCTACCTAGGTGCGGGTTACTTTAATCGTAAATATATCAGCAATAATATAATTATTCTACCTACTGTTTAACTCGAGATAAGTCAACAGAACGTTAAGTGTATGTTGGTCGTGTACAACACAATTCCCGAGTACAGAGTGGCACATCACCGGTGGCGGCCCACTTCTCGCACACAATCGTGTCGAACAAAGAGCAATCAATCAAGTTATCTCATCTTCCTAGAATACGGCGATGTGATCGACAACACGTGAACGTTGCGTAGCCGCGCGATCCTTCACCTCCGCCCCGTTATCGCGCAGATAATACTCACAAATAGGGTACCGATTGACGTCAGTGCCTTACACCGCGGCGAGGTAACTACGATATCGCGCGACCTGCGACCCGCGTATCGCGCTAGAGGCCTGTTCACCTAGCCGCGCTCCCAGCCGAACAGCCCCGGCCCCGTTTCGACAAGGCTCCATTAAATACGACGCAGTACGAGGCGTTAACCTTACAGTTTTGACGTTTGTTGTTGATATAATCATGTTTCAGATGATATCCGAGGCCGCAAGGGTCAGCCTGTGTGCAGGAAATGGATCAGGCGTCATACCTCTGTGTTTACGATCAAGATGTTTTCTTCGAGTTGATGTTGATGTGGTTCACTTGTATACTGATATAGGTATGTGATGATTAGAGATCGAACTTAATTAGTGTTTAATCAATAAGTTGTGCCTAGATGCGTAAGGGCTCAACATAAAGTCAAATATTTGAAGAAGATCGGTAATGTTGGATATGGTTAGTCTATATGCCTTTCTTAAGAGGGATACTGCTGCGTGGCTACCTGGCTTTAAAGCTGGCTTTGTAAGGAACTTATTGGTTTTCATTCAGCTTTATATACTAAGCACAAGCTTACTTACTTAGGTGCTTTATATATAAATGCCTAACTAACTTCCTAATTAGGTATCATGTCATTTTACTAGGTTTAGGCAAAATCAGGTAAATATAACTTTAAAAAAATAATTGAACTCTTAATAATTAAACTAATAAATAAACTTTTTACTATTAGCAAACTAGTTACATCTTCGAATTTATAACCTACAGATATCCTAGTTTTGCCAGTTAATACAAAATCGCAGTACGTTTGATTACCTTTTGAATGTCTATAATAATTGAATAATTATTAGATCCATGTATTGTTGTTAGTAGGTAGTGGGAATAATTATCATTTATTTCATGCTGTACATACATAGGAGCTCTGCAGCTTATCTGCGGGTTTTACCATTTACTGTTTATACAATAAAATTGTTTAATTACATATTCTAATTCCATATGATTATGCATGGTATTATTATTTTGAATTGTCATGCAATAATAAAGGTTTCACATATTACGTAATTTTTTATTACATTCTTGTGAAGGAAATACTCATTGAATTTGAAAACACATTGTTTGTGTTTTCAAATTCAATGAGTAATTTTTGTAATTTCATGATATTTAAAACTTCATATCTTGATTAATATCAGTTTATTTTATTTATTTATATATAAGGTACTCTAAGGACTTATTCACTAGTTAATAACATATTATTAAAAATCTATATATATAAAAGCGAAATACCACTCACTGATTAATCACGAAATCGCAGAAAATATAACACCTATAAACTTAAAATTTGACAGGTAGGTCCCATAAAGGGTGTAGACATTCGCTAAGAACGGATTTTATGAAATTCTACCTTCCCTGAGGGGGAAAACGGGGATTGGAAGTTTGTAAGGAGAAACCTATTTTCACGCAGGCGAAGCCGCCGGCAGAGGCTAGTAACTTATTATATACCTGTAGCGACCTGTGCTATTCAAGTTCTCCGCGCGATTTGAACATATAGAACAGCCCGAAATCATCTATCGGGCAGTTGCCCACCAGACATAACACCCGTCTGGTTGGAGGCTCCTCCATTTTCAACGGAAGTTTGCAGGACTTTATTATCTGTTCCGCTTACCTCCAAATACCTATCTATTATTATGGTGCACTTGTCACCTAAAGAACACACACACAGTTTAAATATTAATTAAAAAAATACATAGGTACAATTTACGAGAAAGTTAAAATCAATTTAAGAGAGATCTTAGAATGTTTTAAAATAAACTTTTTTTTTGTAATAATCAAAGATATTAATAATAAAAATAAGAACTTTACCATATGAAGTCAATATAAAAAAATACAACATTAGATTAAGGAGTTAATATCAATGAAAGAGTTAACATGAAATCATGGTTGAAGTGAAGCAAATTGCATATTTTGTCTGACACTGGTTTTCACTAAATGAACCTGTGTTTGTGTTATTGCCGCTTATCTTACGGAGAATTTTCAACAACATGTGTTACTGCTGTCTATCGCCCACGCAAGTTAAAGTGACCTGTTTTCCTCAATCGACTTCGAATCATCGCATATACTTGATAAGTTCATGACCTGGATGCTCGTTGTTTGCTTCATTTCTTCAGTACCTAATTAGGAATAAATCACGCGATATGTATTTAAAGACGTAGGTGAGTTTATCAAATTATTGATCTAATAACATTGGTGACGTCCTGAGGAGGTAAACAACAGGGGTTAAAGTATGAAATTGCCGTTTGTTAAAACGGATTGCTTTGAAGTGTTATATCTTTGAATTGACTTGAAATTATAAGTTCAAATAAACTTAATATGTAAGGTGCGTTATTCTTTTTTTTTTAATTAGGCATTTATTGTTTTTTTTTTGTGTTTTGTATTTTCTGTAATATCGCAGTACTTGTAACAATTTTTTTATGAAATATAAGAAAACTCGCATTATTTTGTAATATGAGTCCTGCCGAGGAAACAATGTGTCTCAAGCGGTATGCAATATTGATGGTGTATATGGACTTAAAACTGCTAATGAATTGGATGTCTGTTTTTGTTTTAATCACTTTCACGTTGAAAATTTTATCTCACGAATAATTTTTCTCCGCAGTCTGGCAACAAGACAAAATTTCCATAACGAAAGCTTAACCAAGACAACACAGTTCTTTTATTAGAAAAAAGTCGTAGGCATACGTTATTGATATTACTTGCCCGTTGAAATGCATATTTTCTACGTTGGAAATCTTAATAAATTAATATGAATAAAACGTTTTTTATTAGCTTTCATGGTTATATTAACTGCAATATTACAGAAAATACAAAACACAAAGAATCCAATAAATATCTAATTACAGAAAATGAATAACGTAACCTTAATATAAAGTTTATTTGAACTTATAATTCCAAGTCAATCCAAAGATATATAACACTTCAACGCAACCCGTTTTCAAAAACGGCAATTTCATAGTTATTGACCTAATATCTAATAAAAATTAGTTTCGTGGATTTTGACTGCTGTTAAGGAATACGAAAATGTCAACTTTAGATATTAAATGTATGTTATAGGTAGAAGAGTTACGGAAAGTACAATGCTATTTCAGTTAGGTGTTTTTGATTGATGACCGCTTGTAGGTTGAAACAATATCTCGGTACCTATTCACAGCAGCAATTAATTACTCAACAGGTATTTACACGTCCACAAACATGTTTGTAACTGACGTATTTTCCCAACTCAACCTGTGACGACATTGACACCGTTATCACTGTAACAAAACCTCCAGGTTAGGTACTCAATCCGTTGGGCGCCAAGGACGCTTACATGCGACAAACGTCATCGGTTATAAGAACGCCAACGACGAGTTAAAGCGACAAATATATGTCAAAACAATATAAATCTTATAGATGACAAAAAAAACCTATGTTTTTATTTTATACAGGTATATATGGGCACTTGTAAAAAGTCAGAAGCTAGTGTACGGTTCCAAATTCATCGTTTCCTATGGAGAAGAACCGGCAAGAAACTACAAGGCTGATGTGCTACATCTAACCACATTATATGATATTACAACAATATATGTAAGTAATTCTTAAATAAATTTTATTATTATAAGAAAATGGGCCACTATTTAAAAGAAAAGTAAAAAAAATAATGAATGTTTTCAAAAGATTTCAAGAGTCGAAAGACTCTTGATAAAATTCAAATGATGAAATAGAGCAAAAATGTTTGAGCAATATACTCGTAGTATATTTTTCAAAAAGAAAAAAGAGAAGGTCCTCATTCGGGTGATTTTTAAAAAATGTTTTTTTACCTCAGAACTCCGTCGTTTATGGACCGATTTGCAATATAGTTTTTTGTCATCTAAAAGCATATGCTTCCCAATTTTTTTCGAAATCCAGATTGAGGGAACTCCGCAAATATTATAGGCAATACAGTAATTTTGATATTTTCATCGAGAACTCGAGCATTTGCAGTCAAAATGTAATATTTGATGAAGTGGGACCGGTGAAGAAAACCAGAAATGGACAACGGAAATTCACACTCACATACATATCATATCTTGCACATTCTTCTCCATAGAGATCTACGCTTTGGAATGTGCAATTAGCATCATTTATTTTTATTTTTCTGACTGACTGACTTCTTGACATTTCAAAAGTGCCTGTAAATGGTTTATTTGGAATAAATGCTATTTTGATTTTGATATCACAATGAAGATTATGTGAGTTATGCAATTATAGCAATACAAATAAATAAATGGTTCTGAATAGTTATGTTGAAAATGGTATCATCGAAGTAATCTGATGATGATGATGGAGCTGGAAGGTGCAAGGTAGGCACAGGAACTTAATAATAAAACAATAATGTATCCTAGCAGTGTTTGGGTTAATTGGAATTGTCTTGAGAAATAGGTTCTCTGCTTATAAGCATAGATAAGCTGGGTTGGTTATAAGTGTATCACAACTAAAAAGTGTGAAATAAAAAAAAATATAAAAAGAAACGACTTAACCAGAAAAAATAAACACTAAAATGATCAAAATTACTTTAATTTTGGAAGTTAGTTTTCAATAACAAACAAAGAATAAGCATCACCTTTGTACTATTCTTCTGTTTCTTTCTTCTTTTCTGTTATTATTGTGTGTACATAAATTGTTACATAAATAAAGAATCCTAGAAACACAGATCTTCGAAATTAAAGCTATTTATCGCATTAGTGTTTTTTTTTGTGAAGTCGGGTATTTTTTTAATAAAATTCGAATAGGTACAATCCTAGATTAGGTTAGAGCGTGAGGGTTCAGGATAAATGTCTGCCAGATATTGGGAGGTGTCAGAGTACGTAAGTCAACACTAAAAACACAAATAATTGACGAAAGGTTGTAAATTTATTTGACCACAAAGGATTCTCATTCCGCGACATTTTTGTTGTTTACATTCTTTATACATACTTGTGAATTGTAAAAGTGCCAAGATAGCTTTATGTTCTGATTTTATTTGTTTTGTTTTTAAGATATTTACAATGTGGGTATTATTGATGTCCTCTAAACTAACCAAATATGCGTTTTAAAACCTATCATACTCCTCGTGGAGGTGGCGGGCCCGGATTAAAAAAAAAAAATACTCAATCATTTTGTTTGGTTCATACTACGTACTCGTAATTTTAATAGTTACCTAATAGCTACTCAGAGTGACGTTGACAAAATACTATTTGTCATAATAAATTGTGGTTAGAATTTGTACCGTTTTGTGGCTAACGCTAAAATTACTTAAATCGTCATGCTTGCATAACCGCAGCCCTATACTATCTGTTTGTTAGGCAATTGAGAGGGAAATAAAAATGAGTGGGTAATTATCAGATCTGTTATTCTTTGTAAACCGTCGTCGGTTCCCGCAAACTCTCTGAGTTTAGCATAGCATAGCATAGCATAGTCGGCCTTATAATTTTCCCACCATTGGGACTCAGACCTCCTCTCTAGGAGAGGGAATGGGCCGTAATCCAACACGCGGGCCCAGTCCGGTTGGTGAATTTTTGGTTCTAGAACATGCCGGTTTCCTCACGATGTTTTCCTTCACTGTTTTGAGAGCAGTGGTGATGAAATAAATTACACAAAGTAATGCGCCTGGCTGGGTTTGAACCCGCAACCCACAACTCGTAAGTCGGGGCTGTTAACACTCGGCCACCACTGGTGTCTGAGTTTAGCACAAACTATTTAATGTAGGTACAGTAGTTAATGGAGGATATTACGTCAGTTAATTCGTGTTCCAGTTAAATAAGTTATCAAACAATGCTCTTACTTCACCACGGACGGTGGGCGTATAAAGATTACTATTCACTAACCAGTTTTGTGAACTGGATTTCGTGTCGACAGCATCCAAAAATCTAAAGAAGGCATGGATAAATACATTTATTTCAAAAAAATCTCTTCTATACACTTCCTGCATATGTCGTACAATGGTCTTAAAAATCATTCCGGCGTGATTCTATCTTATAAGACTGGTTTATACTTTGGACCTTCCCCAATCGACCTGAACGGTTTGTGTGGGAGTGATTGCGCATAGTACTCGTAAGATCCCAATATTTAGCAATAGGTTTTTTAAGGTAACATGAGATAAATAGCAGGACGTACTTCGTATAAAGAGATTTAAAAAAAAATTGACAATGACTCTGCGACAGTCAGACGATGAATGCACAACTTTACATAATAATTACAATAATTGCACGGTCGCGTTAGCTGCGCTGTGTAGGTGAAGCGCATAGATTACACGCGATGGACGCGTTGTGTAATGTGTCCGTTATTGATGTGCCGACTGACGACTGCTCGTCGCAAGTTATTGCATCGCTGGCACTCATGTTTACCTAGATAGAGCGAGAACTCGAATCCAGGAGCGGACCTACCCACTACCTACCACACCTTTAGTGAATAAACAGTATTAGATTTCTATAGTCATCCCTTCTACCGAGCCTATTCCACTTCCATAATTATGTTGTGTCTGGGATGCATAACAGTGCCAGAAGTTTTAGACTGTCTATGTGCCCTCCACAATTCAGAACAGAAATAGGAAAGACTAAATTCTGATCTAGTCTTCATTTCAAAAACCTGAACTGTGAATTTATTTTGGATTCGGAAATTACTCTTATTATAATTAACATAAACAGGTTGTATAGTGTCATTACAAAAGACATAATGGTAAAACAACAAGGTACATACCTCGATCCTAGGTGCCAGAAATAGTTACTTTGTGAAGATTATAAAACTATAACTGCTTCTCAGTCCGTCCCTGTGAGTGGCAGTGACAAGCTCTCTATAAACACGTCGCCGTGACAGCTTTATTCAAACATTCAACTAGTATAAAAAGCTTTTTACGTGAAGGCCCTTTATTTTAAGAGTAATTTACTGAAGCAGGTGCAATGGGCCTCGCCAAGGTATCATAATGTCCGCGCTGTAGTACCCGCGGAAGCTCGCCTTACAAATATTCTTAGTTTACAGTTTACAATAATTTCAAGTAGGAACTGGTTAATGTTATCTAAATACGTCTTGTCTTGTTTTTATTTCTAATCGTTCTTTTGAAAATACTGTATGAATGTGTGCCGTGTTATCATTATGTGATGTTTATTTTTATTAAATAATCAAAACTTCTAAAATTTTAATACATTCGGTGGTTAACATTTTTTTCTATTAATTTGTGGCCTGTTCGATGTAGATAGAATTTACTTTTTAGCTTTCTTTCTTTCTTTATTGATTGATTTCTTATGATTGATGTCAGTATTTACTGTTCTCCATGTATTTATTTTAATACACTAGGTACTATTACGTATTATGTGTTCAAGTATCAATATTCCGTCTACAAACAAGTAAGTAACGTAAATACATAGTATCATATTCGCAGATTGTGGTTGAACTTCATTCATGTCATCCAATTATTATCGTCTGGTATCATCGGCACGGCGAGTCTTTTGTCTTTATCCGTTGTACCCAATCATTCTAGAACAGTTCTCGTGTATCTACTTCGGTGTCATGAACGGTGCTTACTTACGTCAGTGTAGTTTAGACTTATTTTCTAACAATCTGGTATCACATAGCTTAATGATCGGTGAGCCATTCAGCAGTTGGATGGGATCTGTTATCGGCGCAATAAGGTAAAATTCCCGTCACTTCAGATAGCGCACGCGTCCGTCCATCACTCGCATGTGTGTGTGTGCACGAGTGTGTGGCGACGCGGCACTGCTGTGTGTGTTATCTGCCGCACTCATTCATTCGCAACGTACGCGTACGCGCAGCGTTAGCGGTGCCATTCATAGATAGCACCATTATTAATGGGTTTTGAAAAAATATAAAGTAGGCATATTCATTTTAGAGTAAGTATATTTTATTCCAATAAGAACATAAGCTATATCTTAACTTCCAATAAATACTAGCTAATAGGTAAATCAGATATTTGGTAAATAACCGTCTGATTTCATAAAGATAGATTTTTTTCTATGAAATGTAGTGCTAGGTTATCGTTCAAAAGTCATCTTAAAAAAAAACTGAATATTTTACTGTGCAGCGTTATGAATGTTATGATATTAGTACATCCAATTCTAGCAGTTTCTGTAAGGCGAGGGATGAGCAAACTCATGGCTACAGCGCCCCTGGCCCCTGACCGCGCGTATCGTGCGCAGGTCGCGTTATCTGCGCCTGCGCATGCGCGTGTGTGTTTGTATGTGTACGAGTTGCACGCGTCGGCCGTACCTCACACATCAACATGTGGCTATTTATAAATGAACAAAATATTGTGTGTAATGCAAAAGGAAAAATAATTATCTTTCTTTATGAAGATTTCGGTGTTTGGCTTAAAGTATGCGTTTCCATATTGCATTACGACGCAAATAAATGTATTTTGTGCTAGCGAAAATAATATAGTATGAAACGAGAAAGGATGAAACACATGTTACTGAAAGAGTTATGAGTATACATGTGGATGGATGGAGATGGAGAAAGAGGCTAAAGAGAAGATAGATGTGTTGTGTGAGAAAAGGTATGAAAGACAAGACAGTGATAGCGTGACGGGGGACAGGATAGATTGGAAGAAAAAAACTTGTTGCTCCCACCCCATTAAATATGGTACAAGGGCAGGAAAATTCTAATAGAAATAGTAGAGCAGCATTGTAATTAATCTGTTATGATCTGGTTTTAATTTTTCTTGGATTTGGTACTCCTATTTTATTTATAGTCTCGTAATTTGCCGTCTAATAGGCGTGTGTAACTCTTTACTGAGCCGACTCATTGTTTCGAAACATTTTAGTGTTTTCTAAATACCAGTGTCAGGCAACTGCTACATAGTGGCCTGGCATTATGCTGAACTGGACACATCACACAAGGTTGTGTCTCCGTCTTCTACTATGTTCTACTCATCGCACTGACTTTCTTCACTGTTCTTTCTTTGTTCAGGCTATTTCTCTGTGGAATGCGCTCCCCCAAGAGGTCAGGATGGTTACAAACCGATTAAGATTCAAAATTGAGGTTCGCGAGCATATTCGTAAGAAGTTGGCAGTAGTATCATCACAACGTTAATGTTTCTCTGTCTGGACCAATTTTTTTTTTAAATATCTATTTAGTTAATTAAATTATGTATATATTATATTTACCTATATTGTATTGTATCTGTGATTAATTTGTATATCTTTTTTATATTGACTTTTTTTTCCTCTCTTTTATTGCACCTACCACTATTCTTCTCTGCATCACCCAAAGGTTGACTGGTAGAAAATTCTTAAGGCATTAAGTCCGCCTCTGTACCTTTATGTGCATGAAGTATAAATAAATAAATGTTGATGTATTTTTTAAGTTTTAGTATTTAAGTTTCTATATTGTAATTGTTATTTCATTGTGTGTACCTGTGTGCCAAATAAACGTGTTTTTTTTCTTTCTTTCTTTAAATACACACTTTACATTAAAGATACATTACATTCAGACACAGAACAAAGGATCGTGCTCATCACACAAACTTCTGTCTTGGATGAGAATCGAACTCACTACCTCCAGCATAGCAGCCAGGGCCACTAACCACTAGACCAACAAGTTAGTCGAGTTAACTTATTTTCGTGTTACTAACAACATTTATGGAGAAATCTGAAATTAATTATTATTATTGT
Source organism: Mythimna vitellina (assembly GCA_949316375.1). Lineage (NCBI taxonomy): Eukaryota > Metazoa > Arthropoda > Insecta > Lepidoptera > Noctuidae > Mythimna > Mythimna vitellina. The sequence continues at coordinate 580,356 of OX438686.1, forward strand.
ATAATTCATGGTGAAATTTAGACTACATACTTTCTTATATGTACTTCTGATAAGAAAATACAGGCATTCAATTCATAGATCTGTAACGAGTGTAGTATCTTCGCTCAATACCAATGTTCTTTAATCATCGCATTGCCGGCGCTGCCGCGTTGTCCCCGCGGCGCTCGGCACCCGGCTCAGCAGTCGAACGAGAAATACTACCGCCTCGTTACAATGACGTGCGCTGATTAAACTAATAAGAAGCTCGTACATTACACAATACGCACTCACTACATTCAGCACACACGCCCGCTCTGTGCATACACACTCGGCGATATTTCAACAAAGTGAAATAAAAGTAGTATGTTCCATTCTCTTCAAGAAATTCTTATCAGTTTCACTAGTCTTCTTAGAAGAAATATATATTGCGTAGATCGAAAAATAATGCTTTCTTTCTAGCGCTAATCTGATAAGATCAGAAATTGACCGACATTTAAAACAGTAGATTGTTCATTAAAACATTTGTTACATTAAAAACATTCTTTTATTACAACTAGAAAACGCATGTGAGTAAGTTTTTCTTGGAATTTTCAGAAAATGCTAGTCATGTAATACAAAAGTTCACCTCGTGTGCTACGGGCCGGCTGTCAGCGAATTCTTCCAATCTGTGTAACGTCTGGTGATTCGCGTTCCACTTATTATCGTACCGTGGGCATTTGCATAAGAATAACAAGGAGGATTATTGATGTCGCCCCCCGCGCGCGCCCCCTCCCCCCCCCCGCGGGGCCCGGGCGCACGGTACAGGCACATGTGGATAAGAGGAAGAGGTTGCGGGAAACAGGACAGAGCGTGTCGATACAATCATATGTAAAGAAAAAAAATGGTTATTAGAATGTCATTTTGCAGAAAGGTTTTTATTTAAAAATGAAGTACTTAGTTCCTAAAAGTATTACACTTTTAGGAACCATGCACTTAATTTTTAAATCTAAATAATACTCAAAATAATACAGTGTTCCACGCTGAGAATGAATTCCCCACAGCGCCTGTAAGATAGTTTCTTTTTAGTTTTTGGTTATAAGAAACCACTTAGATTACAGATGTAACATAAAATCTAACTTATTCGAGTCACCAGTTAGACAGTTTCTCATAGGATCCCACTAGAGTCGCTCCCGCTCATGGCTTGCGTCTCGCGCTAATGCTTAATTTTGTTCTCTTTTCATGTTTGCTCTGTATACATTTCGTCTAAAATGGAATGGAATAATTTGACGTAAGGCTGCCAGCGCCGGTTTACGAGGAGGATCCGACTGCAGATACACCACAGTCGTAAATAACGCACTTATTTATAGGTGCTTATTGTTCGCTATAAATACAGCCTGATCCTGAATAGTGATGCGGAGGCTTGAACATTATCTTAAAAGCTCCTCATGCGAAGCTCTCGCGACGCTCAGCACGACTCCGCGGTAGCTTTAATACTGTTCCAGTAATTTGTGCGTTCATAAATTATAATATTATTGCACGTCAAAATATATGGTTGTGGCGGCCAACTGAATAAGATCACTGTCGATATTAATAATAATGTTGATGTGACGAATCTCGCAATACACTTAAGTAGGGTAGATACATAAACACGTATGTACTGAGCTATTATTGTAATAATTTGCTACCTCTTACGCATACCTCAGAAGAAGGGATCAAACTTTAATCAAAATTGAGTTTAAAGTTTTATCAAAATAAAATATTTAAATCAAAAAGTTAAAAAATAATGACTATCAAATTCACCAGGCTACCACCTTGCTACAAACGTCTATTAACTAATAATATTAGCATGGGTCCAGCATGAACTTGCATCAAAGTCATTTAAGTGAAAAGTTTGTAACTACAGAGCATTAGTAAGTTAAGCCGCCACCTCTCAGCGACCGGTGCGATTCAATTAACAGCCTCCGTAGCACGTGACAGCTACGAGCTTGCTACGCTGCTGACTACGCGGCTACGCGGCGGGCTACGCGGCTACGGGCTACGAGTTACGACGGTGAGCCACTTCGCCGCTACGTGATCGGGAAATACACTGCTACGATTTACCTTCAAACGTTTGGAAAATTGGGTTTTAGTTACTTTTGTTCGGGTTCATTAATTTAATTATTTTCGCCAATCGTTTGTTATGGTGCGCACCTGAAATATAAATGTGTTTATTTAATTTTGTTTTACACTAAACCGAAACGCCTCATGCTATAATTTTATGCATCATCTAAAAGTTTCGCAAATTATCACAACACTGAATTTTAGTTCAAACAAATCAAAACTAAATCAGTGTTTTCGAATCGAACTGGTTCGCTAGCTGCGAGGGGAAGTTGACCCGATCGGTCGCGAACTAAAACTGACCGCTCAAATCAACTCGTCCAAATTAACCTTAAATAAACTCAGCTGGTCGGACAAACGGTTTTGTTCCGTACGCTTCCCACGATTAAAATTCCAAATTCCCTTTTTGCCGGCAGTTTCCGCAGGAGGTGTGTAGGGTAGTCGGGTAAAGAGCGGCCAGTCCCTAAATCACGGAGGCTCGGGTGCAATTCAGACCGGAGTTACTTAATTCAATCATGATAACTGCGGTCCCCGGCAGCGCAAGAAATAAATTGACCAATGACCGCTGTAGCGCGCGCCGACGGCTCAGGGCTGCTACAGACCTGCGAACACATCGTCTAATGACCGAAACTACTACAGGCATCTTGTTTACAAGGCTTCTTTGGATTGGGAATGATGCAATTTGAACTCGACAGTTATTTTTATTTTATTTTTAATTGCTGATATGATGCGCTTGACCATTATCTCACCTGATGGAAAGCGACGCTGTGAAATACAGACTCCGGCATTGAACTCCTTAGCTGTACGGACAATAAATGTGTGTATTACACAATACACACATTTATTTTGTGTTACACATTTTTTTCAGTTAAACCATTTGCAGTCAGTTTTGAATTATGCTAGATGTTGATTTCAAAGCACAGAACACTTCAGCAGGGTTCTATGGAAGAGAATTTCAGTCAAAATAATGATGAAGTTGCACAAGTCGATATGAAGAGTCATGATATATCACTAATTATCCTCGTACATATGTGGTTCCTTGGACTGAGTTCCCTTTTGATTGAAGTTAATCATGCGTATACATTTTTTATTTAAATGATTTCAGTTCCTATCCAAGTTCCATTGTGCCCAATCTAGGGCAGACATTACATTGTTTGACGTATATAAGAAATAAATGATTACTTGCCGACAATACAGTGAGTTGTGTAAGTATGAATGTTCACGTCTTCGAGTGATTTATGATACATCTCGAATTTATTCATTCCTGTGTATTGCCTCGATATTGTTTACCTTACTTGACATTCAAATGTATATTCCTGCGAGTCACTTATGTTCGTTTGTGGGCGAAGTATTCAAATTATATATCTTACTTCGTCTGCTAGCTGGCTCATAAGTGCGTACATTTTATAATGGTTTATCTTTCATAAGGTTCATTATAGGACACGTCCTCGTTACCAAAACTAAAATATTTTTTAAATAGTTGCAGTGGCAACCCTATTGTAAAAGAAAGGGCTGTAGTACCTGTCGAGGCTATTGGGGGCGACCTTGCAGCGGCAGATAACAATTGAGAGTCGCTTGCCGCCGCAAATTCAATATCCAGAGGTGTCGTCGTATCTCCACCGGCCCTCCCCTCCCGCACCCCGCGCTCTCCCCGTGCACCTTGTGTTTAGTGTCCACTAGCCCTCTCTGTCCACTGTTAAAGGGGATATAACCACTTAACGAGAAGTGAAGTCTGGCTCGAATTGAATTTCCGAACTCCCCGCCGTGCACTAAAATAATGTAGATAATTTTAGGTAGGTATGCTCTCGTATTATTTTGTCGCTAAATAATATATTCCTGTGAGTTTTACAGGGAATATATTAAATTTATTTTTAGAATAGGTATTTAGGTATCTACATCGGGAAAACACGTTCGATATCAGCTTCTTTAATGAATGACGTCAAGAGTTGAACAAACATTTGAAGCTGCGTACCTATGTATATGTAGTAGGCACATAATTATAAAAGAATCATTCATAACCGCTAAAAATTATATATCAAAGCTGGTAGCTTGGTTCAGTACTACTGCAGAATAACGTCTCCAGAAGTAACGAATAGCCAAACTTGTGACCACGTATCGTGCCTCATCCGCTGATAGTGAGATACATTTGTTCTGAGATAGCGCCGATGGGTCCGTCCGGCATATTAAACGGCGATTAACCCACCGGCCGCTTGCGCCTCTGATTTATGCGAACTATTAAAATCTCCGAAGGCACAGAATTAATTGCACTACTTCAGTGTTGGCTGCTTTATTAATTGGGAGCGAGTCGCCTGTTGTTTATGGTCGGTTCCCTTTCCTTGGGCGCCTGGGCGGTGGTCGCCCTTATCGTGACCCGGGCCGCTCCAATTTGTCCACTCACGTTTCTGTTCAGTTTCAAAGGCTATTAAGGACCCTACCTCTGCTGCCCAATACGTTAACAATGTACATGTGTATGCTCTAGTTCGTGATTATGTCAAGTTTCTCCGTTTGTTTCTACATAGAAAATGGCAACTAAATAAAAAATTGCCCTGTGCGATAAGATCACCACACACACACATCACACACACACACACACGCACATTTACATCACACTTATTTTTTATAAATATTTGTCCTGTTTTTTTTTTTCTTTTGTGGTGTATCATAAACAATCTTCTTTTCTTCTTCTTCTTCTTACTGCCTTTATTACTATTTTATTAGTATTACTAATCCTATATTACTTGGGGTCGGCGCAACACGTTTTCTTCTTCCATTTGGTAATGTCACCTGTCATACTATCAGAGTGTGTGAGAAGTGATATGAAAGAAAAGGGAGTTAGTGATAGTGTGTATACTAAAAAATATAATAAATAAATATCCCATATCGAAATCCTGTAATATGACATTCAAGTGTTTAAATTAAAAAGTATCTAGCTATTTTGGTTCAGACACGGCGATATATTTATTCGATACCAAGTACAGTGTGCTGTGCTGGCGCTGCCGCTGCGGCTGCTCAGACCCTTAAACGGCGTAAATACTGTAACCTTAGTGGTAATTATAGTTTTGAGCCGTTTGGGGTCGAAACGTTTGGGTCATGGTGTCCGAGTGCGCGTCTCCTTTTTAAGAAAATTTCACGCTGACTGATCGACACTTTGCGTGACCAGAGGTCTGACTCGTTCTTCGCCTAAATAATTAGCACTGCCATTCAACCTGGCAATGTTGCCAGCCTTCTGGGCACATTTCCATATGACAGCGATGTGGAGGAGTATTTCGACGCCTGAGTGTAATTTGTGTTTTTGTATTATATTTATGTACATAGTTAGGTTTTAGTATAAATAGCTTAATTAATATTTAAGTTTTTTATGTAGGAGAGTGTTTACAATCAAATTAGTCTATTGAGAGCTAACCTTAACTACCTAGACTTCATTGACGACGACATTTAAAAACGAACTTAAAGAACGAACGAATATCTCAAAGCAGTCCAAGTTGCAACTCGCTCACCCCACGACAAGACACTCCAAATGTAGATTTAATAATATTCAAATCACACGAGGGCAGTCGTTGGGGCGAGTAATTTATAACTTGGACAAACGAAAATTATGTGCGTAGGTAGCCGTCAAAACTCTGCGCGAAGTTTGCACATTTACATATAAATTCGGGCACGTTAAAATATCACCTTGCGTGTCGCGGTGTTGCGAACAAATTAGAACAACAATTAGCGCGGTCGACAAAGTTGTCGCGCGTCGTGTCTCCCGCGCGTCGCGCGCGCCGCGCCGCCGCCGCTCGCCGGACGCGCGCTACATGTGTTGCAATTTATTGTTGTGTTTTCGTTGATTGTGGTTCAGTTTTCCAATTTATAGGGAAACCATATTTTTCATATAAGTAAGTATTAATACCATTAAGTTAATGTACTTACTACTGAACATAAATAGGCATTCGATTAATACTTATTTTTAGACCGTTATGGTGGGTTAGGCAAGGTTAAGTTTTCCTACAATTTTAATGCTGACATAGCCGCGACAGTCATATGTGGGCTCATAATACAGCCAAACGCAAATGAGGTAAAAACAAACCTTAGGAAAATATTCTTTTAACAAATATTGCCATAGGTAACAATATTTCCGTTCGCATTCGGAACGTGAATTCTTGGATCATTTGGGTAGCAATTAGGCGTGCGGCCTGACCGCGTCTATGAGATATGGCGCACACCTGCGCCGCGCCGCTTCCGACAGTGTGGCCACGCATTTATCTTATCCTTGCGAGAACACGCTCCCACCACTCATAAGTCTAACCTGAGGGCTACAGTCTGCCCGGATTAAATTAGTAGATCGGTTACGCTACGATGAACTTGTAAAAATATAATTTTGTTTTTTTTTTTACTATCATTGTTTTCATTGTTCACCTCGGCTTGCAATTTTTATGATCGCTGATAAACTATCTGCGGAAGGTACGTCCTCTGTAACATAAACCCGTCCCTTAGGTGACATAACGTGGATCCTGAGGCATTCCGATGGAAACTAAAAGAAATTTCACACAATCAGCCGTCATAAAACTGAATCCGCCTATTTAGATCATCTCAGCTGTCCATGTGTCCTCGAATTTTCGTCAAGACCAACTTATTATTTTCTTGAATCTTTCTGAAATGGTTCTTGTGGCGTGGTGTTAAGGGGTATGTTGGATTCCTACCCAACGCACTCAAGTTGTATCACGGAGGTAGGTAAGACAACCTCGCGATAAGTTTTATTCGCGCGGGGAGGTGAGCCCCGGACCGCGCCGAGGGAGCCGATAGGCAGCCATGAGCCACTTACCATGATAGCCGTGTGATGGCCGGACGATGGCCGCCATGCAGTTTACAAGGGACAAGGATTGCAGATATCGCAAGTAATTTTAGGGATATAGGAAAAATCTTTGTTGGATTGTGAGATTTGTTCACCTTGATTTGTTTATTACACTTTTAGGAGTACAGTAAATAAGATTCGGAAAAGAGAACATATTGAACTGTGTTTTTAAATAAGAGTAGTATTCCTGTATCAAGTTAGTTACCTAACTATAAATCTAATCTCATCAAAACAATCAGGATAATGACATTATCGGTGATCTCTGTCTTCTACTACGCCCGCCCGCGCGATTTTTTTTTAGTTTGGATATGATCGAATAACTTTTCGCGCTCACGGTGGAGGAAGAGAGCATGACAGACTTTTACTGAATAAAGGTCACCCTTCAGATGCCCTTTGAATTTCAGGGCCACTGACACTGCAGCAGCCCTAGCAGGCATCGGCACTACTGGGCCCCTTCAGTATTGCTGACATTTTTTTGAGGCGCGTGTGGAACACAACACACTAGCTTAGAGCTTCTCAAATAAGGGACTTATTGCCGCAAGTGTGAGGAGCACGCGCGGTGCTCGGGTCACAGTCAGGTCAGTTGTACCGATGCTTGACGTAATTCCGATGTACTCATTAATGTAGCTGATTAGTAAGAACCATTTATAAGTAAGTAGGTACTTTTTTATTTCCATTTATAACCATTTATAAGTAAGTAGGTACGAGTAACACATTCAAGTCACTCTAAGCAGTCTGATACAGTTCATGGCGTCAAATCTAAGACTGCACTAATAAATTCAGTGACTTTTTGAGAACTTTTAGTTGTTTCATGTGGCGAACTTTTAGTTCAAAATAAAAAAATTGACTGTCAATAAACCCATTATTGACAGTCAATGTTTTTTTCTTTCACACAGTTCCTGTTAAAATTATGAAACATCGAAAATTATTATTGTTAAGTCAACATTATATGCAATCAACGATGTAGAAATTATAAGTAATGGTAGTGCTACTGAAAGTAAATCAGTTTTATTCCTGAATGCAATGGACAATGTAGTCATTTTTAATTCACTTACCCTCTTTTCTAAACAATTTTAGTTCTAACACAAGGTTAATCCGTAAGCTAGGTATATTTGACGTAGGTATTTTTAGTTTTCATAGTATGTCTAGTTGTTTGCTCGTGTGGTTTTAATCAAATCCTGGAATTACCATGATTCGGTGCTATTATTTTAATATTTTATCTGAACTGTTGCTCTCTAGAATGACTAGTTATAAGATACCTACTGTACTTTTAGGATTTAAAATCAATTTATGACCTCCTGCCGGAAAATTAGATATACATAATAGTGGATCCCTATCAAGTTGTGTCGTCGTATTGTCATATTATATTCTCTATAAAAGGCTTTAGTCCTAATCTAATTGTTCCGTCCCATCTGGTTTGTTTCTCTGTATATCACTCGCGCATGTTCTCCACTCGTACGCGCCTTCCTTACCATCGCCAGCCCTCGAATACACATGAACCATAACTCCATAAGGCAATGATCAATGAGCAGTTGCAGAAATTGATTTATGACTAAATATTTTAAGTGTAGTTCATCAAAATAATCGTCGTAATAATGGTATCAGATTTTTTATAATAATTTGCCTCTGATTACTAAACTTATCCAGGTGCAGTTGATAGATGATGGGAAAAGAAAATAAACATCGGTAATGTTTATTTTTTTTGCAGAGACTTAATTCGTTTCATGGATTGCATATTGGAGGTACTTTAAACATAATAACTTGATTCACAATATGCTTCTTAGTTTTTATGAATACCATGAGTACCTAAATGCATACGAATTTCTATATCTTAGTGTAACGTACGTAGCTTTGCGCAAACATGTAGACAATAACAGTGCATTGACACCTTCAGCAATCGCATAAAATAATATCATTCTACAAAAACTTATTTAGTCTTTACGGCCAGTTAGATTTGAAGATTACTTCGTCGGGCGAAAAAAACTGGTGACAGCGAAAATTTCAAATCTCCCGCTAGCCCCCGGCGAACATAAAACGCGAGAGTCGAACGGTCGCCGCGAGGTGCGTCCTTACACAAAAACTCAATCTTATCGCAGCCCCGACATATTCCACCGAATTGAGCTCTGCGGGACATACCGACGTACCGCTACGAGTCACGATTCTGGAGCTATGAATACAAACAATATGTTTGGGTATCGAGCTCCGTGAATGACTTATAAAGGATTTGCGAGTTGATTGCATACAGCAATCTAGATGTTGGAAATTGACGAAAGTATGGTGGAAAAGTAATGGGTTGTTCACGTGTGTGGTAGATGTGGCTGATACGCCTGGAGGGCGCGAGAGATTTCCAGCGATAGGCGCCCGACGGGATCACTTCGGGTTGACGACCGCCGTCTATCTGTTGATCGTTTGACGTCCTTTCACTGCGACTGATAGATTTTACACTTAACTTTCATGAGATCATAATATTTAACGTCGATGAGAAAGTAGACAACCTATTATGATACGATATAACTTTAGGTACATATATACCTACTTTGTCGTGTGTGCGATAAATTAAGTTGTTGCTTAGTTAAAAAATAATCATTAAACAAATGAAGATAGTTAGCCAATAAAGAAAAATTGAAAAACAAAAAATTAAATTTTTGGACAAAAATTGGCAACTCTGTTGATTGCCAGATATGAAAATGAATGGGATTAATCGAGGAAACTCAAGAAAAACCTCGCGGTAATGAACGAAATAATAATAAATTGGACCTTAGTTGTCAAAAGGGATCCTCAACAGATTATAAAGAAGTTCGATAAGAGTATTCGCAATTCAATCGAGATCTCGGCTCCACTAATCTAATTACGCTCCACCGTCTCTTTGTGCGGCGCTGGGCGAGCGTCGTTTGTTTATTTCCTTTGCCTCGCGGGCTGATATATTTTTTTGTTTAAATATTTTTCGCGGAGTTTGCGAGCGCTCAAAGGCGGAGCCGAGTTATGAAATTGTTCAAGCGTTAATTGTAGACGTCCAGTGGCGAATATTAAAGTGGTCGTGTGCGGCGAGGCCGGGGGAACTAACTAGTTAACCTCGGCTACACGAAGAGCCGCAACTTTAAGCGTTGCTCACCAAAAAATAATATTGAATTAGCGAGTTGCGGCCGAGGCGATAGATACCGTGGCGTGTTGGATGCTCATTAACACTGTTGTTTTTGAGACTGATTCGTTTGCAGTTTATCAACACTGTGATGTTAGCTGCTTTGAAGTTTCATGAAACGTGTATTCAGATCTTGTAACAGGTTCACAATATTTTCATGATTATGTATTCATGAAACTTCAACTGGAGGTTTTCCTATCCACTAATAATCTCAAGATAATTGTGAACCTAGTAACCTTAATAATTCGCAGTTCTATTTTCTTAAAAGCACTTGATTCAGTCGGTCATTTGTTCGGCGTAGAGTCGCGGTGGGCGGCGAGTGCCGACGAGTCGATTTTTTCCTAGTGATTGGTAATCGGCGAAGTCATTAGGAAAGCCACGCTTTGTTTTTTACGTCGAGGGTAATGGCGCGAAAAATGTCGTTAGCGAACAAAACACCAGCCGAAGAGAATTCAGGTGAAGAGGTCACTTGTGGACATTGTGGTGAAGTTCTGTCTTCGGATGCTCAGAATAGTATCAATTAATCTTCAGTCAGCATATTAATTTGAATTTCCTGATCTGGAAATAATGGTTATGGGAACAAGGGTAATTTAATTCATAAATTTGGTGTTATTCCCTTTAACCGAGCTGCCCGTAACAAAGTAAACTTTTAAAAGGTTCGGGAGTAATAAAACAGTGCTGTGCGTTACGCAGTCGCCGGCGAGCGGCGCCCGGCCGCCGCGACTTGAGAACTGTGGAGCGCCCATTATTTCATTACTTTGCCCAATAAAACGAATTAAAACCTAATTAGACGCCGCGATTTTTGAACATTAAAAGAGGGACGGAATTAATTAGTGGAGGGCAGAGGCAATGATTCCAGTTCGGCGAGTAATTGCCGCTCTACCGTTTCAAATATAAATCAGAGAATGGCGCAAGAGACGAGCGGCACGGCAAGATTTGTTACAAAACTTACGTGTATCTTATATACCTTGAGTTTGAAGATACAAACTCGCCTGATAATCTTTGGAGCAACACTAAGGTTTCTGTTTTCCATTATTCTATTATAATTACCTGTCAGTCTTCACCTCGATTCTTCTAAACAAAAAGGATATTTTTTAAGGTGTATGTTGATATCTAGTCCTCACCTAATGATGCAAATGTTCGTTCGTTTTTTTCCCTAATCATAGACCAGATAGGATTCGAAGAATGGACCCTAAGATAACTACAATCTAGCTTTTTAATTAGATATATCCTTAACTAATAAATTGTCTTTACTAAGTATGCGTCCAAAAGTACTTTTCTTATTGTTTTGATTAAGGTTATGTTGTGCATGACCTTTTTTCTCTCGAGATTGTGCAGAAGTCAAAATTCTTAGTTTATTTGGTTTTAAGTGTATGGGAGCTAAGAAAGATAAGTCAAAGAAATGGTATCCGCTTAAATTGGACATTCCACTTTCCTTAATTTAATCAAATCCACCTTTTTCGCCAAATATTAAAATCTTACTATATCTAGTGTTTAAGTATAGTCACTACACTTAAACACTGCATTTAATTATAGTGCTAAGGTACAAATAATTTGACTAAGTTTAATGAAGTGAAATATCAGTCGCTGCTAAATTTTTTAAGGCAATATTATTGATATGTTGATTTTTGAGCTGGATTAAAATCTGTTTGTCTTAAGACATCGTTTAAATGAATGGTTAGTCATATATAAATGGTTCCCGCTACCTCCTATGCCTCGTTCCACATAAACACGTCCAGGAAAAATCTCAGTGTAGCAGTCTTAAGATTCACTTTGAAGGGTAAAGCAGATTTCATTGAATCAACGATGAATTATTCTGTTTGTCCGACTTTTTAAATGTTTGCCCAAGACCGCAGTGTTTTACTGTGAGGGGCAACGGGGGGAGGGGAATTAGCTCGTCTTCTTATATTGTGTAAAGACAGGTATGTAGATATTAAGCATTGAGTTGGCGTTTGAGTTGGTTGTGAGGAAGTCTCTGATTTAATAAAGTAAAACTAACTAAACATTTTGTTTTGCCGCCCGACCATAACATAGAACAATATTAGGTACATACCCAACTGCAAAGAAGGGTTATACTGTGGAGCCAGCTCGTCCATCAGCATATAAACAAATGAAATATATTAACTATTGAAAATCTATCAGAACATAAACCAAGCCTAATATTAAGGTTTCATGAAATCAGCGTTCTAAACGAAAACATTGACTCTACCATGAAGTTGAGGAAAGCATTTGAAAGTGTTTACCAAACATAAGTCAGTAACTGGCACAAGTTGCTCCAAGTTCAATCAATTATTTGAGAGCGAAAGTAGTTGGAACTGTGTTGTTGTGCGCCGGTCGTGCACCAGGCGCGCTCCGGCCGCTGCCGACCGGCCATTGTAGCTGCTATAAATCCGATAATTTAATAACGATTAACTCGACTCGTTCATTTCACAAATTAAATCGAGTTTTACTGTAACATAAGCTTTTCCTTTATAAACACCTTCATTTTCGATTAGTTAAAAGTTTAGTTATTTATTGAATTTTGTTGAAGAGCACAAATTAATCGGTCTTCGAAGTGTTGTCATGAGCTTTGTGGATATCTTAACACTGTAGTCGGTCAATTAAGTGCCTATTTGTGTTTACTGATACCTGAGCTCTTTAAATGAAAATTGTTGACATTATTAATTACGGTCCTCTGTCGACTACGGGTTTCTATTGGGTATCTAACTGTAAGGTTAACAAAACACCAGAGATCTTTTTTCTGTATGCAGAGTACATTGTGAAACCAATTTATCAGATCATTACGCACCTTCAACCGCTACCATTTGTACGAAAATAAATTAACTGTAGACGATGGACGCTGGCTTCCGCCGGCCATTTGTGAAATGGCGGTGTTTCCGGAAGTTTGACAGGTCGGATGAAATGTCGCGCGATTTTTAGTAATTAAAGGGGTGCTATCAGCAGGGGTAGGTGCAACGAGAGCGGCGAGGTGGTGGAGGTACACCAAATGATCACTTTAATGCTTTATTGCCTCAACATTTTTAAGGGTCGACCTTATAATTACTGTTTGATTGCAGTCATTATTTAAAATTAAATCTAACGATTCTTCTTCTTCCTGCCCTTATCGCATATTACTTGGGGTCGGCGCAAAACGTTTTTTTCTTCCATTCTGTCCTGTCACCCTTCACACTATACTGACTCCCTTTTCTTTCATATCACTCCTCACACAAACAATCTATCTTTTCTTTGGCCTCCCTCTCCATCTCCATCAGAGTTCTGAGTATACATGTAGATGATGTATACTCAGAACTCTTTTAGTAACATGCGTTTCATCCCTCCTCTTCAGATGACCATACCAAGGCAAACGATTTGTTTTCAATTTTTCTCACTATATCCATTCTCGCCACACCCACATCCATCTCAACATTCTAATCTCCGCTACATGTATTTTTTTTTAAATTAAATCTAACTATAATTTTTATACTAATGTTATAATTGGAAAATAAAAATGTATTTTCATATTTTTGTTCGTAGTGAACAAACTCAAAAACTATCGGACCGATTTTAAAGACTACCAGTACCATACTAATGTATCGCCGAGTGACCGACGCATATATTTCACGCGGGCGAAACTGCTGGCAGAAGCTTGTGATTAATATTATAAGGACATTACATTAGATGTTAAGTGATCTGTTACTACTAACACTATGGACTTTGTCTGAAATGAAAGTTAAATTATTATTGTTAGTTATCTCTGCATTAAGGTGTTTATTTTTACACTGCCTTTTCCTTTGTGCGTTAATGAATAATCTTTCTACAGTTTCTATCAATAATTTTCCTGCTATCTAGTGTTAATAACATTGGCCTGGCGCCGGTTATCTGCTGAACTCGAGCGAGTCTTACTTCATTAATGAACCCTTGATTAGATAGCGTAGTATTATGCGTTAGGAATACATTCAGATTGCATTCAATTATTATTATAATCCATGTACTTCAGTGACCTACAACACTTACCTTGCTGTTTTAGATTATTCGTTCGGTTTCTGAAAACTGAAGTACAAGAACTTCAACTAATTAGCAAAATATCTGAACGTCAATATTTTTGAGCATCAAAGTTTCTCGTCCGTCCAACATTCGTCCCTTATTGTCACAGTTGCTAGTATTATTTTATGGTTTCAGTAATTTTTCCGCACCCTTCCTCGGTGGCGCACGTAATTCAGCACACAATCAAACTGCCGCCACTCTCCACAAATTAGTTTTGATATTTAAATTAGTCCCGCCGCTGGCGATCGCTGGAGTCATCTTAGATCCGACGATTTTGATTGGGTTGACATTTAGTCGCTACTTATTGAAAATAAAAAAAAACTGACATTCTAAATGAAATGAAAAGTGGTAGAGGTTTGAGGTCATCATAGATTGAGAATTTATTTACTATTAAAGCTTAGATTTTCTGTCAACTTTAGTGAAAGGGTCATCAAATAAAAGATCGTTCTGGTTTTAGGATAAATCAACTCACAGCTGTGCGATCGTGTCGTACATTGTAAAGCCGCCTCCATCCGGCAGGTTCGGCTCAAAGATTGATTTCTCTTTCTCGTCGAACTAACTAAAACTTCTTCGTGCTGTCCCTCCCCCTAGCTTCACCTCTGCTGCCCCCCCCCTCCGTGGGTCCCGCTTCAGGCCCGTTTGATCGCGTTATTTCGCAAGATAAGTCTGTTAATTGCCTTTACAGACAGGTTGCTCATTCTATTCCAGATTATTGATCTTGCTGAGAAGTTTTTGTATGTCTTCAGAGGGGATTGTTAAACGGTTTTTGTTTTTAATTGAACAGTTCTATGAAAGGACCGATAGATAGGCTTGAACTTGCTTGTTGGGCTTCGTGTCCTGATTAAATTAGCCGTGTCAATAACAAAGTGATTGAAACAATGGGCTGTGATTTAAATGGCATGGATGAGGAACAATCTTAAATAATATTTCTTTAGCGAAGTGTACGAAAATAAAAGATACGATTTCAAGAAAGCAGACGCAGACCGATGGAGGTATATCCATAGCAATATCTAGTAGCGAGTTAACAAGTGTAAGAATAAGGAGCACCTCAGACAAAGGTCTTTGTGCAAAAAGTACAAAGTGCAGCCGACAGACGCCGTACAACGAAACAACTAGTGGAACTCAATACGAGATACAATAATATTTAGTCACAGCGATTTAACTCAGTTTGCCATAATCTCAAGTAAAGTAAATTGTCACTCAATTTAAAATAACAAAATTGGCATCAATAACGGCGTATTATGGCGTATTTCTGGTTGTTTACCTTAAATTACATATCAAAAGGGGACTATCGTAGGCTAAACATAATAGTTACAATTGGTTCAAAGCTGTAAAACTGTACGAGTAAGGTGAATTAGTAATGCGTGCTCCAAATGTGGTCACTGTCACCTATACGAACAACTACAAAGTGAATAGTGAAGCATAGAGTTCCTATTCCCGGCACCGACCTATAGGTAGCTACTGGAGTAGAGGCCATCGTTCATTCCTCGCTGATCACTTCTTGCTCAATGCTAATGTTGTTAAAGCCGGTTATTGTTTAAGATTTTATTGAATATACAATAGGGATTATCTCCCCTTTTTCTCCACCTCGTCAATGCGATTTCTTTTTAATCAAATTACGTACGTGTTGACAACCTCTTCCGAATTAAATAATTCTATTCGCAAGATATCATATTGTTGCTTTGGTTTGCTTTAATATGCATAATTATGTGACTATTGTATTTATTTTATTTCGAAAATATATCGTTCTTGTAACGAGAGCAGTTTATTTCAATATAGTAGATATTTTTCAGTAGATACTTAAATTATTTCAGTCCTCAGCCTTATTGTTCGATGATCTGTGATTAGTTTCGTCATGAATATCAAAGAACATTTAATTAAGATCTTTACTAATCCTGGCTCCGTCTCTAACTCGGCTCGTATTGTGTTCAAATTGAAAAACTTTTCTCGTTTTCAACTAATTATATCGAGAGGAAGACGAAAATCTTTTGCAAATATTTATTGAGCACTCGCGATTGTCGCACGCGCGATACAAAGATTGCTCGCAGACCAATCGAAGTTAAATCCTTCGGCCCTCTCCTTTGTGTGTATCAACAAGATTGAAGAGAGAGTGAGATAGAGTTATTGTAATAGTTATCAACTAGCTGCAAACGTTGTTGAGGTGAAGGCTGGCTCTTGTTTTTAATTCATTAATTTTATTATTTTTCGCCGGCTGCCGCCGCGTTGTCTTTATTGGAAGAATTTCTCGAGTAATTAGTCGTTTTATTATTATATAATATCGGAAGGGTTGAGGTGCGACCAGATGCCACCGTCATTACGACTCGCCGCCGGTGCTGCCCTGCTGCCTTGCACAGGGATGCCAATTTTTATTTATTTTTGGGGAGCTCAAGATTCAACTCTTGATTTCTTTGAGTTTGAAGATGGAATTTGTTTCCTTTAATTAATTTTTGATTTTTAATTCCCTTTGGCGGGCTGTTAGTGCAGCGTGATTTAATTTAAACGAGCCGTCCCGTCATCCTATTTTAAATTATTAATAACGATTCAAGTTAATTAAGAACTTAGTTTACTTATTTGCTCGATAAGTAGAGTAAGGTGAAGGAATGCTGATAAGAAGTGTAATACAATTGATAAAATACCTACTTACTTACCTAATGGGTAAAGAATAAATAGAACATTCCTAGTAACAAGACCGGCGTTATCACGAACAAACAAACCATTTGCGGCAACACCGCGCCGAGGAGCCGCGGTACTCTCATCACGTGTCAGATGATCAGCAAACAATGGCCACCTCGCCATTAAGGTAATTAGTGCGGGCCTTAATCCAATTACAGCTGTTTATACTTACTTCTTGTGCCGGCAGCTAATTATCGAGAGTGACGCCGTCGCTGCTCACCCACCTACCGGCGTCACTCTTACGTAACGCGCTCGATTATGTACATTACAGTTACTAGCTTCGGGAGGAATCGTGGAGGTGGAAGGAAAACTGATCAAGGAAATGATAACGTCGGTGTTTTGATCGCGCTGTTACGTGCTAAATACAATGCCAATAGATTGTTATTGTGAGTTAATTAGGGAAATGAATTTTGAAAAGGTCATAAAGTCAACTAAAAATTAACCACAAAGTCAATAGTTAATACGGAACTATTTACCGCTCGTTAATGATCCACATGCGCAATAGGTATTGCGACTGTTGCCAGGCATTCGGTATGAAGGTAGTTTGAGTACTTGTGACCTGCGAATATGACATGACGTGACGTGATTGGCTGATGATACGTAGTTATAAACAGTCACATGAACACACAACAACTGCAAGTAATGTACGTATAGGTAGTAAGGATAATCAGCCTTTTAATGTTCCCACTGCTGGGACTCAGGCCTCCTCTCTCTAGGAGAGGGAATGGGGCGTAATCCACCACGCGGGCCCAGGTAGCTAGTAAGTCGCTAACTTATTACTAATACGTCATATTTACGGAATAATTTTTATGTTAAACTGCAAAGTTTCTGCATCTTGCAACAACAGACATCGATATCTAATGACAATAAGCATAAGCTATAAACTTTTGATTTCAGTCATTTGTTAAGGAGCAAGTCGTTAGTGGTGGTTTAGAAAAATGACATTTCTGTTAGCGTTCCCGCCAAACGCATGACATCCGCAGGTAATGTCATTGCCAAACATTTTGTACTTGGCATTTGGCGGGAACGCTAACAGAAAATTCATTTATCTAAGCCTGCTAATCACTAACCAGCAAGCAAAACAGGGAAGTGACACTAGTGAACCTACTTCCTATAAATGTGATACATTTTATTGGTTGTTGAAACAATTTGTTAAATAATTTTAAAACCGTTAATTTGACTAAAACGTTGCTTTTAGTTTTGAATCTGAAATTAAAAATAGGTAGGTTAGGTACCTACTTACTATTCTTGGATTGGGAAAATATGATACAAACAAATTATACACGCCTATCAAAAAAAAACAAAGGACAAGTAATTTAGTTATTCTGGGTACTCACCGTGCTCCTAGCAAGGTACCTGTAGTTTTTTCTTTTATTTGATTATTCAAACTTTTGTTTTTATACTGTAGAACAATTGTTGGCGGTTGTCTCGTTTTACATTTTTTCAATTTTTGTTAAAACATGCTATTAAACTTAAATATATACTTAACCTACAACATAAAACAGCTAGGAAACTATTTCAAATTATTACGACATGATAAGGCCGTTAATATCTCCGACACATTGAATTTCACATGAGACTGTACCACATATATGACTGAAAAAAGGAATCTCAATAAATCCGAACTGATTCAAAAAATTGTTTTCCTACAACAGACATGGGACGTGTATTTTATTTGATATAGAAATATAACCCTTTTCTCTGTAGAGAAAAGGTTCTATGTACCTGTATCACCTGTTGTGCAGGTGAGGTAGGCGTGGCCGCAGGTGGGCCGCGCCCCGCCCCCCGCACCTGCCCACCTGCACCTGAGCCGCAGCGGTGACACCTCCCAGGTACATAAGTGGCTATGTGCACAGGTAAATAGACACGATTACCTTCCATGTTTATAAATACTTTATCTATTGATTAATGACGTGGTTGTGTAGGCGTGATTGACGAGTGATCACCAGATAGGGTTTGGTAGAAAGCTGAACCGGTTAGTGCTCTAGAAAACTATTTGTTTTTAATTTCGTAATTATATTGGGTATAAGATTATAGAAGAAATATACTTCGGTTTTCCTTTTTGTATTATCTTATCTCACTTCTGGAAAAATAATAATTAGTTTTTGCTGCTAGGTATCCCAAGTTGTGGTTTGTGTTTTGTAAATCGTATTATTAGGGTACAATATTGATTTTAGCGTTATTTTCTTATTACAATTTCTTTTTTGTTGCTACAAGAACCTAATCCTAATGACACTTAATTCTGTTTAAATATCTCTTATTATTTATTTATCGTGCTCACCTACGACAGTGTAATCTTTTTTACCCAAAGTTTGACAGGCAGAGAATATCAGAATATCTTTTTGTATTAATTTTGTCTATGTACCACTTGTGTACCTACATCAAGTTTAATAAAATAAATAAATAATATGTCAGTGTTACGTGCTTATAGGAGGAAAATCTTTCCACTTCCCTTTTGTTCTGTCGTTGGATACCTGATGTATGTTTTTTTTATTAAATTTGTTATAAACTAGTGCTTGACTGCGATCCCACCTGATGGTAAGCAGTGATGCAATCATTGATGGTTTTTTTTCCGGTGGGAAAATCATCTTACGACATCCCCCGCTCTTGGGCGGAGCGGAAGATAGTGCCAGATTTTTACTGACTAAAAACCCACTCCTGTTCCGTAGGTGCCTTTTTTTCAGAATCAGACCCTTGGCCCCAGTAGGCTTCGACCCTGCTGGGCCCCTACAGTTGCTTCATCTCCTTGAGTCGGGCATGGAACAGTACGCGCCATCGACGTTGCGTTGTCGTTGCCGCGCGGGCTCGGTCCGGACGGTGCAATCGTTGATGGTGAGGTGTACTAGTTTATTAAGAGCCTATTCACTCTAGCCTTGCCTTGAAGACACTCAAATTATAATCGGATGGGAAGACCGCAGCAGGCAAATTGTTCCAGTCCATTGATGTACGCGGTATAAACGATTCTATGTAAGTAGATAGGTGCACAGATTATATTATAGACAACGCTCTTTGTGACTCTATTGTTTACGTACACTACCAATCAGACCTGATGTACTTACCTAGATTACTTATGTTTTACGTAATGTTGCGTCATAAGATTCTCGGATGTCTTATTCGCAATAATACGCAATAAAAATATTTCTCTTTGCCTCTCCACCTTGCCAACCCGATCAATAAACTGAAGCACCTCTACACAGTGGTCCAAGTGGCCGGTACTCGACTCAACCCTGCGGCCGCTACGGGTGTCACCTTCGCATCGCATAAATTTTTTGTGCTCTTAACCGTGCGGCGGCGGCAGCGGGCGGCGCGCGCGACACGGAAAAGGAGGTGCCGTCTTAGGCACGCGAGCACGAAGGGTTGACCTCTCGGCTCGCACGCTGCTGAGGCGGTGTGTTCCTGATTGTGCACGTTTCATGGGTAATTAAGTAATACGAAAAAGATGTAAGGCAAGGGAAGGAAGGAATCAGTGCTGGTATTTTTTTCGTACTTATTTCTTCTATCAGATTCATAAACCTTGTAGATCGTTGGCACTTACGCAATTGACGACTTAAACTTTACCTATTGTTTGAGTGTTAAAAGACCAGTTTATTATACCTACGTGACTATGAAATATTGCAATAAACTATTTTGAACGATCGCAGACTAATTTTGATTTTCACTTAATTTTCTAGAGTACCACTTTACTGTAGACAGTCAAGTTGAAAGCCTAACAAGCTTGTTTCAAAAGCAAACGTTTCAAAATCTACAAAGCCTCTTGCATAGGCGCAGGGTAGCCAGCCTATCGGTATTTTATAGGTTGCATTTTGGAGAGTGTGCGCGGGAATTGCTTGACTTGATTGCGCCATCTCCTTTCTACCATCGGACAACCCGACATACGGCGAGTATCCACCCTTACGTTGTTGAAACTTCAACAGTCCGGGCTAAGCGTTTCGCATCGTCGTTTATACGCTTACATTAAAAGACTGGAACAATTTGCCTGCTGCTGTCTTTCCGTCCAACTATAATTTAGGTGTCTCCAAGGCTGGAGTAAATAGGCTCTTAATAAACTAGTGCGCCTCACCATCAATGATTGCATCACTGTCTACCATCAGGTGGAATCGCAGTCAAGCACTGGATTATACCAATTAAAAAAAAAGGTTTAGCCCCTAAAGGTCGAATCAGGAACAGTCCGTGGTGTGTATTGTTTCAGTTTTTCGCGACATGAGAACATTCGGCCGCCGCGGTCCCGCGCTTAGCATAATTTACACATATCTACACTTTTTGTGCACAATCCCCTCCGATTGTATTGCTCTTGCATAAATACTGACATTTGAATTTGAACTCTTTTAGAAGCGAGGGACCAAAGCGCGGGTGAAGAGACCGTGTTCAAGAAAGCGAAAGTTTTGTGAATTTAAAACGAAATTTCGCGTGGGTTTCTCGGTTGTGGTTAAACATGGGCGTCAAGTTAAAGGACTAAGATAAGTTGCCTTGATTTATCGCAATAGCATCCAAAAGAAGGGGGGGGGGGATAACTATCACAATGAGCACCTACTAAAGGCTTAATGACGAGCCACCTGACCACACAGCGACTCAGCCACGTGCGCACTATCAATGTGATACTAAGCAAACTGCGTAATATGAGAACATGACGTTTGCGCGCCGTGACGGCCGCGCCGCACGCCGGGGCCCAACGCAAACACAATCATGACGTGATCGTGCCAGCGTGGTCCTAATGTGGCTGTTTGATGAGCGAAAGTATTATGCTTAGAGAGCACTGTGCTTACCTAGAGAATTTGCTCAGATAAGAGAATATTTGTTTATTAAAAGGACTGCCAAAGCACATATATTTAACACTTAAAAATTCAATTACTACACAAGTGGTCCGGTGTACCTAAGTGAGAATAACGGCTTAGCTAAGTAGGTACCTACATAATAATTACAGTTCGTTGACTCCGTGACATAATAATTTTAAAACATACGATATAAATAAAATTTATCAATTAAAATAACATAGAAAAATCCAAAAGAATACAATACCTCAATAAATAATGACGTACTTTATTAAAAGGCTCGCGTTGGAGTAGTATTTCATTTGATATATTTAGCGACGATGTGGTTTAACAACTAAAAGATACTTGGGTTTTTTTCTATAGAAACAGAATTCAAAAGTATAACGAATTAAAAAAAAAACAACTAATTGGTTGCAGCAACTGCAGAAACAGAGAGGCTTCTGCATGTTAGGCCTACTGTCCACGGACGCGTAGCTTCACCGACGAGTATTCGTCATTATACGCTTGGTGTACGCCTGCTCACAGCTTACATACAAAACTATGAAACTCTGTCCACGAAGCGGCATCGTCATACCATCGTATCGTTGCCACTTAGACGTAGGCGTAAACCAAGCGTTAAAATGATGAAAACGCGTGTATGAAGCTACGTGTCCGTGAACAGGAGGCCTTACTTATTCGAATTTGAACCTCTAATCATCATCATCATCATCATCATTTCAGCCGAAAGACGTCCACTGTTGGACATAGGCCTCCCCCAAATGCCACCACAATGACCGGTCCTGTGCGTCCCGCATCCATCGGATTCCCGCGACCCTCACCAGGTCATCGGTCCACCTTGTGGGAGGCCTTCCAACGCTGCGTCTTCCGGTACGTGGTCGCATTCCAGAACCTTTCGTCCCCATCAACCATCTGTTCTGCGAGCAATGTGCTCTGCCCACTGCCACTTAAGTTTGGCGATTCTTCGGGCTATGTCCGTAACCTTGATTCTCCTGCAGATATCCTCATTTCTGACGCGATCACGCAAGGAAACTCCGAGCATAGCCCTTTCCATTGCCCTTTGAGTAACTTTAAGCCTTCTGATGAGGCCCATTGTAAGCGACCAGGTCCACGTCCTCTAATCATGCCTTAATTATAATGTCTAAATAACTTTAATTTAAAAAGTATAAACATCGTTTGGTCGTTGTGTTGCACTGTGTGGGGGAGCGCACCTCGACGGAGCGGCGATGTAAAGCAAACACGACGAGAGCATAAATAAGTGCGTCACGAGTAATGTTTGTACACTAATCCCACGGCGCTAGCACCTCTGAGCTGATACAGAAGGACCAATCTCGGGGCACATTACTTTAAAGTGTGGTTCTAGAACATTAATTAAAAAGGGTAAAAAAGATTTTTGGTTTTTCAATTCGTTAGAATTGACAATTGGAGGATCTGTGGTGATGTTTGCATATTGCTTGCGGCTGCTGACTTTTATTTGTTAAACGTTAGTGAACTGCAGTTACAGATTTCTCCTAGATTAGGTATCTGTGACGGGTCGACCTTTTATAGAAGAACTTTTTATATCATAATGTTATTTTGCATAACAGCGGATTGTTTCGCATACACTCAATTGTCATACGGTCAAAACTCATAATTTTACAACCTTCAACAACCTAGGGGTCTTTAAGTAAAGAGTGAATAGGTTACTTCTAGGCAAGCGTGCTCCATCGTCGGCCACATCATCGCTTACCATCCGGTGAGACAGTGGTCAAACGCGAGCCTATCAATAAAAAAAAAAATTGTTAGTTAGAATCATCTTTTGCCTTAAATTTAATATTCATAATAATTAAAAAGCAGAACTATCACATCTCTGTAAATTCGTAGAATTGTCTTTTGGCATACATTTTATATGGATAGTCATTAGCTGTAGTGCTGATGAGTAATATCAAAAAGGTAATTAACTAATTACAAAACACTGTCGGCTTGGATAGGATCGACGGAGGTCCTCTGCGGGGGCCTCCTATTTCTGGGTGGTTTTAAATAAAAATAACTACGGATGCTAAGGTGGGAGCAGAGCGGAGCGAAACTCCCACCTACAACAAAAAAAAAAATACAAAAAAAAAACAGAAAAAAATTACATAATTTCACCTAAAACTTTTTAACTATTCGTCGTTTGGTTTTTATTGTTCCGTACCTAAACGTCATTGAAATTTTGTAATTTTTCCTCCACAAAACTGGAAAAGGATTCCTCAAAGAAACCCAAGGAGACGAAGAGAACTTTTATCGATAATTTAGATTGCAGGGGCATTGAATTTTTGAAAAGTCTGATGTCTGTCAGTACTGTCAGATAGAAATAATTCACATTTATAGAAGTTGAGATCTAGTCCTATAGAAAATAGTTTTTTTTTTTATTAATTGTAAATCATTTAAAACGGTCTTCATCGGTCATTTACATCGCCTCTAAATTTTCCATCATCGAAGTACCACACATTAAATTTGGAATTTAGGTTTTATTGGTTTGTTTTTGGTTTTATTTGGGTTTTTTTTTATTGTGTGGCAAAATCATCTTATGAGAAATCTCGCTCTCGGACTGAGCGGGAGATAGTGTCAGACTTTTACTGACTAAAAACCCACTCCTGTTCCTTCGTTGCCTTCGTCCCAGGGCCCCGGATTTTGTTTTCACACTACCCATAGCCCCAGTACGCTTCGACCCTGCTGGGCCCCTACGATTTGCTGACATCTCTTTGAGGCACGCGTGGAACAATACGCGCCGTCGACGACATGGGCTCGGTCCGGACGGTTACCGGACGGTCGGACGGCGGGCTACCCAATCCGGTGCTGGAATTTCCCGAACTTTCCGTGTTCGGTGAGAACCTGCGTCATGCGGAAGGTCGAATGATTGGGTGTATAATAATAATGTGTTCGGTATCTCCTTTATTAATTGTAAATACATTTTTAAAAATTGTATCCTACCGGTATCAGGAACAGGGTCCAAGCTACCGGCGGTCAGGGCTCCAGAGAAAGGAACCTCCTAACAATACGAGCCGTGTCCAGGAGTACCGCTTTCTGAATCAAGCCCTTGATCCAGTCGCCTAACGCGAGCCTCCTAAGGTGTTGGTTGAGGCTCTTGGCTATTAAGCCATTGCCCGACACGACTATCGGTACAATGATCGTCGAGTTCACATCCCACATGGAGACAACCTCGCGAGCCAAGTCATTATACTTAATTTGTTTATCTTTCTCGGATTTCACGAGGTTCTCGTCTTGTACAATGGAAATGTCAACAATCATTGCACGCCTCTCGCTTCGGTCCACCAACACTATATCAGGGTTATTGGCTACAATAGTCCTGTCAGTGATGATGGGCCTATCCCAGTACAAAGTGATACGAACATTATCACGAACTGGGTTGGGCTCAACCTGTAGGACGGCACTTCCGATTCCACAAGAGAGTATTACAGAGCAAGTTGCTGATGGATTATCCTGGCTACTAGGTTGCGCTTATGCAAGTACAGCCTAAGCTAGTACTATGCAAGTAGTATGCCCGACAGATGTCAGCCGTCTTTCACAATAAATCTTCGGTAGTTATTCGTCATGATAACTTCGTCCATAATTGCACAGACAAAACCTTCGGTTTTCCAAAAGAGGTCACCGAAACGTAGCCAGGCTCCGTACAGCTTCCGTCAGCTGCCGTCAGGCGTCCGTACGCCAAGTGGTCTACACCGGGCCCGTGAAGGGCCCGGAAAAGGCGTCCGTGAAGTTCCTTGCTCTGCCATACTTCCCTGCGATCCTTAAGTCAAGCACTACCGTATTGCGCCAGTTCCCGTTAGCCAGGGAGAGCGGGGTGAGTCTCTTGTCCACTACCTCTACATCTCGATGCATACCCACGTCGGCAGACTGCATACCTCGCGGTTGTGTAGGGTCTTACCATTTAAAATATCTCGACCCCCACATCCGGTATGCAGTCAGCAGTGCAGCAGTGTGCGGACCCTCCTACCCAGGACGTCAAGTTCTGTTTGAGTCCATTTGAGGACGCCGAAAGAGTACACCAATACCGGCATGACCCAACCGTTGAAGGCGCGCACCTTGTTTCCGCCTGAAAGAAGGCTATTGAATACCTTCTTCAGGCGTGCAAAGAATCGCTCCTTCAACGATTGCTTCATGTCAGTGATATTGATGCCTAGAGCTTCCGACATACCCAAATACGGTTTATGGAATCCGTGAGTTGCGTGCCCACGGATTCCACAACCTCCCCTCGCTTTACATGCATGACCGCACAATTGTCCACAACAAACTCCATCCTGATGGCACTACTAAAGGTTTCAGTTACCTTCAGTAGCTCCATCAGTTGCAGATTGTTGGGGGCAAAAAGTTTCAGGTCATCCATGAAACAAATAAACATTGGGTAAAACAATAGTTATGCTAAATATTTTTTATGCCTTCAAATATTCGATTAAAAAAGTATATGCCAAGTGTATTATGCCAAATAAATTTCGGAGTATCAAGATTCTGCCAAATAGAAGGAACCCATCTGTGAGGTGTGAATTATCTGTAAGTGAGGTGGATAAACTCAGTCCTAAGCTTTCTGGAATTTGTGACTGAGAGCTCACCTTCTGTATTTTATTCTATACAAGAATCGCCACGTCGTTGAAATTTCAATGAAAACATTTGCGCGGGAGTGTTCATCATCAATAGAGACATTACTTGAGTGAGGGTTAGTTATTATGAAAGGTATTATATCCGTTAATGGAGTCACTTCTTTGTGAGATATTACCTCAGAAAGGTTAATTTATTAAATTGATTCTATAGTCTGTGTTGAATGTGTCTTAAAGGGCCCTGATAGTCGTTTAAAATAAATAAGGAGATTAATATGAATAGTGTGTATTCTTAGTAAAAACGTATCTAAAAGGTAGTCATGTCATTCAAAACACCATTAAAACACATATGCTTCGTGAAGGGATATATGCGAGTCTATAGTACTTAGCAAACTATTTGTTAATTTTCCTTAAAGAACACATACTACGTTTTCCTTTAGTCTTGAAACCTATGAAGAGCGTTTGTGTTGAAGTAAAAATTTCTATAGGTATAAAAAACTAATGCAAAGCAAATCATTATAAGAACAGAAAAAGATAATTTACAAAGCTAGTTAATATCATTGTTCCTGCCCTTCGTAGAATTAATATTGCTATTACTTATTATTTTAATGTCAATTCACAATACATGGGGTGGCTCCGTCATGATTCCAATCAGCCGCCAGCGACTCGGCGCCGTGAGAGTGACGTCGCGGGCAGCTTATTGTACAAAAATGGCCGCGAGCGGGAACCTGGATTGAAGTGTAAATTGAGTCATTTTCACTGCGCACCGGTACGTACTCCCTCGTAGACACAGTAGCGGAGGTACAGAGAGTCAATAGCGATATGATTTATTACTATACTAGCTACAGCCAGCGACTACACTCGCGTTATATTGGAAAATTATCCCAAGGGAGCATACTCCCGGGATGAAAAGAGTATCCTCTCCAAGTCCCGCGTACCAAGTTTCATCGGAATCCGTTCAGCCGTTCGAGCATGAAGTACAAGTATTTACAAACTTTCGCCTTATAATATTAGTGTGATAGTCAACATTTGTGTTGCTTAAATAAATTGGAAAGACTTCGCCGAAAACAACGAGGTTCGGTACCGGTGCATTCTTCTTGCTTCATTCTACCTGCACCGTGTGTGATATACGTTAGAATTATTTGTCCATCATTGACTATCATTGCAAAAACCTGCGTATAATGGTGGTCAAAGGTTTTTTTTTTAAATGATTGACTATACTGATTTCTATTAATGATACTTCAATGCATAACTGCTATTTTATGTTTCTTGTATAACCGTGGTTTATAATTTGAGTTTTATTCCAAAAAGTGTTTAACTGACAGCCTAACTACAGCTTTTTAACATGCCTGCAGCTATTTAACCTACTTGCAGCTATTTAATTTATCTGCGGCTTTTTAACATACCTGCAGCTATTTCACATACCTACAAGTTATTTATTTACCCGCCGTTATTTAAATCAAAATTACTTTTCACAATAATTATTTAGTTCTACTGGCACAGATTTACTGTGTTGAAGCATAGTAAGTAACAGCGCACACCTCAAGATGAACAAACATAAACAGCGCAAGGGTCCGGCAATCAACCGCCCGCCATACACTTTGTTAGCACGAGTACAGACGAATCCGTGCGACGCGTAGCAGCTCGCGTTTCGTAGCGCTTCGTAGAGGCTCGTAGCGGTGCGTAGCGATTGAAGGTGCTATTGTAATTGAATGATGTTTGTGTATGTTTGATCGTAAATTGGTTTTACCATCCCATTTGTAATGCAAAGACAGGTGTGTTATGAGTGTGTTTGAAATTGAGGAAATGAATTTGTTACAAATGTTTATTTGAATTATGTTTTTGGTTATACAATAGGAAATATAAAATCGTGTATTCTTAAACATCATTGTCATATCGAGACTATTTTAGAGATGTTTTACTGTGAGAAAAGTTAAGAGTATGAGACTTTAAAATCAAGCGTGATTATAGGTAAGAGTAAACATGATTTGACTAGAAGATGGCTAATGAGATGATGTTACGGCGACTATAAATAAATTGTTATAATAAGGACAGAATAACGACAATGTACGAGTATATTCGTTCATTAGAAATTTTTTAACTGGAAATTCGAATAACAAGAGCCTTGATTACCTTTTTATTTTAAGATTCAATCTCTAGATACATATTTTACTCTATCCAGCAACTCTGCTGATATTTCCTACGAGGACCTTTACCTGAGTTATAATAACTAAATCCCAGCACCTCTTGGCACGCGCGCTCCCTCGCACAACACACCTAATAAATGTAGTCACGGCGCTCCAGCAGGTATCGATATGATTTTATTACGTGCGTCAAATATTTGCCGCTCTCCCCTCGCCCGAGATGCTGTGATCAGATCAATTTCTTCTGCGTGTGCTCCAATCAAATTACTCTTTTATTTGTTTGACGATTTCAATAAACCTACGAAAATGTTGTATAATTGGTTCTCTGTGCTTTTTGTGCTCGATTTTAAAAAATATTGCACGTGATTTTGTATTTTTTTTTTTAAATCAAATTGTGTCAATAGAGATTCTGTTGAACAAATAGTAATACGGTTTTAATTTATTTTGCAATCAAACTGTATCTTCTATAAATATATATAACGGCGCGTGACATTATTAAGTAATGAAAATCGGTAAATTTGGAGAATTGTAATTATTTTTTTTATTTTTTTTATTATTGGTCATTATTCTGTTATTCTTAACGATTAGTTGATTTAATGTTGACATAATGGTAATTTTAATTATGAGCGGGTAACACCGTGTGTGTCATGACGGGCGAACGTAATGTCAATTTTCGTAGTTGACAACCGTTGCACGTTATGAACGCTCACAAACACATTGGTTCTAAATAGTTAATTATTATTGCAATCGTTTATTGTTCAAATAATTTAAGTGTATGTATAATTAAAGTAGTGTCAAAGCTACAGTGTATTAATTTCCACGTTACCTGAAGTTCAACGCCCACTATGGATTCCCGCGCCAACGAGGACACGAATTAGCAATCAGATGCAACCGACCGGTCTCCCGATGTACTATTATATATAATTCTTCTGTACATGTGTTTGTAACCTAACTCTTCCTAAACGGCTGGACCGATTTAGACGAAACTTTGTGTGTATTATCTGAGTGGGTTCCTGGACGGTTTAAAATACAATTGGACTCGCTAGATAGCGCTGCCTCCATTTTTTCGGACGAAGGGTAACATCTGTTGGGGCTACTGGTTTAGTAATAGCTTCCTATAGAGTCCTGTATACATATAATTACAGTCTTGAGATAAAATACCGGATCTTGCATCTTGTACCTGTCGAGTTCATTGGCGTCGAGTTAGTAAAACCCAGAGTAAATAGTATTGAACAGATATAGTGGAGTACATTGCTGATTGTCAGTTAATCACAGCGATTACCGACATAATCCGAGTGCAGTGGCCGGTCACGAGCGGCCGCCGGCAGAGTGGACGGTGCACGTAGTAGGGCTGTCACTCCACGACACCGGTAGTTATTTTCTCAAATATTATTTAATTACAAAGGTTGTCTGTAAAAAATCACTTTTAGCGATAAAACCGCCCATTGTGACAACCTATTAATTTTAAGTTCCTAATGCAATTTGTATTTTTGGTGTACAATAAAGAATATCTATCTTTCTATCTACAAAAAAAAAAACGAGTAGATTTGGCAAAACATCTTCTACCCAACACGAAATAAAAAACATTTGAATTTAGAATTTCTTTTTTGAACCGACTGAATTCTCACGTGTCGTGTTATCTATCTACTAAGTACAAAGAAGTATGAAGTTCAATTTTCTCATGCGAACGCGCCGACACAACGCAACACTTTCTTATCCCAATTTCCGTAAAGGTGGCAGTCAGCTCTTTTATCTCATAACAAACTTTATAACTACCGTAATATTTGCAGTCGTTTTCAAAACATAAATCCGTTGACGTTTATTGGTTGTACTTACTACTATACCTAGCTGAATGCTTCAGCTCGGCTAAGACGAATGCCTGGCATCCCTAATAACAAATGTAATTGAATTATCTGTTGGTGCATTGATACTGATGTGGCTCTCATAAGCGGTGTGCAAGAGCATACAAGTCCGTGCAATTAATGTGACTATCAATTGGCGTGACTGACAACTGACGTCTGTTTAGTTACGGTTACTGTACTTTAAAGACTAAAATACCTGATTTATGTAATTACCCGTTAGCTGGAACTGGGACCACACGGCAGTCAGACATCGTATCTCACAGCGGCATACACCTCCAGATTGACATCGCTGGAATTACCCGATGTGTATGTATGAGATGAGCACGATACGGGTTTTACGATCGAGAGTAGTGTCGCTCAGTTACGGCGCCGGAGACAGTTACATGTGTTAATATTTTTATTATTGCACGCGATGCTATAACTTCCTTCAATTACCCCTCCAAGCTTCATCATTTACTTCTGACTACTTGGATTGTGTAAATGTAGGATAAGAAGGGAGAGCTACATATATTTGTAGTTGGGTTGGAAAATATACATACCTAATTGTGAGGACTTAAATATTGAAACCGTTTGTCGCTCGAAATAAATTCTGTAATTGCCTAGGATTTTTCCATTAGTCATCATCAGCTACACACGAAGTGATGGAGATAGCGACCAAAACCATTTAACCTTTTGAGTAGCGTAATTACAGACACAATAGAAAGACAATGACCGGGGTTTAATGAATTAAACAGAGGAGACAGTGTCTGTTTCATGTCATAGTAAACCATTAAATTTTTCATATCCTTAGTTTGCGTAGTCCCGTGTCCTCCGCGAAGTTGTTAGCGGCTAAAAGTTGGTGTTGCGCTTGACGCGCTGTCCTCGCGTTTTTATGAGCGCTTTACAGCCCATTATACGCTTGTTGTGTAATAGAAACACTTGATTTGTTCCTCCCAAGACGCCGCCGACACCGACCTACACCGTGTTGGTAAACAAGTCATCGCCAGTTTTTAATTTTCTTTCGGGTGTTAACGTGGGGGACGAAGTTTACTGAACAATCTGAGTTGTTGTTGATCCAATTTAAATTGTGTTCGCCGACTTCTAGTTGTAAAACGTAATAACAGTTAACTACAATAGTTTTTAAAGCAAATGGGTAAACTGAAACTTCGTTAGCTGATCTCAGAGGAAAAAACATGAGATTCAGTTGGTTGGTAAGTTATCTGGAGGATATTATGAGAAAAATTAATAAAAGCAAGGTAATTAAAATTATGTTAAATATAATTATTAAGGTAATTTACCTCCACGTGTAACGACTAAGGTCAGACTTAAACATGTTCTTACCGAACATAAATTGACACAATAGTGTTTTGCGCATTTACAATTGATTATGAATGCAATATAATGTGTAAATACGTGCAATAGTTGCGCGTCACTAGTCACAAGGTAGATCTACACGAGGCGACAATAACATACTGATGAGGAGCGATACCGCCGCAAGTGTGCTCTTGCCCTTGAACCGCGCGCTCATGTACACTCGCACACGGGCAGCGGCTATCTGACGCCTAATTAAAGTGATGGAAATTAACAATGTGCCTGCTTGCAGTTTTGTAATAATGTAAAATACAATAATAATAATATCAAGATACTCTTGGGTTAATAGCAAATAATTCCTGCTTGTAAATGAAAAGTTATAACAGTAATTAGACAGTAGAGTCATGATCATCGGTGATTCCAGCAGTGCTCCTGTCGGCCGGCGATTGTACGTTTTGGTGTGAACACTGCCTAATATATGATTTAGGGAGTGTAATACCAATGATAGAATAAAATAAAAAGTAGTTATAAATAGGAAGTAAAAAGAGCGTGCAATTATTTAATTCGCCATATTTTTAATAATCGTGTGTCGCGTGTGTGCGGTGCCCTTGACCCGCGCTATATTTAAATTATTGCACAGATTGTAAATAACTTTTATTCACGTAAACAGTCCTGGATATCAAGTTAAATACTTATTATCATTCTACTGAAGTTTGTGCTTACGTTTTATTCGAGAACTTCCGGGTTGATTAATGTTACAATTGCGCTATCGAGGTGTTAATTGGACGCTGCAGGCCAGCGTGTCGCACCAGGTAAAGTATTTCATCTATCGATATTTGATGAAACTCTATACTTGAACAGAAAACTGACTTTCACAGGTAGTGCTTGTTGTTGTGATTAAACAAGAGAATAATGAAGCAAGTGTTATATACTCGCAGTAAGAACATATGGAAACAAATGATTTGACTCGAACGTTAAATTTGTTTTTAGTTTTGTGTTTAAGGTAGGTGCTTGTTAGTTAGGTGCAAATAACTAAGAAGAGGAGAAAGTGAATATCAAACATGACATTTCACCGACGATGATGTATCTTACCGGCGCATTACAACAATCACTAAAGCGTTCGCTAAACGTTTGTGATAATGTTTATCATCATTTGTTAATGTGGTTTTCCTTACAGGAAATAGCATTTAGTACATTTAGGTGACATGAATATATTAAACTAAACATACATAATTAGCTTCCCTAATTCATTTTAAAACAAAAATGTAAAACAAATTGTTTACTGAGAGTTTTACCTTAAAAAACGTTGTTGTTGGTAACTTTGTGTAAGCTGCCCCGGCACGCCTGTGTTGATTCCCACACGGTACGAATTAAAAGTTGCCACCGCTGCTCCGAGGATTAAAAACTGTGCGGTCGTAACTCGCGCTGACTGTACTCCTGCCGCGAGTGACACGACACTGAAGAGTTTGAACAGACGTGATTGTTTCTAGTTTATTATCACTCACACCTTCGAACAGCTTTTTTAGCTCGTCCGTGTGAGTTGTTGAGATAAAATAAATACATTTTGTTTGGAAGAGTAAATGACAGCCGAAGAATGTATAATGAAAAGTTATCACAGCAGTAACTGACTTCGGTAAGGTTTAAACTCTATATTTTAAGTAATTTCTTTCATTTAAACTTGTTATTTAATTGACGATAGGTAATCCAAAGTATTTTCCGCTGTTATGGTGACTGCACCGAAGAAGGTGCAGTGGAAGAATGACGAAATCTCTTTTGCAGGAATCTGTTGTCAATAACAGTAACTTCTTCAAGCTCTCGTGCTCACAACTTCACAGTTCACGAAATATAACGATTCTAGATGAGCTACAACTGAGCGGACTCCACTCCACGTCATTTGAATATGGGTTGTCAGTCACATTCGTGTACGCACTGCTGGATGGCTCATAAGCTGCTTACGTAGCTGTGGCAGTTACGTTGTAGTTACAGAATTAGTTCGTCTTCAGGTCGTACGGTAATAGATACTTTACTGAAGGTAAATTGTTTAAGATGACGTGCATACCTACGCCATCTTCATACACTTGCTGCACCCGCGACGTGAATGTAACAAGTCATTATCCTACTCATCTCATGTCGTTATCGTTTTAAAAGTGTGTTTAATTTTAATTTAACAAAAACTTTTTTTTTATAAACTTTGCCTCACACTTAGAATGACTCCTGTATCGTGGGTGTATTCACAAACATGTAACACACATACACAAGAAACCCAGACCCGGAACACTTATCTGTGGGGCATACAAATATTTGTTCCGTGCAGGGCCCGAACCCGCGACATGGAAAGCAGCAGCCAATCGCTTAACCACTTTGTCAACCGTACCTTCAATTGAGTTTCCGTGAAACCAACTTCCTTCAGGTCATAGTTTCATCTAGCTCTTATAAATAGTCATGAATTAAAACAAGTTAACATGGGAACGTGTCGCCACGTGTACCAGGAGCGCAGCGGATCAAGCTGTCGTAGTGTGTAGGTGTAACTTGGTACGGAGTGCTGATGGCCGCTGATACATATGAATGAGACAACTTTGATTGCTTCGCAGATTAAACTCGCTAGTTGTATGACGCGTTGCAGTTCGTATGAAGGACAGGAACTGATCTAGTTTTAAAGGAAGATAAATTAGGTAAAAATAATAAAATTGACTAAGTAACTGGTAAGTGACTAAGTGAACCATATTTTGAACATGGCATAAGCTATCGTTATACATTATGTATTCCTAGTTGGAAGAGACTTCAAGATGTATCCAGCGAAATATATATGTTATGCCTGAAGTGTAATTTTCTTAAGATGTGAGGCAAAGTTGTCACGTATGCAAATACATGTGAGTGGACTTGTGGACACTCGGACCTCGGACTTGGGAATCGGCGGTACTTCGTCACTAATTGTGCTCAACTCGCAACTTGCTCACTCACCGTAAAGCCGATAAGTTGCTGGCACACCGGGCGGTGCTGGTGTTAGATAGGTATTACACATTATGATCTTTTGGTATCTCGAAAGGTAAAAAAAGGTAAAAATTTTTTGAATAGATACTAACTCATAGTCGTAAACGAAGCGGGAGCAATATCATCATCATCTTCCTGCCCTTATCCCGTATTATTTGGGGTCGGCGCAACACGTTTTTTTCTTCCACTCTGCCCTGTTACTCGTCATGCTCTCACTAACTTCCTACGAAATAATTGTGAATTTATATACCGAGCTTAACCTATGGATATATATAGGTATATAGGGAATAACGGAAAATTTTGTTTATTTTCGATATTTACTACTATATAGACTACCTTATGAATAACTTCTTATTTTTGTACTTGGATAAATACCCAATAATCCATTTTATAAATGTATAAAGAGCTCAATATTGTATAATCTATGCAGACGCTATCGTTTATCTTAAATGGCGCGAAATCACGCGCGAACGCCGGCGTTCGCGCGGGGTTTTAAGTGGTGAAACCAGCCAAGTGCGAGTCGGAGTCTCGCACAAAGGGTCCAAAAAAAAAACAGCTGTGTTATATAAGATTTTTTTGTTTGAATTCTGATTTCAGTATTTATTGTTATAGCGGCAACAGAAATACATCATGTGTAAAAATTTTACGTCTATGACTAAATAGAAAAAATAAATGGATGTGAAGAAAATGGTAGGTACTATCGAACTGATCTGTCGATGGATCCGGAATCATAGGTACGACCGCTGTAATAAAAAAAAATTAACATTGCCGTGTGGCTAATTAAAATTTTCATGAGATGTACCATCGAACTGATCTGATGATGAAGCCAGAAAAAAGGTAGGAACGGGAACTCCGTAATAAAACAATGTATCTTAGCTATGTTTCGGTTTGTAAGAATTATCGAGATGAATTCTGGTTATAGATAATTTTATTGATAACATTATTTTTTCAATAATAACACAAATAATTATTAAAAAAGAAAAAACAAAACCAGAAACACTATTTCATTAAAAGTTTGGTAAATTAAGAGTTTAGGCCTTTTGACTTGTTATGTTAACACAGGCGAAATTCCTTTACCAACCAAAATAATTAATAAAATAAGGAAAACCCCGTTAGCAGTATCGAAGAGAAGTCTAACACAAGCCCCCATTTTTCATTCGCTTACTTTTCTTCCTGTGCGCTCAATTCCGTTCAGAGTTGCTACTGCAAATTAAAGTACCCTGTAATATTGAGGTAACTTTAACAATCGTGGTGAATACTTTGACTCTTGACTCTTTGAAATATAAGGTCTCGTGTGCGTCAGTCATTTATTAGGGTGGATTTCATTATTACATTGTTCCTACGTTTCTGAAGAAAAGCACCGTGAGAGCCTCCCGCTGTACCACGGGCCTAACGGAACTTTCTTCGAGTTGCTAAGAGGTCACCAATTAGTCAAATTGCCGAGCAGTTAGTTGCGCACTTGTTTGAACAGGATCCGGACAGTCTTTGATTCGGGACTTTGCTTCATTTGGTCTTTGCATAAATTACAATTAGAGACAGTGTCCGCCCTACCTGCTACTCTTAATTGCTTGCGTAAATTTTCCTGTCTTAAGCCTGTTAGTATTTAGGCTTACGATGCAAAGAAGATGGTGCCATTAATTTTCTGAATTCGTAGGGGAACAGATGAAAACATGAGCAGAAATAGAGAATACCTACTCTGGAGTAGAAGTGTTGTTTCAGTAACCTACATATGGGTTATGTTTTAGTGTAACAGAAAATGAGTAAACATAAAGTGATTCAGGAAAATGCAATTTTAAAAGCAACACACGTTTAAACAAACAAAATCAGATTAAAACTATAATTAAAACATTACGAGTGGGTTTAGCTAAAAAATAAACAAGAGAATGTGACGATGCGACGCGGTGGAAGTGAGAGGCGACACGACACCAGCGCGGGAAATAAATTAAGTCATGCGTTGTCTGCATCGAGTCGTACCGCACCGCGTCGTACCGCATCGAGTCGCACCGCGTAGTGCCGCGTGGTGTCATGCCAAGTCGTGTCGTGCGAGCTCGGACAGCGGCGACAATTATGCAATAAAACAGCGCGATTGAACTACATTAGGATTTACAATGTAAAACTCTGAGCTCAATTAATTGATTATTGAATACTTTAGTATTCTTTTTACAGAGGAGGGAATTGTGTGCGTTTAGAGTTAAGAGGTTTCTAAACCTGGCGCTTGTAGAGTAGTAACGTTCATTGTAGCACATAAAATAACACAATCCCAGAGATTTATTATAACATCAAAGTCACCTTAGTCTTTGGAATTCCGCATGTATTTTCAGCCAAGGACCAACAATAACACCTAACTATTTAAAATTATAGTGTTCGCGGTAAGGAGATGACACGAATGCCGTGTACTGAACCAGTCTTAAACATAAAATGTAAGCACTCGCTCCACAAGACTACAGCGGCTAATCGTTAACCAGAACACTTTAATTTATCTATAACGGCCAAGCTGGTACAAAGTTGTCTCTAAATAAACACGGGACACGCAATGGATGGGGACAGAAGGACCACTACACAAACGTAGGAGAGCCGCAAAAGGACCACATGTTTTTTTTTTTTTTTATGACAAGCTCGTTTTTGACCTGACTGTAAGCAATGATTTGGCCACCGATGGAGCATGCTTGCGAGTAGCCTATTCACTCTTGACTTAAAGATCTCTAGGTTTTAGCTATCAGGAAACACAGACTTCGGCAGGGAATTCCACTCCTTAACTGGACGCAAAATAAATGTGTTGACAAAACGTTTTGTGCGTATGAATGGGATGTTGCAAGGTTAAAACTTGCCATCACTGTCTTATGTTGTGCTAATGAATAGTTATTATTTTGGAATCCTAAGAGAATGAGGCGACACCAGTTTGTATGTGTGTATGTGTATGATTGTTAGTAATTCACTATTAAACGAATGAACTGATTTGGATGCAATTTAGCGCATATCGCTTGTGATTTTATGAAGCGTATATTGCGGTAAGTAGTCAGTATACCGTAGGTAAGTTTAATTTTACCAACACTATACTGACTTCTCGCGTCTATCCATCACATGTGAGAAGTGGTTTTACTGTGTTTCCCTATTAAGGAAGGGAGCCAGTACATCGAGCGGTTAGTTGTACGAATATAACCGAGCGCGGAATAACAAAGACTGCACAATGCAGTTTTAATTTTCACATCGGGTTATTTCGGCTTCGGTGGACCTCTTGCTCGGAAAACTACTGTAAACACGGACTTGGGGCTTTCTCGCCAGCTTTTATTATTATCTGTTTCTAAGAAACAGTGTTGTTGACTTTGAATGGGGAAAACAATAAATTTTGCAGACAAAGTAGCCGAAATACCTAGTGTGCTTTAGTGTAAGAATGTGCCATATCTACTTTGCATGTATGTTAGCTAATAAACACGACACGAACACACTATTCAAGGAAATAAAAAGGTGCAAGCACTCGCTTTTCCTCTCTCAGTCAAATTGATGACATTCGTTTTCTTCATCTAAGTACCAATTTATTCGCACCAATTTCAGTTTTTTCATTCGGTTTTTCCCGTATCGATGACTGATGATATTACAATAGGAGTAACCTGGGCAGCTGTCGTTTCACTCATATTTTTCTTTGTTTTGAAGAGTGAGGTCCGCAGCAGTCGCGGTCACGGCACGGTGTCACTAGTGTCGTGTTCCGTGTTATTTATACAGCACAGCAGTACAACGTGTAGCCTGCGTGTAGTGCAGACTGCAGCCTCCTGCGAGACCAGACTATCACTAACTAATTCTATTTCTAAGTTTTGTTGCAGGGCTATTGGTGACTTCGGTGGCTAACACAAGTGTGGTAAATTGTGTTCGGGTTCTACTTTTATTTACTACCGCACAGTGTATATCTACCATGTGGTACAGAATTTTGGAACCGAAACAAGCAAAAATACTTATAGATTCGACGTCACAGGACACCATTTTCCGAAAAATTATGTATCTTTACCAATTAACTTATAAAAAGCCCGTATTATAATTGCAGCTGCACTAAGACTAAAGCTATGTTCAAACCAATAAATTAGCTAAGTAACTCCCTAAGTAAACCTTAAGCCAAGATTTAATGAGGGAATCTAAAACGGAGCCAAAAGACCGCTCCACCGCAAAAAGAAGTATTCTGCGGCTGCACAAGTGCACAGCCATAATTTAGTTTCAGGTTTGATTTAGGCAAATTGACAGGAAACGTGGAGGTCGGCCGCCAACAGAACTGCAATTAATATTAAAACCTTCTAAGATGCTGCACTCCAGTAGAACTGTGTATCTTGCAGATGAATTATTGTAGTCAGTTCATTTGAATTACTTTTTTCTAAAAAAGTATTCATCATAATAAAGGTAGATGAAAAGGAGGTAAGAAAAGGAGGTCTAAAATTAGAACATATATCGAAATCAGCCATCATATTATCTCAATGCTAAGTGTCATTTAAAATGAAGGTGATAGCCCAAATGAATACGGCTTTAAAAATCCGGAAAAATCCGGAGGTTAAACCGCTTAATTCATTTATAAAATTTCCGAAAACGTTTTGCATTCTTACCGCACTTACAAAACAAGGCGTAATGAATTAATGTGGCGTTCAGCGTTCTAGCTGTGAGCAGTAGCACGAGCGGAGCGGGGGGCGGACAGCGGCGCGTCACCGTCGCCAAATTTATGGCCCCACACTAATTTATAGTCGTCCAGCTACGAGCGATTAATGGAAACACTTATTCCAACTTTAATGTCGTTTCATTAACATTTTATAAGTACTGTTTCGAGAGCTTTATGTCTGTAGAAAGATGAACCGGAAGAAGATTATAATTTGTGACAAGCGATCACCAGTTATCTTGCCGTCAGTTGGTCGTTCGGTCGTTGTTAATTACATTTTGATACGAGACAGGCTTAGTACTAGAATTTTGTAGCCGACAAGAAAGCACAGAAATAACTTCTTGTTTTCACGTTGATGGTAAATTCTTTAAATAGTGTAGGCCCAGTAGGCTGGTAGTGGCTGCAGCATCGGCGGCACTCATTAAGACCTCCAGTACAGATGTATTACATTGGACACTTAGCTAACGTTTGGTTCATGTTTTGGACACACATTGGGTATTCGATGGGTCTATAAAACCTCATTTCGCCAAGTTGTGTTTGGAGTGATCTACCTGGGTGCGCGTCTAGGAGACTCTCTAGGAGAATCTCAAGAGAGATTCTTCCTAGATGACTAATCCTTTCATCACGATAGTCAACTCAAATGGAAATGACCTATAGCAATCTTCGCATTGTTACATTAATTTGCTGATCCTCCTAACAAATATCGCATCCGGAACAATCAAACAGAAACAATAGAGCTACCTTCAAACAACAATATTTTTACGAATAAATCAAACAGTAATTTGAATACCTATCCACCTCGATAATATCCTGCGATATCGATAAAAAGTGAATTATGTAGATTTACACGAGTTGGGGGTGGAAGAGGGGATGAAACATGGGGATGAGTGGGAGAGGCCAGGTTCACACGCCGCTGCGTCCGTTAATATTCATGTCGGACGAACAAAAGTCCGTTTTGTTCATCCACGATGTTCATACCTGTAATGGTTGATCGTTTTTGCATTTGAAATTGTATTTTAATTTTGTTTGTATACTGGTTTCCAGAATTGGGCATTTCTTGTGTATTGTTTTGTAGACACAACTTAACCAATAGTTTTCTTTTTATATTCTTAGATTTTTCCAAATCTTTAAATACGAAAAGTAAGGTGAATATGCACCAAAAATATCAGTGACTCGCGAAAACATTTCGTAAAACGCTTTAGAATACCTAAGTTTTATTTATGATTTTCTAAATAATTTAATACTGCAAGTTTAGCACTTGACTTATAGAAAAACGAAAAAAAACCCTACGATCTAAACGTAGGCAAAGAAGTCAATATTTCATGGAAGTGGCGCCGAGACCTGTAGTTGACAAGGATTATGTAAATTAATTGGGGGCAAATATTAAATAAACGCGATCCGCTTGATTTGTGACGAGAAAAAACAGGGGGGAGAAAGGGGGCAAAGGGGGAATGGGGAGGAAAGAGCTTTGTTTTTTACGAGCCCACGCACCTATCTCAGGAAGCTGTGTTATGCTAATAATAAACAAATACTTACCTATACTTAAGACTTCTGCGAAAGAAAGAAAATCATTTATCATCGTTCGCAAGCCGCAAGAGGAAAATTAAATGAAATGTAAATCCAGATTTCAGTAATCAGGAGTGGGTATTTTATGAATTTTGTCGGTCATAGAATTTGCCTATTCAGAGAAAAGGAGGCTCTCATGGCCTCAGAGCATTTTTTCCTTTTTAATATAATACCGCAACACAATAAGTTCGGCCTAATAATAATATTATTTATAGAGAACTAACTAGCATGTGATAGCCGCGGAATGATCTCTAGAGCATGTAGTTCGTATCGTCGTAGCCAGCGATCTATCGCGCAAGATACAGACATACAGACCATTACACGGTAACATATTGTTGATTAGGAGAATTTGACTAAACCGCAATAGTCGTGTATCATGCGAGAATGGCGGCTAGTCGTAAGTTTTTATTAGCCGTACCTACACACTGCGTCTACCCAGACGTAATATGTATGAAAAAATGAATGTTCATATTTTTTTGGGAAGATAGCCGGTAGCGACAGCAGAGGAAATTGCTTGGTTGCTGTCTCAGAAATATATGTTTGTGTACCTATGTGCGATACGAGCGTCTGAGGACATCTACATTTCTACACATTTTCTTTCGTCAGGACATCCTGACGTAAGAAAACGGTTTTACTAGCAAGTTTTCGTAGCATTGTCTCATGA
The DNA here is from genome assembly GCA_949316375.1 of Mythimna vitellina. Lineage (NCBI taxonomy): Eukaryota > Metazoa > Arthropoda > Insecta > Lepidoptera > Noctuidae > Mythimna > Mythimna vitellina. The sequence goes on from OX438686.1 coordinate 621,567, forward strand.
CTGTAATTTATTATTAAGTTTTGTTTAACAAAAAATAGTCTGTAAAATTAGTAACATTTTAGTTTTCACACACAACAATCAACCAAATCAAACCCCCTCGATCGTCACTATTACTAAGAAATTAGGAGTTTGTTTCTGAGCTTAGGTACCTATTTACTTCCACACTTAAACTATAAGTTCAGTTTTTCACACGTTGTTGTTTTTGCTATCAGTACAGCCACGTCCTCATCCGTGTATCGCATCGTACCTATTCGAAATGAGAGCTAAGATAAAGCCTATTATATTTGCATAGAGAAAGCCTCCGCTGAGGTCGCCTCGTATACTCATATTTATGTCTGTTGTCCACAACACAGTTAATTTTATTAGTTCAAGTAGCCGCGACAAGCTTCAAGGAATCTTCATAAATTGCTGGGTTATGGTGACAAGCTTGTCTGTGAATATAATCAAAGTTGTTATATTGTAAGCGGTTATTGTAATGTCTTTTGAGCATTGATTGGCAAATTAGGAATTTACATATTTTTCGAACAACGTTTATGAATACGAATACCACCTCGTACCTACAGTATGTTTTCAGTAACTTTTGGAAATGTGTCTACACGTTCCCAAAAGTTACAGAAAAAGTATTTTGATGATGGTAAAACTGTATATTGGCAGAACAGCTTCACTCTAACTAAAGTGAAGCGTATAGCGTGCAGCGCTCTAAACCTAGACAAGCTTAGAGCAATATTCCGAAGCGTTCCATTTCAAACTTAATAAATTAAATCGCCGGCTCGTGCCGTATTTTCCAATACATTACTTAAGTAAATTGAACTTATGAAGCATACATTCCCCTCTGAAGATTGTATGAAGGTAATTCAGTCGCGCTCACTATTCCAATAAAAATAAACAGTCGCCTGTCTCAATCAGACGCGCAATCAGGTGCTCTTATTCTCATGCACTGCCGTACAACACACACTTGCTCCCATACATACACTCATACAAGCGCATACACACGACACCCTCACGTATGCTTCGAGTTACTGCGCTCTTTGTGATGAAGCTATGAAAATGGCGAGTGGATCAACGGTTCCGTGGAAGAGGTTGACTTGTTTGCCTTAGTTGTTTATATGTTAGTAGTATTTAAGTTTAGTCTGTTCGTTAATGATAAAGTTGCGTAGCAAATGTCGTTGGCATGTTTATAATAGATACTGAAGTATCGGTAAAGTGTAATGAAGGAGTACATGTCTCAAAGGGCAAATGAAGTACAATGTTGGATTTTAGGCAGTAAAAGTCTAACACTTCCTCTCCGTCCCAGAGCAGGCGAATTTGTTTGATGATTTCCGACGTAAAAAAACAGCAGGATCATTTGATGATTTTCCATATCCAAAAAACACTGTTTTACATGTCTGACGTTGAACGGCGTTGATGATGACTGATGATTTCTGCACAAGGGCTTTTTATGTTAAGGGGTTTGGAGATCACGTAATGCTCCAGCTCCCGCTCGTCGCGCGTCGCGTGGCCGCACAGAATGTGTGGAACGCGTCACGCGCGCCATTCTGTCAGCAATATTGTCTAAAGCAATTTGTATGTAAATCAATTGTTGTTAATACTATTTATGCCGATGGTTATTGAGCATTACTATTTACTTTCACTCTTAAAAGTTAAACGAATCTCATTCTTATTTACATACCACAAAAGGCGATATTTCCATCAAATTATTCGGGTTACTTAAGCCAGGTTGACGAAAAAACATGAAGCCGAGACGTGCTGTTAGGGAATTGTTAATAAGAGATTGTCTTACTGTGAGCTTTGTCGGGGATTATGGCGGTTATAAATTTTATTATATTATAAATAAGAAATTTATGTGTACTGTTTATCGGCGTTAAAAAGAGATGGGATATCGAGCCATGTGCAGGGAATGTAGGCCACTCCAGGCGGCTCTTACTTCGCTCATTCGCAAATAAAACAGAGCTTAGTAGGGATGTCAATTACTCCTTAATTTACTTAGATGGATATCGATCTTACGTTAGCTCAACTGAGCGAGCTAAGTAATACGACGGTAATGCAGCGAACGCAACATTCAACAAAGTATTTTTTTAGCAAGAAAAGAAACTTAGAATAAAAGTAGAGAATTACAAAAATGCGATGAGAGATTATAAATTATTTTTGCACTCAAAGCAAACAATTGAGTTTTCCTGATTCCTTGTAGCAATAATTTCAGGCCCAATTTTTTTTCCTTTCCAATTGATATAAAGCCATTTGTTAAGGAGATACAGCGAGGACTAGTGTGCGTTAACAAGTGGGTTAAGTAAATAGGCAGAAATAAGTAAATAAGCAACAAATCACCGCGTATCGGATTACCGCTATAAGTTATTTATGGCGCTGACGAGGCGATACGTGACCACGGCCTACGAGCTTGTGGATGTGTTATGAAGAAGGTTTTTGAGAACCCAATTTATTCTGTATTCAATCTAATAATACTGTCCCACAGCTGGGCTAAGTATATTATAATCCCTTCAAATCCTCTTTACAGTTAATTCACTGTGAAGTCATATAGAGAATCGCTTTTAAACCTAGTTAAAAAATCGTAGATAAAATACAATATGTATCTATTTATAATACTACGTCACCAATCCAGATGCAATAAGTTCTGAAACTGTCGCCACACCAAAAACAGCTGAAGGGGAAGGTCCTGAAATCATGGAGGTTGAAATTTACTTACACCTAGTAAACTAAAACTGCCTCCTCCATAGCATTAACCATCTTACAAGTAATGGTACACAGAGACACAAGTGACAGTGCGTCCGCGCGGTATCGTCCTCCAGCCGATCTGATCGAGTCCCAATTAGCCACGCACGACACACACACACGCGGCGCTCCTGCGGTATGCCTACGATACGCCTGCGGTACGCCCGCGATGCCCTCGCGATACGCCACGATTACTCCGCAATGGACAAATAAAATTTTTATTCCTCCCTTTTCATTGACCTATAAAGGACAGGAATAAAAGTAGTGATAATAAATTCTGTGGTTTTAGGAACTAGTTTTACATATTGATCTGGTAATAAAAAATATTGTTCACGTGGATTGGTTGTTTTAAGGGTCCTATAGATAGAGGCAGCAATTGATGGCTTTCATGCTATTATGCGCAAGCGATGCGCCTCCATCATGCGCAGGGTACGCGTCAGCCCCAACATCGTCCTGAAGGATGTAGTGGACAGGGGGGACAGCCCCATACTGGAGCATTGGGTACGCCTGCGTGCCCTGTGGCGTATAATACGTAAAAATAATTAGTATTGTTTCTGGTATTTATACTCGTAAGTCCTAACACTATAAGTTGTGTGAATACTTACCAACTATAGACCTTGTACTGAATATAAGATATTTATTTTATTTTATTTTTGTTTTGTAGCCGAAGGTGACTAATGGAAGTTATCGCCCATGCGTCCGTTTTTTTATCTGTCTGTCAATAAGCAATTGTCAATTCTTGGTTTGTGAGTAAAACTCGCACTTGACGAGTATTTTACTTGTGGGAATTAGGTAACTGCCATGCTTAAATATACTATATGGATGATTTTGGAGTATACATCGTAAGTTTTTGTTATTATCCCAAAACTGAATACAGGACGTGTGAGAATCAGTTTGTAGGTTTACAGTTAACATTGCTCAATCAGCACACTGTGACTGGTTGTGTACAGTTATACCTTTTATTACTGCAGCCCACTTTTATCGGTGTGTAGATACTTTATGTTAACCTGACGAGCATGTAAATATAGTAACAAGACCAAGTCCCGCTACAAGCGAGTAAGTACTCCACCAGCTACCTACCAATTCAGTTTATCAAACGGGAACATGTTGAGGCGATACCAAGTCCTTTCTCAAGTGTCTTTCCAATCACACAGTCAATTAATTGATGTTAACCAATTTCTCCAATCTCCGCTATAGCACAGTATGTGTGCTGGGGAGCCAGCGATGCCGCCGCGCGTATCTGTCGCTGATTACAATAAATCAGCGGCCACCGCCGACAGCCGCCACTTCAGACACACTCGACAGTTGTCGCTACAATTAAATGTCTATTGCAATCTCAAGATGTGGCCGTGTCAAGTGTATGTGGTTTTATTGACGCTGCTGTTGTATGGTCTTGAAATTGAGATGGGTCCCTCTTAAAGTTATGTAGATAAATCTCCTAATTGGTTCGTTTACGGTAATATATCAATAATGTCCATTCATAGACGCCTCCGAACAGTTTGCTTGGCCTAGAACTTCTCGATTTGTTTTCATCAAACTGTACGACATCATTTTATAGGTAAGACAATACAATCTAAAACAATATTAAATCCAATATCCGTCTAGACGTAAATTAAAGGCGAACTTTTACGATTTTATTGTCCAAAGCCATTTCGTTATTTGTGGAAAACATAAAGAAAATTCATTCCGAGGACGACCAGATAAAAGATCGTTGGCAAATAACGTTAAGGGTATAAAAAAGCAAAGTTTAGCCGCTTTAGTCCCTAGCAAGTACTGACTTGAGCGCCATTGGATAATCAGCAGACAAAGGAGAACCTCTGTGGTGGTTTCATAAATCGAAACATGAGTAAACGTCAGTTTTGGACGATCGTAAACTGTACAACATTTACAGTACTCTACAACCAAATAATACACAGCTCCATAGCCTAAATGTTCCTGTACGAAACTACCCACTGAAACTTCAGTACAACCATCTATGTTAGGAAGTTTGTTATGCTGTGTGTTAGGAAGACGCTGGGATGGTGTTATGAACGCGTAGGGATAAAAGTGTGGGTATTAAAAAAGGGCGAAACAATTTGAGAAAGAGTGCGGTCGCGATCCAATTTTGAGATTGCGAGCGCTGGTACGTACTTATTGAATCTAAAATGGTTTGAAAAACGCGCAAGTAGCTAAGTAGTCGTGTTTACAATTTATTTTATTATTTGAGTCGGTCAAGTCTATTGTAGAGTCAACATTAAAATTTTTCCTATGGCATTTCTTTACTTGAGTCATCATGGTAATCTATGATGAATCCTATTCTTACCTACCTATTTGATGGTAGTAATTGATGTGGAGGTTGTTTGCTGAAATAGGATACCTGACAGCATGCACGCTAGTAGCATGTACTTTTCAGCGCTATCATAACACACTTGACTACAATTTGGCCAAACATACCTACATGTTAAGGCAAATCCAAATAGCTATTAGATTTCTTGTTTAATGGTGGAGTTTCTATGGTAACCTTCCTATTCCATTACCACCCTTAGTTGACCCTTAATTGATGGAATATCAGTAATTGTAATATAACATATATCCAGAGTGCCTGAACACGATGGTATTATCTTGTTAGGTTGAGAAGATCCTATGTCCATATTCCAGCCCCATCATCAGACTATTTATTTATAATATGTATGTATTTAAAAATATATAAGTATGTTTATCGGTTGTCTACATACGTGGTTATCTAATAATCATAAAACAAGCTTTGCTTACCGTTCTATTGCTAATAGTTGGGGAATATTAATTATTTATTTATTAAACAATTTATACACAAAAGTACAGCGCGGGACTTAATGCCTTAGGCATTTTCTACCAGCCAACCTTAGGGTGATGCAGAGATAAATAGTGACAGGAGCAAAAAAGAGAGAGAAAAGGCGAATAATCGGCTGGTATTCGCCTTTCGGTTTCGTAAACCATAAATATCACACAATTATATAATACATACACAAATTAATAAACTATCTACATATAAATCTACACTAGTCAAACAGTTGGTTCAAATCGACAATTGGATGATTGATTGAGATTGTGATGACACTACTGCCAACTTCTTACGAATTAGCTCGCGAACTTTGGTTTTGAATGTTAATTTCCATAGCACATTATTGAATCGTGTCCTAAATTTTGCAAGTACTAGCTATAGTCGGCGGCTACACATACACCCGAGACAAAATAAAAAAGTGTCTTATGTGCTATTCCAGGACATGGTCTACCCATTTCCCAAGTTTCATCGAAATCAATTTATCCGTTCAATAGTTAAGAAGTAACAAACATACATAAACACATTAACTAACTTTTGCCTTTATAATATTAGTGTGATGGCAGATAGGATATGTCAGTATAATCCTTTCCATTATGCTGAGACACACCTCAAGCTTGTAATTAATTAATATAAAGTCTGGGCTTTGCTAATTTATTGGAGCCCCATTATCTCCCTTCCTGAAGGTGTTGTTTCAAATGTAGCTACTTATTACCTATTAATAAGTCTTCCAAAACTTAAAAATCGCTTATAATTTAAAAACATCTTAAACCTTTTGCAACAAATTGAAATAAAGTTTTTTACGCGAAAGTAAAACAGCAATAAGACATGACAATCTGCACAATTCGTATGCGGTGACTCCAAGAGCCTCCGTTGCGGCAATACCATAAAACAAACGTAAAACAATACAATATTTACGCCTCAATATTATAGTGCTGTTACAGAGATCATGGTGCGGGATGACACAGTTCTCACGGGATTTTCTCCACGAGTCGAACCGACTTTGCTGGATAAATTTAGGAATATATAATCTGACATTTAGTACGGAAAATACTAATATGTAGTGCATCCAGTTAAAGTAAAAGCTCGTTTCAACAAAATACAAAAATATTAATACCCGTCTAAAATTATTTTCAGTATACAGAGCGAGAAGCTTTCTGCCTTCCACAGCTTGGTTACAATGACAAAAATTCCCATAATTAGAATTAAGAAAAAATAATATCCAAGGATTTGAAAATATCCGACTCAAAAAACCGAGGCTTTCATTTTTAGGGTTTCATACCTCAAAAGGAAAAAAATATCTGTCTGTCTGTCTGTCAGTGAAGACGCTTTGTTTCGGGAACGCGAAGAGGTATCGAGTTGAAATTAAAAACATTTATTTAATTAAGACTTTAAGTCTATGGTTTCTTGAAGTTTTGAAAATATGAAACTTCTAAGTTAGCGAAAAAAAAGATACGGCCGTTTATGTCGCAAAAAAAAACAAATATTTTGACACTCTCAACGGAATAAAAATTCATAGGGTACTTCCCGTTGACCTGGAATCCTGAATTTTTGCATAAAGCAAGGTCTTATAGCACAGGTATAGGAATAAATTTGAAAACAGTAAATTTACTGACACATCAAAAAAAATGTAATTTGGAAAAGTCTTAGAGACTCCTTTCGGGAATTGAACTACTTACATAGGTAAGTTTGTACGGAACCCTCAGTGCGCGAGTTCGACTGGCACTTACCCATTTTTTATATTGTGTATTGCTCAAATGACACTCAAATTATTATAATAATATGTGTCTTTTTGGTAAAATTTAATTGTTTAGGAAATATTTGAAAATGTAAAGAGTATTTAAATACAAATAAATAAATAGAATAATATTAAACACACTTTAAATGCAAACATCACTGTCGCCCTGCTTTTGCACTAGGAGATCAGGTATCACAAAACCCAATTAAGCTAAACTTATGTTTTCTGATGTCAGCTCTAGTTGATGTAAGCACATCACTACTACAGCCTGAAAGTGCTGTTTTCCCTACAATAGGCAGTACAAGTCGTAGTGCTACTCGGTTTATAGCTCATCATAACCACGAGAGGCTATCGCGCTTATCTGCGTATTTATTGTTCTTTTAATAAACTACTCGATGTTGAGGAAAGCGGCTGTGTGGAGCCTATTCTGGCCTCAGAATTGCTAATTATATTTTTTTTTATTTGGTCAAGTTTAGCCCTCTTTAGCCTCAATTTATATCTTTATATAGCATTTTTTTTTGCTTGACTTCACTACAGCAACTCTTCATCATCATCATTTCAACCGAATGACGTCCACTGTTGGACATAGGCCTCCCCCAAGCGTCACCACAACGAATGGTCCTGTGCATCTCGCATGTATCGGATTCCCGCAACCCTCACCAGATCATCGGTCTACCATTTGGAGGTATTTTCGTACCTTTCTATCGAGCTGATCCCATAATAATTCAATTGGTTTCAAATCTGATGATTATGGAGGCCATGTCATGATTTTCAATAGGTAACTAAATTTCACAAAATGTTTTTTTTAAAGTGGCGTGCATGTTTCAAAAGGCCCGATGATACTTATTGCTCGGATAGACTTTTTCTGTATATTAAAAGCCCTGCTAATGTGTGGATGGATGGAGAGGGAGAGGGAGAACAAAGAAAAGATGGATGGATTGTGTGAAGAGTGATATGAAAGACAAGGAAGTTAGTGATAGCATGACGAGTGACAGGGCAGTGTGGAAGAAAAAAACGTGTTGCGCCGACCCCAAATAACACGGGACAAGGACAGGAAGATGATGATGATGATAAAAGCTCTGCTAATATGTGGCGAGTTGCCCCATAACAACAAACCGTACCTTAAGATGGAGCTTACATGACCGTGATAAGCAGCAAGAGCTGCTGTCTCACTTACTGTTTTTCTTAATTATTTTAGAGCGTAATTAAATCTAATGAGTCTCTTGCATACTGTTTCTATGTGTAATTCCAATTGCAGTGCTCATCTAAGGTAACAACAAGAAATCTAAATATTTATATTGTCATCTCTAATTATTTTTTCTTCATTGAATAATTAATGCTGAAATTATGTTTTTTAATTAAATTATTGTTGCCAAAACGTACATATTTTGATTTGGACCCATTCACTTGACGTTCATTTAGTGATAACCAACCAACGAGGTTTTCAATGTTATCATTGCAAGGCACAATTACTGAGACCTTATGTACGGGTATGTGTGTGTGTGTATGTATTGCATATATAACCCTACTGTTTTTATTGAAGTTGGTTAAAAAAGCGCGCATTTTCTAATTCGTGCCGTAGCAAGAATCGGTTTGATAAATAGCTTGAGGTTACCATAGCTACAGAATAAATATATAGGTATAAAAGAAATTGTTTTTATAAAAGCAATAAAAGAAATGTGAGAGCCTTTGTTTCTGTCTATAAGCAATTTTTGAATCGAGTTAAATTTCAAATGTATGCGCTTTCTTTAAGATCTATTCAATCTGTTTCACTTTACAGCAGCAGATTGAAATTCAACAAACAAATAAGCAAGTCTGAAGTTGTTTCTAAAATCAAGTAAAGACATAAAACGGTCCGTTTTAAATGAAAAAACGATTGTTTGGCAGTAAATGTGCAGGCCGGTTTATGTGCGGGCGGGCAGCGGGTTCGAGTCCCGCCGCCGCCCACCGCGAGGCCGCATAAACAAACACTTTGCGCTTTTTACACTTTACAGCTACCCTCGTAAACGACGCGACACGACGCACCGAATCAGCGGTTTGTGTTCAGTGATGGGGCATGTCGATGGACAACGCTATGTTTTGAATGTTTTTGAGATTAAATTCTAAATTTCGCTCAGGTAAACAATAATGTGAACGTATTGGAGACAAGAGACACGTAGCAACTAAATTCAGCAGCGCAGCACTTCTCGCGGCCAGTTTTTTTCCAAAAAAGATCAATTATATCAAAGTACCTATTTTTAATGTGTATGTTTGTTACCCTTCTACGCTCAATTATCATTCACATCCGATCTGGCTAATCGGATGTGAATGATATTTGGCACACGGATTGCCTATGTCCTGGACCAGCACATAGGATATAATTTTTATCCTGTAATTTTTTATCCCTTGAGATGATCTTCTATCTTCACGCAGTCGAAACCGCTGCAAAAAACTAGTAATTTATAATGGGGGAAGTATTAATTTGACGCAAAGCTGCTGGCAAACTAACGATCATTGATTATGCGGATGCCTGCTACCTGGATGCAATTGAGGAGCTATTAAATAAGCTTGGCGCTCTCAAAACATTTGCATTCGTTTTGTTTTTGGCCTAAGAAAATACGTCCTTGTCTCTCAATTCCGCAAGGATCTCAAGTGGCTTCCAATCCATTTTCGTAGGAACACTCGAGTATAATGTCTCTTGTACAACATCCTTTTCAACCCTGCATACCCTGGCTACTTGCGTGATCGTTTTTAGTTCACTCGCCCTGCCGATGCCCGATGCAGATCCGACCTTAAACACCATCTCAATTTCAGATATAATTATCAGATTCAGAGCTGTCAGATTATGTCACTTTTCGACCCGGTATTGCATTAGCAAGCAGCTATTTTTTGCTTCTGCTAAAATTTTACTAATACCTCTTCCATGGCCGCTAATTTGTGCCCTAAAATGGCCTAAAGGCGAAGCGAAGCGATCCAACCTCTATGTCATAAGAGGACTGCAACGTAATTTTTTCGTAAAGAACTAACTTTGGATTTCTCCATGACGCGTTGGCGTGGTTTTTCGTTTCTGAATCTTATGAGTCGTTATTTCTTTCCAATTAAAGTGATTTCTCACCCACCTGTTTTTTTTGACTTTGTATTTGGTGCACTTGACATTTTTTCAAGGAAAAACGGTGAGTTTTCATTACAAAATACCACGCAACCTCGTGTTTGCAAAGGGAAATTTTCGTGCTAATTTAACGATTTTAAAATAATCTCGTTCCAGCCAAATGCCTGTTTTTTCGCTTTCCTGTATTCTGAATCTTTTCTCTTGGGGTTTTGTTTTGGAGTTCTTCGCCTGGAGTCTCCATGAGGGAGAGTCTGTTCGTCGGAATGTTCCTTTAACTCTTTAATTATTTTTTTAAATTAATAAACAGCAAAGATGCAACAACATCGTCTTAAATAATATAACTTTAGGTACTGAACCTGGTCATAAACTGCGGGCCGGAATATAAAAGACAGAAGTTAAATTCATAGTTTTATTTTGTTTGAAATAGAGTAATTCCGAATTTATTTTGCTTGATGTACCTGGCACTTGAATTCTTCACCTATTTCTCATTTGTTTTGGTAGATCATCGACCTTATAACTTATATTATCACACAAATTATTTTTTATATATATTACAACGCAAAGTTGCTGGCAAACAATCTAATAGATGTAATTTTTCCAAGATTCGACGTACCCACGCGATTTATATCGACACCTAATTATGTGCAGCCCATCTCTAGCGTCTTGTACTGAGCGTCATACTTCTCCTTTGGTCGCTCTCCACTACACAATATTTGCATTTTATTCGCTCGGGGCGTCCTCGCCGTCCTGCGTCCTGCGACTCGGCCAGATCGCTTTATGTGCTTCAGGTAATAACCTCTTTGACGGACACTCTCCACCAACCAACACAACCACCCACACAGCTTAAACTAAACTTTAAATCGTCTACACAAGGATGTTAAGGAGTGCACTGGTTAGTTTGTCAATTGTACAAGGGGTTGAGAGATAAAAGTAAACGGATTATTGCTTGTGTATCGTGGAATGGATCCGTGCGGTCGTTTGTCCCGGTCTCAACGTCTGAAGCTGGAGAATGTCCGTGTACGCGGTTGTATTAAATTATATGAGGCTAGTTCGAGCTCCTTCTGAAAGTACGTTAGACTGTTCAATAACAATTTACATGATATTAAAAAGGGCAGGATACCTGCGTATGTTGATAAGCGTCTTCCAGTTGCTGGGAAGCCCTATGTTCAGCTTTATCAATTTACAGACCCTAGTTTAACTTAACCAATGAATTTTACTATAATTATTATTGTGCTGAAAACCGCCACAACAAAAGTCAAACAAGTATGTGATTTTCTTCTAGTAGCTACAAATGACTCATTCACACAAATGAAGGCTAAGTTTCTAAGCGGCTATAAATCTAGGCACCTAAAGTTAAGCGTGGGCGCCGCGATAAGTGCTCGCTCTGCAGCAGAGTAGCAATGTACCAGGGCAGCAGTGGAGCAGTGTAGGCGAGGCGTAAGTACGGCGTAACGACGCGCGGTTTATCACCGATGTATGCAAATCGACGCATTCACCTCTCGCTATTAGAACAGGGTTGTGTTGAAAGAGGTTTAATTTGTACGGGCTGTCTTGGAAGTAGCTGACAGTTTAGCTAGGTGGATTTTATGATGTTTTGATGAGTTTGAAGAAGATGGTTCATGTTGTTTACTAATTCATATTAATATATTATATATGTCTTCTTATTCCAACACATACATATGTGAGCAACAATAAGTCCATGTCACATATTCCAGTTGATAATATTCTTATTTGCTTACGTTTATACGTTACATAAACCACAAAAATACAGAAAATTAAACCACAAACACTAAGACACCAATTTATCTATTAGTTGTTTAATGTTCCATTTTTTATTTGATTTCTAAGAATTATTTAATAAAGCCACGTAGCGTGACGAATTGTCCTGTAGCAACAAACAATAGTGTGAGTGTTATTGCGATAATGACCATAATTTTACCAACAGAATAAATAAAATTAAGTTTGAAAAATAAGTCTTTATGTAATAACTAGCTTCTGCCCGCGGCTTCACTCGCCTGAATGTAGGTTTCTCCATACAAACTTCACTCCACCCCGCTTCATCGCCTCAGGGAGAGAATTTTAGAAAAACGTTTCTTAGTGCTCAACTACGTAATAAAAGAAAGCCCTGTGCAAAATTTCATGCTCCTAATCCTAGTAGTTTCGGCTGTGCGTTGATATTTAATTCAGTCAGTTTTCCCTTTTATATATATAGATTACTTAATTGTCGTCCTTTTGTAAAATAGTGTTATTTATGTTTAAAGAAGAAGGTACAATTTTATATGGATTTGTTGTAGCACCTTCTAACTTGACGAACAATGAAGAACTCATTAACCACGACATTTTATTCGAAGGTATCATATCATGGCGCTGATAATGTACAAATATTAAACAGCAGCAGTTCCAAAATACCACAAGTCTTATTGCGAATTACCGCACTAAACTACTAGGCACTTAATTGTTTTCAATTTACCTTTGTTATAATGTATCCTACTTCTTAATTCATCTATTATTAAGTCAATACAGTATTAATGCATTAAAAAAGTAAAGTATTTTGTAACAGAAAAGGACATAAAAACGTAAAATTTAACAAAAAGAAAATATTGTCAGGACCTGTTGTTATGCTAACACTTGGGGGAAGCCTATGTCCAACAGTGGACGCCTTTCGGCTGAAATGATGAACATAACTAGCATTCTTTCCAGTAATTATTATTGGGTAGTATTTAAACGAGTGACTGTAAATTATTAAAGTTTTAAGTGACAAAAATAATTAATTTAAGTTATAGTATTACTAAGTGAGCGACGGACTACGGGTGACTAGAAATCAACAGAACAGAACTACTTACAAACATTAAGTTTTTTTAAATTGATATAGACCAGTGCTTGGCTGCGTTGACCGCATCGTCACTTTCCATCAGGTGAGATAGCGGTCAATCGCGAACCTATAAAAAAAAAAAAAGTACAGAGTATGGAATGTCCTAAATATCGATATTTATTTATTATGTATGTTACAAGGTAATTTGATCATTCGGATATTGCGAAAATCCAGATAATTATTGAAAATCCAGATGATATTCTTATCTATATTTAGGAAATGGTGAAATAAAATCTGCAAGCAGCTTGGACGCAGTTCTAACCTAAACTATTTCACCCAGTTTAAAATCATGAATCTGCCCGCGACTAGATAATTAGACAATGGTGGAAACATTTCTTAAAGAGAACTTTTTAGTAGTTCGTTATGTAGAACTTCGATTGGAAAAATTGACTCTATCTTAATATTGAAGTTGCCCTCGCCGTATTTCTAGTCGCTCATTTAGTAATTTAGTCGCATGGTTAGAATTTTAATATCTGAAATGAAAAATCACAACCTACTTTTAGTAAGTTCGTTCTTGATTTTATTATTAATCAATATTTATCTTTAATTTAGTTAATTTATCGCTTACTCAATTTCATACCGCTCAAGTTATTAAAACAGTATGTCATCATCAGTCGAGTTTATTCGTCCGTTTTTTAATTCCCCATTATTATTTAACTTATGCAACGGCACAACTATAATATCTTTTGTATCCAATTGATTGGAGAGTACACTGCCATACAATAACATGTTGGGTATTTTTCATTACTCTTCAATTTAAGTTAGCTTAAAAAATGCTCCATTACTTTCATCGCAAACAATTACTAGTTAAATATTTCTTACTCAACGAAGATTTTTTAGTAGCTATGTACATTAAACTTTGGACATTTTCCAACAATATTTTTTTTTATTTTTAACAAGTTTTCCACTCGTTTTTCTTTTCGCTATTTGCCTAAAAACACGCACATATCAACATTTCCCTGCCAAGAAGCTATTCAATTAATTTAATCAGAGCTCCTGTCAAGAGGTGTGTAAAGGAGCACCTTCCTATTTTTTTCATCTGCATGACAAAGGAGCACGGCGCACCCCTGAGTCGTGCCATGTAATAGGCGTCTGAAGAAAGCAATTATCACCTCCCGCCGGCTGCGCATTAGAGGTGCTATTACAGTGAGCTGCACCTTGTTAATGTGAGGTGTGTGCAGAAGAATCATTCGGCCATCTTCCTGCAGGGTGAGGTTGGATCTCTGTTACAAACTGATAAAAAAAAAAATAGAGCAAAATAGTAAAATAGTAAATAATATTTGTTGACAGTGTAATGTTAAAAAAAAAACTTGCATGGAATGGTAATATTGAAGCTTTTTTTAAAATCTTATTTGACCATTACCGATTCACCTGATGGAAGATTTGTGGAGGATCACAATTGCGGAATTGTTCGAAAGATTCTCAGGACAACTGAAGGAACACGTGTGGGGTTAGGTTAGTAAAAGTCTGACACTTCTCGCTCAACTCAGAGTGGGAGTAACATTTGATGACTTCTCATATCGATGATGTGTTGATGCCGGATACACGATTGAGCAGTGTGACTATTTACTATGACTATAATTCGAATTGTTTGTTGCTATTCTCAGATATTGTGTAAAACAGAACTTCTGCACTTTTCGAATTCTTGTGTGTATCTACCTTGTTGGTTAACTGCCTCTCTGTTAGAAGTGGAGTTTTACGTCTGTTTGTTGACTTTAAATGTAATTGCTCCTTAATTCTCATGTACTTGTCTGCAAGGTGTGTCTACACTGAAGCTTATAAACCAGTTCAGAACCATTGAAGATTCAAAAGGATCTCAATGCGTTAATCTTTTTTGTTAGTTCTCTATTAAAAGTCAAGTTATTTATGAAATTGTTTATTGAAAAAGCTTTTAATTTTTTGTCTTTTTTTTACCGACTACGCCGCTGAAGTTTTTAAATCAGCCCGAATTTTTCTACTTCTGGTCAAATGCTTTCCTAATTTATTAATTTTCTCTCTGTTTTATACTTCTACTTTACTTTACTTTCACTATATTTGCTCTTCATAACTAATTCGATCAAAATACCGTCGTCCGACGTGGACAGAGGTGGCCACGCTGACGCTAATGTCGGTCGGAGCTGGTGTATGACAAATGAATGGCGGTCATAATTAGAGATTAGGCGCAAATCGAACGCTCGCCATGCGGTGTGAGCGCACGGTGAAATATCGGCTGCAAGGATGCTGATGGGTGCTGGATGCGCCCCGGATAACTACATCGATATTTTAGGATTTCCATCGATTTGGTAAAATCGCAATGGGCTGCAGGGTTGCTCTAAAGAGCTAATGTGGCCCTAAAATTCAAAGGGCAACTGAAGGAACACAGGTGAATTTTAGTCAGTAACAGTTTGACACACCTTTTCGCTGAGCCCAAAGTTGTAGAAAGTATTCGATGAATTTCTACCTCCAAAAAAAAAAAATTAGTAAAATATGGATGTTTAGGTATATGTTTTTTTTATTGTTGTTTGATGATAATCAACTATGAATCAACGGATGAACTGAATTGGATGAAGCTTGTCATACAGGTAGATCATGATTTGAATTAGGATACCTATAGAGTATTTTTTTATCCTGGTAACTCGTTTAGTTCTATTGGGAAAATACAAAACATTTTACACGCGTCAAGCAGCGGACAGAAGCTATTAAAACAACACTTATATAGAAAATTATAATGTTATTACAAACTATTTACAAGACACACATGATGCCTATTTGAATCAAAGTGTCAGCAACACGTCGGGTTCGTTTTCAAGAACGAATAGGTTCATAAAGATTTTCCTTCCTTTTATTAAATGGTCCAAAAATATAATTTTATAGACAACTAGTAACTGACGACTTCTCTTAGTTTTTATTTGTAAATAAGTTTTAAGTACCTTTGTTTTACAAATAAAACTGTAAATACAATTGACACCGAGCTCTCATCTCTCATGTTAATAATATATTCCACAACTATCACACAACGCCGTCTAGTCCCAAGGTAAGCAGAGCTTGTGTTATGAGTACTAAACAATTGATAAATATATTTATATATTTCTAAATACATACATATTGTAGATAAATTACACCTAGACACAGAACAAATGATCGTGTTCATCACACAAACATTTGTCCTGGGTGGGAATCGAACCCATGACCATAGCATAGCAGTCAGTACCACTAACCATTAGACCAGCAGGCTAGTCAATCACGCATGTTTACACGTATCTGGTGTTATCTCAGACTTCCTAGTTTCCTTCACATTAACTGACCATCAATGATTGCATCTCCGCTTATCATCAGGTGGGATCGCAGTCAAGCACTGGTTTATATCAATTAAAAAAAAAAAAAAACTAAACTATGCTGAGCTGTGACTATTTTAGGATAATATTGTTTTTTTCCTCTGTATAGTTGCTTTCGTATAAGTATTTTATTTAATGTGTCAATAAACTCTTCATTTTAGGGTCCCGTACCCGCAGAGTGCCAACGGGATCATATTACTAAGCCTCCATTGTCCGTCCGTTCGTCCGTCTGTTTGTCCGTCTATCTGTCAGCAGGCTGCATTTCATAAACCGTGAGAGGAAGAAGATTACAATTTTCATAGATTGTATATTTCTATTGCCGCTATAAAAATAAAAAAAAACTGGGCAAGTGCGAGTCGGACTCGCGCACTGAGGGTGTATGGCGCGCACTGCACGTTTATGTGCGAAACCCTGCGTATATGAGTTCGACTGGCACTTAGACAGCTTTTTTCTTTATTTCATTTGTAGTGATTTTATTTTCCAGTTTCAGTTTTCAGTGGCAGTCCCTTCCAGCGCGCCTGCAGCGTGTCACCATGGGCCGGCCTCGTTGATTACGCGCGTGACAAAGATCCGCCGACAACAATCCACGTCAATTTGTGAGCTGACAAGGTGCGGTCGCGAGCTGCACTGCAGCACTGGGGTGCTGTGGAGCCGGCGATGTGGGGTAATTTAATTATAAATTATAGTTGCAGCTATGCGATAGTTAGAATCAAACTGGTTTTAAGATTCTCTTCAGGAAAAGAGCGTTAGAGTGATTACAATCTGGTTTTTATTGTGAATTCAAAACTAGTATCACTGATATGTTTCTTAGTAATGTTTGATGATGATCAGCTTTTTTAATATTCGTTCAAACTAAACTATAACAATAGTTACTAATAAGGTGTGTTTGCAGCTGCACACGCCGTTTTATCCATTATATGCACAATTTTTTTATAACATCCTATACTGCTATTCTTTGTCCAGTGACCGCTCTGGTCATTAATTTTGTCCAACACGCTACTGCTACAGCGCTGTGGGTGCGCCTCGGGCACTCGTGGCCTCTTCCTCATATTGTAGGCACAAGGAAGTCTCCACTGCTCTCTGTTCGCGTGCAGTCAGGTCGGTGCGTCACTAGTTTTGCCCAGCACTAGCACTACAGCGCTGTGAGTGCGCCTCGGGCACTCTTGGCCGCTTCCTCATGTTGTAGGCACAAGGAAGTCTCCACTGCTCTCTGTTCGCGTGCAGTCAGGTCGGTGTGTCACTAGTTTTGCCCAGCACTAGCACTACAGCGCTGTGAGTGCGCCTCGGGCACTCTTGGCCGCTTCCTCATGTTGTAGGCACAAGGAAGTCTCCACTGCTCTCTGTTCGCGTGCAGTCAGGTCGGTGCGTCACTAGTTTTGCCCAGCACTAGCACTACAGCGCTGTGAGTGCGCCTCGGGTACTCGTGGCCGCTTCCACATTTTCAATGCGCTAAATTCGCTTGTTGATTGAGCGTGTATTAGGTCCGTGTTTAGAATTGACTGAAATGGTTTTTGTTGAACAATTTATTTGAAATGGTTTAATGGTATAGGTTGTGTATGACAAAATAATAAATTTACTATTAGTTAATTTTGTAATAGAGATAGCAGTATGTTATTTATACCGTCGAATGTTAGATTATGCTATTGTATTTGGTAGGTATTGTTATTACAAGTTACCGATAAGTTCTAAAGCCCTGGTTAGTTGAATTAAGATCAGTAACTCCAACTAACCGAGTTATTATAAGTCTAAATTGATATCACTAATTACCTCAAACGCGGAGGTGATCGGCCGAGAGTCAGGCTCTGCTGTTATCATCGTATTATCTGTCCGCCCTCGTCGCCGGCACGTACGTTACACGTCTCTGCACACCCCGTAATGAGCGGTAATGACTCGTCTGATTGCCGTAGTAACACAACAAACAATAATTACCGATACGGCAGATGAAGTGGGAAGCTTGGATTGGATGCAACCTAGATTGTTTTAGATAAGCCAAAAAATAAGCTCGGAAAATTATCGTTTGACTTTGTTTTTTGATACTAAAGAACTGTTTATAGTCTGCACCAAATCTTTCACAGCATCATCATTCAGTCGATAGGCGTCCACTGTTGGACATAGGCCTCCCCCAAGTGTCACCATAACGACCGGTCCTGTGCGTCTTACATCCAGCGGCCTTCACCAGGTCATCGGTCCACCTGTGGTAGGCCTTCCAACACTACTTCTTCCGGTACGTGGTTGCCACTCCAGAACCTTTTTGCCCCATCGACCATGTGTTCTGCAAGCAATGTGCCCTGCCCACTGTCACTTATGTAAGTTTGGTAATTCTTCGGGCAATGTCCGAAACCTATGTTATCAGGGATGAAGATATCGATGATATAAATACGTTTGGGTGACTTACATACTTCACAGGACAATCAAATCAAACAACAGTCTCAAATGTAATTGCATTCCAACTCCCACATAATTAATGGTCGACCATTAACCAAAAACATAACACTCTGGTAATGGTCGTCATACTCCCAGAGGTAACATCGCATAATGTGATTCATAAACAACAAGCAGGGCCTCGCAGTCCCCGGTAGTGATCGCGGCGGAGCTGGCGCATGTAAAACCGGAGTTAAAACTTAAGTATCTTTGGAGTATGGCGACCCGCGCATATTTTTATCATTCCTGCTTCCCCTTAACACTTAATGCGTAAAGTTTTAATTGAAATTTGATCTGGCGCACTTTTAACGAATTGTCCCTAATAATTATGTGCTCATAATTAAAGTAATGTCTTTGAGTGGAAAGTTATTGGTCCGCTGTGCGCCATCACGCGGGATTAAGTGGGTTCCGTGTCGATGGGGAAATATACATGTATAATATGCTGTATTTTTTTAATAATTTGTATAGATATATAAATATGCTACTATCTATGTTATTAAAAACTTTTAATTAAATATTGGGTTTCTATTTGAGTTTCATCAAACAGATACACGTGCTGCTTTTACAAACGTGTAAAACATGACAAAGCTAGAACAATCAAATTAGATTGGATTCAAAACTCACATTAAAATAGTCGTGCGCCAATAATTCGGCCGTTACGATTCAAACGTATTCGTAATCCACGCAAAAATGGCGGGCGGCGCCAGCGCACACGTCCCGCACCTCGCGCATTTACATAATTCAACATTCTATTGTGCGTGTCTAATGCTTTCACTTCACATATTTGCGCTTTCATTGCTGCACAGCAAAACGATGAAATTATACAACATTTTGTGAAGCGCTTTATGGCTCATGTACACAATGGAGAGTATAAAGTTACCTGTAGGGTCGGGGGTGCCCACACAGCGCCATCTGTCGTCAAGCGGGACAATGCAGAGATTTATCGCTGCAAAATGCGCTTATGGGGGTTTACGGGGATTCGGTTTTTTGTTCGCTATCAAGTTTCCATTAGCTAATTTAGTATCGATTCGCTCACGGTGGAAGTTTAGCGGTGTGCGGACGATTCACAATTGATGGATCGTTTTTATTCGCTCCAAACTCGAATGTTTCAAGTTTACAAATTCAATTTTTATGGACAGAAGCGGGATATTTTGGTAATTTAATTTGGAATCTGGGTGGAGACAGAAGTTTATGTTATTGTTTTGGGTGTAGGTAATAGTGTTGAGTCAGCTCAACAAAATTAATAAACTAAGGTTTAAGGTAAACTAAGGTTTATTTATTTTTATGATTATTTAAACAATATCAAAATAAAAGCAATCAAGTTAATTCCACCGCGCGAGGAGGTTGACGTCCTCTGTTAATATCTTTCATCCGCTTCAGTGCGTTATGCCATTTCGCCATACGCAAAGGTAATGTTATACATTTATATTAATCGAAAACGTCACTGAAAATTGCTTCTGTCATCAATGCGAGCCCTCATCGGAGGGGCTACCTCGGGCCCTCAAATATCTGCATTATCTTACCTCCATCCCTCGCGAAATCAGTTACTGCACGAGCATTCACTAAAGTGCATTTGCCATTCCGACCGTCAAACCTTACAATTACCTTCTTGTCTGGATATCCCAAAAGGAACCTTGTTACTTTGGATGATAATTCAAATTCGGTTATCAGCTTTTAAACATGCGTACCTAAACGATGATAACTTATACTTTCAGTTGACCAATCTAAAACTAAATCTTGAGTGGGAGACACAAGCTTCAGATTCGTAAATCAAATACGAAATACGGGCCGTTTAAGCTAAGAGGGTAGTTCACATGTTGGCGGTGCGATTTATCAAATTTTATACGATGGGGCACGACATGTGCGTCCGCGGACAATCGCTTAGGTGCAATACAGAGGGTTCACAATTAAATATGGACCGAGGTGGCTAATGGATTAGCAGATGAGCCGCCTTCTGGCGCAATCAGAACGTGCAGATGCGCCTCACTCGGGTGACGCGTAATGTGCTTACCGGCAGATTGAAGCGAGTGCGAGATCTTTTTACAGACATATGCCGTGAAAATATCATGCTATAAGCTTATTTAAATCCGCATCTGTTAGAATGTTGAGAGAAAATAGATGAAGATAGACGTGGAGCACAGCGATTTATGAGCTTCACTAAATGTAGGTTTAAAGAAACTCTATTCTTAATCAAAACATAACATGTGGCTTACTTAAGATATGACTTATGTGGCTTAGGCTTGTGTGTTAATTGTTGCTTAAATACAAGTTTGTCTAGTTTAGGTTCCACAACAGCCGTTATAAACTAATTGAAACTACTCGAAACTCGACCCATCAAACGAAAAATTTTCCTACCGAAAAAAAAAATGTCCAACGCATTCATCATCATCATCATTTCAGCCGAAAGACGTCCACTGCTGGACATAGGCCTCCCCCAAGTGTCGCCACAATGAACGCATTAATTTTTCCAAATGTCCACTAGAAACGCACTTGAAACATATGGAACTGACGAAGCTCTTTTGATCGATCATTTTATTAATTTAAATAATGTACAGGTAAGTATGAAAATTGTTACAAATATAACAGGTACTTATGCTGTACTATAACTTAATAAAGTGCGTCAGATGCGACACGAATCCACGTCTCGGCATTCATATATTATTATGTTGAATGATTACACGACAATAGTGTCCGGCCGGTCGAGTTTCGGAAAAAAAACGAGTTTCTGTTTAGTTTCAGTTTCGGCAGGTTTGCCGCCGAAAACTACGAACGAAGCCGCAACTGCAGTCGGGAGTTCTCGCGCTGTGATCTGTCATGTTCAACGCGTTAAATTTTGTCCAAGCGAGTAAGCGACGAACATAATTATATTCCGCGTCTACGAGCCTAATCATGTCGTGACCTGCATAGAGTAGGTAGTAAATATAAAAAAATGAATTCATTATAACAAACTGATAAAATCATAGATTATAGTAGAATCAAGTTTAACTTAACTATCTAAATATTTCTTTGGTTGGTTTAAATCTCTCGCTATACAAAGATTAGTTAGGTACTTTGTACTAACTATAGTTTATTTCAGATAGATTCAGAATTTTTCTTCTAAGGTATTCAAGTAACAAGTACAGTTAGATACTTACATACGTCTTAATTAACGCACTTATAATTAGATGAGTAAGTGCTTAGGTACTGCGTAAGTATCCGTATAAAAAAATCAATATTTCATTTCTGTTCTTCGATTTTTGTGAACTTATTACCTACCCCCAAACTAAAATCGAGTGCAGTAAAATTCATGATAGTCAAAGAATATAAATACCTAAATTTAAAATGTATTTAAAAATATGTGATATAGGGACGTTATTTAAATCAGTCAATTATAATCACGTTTTCTTTATTTTTCCTTCAAAACATTATTCTTGAAAGGAAATTTCGGTTTCGGCCGAAACTGAGACTGTAGCCGAAATTCGGTTTTGGTTTCGGTATTGGTCGTAAAAACCAGTCTCGGTCGGAAACTACGTGACAGGCTTTTTGGTCTACTAGTTAGTGGCCCTGACTGCTATGCCGGTCGTGGGATTTTCCCACCCAGGACAAATGTTTGTGTGATGAGCATGCTTATTTGTTCTGTGTCTGGGTGTAATTTATCTATACTAAGAATGTATTAAGAAATATATAAGTATGTTTATCAGTAGTCTAGTACTCATACCTGAAGTTCTGCTTAGTTTGGGATTAGATAGCGTTGGGTGAAAAGTTGTGGGATATTATTATTGGGTAGACAATAAGAGATAATACACTAACACAAGCTAATCATCAAAACAAACGAAGGTAGCAACGTCACTAAGGTCAAGAGGACAAGAGCAGCAGCCGAACAAATGATAAGAGCAGTGACCTACCTCAACACATATAGGACGAGGCTAGACCGTGACCATAGGTGTTGGTGCTGCGTATGTTTACGATGACTATTCCCTATTGTGTAGCAGTGTCAGCTTAGAGACAGCGCACTATGTGTGACCTAGCCGGCGATCAAGTGCATCGATTGTGAGAATATGTGCCGAGGTCGAAGCAATTGACGCCGTAGGTGCTAACTCTTTACTTGCACCATATTTGCTATATTTAGAAGTAAATATTGCAGCTGTGTTTACAATGATTTACGAGTATTCTTTGGAGGTGTTACTAAAATGCCGATAAACTTACTTCCATTGAAGGTTATGTGTTTTAATTTTTATTTGGCAGTTATTATATTCTATCATCGTGTACGATGAATTTATTCTTAGGATTATCAAAGTAAAATTATGCTTATAGTGGAACATCTAACTATTACGTTTCCCATCTTTGACATACAAAAAAACGGCGACGAGAGAACACGCAATACAGACCAAAGCCTTTGAACGCAACTACACAACGATAGAAATTGAAATTGAAACAAAGCATTTTAAGACTCTCTTGAAATATGACGTCAATTTCTTTAATTAATGAATAAAGAAATCACTTACAACCAAAATTTAGTTCTTTAATCCCAACAACGCGAATTTTCTTTACGTCAACTATGAAATAACTAGCGTAACTCCTTCTATTGGTCAGATGTAATGTAGGTAGGTAGTATTGGCTCTCCTAAATATAATAATAATTTATCGATGGTAGCGTTTGGTACGAGGCAGCTTGATGTAATTGCACGCGTGTGTCCCGTCACTCACGGCGATGTAGCGTCTGCAGCAACATTACAATCTCTTTATCGAATATTAATTTGATACTTTTACATCTGAAACAACATAAGGATTGTTGAAGTTAAAACGTATAAACGACAGGAAATGGTTAAAATTAAAATATGAATATCGCAGGCTACCTTTGAGTAACCCCCACTCAAAAGTAGCCCGCGATATTCAAATTTTCTTAATTTTTTTGTATTTGGCAGAGCATAGCCTAGTTGTATGTTGATTAAAATATGATTCGCAGGCGTAATACGCATTTGTTTACGTTCTCAATCAATGACTATTTCACTCACCAGTCTTTAAAACGGCATGAGTTTTTTTTTATAGTTTGTTTGAGAAGATGATGCGACGAGAGAAGATGATGAGCTTCCATAAAAACGTTTTGGAAGAATAGATGGATAGCGAGTTGGCTGGTTTAAGCTTGCTCCAATGCTAGAAAGACTTGGGACGAAATTATTGGTTGTCGTTGTTAATAAATCACACTATCACACTAATATTATAAAGCCGAAAGTTTATGAGTGTTTGTGTGTCTGTATATTTGTTACTTATTCCAGCTTGAACAGCTGAACAGCAAATCCAACCATGTCATAGCCACACACAATCACATTGGATACTTTTCATTCCGCAAGTATCAGAAGCATTTTATATTTTCACTCTTGTGTTGCCACTGGCAGCAACTAGATATATATAATTGAAAACAATATTCACGTCAGCATGTTGTGCTGACGGTACCGGCTCACCTATTCACGTGGGTGATGGATTGCGGCGTCGATTAGGGCCGCGCTGACCTGTTCTTTCATATCTCGCTAATGGCCGCCAGTCCGCCTGGCCACCAGTTCGTCAGGCCGCCGGCCGCCACTCGTACACCTACGTACACCTCTACTGCTCCTGCGGTGATGTACACATTCTGGATGAGCTTGATTTTCATGAAACCGCAAGATTTTGTTGTGGAATTTCCTTATATGATGTATCTTCTAGGAAAAGAGTTTTTTAGACTATAATGAGGTAAATAGTAGAATTGCCTAGATAGCCACCTGTGTCCTGGACAGATTAGTAATTGACACTAAAAGATGAAAGACATCACATAGGGAAGGTTTGCTCTGCTTTCTTCGTTTAGCTCACTACGCACTACCCTGCTCCAAAATGAACTTAACGAGCCACACTGCGGTCGATATAAGGCGTTGCTAATATTTAAGAAATCATTTGGGAAGGGAAAGGTCATCCTTTCTAATACTGCACTCCCGCTTCGCCCTAAAGAAGTCATTAAATGATATCCAACCTAAAAAAAAATCCTTTCTAATCTTTCATCTCGTTCCCATACCTCATTCCCGATAGAGGGAAGCCTCTATCATGGAGTCCAGCGCCATCACACTACTTACATTTGCCTGTACCAAAAATCCCGGCCATTTCCATCTATTCTACATCAGGAGCGGTACCTGTCGGCGTCGGCTGTCAAATATACAAGGGTCATTACTTAGAGCATCACCGGCGTAATTAATATAACGCGCGCCCAAATCGAGGCGACTGCCTTTTTGCTGAGTCGCTGACGTCATGTCGACCGGTGCGGTGCTGGTGAGCTGGGGCTAGTGACCGCAGCGGTTATTGATGTTGCATACCTACGTTTTGATTTTGCTAAGCTGTCTACTCTATATTAAATTATTTCCTTTTATTAAATTAGGCAGAATATCAACATTATGAAAGAACAACCAAAAATTGTGTTAGTACAAATTTGACTTTGAAAAGTATACTATTATTTCAGTTGTCTAAGGTGACACGCCAGTTTTCAGGTTACTTGACAATTTTTTTTATTATTATTGATTATCTCGCACTTGAATACTATCTCACTTGATGGTAAGCGATGACGATGACGATGAAAATAATGATGGAACATGCACGTTATACCTAAAAACCCCGAAGTTGCAGCTTTCAGAAAACACAAACAACGGTAGGGAATTTCATTCGTTAGCTGTACTTACGCACAATTAATGTATTCCCAAAACATTTAGTGCGTATGGGTTTGATTTCCACCGTGGACTAGTGGCGCATCGCCGTATATCTGCTGATCCGATGAAGGAGATGGCTGAATTAAGTTATGCAATTCCAAAGCACACTCCCCGAAATGCAACCATAGAAAACCGACTAGCAACTTTTTAGCCACGAATTAGAGAGGTTTTCGCAAATATTGTGATGTAGGGCATCACATAAATGTAATCTTATCCACTACCAACTTTAATTAGTTTATCTCTTTATCATCACGATAATCGTATCATTTAATTGACAAAAACAAGGAACACTTGCATATCGTAACGTAGGTAGTGTTACAGGAACAACGGAGTGTTGAACCAGTAACTCAATACGTCAGACAGCTAGTTCGTCACAGCCTGCTGTGTCCCAACAAGCTAAATTACAATCAGCAGACGAATGCAGTCCGTCATTGTCTAATCACGGCCTGACGCTACCTGGGGCTATCGGCCGCAGTCAGCACGGGACACTAAATTAGGACGTCACGGCTTCTAATGGGGTACGGAGTACAAGCATACAGAAGCTTCACTTGATGCACTACAAGATGGCAAGTGAGCTACTATACGCCATATTCAATGAAACAGAATATCGGACTAGTGAGCTGATAATTTGTTATTCTGCCCCCCTAGCCAAGTTACGATCGTTTCGTTTGAGTCGAACGCCTCGAGTACGCCACGCCTCCGATTCCTTTGTACTGACGTCATCTCAACGTTCAGTCACGTGATTAGAACAAAGGAATCGGAGGCGTGGCCTACTCGAGTCATTCGATGCAAACGAAATGATCGTAACTTGGCTAGGGGGGCTGGTTATTTCCAGGAAAGAGTGGATTACTTTCGTGAATTACATCCTCGCGTACCACCAGTTGTGATAGTGGTCTAACCCAAGCCTATGTTAATATCAAAACGGATTTATTTTCGGCTGCTGAATATGGCTAAGTTAGCCATATTCAGCAGCCGAAAAAAAAGCCGTTTGTTTTATCAGCACAACCATAGGACGGATGCAGAAATTTCCCCATAAAACTAGAAATGTTCTCTTATACATTAAGTTTTCAGTGCGTAACCTAATATTTGGTGTTTTTTCCCAGACTCTAATCAGAAGGGATTTTCCGTCGGGCAAAAATACAGGTAAATAACAAAGAAGTATTTTAGGCATGAACGATATTGTCGGTATTTTACATCTATAGGTACTTCCCCTTTTCCGACTTGATTGATTAAAGTAGGAAGGAGCTGTCCTTCTGTGCGTCCCTCACTGTTTGTCCGTCATGTACCTGTGGCGGACAGTAATTAATGTAGCCTCCACGAGAGGGCACCAGAGGGCAGTAGGGAGGCGCGACGACGCGGCGCCGCTCAGGTACACTGTCGTGAGGGCGGCTGAAGTATTTACATTAGCTTATTTGTTTATTTGCAGACTAGGCATTACGTGAGAGGTAGTCGAGCTCTGTCACACTAATATTATGATATTGAAGGTTTGTGAGTGTCTGTATGTTTGTTACTTGACGCTGGAACGGCTGAATGGATGCAATTAAACTTAGGACACGGGTAGACCATGTCCTGGTATAGCACAGAACGCTTTTTAAACTCGGAAGTATGTTCCCTTTGGATAACTTTCTATTATCACGCGGGCGAAGCCACCGGTAGCAGCTAGTGTAAAAAACTGATATATTCAGCTGCATCTGATGCGTCGGAAGAAATGGCAAGCAAGATGATTATGATGATGAGTGATGACTTTGCGAGATTAGAAAGTCTTTTTATTTTTGAAAAGTAGTTGGTTTCTGATTTTCCTATCGCTTGTTTCCTTATGATTTTAATGGTTTATAGATTATGTACCTGCTGGATATAATTATCAATAGTTATTTAAGTTTGTAACTACTCCTAGTAAATAAACGGGAAATAATTTAATGCGGTCATATTATTTATTGGCTACAATTTAATAATAAAATAATACAAAAAATTAAATTATCATCCAAAAAGACTACAAATCCTATTATCGTTGAAAATACACTCGTTAATAATTAAAATATTCTCATTTTTTTTTCCGGTCAATATTCCTAGGCACAAATGACTGGCACCTCCTATGCAAATCCCAGCACATGACCACCGCGGCCCACTCTCCCCGCGCCGCGTCGGGTTCGATTGCTCAGTAATTAATCTCACCTCCTTCCACGTTGCCTCGCTCTCCCCTCGCTTGTGTTAACATCGTGTCCTATTATTGATAACTCTCGATCGCTGTCCAAATTGTCGGCTTTTAAAAGGAAAAATGTTTTAGCTTTATGGGTTTTAAACATGCAATAAACTTACATTGCTAGTGGTTAGCTAAGTAACTCCTTAGCTTAAGTTCGTATTAGCTGGGATGAAGTAGGATGAGTATCGTCGTTGATACATGAAAATGTGTTAGTAAATTAACCTTCCTCTACTTATATCTAAACCGGGGATTAATCAAATAATTAATAATGTAATTATTATTATTTATTATAATGTAGGTATCTTTAAGGCTAGATTGAATAGTCTTCAAATAAAGTAGTGCGTTTCACCATCAACCATAGGGTGGAATCGCAGTCAAGCACTAGTTACTGTCATTAAAAATAATCTTTTCATATGGTTGGTTAAAAAAGGTTTTAATCCAAACTTCATGTCTGTCTTAAAATATTTGGGAATCTCTAACAGAAAACTCGTCTTATAATAATATGATGTTACAGCAATAAGTTCATCTTCCAAGTCTACAATTTAGCTCGCGTGCGCGCAACGTGGAGAGTTGCATGTGATGTGAAATGGCTTAATATAAAGGAATGGAGTGTAAGTGCGAATAGCCGGCAGCCGCCCGCCGCACGCAATCAAACCGCAGTAAAATCGCAGCGCACTGATAACTGCTTTCGGACGATGGTGTACTCGGAGAAAATGTCCAAAATGACGAGAATTACTTTTTAGATGAGTGAGCAATTTTGGATGGGAGTGATATTATTAAAACCTATAGGATCCAGACATAAATGGGTGATGCTGAGTATATTTTTAAAGTTTAATTGTCTATCCTGGAGTTTAAAATGAGATTTCAGATAAGATGGTCAACGATGCAATAAATCTTAATTTACGCAAAAAGGAGGAGGAGCTGGGTGATTAAAGGTTATTTATTCTTTCAATCGTAGTATGTAATTTATGTAACTTATGTATTTATGCAACCTTATGACTCCTTAAACATCCTCAGGAGTCCTTTTGAACTCTAAAGCTGTCTTTCCTCATCCAAGGTGTTTGCTCTCAGTGTGTCTCTCGAATCGCGGAGCAGTTTTCATATCGAGCGCAATACTGAAGTCGGCGAGTGATTTATCGAGCGCTGTGCGGACATATGAGCTCCACCGCAGATGACGACGGCACATATGACGCGCTGGCTACGAGGTGAGCCGACAGCTCCACGACTTTATTATGCCCTGCTTCTTTTACAAACGGTTTCATGAATTTTGTAGGTATTGTAATGAGTTGGCCATCATGGGAAGTTGCAATTTCATTTTGTTTTCGAACTCTTCACATTTCCATACGTTACGTGGACGCGTAGTTCACTGTGGCCAATTAGACAAGCAAAGTTATTAAATTACATAAGTAAATTAAAAATATAAAATTAATTGAGTAGTAGTAGATACATCTTATTCATATGAATAATTGATAGTTTATTATGTACCTGTCGGCCATGCCTAAGATTTATGCATAGCTTTTTGTGATGTCTGTAGCTCTATCTCTGTCTAGTTCCTATCCTAAGTCCTAAAATTAAATGTTGTAATAGTAGTTTCTGAAATGATTTTGCCTACTTATTTTTCATCAGGTTTTTCATGATTTGTTCTTTCCTCAAAAGGCATTAGTTTAGTTAATATTTTTTTTTAATGATTTTGTCCAAACATTTTACTCTTAATACACATCCTAGGCTTTTCTTAATTATGAATACGGCATTTATTTATTAATTTATATACACACACATATAAAATAAAGACAAGAAGAAGGAAATAGAAAAATATGCGCGAAGGTGATGCTTATTGCTTATTAAATCTCTTCCAGTGTGTATGCTAGCGAAAGTAAAAATCGAAAAAAAGAGGTGTAGTTACTGTGTGCAAGAGGAGTAGAAAACAAGAGAACAAAAAAAAAAAACTTAGAAATGATTTAAAGATATTATACATATATAACAGTAATGACATCATAATTATGTACATAATAATGATGTCATTATTGTTATGTATCTTGGTACTATTATGTACATAATAGTGAAATAAATACCATATTCAAAATATGGAGAGGATGGATAGGTATGTTGTAGTCTGTTAATTTGTTCATTAAATTTCACCGACTCCGGTCAAAATTTTTGTCAAGTTAAAACGCGTTTTAGTTACAGATAACAAAAACTTAGAATCTCTACGACTTCTTTTAGCAATGGTCTTGAAAAGAAACTTACACATATTTATGAGTAAATGTTAGGAATTTTTAGATTAATTTATTTCTTTCTATTTAAAAGTAAATGAATATTTCTTTTACGTAAAATAAGCTGTTAAAAAAAAATATAGTAGTTTTCCTCCAGGGCCCAAGGATTTTTTCCACCCTGTGACATTATCATTCTACAAAGTTACATAAAACGATTTTTTTTAAGGTGGGAAATCATCTAATGTCATCTCCCGCCCTTGGACTGAGCGGGAGGGGGACAGACTTTTACTGACTAAAACCCACTTCTGATTCTTTACCTTCGATCCAGGGTCCCGGGGTTCACTTTCGCACAACCCATGGCCGCAGTAGGCTTCGACCCTGCTGAGCCCTTACGGTTTGCTGACATCTCCTTGAGGCGCGCGTGGACACTACGCGCCGTCGATGACTTGGGCTTGGTCCGGACGGTTACTGGACGGTCGGACGTCGAGATACCCATTGCTTGCCGTACATAGACTGATGATACATATCCTTAAAGTATTTAAGAAATGATTCTTCTATTAGATCAACCAATAAACCTAATCTAATTTGATCTAACGCTAGATGGATGTGTTGCGAACCAAGTGCATGTTTATGACGCGTCAGTCGACGCTTCACGCAAAAGTGGTTTTAGTCCAATTCTCAGTAAACTGTTTTATTGCTTGCAATGTTTATTTTCATCATGTTAGAACTTCTTTATTCATATAAATGTTAGGTGCTTCTAATAGCACTATTAGCTACGTGCATTGGGTCACGTCAACAGTTGAAGATGTTCACACCAATCGCGTGGGTGATGACGATGAACTCATCGTACAACTTGTTTTGCAGTTGTTATGGTTTTACCAAGTGCACCGACTTCCTGTACCGTCATTATTATCTACTTTACTTGGCTTATCGTATTTTTATGTTTGTTTGGCGTCAGTAACGATATAAATACGTGTCACTCGCATTTATCACCTTATTGAACCCGAATTCTAACAAAATTATGATAAAAAGAAGCTGTGGTGACTCAGTGCTAACAGCTCTAACTTGCATTTCGGCCGTACGTCGGAAGGATCGTCACGGGTTCAAACGCAGAAAGGCGCTTTACTTTGTGTAATTTATTTCATCACCACTGCTCTCAAATTGGTAAAGGAAAGCATCGTGAGGACAAAATTGTATGTCCTAGAAACAAAAATTCGAAGACATGTGACATCTATTCCCTCTGCCACCTCTGCTACTCTCTCCCACTGCTGGGACTAAGGCTTCTCCCAGATTCCCATCAGTGGGAACTGAGGCTGGTTATTCTATGTAAGTACTATTAGATGATAGAACCGTCTTTCATGAGACTGCGCAAACTTTATGCAAAAAGATAATTAGATAATTAGATTAAAATAAGTTTAAGTTTGCCATCGTGGTGAAAAGATTTGCCAATCGACCGGAGTCGATTGCCCAGGGTGCGCCGGACGTAACAGGAACTCGGATGGTTACCTGTTCACGAAGGGACCTAATGACAGCATCAGCGGATGGCATTGCCGTGGCTGAATACTAGGGCAGGCAAGGAATTTAACTAGTTTTGCCATCGATACGCTAAGAAGGAGGAGTTGATTAAATCAAATTTAACGCTTGTTTATTTTGTTACTATTAACAACAATATGGTAATATACATACAATATGTAAACAGTAGCCACGTGTTGCCATCCTCGACTCCTCTTCTAGTCATTTCGTCTTGCTTACAGTTTTTTATTTATAAATAATAAAAAAACACAATACAAGCTAGTACTTGACTGCGATCCCACCTGATGATGTGTTACCATCGTTTGTTTGATTTTTGACTTAACCTTTCAATTTCTATTATTTTTTAGTGTAATGACGTGAATGTCTAATCAAGAACAAATAGTATAGTGGAAGCTTTCTTAAAAAGTAACCGTCCCGAATAATAACATGAGACCATACAGTAACCTAACCTTACAGTTAGTCCACAGTATCGCCTCGTTACTTAACTTATATAGTGAGTGATACCGACGTGTACGCACGATCTTAGTTAAGTTATCACATAACGTTTACGAAAAGGATTCTTTCACGCGTTGGATCTACATACTTCATCACCTACGCAATTATTCATAAGTGAGTGGCGTCGGGCCGCCGGCGAACGAACGCGCCGCTCATCGCAATGTGCTCGCTCAGATGTATGAGAGGACAATCCACTCCTCGCAAACTGAACTAGGTGGTGGCCTGGAGAAGTGAGGAACAGAAGTATCATTAAGTCCTAGCTGATTAAGAGAGTTTTATGAATTTTGTTGTTCGTCCTTACAGATACGTAAAATGACAGTTGACTTATTTACTTGGTTTTCTTGTAAAATGCAAAAAAATATTTAAATAATTAAAAATATCACGCACCTGCAATATGGTTAAAATATTAGATATGTATTTTTGTTTTATGAAATTTATAAAAATTGTCAAAGATAAAACGAATCACAGTTCAGGAGCGGAGGGACGCGACGTGACTTATAGGTAGGTATTTACATAACAAAAGAACGTATTTGATATTTCTTAATGTTCTAACAGATAGACTAAAGAGATTTTTTGAGAAATCTACCCTTTTGCAATATTTGTGCATTTTGTAACTATTGCAACATCCAACCCTACACCGGTCTACGCCGTAGCCACTACTTCGTAGTCCTTGTAGCCCGTAGCGCGTAGCACCCCTAGGGCCAGTCATTACAACCTTTTGTTCGAAAGTGAGTTTTCTGTATCTTTTTATTTCCTTGTAATATTTAGATTGAGTTATTAAGTTATTTATTGTTGTTTTGTGTTTTACTTTTTTCTGTAATGAAGTATTTTTAATATAAAGTTTATTGGAACTCACGATTCTCAGTCAATCCGAAGATATCACAGTTCAAGGTCATCATCATCTTCCTGCCCTTATCCCGTGTTATTTGGGGTCGGCGCAACACGTTTTTTTCTTCCACTCTGCCCTGTTACTCGTCATGCTATCACTAACTTCCTTATCACAGTTCAAGGTATCCCATTTAAAAAAAACAGTAATTTCAGAGGTAGCATAATCCTATGATTATGAGAACATTGAAAGGCTGATTATGCTATCATAATCAGCCTTTAAATGTTCTCATAATACGTACTGCAGGGACTCAGGCCTCCTCTCTAGGAGAGGGAGTGGAACGTAATCCACCACGCGAGCCCAATGCGAGTTGGTGGATGTCACATGTTTTCGAATTTTTTGTTCTTGGACGCCGGTTTCCTCACGATGTTTACTTTCACCTTATTGAGAGCAGTGATGATAAAATAAATTACACAAAGTAATGCGGCTGGCTGGTTGTGAACCACTGGCCACCATTGCTCATTCCATAGGTAAAGACCTATTAATAGTAAAAAAACTAAAAAAAACTGAGAAAGGGCGAGTCGGACTCGCGCATTGAGGGTTAACTACAAACTACAATTCCCGAATGGAGTCTCGAAGATTTTTCCGAATAGCAAAAAAAAAAATTTGTTGTGATATATCAATAAATTTACAGTTTTCAGATTTATTTCCATACCTGTATTATAAGACCTTGCTTTATTCAAAATTTCAGGATTTTGGGTCAACGGAAAGTACCTTATGAATTTTGATTTCCTCAAGAGCGTCGCAAATATACGTTTTTTGAGACATAAACGGCCGTATCTTTTTTCTTTAACTTAGAAATTTGGATTTTTCACACCTTTGAAAGACTTGAGTATACGGTTTTAATTCCAACTCGATATTTCTTCGCGTTTCCGAGACAAAGGGTCTTGACAGACAGACAGACAGACAGGCAGACAGGCAGGCAGGCAGACGGACGGACAACAAAGTGATCCTATAAGGGTTCCATTTTTTCCTCTTGAAGTACGGAACTCTAAAAAGATAGAGAGCTACCTTGTCACGACTTTCAATGTTGGAAAACAATACACGGCTTCTCTGAGACAAACCACGGAACTCAAGCAAAGCGAAATAAACGAATAACAATAGGTAAAGAAAATGAACCAGAAGTGATCGGTTCCAAAAGTATTCATTCAATTAAATTCGTAGGTAACAACACCAGTCTATTAACTCTAGGGTGTTGATGATATCCAGCGACACCTCGTCTCCATAACACTCTGAAACTGGATCAAATAAATACGTGTCCTCGTCGGGCGCATACAAACGACGCTCATTTGTGAGGAGTCGACCGCAGGCAGGTTATGATGACACGTGTGAGGGATTATTGTTCTAATACATATTTCGTTCAGTGCATTGTAATCTATATATGTTATACTAACTAAAGGATCTAATGATTATCTCTCAAATTTACCTTTAATAACGAATACCGTAATTAGAGACACAATAGAAAGACAAGAAGAAAACGAACGAAACGAACGCGCGGCGGCGGCATTCGCTTGGGGCTTAATAAATTGAACGATATAGACGGATTTCTTTTAAACGAGTGTTCGGTTCAACCGTCAAATCACGAATGATTACATTTCACCTCGCCTTAAAACATCAAATTGTCATACAAAGTGTTGCCATACTTAAATCTCGATTCGTTACAACTACATTATCGATTTAATATTCGACTAGAATTATAGTAACTACTATTTTAATTTTATTTCTAATTTTAATACAAATAAAATGTACTTACGGTTGCATACTAGATAAGATATTATCAAAATACCCACATCTTGGCTAATTAACCTTACATAACCGACTGACTCAGCAAACATAGTCCTGCCATATAAGTTATCAAAGATAAAAATGGAGGGTGGGAGTAGGAGGGTAAAAAATAGCATACTTAAACGTAAAAAATACATACAGTATTTTCAAATCTAGTAAATATACATAATTAATCTATAAAAATCGGTCAAGCCGTTTCGGAGGAGTTCGATAACAAACACTGTGACACGAGATTTTTATACATCAGAATATTATGTGTTATACTAACGTAGGTGTGTTGGCAGATTCTAACTAATTCAAGTGAAGCAAGCAAGAAGGAAGTACTAATTCTTGAGACCTAATGACGCCATATTTTCAACAAAAAAACTTACTCCATAGAATATGTTTCTCGTTGCACAATATTGTTACTCTTCTTCCTGTTTTATTCCGGGAAATATTTTACATGGAACATGTTGCGGGCAATATGGAGTGTTATCCATTGCCTCGGTTCCTAGCCTATGAAAAATAACCATTTTCACTGCTAATGATTTTAACCGACTTCAATAAAAGGACTTATTCTTATTCTTATTCTTTATTGTACACACAAAACTTAACTACAATACATGGATTTGACAATTTATGTACAAAGGCGAGCTTAACTCAACAATGAGTTTTCTCCCAGCAAACGATGAGGACGAGTTTCTATTGTATTTTTTTATATTAGTAATTTATAAATCGATTTGGAAAGTTATTATTTAAAAACTAGTCCATGTGATGGGAACTATGATCACTTGAGAGAACTCTTAACTTGGTATAGACCAATATAATCATAATGGTTCTGGTATTTCAATCCAGAAGTCAAGCATTTAAATTAGAAAGTTCCACTTGATGAACAATACTTGGCACGGATGGTCAACGGATCACACAGTTATCTCGATTAAGATAGTTAAGCGACTATGATGAAACAAATTGTGCTGATTAATATGGTGGATATGGCCGGTATGGCTGTGGTGAACTGAACTGATGACGAACCCGGAAGGTGGGCACCGGAAATTTATTACGAAGTTCCGGTGCCCAAACAATGTTGCCTAAATGTATTTAAGCTTATTTGAATTGTGTTGTGATGCATTTGGCTATGAGTGGTTTTAATGGCAATATTTTTAGCATTTACCATAACCTGCACACTGTTTAGTTTTAGATGTGCGACATAGCACAACTATAAAGTAAGCATTAATAAAAAAAACTGAATCATTTTAACCACAAAAGTCACTGTATCTGGTTTTGTTTCTTCGTAAGTAAAGTTAAATTTAATAAATATTAATTGTTCACTTTTTATTGTTTATGTTTTTGTATTTAAGTCAGTACAAATGTTTTCATTACATTATATTATACGATTAATATTACAATAAAAAAAAGATTCATCTACATTATGCACGTGGTAGAGTTTAAATAATGGAGCAGTCATTGACTCCTGCTTGTTCTCAGGTTATGGGGATAAACAGTTAGCTGTTCCTCTCGCTCGTTCACAGTTCACTTCGCTCATTGCGGCCGTCGCAGCAGTTAATAATCAATTTATCAAACGACTGTCTCCACTCTAATTCTCTAACTAACGCACATCGTCATGTGTCATCTAAACATTGAATTTTTAAATTGTATTTGGACACCTCCTACGCATACGGTCGTAATGCAAAGTAATAAAAGTATTTTTTTCAGAAGAGGGGTTTTTGTAATTATTAATCATGTAAATAATTTATGAAAATTCTTTGAACCGATGTGTTTGCATTATTTAATCAATAATCAGTTTAAGATCACAAGTACCAAACGCTAGAAGTAATAAGAAATAATAATGATATTTATTTTACATTTTTTATAAGGTCGACTGGTAGAAAATGCCTAAGGCATTAAGTCCGCCTTTGTACAGTGTTTATTACTTGTGCATAAAGTTTTAATAAATAAATAATAAAAGTTTACTCAAATATATGTTACCACTTTATGCTGTTTAGGTATGGATTTGTTAAAGAGTTTCTTTGGTTGAGAATATGTAGATACCTACAGATAGTTTTTCCATGTTTGTGAATGCATCTAAGTTTAAAAAAAAAGAAAAAAAAAGAATGTAAAAAGAAATCCAAGAAAACATTATAATAACTTAGTGTCTTAAATGTTTCTCGTTGGTCACGTTCTATTACTTACTGACTTTCCAGGTATCGTCTTTAAAAAAACCGTATCCGTACCGTATCTTCTTTCTAGTGGGAGGTGGCCAAAACAGTGAACGGTTTTTGATGTGAATATATCACAATAAACTTCAAGCCACATATTACAACGAACAACTATTAAAATCCCGCCAACAATTGTAGGGCCACTAATAAGAAAACTTATAATCAGATAGGCTCACATATCAAGTGAGTGGCGCGCGGCGCACAGTGCGCAGGTTCGGGACTGATGCGTATCACCGGCCGGTGGTCGCCGTGATTTATGCGAACAGTTAATCCTACTATTTACTAGTTTTAGTGGAAGGTGAAGAGGGAGTTTTTCCGAGGACCCTTAAGCCTGAGTTGAGAGACGCGAAGCATGAGCGGGACGCGAGGTGTGAGTGAGACGCGAGGCGATGAAATGGTCACAGTAGGCGAATTAATTTTACCTTTTTGAGTTATCGTCTATCGTATTTTTAGGAAACCGCGAAGGAAATACTCGTTTGATATGTGAGCTTGGAGGTTCAGAGAAATGGAGGTTGTTATTCGGAAAAAGAACGGAAACGTTATCAAATCAGTCCATTACAGCTCATTATTATTAACCACAATTTCCTCTCGTCTCTGTTGGTATATATGTGTAGTGGTACATATATGTAGGTAATTTGCATCGGTATCTAGATAACGAGACAGGAAGATTGGACCTTTATTCCTGTCCGTCACAATTTATTAAATACAGAATTGATTGGATATGAAATGAGGCAAAGTATTTATAATACCGTAATTAGAGACACAATAGAAAGACAATGAGAGAGCGAACGCCGGCGTTTGCTTGAGGTTTAATGAATTAACCAACCCGCTATCTGCGTATGTCTTGCACCTCGTCGTCACTGAGATCAGTTATCAGTCAGTGCGTGTGATGAATGTCGCTCGTGGGGTGGATACAGCGAACACAGCGGACACAGGACGGACAGAGGATGCGGACGCACCGGTGGATAATTATCTGATACCTTTGTAGGCTTGATATACTGCAAGAAAAACAATGTTAAAGCATCGTTATTAGATAAGAGTTATAAGGACAGACTGCAATTTAGAATCCACATAGCATCTGTAACTGTACTAATATAAAACACAACAGTCGTAAAAAAACTTACTTACTTACTTAGTGCGTTCCTAATGATAGATAATTGGTTTGCAAATCGATCGACATTCAGTGCAGCACTTGACTGAAAGACGATCATTTTGTTTCACACTGTTAAGATTGTGCAGTAATCTTTTTCATTCAAATAATATAAAAAAAGTTAATTCACAAAAATCAAAAGAATGACAATTCTATCAAAAAATCTGTAGAACAATATAATTATATGGGATCTAGCAAGCATGACGGCGTGGGCCCGGACGCTCACAGCACAATTAGAGGCAGATCGCTTTGCATCTAAGAAGACGTTTCTTGTTATTTTTCCTTCGCTTTGTCCTCCGACGGGCTGGGGAGCTGGAAGCCGTAGAAGTAAGCACTGTAGAGGAAAGACAGAAGGTGTATAGCCTCACGTCATCAAAGTTTATTTACTTAGTAGACAGACTCTTGAATTGATAATGATCGATCATTACTGAATATTTAACCGTCGGA
This sequence comes from Mythimna vitellina, assembly GCA_949316375.1. NCBI lineage: Eukaryota > Metazoa > Arthropoda > Insecta > Lepidoptera > Noctuidae > Mythimna > Mythimna vitellina. Next base: position 660,131 of record OX438686.1, read on the forward strand.
TTGCCTATACAGGTTTGAATTTACCCTATGTTGTCCAGCCGATTCGAATCACTTAGCAGATGATCCGACTCGGCTGGCCAGCATCCGGAATGCTGGGTGGTATCTACTTGTCCCACATGCTGCAGTAGTGTCTGATGAAAGTCTATGCGTGATGACATTTGATATTAGGACGTAGTCGCTCACAATAGGCCTCCTCAAAAGGATTAAAGGCACTCATAGGCAATTTAGAGGTCTCGTTAAAGACATAGTCCGAAGAATCTCCGAACTTTAGTGGCAGTGGGCATATTGTTCGCTTAACAAATGGCCGATGAGGCCGAAAGGTTTTGGAGTGGCGACTGCGTACCGGAAGATGCAACATTTGAAAGCCTCCTACAAGACGAACCGATGACTTGGTGAGGGTAACGAGAAGTCGATGGATGTGGAACACTCCGGGTATGATCTTGGGGCGTTGTCCTATGTCCAGTGTCGGAAATCATTCAGCTAGTATGATGGTGAATGAACTGATAAGTACGGAACGCTATTTTTGTTTCTCTTTCTCAACTTGTACTGGGCCTTCCGTGTTTCTCTGGTGTATGTCAGGGGAGAGTCGGGGTGGCTCGTTAATTAGAAGGAGTATTTTATTAGGGCCAATTTGTCGGGAATACCTGCCTGATTGCCAAGGCTTGTGCGCGCGATTTGTTTGAATTTTTTAGCTAAGTTCCTGAGGGGATCGCGCTCATTTGTTTGAAGAGTGCGCCCATTTGAGCGATGCAATCCGCTTATGTTTGTATTTAGATTATTCTTTGTTGTATTAGAAGATTTAAGTGTAACTTCATACTTAAACAATATTGTAGAAAAAAATGGTGGATATTTAAAATATATTCACAATTGAACTTAACTAAATAAATAATAGGTAAATACTCGTACCGATACTTTTCGATTTTAATTACTGGTTAGTGTTATATTTCCTGTGCTACACCGCGCTGATCAGATGATATGAAACTACGTAAAATTGGCAGGAAATAAACACATGTGCCTGAAATGAGTTAGCCTTTTAATTTATATTAGTCTATAGTTAGAACTAGGAAGTTACAGTATTTGGATTATTTTGTAATATGTGTCACCTTTCCTGTTAATAACTAATTTAACGACTAGTGTTTAGATTAGGTGTCACATGTGCCTACTGATATTATTTAATTACATTATTTGTACAAAATGAAAATACCACAATTACCTATTAGCCCGTTGTGATATCAATTTGGTTTATCTCGGAACTTGGTTAGTTATTTACCTGCTGGCACTTGCAGTATGAAAAAAACGTTATAAATTAACTATGCATGATGACTTGACCTAAGGTACTTAGAAGTACAGTCATAGAGAACAGTTAAAAATTGAAAATAATAAGTAAGTATCATAACAAAAAGTTCTAGATAATACGATAATATTGATTGAGTAGTGAATAGCGGTGGCCTAGTGATAACGGCCCCGACTTACTTCAAAACGGTGGAAAAAAGGTGGGAAAAAACCATCATGAGGAAACCGGCATGTAATAGAACCAAAAATTAGACATTCGAGATATGTGACATTCACCAATCCACCCTGGACCCGCGTGGTGGATTATGGTCCTTCCCTTCTCTTAGAGAGGAGGCCCGAGTCCTAGAAATGGGAAGTTTTTTAAGGCTGATTATGAGTGTATGTAATATTAGGGGTTAAAGTATGAAATTGCTGATTTTTTCTGAAAAATTGAAATTCGTTTTTTTTTAATTTATTTAATGAAAATAATTACCATTATTATCTATACATTGGTGCCATCTAATAGTAAGGTCATTTATGCCTTTATGATAGAACTCTGGTGATCTAGATTCGACAAACTGTGTGAAAGCATTTTGTACTGCCTCCTGCGAAAAAAAACTCTTTATCACGTAGAAAAATGTTCAAATCACGAAAAAAATTGTAGTCCGTTGGAGCAAGGTCTGGCGAATACGGAGGGTGACGAATGGTTTCTAATTGCAGTTCCTGTAGAGTTAAAACGGTTTTTCGTGCTATATGAGGTCTCGCTTTTCGTTGTCTCGCGTTATCATGGAGTAATAATGGCGAAGATCGATTCATGAGTCGGGGTTGTTTAACTGCTAGTTTTGATATCATTGTTCGAAGTTCAGCACAGTAGATATCTGCCGTTATTGCTTGACCAGATCGGAGAGAGTTATTGTGAATTACACCATGCTGAGACCACCAAACAGTTACCGTTTATTGGTAAGTTTTGCTTTAGGACACTGTTGCGGCGTTTGACCTAGGGTCTGCCATTGCATTTTTTTATTTTAAGGTTATCGTAAAGAATCCACTTTTCATCACATGCGATCCAATACTCCTTCATTTCTGTATCGATTTAACAAGGCAACACAAGTTTCAACGGGCGTTTCTTTCTGCAGATCAGTCAAATCACCATCTCTTTCAATTCATTGTTATTCACCTGTGTGGCGGTCTTCCTCGTGGTTCGTTCTTCAAAGTTTCCATCATGAATGCGTTTAAACCAAAATTGCACGGTGCGTTCATTAGCAGTCCCCTTTCGAAACGCAACATTGATATTGCGAGCTATTTCTGCCACGATGGTTCCGCGCCGGAACTCGAATTCAAAAATCACTCGAATTTTCGAAGTATCCGTCTTTCTTGTCTAAGTCGAATAAAAAAAAACGATAAAATCGATAATCGAAATTGACTTTTTTTAAAAGAAGAACTTCATAGGTACCATGTGAAAAGTTTCACTCACAAATCTCCTAAAATCATGTAGCTTCTATGTCAATTTGAAGTACCAAAGTACCCCTGTTAAATTTAGCAATGACTGTTGAAAGTCTCCTACTATCTCTTACAAAATGTTAATTATAATGTACAATAACATCTTAAATGACCTACCATCTTTTAAAAATTACATATGAACGCAAAGCTAACGCACGTACAAAACCAACAAAGTTATATTCACTTAATTTTAATTTTATTTCATTTGTTTAGATACCTAACAAAGTATAAACAATCTCTTGATACTTATATGAGATGGCTTTTTGAAAATACAAATCGTTTCAAAGTATGGTTATAAGTACATAGGTACAAATCAATTAGGTACCTATCTACCATAGAAGCTTAAAAATAAATTAATATATTTTATGTTATAAAACATAGGTACCTATTCCATATTTTTCTAAAACACAGAACTCCTAACCCTATAGCAAGAGCAGCCTGTTCAAAGGTGCATAATGGGCATAATAAAAGAGACTCTCGGTACGTGGACTTAAGGTGTATTTTGATTCATTACCAGCGCGACTAGCCCCGGTAGGCAAATATAATAAAGGTCACATCAGTGCCGTGCAATGTATTATGAACATTAGAAACTCTGTTAGTAGGTTTATATTCGCATGTTTTCTTTCGGAGAGTGAAATTTCTGTACCTACTTGTATTATTACTTATTCTGTAGTTTAATAAACCATTTTATTTGAAGTTGACATATGTTTGTTGGGAAAATATGTAAAACTAGATAAGATGCTGTAATCTGTAGTGTATGTAAAAATAATGAAAATGAATAGTGTTGCTCAGCAAAGTTTAATATCAGTGGTAGGAATAAAGATCGCCACTACCCACGTACAATGATCTATCATAGAATAAGTGCGGAAACCAAATCCGGATAGATAGAAGAATTATTACAATATATGATATTTATTTTGCAAATAGGTAGCTGACTACCCTGAGAAGAAACACCGAAACAAACTCAGGGGTCAAAGTCTCTTTTAAAGACCATAAAGCATACAAAAGTGATGGTCAAATCATATGAGAACCATCCAGGTTCCAACCTGGATCCAGACTCCAGTCTGAGATGGTCTTTTGAAGAAAGAACCACACAGTTCTGAGCAGACCTGTCCAGTCAGTGCAAGCATTTGTCAGTATTCGTGTAGCTCAACTCAGAACTACTAAGGAGCTCAGTGACTTGACGTACAATACCAAAGAAAAGACATTTGGGTAGGCTGCAAAAAGTACTCAAAACTGCCAGATATTATGTTATAATTAAAGAGAAAAAAAGAGTAATCCACATAGTCCCCACATTTACAAAAATAAAATTTACAAAAAATGTATTTAGTACAAATCGAAAAAATATATATATATATTTCTAAAAAGTAATTGTCAATGTCAAATTCTAAATGTAAAACAAAACAATGTCATAATTGTAAAAATAATAATAATATAAATACAATTTCATGATTGTAAACTAACGATAATCGTCAATTAAAAAAAAATATATTAAAAAATAATAATAATAAAAAAAATTGAAAAAAATAGAAATGACAACAATTATAGTGAGTACTGGAGCAGGGCAATCCCAAGCCGTTTTGTCCTCAAGATACTCTTTTACAGTATAAAAAGCCTTCTGGCAAAGTTTTCGATTAACAAATGATTTGAATTTATTAAGGCTGTAAGTTCCTGAATAGGTCTGGGAAGCTTATTATACAAGTGTATACATTGCATCTAAATGAGCCTCCTATTTTTTGAGCCTGGTTGCAGGAACTACTAACTTGTATTTGTTCCTAGTATTAACGTTATGAATATCACTGTTTTTTTTAAACATGTTTTTATTTTTATGAACATACAAAATATTTTCATAGATATACTGAGATGGCACAGTCAAAATATTAATATTTTTAAATTTATCTCTGAGGGAGCATCTGGGATTTAATTTATAAATTGAATTTATATATTTTCACATCATAACGATAAGCTTTATTACGGATAGAAACTCGTATAGTCTAGAAATTCATTATTTTCCTGCCGTTATCCTGTTTTATTTGGAGTTGGCGCAATACGTTTTTTTTCTTTCATTCAGTCCAGTCACCTGTCATGTTATCACTAACTCCCTTTTCTTTCATATCTCTCTTAACACGATATACATATACCTTAAAAATCCTTTCTTCAGTACACCACAGCTATCCCTAAGAACAGTAGCTACTCGTACATGTGATTGTGTTGGTGGTGATTCATGCGCGCGCGCCGTTCCCACGTCTGCGCGCCAATTGGCCGAATTGACCGGTATGCGACGCCGGCTCGCTTGACCCACGACCCGTTAATTGCCTTCCACCTAACTGCAGACGCTCAATCATTTGTGGCTTTGTTTGGACCAGGAGTGCTAAGGAGCCGGGAATATAGGTGGATGAGACGGTATTATGGAGAAGGAATTTTCATATAAGTTTCGTATCCTATCCCGTCTGGCCTGTTGGTCACTAGACCAACAGGCCCGTAGTCAGGGCCTGACTGCTATATCGGAAGCCGTAGGTTCAGGTTAAATGAAATTAGAAACCTCTAAAATTATCAGTGTTTTTCTACTACATTATCAATGTATTATACATATAAACCTTTCTCTTGCCTACAAACCAACCTTCTCAACCGTATTAAAATCCGTTGCGTAGTTTTAAAGATCTAAGCGTACATAGGGACAGAAAGTGGCGACTTTGTTTTACATTCATACGTTATACTATATATTCTATACTATTTCTTTGGTACGGACTGTAGTCTGGAGAGCTGGATGAAATGCAAATGAGGTATCGTCGAATTTGTCTTGATATCCTGAGTGACATACACTAGTTGTATGATATATGAAAAAAAACTGGGCAAGTGCGAGTTGGGCTCGTGCAATGAGGGTTTTGTACAAACCTACCTATGTAAACAGTTGAATTCCTGAATGGAAAAAAAATTGTTTTTGCAATTTGGAAAAATCTTTTACAAACTCAAAGATTTTTCCAAATTGCAAAAACATTTTTTTTTTGTGACATAACAAATTTACTGTTTTTAGATTTATTCCTATATTTATACTATAAGACCTTGTTATATGCCAAATTTCAGGATTCTGGGTCAACGGGAACTAGCCTATGAATTTTGATTTCCTTGAGAGTGTCGAAATCGTTTTTTGCGACATAACCGACCGCAACTTTTTTTTTCGTTAACTTAGAAGTTTGATTTTTTCACAGCATCATGGGATCGCAGACTTGACTATATGATTTTAATTTCAACTTAATACTTCCACGCGTTCCCGAGAAAAAGGGTCTTGGCAGACAGACAGACGAACGGACCACAAAGTAATTCTATAAGGGTTCCGTTATTTCCTATTGAGGTACGGTACCCTAAAAAGATCAATCATTAATATAAATTGAAAAAAAAAATAATCTCGCACCAACTACATTAGACTGTTTGATAATTGATATTTTTTTGAAACTTTTCTGCTGTTTGTTGGTCGGATGTTAAATATTTTCAGTGTTCTGTTTTCACATAAGAGTCATCGTTTAATCGTTATTTTGTTGTTGTTTGTCAACGGCTGAGAAAAGGTATTCCCCTGATTGATAGGAACTTGTTTTAATTGTTATTGTATTTAATTCTATTTACACTTCTAATTGTGTAAGGTTTAATTAAATAAATAATAAGAAGTATTTAGCGACCGCGAGGTAGGTTACCTATTAGCACAGGATTTGTACAAGATTGATTTATTTTAAAATGAGCAGTGAGATACTTTTTTTCACACACAACAGCATCTGTGGACTTTTTATTTTTTGATGGCCAGCTCTTGAACTTGATCTCGCCGAAGAAAAAAGATGTACGAAATTTACGAGCCCAAATTTTGCCTTGTTACTCTTGCTTTGAAGGCAGAGATGACAAGGAGTCCACTCTTTGGCGGTGCGCGTAACAAGTCAAGCCTTTGAAGGAAAAATATCGTGTCAATTTACGTTTTTTACAGGAATGAGTTTTCTCTTCTATAATTAAAATGTATGTAAGATAGTTAATAACAACTATAATATTAGCAGCAGTTACGTGAATTATGAGTTGTATTATTTTTAGAATGATGTTATTATCAATACTTTTTAATTATGAAAGATAAAACCCATCCCTTCAAAAACATAATATGTAAACTGATGTTTACGTTGTTCTTCCTAAAAAGGGTCGAATGGGTCTATACAACCGACTGTCGATAGTAATCTGATGTGTAGTTCTGTACGTCAGCTAGTCCGGTAGTGACAAAGAGCTGTTGGGCTCAGCCCATGTGTTGTTTATGCTTCAGGCTTATTGAAAAGTAAACCTGTCGTAGATTTGCGACATATTCTGAATCAACTAGAAAAGATTATCGCTCGGTGATGTAATATAGCAACTAGATAGAGAAACCTAAGGAAATATACGTGAGTAAAGCCGCATGTAGCTTCTACTGTTGTAGGGTTTATGCCCTTCTACGGCAAGAGGTTATTCCTCATAACGTAATGATCAACGTTAACAAATATGAACCTACGTGACCTCCGAAGGGGAAATGAGATCATATAATTATTTAATATATAGGTAGTTATGGTTGCTTGTCTATCAAGTATTCATGTTTTCCCGTTGACTCACGGCTTGTGTGAGAAGATTAATGTAAATAGATATTTAGGTAGGTCCATTTGACGCCATTGTATTTTCTTTTTCAGTATTACTGACATACTCACTTGAAAAACTTAGAAAGGTTCTAATTTCCACCTGTCTGAAGCTTAAAGGCAAAGTTACAAAATATTTTTAGTAACTGAAAAGACTGACTCGTATTCCACTTTAACGGGTTTGACGAGATCCACGAGTTTTTTTATTTGTACGTCATTATTGATCGCTGTTGTTGTAACTAAAAAAAAATAGCGTTGTATTGGTTTGTTTTTCGCAGCTTTGGAAGGTCTTCTGCAGAAAGACCGACGACCTGGTGAAGGTCGAGATGCGAATCGCACAGGACCGGTCGTTGTGGCGATACTTGGGGAAGGTTTAAGTGCAACATTGGTTTTATAGCAGCATTTCACATTCTCTTCCCATATTCAGAGGTACAATCATCGTCCTTTGTATTGACCTACACACCTATATTTTAAAGTCTATTTATATTCAAATAGTAATTATTTTAATGCGTTCAAAGTACATTGTCCACGTCTTCGATAGCCCTCGTCTGCGAAAACAGGAGTTTAATGTGACTCACTTTATGATACATGTTTCATAAGTACCTACAGCTATTTGTGTTTGTTTTGTGTTAGATAGCTTAATAGATTTGGTGCCAGCGAATGGAATATGTTTGATTTCGATTAGTTAATTAAAATATTACATTAATATGAGAACTTTTTTCAGGACTTCAAGCAAAATAAATACTAATTCTGAATATTGTATTTATAAAAATAGTAGGTTATTTACATATTGGTATAAAATGAGGATAGCTGACGAGGAAGTTAAGTATGAATATCTACATTTGTAAAAGAATATAGGTACCTATGTACATATATTGTTAAGAGTGACCAATTCATCCAGCATGCCCCATACATTCTCCACTCATCAACTGTAACATCGCAAGGTGCACAGTTGTTGCCTCAATTGAGTCCGGCTCAAGTGGGTGTCATGTTAATGGCTCGCGTGTGTACCGTCTTTATTGCTTAGCATCTAATGCGGCCGTGTTTAGATCATTAACATGGCTGTTGTATGAGTGTGCGTGGTTTTTTGACCATACGCATGAGGCGCTTCAGTGTGTGCGAGATTTTATGTGAACTGACGGCCGCCTGGAATGCAATGACCGATGACTTTTTTCAATTGAAAGGATAGCGTGAAATTGTGTGTGGCCTGAATTAATTGATTAAAGCGAGTGACTGTTTTGTTAGTGTGCACCTGGTAAATACTTCTAGTAGGCGATATGAAAAATATTCTTTGAATGGAAATCAATCATTTTAAGGGGATTGCAGATATAGTTGTTGGGTTGTGGAAGTAAGTAATAAGCAGATGCTCCATGTACAATAATGTTACTTAGATGCATCCGGTTAGAATGAAGCCGATCACGTTATTGTTAGTGTTTTCCCATCTATGTAGTTGTGAAAAAGCAGATGATATGAGTCTTTGAGTGGAATAGTTCTATTTTTGTCGCCCTCTGTTAATAACTATAACTCTGGAAAACAATAGAACTTCATTCATTAAAACGTCTTTCCTAAATGAGAAAGTACCTACGAAATTAAAATAAATTCTGCTGACTCTTCATAAAGACGACTTGCATCACTTTTCTTTGTTAGTGCCATGTGACCACAAAACTACGTAAAGTGAGGCAGTTCTACTATTTGTACTTTATATATTACCTACCTTATATTGTAGAATTTTTTTAAAATCCGATGTTTTTTCTACGTTCAGGGGCTTGACTTGACATTGCGTCAGTCTGCACGTGAGAGTAAGAAAGTGAGTCTTCTTTCAATATTGATAAATTTGTGCAGCCTTTTCCTCATCTATGTTCGGGTTCGCATCTGGTCTAACGGGATGCAGTTGATAATATTTAGCCTATTTGAGCTCCACAACTCAGTCACTGAGTAAAAACTATGCCTTATGGCAAGACTGGTATGATTTTTCTATTTCTACACACTGAATAGCTTGACGAACTTTTATACCTACCGTAATAGGTACTCGTGAAAACCGATCTGTCTGTTACAGATGTGAGGCACCTATCGCTAATGAGCGTGTGATGTGATTCACAGGCGGCGACGCATGTGCGGCCTCGATACTGCACCACAGACTATAGAGCATGAAGATGAGACAGTGTCATGTGCCGACAGAATACCATTGGTTGTCTAAGGACGAGGTATTTAACAGTAGGGGTACGCAAATTAAGTATTAAGCGTATGCAGTTCGACGCTAGAATACTAGAAAGAGTTACAAAATTAAAAAGAAAGACGGAAGAGTCCACGGGTGATTAAAGCAAATGGTGCAGTTTCCCGTAGGCACTTAGATACAGTGCGTTATAAAATAGAAAATACTCACAGAAGAAAGAAGATTTTTGAATACTTTAAACAACAGGTAAAGTTGACAGAAGTGTCTCATCTGTAGTAATAAAGCCCTGCCTGATCAGCGCGCCACACTCGTGAGAACGCCGCGCATGTGTCGTACACACTCTTATTGGCGCACATACTTTTTAATTACCTCTGCATCATGTAGGTACATGACCACAACGGATTGGTGCAGAACTTCCATTCTGTACAAGACGAGAGAGAAAGCTCGCACCTAAGCTTAGGTTCTCACGGCATAATAATACACATTTTTTGTGGTAGGTATAATGTAGGGATCTTATCACAACAGTAGAGTGCTGCCGTTTGATCCCAGCTGTACTCAACAACACTTAGAAAAGAACACTTGCACTCGAACTCAGGGTAGAATTCACCAACATTTGAATTTGAAACTTCATAAAGAATTAGACCCTCTTTTCCCTCGAAACAGCACTAGCTGTAGTTAAACCAGCTGGTCAGTAAGATTGGAAGTAGGAGTAAATAACTGTCCAGAAAGAAATTGTCGATCCTAGAGGGTCTTACAATGCACCAGTTCAATTTCACTTACGGGTCTGATTCTTCGTGTCTGTTAAAATATGACATTGTTGGAGTGCGTCTTCGAGTGAGTTTTAATTAGAAATAGTGGATTTTCTGTGATAACTGTTAGTTAGCGGTTAAAATGTGTGTAGTGTTGCTTAAGTGTTGTCATGTATGATAGCAGATGTATGAGTTTTCTTATTAATACTTTTGGTCAACACGGGCACTATCTGTAGGTACCTAGTGTTCAGCGGGCGATTGCATTTCTAAACTCAAGGTAAGATTTTCCTGTATTCAATTTACAATTCAAAATAATTAAATTTAGTACAAAAACATGACAGCTAGAAGTACCTAAACGATATCAAGTATTCAAATACAATTATTCTAATTAAGGAAAAGCTAAGACAATGACAAACACAAATGAAGCTTGGTCTTGAAATGTATTTTACGAGTTTCTGAAAAAAGAAATTAATTGTTTTATACCAACTTTCATAACCACAATTATTGTGTTGTTCGATGAGTTGTCCTGACAAAAATGGTATGAAAAACATACTCCTGAGAGGAGCACTTGCCTACGTATCGACGATTCACACGATGAGTAATGTTCTGCGCTAAACCGAGATTGAGGGGCTGTTTATAAACCTTTATTTATAAACCAATTACTAATATAATGGACACGAGAAATGTTATGATAATGAAGAAATACGTAGTTTATTGTTATTTTAACTTGTTTATATAATTGCAAGCACTTCTGCTTGCACTATACTGTACATATGTGTACTAAGACTTTTCTTGGGAGTTCTTTATTACAACGTACGTTTTTAAAGCTCATACCTGCTTTTAATCTTTTGTGATTTATTCTTACATTCCACGTAAAATTCCTTGTTCGTTTAAACATTGTATTATTTTTTGTTATACAAATCTTTTGTTTAATTTAATGATTTTATTAGGAGATCATTGTATTCGGGAACATACATTATTTTGAAGCGGATATTGTTTAAATGATTCCCAAAAGGCACACATTTTATCCATTTTTATGGTAGATTTGTATTATTAAGAAACTGGGATCACGAAATCTTATTAGCATAGTATAAGCATACATTGCCTTGCAATGTACCCACTGCCAGGACTCAGGCCGCTTGTCTAGGAGAGGGGAATCCACCACGCTGACCTAGTGCAGATTGGTGGTTATCACATGTCTTGAATTTTTGATTTTAGGACATGCCGCTTTTCCACACGATGTTTTCCTTCACTATTTTGAGAGCAGTAGTGATGAAAATAAATTACACAAGGTAATGCACCCCGCTAGGTTTAAACCTGTGACCTACAACTCGTAAGTATCCCTGGGCCACCAATGCTCGCAGAAATTATTGATAGTTGTACCACGGTTAAAAAGGCAGGTTGAGGTCAGGCAGGTGGCCAATTAACTTTCTTTTGTAAGGTGGGAAATTATCGAATGACTTATCTCGCTCTAGGGTGGAGCGCGAGGGCGTATTCTTCTCTAAAGTCAACCCATGAGCTCAGTAGCCCTGCTGAGCCCCTACGGTTTACCCAACTAGCTTCGGATGCGATTGAATATCCGTGTGTTTACGTCATGGAACGGCTGCCTATCAGATCTCCACAACCCAGTTACTTACATCTCAAAACTCCTTGGATAGACTGATGGTCAGACTTTCTGGCATCTGACCACCTGTAAAGATTGTCAAAGATCTAAATCGAAATGAAGGAACGTCGATGATCTCGCAATAATCGTTTTTACATATTTCATTCGGTTGTTTGTCTCAAAAAATATGCGAGTCGTTAAAGAAGACCTTCTTTGACGTATTTAATAACCGCTATACCTAATAGGTGGGCTGCATGAAATTCATCTAATAATAGTTTATTACTCGAATTCGATTACTTACGGGGAATTATTTTGCAGTTGAAATACATAACTACCTACGCTTAAAGCTTTTAAAATACCTCCGTAAATATTGCTTCGCCAAGTGCCCCGTGTAACGATACTTTGGACAAAGGACACTTTGTATCTCCTTAGTCACTGGCGCCTGCGCGTGCGAAGCTCACCGGCGCCGCGACGCCAAATGTGGTTAGATCATTCGTTAAAACAAGGTTTTGTCATTAAACGATTGTGCCTTGTTGCTAAGTACACTGATCTGTGCTGGGGCACTGAGCCATAGTTTTTGTAGAAGCTACTACGCTACACAGTTGACATCATCTTTCATTATAATAATACACACAGTTACAAATTACTGCGCAGATTTTTTTCTTTATCGATTCCTGTTTAGAGTTACCAATATGAACAGGGTGTAAAGTTTCACATATCTCCGTTGAAAAGGGAGGATCATCCAACAAGACGGGTGTTGTGTCTCGTCCGGACAACTGCCCGATAGAGCTGTTGTATATCTTTTAATCGCACGGAGATCTCTAATACTGCGATACAGGATTTTATTTATTTATTTATTAATACTTCATGCAACACAAAGGTACACAGGCGGACTTAATGCCTTAGGCATTCTCTACCTGTCAACCAAGGGTATTATTACAAAATAGATTATTAAGAGAAACAAGGATACAAATGTATATATATATATATAAATAAAATAAACATACATATATATATTGATTTTGAATTTTAGTTCCTGTGCCACATTTAAAAATTTACGATTTGAAAGAAATAAATATTTATTTCAATGTATACTTTGAAGTTTCACATATACTACCGTTGCTAGCGTAGAAATATTTCATTCAGATTTCTGTTGTTATCATCTCTTCAAAACACTATATAAGTACATACAATGTTATGTTGTTTTTAAGGTAGAATTAAAGATGGTGTCACTGTGTTAAATACGCATAGATCATCGTAAAAAAACTTATTTCAATACTAGCTGACCCAGCAACCGTCGGTTTAGCATATAAATTATATATCAATGATAATGACCGTAAATAGAAAATAAAATAAATAAAACGAAATAAAAAAAATCGAAATAAAAATATTAAAATCGCAAGGCAGGAGGGTATTTTTTTAAGGTAGGAAAATCATCTAATGACAAATCTCGCCTTGGGCGGAGCGGGAGATAGTGTCAGACTTTTACTGACTAAAAACCCACTCCTGTTCCTTCGTTGCCTTCGTCCCAAGGCCCCGGGTTTCGCTTTCATACTACCTGTGGCGTCAGTAGGCTTCGACCCTGCTAAGCCCCTTTGATTTGCTGACATTTTCCTTGAGCTCGGTCCGGACGGTTACCGGACAGTCGGACGGCGAGCTACCCATGGCTCGGCGTCCGCAAGCCCGCGCTTATGGTGGCCGGAAATCGGGATTGGAATCCCGGCGGCAGTTGGGGCGTGAGGACCGTTGCCTCACGCGGTCGGCCGCCTCTTTTGCTAGCATTACTGCTTCGCAGAAAGAGGCGACCGCCTGCCACTCCTCCTTGCCCAGAATCATGGCCTGTACCAAGGCCCGGCGCGAGAGATCGCCGGCGGCGATCACCCCCACGAGGACCCGTGTCCCGTGAGCAACGCCGTCGTTGCTCTGCCCAAGCGAGGCACACCTCCACCGTGTTCTCCGAGCGGTCCACGCAGTGGCGACACGCGTCGCTTCCGCACGAATCGGGTGCAAGAACTCAAAATTCATAGAGTACTTGCCGTTGACTTAGAATCCTGAAATTTGGTATGAAGCAAGGTCTCTTAGCACAAGTATAGGAAAAAATCTGAAAATAATAAATTTGTAGATGCGTCCCAAAAAAAAACTTTTTTTTTGTGATTCGGAAAAATCTTCGTAACAGAATTCGGGAATTGAACTGTTTTCATAGTTAAGTTTGTATGGAACCCTTAGTGCGCGAATCCGACTTGCACCTTCTCGGTTTTTTTTTCAATAAAAATAAAACCACTGTTACGGGCCCGCGAAGTCGAGATAGACCCGGGCGGAGTCCGAAAATACTATACTACTATAAAATCTCTTTACTATAAAATATTCTGTGACTACCGGCTCTTAAATGGTTCGATGAAATTCGGCACCAGGTGGATCACGTCCTAAAATAGAACGTAGGACTTTAAAATGTCCTATGTGTGCGTTCGGCCGATTTGCGCGTATGTGGCGCATATTTTTCACAAAGTATATAATTTGTTAGTTCTAAATTTACGCCATGTTCTGCCAAATAAAACGTTTTTTTTCTCTTTCTATTTAAAAAAATATGTATACTGGGAGTATGTTCCCTTGAGGTAATTTTCGAGTGCAGTGGCTGGCACAAGTTAGTAGTATAGAAACCTAGCATATCTGTTAGTTAAGTACCACTTATGTGATGATACTAATGTTACATGTTTACTAAAATAACTGTAATTAATATATGTTACATAATATATTTATGTAATTGTAATTATGGCACTACTTTTGGTGTAATTATTCCGCTTTTAGAAAACGAAAATAACTCCGTTTAATAATGTGTAGTGACTACCCACGCATGTGGTACAAATAAGAGCTAAAATGAATGATTATGTTTCACGGGCAGATAGAAAGGGATGAAAGAGGTCAGCGCCGCCTGACTTTCGAGTTTGTGTAGTGTTGCTTCTCAGTGTAATCGGATAAGAAACACCGAGCTGATCTAATTTTAAACTGTTTATCTATTCTCATAATGATAGAGTTCCGATTAAGGAATCACAAGTACTATTTTATTGACAGATTGTATTCACAGATACCTAACTCTAATAAAATCTAATACTTATTTACCTTCCCGAACACAAACATACTCTAAAATATAATTTTCAATACACTTACTCGAAAACTTGCTCCTATTCCTGCCTTTTTTAGGTACTCTGTTTTCCGCACTAGTGGGGAAAAGTGCGCGGGCTTGCCCCCGCCACAATTTATTGTATTTATCGTATCAAGCTGGACGCTAAGTGGCCCTATGAGTCGCACGTTAACCTTGTTTATTTATTTCTTCGTAAGTGTATTAAAAAACGTAGTTTGATAACACCCTCTCCTGCAGTTCGGGCGAATTCTGTCTCGATCGCAATGACAAAGTTTCTCCACTTGTATTTAGATATACTATTTTGACGTAATTTTTTTATGAAAATACACCACATGGGTTTCCAAATAAGTATACTTGACGGTGACGAAAAACCATTATTATGTTACGTAATTAAAAAAACGTGTTTTCTTTCTTTCTTTTTTCTTTCTTTCTAATTTGGTTTTGACGTGTGAAATCATCCAATGACTTCTCCCAATTTAGGGTGGAGCAGGAGGTGTGTCAGATTTTTACTGACTAAAACCACACCTGTGTCCTTCAGTTGCTTTCTGGGACCGCGGATTATTTTACCGTTTTGTCGGCGATTGGTACCAAATTTCAACTTTTTTGTGCTAACGGTCACTGAGATTATCCGCGAACGGACAGAGAGATAGAAAGACTTGTCGAAATTATAGGGTTCTACGGAATCCTAAAAATTAAAAAAATTTAGCACATGTCAAACCAAGTGTCTCACGTTTTTAAATGTGGAAAACGTTGTTGATATCACATGTGTAAAACTATTTCTGAGCCTTTTTTATGTAATTCCCAATGAGTTAGTTTGTTTTCCCCAATAAATAAAATTAAATAATTAGATTTAATTAACTATTTATTATTTACTGCATGTATATATTTGTGTAATTATAACTTATTAATATTATTTCCGATGTTTGTACACTGACAGGCCAGCCAAAGGTTGTTTGTAAGAAGTTGCCCTATGCGATAAGACTGCCATTGTACACTTATTTTTAATAATATTGGTCCTATATTATTTTGCTTATGCTGTGTACAATAAAGAATATAATAAATAAATAATAATAAATGTATATTTAAGTTGTTCATGAGGGTTCAAGGGCTAAAAAGTTTGTCAGTAAGAACGCACGGTCCGATGATATGTGTTCATAAATAAATAAAAATATGCAAGCCTTAAAGCTATTTCTTATAAATATTAAGTTACAATTGTTACACATGAGCATGTAAAATCGTGTGACACATGAGCGTTTGTCACTCGCGGCTCTCGGTGCAACTTATGAATTTTATCACATTTATTAATTTTTATCGAGTAGTAATATACAGATGTAATTACCACCTAGCAGCTTTGGACTCAGTGGAAAGGCGTGCGAAAAGGCTAATTGGGGATCCAGATTTGGATAAGTCTAATCTACAAAGCCTCAAGCACAGGCGCAGGGTAGCCTTTCGGTATTTTATAGGTTGCATTTTCGAGAGTTTGCGCGGGAACTACATGACTTGATTCCGCCATCTCTTTTCTGCCATCCGACAACCCGACGTACGGCGAGTATCCACCCTTACGTTGTTAAAACTTCAACGGTTCGGACTAAGCGTTTCGCTTGGTCGTTTATACCGCGTACATCGAAGGACTGGAACAATTTGCCTGCTGCAGTCTTCCCGTCCAATTATAATTTAGTTGTCTTCCAGGTTAGAGTGAATTGGCACTTAATAAACTAGTGCGCCTCACCATCAACAATTGAATCACTGCTTACCATCAGGTGGGATTGCAGTTAAGCAATGGTTTATATCAATTAAAAAAAAAAAAAAACGTAAAATACATAATTTGTTTTGTTTACCGAGTTGTTTTTTTTTTGGGTCGGAGCAACACGTTTTTTTATTCCATTCTGTCCTGTCACCCATCACTTATTTCTCATACAATACATCCAAATTTTCTTTGACCCATCTCCATCCATCCACATGTATACTCATAACTCTATTAGTAACATGCATTTCACACTTTCAGCTCTACATATTAATACTACTTATTTAATACAAACTAAGCTACTTACATACAATACTCAAAACCATGGCAATGTGTGAACGATACCTTATCTCGAATTTACCAACAAATAACGAAGTTATGTTCTATTTTAAAATATAATATCAAAATATTAATTAAACACCACTTATGTGATGTAACTCAGTGTTATATGTTTAAGTAATAAACATACTTTATCTTGACGTATTTTCCAAACCATGAGTCCCATTATCAATCTTTCGTTAGTTTTCCGTGTTTTTGAGACAAGCATAATATGTCAATTAATGTGTTCACCTACATAATGTAGGATAGACGATTGTGGTTATGTTTAACATTAGGTACTGTTTTATGTCAACGTCATTACATGATATTACGATACCTATATTTTACATTACGACTGACTGCGAATATGTATAGAATTTTTAAATTACGGTCTAACCCGGGGAATATTACTGGCGAATACTTAATTTGACATTACAAATTATATTATATTTTTGTGTACAATAAAGTTTATTCTATTCTATATTTAAAAATTGGACAAATTTGCATCGGACTCACACACGAAGCCTTTGGAACCATAAATCGAAAAATATCACGAGTCTTGTATAAGAAAGCACTTTAATTTAGTATTTATTATTTATTGCAATTGCGGCAATAGAAAAACACACTCTTTGAATATTTCAACTGTCCACCTATTACAGTTCATGAGGACAGTCTGCTGATAGACGGACGAAGGCTTAATAATAGTTACCAGCATAAGTTAAAATAAGTACCTATCTTATAACGTACTACCTGCCTCTCCCTCAGACAAGGCAGCGCCCGCGTTAGGCTGCCTGTCCACCGGAGCGGAGCTAGGCTGCGGAGTGGAGAAACTGAGAAATATTAACCAATAGGATTGCACAAAATCTCCGCTCCTCTTCAGTGGACAGGGAGTTACAAACTAGTTCAAAAATTCATACAAAACCGGGAAGCGGAGCGGGGCAACGGAGCGGGGAAACGGAGCGGGGCAGCGGAGCGGGGAAACGGAGCGGAATGTGAATGGTGTGGTGTGTGTGTGTGGATGTGTGTGTGTGGATGTGTGTGTGCGGGCGGTGAATGTGAGGTAATAACGTATTAACTTTTTCGATAACATGTCTGCTGTCAGTGAAATTTAGCGTAGAACTAAACAAATCGCCCGCCACCGTAAGCTCGAATGACTCGTCGCGTCCTCGCGGTCTAGCTCCGTATAATGAAAAACACAGTCTGCATCTCCGCTCCGCATTACTTTCTCGCTCCACTCCGCTGCCTCGCTCCGCTCCGGTAGACAGACACAGTACGCAACTCCGCTCCGCATTACTCCGCTGCGGTGGACAGGCAGCCTTAAAGTAGAAAGTATATGCATATGTGAGTCAGTGTTCAAACTTCAAGTAGCATTCTACTAGTGACAACATTTTTTCAATCGATCCCATAATTTTCGAGTTAGAAACAAAAATGAAAATCTTTCCTATTTATATTATTAGTATAAAATATTCCCACAAATACGTCAAACAGGCTAAAGAAACATGTTTTCTGTGATTAAGTTGCACCAACTGACACAGGTCCCGCGTGGTGGATTACGAACATTCCCTCGCTGTCTTTATGAGAGTGTTGAATGTGGTTTAACTAACTAAAAATCTTAGCTAAGCCTTCTGATGGTTACCCGTAGCCCCGAGGGCAAAGTTTGAACTAGTATGAATACGTCCAATCAAAGTTGGAGTCTCTCAGTAATCAATTGGATCGGCTACAAGTGCACACGAGGTCGAGGCATTGAGGGTGAGCGGACCTGGCAACTTGTTAGTGTGCAAATTGTTATTAGTTAGCGAAATTGTAGAAATTAATTTAATAATGCGTAAGCGTAGTCAACCTATGACGCTCCCACTGCTGGGTTGCAATCCACCACGTGGGCCTAGCGTGGGTTTTTGGTTCTATGACATATCAGTTCCCCCCGATGATTTTCTTCAGGAGCGCCTCCGTGTCCTCGTGGAGTCGATCGGCTGTGGTGACCTTTAGCGTAGTGTTCTGGTTCAGACTATGTTCCAGAGTGAGGAGGAATAGCAGGCGGTCGCCTACTTCTACGAAGCAGTAATGCTAGCGAAAGAGACGTACACGTGGGAGAACAGACATCCTCACGCCCCCAGTTACCGCGACCCCGACCCCGACTGCCAGCCACGGTAGGTGCGGGCTTGCGGACGAGGAGCAATGGGTAGCTCACCAAACCATGGCCGTCCGGTAACATGGCCGTTCGGACCAAGGTTAAATCATCGATGGCGCGTAGTACCTAACCACGCGCACCTCAATGACATGTCAGCAGCCGTAGAGGCCCAGTAGGGCGGATGCCCGTAGCTGGTAGCTGAAGGAGACAGGTGGCTTTTAGTCTTTCAGTGAAAGTCTAACACTCTCTTACGCAGCACCCTAGAGCGAAAATAGTCATTGGATGACGTCTCAACTAAAAAAAAAAACGTTCCCGTCCCATTATACGTACGTATCATATTATTTGAAAACTTTCGAGCCAAAAACATGAATTATTCATATGGTACTCAGCCCGATCTCATTGTTTTATTTGTTTACCTACTTATAAAATTAATAATACTTATAAAATTACAATTAATTTCATTATCTTCCTCAGAAAGAGGCAAGGTCTCTGGGAAAGTGACTAAGGTCGGCCGGCGTCCTGCTGTCTGCTGAAATGACTGCAAAACTAACTGCCTCACTATGGCTAGCGTAGGTAATCACTAAATGTGCTGGTTTTCCCTTTTAATGTTAATTACGAATTAATATTTAATATTGACAGCTACTTAGAAGTTTGCGGCTGTTATCAGCAAACTTTCCACACTATGTTTGTTGGTGGTCAAGTGGGGTTTAGTGGACAGTCAGATTTGAAATAATAAAATTAGAAATTTGAATTTCCATTATAATAAATTTAATTTAAATCCTGATGGTTTCTTTATCCTTATTATTAAAATAAAGTTTCCTTCGCACACTTACTTGCTAATTATTGAAACTTAAAATAACTAATTAGTAAAATCACAGAAACTTTGACTCACAATATTATATTGTTTTCAAGCTGCCTGTGGTTAACAGAAGGATAACTCGCTAATACAAGTAATATACCACAGATTACTAATTGTCTTTATCTACAGAATTAAATGTCAATATGTACAAATGTACTTAAATAACTTAAATGACACTGCCTAATATGTATCTATGTATTATAAAGGCGAAACTTTGTACTTATATGTATACTGTCCGTATGCTTGTTACATTTTACGCTCAAACAGCTGAACGGATTTGAATTAAATTTGGCAGACGGCCGGACGGATTTCAGGACATGGTCTACATGTCCTGAAATAGTTATAATATATACTTTATATATTGAAAACAGGTTCTTTCGAGCCAGTGGCAGAAGCAAGTAATGACTTATACTGACTGATACTTAGGCGTCGAGGTATTTCTCCAAATCTTTATCATCCAGAAAAGTGGCGAGAAGACTGGTTGCATTGCCACGTTGACTGTCAATATTTAATACATGTCATATTGAACAAAATAAGCAAACTTCTATTTTCTGCTTCTCAATAATATGCAAGCCAATTTTTTTAATCCTATGGTTGACAAAACGTGGTCATTTAATAAATAAAGACCTAAATATTGTTAAAAATAAATTACATATTAAAAGTAGATAAGTACATGTATTAATTGATTAACTTATAGATATTTGGCACTAACCCCATTGTGTGTCCAGGCAATCTTTGTCCATTCCCGGATGCCTGGAAGAAATCGGAGAATGCGATGAGGTCGCCTACTGAATGTTTTTTTTTTAGTTTAAGGACCTCACTGTAATACCTATTTATTATCTTGGTATAAATTGGTATAAATAGGTATTACAGTGAGGACCTACTACGATAAAGTATTAAAAATAAATATCAATTATATCGATTTAGGATTCAATAATCCTGTACCAATTTTATTCGTTGGACATCTTACTATAACTAGGTCGAATTAATAAGTAATAAGACTTCAGAAACCGGGCATATCTGTTAATACAAAGATAATGGTTGTGACTCCGTGGCAACATCAATTCGGCAACTATGCCCCAGCCCGCCGCGCCGCGTTATCAACAAAGGTATCCGTTGCCCCATACTTGGTTATTAGAAGACCCTCGGATCTTAGGGCTGCGACTCAACATTGGGTTCCGTACAAAGGTGGTCGTTGTGACCGCTCGCCCGGAACTTCGAGGATTAATTAAATTCTCTTCGCACACACATGTAAGTGCTGGATCTTAACCTGTAGTGTTTTGAATTAAAATAGATACTTTTGTATTAAGATTTGATGTTATCAGATTGTTATGATGTTATTTATTTATTTATTTATATATACTTTATTGCATACCAAGTTACAAATTTAAGAAATTGAATTGTAATACAATAAAAAACATACAATTGGCGGCCTTATCGCACTCGGCGATTTCTTCCAGGCAACCCAGAATGGATAGAAATTGCCTGGACACAAAATGGGGTTGCACTTGGTGCAAATATAAAACTAAACAAAAACTTAATACTAAAATAGATACACATATACATACATACAAAATATAAATATATAATCAAGAGAAATAAGTGATGAAACGAAGACATGATCACAGTGACAAGTAATGATCCTTCACAAGCCTCTTAAATACAGGCAGTGTTTGCGCACGCTTTATTGCCACAGGCAATGCATTCCATAGACGAGCGGCCTGGACAGTAAAAG
Source organism: Mythimna vitellina (assembly GCA_949316375.1). NCBI lineage: Eukaryota > Metazoa > Arthropoda > Insecta > Lepidoptera > Noctuidae > Mythimna > Mythimna vitellina. The sequence goes on from OX438686.1 coordinate 681,982, forward strand.
ACTTATCCAAGAAAGTAGTCGTATGGATTGGCATTTTAAGTTTCAAGTTATCTGATGACCTAAGAACTTTCATGTGTGAGTCGCAAAGAAATTGGAACCGATCTTTGAGGTAACGAGGGGTAGAAGGGGAAAAGAGCACATTATACAAGAGGGAAAGAATATGAGCATTACGGCGAAGGCGAATCGGCAACCACTTGAGTTTAACACGAAATTCAGAAACATGGTCATATTTACGCAAACCGAATATGAACCTTATACAAAAATTTTGAAGTCGCTCAAGTTTATCCAGTTGTACTTCAGAGAGGTCAAGATAGCTGGCATCAGCATAATCAAGGATAGGTAGAAGAAGAGATTGTGCAAGCGCAATCTTGGTGGCAGTCGGCAGAAAATTGCGTAGTCTTCTCAATGATCCAGCAGATGCAAATAACTTGCGGCTAACTTCTTGTAGTTGGGCAGTCCAAGAGAAATTCTTGTCGATGAATATCCCCAAGTTCTTAACTTTCTCGCTAAAGGGAATTACTGAACTGTCAAAAACAAACTTGGGGAAGAGTAGTCCAGTCGATCTTCGAGACCATCCTAGAACTGCCCACCACTATAACCTGCGTCTTTACGGGGTTCACCATAAGTCCGTACCTCTTGCTCCAGTCGCATATACGAGCCAGATCAAGGTTAATGGTCAAGATAGCCTCAGACAGTTTTCCAAGAGGTGCCCGTGAGTATATTTGAAGGTCATCTGCATAAAGGTGGTAGGAAGAAATCAATTCATTGGAGATTGAGTTAATAAAAACTGCGAAAAGTAATGGTGATAAAACGCCACCCTGTGGAACTCCGGCAGAAGTACTACACCAAGAAGACATGGTCTCTCCGATGCAAATACGTTGCCGTCGACCGAACAGGTAACTATGAAACCAATCAATCACTGGTGGAGATATATTAAGAGAGCATAAAATACCAAGTAAAACATCAAAATCAACCGTATTAAAAGCATTACTAAAATCTAGCAATGCTAAGACCGTCAGATTACTGCTTTCCATGGCTGACCTTATATCGTCCGTAATATTGAGCAGCGCTGTAGTGGTGCTATGACCAGAACGGAAGCCGGACTGAAAGGGGTTGAGGAGATTATTTTTGGAAAGGAAAGTACTTAATTGGTTGTGGATTAAACGTTCTAGGACTTTAGACAGGAATGGTAAGACGGATATTGGACGATATTCAGAAAAGGATGTAGGATTGGACTTTTTGGGTAGAGGAATTATTTGAGCATCTTTCCATGAACATGGAAAGATACCGCTAGATGCGGAAAAATTTAAAATGTGACAAATGACAGGGAGGATTATGTCCAGTACCGGTAGTAACATTTTACGGCTGATACAGTCACTTCCCACAGCATTGGAGGTAATTGATAGTATACTCTTCTTAACATCACACGCAGAGAACTGACCAAATACGAATGGAGAATAACTGGGAGTCGGAAGAGATGAAAGATAATCTATTGTATTCAATTTTGTTGTCCTATCAAAATTGGACGAAGCTGTAAAATGATTATTCATCGCATTGATGTCTAAATCTTTAGGAATCAACTCTTTTCGGGTTTTACCGACCCCCAATGATCTAAGAAAATTCCAAACTTTGGACGCGTCCCCATTTTGGACAGAGTTATGAATATGTTGGCGGTTAGCATTCCTACACACCTTATTACAGTGATTACGGATGGAGACATATCTTTCTCTATTAGCGTCATTAGGGTGACGCTTAAATTTGGACTTAGCTGTAGCTTTCTTATTCATCAAAGATTTAATTTCATCCGTCAGCCACGGAGCCGGAAAATGTCTGACCTTGACTGCTCGAACAGGAGCGTGGTGATCGTAGAGCTCAACGAGCTTGGTGTTGAATATATCAACTTGCTCATCGACTGATGTAGAGACATATAGAGAAGACCAATCTATATTGCAAGCATCCTCGCAAAGACCGTCGACGTTCATGTCACCAAAATTGCGTTGCATGAGAATTTTAGCTTTAGTTTTAGGTGGACGAATTTTATATGAGAGAAAAATCAGATCATGATAAGAAAAGGCATCAGCTGAGCATTGGCCATACTTAGCGACGCGATCAGAAGAGGAGACAATAATCAAGTCTAGAAGTGAAGGAGTACAATTTGGAAAATGGTGAGTGGCACTTAGCGGAAGAATAGAAAGATTGCTAGAAGTCGAAACATTAAACAGGGAAGAAGAGCGATGATCCTTTTTCAGGAGACAGGTATTAAAATCACCCATGATTATGCTATGACTGTAGGAAGGGATTAGAAGTTCTAAGAGGTTTTCGAAAGATGAAAAAAAGTTAATGCGCAAAGAGGGACAGTAATAAACGCCAAGTAGCAATTTTGAGTGATTAAGTTCGACCTCAAGAAAGAGATGTTCACCAGAATTTGATGGCGGAGGCTGTGCTGACACATGTACAATAGAGAAAGGAATATATGAACGGAGATATATGGCAACACCGCCACCACCACCAACTGTCCGGTCATTTCTTATAAGCACGAAGCCGGGAAGAGAGTAACTAGTGGAAGGGAGACAAGGTTTAAGCCACGACTCAGAAATAAGAATAGCATGTATGTTTTTACAGTCAAAACTTGCCAGCATATCGTGGAAATGAGCCGGAATGCTCTGGGCATTAATACGTATGACATTGAAGTTCTTAGGAACATCAGAAAACTGCGCCGCAAGACTGTCTGCAAGAGAAGGAACACTCGCAAAACTGTCATCATTACTTGTCACAGAAAAAAAACTGTCATTATCACTGTTTAAATCTTCTGTAGACATATATATATATATATAATTTAATTTTTAACTAATACTATTTACTAAAAAATTCAAAACAGTAACTAATTCACCTGCTGGTTGCGCCATTCAATAATTGATTGAACAAAACAGAAAGAAGAATTGCCCGAGTAACAAACAAAACAAAAAAAATGTCGAAAGAAAATTATAAAAAAAATAAAATAATAAAAAGGTTAAACAAAAATTATACCGAAACAAAGTTAGAACATTAAGTTGCATATTACTTAAAAAGAAACGCACAAAAGCAGACATTGACATGACACTGACAGTACAGAGACGTCACAACAGTAAAATTTAATGTCAATGTCAAATGTTCTTAACACATTACGTGAAGGTACGAAAACAAAATAAAACATTACCCGGACTTGCATCAATACATCAAAGAAGGAAGAATATCATTTCTTAATAGCAGCAACACGCTTTAATCTTGCGGTCTTCACAGTAGTAGCAGTCGAAACAGCGTCTGGTACGACCGATTTAGGTTCACCTGGCTGTGGTTCACTGGAAATCGGCACAATCTTGTCCAGTTCAGCGAGGGACTCTACTCGGTGCCGTGTACCGTTGGTGCCAAGGACGTACACGCAGCCCGCCTTGGTCCAGCTCTTGGAGACGCCGCATCTTTGCCTTGCAGCTAAAAACACATCATGCCGCGCCTTTGTTAAAAATTCGGACATAGTGACACCTGAAGCTCTTAGCTTGGCTTTGGAAAACCAAACTTTATCCCGTACTGCAAGACTGCGAAGTTTAAACAAGATAGGCCGTGTTTTGTTGGCCACCGCTCGTCCCATTCTATGACATCGGCTGATGTCACCAACGGTAAAGTCGCTCATCTGTAGTTTACCGCAGATCACCTTAACAATGAGCTTGGCGGTGTCCTCCTTCTGCTCCTCATCAACACCATGTAACAGCAGGATTTTCCTTCGTCCTCGCATTTCAAGCTGGTCAACACTTCGGGCGAGAAGCTCCACCTGCTGCTGAAGACTGTTCAGTGACTGCGTAATGAATGTGCGGAACATTGCAAACTCTGCAGCCAGGCTAGAACTTGTGACAGGAGATGGAGGGGCCCTCTGCAATTCCTCTTCGAAGACTGACATCCTCGCGTGGAACAACTCCTTCAGTTCACCAAGAGTGCTAGTCAGTGAATCCATAGTGATAATGTGAACAGTAGTTAATAGCGAAGAAATAATGAAGAGATAACGCTACACCAGCAGGTTTTGATTACAAACTTTTAGAATATTTCATAAATAATTGTATTAAAATGTATAAAATAAATTAATTAATTTTTTAAAATCGGAACTAAATTTTTGTTGTGTCACTGGTACAACTACCCACAATCACAATTCTTCACATCAGTTATTATTATTATTATTATTTCCTTTATTTTTTCAATATGCATATAAGTTACATTTTTAAATATTTTTTTAAAACAAAACTCATAAAAAAAACATTTAAAAATATAAAAAATAGTAGCCCACCGGCATCGGGAACAGGGTCCAAGCTACCGGTGGTCAGGGCTCCTGAGAGAGAAATCTCCGAACAATACGCGCCGTGTCCAGAAGTACTGCCTTCTGAATCAAGCCCTTGATCCAACTGCCTAACGAGAGCCTCCTCAGATGTTGGTCGAGGCTCTTGGCAATTAAGCCATTGGCCGTCACGACTATCGGCACAATGACTGCTGTGTCCACTTCCCACATGTCGACAACCTCGCGAGCCAAGTCAAGATATTTGGTTTGTTTATCCTTCTCAGCTTTCACAAGGTTCTCGTCATGAGGGACCGCTATATCAACAATCATTGTGCGACGCTCCAGTCGATCTATCACCACTATGTCAGGCTTATTGGCAACAATAGTCCTGTCAGTGATGATAGATCGATCCCAATACAACGTAATGATGCCATTCTCGAGAACTGGGTCGGGCACATACCTATAGTACGGTACTTCTGATTCAACAAGATTGTATTTAAGAGCAAGTTGCTGGTGGATAATCCTGGCTACGAGGTTGTGTCTATGCAAATAGTCTCCGTTAGCCAGACGAGAACACCCTGAAATAATGTGTCGGATTGATTCCCCGGGCCGGTGGCATGCCCGACAGATGTCAACCGTACCGTCCTTCACAATGTATTTCCGGTAGTTATTCGTCATCATAACTTCGTCCATTATCGCACAGACAAAACCTTCGGTTTCCCCGAAGAGATCACCAAAACGCAGCCAGGATACGGACGCTAAAAGATCTACATCGGGTCCATGTAAGGCCCGGTAAAAACGCCCGTGGAGCTCCTTGTTCTGCCATACTTCCTTGCGTTCATTAGTGTCCAGTACTACAGGCTTGCGCCAGTTTTCGTTAGCCAAGGAGAGCGGGGTGAGGCCCTTGTCCACCACTACCACATCTCGGTGCATCCCCACGTCAGTTTTAAGGAAGTATTCCCTGAGACTGCATACCTCACGGTTGTGCAGGGTCTTAGCATTTAAGAAACCACGACCCCCGCACTTCCGCGGGATATACAGCCTCATCACCGATGACCGTGGGTGATGCATCCGGTTTGCGGTAAGCAGTGTCCGGACCCTCCTATCCAGGGCTTCTAGTTCTGTCTGAGTCCATTTGAGTATGCCGAAAGAGTACATCAGCACCGGCATGACCCAACCGTTGAAAGCGCGCACCTTGTTCCCGCCTGATAAAAGACTATTTAGTACCTTATTCAGGCGGCAAAAGAAGCGCTCCTTCAACGATTGTTTCACGTCAGCAGTATTGATGCCTAACGCTTCCGACATACCCAAATACTTGTAAGTTTCAGTTGAGCAGAGGGATCTAAGGTATATGGAATCCGAGAGTTGGGTACCCACGGATTCCATAATCTCCCCTCGCTTTACATGCATGACTGCACATTTGTCCACACCAAATTCCATCCTGATGGCACTACTGAAGGTTTCAGTTACCTTCAGTAGCTCCATCAGTTGCAAGTTGTTGGGGGCAAAGAGTTTCAGATCGTCCATGTAAAGAAGGTGAGATATGACCTGACCACCTCTTCTCAACCGGTAGCCTAAGCCTGAACCCTCCAGCAGTGTGCTGAGAGGGTTCAAGGCTAGGCAAAACCACAGTGGACTCAGACTGTCGCCTTGGAATATGCCACGCTCGATCCTTATCGGTTCGCTGTTCTCCAAAATTTGTCGACATCCTGGATAATGAAGGACTGTCCTCCACTGCCCCATACACGACATCAGGAAGGTGCGCAGAGTTGCGTCAATTTTATACAGCTCCAGCACCCTCATGAGCCATGTATGCGGCACTGAATCATAGGCCTTCTTATAATCTATCCAACATGTCGACAGATCTCTTCGAGAACGACGAACCTGTTGGCTAATGGCAACATCAATGAGGAGCAGCTCCTTAGTACCGCGGGACCCGTTCCTACATCCATTCTGAGAGGCAGACATGATAGAATTTGTCTCAATGTGAGTATTAATTTTGGCTCTCAGTATGGATGTAAGAACTTTATAGACCGTTGGTAAACATGTAATCGGTCTATAATTTTTAGGTTCCGCAGTACTACCTGATTTATGGAGCAGGTGGGTTATTCCCGTTGTAAAAAACTGGGGCAGCGATCCTGACTCTAGGGCAGACTGGAATTGAGATGCCAAACGAGTGTGCGACCTTTGAAACCATTTAAGCCAGAAGTTGTGCAGCCCGTCCGGCCCTGGAGATTTCCAGTTGGGCAACGGACGAACTGCACGAGCTACATCTAGGGGGCTGATGGTAATTGCCCCCATTTCTGGTATAAGATCGCACGCACGCTCGACCTCCCGAGTCCAGTCACCCTCGGTGTGACTGATAGGCACTGACCAGATGTTGCGCCAGAATGAACACATCGTGTCATCATCTGGTAAGCGTGTATCAGTCACACTATGGTCCGGTCGCTCCCAAGCCCTATAAACCCACCTTTCGTTGCTTTGGAACGTGCGATTCTGAGTGTACCGCTCGACTCGCCGCTTATACCGACGAATACGGTTTGCCCATGCATAGATCTTCTGCTTCAGGAAGTCGATACGCTCTGTGACGCGGGACAAATAATCTCGAGGACTAATATCAGTCCCTGAAAACGCCCGCCTCACAAAGCGCATCACCCTAGGGCGAGTGTTGCCCTCCCTGAAGCAGATAAGCTTGCCGATGAGTGCTCTAGCCTCACCGATACGACGCTCGATCCTGCACTGCCAAGCTGGTACAGCTGGTCGTGTAGCTTGATCACTATTCGGAAATTTAACGTGAGCTACACGACACGCCGCTGCAGCCGCACTGTATAAGATCGAGTGAGTATCGGCAAGGTCTTTGCTGCTATCAAAACAATTTGATAGCTGCGAATCTAGAGCACACACCAGCGCCTTATTTTTTTTATGCATGGGCAAACGAGGTAGACGAGGTCTAAGCTCAGGCGGTGTGGAGCGGTACTCTCGGAATGCATCCTCCAAAGCGCTCCTCAAACGTGCATTGCACTGGGTACTCACGGATATAGCCCCGTCATCATCATCCTCACCGACGTGGTCGGGTCGCGGTGATACACTGGGTTGCAGTTGCACCGCGGCCGGTGGTGATACAGGTGAGACACGGCTATTCCATGATTCTAGGCGCAGTCTATCAAGTACGGCATCATCCAACATACGGTTACGCTGGATGACCCGCACCTGATCCGATAAACGTTGGGCCGAAACGTTGACAGCTGGCTGAAGCACCTGAAACAGAGAGAGCATCCGATCACGGTACGCAGTCAGGCGATTTCCTCCCTCTGTAGCCCCAAAGTATGCGCGCATGACATTTTCATTCATTGATTGTGTCCAACGCATGCGCTGCACACTTCCACCGGTAGCGGGAACCCTATCAGAGGCCGGTGGGCCTCGAGGTCCCAAGCTGGCCGGAGGTCGGCCTCTTCCCCGTCGACGCGCAGGTGGTGGTGTCGTCGGCGGCGAGAAGTATTCGTCACTCGAGCTCGACGCAACAGCAGCGACCGGAATCACTGAACTCACGGCTGGCGTAGGTCCCGGCGGCTGCGAGGCGGAGCTGAGCGACGAACCCGAAGATGTTGGCTGTGTGTTTAGTTGCTGAGCTCGCCTTCTGGTCAGCATTTTTGTTCTTCCATGCTCCCAAAGTCAACTGTCAATTTTATAGTATTCGTTCTTTCTCTATTAGCTGAGTTGATCTGCAATCAGCTATAATACACTATTTGTGTATTTTTTTTTCTTTCTTCGTATTGTTGGTATATACATTTTGTTGTAAGATTATAAAATTATTTAGAAAATATTTGTAGGGAGAAAAATTTTGCTGTCACTCCTTGACAGACGAGCCACAGATTATTATTATTATTATTATTTAATTTATTTCAGACCATGTCCGTTGTGAAGACTACAATGTTTCAGAAAAACTACAGCATTTGTATATGTTACTATGTACCTGCTTAAGGAAATATTCCATATATATATATATTCTACAACTATCACACAACACCGTCTAGTTCCAAGCTAAACAGAGCTTGTGTTACGAGTACTAGAAAACTAATAAACATGCTTATATATTTCTAAATACATATATATTATAGATAAATTACACCCAGATACGGAACAAATGATCGCGCTTATCACACAAACATTTGTCCTGGGTGGGAATCGAACCCATGTCCTTCAGCATAGCAGTCAGGGCGACTAAACACTAGACCAACAAGCCAGTCAAAAATGTAATTGTTTAGCCCATACTTATTATTTACATTATAATTTCCCTTTCCGTTTTTCGTTATTTTCATTACTGGTAGTCAGACGTCAGAAAGTGTGACTAGTTGCATCCGGGTAGTTAGGAAAAATTTAGGGAGATGATAACGCTAATTACCGCATAGAGAAAAATCTTTGCAAGAAATTAATAAACTACGGTACTTTCCCCAGTTCACACTCATACAAACAGTCAAGGGCGGATCTAGGATTTGGGGGGGGGGGGGTACAATGGACGAAATGGCAAAAAAATCAACAATAACTTGAAATATTATACTTCAAGTTTATGTCAATAAATTTTTATTCATATTTTTTTTTTTTCATTGATTTAAACTAGTGGTTGACTGCAATCCCACCTGATGGTAAGCAGTGATGCAATCGTTGATGGTGAGGCGCACTAGTTTATTAAGAGCCTATTCACTCTGGCTTTTGCAACATAAAAGGCCGCATCTTTTTTTAGTTAACTTAGAAGTTTGATTTTTTCACAGCTTCAAGGGACCGCAAGTTTGAGTAATTGGTTTTAATTTCAAGTTGATACATCCACGCGTTCCCGAGATAAAGGGTCTTGACAGAGACAGACAGAGAGACAGACAGACGTACAACAAAGTGATCATATAAGGGTTTTGTTTTTCCTTTTGAGGTACGGAACCCTAAAAATGCAGATACAATATATATTAACAAGTGTAGTTTCCAAAAAATTAAATTAAGTTTATGATTGTCAATTACAGGTTAATAACGCTGTTTGTTTTTTATTAAACAAATGATAATGTTATAACAGATAACATCTGTAACTATGAACAACATCATTTTAATCTATAACATCTGTTTGTAGTATCTGTAACTTTTTTGCCTTGACTTTAGTTTAAGCTGGTAGGGCTCGGGTCCCGATTATAAAGCTCACTTTTATTACAAGGTAATGCATATTTTTCGAGTAATTTACAAAATAAGTTTCTAACCTCAAATCCGATAAAAGAGAAAACGGAATGTTAAAATGGTTGACTGACAACCAAAGATGTCACAATATTTATTGCTTTTGGTATAAAATATCGTGCTACATCGGTAAAACGGAACGTAAAAAAAACGCCATTGGTGTCTGTGTCACTGTCATTTTTGTTTAGGTCATTCATTCCGTTTTACCTCAAGTTGCATGAATGTGCTCTGTGTTTTGTGGAATTCTTGTGGCTTTTTTCGACGACTGTCACTAGGATAACTTAAAATGCAATAACAAGCGAAGTGAGGTCAAGACATTGGGGCACCCCGATTTTTTTTAAACCACCCAGAAGTAGGAGCCCTGCTGTGCCCTCCGTCGACTACGCCTTTTAAGCACTTTTCGAGTTTCAGGTTATTGAAACGGAAACGGTGAGTTAACTTTTCATGGGAGTGGTGCCAGGGGGAAGAGGTCAACACCCCCCCTCTCCCAACTACTAATTACCCTCTCTTGCAACAGCATTCTAAAGTTATACCATTTTTCTTTATTCATTATAACAAAAGACGGCACTTGTTACCTATATTAAAGAAGTTAACAAGAAAATAACTTACATATACAATCCACATCCCTTTATAGAATTCCGAGACCGTACACACAACTTTAAATTGAATGTAAACGTTCGAACAATGATCGGGCAGGCTAAACCACTGTATCTATTTGCGTACGATTAGTTGATTGGAGCAGCCGGCCTTCCCTTCCAACTTGCCTTTCACCGATGCTTTGGAAATAGAAACCCTACTTACCTAAGTTTGCTGGCTCCTTCGAACGCACTAGGTGGAGAAAACTCTGCGTCTTTTTTCCATAATTTTCACACAGCGCCTTCTAGTCTCAAACTACGCAGAGCATGTGCTATCAGTACGAGACAACTGATAAACATACTTATATAATTCTAAATAAATTATACTCAGACACATAACAAATGATCGTGCTCATCAGACAAACATTTGTCTTGGGTGGGAATTGATCCCACAACCTCCGGCATAGCAGTCGGGGAACTGCCTATTAGTCCTTACCTTAGTAAAATAACCGGGGCCGGATGGTGGAGGACTGAGCACTGGAGGTAGGCCTGGTCTTCTTAAACCGGGGTTCTGTCCCTACGTGCGTGCGGAGGCAGGGCGAGTCCGTGGACTGGCGCGTCATGGAGGGGGTGGAAACGTATTGAGATCACCGGTACATCCGGTTCGATGTCTCTGCGATGCTTTCAGACCTCGATAGCGCCGGTCCGACAGAACCCGTGTGGTTCGCGGTGGGCACTAAAGCAACTGGACCGGGAGCTCATCCTGGAAGCCGCCATTGTACAGGCCTGGGTGCTAGCACCGGACAGGCCTGTCGACACAGATGCCGAGGCAGAGTGGTTCCAGGCGGCCATGTCGGAAGTCTGCGATGGGGTAATGCCCCGAGTCTGGTCAGGACGTGCCTGGCGTCAGGTGTACTGGTGGACGACGGAGATTGCGGAACTGTGCAAAGCATGCGTTGCCACACGGTGCCAGTGCACCAGACACCGCAGGCGCCACATCCGCCCACCAGATGCGGAAGCCATAGAGGCGGAGCTAGCTGTACGAGGGAAACAGGGCGGCGAAAAGTGCACATTCCGAGCGGAGATACGGTGGGCCAAATTAGAAGCTGGTGACGTGTGGCTGGGGACTCTGAACAGAAAACCATGGGGACGCCCTTACAAAATGGTGCGGGATAAACTCCGCGCCTGGGCTCTGCCGCTGACACAGAGTTCCGGTCCCAGCTCGTGGAGGGTGTGGTGAACGATCTGTTCCCTTCGAGAGGGCAGCATTCTTCCCCGCCCATGGCTCCGTCACTAGCGGCGTCTGACGCGGACCACGAAGGCGACGCATGTTTGGAGAGGGGCAAGTTCCCACTTGATTGGAAGACCGGGAAACTGCTCCTACTACTCCTCATCGCGAAGCCGGGGCACCCTGCGGACTCTCCGTCCACATACCGGCCCATCGTGCTGCTCGACGAGGTGGGCAAGTTCTTTGAAAGAGTAATTGCAGACCGCCTCGTCGCGCATTTGGCGCGGGTGGGGCCGCGTCTTTCGAAGAGCTAGTTCAGCTTTTGCAGCGAGGACAGCATCATGCGCGTGCGAGCCTTCACGACGGGGGATGCAGTGTTCCGGGGGCTTCGTGGTGGTGTCCTTGGGCATCACCAATGCTTTCAACTCCCTGCCCTGGAGTAGAATTAGGAGGGCACTCCGGTATCACCAGGTGCCCGAATACCTCCGTCGTGTGATCGAGGCCTACCTGAAGGACAGGTTTATCATCTACCTTTGTCACGAGGGTGAATGGAGACAGCGAGAGATGTCATGCGTTGTTCTGCAGGGATCGGTACTAGGACCGCCCTTGTGGAATATCGGGTACGACGGTACTACGTGGTGCGAAGGGACCTTTCTGATGGGGTCAGCGTGGTTACGCAGACCACACGCTAGTCCTGGCACCGGGGTACTCACACCAGGCGGCGGCCGAACTAGCGGAATGCGTGTTTGCGACAGTCGGTGAGAGGATCCAGCAGTTGGGGCTCGAGGTGGCACTGCACAAGTTCGAGGTCATGTGTTTTCATGGCTCCCGGAATGCGCCACCACCGGGTTCCCAAATAACCTGGGACTCATCCTCGACAGTCGTTGGAACTTTGTGGAGCAATTTCGACGTCTGACTCCCAAACTGGAACTGACCGGGACTGCCCTAAAGCAGCTCCTGCCCAACCTTAAGGGTCCAGCTGCCTCCTGCCAGAGGATCTACGCGGGTATTGTTCAGTCCATGGCCCATTACCACCGCCACCCTGGTGTGGGCGCCGTCACTGCAAAAGCGATCGGCGGCGATGCTGAACGTATGCCAGAGGGTCATGGCCATCCGGATGGTGCAGGGATACCGCACGGTTTCCCGCGAAGCGGTAAGCCTCCTTGCTGGCCTGCCACTATGGGATTTGGAGGCAACAGTCCTTGCACACATGCACGACTTGCGCGTCGAGGCCTTCTGCGAAGCAGTAATGCTAGCGAAGGAGGAGGCTTCACGCGTGAGGGACCGAATGTCTTCACGCCCCAGCCGCCGAGATTCTGACCCTGTCTACCAGCCACGGTAGACGCGGGCGTGCGTACGTCGAGCAATGGGTAGCTCGCCGTCCAGCTGTCCGATAATTGACCGGACCAAGTCCAGTCATCAACAGCGTTTAGTGATCCACGCCCTCCTCAAAGAGATGTCAGCAAACCGTAGGGGCCCAGCAGGGCCGATGCCCGCTAGCTAGGACCGCGGGGAATTTCTGAAAAGGAAACCCGTAGTCCTAGAACGCAAAGGGCAACTGAAGAACATAGGTTTTAATCAGCAAAAGTCTGACACGCTTTCACGCTCCGATTCGACCCTTAAAAAAAAACCTTAGTAAAGGTTGGACTTGTTTCCGCTACCAAAGTTTATTCGAATAAAATTTTACGCTTTAATAATTTAAAGCGTAAAATTGAACATAAAATACAGATTTTTAGTTATGGTAACACTCTACAACAATGTATGTCGCGTAGTATTTGTAAATTAATGGGACTTTCCCGACTTTCCTCAACACACACAATACTTTATATAATTATTATGTTTCAGGGACGTCCGACCATTGTGAGGTGTTATAACCTATATAAATTCAATAACATGTTTAATGATAACGAAGTATTAACATTAACTATAAATAACTTTGTAAGGAAAAACCCAAATTGTACAAACAAGCGTGATTGCTAGGTACTACGTTATTTACACACAACGCCACGTAATTCCTCGTTGCAATGAAAACAATTAACTTCATGAATTTACGTAATATTTGGTGTAGGTATTATGTAGTGAAAACCCTCACAAAGCGTATAAATTATTTTTCCAAAAACATTACAGACTGGGTATACCTGGATTTATTTAATGACAGTAAAGGTAATCCCACGAAAATAGCCGCGTTATTATTCGGACAAAGTGATTTACGATTATCAAAACTCCAAAATGATGGTCAGTCAGGACATTCATTTAGGACATTCATTGGCAATCGTTATCTCTGGTGGCCTAGTGGTAATGACCCCGTCTTATGAGAGTACGCCGTGGGCCCAACCTCAGCTAGGTATTTTACAATGAGGAATGTACACTGTCGCCACTACTCTCAAAACGGATACGGAAATCTTCACCAGGAAACCAACTTGTCCTAGAAGTAAAATTTTGAAGATATGTGATATCCATCAACCTGCATGGGTGGAGATTACGGTTCATTCTCTCTTTTATAGAGGAGGCCTGATTCTAAGCAGTAGGAACATTATAAGGCTGATTATGTAGTCACTGATAGAACGTTACTTTGTCTACGCCCTGCATTTGCAATAGCGACAAGGACATTAGAAAAATGAGATTAGAGTCGATTGAGAGGTGAGCCAAGAGGATCATCGGCAATGATGCTCTTGAAGCTCCAAAGCCTTGAGCATCGACGCCGAGTTGCTAGCCTGTCGGTTTTCTATCGTTTACATTTCGAGGAGTGTGCACTGGAATTTAACAATCTAATTCCGCCCAGTCCGTTCCATCATCGGACCTCTAGACGTACGGCGTTGCGCCACCGGCACATGGTAGATATCCCACCCATACGTACAAAGCGTTGGGAGCACATTTATTGTGCGTTCAGCTAAGGAGTGAAAATCCCTGCCGGAGTCTGTGTTTCCTGATAGCTACAACTTAGGGGTCTTGAAGTCAAGAGTGAATAGGTTACTTCTAGTCAAGCGTGCTCCATCGTCGGTCACATCATCGCTTACCATCAGGTGAGATGGTGGTCAAACGCGAGCCGATCAATAATAATAATAAAAAGGATTAAATCTCTAACAAATGTCACTTGCAAGAGATGGTCGTGGAAGTGTTGCGTCTATCCAACCCAGTGCGTTTGCCGGTCAAAGGGCAAACACAGCGGATAGTTGCGGAGTCCGCAACCACTTGTGAAGGCGAACTTAGCGGCAACTGTGCAGCAACTACGATGTATTTGCGTCGGCGCTAATCCCGGCCGTCGTAAACTGCGCGGATTTTATCAGCCCCTAGGATTTGCAGCGCTATGCTACTATTATTGGATGGCTGAGCTCAGCCGTGTGCGGTATTGAGGTGAGAATTAATTCCAGCATCGGATCGGTGATATTGTTTTATGGGATTTGTTGTGTCTGGATGGTTTCATGAGAAAGAGATGTTGATTTTAGAATTGAGGTGGTATTTTATCGCTCACCTTTGTACACTGTTTTTCGAAACTGATCTCCTGGCTTATTTGTTACTAGCTATCTCGCCGGCATGAAAGTGGAAAATTAGGTAGATCATGTCACTCAGTGATAAAATAGTATTATACTTATCATGGAAAGATTTTCGAAAATCGGTCCAGTAGTTTTTGAGTTTATTCATTATAAATAGAAATATAAAAATGTTTTCCCTTTATGATATTACTAGCTGTTACCCGCGACTTCGTCTGCGTCAAGTTAGTAAAAATTCATAAACGAAATTAATAATTCTGGACTTGTGATTCATGCTGAAAGCATCTATCTCATTTAACGGAAATTAATTCCAGTAAATATATTTTATAAAATGTGATCGGTTCATTAGAATATACTAAAAGTGTATTAAACCGTTTTTATCTTTTAACAACACTACATTAAAACTGTGGTTATCGATCTCAGAACAAGATCCGTACAGACTATACATTTTGGCAACTGAAAACTACTTTATCCACTTTTTTTTAATAGCTTACGTTAAATAACATTTAGTTAGTGTCGTTTAAAGATAACTACGGTATACTATACTTTTAGTATGTCTAATGAACCAATAATTTTAAAATCATACAGCGTTGTTTTATCATAATATAAAACAGAAAGAAAAATACATAAACCTGTTCCTTTTTTACCATTGTTTCAGAGCCCTCTCAGGGAATCTCTTCCGCATCACCCATGGCCCCAGTAGGCATCAACCCAACGCACAATGGTAAGATAAGGACTAAGTGCGGAAACCAGACCACAAAGTTAAAGATAAGGCTTCGACCCATTGCATCACGCGTTCGGCCGCCTCCTTTGCTAGCATTACTGCTTCGAAGAAGAAGGCGTCCGCCTGCCACTCTTCCTCGCTCCGGACCATGGCCTGTACCCAGGCCCGGCGCGAGAAATCACTGCTACCGATCGCCTGCTATGCCCAGGTGGGGCACACTTCTACTGTATGCTCCACCGTGTCCTCCGGGTGGCCCACACAATGATGACACCCGGGCGTTTCTTCCGCACGAATCCGGTGCAGCAATCTCCCGAACTTAGCATGTCCAGTGAGGACCTGCGTCATTTGGAAGGTAAGGACGCTGTGTTGTCTTTCTAGCTACTTCTCAAAGAGGGGACTTACCGCTATAATAATGGCGTGCCCAGCACTGGGTTGCAACAGTTGCTATCGCCATTCCACCTTGAGATCCCGCCGGAACTCTGTAGGCAGAACCTTAGAACACCAACTACGAAATACATATAATTTACTTTTCTTGCCCTAGGTTAGGTTGGTAGGTTTTACTTCACTAAAGTTCATAGGTCAAAAAGTAAAAATAAAAAACAGGATTGATTAATTGCGCTGTCTGTTTAATAAATAGACGTCTGAATATATAACCGCTGGATTTCTGTTATGTATAGTGAAGGTATCTACTAAACTGCTTCGAAAGTGCTGATGTAGAAACCAGACTGTCAATAAAATAACGCAAAAATATGTATGAATTTCTTGTTTACTACTGTAACACCAACTGCTAATACTGTATCACAAAAAAAAAACATCTCAGATTCGAACCACTACCCCCTTACGTGCCAGCCTAACCCTAAGACTATTGCGCTACGGTGTTCGATGTACGCTGTCTAAAATAGGTGTTCTTATATAAACGTCATCATTTTCATCAAAGATATTAAATTTATAGCTATATGTAAAAAATAAATATTATTTTCGTTTTACCGCTTCGTATTTATTACATGTTGTAATTACTTTTTTACAAAATAATAGAGTAAAAATGTCTATGATTTGTGTTAAACTAAAAGTCTTTTTATTATTGTAATTGAAGTACCATCGTATATTATATACAAAAAAGACGACAAAATAGTCACAAAAATTATTACTATAACGGGATCGAACTCACGGTAGCATAGCATAGTCGGCCATATAATGTTCCCACTGTTGGGAATCAGGCCTCCTCTCTTGGAGAGGGAATGGGCCGTAATCCACCACGCGGGCCAAGTGCGGGTTGGTGAATGTCACATGTTTTCGAATTTTTGGTTCTAGAACATGCCGGTTTCCTCACGATGTTTTCCTTCACCGTTTTGAGAGCAGTAGTGATGAAATAAATTACACAAAGTAATGTAGGAACTCACGGTAAATGTTGTTTAATACCAAAATTTTGGAATATTGCTCACCTCCATAGAAAATAGCGTGATAATTTATAGCTTATGTCCTTTTTTAAGCTCTATTCTATCTTTGTACCAAATTTCATTAAAATCGGTTCAGCGGTATAAGCGTGAAAGAGTCAGACAGACAGACAAACAGAGTTACTTTCGCATTTATAAAATTAGTATGGAAGTATGGATTAGTAATAGCTATCTAGCACTATCTTCTAGATGGTACGTGATGATGAGGTCGACGATAGAGCATGATTGTCTAGAAATAACCCATACATCCTTAAGACCCCCAGGTTGTAACTATCAGGAAACACAGACTCCGGCAGTTATTTCTGCTCAATATAATGTATATATTAATTCTATTAATACAGATAGCACATGGCGTATACTTCAATGTGAGATACGAGGAAACGATGGACTCATAAGTTGAGAGAAAATCTTTATGAGTATAAATTAATTTCTTCTATGATTCCTTACTTCAAATATCACTATTAAATTTATCAATCATCAAGATTACATCATCGTACCTGATAATCTAGAAGAAAATGACACGCAGCGAAGTTTCCCCTCAACAAGCCATGGCCGACGTGTGCCGACGTTTTTGGCTCCTATAATTCAATTCAACAAACATAAAACTTCTCTCAAAAGCCAGCCGTACGATATTTGTGTTGGGATTTGTTGATTACTGTCAAGTGGGGAGGTTACGGGGTGGTACAGGGTGGCAGGGGAGGTCGGAGGAGGAGGTGGTCACTCGCGCACCTAAGACGAGCCGCGGAGTTTAAACACCTCGACCGGCCTGACTTACCAATGTTACTGCAAATCTACTACATGTAACTTGTACGTACAGGCTGATCTGAAAGTGGAGTTTTTGACTTGAGAACCTCCATCGTTTCGTAGTTGGTTAATTAATGAAGAAATAGAATGTTAAGTTTACTTATTTGTTGGTGAATGTCACAAGTCTTCGAATTTTTGGTTCTATGACATGCCGGTTTCCTCACGATGTTTTCCTTCACCGTTTTGAGAACAGTGGTGATGGAATAAATTACAAAAAATAATGCGCCTGGCTGGGTTTGAACTCGCGACATATAATTCGTAAGTTGCGGGCGTTACCACTCGACCACCACTGCTCTTGGCAAGCAAGATTAAGGAAAACGTAAAAATATTTTTTCTAATTACGTTGTCATGTAACTTTTCTTGTTATTTTTTCTTCACTTTAACATGCATGTTAATAAGACCTATATAGATGTTTCCATACATTAACACCAGTTGTAAACCGTTAACTCAAAACACAACAACTGAAGTCCACTCCAAATAAACATCAAACTCAGCCTGTATATAATTCAGCAATCCCCTTAAGGGTGGCACACACGGCGCTTGAAACTTTACGCAAATAACAGTCCCCTGCCCCCCTCCCCCTTGCGAGGTCCGAGTGAGAACAATTCCTTAATAGTGTATAAGTCGGCGCGGGGCAGCCGTGGCGCGAATTAGTGTCAAATTTACACCGTCCAGGGTTCGTAGGTACCAGGGCACGAGGTGGACGAAGGGTTAGTTAAGACAGTTTTAATGTGTAGCGTCTTAAGGTTAGCAGTAATTAGTGTTTGATAGTTGCAGAGGAGCTCGTTGTAGGGATGCTTTCGTTTATGGAAGCTGCAAGGAGTTGTCATTAATTCGGGTTGTTTTAAGCAAGTTTTGGCAAGGGAATGTTAGATGTATTCTAGGTTAGGTTATTTATTTCTTCGATTGATTTTAGTAATCAACTACGCTCACGCTATTTCTGAATGTTAAAGAGTGGATATAGTTATGTAATTTCATACCTAAACATTATCTTGATTTTAAATTAATTAGTAGAGCAAGCCATAGTTGTTATTAGTTTTTTTTTTAAGAAATAAAGAACCCATGTTGATTTACACACAGATTTTATTGAGACCCAAGTTACAAAAACAACACAGGTTTTGAAAATCTTTTCGCGCGAAGGGCCCATTGTCGTGGGCCTTTTAACCCTCCATCACCGACCTTGGGGCTGTTTGTCAAAGCGCCGGAAGTGGTCTGCGGGACCTGCCGCGCACGTCACTTCCGGCCACCCACTGCCTGTAGACATGCGACACGTATTGTTTTTTTCCGGCGGTGTAAGTCCTGAAAAAATATGGAAAAAAATGGAATGGAATGAGGAGGTTGTAATGATTATTTTGCTTCATAATCAAAACAGAACCAAACAAAAAGGTAACTATAATGATACAAATCAATAAATAATGTTTAATTCAATTTCCTGCTCCCAACTACTTAGTAAGTAACTTATGTTATAATGAAGGGTCCTTTACAACATTTGACAATACCTAATCCCAATGACTTTTCCTAAGATAACGGAAGTATATTTATTTATATTTATAAACTGTTATGTGAAGCGTTAACAATAACAACACATAGTTAACATCTTATATATGTCACAAAGTATTTATAAATGTACCCAAGATCACGTTATCGTTCTACTCTCCAACTTTGGAAGAAGAACTAGTTAGTTAGTGTGGGGAAACGTAACATCACTATAGAAAATCTTCTTCACAGCATACTTTTGTTTGTATCTCACAAAGTTCCTTCATTATGTGTATGCCATTAAAATAAACTGAAACTGAAGTCATGATTAACTTACACTTGCCAGTTCAACGTCCGCACTTGTATGTTGATGGCACCTAAAACTGGTACGTCTTAGGCGATTTCCTGAGCATAACGCGAGGGTCACACTACCCCGGGCGAAACGCGCTGTCGGGGCTGAAACAACAGAAAATATGCTTTATGTTAATGTTGATAAGACTGGAGTTGAAAGTAAGATGTGGTGGAGGATTGTAGTAATGTTGTAATTAGAGCGGGCGGGCACAGAAGACAGGTCAAAGGGCCGGAAGCTGACCGCGCGGCGTGCGCACTTCCGCACTGTGTCACGAACGATGTCTTTGGTCGGAAAGGCCTGCCTTGTCGTTTGAGGGTTAGCTCTTAAGGGGTGTGTGTGTATATAAACTGCTTTATGTTGACTGTCTCGTATGTTGATGTTTACATAAATGATGCTTAGTGTCATTACTAATAGAAAAATAAATTAATACGTTTTCATTTCAAAAGATTTTCCAATGTCCCTAACATTCACACTATAGCGAAATCCACTCTTCAAACTATTTTTGTATACACCACTTTTAGAATCCCCCTTCCATTAATCAGCCTGTTTAATTTTGAGAACCAAACAAAAAGGACTCCTTCAGTCTTCAAGTGGTCACCTTTGACAACCCTCTCAGAAATAATTAGCCTGATCATCACCAGGTAGGAAGGTAGGCAGGTCATTGCGTCTCGCGTGGCTGAGCAAAGCAGATCAAAGCATCCCTTCAATTGGCTTGCTAATTGGCTTGACCGACTACTTCGCGGCTTAATATGGCGCTTCAAGACGGGTATACGTTTATTTTATCAAAATTGTGTGCACCTATGTAAAGTCAGGGTACTGTTTTGTTCAGCATATTAACACTGTCAATTCATAAAACCGATACATAAAGTCATTTTGATTTCAGTTTAAGAGTTTAACCGCAGAGAGGGGACGCCGTATAAGGACTTACGTATATCGACGTGCTGATTGGAAGATTAGGTGCGTAGTACTCGTACCTACCGGCAGGTGTCGTGCTCAAGTTACCTACATACTCATACCCAAATTTCTTAATACCGACAGTATTAATTTGACAATTAATTCGCTTAGCTTAATTTACTCGACTGTAAAACATGTAACTGGTATAAATGTATCTGTTCAATCTGTGAATGATGGAAAACTTTGCAAAGATCTTGTTCTATTATATCTATTCCGATACATTTCTATTTTTAGCCGCCTCTCGGCTATGATTAGACGGCTTCATATTTTTGCGTGGGCGTCGTTAAATGAGTCGAAGGGATTACTCAAATAGATGAGCTGGAAATAGATTGTATTTTTTTTTGTCGCTGTATAGAAAAACGTAGGAAGGGTTGTGGGCTGATTTTCTTTATTCTTTTACCACTAACCTAAAGTACTTTTCATTTCCCGAGCATGCCTCCAAGAGATGTTAGCAACACCAAAGAGGTCCAGTAGGGCCGCCTACGACCGCTAGGGCTGTGGAATCGGTCGAAAGAGAAGTGTGAATATCGATAGTCGTGATTCATATTCCTGTCTATAGTTTTCAATAATTATGTATATATCTGTGTATCTATTATAATATAAGATGTTTAATACTGGTTTTATCACACCAATGACAGAACCAGTAACCCCATTTCTTGTCCAGGAAATTACTGTCCATTCCAGGTTGCCTGGAAGAGATCGCGGAATGTGATAAGGCCGCCCATTGTATGTACGCATGTTTTTAGTTTTAGTTTCCTTTTATGTTTGTATTGGTATAAAATAAAGGATATAATAAATAAATAAATAAAAGAGTTTATTGTGGTACTAAAACGTAAAGGGTTACTAAAATATACATGTAGGTTTTAGTCAGTAAAAGTCGGACACAACTTTTTGCTCCACTCTAGAGCATGAGAAGTCATTTGAGGATTTCGCACCTTAAAAACAAGGCTTCTTTCAGAAAGCGCTATCTTAGGCCCCTAAAAAAATTATGACAACTTGAAAGCCAGACAAAAAGTTTTTCATAATTTTAGTCTGTCTGTCGCGCTGTGCCGCGGAGGCTGGAGAGTCCTCGTCGGGTTCAGCCGGGATGAAATAATTTTAATTGAGAGCAAGTCGTGCAGACGGCAACTAAGGCGGCTGCGACTGTCGGCTGCAACTTTCGTGGCCACACACAACTTCCAACGTTTAAAAAAGTTTCTGATTTCTGGTGTACCACTTGCGTTCGTGGCTGTGGTCAACGTGATCTTATTGGGCTGAAATAAGTTTGTCTTTAAACTAAACGGTATGAGACGAAAAAGCTGTTTCATACATTTTTTTGAGGTGGGGAAATAATCTAATGAATTTTCGCGCTCTAGGGTGGACCGGGAGGGCGTGTTAGTTACTCTTTGCGTTCTAGGAACACAGGTTTCCTTTCCAGAAATTTCCCACGGCCCTAGTGGATATCGGCATTGCTGGGATCATGCTGGGATCCTTCGATGTTATTGAAATCTCTTTGAGGCACGCGTGAAAAACTACGCGTTATCGACCATTTGGGCTCGGTCGGACGGCGAGTAACCCATTGCTCGTCACCCGCAAGGCCGCACCTACCGTAGATGGTAATCGGAACCAGGGTCACGGCGGCTGGGGCGCGAGGATGTTTAAACAAACCCTCACGCGTCCAGCCGTCTCCTTTACTCACATTACTGCTTCGCAGAAGGAGGCTACCGCCTACCATTTCCTCTCACTCAGGATCGTGGCCTAAATCAGGACTCGGCGCGAGAGGAGGCCGGGTAATTTATTGTCTGGAGTCTTATAATCATGTGGTAACTTACCTGTTTAACCTACTACCCCTTTACGCTACATGACTCACAATAACAACACAAATACTCCTCGTAGAGAAGTGATTGTGACTTGTACGGTTATTTATGTACCTACTCCTCAATAATAAAACAACAAATTAACAGACAGTGAGTCAGTACAAAATTCTTTGCGGTTTCACAACGGAAGCTGAAAATAAATGATAATGTGAACCTTGCATTATATTCTCCTGAGTGATCTGTGCGGAGTGGGTGGAGGCTGTCTACGAATATATCGCAAACAACGTATCCACCTCGCAGAGGGAACTTTAGATTGAAAGAAGAGAATCAACGCCATCAATAATACCGTACGTGTATCCGATATTGGTGTTTACTATTCACAAATAGAGCTGGGAGGAGTTCGCGGCGTATCTATTACTTTTCGTTTATTTTTGTGAGCAACTGTTGTAGAAATAATTATTTTCCTAAAATTTTACGACTGTCGTTAGATAAAATAGCTTTTCAATTATATTATAGAAACTTATAATAATACAATAAACTTGCTTAAATAAGTGAAAGTACAGGTATTGTTCTTTCGATCGTGAATAAGTACGACAATTTCTATAACGTCTTTAAGTGGTCAATGTAATATTAATTGCTCGAATAAAATATGACTATGAATAGAATAAAGAGTACTTTTACTCATGTTCTTTACTTTCTAAGAAACTTTAATCATAATTTAGCTTAATAAAAACATTTTCCGGCATTAAAGCAAGTCGACCAATATACCTGCAACAAGATTCAATTTATTCCCGCCACCACAATCCGGCTGCCTCCTCGCTATCGATGGCTGATTTATCTGCCGGACAACACACTCGGGCGCCATATTGCTGGCCACAAAATATGCTATGTAAATATGATGACAGCGTAATATATGGCCCCGCGGAACTCCCGTGCACGCGCCGCCTCACTATAACACTCGCTTGTTGATTGGGAGATACTTTGTAAACAATATTTGAGATTGACGTATGACTGCTATTTTTTTGCCTACCTACATCAAATGATGGTTATTTATTAGAAGAGATGCTAAACTAATTGTACCATGTATAAATATCTTATAGTTATCGCTTTCTGCTTTCTGTTTGAATATTGTAAAAACTCTCTAATTATTTTCGTAACTTTTCCCAAACTTAAAAGGTAATTTATTTTATGTTGCTAAAAATTGTAATAGTCACAATTAAGTTTTTGATACATTTTCTATGAAGATACTGTTGCACCCGCTCAAACACTAACCTGAATTAAAAGGGACGCGCGTCTCCACTAGCATATTGGCAAGGATCAATCCATTCTTGCTAAGGAAGTCCTATTGTTCAGCAAGCAAGCCGGAGGAAATGGACCCCGATCGACTGCAGCCTGCTCCTCACAGTAGGTATTCCGCTTGAGAATAGTGTGTCAATTAAGACAATGAACCCGAGGGCGTAGGTTAGTGTACCTATACATTCAATCGCCTATTAGTGACTCGTTCTGAATATTGTATCTAAAAAAAACCGGCCAAGTGCGAGTCGGACTCAAGCATGAAGGGTTCCGTACCATTGTACTGTTGTCCGTAACTTGATTTTTACATAATTTATTTTATTCGGTTTTTAGTATTTGTTGTTATAGCGGCAACAGAAATACATCATGTGTAAAAATTTTAACTGTCTAGCTATCACGGTTCATGAGATACAGACGGACAGTGGAGTCTTAGTAATATTGTCCCGTTTTTACCCATTGGGTACGGAACCCTAAAAACCTTCTTCATAACTTTCATTTGAATTTCTTTATATATTGTGAGAATTCCTCCTTTCTACCAAAAATAATACAAATTCCATTAAAACATATCTATTAACCTGGAGTCGTTTCACTCAGTACCTCGCGTCCCATGAATTATGTAAAGACTAGTGGTGTCGCCCGGCCGCGCTCGCCTGACATTTGAATAAGATCAACTTTTTGTGAAAAGATGTTATTTCAACGGCGACTATTGTTTCAAATTCATGTCTTTATCTTTCCTCCTTTATGGGCTGAGTGATTCCGTAAGAAGTTTTGGAAAAGGGAGATTTTAATGTGGTCTGTGTTTTTTTGATAAAGTGGCATTGTTTCCGCAGACACACCGCAGATATCATATATGTTTGCTCTCATCTTTTGGACAGATCTGCCAGTTGCTCGATGTGCTTCTGTAAACTGAGGAACGAGTGAACATCCCAACCATACGCAGTGGAACTCCCTGCCGGAGCCTTTGCTTCCTTATAACTACAATCTGGGGATATTTAAGCCTAAAGCGAATAGGTCGCTTCATCACTTACTATCAGGTGAAATAGAGGTCAAAAGCAAAACATATCAATAATAAACAAAAAAACTGGGCAAGTGCGAGTCGGACTCGCGCGCTGAGGGTTTCGTACCAACTTACCTATGTAAATAATTCAATTCCCGAATGGAATATCTACGATTTTTCCAAATCGCGAATAAAGTATTCATTGTAGCTACTAATGAATCGTATTTGTTTTATTTTTTAATATATATTGGAAGAGATGCTACTGTTCTTTTTGTATTGTTGTTTTCGACATCCTTAACAATTTTTTATTTTAATGGAACTCATAATAATTGTTTGCATTTTATCTTAAAAACAATAGTGTTGTTTACTATAGTAGTTTTTTTTCAAATTTTGTAAATGTTCAACTTGTTTTGACATAAATGGGCATGGCAGTTGAAAGTTTGTCATGCCCAAATGTCTTGCTGATGGTGGCACGTGTTTTTGGGTCGTTCAGTTCCCTTCAAAGTGTTGAGCTGAGTGTGGCTGATGCAGATGTTATGCTCGTGAACGAGTGCCGTCAGTTGAGACTGGTCATCTCTTAACTGCCAGAGGCTTATTTCAATTTATATTTTTTTAAATACTCTTTTCTTTTTTCTTTATTTAGAGACATTGTGTTCACATCACAGAAGCGACAAAAAATATGTAACTAAAATTTTTGTAACTCATAACATGATTTAAGAATGTCCATGGAAGTTTTTTTTGCACGTTCTACTCCATAGAAATCTACGCTTTGGAACATGAAACTTAGCTTCACCTTTATTTGGACCGACCGACATTTTGACAATTTAAAAGTGCCTGCTATTGGTTTATTTTAAATAAAGTTTCTGATTTCTGAGTATTTTTTTGTAACGTAATAACAAATTTACTGTTTTCAGATTTATTCCGATACCTGTGCTATTAGACCTAGCTTTATGCCAAATTTTAGGATTCTAGATCAACGGTAATGTATATGAGTATATATCTATGAATTTTGAATACCTTGAGAGCATCGAAATATACGTTTTTTTGCGACATAAACGGCCGTATCTTTTTATTCGTAAACTTAGAAGTTTGATTTTTCACAGCTTCAAGGGACCGCAGACTTGAGTATATTTTGATTTCAACTCGATACCTCCACGCGTTCCCGAGACAAAAGGTCTTGACAGACAGACAGACGGACGGACAACAAAGTAATCCTATAAGGGTTCCGTATTTTCCTATTGAGGTACGAAATTCTAAAAAAGATATTCGAAACGAACATATGTTTTGGTTAATTAGAAATTCTCATGACTGATGCAGAAGGGACTGAACCAGTAAAACTTTGGAAGCCCCGCTGGTAATACAGAAAACCAACTATCGGACTAGGTCAGTACTGTGTGAACGTGCACACTAGGTATTTTGTCTCCCTGCTGGGCAAAATACAGTCATAACCTTTGTTATTAAAACTTCTAACTTTCGTCATAAAACTGTCATACAACTTATTGTTTGAAACAAAGATTTTTTGTCACTTAACCCCGCATTCTTATCTAAACATTTTCGAAACGCAGTTTTTTGGCACCATATGCTGGATATAAACAAGTGCCGCTTTCACCGGTCGTTCCGCGAAGGGCCCGGAGAGTCCCGAGGATGGCGGACAAACAAACAGACAGACACGGTGACGGAAGGTCGCCCTCGTGTTTATGAAGACTGTTTGCGTAGCTTTTTTAGAAAACTTACATTTGTTGCCGAGGTAAATATTGTGAGTGTGCGAGGAGTCGATACAGGTCGCGTTGTGGTTTTTTCTGTTTATTTACTCAGGGTAACTAAGTAGGTCAATATATAACTGGTGACTAAGTAGGTAATTTCGGTACATACGATATTTTTGCTTTTTTAATTATTTAAATATTATTCAGAAATTATGAATAATTAAATATTCATTAGTCACCACTGCCTATAATAATTTGTAAGGAAATAGTTTTAATTTATTATAATTTTAATAATAGAATAAATAAACTTTTAGTAAATAAATGTTACAATAATGTTAATGAATATTTATTTACTATTATTTTTGTTAATTTAACGTAGGTAATGTTATGATTTGTACTTTGAATTTTGTCATTATTGGATTAAAATATTTGTACACCTTTTTAGGCAAAACATGTTCAAACATTTTTTTTTGTAATTGTTAAATCAGTTGGAACCAAGATCAGTTCTGACAAACAAAATTTATCAATCTTCTGAAATCGTATTAAATACACCATTCTTTTTCATCATTACCTTTTAGTATAGTGTTCAAACGCGAACCCATTAATAATAATAACAAAAAAACAGAATATTTTTCAGGAAAACAGTCTCGCTATTTTCAATAGCCTTTCAAGACAAGGAAACAAAGAAACATTATAATCAATAGGTGCAAAATAAATACTAAGCTTAATCGTAAGCGCCCAGTAACGCAAGTCATTCTACAATTCCATGTTGCAAGTCTTTACATTAGGAAGTGTTTACACAGTGGCGCGAGCGGGCACGGCTCACCTCCGCCGCACTAAACACTCCGGCCATACAAACAATCTCTCTGTCCGCCAGGTGGACGCACGCAGCCGGAACCGGCTGTTTACGCCACTTTTATGACCAGCTCTAACACCGAACACCTTCCACGGATGTGCAAGGGCAGGGTTAAAATAGCTTTTGAAGATTTGTTCATAACAAATGTCTAAGATTGTAAGTTTTTTGGAAACTTTTCATAGCTGTTTTAAATAGAATGAGGGTTATAATCAAAAGACCATGTTCATTCTAAAATCAAATATTGCTGTTGAAAATGTAGATTGGTAATGTAAAACTGTTTAAAACTTGGCACATACTTCGAGCAGGAGCTCAACGTAGACGGAATTCTTTCGCAATACTAACGAGTCTACAAGAAGTTTTCTCGACAATAAACCTCTCAAAAACTCGTAATGAAGACTGGGCTTATCGAGCAGACTCGGATAAGACAAGGTGTCGGCGAAATCCTTCGCGAGAGCACATAAATCTTGTAACCAAGGAGTACCGAGGAGTACGAACTTCGCAAATTGCGCATTTACAATTCGCGTCATACGCGGCGTCGGGAGGCCTAAGCCGACGCGCGCGCCGGACTCAACATAACTGATATTTATGGCCAAAACGCACCTCTTTTGCTTTCAAATTATAAATACATGTTTTGGGTGAACTTGGAACTACCTCGAAGTGGGGTTAGCGTTGACTCTGCCGGATTTGAGGTTCGAGGATGTAGTGTGCGCCGGAAATTGGCTTAGACAGGGAGTTTGGAGTTTGGTTGGTGAAAGCTTATTTAAGGACTTGCGGTTTTAAAACAGACCTTCGCAGCTACCTCATGATCGTTTCGAAAATAATACCTCACGTAAGATACACAAGTATAACTACGTGAGTATGAACTGTACCTAATTAATACGAATTTGGAGTTCTTCTTGAACCACTGCCAAAAGATTAATCTTCTATCTCAACAGTAAATGTTCCACTGAAGTGCTATTGATGTTTCGATTTGTTAACAACATTAACGTTCACTCCAAGACACCCCTCGCACGTGAAGCACAAAACCTTTTAAGAGTCAAGAAGAAAAATCACCAGCTTTATGACAGCATTCGAAGCAAATTTGCCTACGCAAAAATTAAATGTGCAGCCATTACTCTCAACCCTCTAATATGCGCGGGCTCCACGGCAGCACGGTTGCGGATGGTAGTGGATGTCGAAAGGCGATCGCGTTCACTTAGCGCTTGCAATAAATCTCGCGGCGTGCAAACGTTCGCTAAATGAGAGGTGCCCGATGCATTACGGCACATCAAGGCACTCTTCACGAATCATTAGGGGCGCGCGTTTTGAAAAATGTTGCCGGTACTAAAATAGACATTATGTAAAGTGCCACAATTACCGAGGTGACTTGTGAAAAAGTTGTGTGCCGTTGAGAGCCGCGGAGAGGCGCTAGGCGCTGAGATCTGTGCCAGGGATGCCGGCGCCCAGGCTTGCCTGTTTCTGCGCCGTGTTCGGGGAAGTTAATGCTAAATTAAATTGAGTGTTCATATCCAATAATCATAATCGAACAACTAAGCAACTATACATCCTCAAACCTAATTTGATAAATACCGAACTGAATATTGGTTACTGCAAACTATAAGTTGACATTTGGCAAACGCATTGTATGTCTGCTTTGCCTAATTCACTGAAACGAAACTTAAATTGTCACCAAATGTTTAATATTCAACTACTCTACCTATGTATGTAGCGATACTGAAACCACTTTCTTCACCCATCTCTTACGTAGGGGTAAAAAACACGAGTGACATATAATTTCCAAACTTACACTTGCGCCCGAAAATTGTACCCAGCATCAATAAATTCAGTTTTATTGCTATGCAACCGGCAGAGCCCTATACAGGGTGAGTAAAAGGTGGCGGGAACACGTAAGACGTCATTTAGCGTTCGGAATTAACATAAATAATAACGTCGTCACCGCGCCCCTGCCCCGATATTGCGTCATTTGGCGTGCCCTTTATAGCCGCACAACACTTAACTCCAAATAAAAAAGTGTTTTATAAAACTTGGATTACGTGCCGCGGCGATGCTTGCCGTTTATTGTTCGGAGTCATTTTCATATTTTTGAATTGCAAACACTGTTGGATGTAACCGTAAAGAAAAAAAAGAACCGGCCTTTTCTCCAGTAGGTACTCTACAAGACTAATGTAAATTAGTAGGTTAATGGTTCATTAAGTCCTTCAGAAACAATAACTGCTGTGTTTTGCACGATATTAAAATAAATAATTATGTTTAGTTTGACAGTTTATACATACTATTTTCAAACTTATAAAACACTTAGTAACTATAATATAGAATACACTAAGATAAAAAATGCATGGCAATGCTTATCCTCTGCCTAAAATAAATGGCTTTAGATCACGTGAAGTTACAACAAGGCGCTTAGGGAAATCGTTTTATAATGTAGACCAGGCCAGGACCAGAACCTTACAATCCGAGATTTTCAATCCTAAACGACTCGATAATACCAATAAGGTTATCATATTTCCCCCACTTGAGGTTGTGCGTAGCCACAGTGACAGCGCCTGCTCAGCACGACGTGCTAGGAAGGTGGGATTTATACCACTTACTTACTTGTGTCGATACAAGTAGCGTCTCTCACTAAACGCTAACCCAACTTCTATAAAAATGAAAAGATTCTATTCGGTATCTTGTTGTCATGGAGTATATACATAATTATGTGAATAAATATACATTATAAACCACCTTTTAGTTAAGGGTTTTTTTTTAGATGGGAAAATCATCTTATGACAAATCGAGCACTTGGGCGGAGCGGGAGATAGTTTCAGATTTTTACTGACTAAAAACCCACTCCTGTCCCTTCTTTGCCTTCATCCCAGGGCCCCGGGTTTCACTTTCACACTACCCGTTGCCCCAGTAGGTTTTGACCCTGCTGGGCCCAAGAGGTGACAAATGCGAAACGTCTTCAGATAGAAAAATTCCCGAAAAGCCCCAACAGAAAATCTTTAAGAATCCCACTCCAACATTCCCATTTAAAAGGAAGTCAGAATTTTTAATAACAACAAAAAGATACAAAGCTCCCATTACATTTTTATTACTAGTGAAGACGTAAGAAAGCGGTCATTTTTCGCGCGCCCGTTTTTTTTGGCTTGCACTGTAAGCACCACGTATTTTGCATCACAATTGTCTGTTGGAAGCGAAACCTTTTTATTTCTGTTTTAATGTTTTAATTTTAGCAACAAATAATATTTAATAGTGGCGTAAGGAACGGTGGGACATTTGCATGGCCGCCGCTCTTCATAGAAGTGTGCTGTTAAAAAAATATTACGTGGGGCGGCGCGCTTAGTGCTTTTATTATAGTTATTAAAAGAATACATTAAGTAGAGTGTAATTTTAAAGGGATATAATCGTAAAGTATTGAGTGGACGAAACGTTTGTTACGCTTGCTGAGAAAGGGTTTCAAAAGTTAAGATATTGATGTTCTGGTAAACCGATGGTTACTTTTATTGAACTATACTAAATTAATTAGTTATCGGTCGTATTGTAAAGAGGTAACCATATGGCACCTCGAGAGAGTCGCGGGGCCGATGGATGCGAGAGGCAAAGGATCGTTCGTTGTGGCGACACTTGGGTGAGGCCTATACCCAGCGCTGGACGTTTTCGGCTTAAATGATGATGATGATAAAATTGATAAATCAACCGTAGCACATGATGATTACTCACTAAAGTAATAATTATATGACCAATTTACAAACGGAAAGAAAAGTGATAAGTGTCTCTCTGTTCTTTTACCTAAACACTTATAATAAAACTCATACATATTTTAAATTCATTCTTCCCCTTGGAAAGTAGCGGTAGATTTAGTCGCCATGTCGTCGCCATGCACCATAAATATGCGGCAAGGTGTGCGGCCGCAAACCATGACTTATGGCGCCTAACCCCATGGTTTTTACCAAATTAATCTCTCCGGGGAAACTGTTCTGTATGGGGTTGAAGATTGATCATACATTGTGACGGTGCTGTTAGTGTGAGCTGCTTCTGTTGATCCTTTATTATTTGGTATATTTGACAAATTGACCAAAATTAATGACTTAATGTCAAAATTTTGGTATTATATTTGAAATGACTTCAAGAGCACTAATGGCCCAGTGGTAACGGCCGCGACTTATGAGTCGTCGCAAGTTTGAACCCAGCCAGGCGCATTACTTTGTGTAATTTATTTTATCACCACTGCTTTCAAAACGGCGAAGAAAAACATCGTGAGGAAACCGACACGGCATGTCCTAGAACTTAGACAGGTAATCTAGGTTCTAGGTCATGTGACATTAATTAATCCGCACTGGGCCCGCGAGGTGGTCCAGTAGTGGAAACATTATAAGACTGATTGTGTATATATATACAATAGATTTGAGATTCCTTGTAACGTAATTTTTTTACTGAGATATATTTTACAAACTTGAGAGTGTCAGATAAGGCTGTCAATGTATCTGACGGTCTTAAATTATTTTTATAATATTTTAAAGCAAGCATTAAGTATCATATGTGAACCTATTTTTTGCATCTAATCATTTTGAATCCGCACGGGGGAATAAATCTTGCAGTTTTGTGACTTTCTCGATGCTGTTCAAGTGTTGAGTGCCAGCGTTGTGTGCGGGAATATATTCTCTGAAAAATGTAATATTTAAAAAATATTACATGATCATTTTCTTTTCCATCTTTTAGGTTAGCCGTCGCGTTATTGGTGTCACCTCTTTTAGAATAGAATTGAATTTTTTTATTATGGTACTTGTTTCCATTATGGATTTTTATGCAAGTACCTGTTTTTCTAGAATTATTTTTGTTCATCTAACGGAGGCCCATTCGACTCTTCTGAGTATCCCCACAACAAGCGGTGTATGTCTCGCATCCATCGGATTCCCGCGACCCTTACCAGGTCATCGATCCACCTTGTTGTGGGACTCCTGCCAACGCTGCGTCTTTCAGTACGCGGTCGCCACTCTAGAAACTTTCATCCTTATCGACCATCAGTTCTGCGAGCAATGTGCCCTGCCCAGTGTCACCTATGTTTTTCAGAACCATATGTCATCACCGTTAACACACACTGATCACACACTTTCTTTTTGACTTTTGGTACTCAACTGATAAATAATAATAAAAAAAATACTTTCTAGTGTTCTCTACTCGCTATCGCTAGCTCCTTACACCACGCGTACCCGTGTTATATCTACGGATCGCAATAAATCAAACAGTGTTGCTCCTTATAAACATATTTCGTGTGTCCTCTCTCCTTCAAATTCTCTTGTTTTATTTCTCACAATATTCGAGCAATTCTTCACGAGACGTCATCAATTTTACTAAAATATTTTGATAGCACTTGATGACAGGAGCCATACATATTGCGCGTTGTAAGTACGCTATTTTGATATGCTTGCAGCCATTTATTTGTTGAATGAAAAATATTTATTTCGTTCTAGTTTTTCCAGAATAAACATGTGTACAGCTTAGCATTTTAAAAATAAAGAAACGTTATTTTATTCACTGGCTTCGCCCGCGTAAAAGTCGACAATTAACCCTAAGAGTTCTTCTGAATAAGGGTAAGGGTTTTACTGAAAAAAAACTTTTCCATGTTCTACATAGTCCACCCGTCTGTCACGTGAAGGAGAGAAAAAAACATACACACACACACACACATAGATACAAACTTTTACTTTTGCAGTTTGATTCTAAAAAATCAGATCCGATTTGATTAACTCTGAAAGATATTCAGAAAAATTGAACTTCTGGTTTTAAAACATTCCTATAAGAAGTAAGTGTGATCTAGCAAGGCATTTTTATCATAGCTGCGGGGCAGGCCGAAAATCCAATATTACAGTAGGTACCTGTTAAAGACAAAAGCTTCCCTAGACCCGCAGACTCTCCACCTGCACACATACACGACACATTTGGCTTTTGTATTCAATTTAAACATTCTCAATTCAAATCTTCGTAATTTCTTAGCGGGTTCAGTGGGCAGGCGGAAGGTGGCGACAGGTTGGGTCCCTAGACCCCCGGGCCCCCGGGTCAGAGGTCCGGTTAAGTGGGCCCCGTGAATTATGCGACGTAATTATACAGCGGCGACTTAACACGTGGGTGGTCAGCGTGTTCGGATTGGGAGACTGAATTGCTGGTGAATAGTTTGGTGTGCTTTGATTGGGTAAAGACATTTGAAATGTTAGAGATTTCGCAAAGGGATTTTGTCAAAATAAATTAGATTGCTGTATTTCTGCCTTGTTATAGAAACCGACGTAATTCTTTCATTATTTATTTTATACAGAAACATGATATATACACAATGATTTGACTATTCAAGTACAAAGGCGAGCTTAACTCAACAATGAGTTTTTTGCTAACAATTCTTCGAGTAAACAGAGAAAAGAAAAAAATAAGGAATTTTAAAGGAAAGCCCGCGTCATGTCAACCTGCAATGTAGTGCGTTTCATAACGCTTTATATGAAATTGACCGACAAGATCTTGAGTTACACACATCACACACACACACACACACATCACACACTCATCACACACACACGTCACATTGCTGTTATATTTTGTTTGCAAACCATTACTTTGTCATAAAATAAAAATTATACTGGGCAAGTACGAGTCGGACTTGCGCTCTGAGGGTTTCGTACAAACTTAAGTACATATGTGAACAGTTCGATTCCCGAATGGAATCTTGAATATTTTTTGAATCGCAAAAAAGTTTTTATTTTTTTGTGACGTAATTACAAATTTTCTGTTTTCAGATTTATTCCTATGTCTATACTATATATGACCTTACTTTATGCCAGTTTCAGGATTCTAGGTCAACGGAATTTTGATTCCTTCCCTATGAATTTTGATTCCTTTGAGAGGGTCGAAATGCACGTTTTTTGAGGTATAAACGGCCATACACACACACACACATACACATACACGGACACGGACATATCGTTTCTTTTATTAACTTAAAAGTTTGATTTTTTCACAGCTCAAGGGACCGCAATCTTAGTGTATTGTGTGGTTTTAATTTCAACTCGATACCTCACGCGTTTCTGAGATGAAGGGTCTTGACAGACAGACGAACGGACAACAAAGTGATCCTATAAGGGTTCCGTTTTTCCTTTTGAGGTACGGAACCCTATAAAACAAGAATTTAAATTGAGTAGAATCACTTCAATCCATTTGTGTCGTGAAAACATTGCGTCACAATTTGAATAGATCCTCTAAAACAGCTCCCCCAATCCGAACACTATCAACAACAACACAAGAAGCAAAGTCACAACTTTTCGCCTTCGGACTGTGCCGTCTTAGATTAAATTAACATTAGGTACAACTATTCGAGGGCCCCGTAGGGCGCCATTGTGCTGAACCCGGTCGTCTTGCCCTGTGGTCTACGGAATCCTAATTAAAATTACAACATGTAAATAGTCGAAAACGTCTCGGCCATGTTGTTAGATGTTTGCTTAAAAACGTTTGAATTGTTTTGTACTTATTGTTCTCTGAATATCGTACCTATGTGTGTGCAGTCTGTTTGTTGCCTTTGTCTTGAGCAGTTTCGAGATGTTTTGTGCTTTTATACTGCAGTTGGTTTGAAAATCATAGAAGTTGCAATAATACATAATTAATGTGCAAATGATGATAGTTTATGTATTTGTAACCATTTATTCCTTGTGTCATTTACTTGAGGTCTATTTTGTTAAAGTTTGGCAAATTACAGTTTATTTTTTATAAGTTTTTGCTTTCGTTTAATAGACTGCGCACCAAAGTAGGACGTTTCAAACACAACCTGGTAAAATAGGGGATTATAGATCTCTCCGACACTCAGTGCGAGTGTGGTGCTCCTGACCAGAGGGTGGTCCACTTATTAGAGTGCCCAAAGTGTCTCTACATCTGCACTTTGGTGGACCTAAAAATGCCATTGAGGCCGCTATAAACATGGTAAGCTACTGGAAAACTAAAACCATCGATTCGAGAAGAAGAAGCTTTCGTTATACCGACGTAATATCTTCAATAAAAACACTACCCCTAACAATTCGTATAAGTAATCCTACACACGATACACGCACACACGACTTATCCCCATCCCTTAAGTTTTAACCTAAACGCATACATCTCCTTAATTTAATAATTTCCAACCATTTAGTTGAGAGCCGGCCATATTTGTCTTGGTCTAAAATCCGGCCTAAGATTAATCCGGAACGTTGTTAGTTGTCCCGGTTGTGTCCCTCGTCCGTGGGCACAACACGTGGTGGGCTGGACCCACCACGCCGTGCAAACACTTAGACACGGGTGCCGGACATAACACTATTAATTTTAGTGGTGGGCTCCAATTCATAATTTGAATTATTGATCATGGTAGGTACGGATATTAATGGCTTTAATGTTTGTAATTGACCTGCCAGTTCTGCTTAGTTTAGTGCTTTAGATTTCGGTACAAATTCAAGATGTCATTTGAACTTTGCCTTTGGATAAAATTTCAGAATTAATGCACGTCTTGTCTTTTGATTAATAACTTTAATAGTTTCAGTTTTGTACAGAAGTTACCAGCAGCAGGTTCTATTTACATTTTCCAGAATGTTTAATAAAAGAACACCGTGCGTATACCCAGTCATCTAGTGAATCGCACGTCCTCCTTTATGATCCAATATGAATTCCAACTATCGCAGAGTGTCGTGACTTGTGTCTCGCAGTGTGGTGAATAATGCCGGAGCGATACATTTTTATTGGCGCCGCGTCGTGAGGTAAACACGGTGTTTTGTTGTCCCCTCAACGATTATTATTTATGTAACGACTGTTGTTCTGTTGTGATTGTGGAATAAGAGTGGATAGATGTGGCTTGGAGGAAGGAAAGTGTTGTGCTTAGTGCGGCAGCTGAAAAATGAAGATTGACTATGTCAAAGACGATGCCTCTCGACTTCTCGAGTCAAATCGTAACGCTAATGGAACCTAGAAAGAGATGGCTTTATAAGTATTGTATTAGGACCATCGTAATTATCCATATTTACTTACCTATTATAGTTTTCTACTTTAAGCAATCCATACTGACTAGTCAAGAAATCAAAATAAGCTGATCTCTTATTCTAAGCCACTTGATCTAAGTTCTACCACCGATGATGGGCAGTTTCACCTCTTTTTTAATAAGGTACCTATTTTAATGTGAGAGGGGAAGTCAATTAATGCAGCTATCTAAAACTTGCCTGAAGGTTTTTTTAATTATATAAACCAGTTCTTGACTGGGTTTTTTTTTTTTTTTTTTTTTTTTTTTTTCCGGTGGGAAAATCATCTTATGACATCCCCCGCTCTTGGGCGGGGCGGGAGATAGTGTCAGACTTTTACTGACTAAAAACCCACTCCTGTTCCCTCGTTGCCTTACGTACCGGGGCCGAGTCTTCCTTTCAGAATCAGACCCTTGGCCCAAGTAGGCTTCGACCCTGCTGGGCCCCTACAGAGTTCTTGACTGGGTGGTAAGCACTAATGCAATTGTTGATGGTGAGTCGTGCTAGTTTATTAAGAGCCTATTCACTCTAGCCTTGAAGACACCTAAATGATAATGGGACTGTAGGACCGCAGCAGGCAAATTGTTCCAATCCTTCGATGTACGCGGTATAAAGAATAATGATGCAAAACGATTAGTCCAGGCCGTAGAGGTGTTAATAACGTAAGAGTGGACACTCGCCGTACGCGGTTTAACTTTATATATACATAAGTAGATACTACGCTATATGAAAGATATTTAGTTCCTTTCCTTGTCTCTTCTAGGAGCACCTATGTCTTTGTATTCAGGTAACTCGCCACTTATGCTAAGTGACTTCTAGATGTTACTTCGTATCACTTAAGGAACTCACAAACTGTGCAGTATGAAATAGCTAAAAACTATCCTCGCTGACAGCTTACGGCACTTTTGTTTTCATGCTTACAGTTGTTTTTAGTTTCGATACGAATGCCTACGCGTTTGTTTTCCTTGCTTTTGTGTTTCTATCATTTGTTTTGAGTTGTTCAAGTAACTGTGCGCTGGTTGTCTAATACCTCCAAAGAGTTACAAGCAAGAACTATGTTTTTTCGAAAAAAATAAACAAATTTTTGTGGCTAAAGTAGCTAAAGAGATTATTAGACCTTATTTAGTAATCAAAGCGACCAGAATGGTGGGGCAATCAATAAGAGAACTGTTATAAAAAACTTAGGTACTCTAATTCTAGAGAAAAACACGTACCTATTTGAACCAATTCCAACATAAATTATATTTTTGTATCTTTGTTTTCTAGGGGCCTGTACCTCAAAAGGAAAAAATACTGAAAAAAAACGGAACCCTTATAGGATCACTTTGTTGTTCGTCCGTCTGTCGGTCTGTCAAAGACCCTTTATCTTAAGAACGCGTGGAGGTATTGAGTTGAAATTAAAACCATATACTCAAGTCTGCGGTCCCGTAAAGTTAAAAGTTAGTAAAAAAAATATGTCCGTTTATATCGCAAAGAACGTGTATTTGGACACTCCCAAGGGAATCAAAATTCATAAGGTACTTCCGGTTGACCTAGAATCATGAAATTTGGCATGAAGCAAAGTCTCATAACACAAGTATAGGAAAAAACTGAAAATTTTAAAATTGAAGTTATGTTACAAAAAAAAAAAATTTTTTTGCGATTCGGAAAAATCATCGTAACCAATTTGGGAATTGAACTGTTTTCAGATAGGTTTGTACAGAACCCTCAATGCGCGACTCCGACTCGCACTTGCCCAGCTATTCATTTTTGAGAAGGGCAATCATGCACTTAAGTTTCTTCATTTGCTTTTTGGATTCTAGGGTCACACATACCTCTTTCAAACGCCCGCAACCAATATTTCCGTAGTTGAGAGGCGGGTCCCCTAAGACCAGCATAGAGTAACCCTCAAAAATTTGACCCCACGTAAAACAAAACTCCAAGTTCACTTGTTGAGTAGTAAATATTGTTGTAAGAAAATCAAATGAGTTGTATCGCCAATAATCTGCGTGAGCCGAGTGGAGCGGGCCGCGCATTCCTCTGCTTCCAACTATGCTGAATATTTTTAATCAATACAAATTAGGTTGAGGCTGGGGCCCGGGGCGCCCGGCGGATATACGCGAGCCGCACTGAGGACCTAACTATGGCGAAGGTGGACAAAATGTGTGTTTAGAAAGGTACGTACATATGGCACTATGTTTTACAAATGTTGATATTTTGATAGATTTAAATTTAATTTGACTACGAAATGACGCCAATCAGTGAAGTCAAGCTGTAGATGATTATGAAAATAATGTATAGTATGACACTATAATCTATGTTATTTTGACGCTAACCATTGGATTATAAGATTGAAAACTTTACTGGACAAAATTACACAGAGTATTAATAAAAAAGAAGATTTTAGAATCGATTCAATTCAAATCTTTACTGCAAATTTCAAATAAAAATACATTTCCAGAATTTTTAAATGAAGGCGTAATTCACTTTGTCCTAACAAATTAGGCATACTAAATAATTCACTTTCATAAAATATATTTTGATATATATACCTAACTAGCTCCTGCTAGCAGCTTCACCTGCGTGAATATCGAAAATATATGCTATGTCACTCATTGCTAAAATAACATTCGACGGGAGAAAAAATTTAAAAAGTCCATTCAGTAGAATTTAAGTTTATTAATTACAAACTAAAATGTTTCCTCTGTATAATATTAGTATAGATTAATCAAGCAAGTACCTAATATCAAAGGTAACAGATACAATCAATAAATAGTATAAAACAATAACATCTATTCGTAAAATAGTCATAAAATCAAAAGAAAATAATTCGTGAATAAATTACAATAACGAGTAAATGCTTCACTTCCAATTTTGTCCGCTACAGTGCCACCGGCGGCCCACTGTGCGTTAGTCAATGTGCATACGATACCGGAGCATCTCGGGATAAAGTTACTTAACAAGCCGAAGATATTGATTTATCGAGCTCAGCCCCACAGGTACAACTTTGCTTATTTAGATAACGGAGCGTACTGCAGTGCTTCGGTAGACGTGTAAGTGTGGGTGTGGAGATGATATTGTACCAACATTACATTGTTTGTACTGGGAATATTTGTGTTTAGCAGCTAAGTCGTTGCTGGTTTAATGAAGTCGGATATATTAGTTATTGGCGAAGTGTTCTCTACTGGCTTTTGATATCCATGTACTTATCATCATAGAGAGTGAAATCGATTAAGATTCGAGACCAAACTCTTTGCTTACTTCTTTTGTTTTGAGATCACAAATGAAAAGTACGCAGCTTACTTTCCTCCCTTAAAATAGTTATTGTTACTTTGCCAAGCCCCCACAATTGTCCACTCCAGCAAGGTACTCACAATAAGACATGTAGCCATATAATATGGCAATGGCAACAAATGGCGGCGTGTGGCGAGCCAGTTAAATGGCAATCTTGTGTTAGGCGAGTTAGTGGCAAATAAAAAAGTGCTAACTTGGCCCAGGCCGCGTTTTAGCTCCGTGCTAAGTTTCCTCTGCGGTGAGACTGTGGGGAACCTATGTAGGTATCTCTTAGGGTATTGTGCTTTATCCACATAATTATAAGTGCAATAATAGTATGTATCTTTGTATGTACAGTTATAAAATCCTTGAGAAAGTAATAGAGATGTGACTGAATGTGTGGGACCAATCTACGAATAGTATTAACTGAAAAGAAGCCATAATATCACACTTATATTATAAAGGTGGAAGTTTGTGTGTGTGTGGTTGTTACTCCTTCAAGCTGAAACTTCTGAAGGGATTTGGATGAAATTTTCACACGAGTAAATCATGACCTGGACCTAGCCAGCGGCTTCGCTCGCAAAGAAGTATCCTATGATAGTACATAGGATACTTTTTCGTGGGCGAAACCGCTGGCAGCAGCAGTCTTATCCTTGGTCTTTACCAATGAAGTTGCCGTTTTTTTAAAACGAGTTGCTTTGAAGTTTTATATCTTTGGATTGACTTGGAATTATAAGTTCAAATAAATTTTATATTAAAGGTACGTTATTCTTTTTATGCGATGTTACAGAAAATACAAAACACAAAGAAACCAATAAATACCTAATTTCGAATAAATAATAAAGGACCTTTAATATAAAGTTTAATTAGATTTATAATTCCAAGTCAATCCAAAGATATAACACTAAAGCAACCCGTTTTAAAAAACGGCAATTTCATAGACCTATTATAATAATGATTGTCTTCTTGTATTTAAGGATATTTTCAAAAACTACAAAGTGACGCGGTAGCAGCGCTGTCGCCGCGCTGCTTTGTTGTTCTATATAAATAAAAAAATGCGCGACTGCTGCTGCTCTCGCGCTGCAATCACGCTGCACGCTACTTTGTTATTTACATGCGCATGTATATATACATAGGCATGCACTAATTTGAAGGCGCTCTTATAACCAACTGTATTTAAATAATAATAATAGCAGTATTTTTTTTAAACTATATCTACCTTTTTAGATCAACCTTCATGACACGGTGTTTGATCATTATGTTGTTACGCAAAATAAATTATATCGTTAACGGTCATTTTTTTCATTTGTCAATATACCTCACATTCAATAAACAAAGTTGCGAGCGATATGACTAGAATAAATAACAGTAATTCTACGGAACCGTCAGTATCATTTAACTGCGCAATAGATCTACCTAACCGTTATCTGGGTACAAAACAGTAGTAATAACACATAACGAGTGAACTGTGTCAGTGGTATCGAACGGACGGCGCGCACGGGCCGGACGCGCCGGACGTCCGGCCCGCTGATAACACGGACAGGTTACTGTTGCTAAATGTGGTATGAGCAACTGCTGAGGAGATGTAGGGTGATGCTTGTTACTGATGAGGAGATTAAAAATATTGGTATTTGAAAGCCATATTATGCAATCAATAAAGTTCTAACACCACACAACCACGTAGTTACCTTGAGATGTCTGCAGTGCTATCCTGCAAAAATCTCACCCTTAAATATAAGTTATTGATTTTAAAAAGCGCTGTAAAAACGGCGAAGATAAACATTGTGAGGAAACCGGCATGTCCTGGAACCAAAAAACCGAAGATGTAACATCCACAAACCGCACTGGGCACGCATAGTGGAATATGATCCCCTCTCACCTGCACGGGGCCCGGGTGATGGATTACCTAAGATCATTTCCCTTTCCTAAAGAGAAGCCCTAAGTCTCAGCAGTGGGAACATTACAAGATTGGTTATGTTTATACTTATAAAGTGAGCTATTAAGACCTAGTACCTATCAGATTGAAATACAGTTCAAGATCACTTCCTCAAAGTTTTTATAGACGTGATATTTTTATATAATAGTCTGCATGCCTCTCATTTAACGACAAAATTTCGGTTTCCTGATTATTATTAATTATCATCTGAAGAATTGTAAACAGACGTCATTTTAATATTATATTTGTATCATAATCATATTACACTCTCATGTCTATAAGTAGATATCACGTTATCTATTCATTCGTCAATTTTGTTTATTATTTTTAAATACAAATATGTAATAGGTCCTATCTTTGACGCTCAAAGCTCCTAATAAAATCAAACAATTAAATTAATTACAGTTGAGGTTATGAGGCAGCGAAACTTATCTCTAGTTGAATACATTTTTCTTTTACGCACATTTTTGGAGATGGAAGTTCATACTGCTTATATTTGTTGAGTAGATACATTAGTTAGCACTAAATCGGAGTATGCTCATGGAATGGTCTCTTAAATAACGCACTTAGTCGCCAGTTAGTTCAAGTTTATTGCGACTACGAAGAGTAGCCGTCGCTTAAGTTCGGTAAGTACAAGGCAGTACTGCCCAAGGCGACGCTACGTACGAGGACACTGAGGATTTCAGTACATGGCTTTTGTTTTAAATGACCTTGGAGTGGAGGACCGTTTGAGTTACTTTGAGCAATGTGGTGCTCAAGTTGT
Source organism: Mythimna vitellina (assembly GCA_949316375.1). Lineage (NCBI taxonomy): Eukaryota > Metazoa > Arthropoda > Insecta > Lepidoptera > Noctuidae > Mythimna > Mythimna vitellina. The sequence goes on from OX438686.1 coordinate 724,143, forward strand.
TCGGTATACTTAAAAATATACAACACATGTTACTTTTGCTAGACTCAATATTTATTTACTTAGCAAACCAACTTAAAATGTAATCAGTTTAGTGAAGAGCGGCCAGTCGTTAGATGCAATACTTTTGAAGTTAGGATATCAGTCACTGATATCGAGTATGTCGTATGTACTCGTATATCGAACTAAATGCATTTGCAGTTCGAATAATTTAGCTTCATCGACGTACTTGGTTTCATGATCATCATTTCAGCCGAAAGACGTCCACTGCTGGGCATAGGTGTTCCCGAATGTCGCCACAATGACGGGCCCTGTGCGTCTGGCATCCCTGCGTCCCTCATCAGGTTATCGATCCACCTTGTGAGAGGCATACCAATGCTGCGTCTTCCGGAACGCAGTTGACCATCCAGAACCTTCGGCCCTATCAACCATCTGTTCTGCGAGTAATGTGCCCTGCTCACTGCCACTTAAGTTTGGCTATTCTTCGGGCTTTTTGGTCTGAATGATTAGCAAAAACACAACTTATTAACATTAAAACAATATACCCCTGTCATCATATTTCTTCAGGGATGACTATATCAATTGTGTTGAACAGAGAGGGTAATAAATTCGTTAGAGCCGCACAACTCACGACTCACGGGGGTGAAAACTACCCGTCATTATGATGCACTCGGGGGTAAGAAGTTGTTTTTTATTGTGAGGGTAGTTATTGTGGGAGAGATGTTGAAATGTTGTTAGAGAGGGAAATAAGGGTTCGTCAGTGGACCGCTTTAAGTTCGTTATTACAGGCAATTAAATACGTGTTTAAGATCGGGATGGACCTGGATTGGCTTAACCAGTAATCGTCATGTCCCTAGCCTTTTCCTATCTATGTTGGGGTCGGCTTCCAGTCTAATATTTTACAAGGATCGACTGTCTATCAACAACCCAGTTACTGGGCAACACGATACTCTTTGGATAGACTGATGTTCAAACTTTCTGGCATCTGCATCAAACTACCTGGATTAATCATTATTACATTTAAAAAAGGAATAATAAAAAAGGCTGTTTTCGACGATTCAAGATAAATATATATATAAACTAAGAAGTACGAAATAAACTAAACTTGATTAATGACTTGATAAAAAAGTAAACTTGATTGCGAAATAAAAAAAGCTAAACAATTAAGTAAAATTGGAGTCGTAATCAAAAGACAAAAATAAACTATTGATATCACCAAAACTGAATATTAAATCCCACAGCTTCCTCGCCTTTACAATGCGAATAAATCTTATTACAGTTCATAATCATACCTTCAAGCGACATCAGATACAAAACAATATCACAACGACTCCTTCATCGCGAACCCCAATACACCTTAGAAGCCAACTTAACAAGCTCGCTCAAATAGTTATAATGATACGCTAATGTCGCCGGGGGACGGATGTACCCCTCCCTCCAGGGGTGGCTGGGGGGTATCCTGCGTGTGCCGGAAACGCACGGAACTGTGCCCAAGTAGGACTCCTCGGACCACCGCTAACGTCTTACGGTAGACCGAGGAATGACTAGAGGGTGCTTAATGTATCTGTTTAGTTTCAAGGATATTCTTGTAAGGAAATGTTTTTGCTAAGATTTTGTATCACTGAAATGACAATGTAAACTAGTAAAGTAAACTTCATGCACAAAAATACAATGACGGAATTCGATTTCACTGAAAGTTAAATAACGAAAAAGATTTTGAAATAAGGTAGAAAAGTCTTTGTTATGAAGTAGTGTATGAGCATAATTTCAAAATGAGCCACATCTTGGAGAGCTCCAAGTGCTCATTCACCTGCACTTGCGAGGAATCCATGAGTGCCACTGATGCTGTACTTAACATTGCCACCTACTGGGTCCAAAGATTTTAACGCATTTACCATCGATTCGAAAAGAAGAAGTGATAATTTCAGCGCACGTTTAGTCTTCTACAGCTCACGATGAACTTCAATAAATCCAGCATCATGATAATCTATGGAAATCCTTATATAATTTAAAAACTAAAGGCCAATTTCTGTGGCCATGTCCCTTCGTGTCGTTTCATTTCGTATGCAAACTATTTCGTGCTCACATTTTTTTTTTTTTTTTTTTTTTCACAACTATCACACAACGCCGTCTAGTCCCAAGCTAAGCAGAGCTTGTGTTATGGGTACTAGATGACTGATAAACATACTTATATATTTCTAAATACATACATATATATAAATTACGCCCAGACACAGAACAAATAATCGTGCTCATCACACAAACATTTGACCTGGGTAGGAATCGAACCCACGACCTCCGGCGTAGCAGTCAGGGCCACTGACCACTAGACCAACAGGCCTGTCAAACATGGCTATCTATATCTATTTGTAAGCATACTAGTTGTGAAGTTATTCGGGCTCACCTACACTCGCTATAAATATCACTTAACTTGGATACTCTCACCGTCCCAACCAGTCGATCGCAAGTTGTAGCGCCACGAAGCAGTCAGATACAAAAGGTTTACTTAACAACGCTGCAACGTGCTGACCTGGGCATCAAGTCTGCTATTACAATAGTGTCAGAATGGTCTATCATTGATTTCATAAATGTTGATTTTGAGTAAGTTTGGTAATCTACTAATATAATGGCGTCATTATGACTTTCCAATGGTCAACCACCGACACTCCATTGAAAGAAGTGGCATAAAATGGTAATCTCGTACATATCCACACCACACCACCATATCATCGCCATATCTCGTGCACTTCCTTGGTACGCAGGGTCCGCGCCAGCTCCAACACCATCCTGAGGATGATGGTTGATGGCTGAGAGATTTGACTGTCACTACATCAACCATTGTTGCATGGTTAATGTGGTGACTATATGAATATTGACGTTGTATTTTAATTCAATTTATTTATTGTTTTGGATCTTTAATTGGAATAATTTATTATAATTTATTTTATTTTATTTTTTTGACATGGAAAGGATGAATTGAATTTTAATATGATCAATATCATTGTGTATGTATGTGTGTATTTTGTGTAAATTTGACTGTTATATTATGGGAATCATTTCCTGAAAATAAACGATTATTATTATTATTATTATTATTATTATATTGACAAATGAAAGTCTGACATATGCGGTAATCTGCTAAAATGTTGACAGTTCCATTGATCAGTGACCTACCATTAGAACGTCATTGTGCAGTCATTGCTTTTAACAAGCTCGATATTGTCATTCTACCAAAACTCTATTACGAGACCATTGACCGATCAATGATTGATCATTATAAATTAACAGATTACGAACTTTTAGCAAAATGACAATGGGATCGTGTTGGAATGACGAATTTATAAAAATAGCAGACTCGGCCTTACCATGTCGTGTTCAACTGTCAGGCTTGCGAGGGAGAGAGGGATGGAGTTATACACTTTACATAGCTCCTGGATGTATCATGTGACAGGTAGCAAGCATCGTCTTGCCAATCTTCGGCAAGGACTTTATGTTCTTTAAAATGCTATTTAGATTGCGTTATCCATATGTTTTTCGCTTTTTTAGGGATTTGAAGTTTTCCAGTAGTGGATGGAGGCAAGTTTTCCACAGTGGCGGTTGAATAGTCATAATTGATTAAATGGAATAAATTTCGCAGCGATACTTCAAAATAATTCATTTGCATTCGGGCAATCAGCTTAAAATAAACAGTTGCAAGCAAGACTCCGTAGTTTTACTCGCATTTTCGATTTCGGTCCTGTCCTCCATAATTTTATACTTAAAAGAATTTATCAATTCGTACTAGTTGTTCTTGAGATAAGCGCGTTCAAACAATCAAGCAAACAAACATTTTCAACTTTAATTAAGTATAGATTTGACGTTACAACCACCAAAGAAAATCTTACTTTTCTTCTTATAAAGTCGATTTGTTTTTTTTTTTTTAAGTATCGCAGCATATGCTCAGATAGAAACCTTTTTGGCCTCGCATAGTTGTTATTTTCTCTTTTTCTTTTTTTGATTGTTGTATTTTTTATTTTAAGTAATTTATAAATTAGTTAACTTTTTATTTTATTGTTGTTTGTACTCTGCGGGTCAAAAATAATATTGAAGTGTACCTTCTGACCTTGCGGGCATGTGATAGTGCCTCAGGAAACGGCACAACTTAGACAATAACCGTTGAGATTAGACGGGTCGAGCCCGAGGTGGGCTGTAAACAATACACAACATGCAAATTGAATATTAAGAATCGCTGAGGAGATCGCGAGACGACTGTTTGTTACTGTAGGTGATGCGAGCCTCATTATAACAGCTCGTTTAGTTAAGGATATTTACATACTTAATTTATATTATTATCTGTATAGTGTACGCCACATAGGAACTAACATTCAAAATCCTGCACTGCAGTATTCGAGCTTTTTGTGCGATTGAGACAAACACATATAACAGTTCGAAATCAACTATCAGACGGGGCCCTGGAAAAAAATGGCAAAGAAGGAACAGGAGTGGGTTTTTACCCATAACAGACATAACACTCATCTGGTCAGAGGCCATGGACCCTCCAACTTCTCCATACCTCTGAGAAGAGAGGACTTGACACACTAACTCACCAACGCCCTACCAAATGGCTTGGACCTAGAAAGTTGACTTTTTACAGATGTTTTTATAATGTACATAAGGAATAACAACGGATTTTTCTAAATCCAACTCGTAGGAACAGAAAAGGGGTTCCATGCGAGGTGGAGACACGGGTATAAGCTAGTATGTATTTAATAAAACTCTACTCCGTTAAGCCTATGTTAGTAAGACCAAAATTTGTTTTGGTTTCTTTGTCAAAATTTTCATAAAATGTGTCCGTTGTCATTTTAGTCGACTCCGTCGTCTCGTGGAACGTATCGAAGCACAGCATAGTTTCTTGAACACTTAAGCTAGAATTTAATTTATTTTCAAAACCTGGTGTCAAATAAAGTGGAAAAAGCACTTCGTACCTTTAAATAAAAGGAAGCCGATACGCAGCTTATATTAGACACAAAAATGAATCTGAAACATACCTCACGCTCTTCAGTGTCATCTAAAGAAAAATGTACAATTTTATCGCGTCTTTTATTTGTTTACCAGCTCCAATTTTTCACCACTAATCCTTTACTTGGCCAAAAGATTAGCAGAAGAGGGGTTGTATTTTTTAAGAAACAATATCTGCGACAATGCCGCGACAACCAACAATAAAAGAAAAAGCAATTAGGGTGTTTTGTTTGTCACCACTGAAGATGGGACATTTTTCATTTTTAATCTGTTGTGGTGTAATTGTTTTCTTGATGACGTCATTGTCGTTTATCGAGACTTGTTCACGGTTGACGGAGACTGAATGTGGGTTTTGTAAGTGTTGAGACAATGAAGGGCTTCTAGTACGGCTCGGTGGATACGCTAGGGCGGCGCGGGCGGTAGGCGCGGCTTTGTTACTTCTAGTTATCTTAGTTTTACGAAGAAAACACTATTTTTCATTAGTTTTCACAAAAGTGTCTTCTACTTGAGAAGAGTGATCACAGTGATCAAATCAAATCAAAATTATTTGTGTCACAAGAATACGGAAGTTCAGTTCTTATAATATAATTGCATTAGGGTCGCTGCAACAAGTCTACTGGGGCCAAGGGTCTGGTTCTGAAAGGAAGACTTGGCCCTGGTACGAAAGGCAACGAAAGAACAAAAGTGGGTTTATTTTCCCAACAAAAAAACCCATAAGATATATTTAAGAGATATTTTAATCATTTAAACAATCGATTTTATCATTAATATTATTACAAAAACTCATGTTATTGGCCTATATCATTCATACATTTGGTCCGTATACATCGATCGTTCTTTATTTCGTTATTATAAGTAACTAATTTTAATGATACTACATTCTACTTGAAATATCTGTTATTTATTTATTGTGAACCCCTACCACAGTGTTGTCTTTTAAACCCAAAAGTTTACTGGTAGAATGCCTTTTTGCATGAAGTCCGCTTATGTACCACTACTGTACATGAAGTTTAAATAAATAAATAAATATTAGTAATCGACGTCCACATAGTCAAGATCATCTAACGATGTTTTTGCTAAGATTATTAGGTACACCGATTTCCCGACGTTCAATGCTATCTTTGATGGGCCGACTTACTGTAGGTACTTGAAAATCATTTATTTTTTATATTGCAGTTAAGTAATTTCTTGTCTCGGCTTTAAGACCTAGCTGGGCTGGTATAATTAGAATTTTCAGTTTAATTTTTTTAGGATACTTACCTTTCGAACTTATGATAAGTTCGAAAAATATTTGACCGAATTTCATTTCAACTATTTTCGTTTCGTTTTTTTTTTATTTCAACGAAGTCATGTCTGCCACTGTATCAGTTGACTTATTATTGATTCGACTTTTTTTTCGTTACTCTGACGTTTCATTTGGGCAAAAAACTTTTCACCAATGTTAAAGTTAGCCGAAATAACATTTATTCGAATCATTATGTTTCCGAATATTCATTATACTAGTGTTTTAATTACTATATTATCATTAATACCTTAATTCACTAAACGCCTAGAAATGTAATTATTACTAGCATGATTGAGGCATCAGGAGCTAATTACAGATTAGTTTAACCTAATGTTTTGTTTAATTAATTTCTTAAATGTTATGGTACTTAATAATATGAATAGTTGATTATGAACTAAAGTAGTTTTAATTGGTCCCAGTAAGAAGCATGAAAATAAGGATGCTTGCTTTAAGTATGCAGCATACAAGCAGGCATGTGGCATGCAATCGGACATGCATCATGCAAGAAGGAATGCAGCTTGCAAGCAGGTATGCAGCATGCAAGTAGGCATGCAATATGCAAGCAGGCATGCAGCGTGCAAGCAGGCATGCAGCATGGAAGCAGGCATGCAATATGCAGCAGGTTTGCAGCATGTTGCATGCATCATTGCATACCACCGCAACACCTGCTTCTGAGCTCACGGGCTGTCCTACCCTTCCGCGCCTGCGCGGGCATAAATAACACTCTAGGGGTAGGGCAGAAAGGTTTTGTGAAATCGGTTTTGAAGCGATTCGTTTCTGTCCAAAATTTTGTAGCACAACATTGGCTTTTTATGACACTATTTTAATTTAATATTGAAAATTCTATCAAGTACCGTCTATATATTTGTTACCAGAGTTCCGTAAAATGTTGTTTCGTTGTGGTGAAAATATGGTACATAAATCATTTGGCAAATTAAAAAAAGTTCTGAAGAGGCTTCAGTCAATAGCAAAAAGTTATTTTGTAAATAGGCGAAATATAGTCGGTAAAATAATACCTTTGACTAAAAATTAAATCTAAAAATATGTTAAATAATTCATATAAAAAAAGACGTCGGTCAATAGTTTTCGGTAAAATGTAATTTGAACAAAAAAAAAATCGGAAAACTGATCGGTTCCCCAGAAATATTTAAAAAGAATATAAAATACCGTCTGAAGCGGAGTCGCGTTCCTAAGCTAGTATTTTAATAAGTTAGGTGCACATAGTGTATTAAAAATACCTCTTAAAAATAAAAGTAGATTCTGCCATGAATAATATTCCGATGATAAAACATATTAACATATAGAGCTTGAATACAAATCGGTTCATTTGCTCCACACTCTACGTAATATACTCCTTTAAAATTCTGAATATTTAGTACTTACTTTTCGATGCCTTGAACCTAAGTTTTATGAGACATTTATGTTTCTAAAAAATTAGATGAGAAACTGTTTGTATGATAAATGTTTGGAAGGGCAAATATGACAAACTTGCTGCGACTCGAGAAAATAGTATGAACGTTCTACTTGGGTCACAGTATGCTGATCTGTAATATATCATGAATTCTAATTGATATATTTTTAGATACTCACTGTATGACAATCGTTTGGTAAGTGATTGACATGTTCAAACTGTTGTCATTTTCAAATGAATCAAACCATACGTGCAAATTAATTTTGGGAACAATATTGTGCATGCAGCTAAGGAGTGGAATTCCTTGCTGCAGTTTGTATTTCCTGATAGCTACAACTTCAACTCAAGAGGGAAAAGGTTACTTCTAGGCAAGCGAGCTCCATCGTCGACCACATCGTCGCTTACCATCAGGTGAGATAGTGGTCAAGCGCCATCGTATCAAGAGCAAAACAAAAAAGTATGTTGCAAGGGCACCTAGAGCAAGAAAGTTATTTCATGCCCACCCTCGAACAAAAAGGTTACAAATAGGTAAAGACGTCAATTTAAGTCACATACTTTTTGCAAACAAAGTATCTTCTCATTTTATTCAGACATAAGTAAAGAAGCAATAAATTCAAAATGTTATATTGCTCCATCTCACCGCGTATATTCAAGTAGCACCATCGTGGAGTACAGTGGCGGTGTATACTGCCAGGCAGTGCCAGGTAACAATTGAATTGCTAGCGCCGTGTGTTTACAACCGCTTTATATTGCACCGAGATATTTGAGAGAGTTTATTCTAAAAAGTCTTACTTTGTAGACTCTGTTGCTTGTCAGCGCAGGATGGCAATCTTTTCGTGGAAATGCAGAGCAGGAATTTTATCAGGGGGCTCAGTAGATGAAAGTTTTTATGTTGCGAGAAATGGATTTACAGTTTACTCGGCTTTGGTTTCAGGTATGTGAAGGTCAGAGATATTTTCATTAGCAAGAGGATTTGTGTGTACCCTAAGAATACTGGTTTCCTTGTTAAATAAATATTTCAAGACTCCAGCAACAAACGACGGGCTAACAACGATCTCACATATTGTGAGCGCAAATGCGATGTTTAAAGTCAACACATTATAGCTCTCCGTGACTGTGAATATACTGGGAGCACACGTTATTCTGCTCACACCTTAAATCTCCAACTAACGTATAAATAAACACGAGAATTACCGAAAGGTACGGACATCACAAAGTAGAACGCAACACTCTACAATAAATCCTTTTATAATCACTGCATTGTATTTTAGTAAATCGTACTAAAGTATTTTGTATTTCGGATCGTTTAAATTACCCCATAAATACACGTAAACGATTCGCAACAAAGAGATGTCGCTGGAGTACCGCCGGATCCGAACAATAAATCTGCTGCAGCACAAACAAGAAATAACTTTCACGGCTGAAAATATCAAATGTAAAATGTAAATTTAACTACCTAATACGGGCTTAAGCCGTACGAAACTGCGCTTTAAAGCGCTGTTTATTTGATATTTGAGTGTTGTTTTTATGTTAGTGTCGTTGGTTCGGCAAATAAAAACGTCTGGTGTGGAGGATGCAGCCTCGGTTATGAATGGCCTATGAGCTCCAACGCGCTGCGCACAGATCAGGCATGTGTTATTAGCGCAGAACCGACACAGTCTCTGGGAGGTTGAAAAATGTGCATATTGAAATACCAATATTTAAATCTTATTTTTTTTTAATTTAACTATTTGGAACCTGGGTTGGTTAGGATATTATTATTTGACTACCGGTACTTTATAGGTCATTCAAGAACTCAAGGCCACTCGTCAGGATTTAAAATTCACCAAAAATAAGCATGACTCACGAACACCACTGACACACAAGCTCCGTGTTTCAGGAGCACAGCGCAAATAAAGTTTATTTATTGTATTTGAATGTCACTGAAACTTAAAAGACACATTGTCCTGACACTTTACTTAACGCCTCGGTTAGTGTGAGTTATACAGGCATAAAGTACCTCGCACTTTCGGAGATCGGTAAGTGTCTGTTCAAATTAGCTGATGAAGTGTTGGAACATCATCGAGATGTCAGATCTCCGTTCTTTAGTCTGCATGAAGCGTCTCTTAGGTGGCGTTGCATCGCAGGCAGTTTGCTTGATATAAGGCACGTCGCCGACCGTTATTGCTCCAACCTACTTATTTATAATTGTCGTTCCATCCACCATCTTAACCTGAACTCCCGACCTCTTCTTACTTCCAACAAACCCACCATCTTCGGGGCTGTTGTATGAGATATGGGGGTTCAGCCTACGATGGGCCTGATATGGCCAAGGGTAAGCTTTCACGAGTAGCCAGGGAGGTCGGTCCGGGCTATTTAGTTCTCTTTCACAGTGACTATTAGTGCGACCTTTATTGCGTTAGCCTGTACGGGTGACGCATCGTTATGATCTTATGTTTATTTATGTGTTTCATGTTATTTGTATTGTTTGTCTTCATGCAGATCTTAGGGGAGGAATAAATAGAGTGCTTTATTGTCTCGACCTGCACGAGGTATGGAATTATTAAGACTTGCAATTGGTTTAAAAGGTTTTTTTCTCACTAAGTCTTAAAATTACAATTTTAGGAGACAAACTACAGAAAAGTAACATATCGGTAAGAGAAAAAAAATCATGGATACAGCATACAGCAATATCATTCTATAAAGCCTTTCAGTTAATGTCAAAACATCATCGTTATATTTTGCCAAATAAGATATTATGTCGCGGTATCCTCCCGTGTTCCTTCAACAGCTTTGCGTTCCAGAGCCGTAGAGACGACTTCAAACAATCTCGAAGCGCTGCAGCCGTTTGCCTCGCAAGGATAAACGATGCTAATAACACAACAGATCAAAATCGCAAGAGATAGAGAAAGGTTGTCGAAGGACAAGCTGTTACTGAAAATCGATCGTCAGCAACAAATAAAATATTGTAAAAAATATGAAATACAGTAATAAAGGCTTATATTATTATTAATAACACAACATCTCTCCATGGGGTTGCTTCAAAAATTGTAGCAAATCGCGTCAATTTTGAAGTAAATCTTGTAACAACCTCTCCTTTCTCGCAAACTAGATTGTAATGCCAAAGACAGAGTAACGCTTCAAGTTACGAGGCTCCATAAATGCCAGTGCTTCAGCGCGCAGTATTAAGTAGCTCAGCTAAGTAGGCTTGGCAGTGGCACGACGCGTGGGCTGGCGTACACACAGGCTGAGGCGACGCCCGCTGAGATAGGTTTCAATGTATGAGATAGTTACAGATTGCTGTTTTTTTTCCTAGGTCATGATGAAGATAGGTTGAAGTGGTCCACACTATTCAAAAATTATCTACGAAATAGCAATTTCTTTTTCCGGGTTTTTTAACCTAAATTGTTGGCTGTTAGCGTAGCTGTGTGTACCACACTGACAGTCACCAGCTTAGGTATTATTTTATATAGGTACCATTTATCTTCTCCTAAAGATAGCACATTATTATGGGTGAGAGTCAGATGAAGCAATAATAATAATTGATATTAAAATTGAAACACGCTGTACACAAGCATAAAATACTTATAAAATTAACGCCCTTGAAAAGTCTCGCTGAAAAAGTCTGAAGGCGCCAACTGTGAGACTGTACCGAGGAGTTCTCAGCAGGAGACCAGGTCATAAGTGTGGCTGAAACAAGAGGCGGTCCTGCCAACAAAAATAAGCTATTCAGAAAGTTTACTCTACACTAAGTGTTAAAATAGTGCTCAAAAACTCATCGATAAGGTTATTTGCTCATGAACACAGAATACAGACAGTATGTCCATCAAGCATCAGAGTCAAACATCACCCATGTCATCAAGGTTTGCTAGTTGTTCAGAGATATCTTTCCTAGACAGAATGACCAAGCAGTGCCTACTATTGTCGAAGAGTCTAGTAATTATGAAGATGGCATCTATCGAAACGTCATGTGGTTCTTTAAATGGAAATTTTTGAGTTTGATTATTATCGTTGACTAGCTGCTGCCAGGTCTCATTCTGTGGAGCAGCAATGTTAGCGGAGGAGGAGGACGCACGTGCACGCTCGAGGGAGCGACCCTTACGCCCCAGCCGCCGGAATCCCGATCCCGATTTCTGGCCATCGTAGGCGCGGGCTTGCGGACGGCGAGCAATGTGTTGCTTGCTTTCCGACCGTCCGGTAACCATCCGGACCGAGCCCAAGCCGTCGACGGCGCGTACTGTTCCACCCGCGCCTTAGGAAGACGTCAGCAAACCGTAGGGGCCCAGCAGGGTCGAAGCCAACTGGGGCTAAAGGTCTGCTTCTGAAAGGAAGACTCGGCATTGGTATGAAAGGTAACGAAGGAACAGGAGTAGGTTTTTAGCCAGTAAAAGTCGGACGCACCCTCGCGCTCCGCCCAAGAGCGGGGGATGTCATCGGATGATTTTTCCATCGAAAAACAAAAAAAAAAGCTACTGTCAGTGACTTCGATCGCGTGAAACTAGAAAATTATCCCAAGGAAACATACTCCCGGGATAAAAAAGTGGTGGTGATGGTCTACCCGTGTATTCAAGTTTCACCGATATCAATGTGCAATGTCAGCGTTAATGTTTTAAATTTGTCGATTTGAACCAATTGTTTGACTTTATTCGTGTAGATATATATGTAGATAGTTTATTAATTTGTGTATGTGTTGTATAATTGTATGATATGTAGGGTTTATTAGTATATCTATTCTTGTACCTATTCGCCTTTTCTCTCTCTTTTATTGCACCTAGCACGATTTATTTCTGCATCACCCTAAGGTTGACTGGTAGAAAATGCATAAAGCATTAAGTCCCCCGCTGTACGTTTGTGTATAAAATATTTAATAAATAAATATCCTTTCATCCGTTCCAACGTAAAGTAGTAACAAACATCACAAACACGTTCACTTACAAATCAACTTTATAATATTTCTTTAATAATATAATATCACTTGATTTCAGCCCTCTTGCTCTTATGATGGTAAAACACGTAACTAATCCTTACTTCTTTAAGTAACACTTGTTCTTCTAATATGTACAGCTAACAATTCTATACATTAGATGAGGCTTCACCTTCTGCTACCATTTTGTAGAATGTGTAGACCGTTGTATAAATTTTAAATGGCTGTTATGAGAATAAAAGAAAAACAGAGCTGGCTAGTTACTGTGCGTGAGTTATAGTTCAATAACTCATTGAAGTGCAGCAGAATGTAATCGTAAATCATTTCTATCGGGTGATGCTTTGCAAATAGACTGCGACGGGTCTGCCTACGTCTGATCAACTTTCAAAACTTTAGTAATTTCACTTTGAGCCACATTTTTCTCTTTCAAACCTAACAAAGTGTTATCGTAATTGGTTTTTCCAACTTCAATCTTTTTATTTACTCAATAAACTCCACAAAGCTTATGTACTAAAGCAGAATATTCATCGTTTCACCCGCTTTTGTTTCTAAAGGGAACCGATTAATTTTATTGGCCCGGCTAATTCTATCAAAGACTCCGCCGGTTTAATAGCGCACAACAAAATAAGACCCTTAAAAACTAATGTTCAGCCTTAAGTCCGCCGCAAATACCTCTTTGTGACTCCGAACGATACCCGCGATGCCGCCTTCCCAGACCTGGCTACACGGAATTTTCTTCAGGATTTACAAAGCAACAGAATTTGAACTCAGTGCCTGGTCTCTAAAGTTGAATTTTAAATGAAGGTGTACTACTATTTAAGGCGAAGTAAGACGCGCGCAAGATTAAAAAGTTCGAGTCGGTCGCGCGATGTCATTGTAAGTGGAAAATGAGTTAAATAAGGCAATACATTTTAATTAGGAGGAAGGGATCCCTTTATTCCTTACGCGATAACTCGCCGCGTTCTCTATTAATTGAATTTCATGTTTAATTAAGTCGGAGGCGGCACAGATAATCCGGTACTGATCTTGTCGTTTGTTCGGGCGCTCATTTAACTCGCTTCTGGCGATCGCTTCAGTTTTTTGAGCGACCAATATTGCGACCGCGGAGTATATCTGCCGTTATTTAGTGCCATCTGGATAGGTAAAGGGAGACGATTGTGCAAGAATTATTGTGTCCCGAGAAAGTTCTGTGGTGATCGCTATCAACAATTATTTTAATTAGAATGATAGAAGCTCTCAAAAGTTATTACTATAGGAGAATTCAATTCTAATCCTTTGATGTGTCAAGTTCAGTAACGTGATAGATTTTTTTTTTTTAGTTTGAACAACAAAGTCAATAATTTGCTACATTTCAGGGTCACCAATATGCCTGATCCTTTAATTAACACTTCCAAATTCGAAATATTTCCCCCAATTACTTTCCCATCTTACCTCCATCAAAAACTGAACGATTGTATAAAATACCGGTATTCAGTTAAATGTAGTGAGATAATCCAGCTGTAAGTGGCTCGGTCGGGAGTCTTTGCTTAAAAGATTAAAAACTTTGGGAGCACCGAACATTGGTTTACTGCACACTGAAGCAGCGGGTGCGCTAGTGGAAGGGACGAATTTGTTTTTAATATTCCTAGTTAACAATAAAAAGTAAATACATAGATTGACACAGTGTTTCAAAAAGTAGATACATAGAATTGTACAGTGGTTCAAACACAGTTTGTGAAGGTTTTTTTTTACCCGAACATTTTTTGAAATTCTAAGAGCCGTACAGATAATTATTTTACATTGTTAAACAGTAGCATCTACTTCAGTAAAACACACATTATTTGGTTAATATTTTTTCCCCTCTTTCTGCTCCCGTGGCCTATCTCAAAAGAACCGCGCATTTTTTTGAAAGACAAGGAGTTTTTGGTACTTATTGATAGTGTAGCTCAATCAGTGACCGAATATTCGTGATTCCTAAAAAATCCCAAAGATTTGATTTACGGCTATCGACGAATGACCTCCCATTTCTAAAACATGGTGTACTTTTTTCGTTATTGACTGTCTCGGATTTGACCACTATGCTGCCTGATGTTGAGTCATGTGGTTGACACCATTGTCGACTGCGTCATATTGACTTAGTGCATGGATGACATGACCGTAGTCCATAGTACGGTTACCTAGAAGCAACATATTGACTCTCAATGTAAAGAAAACACAAAACACGGGCTTCTATATAGAAATTCACTTCATAGCTTTACACACATTGCCACATCTGAAACTAAATATTCCCCACATATCACATACTCATACGATTAGCTGCTATCCGCTATGACCATTTATGGTGATATTTCCTTAAATACATAGGTACAAGATGGCCATATTCGTGCCATTAAGGTTGGCTGCGTGTTATCAGTCACTAGTCAGTGCTCAAGGGGCTCAGATCTTAAGGGGCTAATTGCTTGCCTCCTTAGAGCACCTCGTTAATATAAATTATTGTGCGATTGTATCGTAATGGACAAGGGAATAGTCAGGAGTCAGTTTTGTGTTGGGGAAATAGACAGTTGAAGAAAAAAGATTTTTTAAGATCACCATAATTATGTATTTTATGTTAATGAGAGAAAAAAGTAGTGATACACCACGTACGTTTTTATTTTGTTCTGACATATAAAATTGTCAATTATGTGAAAAAAAATGGGCAAGTGCGAGTCAGACTCGCGCCCTGAGGGTTCCGTACAAACGTAAATAGTTCGATTCTCGAATAGAGTCTTGAAGATTTTTCCGAATCGAAAACATGTTTTTGTTTTTGTGATGTAACTACAAATTTGCTGTTTTCAGATTTATTCCTAATCCTCTGCTATAAGACCTTGCTTCATGCCAAATTTCAGAATTCTGGGTCAACGGGAGTGTCGAAATATACGCTTTTTGCGACATAAACGGCCGTATCTTTTTCGTTCGTTAACTTAGAAGTTTAACTTTTTCACAGCATCTACCGACCGCAGAATTGAGTATATAGTTTTAATTTCAACTCGATATCTTCACGAGTATTCGAGGTAAAGGGTCTTGACAAACAGACAGACAGACGGACAACAAAGTGATTCTATAAGGGTTCCGTTTTTTCTTTTAGAGGTACGGAACCCTAAAAATAGAGAGTTCTACAACCTAGCTGTTATTTTTACAACAGCAACTGCGTGTGATAATTTGCTCGTAGTGATTAGGTAAATAAATAGTAAATAGAATAAAAGCGAAAGTAGTCTGGTCGGAATTCATCAGATTACTCACCGGTTCTTCTCCAAATTGAGGAAATTTAGTGTATATTTTCCTTATCACCTTCTATCCATCAGCCATACATTCACAGTATGAGTGAACAGAGCTCTTCTGACTCGCTCGATCCATTCGTAGACGTCTATCACTTTCCATCGGGCCAACCAAGAGCTGCCTCATCCTGAAAAAAGAGATTGTTTACACAATATGTCTCTAAAACCATCAAAATTTAAATTACTGACTGACTCATAAAACATTTTCGACCAGTTTTCACACACTTGCTGATAGAAAAGGTGCATGCCCCACTAAACGTCAGCCATTTTGTTAAACAAGTTTACGACGCATCGGCGCGGAAGCAATTAACTGCATTGTAAAAATTTAATACGTTGTGAGTGTAAATCAAACGGCTGTCCGTCACAGGGACCATTGATGACAGGAGACAGCGTACAAAAAATACACGCATGTAATATCTCTAAGTAAAAAAGGGTTCCGTATACTTTATTACTCATTTTGCATTCTTCATGCTATCAAATATATCGACAGTCAAAGACGAGCGGCTTCTGTTTATCATTGGCAAACTGACAATATAAATAACCACCACCCTGCAAACTAAGATATAGATAAAAGAAGTAGAGAAGAATTAGTTTGATTACACATTGTTTTTGTTAAACCGTTCATACCCAAAAAATTTTTAGGTCAGGTTAAGTTAGGTTAGGTCAGAATCCATCACATTTTAATATATTTATTGTACCTACCTAACTAGGCGGCGGAGAGTTCCCGCCAGTCACCAGGTAACCCCCACCAAGACACAAAAAATGAATATACAACAAATTCACACTATTAATTATTACTAAATATGATGTGTATGAATTTTTATAGCTACTTCTTATTTTCAGTGTGTTGAAGAACGTCGTTTGATAAATGTGCGAAATTGTCATTGCAGAGTCTCGGCTTCAAAATGTCTGTCTGCTGCCTCAGCTGCAATAACAAAGTTTACTTACGTGCATCAAAATTACTATGTATTAAAGTTTGTCTACATGTAACCATGCTAGCTTTTTTTACCAGATTTGTCACTTTTCATAAATTTAATTTTTATTTTCCTCCATCTTATCTCAGTTACCGTTCACGGTACCCCAAACAAAAGTGAAGCCCATAAAGTGTCCTGAAGCATTAAAACCTGAGACTTTCCAATTTCATGCGTTTGACCTGATTAACAACGACACAAATTATTATTAGTTTACTTATTACACAAAGGATGTGGACACAATTCACTGTATTTTCAAACCTGTTAGGAAGATATAAGGTTGGTTTTAAATTGTGAGGGCTGTTACTAAAAAAGCATGCTGTAGTTTTATAGTGCAATTAAATTGAACAAGTCTATTAAGTTTGGGATGAGTGCAGACTGCAGGGTGATGTGCACACTGCACAGCATCCCTGTCATGAGAGGTCGAGTCGCCTTATGTTGATTGTTTATGGTTAAGTTCTGCTCAATTTTTTGCTTATATAAATCTTCCAGTATTATAAAACTAATTAGTAATTTATTGCCCTTTACATAAAACTACGTTTTTTTTAATAAGTTTTAAAACAATATTTATGTCTAACTAGCCGACTAAGCAGGATATTGTCCAATCGAAATATCTGAGTTTAAAAAAAAAAAAAACTTGTAGATAAAGGGACTTCCGCTTTTTTAAACCTGAGTTTGCATATATTTGTGCCTTTTTTGTCTCAGAAAACTACTATATATTTATTTTTAAAAATGAGTTTCTGGAACCAACATCACCTGCGTGGAAATAGGTTGCTTCATACAAACTTTGGACCCCATTTTCATCAATTGAGGTGAAAATTTTAGAAAACCTTTTTTTGCAAAAGCTTTTAATCATAATAACTGTCTTCTTGCGAGAACTGTATGCAGATGGATCAGTAAGTCAGTAACAACAGAAGATTAGCAAAATCAATCTAGCCGTTCTCATATGATGCGCTTACCAAAGAAAAGCATTTCATTTTAAATTTCAAAGATAAGTGTCAAAAAACTTGGAATGAAGAGGATGGGTTATATACACGCAATACACGGACACATGTACTTTAAATTGAAAGTTCTCAGTTCAGTGTTAAAACTAAACTAAGGTAGAACCCTCGTGTCTGCAATACTTAGGTATGCTTTAGGCTAATTCCGAAGAAATCTCCATGAAACTTAACCCTAGGCCCGCGGGCGGTGGTCGCCGCGACCCGTTCGCGGCGTGTTCGACGGGAGTGCGATCCGATCGCCAAGATTTATACGTTATACTTACGAATAGCAATACGATCCGGCGACGATACACGATTGTTCTACATGTTTCTGTAATCAGCGCACAGAGGAAGATTTTGAGACGGTTAGGACTTGTACAGTGGGTTGATAATTACGGAATTGTTTCTCTGTTTGGAAACGTCCATCATTAGTGATTTGAATGAAGCAAACATTATCAGATTACAGGGTCCTCAGCTAGACTTAGAACTTCGCAGGATGAGTTATAGCAGTCAGATAAGAGATGCCATGAATGGCGAGCGGTAATCTCTAATAGTGGACCCTTTTTTTGTTTCTGGTGGAAATTGAAACGTAAATCGTAGACGGTTCGTTCAGATCACAGATGTCACAGTAGCAAGCAAGGGGCCATTTGAAACCTGATTAAGCAAATTAGCGAGATTTACGCCACATGGTAATACGACTACTAATGTCTTAAACCGCAATAAAGTAATACAGCGTCTCCATAGCTTTATTAGTGACATTGTCCAGCAAGAAAGTGTCCTCCGGGGAGCAATAGAGCGCCTCGGGCGAGGGTGACCACACTCCTTTATCAGTCATCCGATCCGATAGTGTGACCAGACGGCCCAGCCTTGCCTCAAATTGTGTTATAAATCGTACATGTATCGGACACTGTCTCTAATTAACCGTTAGCGGTTAAGTTTTATTGCCGGTCGCCAGTTTCGGGTTATCGCGATTTAAGTTTAAATTGTTCGCCATATGTGTAGTTTGGTGTCGTAAGAATTATCGTTTTGGGATCTCCGCTGGTAATGGACTGCCGTTTGTAATAATTTACGTGTTTATGAATAATAATGTATCATTTAGTTACAAGTTCTATAGTATTAACTGCCGTTTATGTATCTTCGTTCTGTTTACTTGAAGTAAGTAACTAATGAGTAATATAACCGGATAAATGTGGTGTTAGCAAACCTTTGTTCTAATTAATTGCTAATAAGTACGTACCTATAGGTACTTACTCAAAAGTATGGTATATTGCCACAAATATATATTTATTATATTATTTTAGTTGTCGCATTTT
The DNA here is from genome assembly GCA_949316375.1 of Mythimna vitellina. Lineage (NCBI taxonomy): Eukaryota > Metazoa > Arthropoda > Insecta > Lepidoptera > Noctuidae > Mythimna > Mythimna vitellina. The sequence continues at coordinate 743,294 of OX438686.1, forward strand.
TTTTGTAACTGTGAACCACAACAATGTTAGTAGGTATAATTGTTGTGGTTCTAATCAATGTTAATTATAACCGTAGGTACATGTTACTTTATAGGTGCGGGAATATGATTCTGTTGACGCAGCTGGAATAAACTTGATTTAAGACTTCATCTTCGCATCGAAGCAATTGCTGGACATTATTCAAATATTTGCGAGCTCCATTGAAGCAGAACAAAGTAAATTCATGCAAATCGACGTATTTGCAAAATGAAGTCCTTTAACACCAACAAAAAAGCTTTTAATAATAACAAGAGAGAGGAGGCCGTTTTATCGTAGTACCGTCGTATCGTAGTATCGTCGTATTTCCCTGAAGGAGCGTTGAGGTATTTTCCCCTTAATTTAATCAAATCATGGACTGTGTAGTGTATTTTTCTGAGTCATTTATTTTTAATTTTGAGCAACCATGTTGCGCTGCCGTGATAACGCTGGCGCTTATTGAAATTGTTTTCTGTAAGTACGACGTTTTGGAAAAGGTTTTTGAAACTTACTGAGAGGAGAACACTCGGGTGAAAATTTTCCAGCTGAATGTTTTTCGCTGATTGTAAATAATGGAAATAATTATTTGTGTAGATGTAGTTATATATAGATGCTGTGATTTAATTTAATTTTGATCTTAGGAAAATTTTGGGTGCGTTCAAACGGGTCAAAAGGTTTCTGGGTGATTCGTCATACAAAAATGATTGACGAATCAATCCTAAATTATCTTTCAATGACAATAGAAATCTCATACATAGATTTACATATACTAAATACACCTTTATCTATCACTATAGTACGTCTGACTTCCAATTATAACCTGCAACTGAGTCCTAAAGTCCCGTTAATATGATAGTATTTGAGATCATAAAGCATCATTAGATACTTGTACACCTCACGGCAACTTGATGGTAGTTGGGAATTGTTCGGTGGTACGGGGTCGGTAGTTACACAACTTAGGTAGGGGGCAGTCTTAAGGCATACGGGCAGAGTTCGAACCAAGCTTTAGGATTGTTTGGATGTCATGGTAGAGGATACGAATATTCAGATTTTTATAATATTGAATTTGACTCATATATAATCCCATCTAATGAACTCTAGAGATTTTCGATTATTAGATGTTGATAATCTAATTATTTTACCAATAAATAATCAAATTCGAATTTTAGTTACTGCTACAGACGTAATCCACTCTTGGACGTTTAAATCAAACCAATTTTTTCATTAATCGTCCAGGTATTTTTTTCGGACAATGTTCAGAAATTTGTAGAGCTAATCATAGTTTTATACCTATTGTAAATGAAAGAATTTCAATTAAAAATTTTATTAATTATTTCTAGGTTATTAATTGCAAGGTTCTCAAAATTATGACAGTTCACGTAAAAGCGCTTCCAGTTTTTAATAAAAATCACAATGAAAACAAGGTACTAATACTAAAAGTATTGCATATTATTGACACAGAAAGAAATATCAATAAAGAAATTATAAGAAAAATATGCAAAATACCGAAATAGATAAATTGGATAACAAAATATCATTTTTCGTGAGATTAGAAAAAAAAACAATATCAAGTGACATATGCGACGTTTCATCTTACGGGCAAATCGATAGAAAATTACAAAAAAGACGGTTAAAGTAAAACAAGAAAAAAACTATCCTAAACTAACCTAACTTAACCTAACAATATCCATGATATACCAGCATACTTCAGTGTTGAGTGAATCAAGATCTGCTGCTTTTAAAGCTCCTCTCGTAGATTCCATCGGCGATCGCCGGCGACAATCTCTCGCTTTCAAGCCATGGTACAGAGCATGAGGGCATGGTTAGCAGTCACCTTCATCGAGAGGTAAAATCTTATTTTTTCATACGATTATCAGATCCCGTGGTGTAGCGGTTATCACATCTGTCTAACACGTAGAAGCACTTAACTTTTGCTACTTGACATGAGAAAGACATTTTTCGATAAAAAATAGCGAAGATAGGAACATGACGACTAATTCACGTTCAGACTTGATGAAATTATTTGGTCTTTATAGTTTCAAGAGTATAATTTCCATAAATGACAATAATGAATGGCATTATAATAGTGTATAAGTGTGTCGAGTTATCTGCAAAGTTGGCTGGCTTCAGGTGGGGCGGGAGTGATATATCAAAGTTTGCAAGTTAACGGAGTGCGAGGTGCGAGCCTATGAATTATGTCGACCGCACGCCCCGCGGACAGACGGGACGAGCTACAGGCGACGGCGGGTGAAGTTTGAGACTACAGAAGTCTTCTTAAAGAAAGGTCTTCTCATAAATTCGTATTTCTAAACCTAGCACGACCGACCGGCCGATAAAAAGGGTATGCATTGCTGAAAACTTCCCTGTGTCACTCTTTCCCTGGTAAAATAGTAGGAAGTGATGACGTTGGTCGTGTCGATGGACTGTCTTTTTGGTAATATTTTTATTTTAGAAAGGGTTGATTTTCAGCCTGATTTAAATTAAATGGCTTCTGATTGTTTTTGTTCTTAATGTTATTTTACTGTGTTTGAATAAAAAATCTGAAATAAGTTTGTATTGATGATAGATAGCCAATGACGTGACGGTTAAGAGTGTCAATTAGAAGTACATGAGACAGCATGTTTAATAAAAAAACCTCTTCACCTGAGCTCTAACCTGTGGATATTTATAGGTATTTATAGCGAATATTGAAAAGCTTAGCTTATTTTCGATATTTACAGACTACTTTATGAAGATATTTACGTTCTTGGATAAATACCTCATAAATAAAACGCTCAATATTTTATAATCTATGCGGACGTCAGCGTTTAACCAAAATGGCGCAAAATCACGCGCGAACGTCGGCGTTCGCTTGGGGTTTGAGTAGACACTGGCGCTGTACAAATTGACAAACAATATAAAAATATATAAGGTGTTAAAAAATTAACTTTAAGGATTTCGAGGGGACATTGTATTCCTCATTATGAACAACTTTTACTATGGGACCAAACCTGTAATAGTGAAAAATAAATCAGCTGCCCCATACATTTTGACGAGTTATGCGAACATAAACGTAGGGAAAAGCTGATTTTTTATGTTAAATTTTTAACACCTTATATAGAAATATAAATCTCACCTAAGGTGTATAGCATACTTAGTCTCGCTAGGCAAGGCAGCTTAGTCCTGGATTCTCGCCACCTCTCTTGACTTGCACGTCGGCGGTAACCAAAACGCATATATATCGCGCCGACCTGTCCTGTGTAATTGAGTTACCGCGCTAAGAAACTGAAACGGCTCGCGGGAGAATACTATAGTTCAGATATCTACGAGTAACATTTACTTGTCTTACTATAGTGTTGTACCTAGCGGGTTATTGAATTGTTGTGTGTTACATATTATATTGTATTATCATAAACGTGGATAATGAACGTTGATTTTGATTATTATTGTTTTATTGGTAGAAAATGCCTTATTGCGTTAGGTCCGCCTATGTACTACTACTGTACATAAAGTTTAAATAAATGATTATGCTCCTTCGAGTATAGAAGATATTTAAATTAATAAAAACTTGCGAGCTTAGTTGTTTATATATGTAGTTGATATTATAAGAAATCTTTATTAAAGCAATACCTATAGATTATGTTTTGTTAACAAATTATTTCAATTTTTCAATCATCATCATCATTTCGGCCGAAAGACGTTCGCCTTCCCCAAGTGTGGCCGTAACGACCGATCTTGTGCGTCTCGCATTCATCGTAACGACCGATCCTGTGCGTCTCGTATTTATCGTAACGACCGGTCCTGTGCATCTCGCATTCATCGTAACGACCGGTCCTGTGTGTCTTGCATTCATCGGGTCGACCCTCACCAGGTCATCGGTCCATATTGTGTGAATTTTGTAATTCATAATTTATTTACTTACAGCCATTATTGATTACACTAAACAAATAACAATAGCAGCAATAAGATATAATATTTTCCAATTTCCCGATTTCAATATGGAAGGTCCATTTGATGAAAAACCAAAAAAAACCAGCAATCTCTTTGTTTATCTTACAAAAAAATATTTATGAATTGTTTTTCCGCTATAAATTCCTTCGTAAAAACCGTGTGAGTGTATTCCCCTAAGCCCCCGCCGTGCAACGGAACTGACACACAGACGGACAAACGACACACGATAGTTATCAATACGGATTATCTGCACACCCTGTGTATCACACCTACAGCAGGGTTGTCACACAGGTTGGGTCTAGTGTGAAATGAACCAGATTTAACGCAGTAACGGGACATTAATTTTAAGAGAATTTATAATACAATTTAAAATTATTATTTCCATTCATTCCTTATTAAACTAACTCCTTTTAAAATCTTACCAACCTATGTTTTTATATATGATTTTATCTTAATCCCTGAAGGTAGGCATATGAAGTGCAGTAGATCGTGCTTATGCATAAGGGAATAATTACAAGGATTACGGGGATTTCAATCATTTGAAAACAATCTGACCACTTGTCTGTAAGTAGCAGCCCTGTCTAAGCTACAGGGGGCGCAAAAAACTGCGTGAAACGTGACATAGCATATTAATGGGCGATGTTTTCCTGGCCAGTGTAGGTAGGCAATAGGCATAAAATAAAATTATATTTGTGGACATGAACATTCAACTATGCATTTGTTTTGAAAGCTTTTAGTAATCTCCGAACGAGACGAAAAGCCTATGTTATAGGATAGTGCTGACACCAAAGTGTCCGGAGTTTTTTTTTGTTGATATATACTAGTGCTTAACTGTGATCCCACCTGATGGTAAGCATTGATGCAATCATTTATGGTGAAGTGCACTTGTCAAAATGTCTTACCTATCTATTCTATATTCAACTATTATTTCTTTAAAAAAAATTACCCCACACTAAGAATTGCTCCGATAGCGATGCTGCGATCACAAATATATAAACTTACATATACAAGACACCCAGACACGAAATAACTATCTGTAGGTCATACAAATAATTGTTCCTTGTGGGAATTAATTCCGTTACATGGATCGCAGCCGTAAATTGCTCTTCGCTGGTTCTCACCGGATATGGTAAGTTCGAGAAGCCGTTCCGCCCAGATGACACGGTGGAGCATACGATGGAGGTGTACCCCGCTTGGGCAAAACACCGCCGTGTCTTCGTGGGGGTGATCGGCGGCAACGACCTCTCGCGCCGGGCCCTGGTACAGGCCAAGGTCCGGAGCGAAGAGGAATGGCAGGTAGTGGCCTCCTTCTGCGAAGCAGTAAAGTTGATGTAAACGGCCCTCACACCCAAGCCGCCGGGATCCCGATCCCGAATTCCAGCCACCGTAGGCGTAGGCTTGTGGATGGCGAGCAATGGGTATCACGCCGTCCGTTCGTCCGGTCTGTGCCTAAGCCGTGGACGTCACGTAGTGTTCTACGCGTGCCTCAAGAAGATATCAGCCATGGGTTAAGTGAAAATGAACCTCGGGGCCTTGGAACGCAAGGCAAAGAAGTAACATACGAGTGGGTTTTAGTCAGTGAAAGTCTGACACGCCCTCCTGCTCCGCCCAAGATCGAGAGAATCCATTTGATGATTTCCCACCTAAAAAAAAGAACATAAGAGAAGAAGAGAAGTAAATTGCTCAAGTACAGCACCCAACGTGCTGTTGTTTTATGTCTCTGTGATGCGAACTAATTAACAATTTTCATTTATTTTTCAGAGACTTGGTTGGTTGGGTAGTTTAATCCTTAAGCAAGCTTCGCAAATTACTGTTTTATAATTTTATATTCTACCTAGATATTAGAATTGTAAATCTTTAACATACCCGATATAGTTCCAAATGGCCATCACAAAACATTGTGAACGTAAAATATCACTGAACATTCATGACGAGAAGTAAGAATAACACTAATAATATCAAAGTTGTCCTTACGACGTGGAAGTTAATCGGTTCATTTACGACACTCCTGGCTGCCGGAGTACCAGGGCGGCAGGGTAAGGTGGAGGTAACGGCTCCCGACTGCTGATTGATTTGTTTTTATGATTGCGTTTATGGCAGTTCGCAACAGTTCGCTGGGGCAGAGGTGGGCTTATGACTGTTTTTGTGCTAAATGTTCCATTTACGGGTTCCAGTGATGGCTGATTAGATTGGAGTCGTATCGGGAAAGTAACTGTTATGTCACACTTTGTTATTGCCAAACATCATCATATCTAACATTTGTTTGTTAGCTTAAAGCTGAAACATCAAGGGTGTTAGACTTATGTAAATATAACCTTTTTTTGTTGAAGTGGAAAATCATCCAATGATTTGTCTCTCTCTAGGGTAGAACGAAGAAGGCGTGTCAGAATTTTACTGAAAAAAAAATCACCTATGTCTTTCAGTTACCATAACACGTTACTAAATGGAACCGAAGTACGTTTACCACCATTTTGAAGACCACTGTTTTTTTTTCCGAGGATTAATTTCTTTCAAGCGAAGTGAACCCTGCCAATAATTCGAGAGGAGTCCATCTTTTCGTCGTCTACAAAACTATAAAATTTACGTATCAAAACATCTTCACTGCACATGCCGAGGTCCCAAAGTATCAATTTGTCGAAGTGAGCTATATCAATAAAGAACTTTTTATTTCCGCCATATTCTTCCCCTGACCCTCCAATATGATTACGTTAATGATCGTTATTTTATGAACTAATTAATCATTTATCTCTTTGGATGATGGCTTTCAATGTAATGGGATTGGTCGGAAATTAAGATGGTTGTTAAAATCATAATTTTATTTTATTTAATGTCCAATATTGAATTAGGGTAGAGACTTGGAGGATATTATTGTAAATTGTGGTAAAATAATTAGATAAATAGACAGTTGTTTCTAATATGTTGATATTAGAAACAACTGTCTAGCTCTTTGAGGAACAGAGTGCTGAGACTTTGTGTGTAATGTTTATTTATTTATTTATTTATATATACTTTATTGCATACCAAGTTACAAATTTAAGAAATTGAATTGTAATACAATAAAAAACATACAATTGGCGGCCTTATCGCACTCGGCGATTTCTTCCAGGCAACCCAGAATGGATAGAGATTGCCTGGACACAAAATGGGGTTGCACTTGGTGCAAATATAAAACTAAACAAAAACTTAATACTAAAATAGATACACATATACATACATACAAAATATAAATATATAATCAAGAGAAATAAGTGATGAAACGAAGACATGATCACAGTGACAAGTAATGATCCTTCACAAGCCTCTTAAATACAGGCAGTGTTTGCGCAAGCTTTATTGCCACAGGCAATGCATTCCATAGACGAGCGGCCTGGACAGTAAAAGACTTATCCAGGAAAGTAGTCGTATGGATTGGCATTTTAAGTTTCAAGTTATCTGATGACCTAAGAACTTTCATGTGTGAGTCGCAAAGAAATTGGAACCGATCTTTGAGGTAACGAGGGGTAGAAGGGGAAAAGAGCACATTATACAAGAGGGAAAGAAAATGAGCATTACGGCGAAGGCGAATCGGCAACCACTTGAGTTTAACACGAAATTCAGAAACATGGTCATATTTACGCAAACCGAATATGAACCTTATACAAAAATTTTGAAGTCGCTCAAGTTTATCCAGTTGTACTTCAGAGAGGTCAAGATAGCTGGCATCAGCATAATCAAGGATAGGTAGAAGAAGAGATTGTGCAAGCGCAATCTTGGTGGCAGTCGGCAGAAAATTGCGTAGTCTTCTCAATGATCCAGCAGATGCAAATAACTTGCGGCTAACTTCTTGTAGTTGTAACACAGATTTAAGAAAGGAGGAGATGTGTTAAGTAGTAAAAATTGTACCGGAACACGATGTCTCCAGTTTCCCTACCACCGCCGAAACTACTACATTTGCAGTAATATTTACGCAGTCGCGCACACATCCGCAAATCATAAATCAGTCCATACTACACTGTCAATTATAAACCTTACCTTCCTAAAAACAGCGTGTATTTTCCATGCACCGTACAACTTACGCACACATGAAATGTCGATGTGCTATGCAAAAGCAATTTATTTTACATTTACGCTAGTGATTGACTAAATAGAAAAGTTATCGATTTTTCTATTTTTTTTTTGTCGTGCTATTTTTTTTGGGTCCCAAAAACAAAGTCATAAAATGTTAATAATAATAATTTAATAATAATAATAATTAATCGGAGGTGCCGTACTACAGGTATGTGCCCGACCCAGTTCTCGATAATGGCGATATCACATTGTACTGGGATCGGTCCATCATCACTGACAGGACTATTGTGGCCAATAAGCCTGATATAGTGGTGGTGGACCGAAGTGAGAGGCGTGCAATGATTGTTGACATATCCGTTCCGCATGACGAGAACCTCGTGAAAGCCGAGAAAGATAAACAAATCAAGTATATTGACTTGGCTCGCGAGGTTGTCGACATGTGGGATGTGGACTCAGCGATCATTGTACCGATAGTCGTGTCAGCCAATGGCTTAATAGCCAAGAGCCTCGACCAACATCTCAGGAGGCTCACGTTAGGCGGCTGGATCAAGGGCTTGATTCAGAAAGTGGTACTCCTGGACACGGCTCGTATAGTTAGGAGGTTCCTCTCTCTGGAGCCCTGACCGCCGGTAGCTTGGACTCTGTTCCCGATACCGGTGGGCTACTATTTTTTATATTTTTAAATGTTTTTAATTTTATAGTGGAATATTTAAAAATATAATTTATATGTTATGTTAAAGCAATAAACGAAATAATAATTAATTATTTATTAATTTGTTTTCATAAAACCCGAAAACTAACCATTTACTCGTATAAGGCCATTATATACGTCATTTCAGAACGTCTATATCAAATACTAAAAATCGACCAAGTACATGTCCTGGTCCTCTAAAATCCTGAAAAGTTTAATAACTTGTATTATGAATTATTGCATGAAAAAGCTTTCAGTTACAAAAAAACTTTAACTCAGGTCTAGTCTTAATTTAAGGATTGCCCATTCAATGCGTTTTTTTTAGAGGCTAAAGCATTTCTGGTTGAAAGTGGAATAGCATATAGTACTATATTTTTTTAGGTGGCCTTCCATCAATCCATTGCTTTATTAAAATTGCGTCTTTCGGGAAACTGAAAACATAAAGTAACATTGTAGTTATCATTTTACCTAACTTACTGCTAAACCTCACCATGTAAGGCTTTTCTTAGAAAAAAAATACTGTACTATTTTTTTTCTAACAAAATAAAGTTTTGAAAAAGAAATTCTATCTTGTTAAATAAAGAGAACAAATAAAGAGCTAGAACATGTTGCCTTATTTTAAGCAAAAGTCGTTATTAAATTCTGAATTATGCTATTTCTTTACAACTCTGTAAAATAATCAAAATAAATAAAAATATTTACATTATTTTACTTCGGATATCCAACCAATCGATATTTTGGTCGATAGTCTATATTAGTAGATCATACAGGCACATCATTAACTCGCCGCAACTAACAGCGGCTTTATTATGAAATACACCGCACTGATAAAGTATCGTTATGTTATTTTTACATTGCTTGTTCCGTTACTGAGCGTTAAAATTAAGTAGTGGTTAAAGAGCAATGTATGTACTGTAAGAGTAATACAGTCGCCTTGATATTTGAAAACAAAAATAACGTAGTAGCAGCAAGGGATATTATAAGATTTGTTGTTTTTACTGATTTTAAAGATAAATATAGTATTAAACTTGTACTTTCATATGGTAAGAGATTCCATGATGACCCAGGCTTCTCTTATCACTTCGGTTCTTGCATGAAACCACTGAACAACACGGCATTTTAAATTTGTTTACGATCACGTATCGCGTATCTCACAAGTTTGTAACTGACGGCCGTTTGCCCGATCGTGTGCATTTTGCGCAAGTCGCGCGGACATGCACACGCCTCCTTGCCACTTCTCCTGTTTTTTTAAATTTCTATGAGTTGTAATGTAATTGTTCTTGTTGTAATGTTCTCATCCTTGAAGTATTTTAAAGAACCTGCCGCATAATCGTACATACGTTTTGAACCACGCTTACCAAACCATTCAACCAAGAATTCGACGTCACAAAACCTGATAAGATCGTGTTTATATAAACTTAACTCTATAAACTCTAGTGAGCACTAGTTATTTCCAAGTTGTGTATCACATTACCTTCCCTAACGACTAGACAACCAATAGCTACGTGTGAGAAGTTCACCTCAACTGACATTATCGGTACAAATAGCCCATGATTGCTCACGTAAGCCACTTTCTCACGTCCGATCAATCGCGGCCTCTTCCTGCCCGCTGCGCTGTCGCACTAATGACTAATTACGCTTGTACAATCCCTCCTTTACACTATACCAGTTGTATTACTGACTACACTTTCTCTGCAAGCGAAACACAACCTTACAGCTCAGTGACAATGTTTGGATTGGATCGCGGGGTTCTATATTAAGACGTTTCCTATTCACGGCGGCTGGTGTACGCTCATTAGGTACTTAGTGCTATTGTGGAATCATTAGTGAAGAATTTTCAATCCTATCCCTTTCAGATAGGGTTGAGTTTTATCTGAGAGTGTTGTCAGAGTTAGGTCCTGAGTAAAGTCTAGGTGAAGCGCTTCCTCAGGAAAGATATCGGCACGTAATGAGTTGAGTGGCATTCAAAACATCGTTATCTTTGTTCACCGCAGCTCTTTATGACTACCGAATAACTTGTGTTCAGTGCTCACAGGGAATGGAAAAGTGAAATAGAGACAAGATTATTATAAGAAAATTGCGTTGTTTGCAATATGCATTCTATTTTGAAATAGAGAGGAAACAATCGACATTGTAGATGACGAGAATCAGTTTTCAACGAGAATGCTAGTCTACTTATCTATCTAGCCTATTTGTCACACACCTCATCCACATACAATTCTGTGTGTTGCTTGTGCTAGATAGGTTACTTCCAGGTAAGCGTGCCCCATTGTCGACCACTTCATGGCTTGCCATCAGGTGACAGAGTGGTCAAACGCGACCCTATCAATAATAATAAAAAAAACTTATCCCTTGCAGCCATCCCATCCTGTTAATATAAAATCACACTATATCCAGCTTAAGAAAAGCTCATAAGGTGGTCTACTCAACCGATACCACATGAAACTCGCCAGGACCGTAACTCGATTGTTTACAAGCATCACAGACGCTAACAAGATCGGAATAACTCGGCCTAACGAGGTTAGTCTAAGACCATCGCGAATGGCGATATCCTCTCGATACATTGGACTGATCGATACATAGCGTCGATGTGTGATCGAGTTACAGACTTTGAGGTTGAATTAGCTTTGATGGATGATCACGGGGCTTTTGTTATGGAGATAGGGTTTACCTACACCTTCCTCCTTTTACCTTAATTTCAGTGGCGTAGCTAGTCTCAAAGGGGCCCTGTATAGTGAGATATTGGGGGCCCTTTTTTATCCGACTGTGGCAAAGGCCACAAGGGACATAGTTTTATTAACTACGAAATATAACTACTACCTTAATTGTAGTGGCGTAGGCAGTCTCAAAGGGGCCCTGTATAATAAGATATTAGGGGCCCTTTTTTATCCGACTGTGGCAAAAGCCACAAGGGTCATAGTTTTATTAAGTACGAAATATAACTAGTACCGATTAGTCACAGCAGGTCAATTTGAGAGCCTCTCATTAACAAGAATTTGAGTTTATGGTCAACATTTTACGATTTTATTTTTACATAATTTAGGGCCCCTGATAGATAGGGGCCCTGTGTATTTGATACAGCAAATACGGTGCTAACTACTTTAATATAATTTCCCTGGCAGACAAGGGGTGACCCAGATCGTTGAAGCAAGTTTTCAAAAGAGTATCAGCAATTAAATTTTATGGAAGGACTCATGGAAGGATAGTTAACATGGAAGTTCCTCACATCTGAAAATTTAAAAAATCACGTTTCTCAACATTTTTCTGTCGTGATACCACTATAAAGTAAAAACCTATGTTTCCGCCCGGGATCGAACCGGGGGCCTTCTGCGTGTTAGGCAGATGTGATAACCGCTACACCACGGAAACTTAAACATCGTTGTCAAAAACAAGGTACATACCTAAATTATATTAACTGAAAGTTGTATATCACCACTAGCTTCTGCCAGCGGCTTCGCCCGCGTGAAAGGCGGTTTCTCCATATAAACTTTGGACCCCCGTTTCATCCCCTTAGGGGGTGAATTTTGGAAAATCCGTTCTTAGCGGGTGTCTACACTTAAAAAAAAAACAACGGAAAACTTGAGGCTAGAGATGCCAAGCCATTCCACCAATTTTTATGACAAGTCGTTTGCAGTTCAAGCAGTGCGGCTGTGGAATGCTTTGCCCGTGTCGGTAAAGGCAAGCACAAACACTCACAATTTTTAAATATATGTTTAAGGATCACTACCTCCTCCTCTCGAACGTCGTCATTAAGTACATCATTTCTTTGCTTTCATAATTAAATATATATATGTATTATATTATTTGTATTATATACAATTTATTAGTTTATGTATTGTATATATGTAAATAGTACACCACGAACTATCTGCGTATCTTTTTTCTCCTTCTCTGTCAAATTCACCTAAAGGTTATCTGTAAAAAATCGCTTTTAGCAATAAGACCGCCCATTGTGACACCCTATTAATTTTAAGTTCCTAATATAATTTGTATTTTTGGTGTCCAATAAAGAATATATCTATCTATCTATCTACCTCCAAAATTTTAAGTTAGTAGGTGTTATAGTTTCTGAGATTTCGTGATTAACCAGTGAGTGGTATTTCGCTTTTATAAATATATATAGATTAAACAATTCAAACGTAGCTAAAATTCCAGTCACAAAGTCGTTAATTGGTTTGAACAAAAAGCTTTCCGGGTCTTGAATTCCCAATATCTTGGATCTTTTAGTAATGGCAAGCGCTTTTCTGAAATGCAAAAAATAAGTAGATTTTGAAATTTCATGAAAAATATCTACGACCCATAGAACTAGTTAGTTTGTATTTATGAACGTAAATAAAAGATAATTAGAGTTAAAAAAAACAAAAAGCTATGTTTCCGCCCGGGATCGAACCGCGGGCCTTCTGCGTGTTAGGCAGATGTGATAACCGCTACACCACGGAAACTATACATGAGCCGTGCAAATATGAAGACAGTTCATGAAATGCATGACATCATCCTGAGGAGGAGTAGCAGGCGGTCGCCTCTTTCTGCGAAGCAGTAATGCTAGTAAAGGAGGTGGCCACACGCACGAGGGAAAATTCCTCACGCCCCAGCCGCCGGGATTCCGATCCTGATTTCCAGCCACTGTAGGCGCTGGCTTGTGTTCGGCGAGCAATGGGTAGCTCGCCGTCCGTCCATTCGGTAACCGTCCGGACCGAGCCCAGGAATCAAAAAAGGAAAAAAGAAGATGTCAACAAAACCGTAGGGGCGCAGCAGGCAAGAGAACTCCGGGGCCTTGGAACGAAGGCAAAGAAGGAACAGGAGTGGGTTTTAGTCAGTAAAAATCTGACACGCCCTCACGCCCCACCCGAGGGCGAGAGATGTCATTATATGATTGTCCACCTAAAAAAAAAAAACATCATCCTGAGCAAAAAAGCAAAAGCACCATCGATTTTAATTTGACCTGAGGCCCTACCACGAGCTGAACGCGATCCATTTGGTGACCTAAACTAAACTGTTAAAGCGACGCAGCTATATAGGGTGTATAGCACCATCCCTTTTTCTCGCTCACACGCTTGATGTTTTAACAGTACGTCATGTAAAGGCGGGTTTGTACTGCCAGTCAATTTAGTTTTAAAACCTCTCCGTTTCTCTATCTCCTCTATCGCCACTACCTAATATCGCCCACACCTACCCAGCCAGCATCAGTTACACGATGTAATCCACTTGTCCTCAATGGAGGCCTAACTAATGAGCATTAATTGCCGCTTGCTAATGACGCCGTAATCCTCGTAAACATAATACGCGGTAATAGTGAAGCTGAGCGGTGTTATCTCAGCGTACCTCGTCGCTGGCGATAATAGTTCATTGGTGACACGATTATAGCGTGATCTGTTCACTTACCTAGCTATAGTAAATGATCTGTTCATTCAAGCGGTTTCATTCATCTATCTACACTTCTACACTCATCATCTTCCTGCCCTTATCCCGTGTTATTTGGGGTCGGCGCAACACGTTTTTTTCTTCCACTCTGCCCTGTTACTCGTCATGCTATCACTAACTTCCTTTTCTTTCATATCACTCTTCACACAATCCATCCATCTTTTCTTTGGTCTCCCTCTCCCTTTTCATCCATCCACATGTAAACTCATAACTTTTTTAGTAACATGCGTTTCATCCCTCATCTACACTTCTACACTATAGGTGATAATATTATAAAGAGGTTTACCTCTTTATAATATTATAAAGAGGTTTACTTACCTCTTTATAATATTATCAACTTTTTTTAACATATTATAAACTTTAGTTTTGCTCTGAAAGTACAAAGGTACGGGCCCGATTGCTAAAATATAACTGATAGGATAAGCATAAGCATAATCAGCCTTATAATGTTCCCACAGCTGGGTCTCAGGCCTCCTCTCTAGGAGAGGGAATGGGCCGTAACCCACCACTCGGGCCCAGTGCGGGTTGGTGAATATCACAAGTTTTTGGTTCTAGGACATGCCGGTTTCCTCACGATGATTTCCTTCACCGTTTCGAGAGCAGTAGATAGTATGACATAGGTTATATTTTATGTACGCAGGCGAAGCTGCGGACAAAAACTAGTATATAATGTAAAAGGAGATACTGACTGACTGACATAAATCAACACACAGCCTAAACTACTGGGACTAGGAGTGCAATTTTGTACTAAGTTTCTTTTTATAACGTAGGCGAGCACTAAGAAAGGATTTTTCAAAATTCACCCCCTAAGGGGATGAAAGGGGGTCTAAAGTTTATATGGAGAAACCGACTTTCACGCGGGCGAAGCTGCAAGCAGAAGCTAGTCTTTATATATGTAGGCCTTTTTCATAGGTTTTCAATTTAGCTCTGTGGGTGTACCCATGTGGGTATACCTATAGAGCTATACGTATACAGCATTATTTTTAGTATACTTATGCGAAACCTGAATACAGTTTGTTCAGAATCAGTAACTGAATCGATTCCAATAATTTTTACAAATATTTTTTCCCAAAAATACTTAAAAAAAGTCACAAGTTGGACACCATCGATACTAAATACAAGGCAGGTCATAGCGGGCATTAGGCGCCAGCGCACAGCTGAGTACAGGGCAAGACAACCCATCAGTCACCCGGATGGCCCGGTGAACATGTATTTGTGCGGCCAACCAAGTAACATAACAAGCTTATAACTTTGTTATTTTTCATGGTACAGTTATGAAATTTTGGACATTATTCTTTACATAAAAATATTAGACACTTGTTTTGGGTTTCGCATATACTAAGACTTATGTTGTTATATATATATATATATAAATGTAGATAAAAGCGTGAATGTATATCGTGAAAAGACCATTACTTTATCATGATATTGACCTAAATGTTCAAACTTGTTTTTAAAAGATATTTAAGGCACTAAAAAAGGCAATATTCATACTTTTGTTTAAGGTAAATAATCCAATAACTTCTCAGCTCTAGGGTGAAGCAAGAGGCGTATTAGACTTTTACTGACTCAAACCAAACCCGTGTTCTTTAGTTTCCCTTTGAGTTCTAGCACTGCAGATTTCCCTTTCATAAAATCTACGCGGGGTAACATACACTCTTTGATGGCCGTTTTATGTGAGAAGTCACACATGATTGACACACTACATGATTATTATGTATCAGTCGTATATGTGTTTTAGTCGCATCTTCATCGACAATCAACACATTGTAATTTAATTGAGTGTTACTTGATACATTCGAAGTTATGTGTTCCCGGAAACAGACAGGATATAAAATATGAACGTAAATAAAAGATAATTAGGGTAAAAAAAAAACAAAAATGCTATGTTTCCGCCCGGGATCGAACCGGGGGCCTTCTGCGTGTTAGGCAGATGTGATAACCGCTACACCACGGAAACTACACATAAGACGTTCAAATGTGAAGACAGTTCATCAAAAAGCATAACATCATCCTGAGGAGTAGTGGCAGGCGGTCGCCTTTTTCTGCGAAGCAGTAATGCTAGTAAAGGAGGCGGCTGCACGCGCAAGGGAAAGGGCCTCACGCCCCAGCCGCCGGGATCCCGATCCCGATTTCCAGCCACTGTAGGCGCGCAATGGGTAGGTCGTTTTATGTGAAAAGTCACATGATTGACACACAACATGATTACTCATGTACCAGTCGTATATGTGTATTAATCGCATCTTCATCGACAATCAACACATGGTAATTTAATTGATTCTTACTTGATACATTCGAAGTTATGTGTTCCCGGAAACAGACAGGACATAAAATACGCGAAATTATACAAAGCGCCAATCGAACACTTTAGTGACAGTAAAATATAGTGTAGCCATGTGGCCGGAGTACCTATTACATGGATTGATCCTAGTGGTGATGTAAATAAACAAGTTAATGTGACAAAAATAATTTTAGTAAAGATCTAGGTAATTAAGTGGGCAAATCATTCACTTAATTGTATCCACGGTGGCTAAAAATTATGAAAAAACAAACGATGTTTCTAACAACACAGGCGAGCGTATACCTTCTACTATATAAACAAGCACAACACAATCTCGGTGGTAAGTACCTTCTTTGAGGATTGGGTGAATATGCGCCAATAGGTCCTCACCAGATATTACCAGTTCAGGAAAATTCAGGTGCAAGGAACGCCATGTCACCATTGTGCGGATTGCCTAGAGGACACGGTAAAGCATACTTTTAGAGGCGGTTGACGGCGGCGAATTTTCGCATTTAGCCTGAGAAAGAATGGGATGCGGTCTACTTCTTCTGAGTAGCAGTAATGCGAGCGTGGAAGATGGCCGCAACCGTGAGGGAGAGAACATTTTCACGCCTTAGTCGCCGCCGCAGGAGACGTCCCGGGTGGGCATCAGGAGTCACAGGGCAATTCCCGGTCACCGGTTTTGCGGACAACGAGTAACGGCTAGGTCGCCGTCCAGCTGGCCAGTAAAAACCGAGGCCCGAGTCGACAGCGCGTAATGTTCCACGCGCGCTTAAAAGAGATATCTGCAAAACCGACGGAACCCAGTAGAGGCAATACCTGCGAATACGGGAACGTTTAACGGAGTTATCGGTAAATGAAGGAACATAAGTGGGTTTTAGTCAGTAAAAGTCTGACCCACCTCGCTCCTGTCAAGAAAGGGAAAAATCATTTTATGATTTTCCACCTCAAGGAAAGCGGATGCATTTTAAAATATCCTTTCTAAGTGTACACTTGAATCGTTACATAAAAAAAAGGAAAAAACTTTAGTGCATTTTATGCTTTGAATTAGCAGTTTAGGCCGTGCGTTGTCAGCGATTGAATGAAGAACTAAGAATGTTATTAAATAGTTCTTATTGATTTTACTGTCGGTATCTGCGTTGTATAAGTAGCAATTTATGGCACTGATTAAATATGAAGGTGTGTTACAACATCACAATGTGATAACACTTGCACTGCATGATTCTACACTTTACTGTTAAGATATCAGAGGTACGCTTTTGAGAACTGGGATTTGATCGTCTTGTATAGAGTTTCCGTGGTGTAGCGGTTATCACATCTGCCTAACACGCAGAAGGCCCCCGGTTCGATCCCGGGCGGAAACATACCTTTTTACTGTGTATTTTAAAAAGACAACAATTATGCATTTGCCATCTTCGTTTTTAAAAAATGATATCAAAAAGACTTCCTTTTTTTCTTTTCTCTTCTATTTATTTAGAACTAGCTTCTACCGGCGGCATTACCCGTGGGAAGCTCGATAACCAATTTAAGGAAAATAATCCCAGGAAAAAATAATTCTATGTTTCAAGTTCCAATCTATCACTGTACAAATATTCACCAAAATTATTTCGGTTTAGGCGTGAAAGCATAACAAACAGACAGTATATTCGACATTATAAAATGTGGGATGTAAACAATGCATAAGAGTAGGGAAGAGATCAAGGTAGTTGCAAAAGTAATTTAAGGCCAGGTTCTAGTGATGAGTCTACTCATTTTGAACTTTTTTAAACCTCTGGAAATCTACAAGTATAAAAGAAAACACTCGTGAAAAATTGTTTTATCAAAATTGTCTATATGACCAACCGTCGGGCAAAAACGAAAACATGATATAAATGAGTTGACTAGATAAAAAAAATCGCGAATCTGACCTAACTTACGATTACAAACGTGTATGTCTAACGTCACAGAAATATTTGAAAGTTACCAAAAATAATAAAGACTATTTTTTTTAAATAAGCCTCGCAAAAATAAAAATCTATAATAGTCTTTTTTTATAAAAATAAAACCGCCAAGTAGTTACGGGGCCGCGAAATTGTTGAACCCAGGCAGAGTTCATACAAAATACTCAGTGACTACAACGGGCCCTTAAGTTGTGGACCACACAAGTAGTTAAGTAAGTTGGCTTATAGTAAAGTTGTGAATTAAAAGTCAAAGTCAAAAGTTTTTTATTTCACATAGGCCTACATGGGCACTTATAAAACGTCAGAAGCTGGTGCAATTGACCTCAATAACATACATATTACGTGGAGCGTGTGTCAGGTAGTCAGGCAATGTGGACATTCACCTTTCACTTAGTTTGCTTTAGTACGTGGTGCCCTGTTTGTTCTTCAAGTAACCAAGTTTCCGTGGTGTAGCGGTTATCACATCTGCCTAACACGCAGAAGGCCCCCGGTTCGATCCCGGGCGGAAACATAGGTTTTTGTTTCTCCAATATTAAAATCCTAGCCTTTTTTTCTAGTAATTTCAACCTTTTTTAATATTTTTTGTTCCGCCATAGATTTCTATACTTCTGTAGTCGGATTTGTCAAAAACAATTAAACAACTTTTACCCATTCCATTTGGTCACACAGCACAGTCAGTCAATAAAGTCGCTTACACACTTGGCCACTGTAAAAAGTTTACAGCCAACCATAACTTGGTCCATTACGGTAATGAATTATGTGTAGCATCGTTAATCTGGCTTAGATATCACTCCTCATCTGCCGGCAATTACAGTTAATTGAATATTAAGGCCGAAAACGATTGCTTATAAAAGTGCCGAATTGCCGAGTGTAAAGGCGGCTTAAGTAGAGGGTCACCCGAAGTGTGTAAATATCTTAATTAAAGAAGTGATGAGTGTTCAAGTGGGTGGGGCACCGCCCTTTAAGCAAACGAACTGTTTAAAAAATACCGGCCAAGTGTGAGTCAGACTCCCACACTGATGGTTCCGTACAAATTTTCCTATGAAAACAGTTCAATTCCCGAATTGAGTTACGAAGAATTTTCCGAATCGTAGAAAGTTTTTTTTTGTGACGTAACTAAAAATTTACAATTTTCATATTTTTACTATATTTTAGCTATAAGACCTTGCTTCATGCCAAATTTCAGGATTCTAGGTCAACAGGAAGTATGTACCCTATGAATTTTTATTCCCTTGAGAGTGTCGAAGTACATGTTTTTTTGCGACATTAACAGCCGTATCTTTATTTTTTACTTTTCACAGCATCAAGGGACCGCAGACTGAGTACATGGTTTTAATTTCAACACGTTTCCGAGATAAAGGGTCTTGACAGACAGACAGACGGACAGCAAAGTGATCCTATAAGAGTTCTGCTTTTTAGTTTTGAGGTAAGTAACCCTAAAAACACTTCAAGATCTTATTTGATAACTAACGCAACATAATTATTTATTTAACTAAAAATACCTAACAGGGAATATGCATGAAAATAACATTTATAATCAAACCTGTTTATTAATAAATATACAAAAACAGAATTCTAATTGCGAAAACAATACTTATCAAAATTGTAGTAAATCAAACTCCCATTTGATTTTCTACAACTTTAAGTAAATAATTGCTAACTCGCCGTTTCCTATGGCGGCTGTACGGGTGTCATGGTCTTTGATGTCAAAACCATGTTGGAGATCTTTTTCTTATAAGCAGTTTCAAAGCTGCTAATAAGAAACGTAACCGCACGTAACGTATGTAACGTAACGCTTTAGAACTATGTAATTGATGAAGATAAATGTATTTTAATATTTCATATAAGATAAGTATTTTTTTTTCATTGTATTTAATTTATTAAAAAAAGAAATTGCATTCAAACTCCCAATTTTTTTTTTGCGACATGTATTCTACACTTGTCTACAAAAATCAACTAAGCGGGCTTGCGGATGTCGAGCAATGGGTAGCTCGCCATCCGGCCGTCCGGTAATTAACCGGACCGAGCCCAGTCATCAACAGCGCGTAGTAATCCACGCGCTCCTCAAACAGGTGTCAGCAAATCGTAAAGGCCCAGCAGGGCCGATGCCGTCTTGCTAGGACCGCGGAGAATTTCTGAAAAGGAAACCCATAGTCCTGGAACGCAAAGGGCAACTGAAGGACACAGGTGTGGTTTTAGTCAGTAAAAGTCTGACACGTTCTCCCGCTTTATCCAGAAAGGGGAGGAAGAGGTGGGAGAACTAATTGGATGATTTCCACCCTTAAAAAAAAAACAATTTTCTACTAAAAACTGAAACTGAACTGAAAAGAATAAACTTCTTTTTGGAGGTAAAGTTTGTTTTTTGTTTGTAGGACTTAATCTCTGAAAGTACTTTGATAAAGGCTCCGATTGCTAAATATTTTTCTCCGATAGAAAGCTGCTTTATTCCTGAATGACATAGGCTATGATTTTTTGTATGCGGGCCAAGCCGCGGGCAAAAGCTAGTGTTTAATAAAAACAATGACAAAAACAATCACAATGACAATTTTAGAAAAAATAAATTTCTACAACATTTCAAACTCTGAAAATATTTTATCATGGCAGTTCATTTACGGAGCGGTTTTTTACCTCGGTCTGGTCGTAAATCCGTCACTATCTATCTACCAAATATTTTATTGCTAGTAGAAGATAAACGTGGACATGTTGCTTATCAGCGGTCATAAAAGTTTAACTATTTTCATTGACAACGGCTACCAAGAAGATAATAAGAGATAACACGTGATCTGGGATAACCACAGTGAATGACATAATGGAAGTGCACGAACATTTTAATATGTACTAGTAATAGTTGGCAAAAGTAAATACTTACGTAATTTATTTTTATAACTAGATTATGGAGCAGTGGTGGCCGAGTGGTAACGGCCCCGACTTACAAGTTGTAGGTTGCGGGTTCAAACCCAGCCAGGCGCATTATTTTGTGTAATTTATTTCATCACCACTGCTCTCAAAACGGTGAAGGAAAACATCGTGAGGAAACCGGCATGTCCTAGAACCAAAAACATGTGACATCCACCAACCCGCACTGGGCCCGCGTGGCGGATTATTGCCCATTCCCTCTTCTAGAGAGGAGGCCTGAGTCCCAACAGTGGGAACATTATAAGACCGACTATGCTATGCTATGCTAACTAAATTATATAATTTTTAAGTATAGATTGCAAACGTTACGTTTCAAGCTGTTATATTAGTAGATTGAATTAGATATTGATTTTCTATTTCCAACTTATGTAAACAGCAGCGGTACACATACTTACAAGTTATTGGTAAACAATAATGAACAAAAATCTGAAATATTGAAAATAGAAAAAATAAAAACTAGTAAAAAATATTAATAAACAGAATTTAAAAATAATAAAGGAACATATGAAATTAAACTACATTTGTCGTTATCATTTCAGCCAAAAGACGTCTGTTGCTGGAAATAGGCTTCCCCCAAAATGTCGTCACAACCGGTCTTCAGCGTCTCGCATCCATCGAATTTCCGCGACCCTCACCAGGTGCACTATCCACCTTATGGGACGACTGGGAGGCCGTCCAATGCTGTGTCTTCCCGTATGCGAAAATAAAATAATAATAAGTTAAGTATGTAACTACTTATAAACATCTAGACTAATAAATATTACAGCTTAATATACAAACTCAAAATAATAATGTAAAAATGATTAGAAAAAGAACTCATTGGGCATAAAAAATCCACATCGATGTTAATGAGAAAAGAGCCGAGAACGCTGGCAGCTTTGCCACGTTGGATAATAATGCTGATTCGTTGACTGAAAAAAAGCCCAGCCCTCCGATAACGTTATGTAATTGTATTGAATATAGTTACATAATTTTATTTACAGATTGAGCTTATTATTTTGATTAGCTACCTAAGAAAGTTAGTCCAAGTTTACATGTGGATGGACGGAGAGGGAGAGGAATACCAAAGAAAAGAAGGATGGATTGTGTGAGAAGTAATATGAAAGAAAAGGGAGTTAGTGACAGCGTGACGAGTGACAGGACAAAATTGAAGAAAAGAACGTGTTGCGCCAACCCCAAATAAAACGGGACAAGGGCAGGAAGATGATGATGATGATGATGACCCAAGAAAGTATCCTAACTACAGTAAAATAGCGTTCACGCTATGCACACTTTCACGCGGCGTATATAAACATGCGGACGTTACCGTGCGGATACGCGAGTGAACATATATGCGGAATTGCGGATATAACTGTCACGACGACGCGTCGGGTTTACGCCATACTAAAAATACTATGAAATAAATTGAAAAATTATTATACCAAGTTACGGCGTCGTTCAAGGTAAACGATTGGGCGAATGATTAGGTAAAATGTTGTACGGATATATTGTTAACGGATTAAAACAATTCCACATATTGTTTATTCTTTTAATTTTTGACGTGACGATAGCAATCTGATATTATGATATTTTTGAAAAATAAATAGGTTTTTAAAAAACACACGTTGTTTTTTTCGTAAATTTGAACTAGATGAAGCCGGTGTTTCGAGCTGATTACCTCGAGAAGAAACACCGATACAAACTCAGGGGTTATAAAGGCTCAATCTAAATTGTGACAGTCGAGAGTTAAGCTATAATTTTTATGGTTATTGTTCATTACAATAATTCTCTACAGTATTATTCTGTATTGCTTTATCAGTTTAGGTACTTACAGAATACCGAAAGGTAGACCGTTTCCTTAATGAATACACGAGGCACATATGGGCACTACCAGTTGTCACGATAAAATATTTTTCTTTATTTACGGACAGGGCGAGAAAGTAAATATTTCGTTTTCATACTAGATGGGGACAATTCATATTTTTGTCATTCGATACCTACGGAAATATGATTCAAATGAATATATTAAAAAGTCAATAAAACGTACGTATCGTTGCGTAAAAGTGTGATCGTAAATAACTTTTGAGAGAACCGTTCGCTTGCCGGTAATGTATTCGTCCAGAGTGCGGTGTTCCTTAACGGCGCATTATTGCGACTATTAGCTATTCATACTGTATTTATGATTGCTAAAATGTTGTATTTTATTGCTTTCAATGTTATATTTATTGGTTGTAATGTGACGGTGCTTGAGGTGTAAAGTGTATTTTATCTGAAGAATCAATATTTGATAAAGCGATGTAGGTATAGAACGTTTGTTTGTGTTTTTTTTTTATTTGATAAAACATTATACATTATTCCAATTCCAACGAAACCAATTATATATTATTATTATTAGAGTTATGAATATACAGGTGGATGGGTGGAGACAACGAAGAAGGCTGAAGAAAATTTGGAAGGATTATGTGAAGAGTGATATGAAAGAAAAGGATGTTAGTGATAGCATGACGGGTGACAAGATACTCGTAGAATGGAAGAAAAAACGTGTTGCACTGACCCCAAATAAGACGGGACAAGGGCACGATGATGATGATGATGATAATTGAAGCCAATTACACCATTTAAACAAAGACAGAAGCACAAAGGCAATAATATTTATTCCACAATATTCCACAACTACCACAGAACGTGAAACGTCGTCTAGTCCCAAGCTAAGCAGAACTTATGTTATGAGTACAAGACAACTGATAAATATGCTTATATATTTCTAAATATATACATATTATAGATAAATTACACCCAGACACAGAACAAATGATTGTGCTCATCACACAAACAATTGTCCTGGGTAGGACTCGAACCCATGACCTCCAGCATAGCAGTCAGGTCTACTAACCACTAGACCAACAGGCCAACCAATAGGTACTTATTTGAAAATGATGATACAATTTCACAGCTAATAATTTCTATAACAGTATCCCTTTTTATAGAGATAGTTTTTAGATAAAATGTCTCTAACTAAGCATCTAATTTAACTCAGAAAGCTAGCGGTGCACTACTCAAATTGAATAAAATCTCTAGATTATGATTATCTACCAAAAAGCCATTTATTTCGTAATCCCAGCAATCATCATCTCGCAGTACCCAGATAGTTTGAAGAAGCTATTTGTACAAAGCGGCTCCACCTAGCTTATCCGGCTGCGAATACTTTTAAATCACGTATCCGTTTATTTATTTACTCGCACGCGACAATTTACATATAAGAACCAATTCAATTCCGAGGCTCACGGCATTCGCAAAGATTAAGGCTGTATATCCACCTCCCGAACGACCTATCCCCCTCTGTCACCCACGCAGACCATCCCCACATAATCCGTATAAATCCACTTTATATTCATCCACCTTAAAGGCCTCAATAAAAGTGTCTTGTGTACTTTTTTCGTTGGAGTTAAGTGTGTTGACGATTCATTTCGAATTGGAATTTCGGAATGGTAATAATGGAACCTACCCTTAAGGCTCTTGAAAAGAAAACAGCCAATCTGAAGGTATAATGAAACTAATAAGAGCCGACAGTAACGATGCCAGGCACGAATGCTCTGAATAAAACGAAACAATGCCAGAGGTGATCTTCGCTACTTCTTTAAATTAGGAATGTACTCTTCATCGAAGTCCTGTATATCGTTTGCTATTCTCATTTCATTTAAAATGACAAGATAATGTGTGATTGGAAATAGTTTAATAAAAGGTACACCGACAATTTCTTTCTTCCAAAGTTCTTCATTTCTTTCTTAAATGTCAGTTTCCAAAGCTTTAACTTTTTCATTAGCTTTACATACTTTATCTAGCATACAATGTTGTTTTTCGAGGGTAATCAATAAATAATTACTCAGTCAGATTTTTACTGATTGGAACACTCCCGTGTTCTTTCAGCTGCTATTTGCGTTCAGCTGGGTCGTGGTGACTTTTCCACAAATCAGGCTACTACATCTTAGACAAAATTTCAATATAACATTACAAACTACATCATTTGTTTACAATAAACGCAAGAAGGGGGTCTGGTCTCACAATAATACAGTAGTAAAGCAGACAGCCGAAATGCTTATTGCAACTGAAGACGATACTTTATTGAAGTCGATACAATAAATCAAAGATTATGACGTATTTGTTAAGTGTTGTGCTCTTAGAGGTATCGCCTGGGTTAGATTCAAACGAATGGAGATTTGAGGTGCGAGGGGATGAGGATACATTCACAGTTCAGTTTGTTTGCAATATTTTTAGAGGAAATTTCACCTACATATAGTGAATTTTATTCTATGTTTGGGACTTGACATTTCGTTAGCTGTTGCTTTAGACTTCTTACTTTTGAAATATTTATAATCTATTCTATTCTACTTTCCACAAAACCACAAATTATTATTTATCAATTTGAGCTTCTACCAATATTTTACGAAGCAATGGCTTTGTAACTATCTAGAAATATATCTGTATCAAATAAATAAAATAAAATCAAAACGACACAAGTTATTTAAAGCTCTTATGTCAACAAAAAAAAAAAAAAACACCATATCTAGGAGTTAAGATAAGTCAAAAACTAGGGAGTCAGTATATCCAGTAAGCCTTAAAATATTCTCCATATTTTGCATATACAGGGTGTATACATACAGGGTGTGTAACAGCTATAAACAAAAAACGCCGTCCGTCTGGCCAGGGTTATCGTTCGGCCGCCTATTAACTTATGAAAATAAGCTACAATAACACTTTGTTTATTTTGCGTTATTCTTTGCCGGGGAAATTTGCGATGGACCAAGGAGTTAGGGTGGAGTTGTCAAAGTTTTGGTATTTTTGTGTCCAAACAAATCTATGTCAAAGATGCTAACGCATCTTACCTTAATAAATGGTTTTTTGTTGTAAAACATAGGGAACAACTTAAAGTATCACATACCAATAACATTTTGAAGGAACGTCTGGTTGTGTGAGTGCTAATGCATCTTTGACATATAAAATTAAATGTCTTGACAAAGAGCAACGTGGAACGTGAACATTCAAAATTATAGTGCAAATCAGAAAAATCTTTTGCCCTCAAATTAGCAGTTCATATAAATCGATCGTGAGACGCCAATGATCCCGCAAATTCGGATAGGGGTCGTATTATCGTACAACTACATTTCTCTTGTGACGGTATTCAGAGGCCATACCTATGGGGATATTTGAAACAGCTTTTTTATAAGTATGGTAATTTTTCTAAAGGTCAGTATTATTTAACAATACTATGTAATTTCAAACAGTTTGCCTCAATAAATAGTTTTTTATTCTAAAGCATAAGGCACAACTTTGAGTATCACATGCCAATAACATTTTGAAGAAACGACTGGTTGTGTGTGTCCCACGTTGAGCAGCAACAACGCTAGTGTGTGTCCGATGTTGGGCGCCAATAGCGCTTGTGTGCCCCACGTTGGGCGCCAGTAACCGGTCACTCGGACACCGCCGTGCCGACGTCTAATGGATGTTGTCATTGTAAACACGAGGGAAAAAATACCAATGTGATTACATAAGGTTGTCATAACTGTTTCAGGTTCGTAGGTAAACAACTGGACCGTCCTGCATTTTATTCTGTTTTTATTTCAAAGTGTCTTTCTGAACCCTTTTGTGTGGGTAATGTTTGGCTATTTGCGTATTTTTCTTTTTAGAGAATTGATGTTTATTTCGTGTAAACCTCTTCATGTTATGCCTTCTACTTAAATATTTATTTTGAAATCCAATTCAAATTTAATCTACGAAATAAAATTGATTAGATTAATATTATTGTTCAAAGTAGATGTACTACTTTTAAAAAGAAATACGCTTCAAGTCTTATTGCAAATTATACATACCTGAAGTCGATATGCATTTAAACGGAAGTTTACTTTATATTAATATATATTTCTATAAAACTATATATATAATATATAGGTATATAAATACTTTTTTTTTACTCTTGTTTTTCGTATAAAATTTTCTTTTTATGCACCTACCATACTGTCTCTTCACCACCCTAGGTTGACTGGTAGAGAATGCCTAAAAATTAAGTCCGCCTTTGTATAAAATACTTGCATGAAGATTAATAAATAAATAAAAATGCCTAATCTTAGGTTGTAAATGTAGACCCCCCTTTTTCATCCCTCTGAAACACGCATCCAACAACAAATCCAACCTGCTTCATTTGTAGCAAACACTACACAGTCGACATGAATTACACTCAATCGGACATAACTTCCCCTCACAAATAAACATCTCTTTACAGCGCAAAGGGAACACTCAAAAATGCCCCTGACAAAAGCGCCGTGAAATCTTAGCCCACCTCATAAAACACGTGAAACAATATCTTGAACGCACCATGGAAAACAAACTTTATAAGACACTTCAATAACCCTTATTGCTCAAATAGTAGAGTTGATACTTTGGTATTCATTGACAAAGGTAAAGTAGCAAAGAATCGGCTTTTCCTGAACCATAAAAGTATATTGTGCGTTTGTAAACGCTCGGTTGTTTGTCACCATTTGCATATAGATGTTTGCGTACGAATCTAAAAGGATTTGAATAATCATAGATTGTAAGTGGGGATCGGCAGGTGGATAAACTTGGAAGCTGTCCAAGATCTCGTGAAGGGGAATTAAAAGAGTGGCGAGATACGTGACAGGTTGCACTTTCAAACTTTTATAAATTGACTCGCAATTTAACTTCAAGTATTTTCTGAATTGGGAAAGAAACCTGTGCTTTCGTTTATAAATATTTATTTAAAGTTTGCAGATGTTGGAAAGTTGTTAGGCATGTCGCCAAGCTTATAGAGTGAACTTTGTATTAGGTGATAGAGTTTCTAGAACAGCAGATTGCTAAAGTAGGAAGCCTAAAACCAAATATATACAAACTTAAAAATCTCTTAGCTTTGCTTATTTCAGTCTCATATATCATTTGCGTGGACAATGATCTCAATGGGATTTTTCCACCCTTACGTGATATTTTAAATATTCATAATCAATGTTAGTTGAAAGATCAACTCTATTTTATTGCCCCAGGGTTCCAAGGCTCCACGGTGTCGCAGCATTGTATCATCAGATCCGATGATATTCATTACGTTTATCCGCCGGAATGTATGGAACGAAATGAAAGCGCCGAGGTGCTGCAGACAGGCACGGACTTGGCATAAACTTTGGGCGAATTTTCCATAAAATTAATAAAAAATGTTATTTAATACTTTTTAAATGTTCTTTATTTTGCTAGATTACATTTATACAGTTTGTCCTTAATTACAAACATATTGTCAAAAAATACCCAAGTTTTCATAACTTGAAAATAGATTAAGTGAAAAATTTAACATACCTAATTTTACAACTACTCAACAAAAAAGTAATACCTATATATTGTTAGATACAGAAATAAAAAAAGAAATTCGATCTTATAAATTCGCCTCTTTCTTAGCCAATTTTAATCAGCCAATACCATCCATATCTTCGTACAAGATTACCATACCAAAACAACAGGCCAATAAATAAGCGTATTTTCTTAATTCACTAGATCGCAGTTCGTCCTTCTATCCTTGACAGCAGTAAAGAGGTCTGTAGTAGGCTGTGCACGTCCCTCCGCACTCGCCGAGCCGGTGCCTCCTCCAAATTATATAAATACCCCATAAATACTACCACCATAACTGTGCAAGAGTAATCACGACGAGTGTCACCATCACACTCAGCTGTACTTTGAATATATAACATGTATTTGCGCTAAAGATTCGGATTAGGATCGCCCTAATCAGTAAGTGACCTTGTCAAGAATTTTGTTGGGGATGGTTTTTTTTTAGGATTTTTTGGGCAGAGAATCAGTTTACCATATGTAAACTTCTCATTCTGTCACATTATTAAGTTTTGTCATTACAGTAAGACATATATCATATCATATTTTCTTTTGTTATATTAAGATGTCGAAGTTAAAACAACTTTGTATGATACTTGCTGGTCAGGCCAGACATTAATTATTAATTCTTTCGCAAATTTTTATCTTCACATTACTGGGCTATCCATATTTTTACTAGAAACAAAATCAAAGACACAAAGCCCAGGTTGATTGTATCCTTTGATCATTCAGACTATGTCTGTGTTTCCATCTCTCTTTCCTCCCTTATTACAAACAAAACCCTCCAGCTCCACTCAAATTCCAATTTTCATTTCAAAATCGTCGTCGTGTTAAATAAAATGATTGCGGGAGTCTGTGGCATTATCTGAATGGTTCGGAGCTACCTCAGAGTCTCTCTGAATAAAGTGGCAAATTAAGTAATTGTATGCAAGTGTCCCGAAGGGGAGCATGATTGGCCCCAACAGATGCTTGGAGGAACTCTTACGGTATTTTTTTTTGTAGGAGTTTGTTTTTGCATCTTGTGATTTCATTCAAATGGAAAGTATAATAGTAACCTCTAATAAAACATATAACGTTTTTTATTTTGGATCTTGATTTATTTTTAAACATACTTTATTGTACACCATATAAGTTTGTTGAGGATTGCTTTTCTTGATCAGCATTGTATAGCGTTTTGGCGAAATACAGCAACAGTTATTTTTAAGAAATTATCAAACTTTTGATTTCAGTTTATTAAAAACTTCTACAACCGATATAGCATTTGAATCTTAATGAAGTGTAGGAAGAATCATGTCTAGATGGTTGGGCTTCAGTTGTCGGGAGCAGCGACAGTTTCCAGTCGGAAAGTCGTCGCTGTGCCTGACACGAGTCGTGTCCGGCCGCCGTGCTCAGAGACCGGAGCTCGTAGAGCTGGCACGCGAGCGGCTGTCCGGCACAAGTTTGTTACGTGTTTTGCTTGAAGTAAGGTTGGTAAGTTATAACAATGTTTGGCAACGACTTAGGTAGGTGTAGACTGGAATTATTCGAAAGTTAATGTGAAGGTAGTTATGAAACAGACAAATTTGGTGCTGATTTTAATTTATTTGGTAAAATAAGAATTTTTTCTGATGAGAGCAGAGACATCGTAGCAGCACTGACAACCCGAAGACAGCTAGAATATTTCGTTTGCTTTATTACCCCCGTTCCATCATCCACGTTGCTTTGTGATAAAGTATAAGGTGAAGTCTTTAAACGAGTTCCTTGATAAAGAATTCTAGTTCGACAAAACTTCTTAAATTCGATACATTTAAATCTGTAGGAACTTTGCCATATCTATCAGTATCATAACACTATGTTAATGATTAGACATAGGTCGAGCGCCAGTGGTGTGTGAATCAGATGCGCGTGTCATCGCCACTGCATGCACTTCACTTGTTCACTCACTGTTAGGAGGGTAGTCATAAATATCGACGGACTTAGACCTTTTGCGGAGAGAGGGGTAAATAGAGGCAAAACTAGCCAGATACAGTTTAGGTGAGTTAGATCGGTAATTTTGAAAATATTTTAATTTTTGATCGGTACTCAAATACACACAAGACCTGCTGATGAACGATGATTGAAAGAGGCCCTATGCTCATTATCCTATAGTGTGCGTCTTTTGACTGATGGAATTCTATTTTTTCTTGTTAATTTTGCCCTACACTAGGAATTACTTCTGTACCATGGGTGCGTCCACAAACATGTAAACTCACATACACTACTATCTGTAAGCCATACAAAAAGGTATATTATCATGTTTCGTGCAGGAATCGAACCCGCGACACGCAGCGCAGCAGTGAATCGCTCAACCACCGCGCCAACCTTGCTGTCAAATTATATCGATGTCAAAATGTTGTTCAGAAATAAAGCTGCTGATCTTACTAAGTAAAATAAAAAGGTGATGTTGTAATTAACCTCAAATGTCAATCAGAGTTGAATGCCTCGACTCCTAAAAATCACGGGATGCATCACCTCCTTGTTCCATCATGGCCACTTGTACTTTCCAGAATTAAAGCAAGGCCAATAGATAGAGGATAGTAGAGCCCTTCACAATCCAGGTGATCGACAAGAAAGGTGAAGAAAAGGGATCAGAGTAAACAAGTCTGCTTTTTAAAAAGCTTTAGTTTGTTTTGAACAGTAACATTCAATTCTTCCATTACATCTCACACACATTAAGTTGGCTGTTCCCTGTCCCTTGTCCCCGACCGGCTACCGGTTGTATCAATTAAAAGTGACACTCAGTGACTCGGAAACGACACGCGACTATGTCCGACGCACGCATCCGCTTTCGCAGATTCGTTGTAAAAGCTCTGTTAGTATAAGGTATTGTCGTAGTATGAATTAGTAGAATTAGGAGACGAGTTCGTCAGTGACTCCTCAATGTTCTACACCCTCGAGAGAATCAAAATTCATGGGGTAATTCCCGTTGATCGAGAATTCTGACATTTGGCATGAAGCAAGGTCTCATAGCACAAATATAGGAAAAAATCGAAATACTGTAGCTTTGTAGTTACGTCACAAAAAATCGATTCGGAAAAATCTTCGTAACTCAATTCGGTAATTTGTACGGAACCCTCAGTGCGCGAGTACGACTCGCACATGCCCGGTTTTATTATCGATAGGCTCGCGTTCGCATCTGATGGTAAGCGACGATGTGGTCGACGATGGAGCATATCAACCTAGCAGTGACCTATTCACTTTTGACTTAAGATTAGGTTATAGCTATCAGAAAACACGGACTTCGGCAGGGCATACCATTCCTTAGCACGATGACTGGGTTCCCAAAATGTTTTGTGCTTATGAGTGGGCTGTATTTCTATCAAACGTTTGTCCTCGATAAGTTTATATTATTATTTGTTAAGACACACTAGCAGCTATTAGCTGATGCATGTGTTTCAAATAGTTTGAAGACAATTATTCTGTCCAACCGATTTTTGAAGCAGTCCAGTATGGGAGCTTTTACCACGACACTTTCCAGGAGCTTTTTCCATACTGTTACGTCTCAATTAGGTTGAAATTGCTTCAAAAGCCACTTCCTGGATGCATTTCCCCATAGTTTCAGGGAATATCCCCATAAATGTTTGCTGGTATTCAGTGTGTAAAGGTCTCGAAGGCTGGGTATATCGCAGTATTCCGTGAGTATTTTATAAGTCTTAATAAGCAATATTGTCTACGTTGTTCCAGTATGTGATAGGTAAGGCAGAACCTAAACCTCGTCAATTTTGTTTCATTAACATGTGATATTGGCTGGCTTTATTAACGATTGGCTATATTTAGCTAAACATAGAGAAATATGAAAAAAAGAAAACGAGAGCTTTACCTTGCAGTGACAAAACCGTGTCATAATAATAATACGAGTTTTTTTTTCAGTGGGACAATCATCCAATGATATCCCTCGCTCTTGGGTGGAGCGAGAGGGTGTGTCAAACATTTACTGACTAAAAACCCACTCCTGTTCCTTCGTTGCCTTTCATACCAGGGCCGAGTCTTCCTTTCAGAAGCAGACTCTTGGCCCTAGTAGGCTTCGACCTTAATGGGCCCCTGCGGTTTGCTGATATCTCCTTGAGACGCGCATGGAACAGTACGCGCAGTCGACGACTTGGGTTCGGTTCGGCCGGTTACCGGAAGGTCGGTCGGCAAGCTATGCATTGCTTGCCGTCAGCAAGCCCACGCCTTCGGTGGCCGGAAATCGGGATTGGAATCCCGGTGGCAATAATAATACGAGTAATATGTCTTTTAATATCAACCGAGCACACATCCAAGGTCATGGCTGTTACTAAAAAAATACTGATAGAAGAAGCGAATTACAATTTTATCAACCCGGAGACTAACCGCAGAATCAACAAAGTATACATACAATCCTGACTAGCTGTTCACAGCCTGTATATTCTTTTGCCAGCTAGCCACCGATGCCATCTCTTGCTTCACGGCTGTCATATCAAACTAAACACAGTACGCGTCCCCCGCACGGAGCCATCAATTAAACAGAACGGCCGCTGATTCGGAAACGACACGCGTCTCTCCGTCCGACGCACACGACTGCTACCGGCTGATGCGGAGGTTCCTATAACGTGTGGCGATAGGAATTACTGGCCTTCTCATGATTTCTAGCAGTGTATGAAGTCTTAGATTTGTACTTAGGTAGTTCTCTCATAGGTACAGCTTAAAGTCTGGTGCCATGGTTTTATGAGAAATATTTTTTCAAGATTCTGTTTCCACTTGGGGAAGGAAGAACATAAATTAAGTGAAACGTGTGACATTTTTTTTATTGGTTTTGGCAAATAGAGCCCGCTCTATTTTTAGTACAAAAAAGATCATCAACTAAGTGAAATATGTTACTAAAATTTTATTAGTTTTTGCAAAAAGAGTCACATTTCTGCTTATTACAAGACAGTGACTTATTGCTATGCCATAACACGTAATAAACCAAATCCTTCACGCATTTCGCATCAAAAAGCGCATAGAAAACTATCCTTAGAAGATTAAACAAATGAACATCAACCCTGTTACCTCCGTAATAAGATTCAAATTACTTGTCCTAACTAATTCACTAACGAAATGCATCGTCATTGTCACATAAGAGATGAAATCACACGTGACGTTGTCGTGTGGGGCGTAGGAATAATGTTTACGCTCACTGACTCCTTTTTGTCGAAAATGTCATCACAATCGATAGAGTACAAAAGTCATATTTATGAATGTGTAAAAAGTATTAGAGTACACATAGTCTTTTGAAGCTGTCTTTTAATGGGGTATGACTAGGTATTTGATGTTCAACTATTTATGTGACTTTAAAATGATAATAATACACATTTCTTTTTTTCATTTTTAGCATTTTAAGAAAAAAATTCTTTCAAATCTTCATTCTTACGCACATTGTGTGCGTAAATGAGGAGCGTAAAGGACATTTGTTTTTTGACCGAAGCAACTCTTACTTGATTCGTGCAGTAAGAGCATTTAACCATTTAGTTAGAAAGCAACCTTAAATTGATCAATTTACAACTAGCTAAGCATCCATTAACAGTACCTACTTACTTTGTCTAAAAGCATTGATTTGTGCTTCCATTTTTAAAAAATATTATTTGTCTGTTACAATATTTCCATAGGTATATGTTTCCATAGGCTTGTAAATGGCTCGTCCTGATTTAGTAGCCCGCCAAATATATTTATAATAAATAAAAGACCAGAAAAACTGACATACTATTAGCGTTAACTATTAGTGATCGAGATTAACATAGCGTAGAATATAATAGTATAATTAACCTTATAATGTTCCCACTGCTGGGACATATCATATTACACGGACCTGGTGCGGGTTGGTAGATGTCAAGTTCTTTTAAATTTTTGGTAATCGATATATCCTAGAGGATATAGCGATTTCCTCACATTGTTTTCCTTCACCGTTTTGAGAATTGTGGTGATGAAATAATACAAAAAGTATAGGTGGGGTTCGAGCTGGGTTTGAACTGGTTTACAACATGGCGAAGATGTCGAAGACACACTGGGTAACCACTGCACTCTAGATGGTGACTCGAGATTGATGTACGCTACCAAAATGTCACGTAATAAATCTCGTTTGACATTTTCTCAAGTAGATTTACATATTTTTCAAGGCAAGTTTCTTAAAGAACAACCTTTTTGTATCGCTTTATTTGGTTGCTGATACAAATTTCAAGAAAATTGCTCTTCAAACGAAGACGCCTAAAATAAACAGCACCATCCGACACCTGCTGAGACACATACAGCCACCATTTTCTCAGATAAAAAGTAATGCCTAGACGACATTTTGCAAAAAACGTACCATAGCCTCTTGCGCAGCGGGAACCGGAAGGAAGCACATAAGTCACCGAGAGCTCGTGCTTCCGGCGCGATGTGCGCCACGCGACCATGTCAATTAGACCCTCAAGGGTAGGCAGGCTGAGGGATGGCTAATCGTTGAGAAGGTATGGCCAATCGTGTGAGTTGTGATTGGGTTTATTATCAGAATTATGATTAATTTTGTGTCTAATAAAATTGATAAGACATCTTTATTATTTATTTCCTCAGAATGTTGCTTCTCTCTAGGAATGTAACAACACATTTTGATGCAAGTGGCCAAATTTTGTTAAATCAGTCGTTATGGAGCTGATATATAACACTAATGTGCTGCCCACGTGTTTAAAACAACGTTTTCTTAACACTTATTAGAAAAAAAAACATTTTCTTACAAATATTGAATGATAAAATACAATATTTATTTGTAACTCATTCATTAGCCCAAATGGGTTTCGCCTCATTGCTGAGATTAAAAAAAAAAACGCTCATTTCGACTGTAATTAAACCACATTTTTAGATTTTTTTTAACCTTTTAGTGGAATAACTGCTTGTACGATATAAACAGGATTCTGAACCTAATAATTGGGACAATCAGAGCAAGTTTTTGAGTAAGCACAAGCAAGTAGAGTACTTTAATCATATACCTACATTTTGGACGTTTTGTCAAGAGTTTTCACTGAGAGAATATCGTATTGTCTAGAACGTCCCATGGCTTTTACATTCTATTTGAAGAAAATGGAAGACAGCTTTGGACTCAAACTGTAAAAAACAGTTCTTAGCAGTTGGAGTTATTACCACACAATTGCATGGTTAACGCAGTGGTTAAGCGATTGCCTGCTGCGCTGCGTGTCGTGGGTTTGATTCCTGCACGGAACAAATATTTGTAGATATGGTCTACAGATAGTTCCTGGTGTCTTATGCATGTGAGTTTACATGTTTGTGAACGCTCCCATGATACAGGAGTTATTTCTAATGTAAGAAATATTTTACGTGAATTGGCAGCGCATGTTAATCACACACAGTTTAGATATTTTCACAAAAGATTGTTACTAATAGAATGTCGCATTGCCTAGAACGCCTTATGGATTTTACTTTCCGTCTAAAGTAAACCAAAGAGGTATTTTTGGGTTCAAGCGATCTCAGCAGTTGGAGTTCCTACCACACAATTTATAAACCATACAACAAAAGTAACACAACTTACACAGTACATTTACTATTTGTATTCTGGTCTACCTGGACATCAAATCAACGATCAAAGAAAACGAAAAAAGCAAACCAACAGATCAACATGCCAGCTCTGATAGCATAATTAAACTTGTTTTGCCTCCCATCATCTCCGACATGATAATTGTGCCCCGTTTGACAGATGTATTGCCATTCACTTCATACATGAGACAATGGCGAAGAGCGTAATGTCCTCGATGAGTGTTTGATGTCTCTAATGTACCACTAAACAGTTTTGTTTCTTTAGCTAGTGACTAGTGAGTAGCTCGGACAGACGGACGACAGACGGACTAACTGTGAATACAGTTGACTACTTTGTTGTTTCGAAGAATCCATTAGCCCCTTTCTTCTAGTAGGTTAAAAAAGGTGAGTGTAAGGA
The DNA here is from genome assembly GCA_949316375.1 of Mythimna vitellina. NCBI lineage: Eukaryota > Metazoa > Arthropoda > Insecta > Lepidoptera > Noctuidae > Mythimna > Mythimna vitellina. The sequence goes on from OX438686.1 coordinate 779,830, forward strand.
TCAGCCGAAGCTTTCTTCGCTACGCTACGTTTTCAGAACGTCGTCATCTTTATTTCAGCTGAAAAATGTCCGCTGTTAGACATCGAACTCTCCAAGTGTCGCCATAACAAACGTTCTTGTACGTCTCGCAGTCATAGGATTACCTCGACCTTCACCAGGTGTACGTTCAACCTTGTGGGAGGCCTTCTAAAGCTGCGTCTTCGAGTACGCGATCGCTACTCTAGAACCTTTCGACGCCATCGACCATCTGTTCTGCAAGCAATGTCTCCTGCCCTTTCCGAAGTGCTTGTTATAATATTATATCATGCTTCCAATCAACCATCTAACCATAAATGGACTTATGCTCAGCTGAGAAGAAACAAACACATAAATATAAGGAATAAGTCTGACATGAATATTTCTAGTGGTCATGCAATCTCAAATAAATATTATTATGCTGAAAAAAAAATACATATCATAGGAGCTATTCTCAGAATTTAATTAGCATTTAATTAACTAATTCTAAGCAGATTCTATTGCAATTTTCCGTAAGCATTCTCTCTCTGCATATCTTTCGTCAATTTGGAGTGAATCGTCTGGCCCAAAAATGAACCATACTTTACTCCAAAAACTCGTACGTCACCGTCTACACCTATATAATTTACAGTGGAATCTAGAATTAAAACTGGCACCTAATTGCGACGAACATATTTCTTAGTCCTCGCCCCGTCCCGCCAGGAAGCAAGATGATTTATCCACGTTTCACCTCGGCCAGGCGCTAAGTGGCCGATTATTTGCTCTATCTATTATCATATATTATGCCCGTGACGTGCTATTAATATTTCAGTGGTGACCAGAGGTTTGCCGATCAGAATAACTGGTAATTTGTGGGTTTACACCTGTTTGTGCTTGTTAGCATCAGTGATTGTATGGAAGGAAATATATTAAGCGCCAGCTAATAGTCTAGCTACTTTAGCAGTTAATAATTACAATAGATAGGATCTATGTAGGTACTTAATCGGTTCTTCAGAAGCTCTTATATTTATTTATTGCATATTATGAAGACCCGATTCGATTTCTGAATAGATTAAAATATGTACGTAATAAATTAATGGATAAAACCTTACATTAATGTAAATATCTACCTATATTCTGCGACGTACACCTGATTAAATTCCTTTACACTAGAATCTCTGGCATCTAAAAAAAATAGCATTAATCTCAACCTGACTGAAACATACAAAAATCCTCTCTCACAAGCTCAACGGTGTGCGATGTCCAGCTAACTGGTGGTTCCGCGACCGGCGCGCGCGCACTCGTAAATCAAGCGAGTACTCTCCGTGAATAGATGCTAGTTGTGTACCTTTGTTTTTGAGGGATTTGTTTTGATGCATGTGTACGGGAGATGGATGGGTTTACGAGTATCTGGTGATGTTGAGTGGGCAGCTGCTGGGCCTTTATGATCCACCTTTTAATTTATTTCAACAAACTGCATAACTAATTCCCTCATCTCCACACTGTTTTACGATTCTTAAAGAAAACCTGAGAGAAGCCACACACAATCATGCTTGGTGGAAAGAAAAGCCAACCCCAAGTAATTATAAATCTTAGAAAGAGAAGAAAAAGTTAAGAAGACCCAGTTTAGAACAAAAAAAGCTGCAGAAATGACGCCTTCTGATAAAACGAATACTTAATATAGTTTTCATTAAAACATCTTGTTCAGCTCTGCTCTGAAGCAGCTGGTTTAAGCAGACCAAAAGAAACGTCTTAGATAACTATTATACCATAACTGACTTACAGAGATACCCGTCTGTTACTACAAAGTTACACGTTCACCAATACGAGCTTTGATGTCTGATAAGAACCAAACCCTGGTCAACGACGGTGCGTTATTTTCCACACGCGCTTCAAAGGGCTGTTAGCAAAATAATTCTACATTTGCGCATAAGCCCAAGCCTGCCAAAACAGTGGAATTGATTGAAAGAGTTGCCGCGATCCTGAAAAGCAAAGGGCTAATGGCGAAATGGGTGGGTTTAAGTCAGTAAAAATCTGACACTCCTTCTGACTCTATTCGTAGCGGTAAAAAAGAAAAAAATTATAATAGAAGAAGAAGTGGTCGGAAGCGGGTGGCATGAGAGCGGTAGAAGTTATTTCACAATTTTACAACGGAAAAAAGCTTTATAATATAGATATTTATTCTATTCTATTCTATACAGTCCCTTAGTACAACATTCTCAAGTGAGTACAGTCGCTAACATCGCCGTTTGCTAACTGGATCAATTCGTTGGCGCGCGACAAATCATTTAATTGCCGCTTGTTACGGATTAGCCGATGACGTGCGCAATACGAGCCGGTCGGTACAGAAGGAATGTTGGTATTCTAGCGCCTGTTCCGCGAGAGTATTGTTTAGTGTCTATTACCAAGCTGCTACTGGGTCCTGTGCGCTGTAACATATACCGCGATAGGGTATCTGGTTTGTTAAGATCTTGGAACAGGTCAATCGGAGCGCCTAATGTCATAATTGTGTCGAACGCGTTAACATAAAACAAACTCACATTAGGTATTCTGATGGTCAAGAATTATAAAAGGTGGCGTCAATCAATTGTTTCTGTGGTTCAGAAGGTTAAATTCCGACTCTCATTGTCTTTCTATTGTCTCTAATTACGGTTTTCGAAAGGTTAAGTAATATAAGGTAAGAGTTATAAAACGATGTCTATTAGGTTTCTTGATAAATTCATTAGAACAGAAATGATTCTGAAAATATTTTAATCATTCTAGCTACAATACGAGTTAATTCGAAATCTGTTTAACACAGATAAAGCTGTTGAAAGCTGAACTTAATGCATTGTTCAAAAATATCAATTAAGCCTTCGGTTTATCAACACATGATTCACACCCCACCTCATAACCGCTGCGGAAACGGATGGACCGCCATACTGTATGCGAAATCAGCCGTTTGTCGAGCCTTCCACACTGTTGCACCTGTCAGTGTCCACTTATTACACACCCCCACGAAAATCAACCCTATCAGCATCAACTATGGTTCAGTTTCAATTGTTTGTAATTCTTAGCTTTCAATCACCATTTTACAACCGTATATCAGAGCAAAACCGTACATAAACATATTGAATTAAGCTTGTATTTGGAATGTACACCAATCGCAGGTGACAAGGAATTGCTATTCCATTTTCAAAACGGTTGAGAGATCATCCCAGAGCTCAGTGATTGTACTGCAAACTGATTTCGACTTTATCACTTAGGTGTTTACGTTATTTATAAGTGGATTGGAGTAAATGCGATCAAGTTAAAATTTCAGTGCAATTTCAGCTTTATTTGTTCGTAAATAGAGTGGATTTTGAAGTATTTCAGAGTTGGTAGAGGTGTACATCCGCGTGTAAAATCCGTTGGTGAGACCGCGGACAGGTTTCCGCTGTCCGCATTGTTTTCGCGTCGGAATATGAATTAATGCGGATTTTCAGGTAAAGCGTCCGGCAGATTGTAGCCGCCGCGGATGTGCGGATACGGATGTTCCACCATTGTTTCGCGCTTTAAATTGTTCACTGGAACATCGACTCATATATTATGCGGTAATGTATTGTGCTGATATTGAGATTCCGTATTAAGCGTTTGTTTATGGTTGATAACCTATTATGTTAACATTATTGATTCACAAATTACAAGTTTTAAAACAGGTAGATAAAACGACTGGTAATTAAGAGGAATAGTGATGTTACAGATTATGTAACTATTGAGGACTTTCTATATGTAGAGCAAATTATGATTTCTGTAGTTTCTACTAATTTGTTCCTTACACTGCCACTGTTAGTTCATCATCATCATTTCAGCGGAAAGACGTCCACTGTTGGACGTAGGCCTCCTCCAAGTGTAGCCACAACGACCGATCCTGTGCATCCCGCATCCATCCGATTCCTGCGACCCTCAACAGACAGGTCATTGGTCCACCTAGTGAGACGCCTTCCAACTCTGCGTTTTCCAGTACACTGTTATTCTGGGATGTTTATAAATAAAAAAAGCTACTTAAATATAACAAGACTAAATACCTAACTTTGCCCATATACCCCCCAGCATCAAAACTTTCACTTGACTGCGTATGACGCCAGATAAAAAAACTTGCCTCGTCACCTCCAGAGCAGTTCCAGTCATTGTGCACCTGCCAGAGTGACGTCATTAATTATGACTCCCTACACCCCTAACACCCCCGACACCCCCTGGGACACCCCCTGTCACCCACTGCTCCTGTTGTCTGAAGTAACCGTGTTGTGTCAAGGTGATTCTATTGTTTCTGGATCGGCTGGTTGCACTGTGGTAACGAGAGATTAGACTCAAAAGAGATTTGATGAAGAAGGTTTTATAAGTCGCAAAAGTGACTTAAATCAATCACATATCAGCAAATGAAATGAAATACTTAATATTATTTATACTGTAAATAGACGCTAACGCTATTAGTCAAATATTGAGTCTACGTTTTGCTTCGTTTTGAGTAAGGGATACAATTTTAATTTTGTTAAATGGATTATCGAAGAGATTGATCTCTCGAAGAGACTGGGTCACTGATCCAGTCTCTTCGAGAGGCTATGGTCGAGCGCTTGAACTTGTCCTTGGAGACAGTCTCTGAATGGGGCGATGCCAATTTGGTCAAGTTCAATGCTGCTAAAACCCAGGCGTGTCTCTTTTCCGCTAAAAGGAGCCAATTCAGCCCTGCTCCAACTTTCCGGGGCGTAACCGTGCCGATAACCGACCATCTTGATCTTCTTGGTGTTACGCTGACGTCAACACTCAACTTTGGGCCATACATTGAAGCAAAGGCTCAACTGGCAGCAAAAAAGCTGGGTATCCTCGCTAAGGTCAGACAGTACTTCACGCCGGAACAGCTGCTCAAACTATATCAAGCACAAGTTCGATCGTGTATGGAGTACTGCTCTCATCTTTGGGACGGATCTGCCCGTTACCAGCTTGATGCACTTGAGACAATTGAGAGGCGTGCCAAGAGGATCATTGGCAATGATGCACTCGTAGAGTCGAGGCTCCAAAGTCTTGAGCATCGGCGCCGAGTTGCTAGCCTGTCGGTTTTCTACCGGTTGCATTTAGGGGAGTGTGCGCCGGAATTGCATAACCTAATTCCGCCTAGCCCGTTCCATCATCGGACCACCAGGCGTACGGCAACGCGCCACCGATACATGGTGGACATTCCACCTATACGCACAAAACGTTTTGGGAACACATTCATTGTGCGTACAGCTAAGGAGTGGAATTCCTTGCCGGAATGTGTGTTTCCTGATAGCTACAACCCGGTAATCTTTAAGTCAAGAGTGAATAGGTTACTTCTAGGTAAGCGCGTTCCATCGTCGACCGCATCATCGCTTTCCATCAGGTGAGATGGCGGTCAAGCGCAAACCTATCGTGAATAAAAAAAAAAAAAATATTTTATATGGTCAAATGAACAGAAAACACACAGACACAAACAGCTTGCAGATAAAATGTCAAGTCCATCAAGAAGATGTGTCCTTAAACAAGCTATCAAATTGGCTTTCACAGAACGGTGATGACCTATGTTCTCTTTCTCTTGATCTCTAAAAGATTACTTAAGCTCACTTAACTCCATATCCTTTAATCAGCGCTTAATCTCTAAACTAAACAACAATTAAGCCGAGTTCCCGTGTCGCCGGCCGGTAAGGTGAGTAGTCGTTGATTAACGATCTGGCGGACGTGTTTATTGTGTCACCCGGCGCTCGCTACGTCACGGTGACGTCACAAGTCGCCAGCCAGAAGATATCATTAACTTTTGGACTTCGAAGTCATTCTGAAAGCTTTGTGGATGAGACTTTAGAGCTTCTAAACAGTCTGTTGAAACACCTCTTGACTTTTAACTTTCGTGTGCTAAGGTTTTATTTATCTTGAAATTTTAATAAGTTGCAACATGTATTTATTACCTTTATGTGTTTATTGCCTGTAACAAAAATAAAAAACATATTCATACTCAGTGTAAAACTTTTCACTTTAGTGAAAATGGCCGCGCCTTTATGTAATTCATAGGCTCGCGTTTGACAACTACCATACCTAGCTGATGGTAAGCAATTATAATGTTAGACGATGGAGTTTGTTGGTTAAGCAGTAACCTATTAGTTTTTGACAAGACCAGTTTACATCTACTACATACAGTATACATTGACAGTATCTATATTCTACGCACAATGAAAGTGTGTATGAACCCAGAGCGATTCCCAACTTTTCCTGACATCAAAAACATATAGTTTATATAGTTCTGTGTATTCGTTCGATGTTTACTGTTGTCTACACCTCAACGCACCTAATTAATACCACATAAACACACATTAGAAACTTCACTAAAGCATTCTGAAGCAGCTACTATCAATCGCGTCATACCTCAAACGCGCGGCACGCGGCGGAGATTGAAAACGAAGTTAGTTTAATGAGGTAGCTCCGTGTTGCGGCGACGCGGCGGGTACGCGGCGGCACGCTGCGGGGCCGCGGCGACATGGCGGCGCCACCTCCTAGGTAGGCAGACGTGCCGTAATTAATGATATTGAGGTACGTTATGGCGAAGTTTTGGCTTTGATAGCGGTGCAGATTTATTATAAAAGAATCTTTAATTGGTGTATTTGGGCTGATACAATTTTGTGGCAGTGAGCGACCTAATAAACTTCGGTTGTATTATTACAAATAATAGAACAATCGATGGTACTATTATAAACCAAAATCTGGAGAAAATTAAGTCCTTCCTAGAAAACCCTGTATCAGAGACACTTAAATAAGTTGGGCAATATACTGACACAAAGTTGTGTGGGACAGCGGGTAGGTAGAAGAAGTAGGACAGGCGCGCGGGCGATGGAGGAATGTGAGGCGTCGCACCTACAGCTCATAAATCGAGGCCGGACCTTGAGAGAACAATTAAACGTTTCTACAACTATGTGAAGACGAGCTTCGTTGGGTTTGGCCAGGAAACTGACTAGTGTTACTGGATTTGTATACAAAGGTGAAATTGGTGATTATCCCCAGATCATGAACAGTTGGGGATTAACTTCGCTGAACCTTCGTCATAAGTGAAGTACTATGCCGATGACTTCGAGCGCCGATAAACTTCTGAGATTGTTTTATGGACTTGGGCTGTTCGTTGATGAGTTAATTAGGGACTTAGGTCTGCTTCTAATATAGGTATATAAATATATTGATTCACTGGATAGTTTTACAGAAAATCGACTATGCAAATGAAGGCGTTCTTTGGTTAAGAGTTGTGTTTCTGGTATTTTTGGTGGCATATGGCTCCCAAATTTGGTCGCTCACAATGTACCTCATCAGAAGGCTTGAAGTCACCCAAAGGGCAATCGAAAGGGCTATGTTCGGAGTTTCCTTCCGTGATCGAATCAGGATATCCGTAGGAGAACCAAGGTCACCGACATAGCACAAAGAATCGCTAAACCTAAGTGGCTTGCTAACAGAACAGATGGCCGTTGGGGCCGAAAGGTTCTGGAGTGGCAACCGTGTACCAGAAGACGCAGTGTTGGAAGGCCTCCTAAAAGGAGGACCGATGACCTGGTAAGGGTTGCGGGAATCTGATGGACACTTGGGGGAGGCCTATGTCCGACAGTGGACGTCTTTCGGCTGATATATAACGATAATTGTGGTATTTTTACAGTTCGAATAAGAAAGAAGGTAGAAGGAAGGCAGCTGATAGGTAAATCTTTCGTATTTATAGTTGGAATAGCTGAAGCTCTTTGAAAAACACATATATATATAATATAACATAAACCTCCCTGTCTCGGACGAACTCTGTTCAAGTTTGCCCTGCGAACATGATGAACGCCACATCACCTTCGCCGCGGGTGACCTCGGCGATGTCGTCCTTACTCAGGCGTCTAGTGAGTGACGATCCTCGCCCATCTGTCCGGGTGCATTCGTGCGACGTGGCCAGCCAATTCCTACTTCAGTCTAGCTGTTTTTACCCCGACATCTGCCATTTAAGCTGTTTAGCGCAGATATTTAATAGTATATTTATTTACTCGGCTTGCATAATCACTCGCTAATTTTGTAGCTCTACACACAGGCCTCCATCCGATATTAAGTTTCGTCAAGGTATTCGCATAGCGTGGGAGGGTTCGAGGCAATGTAACGAATAAAGTCGCCCATGTTACTACTTACTACCTCTTAAATGCCGCTGCGTCCCTGGTACGTTATACTTAAGAATGTAAAGATTTTTGTCCAGAAATCGCATTTAATTCTTAATTATCCCATCTAAGTATATTTTGGGGATCATTCTGGTACCTAATAGAATTTCAAATCTTTTCTTGCGACAAATAAATCATTTTATACGTTGTATTAATGTAAACAGAAACATTGTATGGCGTTGCAATTCAAAAATGAACGAAACGATTCTGTACTTTTGTCCTTTTTAACCGTCTTCAAAAAAGGAGGAGGTTCTCAATTCGGTTGTATTTTTTTCAGTTTGTGATTGTAACCGTTGTTCTGTGTCTGTAATCTAAAAAAGTATAATTAAATCGATTCTATTTTGGTTTAGAGACATATCTTTAACTCGCTGTTACTGAGGACCTTATCAAAAATGCCTAAACTTCACCATTTTCCGAACCAGTAACGAACAATATCCACAGGATCCAATAATAGGATATAACATAGATAACACGATTAGTGCGCGGTGAGTCGCACCGCTGTTTTCTATTATGGTGTGATTTTTCCCATCAATGCTGCTTCGTGTTAGATAATTGAATGCAGCGAAGGGCCCAACCCTTGCATGGACTGGCGGCTGTATTCGGATGGGTTTTTATTTCAGTTCGGGATGAATCGAAAATAATGTGTGGTCTTTTATAGGAGTGGTCGTCAGAATGACGATGAAGCCGGATAAGCAGAAATCCTTTTGTAACTGTTAGTGTCGCCGCATATGGCCCACATGCCACAGCCACAAGAAGCTAGAAACGGCTACAAAGAAAGCTGAAGCGTGCGACAGCCACTTGGCCGGTGGCTGCTACTTTTTTTTAACGCGTACGCGCCGTATCATAATGGACTCTGACGAGAAGGCTTAAATGTGTGAGTGGCGTTTTGAGTGGATTTTGTATTGGCGTTTAGTGGCCAGTGCGGGTCACTGGCGTCAACTGTGAGCAGCGAATCCATATTAAATGTATGGTATGTTTATAAATATGTGTGGTCTCACTGTAGCCTTATTTTCTTTATGACTTTATAGCCGATACTTTTACTGGAATCTACTGGTGTTCAATCACAAATTTTAGTAGACTGTATTTGAGGTTGTACCAGGTATTTAGCCTAACTACGTCGACAACTGATCATGAAAACCACCATGACAATAAAAATTTGTGGCAGTAGTAAAAGGTTTAAAAAAGTTAAAATATCAGAATAAGTATTACACCCGTGTCCAGAATAGTGGCGGCGCCATTCCGCTGCGCGACGCGGAGTGACCGGAGACAATCGCGCCTCCCCGCGGACTTCACTCAATCTACAGGACCGATATAATGTACACTTACCTATGTTCTGGAAAAATCGAAAATATAGCAGTCAGAAAAAGTCCTGTTTGTGAGGAAGCAGTACCTACAAGTCAAATGTTTATTTATAAACTAGTGGTCTTGGCAGACGCTGTCCTACTCAAAAGCTGGTTTTTCATCAGACAAAAAATTGAGAACCATGGTTCTCAATTTTTCAGTTGTGCCATCTATCGGGTTGAATTGTATATTCAAACCATCTAGGGATCTACTTAAATATACATACAAAGTTTTGTCTAAATCGGACCAAGTTCGCTCAAGTTTAGGAGGAGTTAGGTGAGAAACACCCAAACAGAATTAAATTTATAAAAATTAGTTTCAGTCTTGATGGAAAGGACGGTGAAGGAAGACATCGTGAGGACACCGGCATGTCCTAGAACCTAAAATTCGAAGACATGTAACATCTACCTATTCGCACTAGGTCCGCGTTGTGGATTACAGCCCATTCAGATTCATTCCAGCACCCCTAACCAAGTTGATAATCTGCAATTAACGATTGCAGATTAGCGATTGCGACGCTAGTCGAAAACGAATCAAATGCATGGGAATGAAATCATCTCAACCTTAAGTCACGTGGTCAGAAAAAACTAATAGAAAATTCGTAGCTAAGTTAACGTCGAAATGATAGAATGAATTTTTATAGTTTCTACAATGTTCAACGCTACATCCATTGTTATAACCAGTTTGTGTTTGAATAGGTCGTTTTTCTAAAGACATTGTAGCGGACGACTCCGGCGCGTCACATGGATACCAACTTATCATTTTCTACAATTGCTGATACTGAGGCGTTACCGCTTAGAGAACGGGATTCGACACGAAACGGTTGTAACTTGGCTAGGGAGGCAGCAGTGGAAACATTGTAAGGCTGATTATGCTTATACTTATGTTTGATGAAATTGGATTTGCACAAATCATAACACCAAATCATAACATTTGTAGGTCAATCATACATTGATTAATCTATTCGAAATCGCGGCATTTTCCCGTCACAAACCAAATAATTCCCTCTCTCAAATACAAATTCACGTGGCACATGAAACTTTAATTGACTATTCAACAGGTGGGTTACAGACAATATTGCTTGCCACCTGAATTAATAACATGGCTGTAATCTTGCAGCCGGCGCTGAGGCCGTATGCCCCCGCCTTGCGAACAATAACCAGGTTCTAGGAAACTGCGATGCACCGTGAAACAGGAGCGCTCTACAAAGGATAGCTATCATTTAATTACAGTCACTGTTCATACAACACTGAGACATTTAAAGACTCCTATATTTATTTATTTAATTCCCATATAAAAAAACTGATTTTCATCCGTACCTATACTCTAAGGTTCAGTTGAAAACCAGCGTCAGGCAACTGCTACGTAGTTGTCTGGCATTATGCTGAACTGGACCTATTTGGCGTAGCCGTGAGACATATTGTTATTGTTAATTTTATTTCTTCTTATTTTTTATGTTTTATTTTAGTTTGTTAATCAATTATTATTAATTTGTCGATTAATGAATCAGGGCGTGCCAAATAAACATATTTTCTTTCTTTCTTTAAATTTCAGGCGAGGGAGAAAAAGTGATGGCTATACGTATATGACCCCATCCGTTTAACAGTTCAGTTTAGGTCGTAAAAGCTCGTGGTGGTCTGCTAATTAAATATGACTTATAAAATTTTTAATGAATAGCAGTGGGTGATGTTATCTAAACAGAAGGATAATTCACGTATCTGATGAAGTTCATTGGCAGTTAAAATTCGATCAATACTCGCGTGTGCAATACAGAGCGCTTTCAATATCTAAGATAAGACTTAGTACTCAAATTTATTTATTTCTTTCTTTCTTTCTTTGCTGACATGTAAAACACTGGATAATAAGCATGCATTTAAATTTCATGTCACAGTATTAAAACATGCATCCTGTAAGGGTACTGCAAATTTTACATATAAAATTATTACATTATATAACATTATATCGATTTTTTATAGACCTGCTTGAAGCGTCATGGTATTATCAAAAATCAACCTATTGATTTAAAAATTACCAACCAATATTAGAAAGGAAGCAATCCCATATTTGAATTTTTTCTTTCATGTTACACCATGAAATGTTTGCGAGAGAGAATCCTAAACACATTTTTTTTAATAAAGAGACTATTTTGAAGAAAACCAAACACTTCATTACTAGTTATCAATTCTTTGCAAGATCACAAATACAAGCCAGAGGTAAAAATGACAAAGCAGACGATTCACAAGAGCAGAGCACACGTGCCGTTACTTACGTACGCAGTAACTGCGAGGTTATGCGTCGGTCCCCCACACGCATGTAATGAATAATTCTTTAGCACAACATGCTACTAACATATCGCTGGAAGTATTACATTTTATTGTTATTAACTAGGTGAATGTGTTACCAGGTTTTTGAAAGGAAGACAAATGTAAAGAAAAATTTATATATAATATCCTTCTTTTTGAAGTCGGTAAAAAATGGGGTTGATTTCACGGTACAGGTATCTATTTTTTTTATTCAGACAATAGGTACCCATTCATTGTCCGGTTAAAAGTCAAATTCCTACCCGTAAACTGTGAGAATCTTTCATTCACTCTCAATTATTGAAACTGATATTTCTCTCTTTATAGTTTCAAAATGATTTAGTCTGCCATGTTGGTCTCAGGACTAGAAGAAAACCGTCAAAAACAATTGTAAAGCAAAACAGCAGAAAAGTATGATTGTAGCACAATCACTAAATTATTTTCCCAAAACAAAGAAACATCTCATCGACGGTATTCAATCAGGCCATCCAACCACGAGTGGGTACACAAAATATGATCATACTGTGCATGTTTACTCAGGGTGATGGTGGTACAAGTTATTAGTTTCACCACTTTCACCTGGGGGTAAGACACACTTTGTTTGTGAACCAAACAATGGATGGAGATTGCCATGAACCCTCCCATCATGATGTGTGCATAGGTGGCGTAATTAAAACCTTGTCAGTAATACGTAAGTAGGTATTTCATTTCGACGCTTATTGTAGTAATACCAACTAGAAAATATAGTTTTAAAAGAGTAAATAGGATATTTCATACGGATGTTTATCCAGTCGCTGGTCAGGCCAGATCAAGGTGATAACGGGACTCTTTTGGTCGTCGACCCGAGAAAACAGACTAGATTGAAAGCAGTTCAGTGAGTCTGTCAAAGCTTTTAGGATGGACACGACCTCCAGTAATGAAAAATGGAAATAAATAAAAACGGTTTAAATAAACTATCATGAGTTTTTAGTCTGTTATAAGCTCACAAAAGCCCACGTAGAGTTGTAAACTGTATGTCCAAATGTCTTGAAGGAAACGTTGTAATGATAGTTTTTAGTGTGATATTGGTTTACAAGTAGGAGAAGAAACAGTGGCTCAGGGATGACTATTGAAATAAAGATTTGAGAAGTATGTAGGAAGACAATCATGTAGCAGAATTTCAAAATAATTTATTTTGAAATTCAGAGAGCGTGGAAAGAGGGAGTAAGGAAATGATGATATTAGAGATGAAATGGAACACGTTTGCCAAACATCGCTCATTTTATCTGACATCGAAACCAGACAACATCATCATCATCATTTCAGTCGAAAGACGTCCACTGTTGGATATAGGCCTCCCCAAAGCGTCGCCACAAGGAACAGTCCTGTGCGTCTCGCATTTATTGGACTCCCGCAACCCTTACAGACAGATTTAAATATTTTAAAGTAGCTAAGTCGTATATGTATATTTAACCTACGAATTACTATAATAATAAAAGCCTTCAAGAAGTGTACGGACATTTTAATAATGCATTTCCTCGTAGCTATTACAAATTATGGAATTTTATATTAGATAGTCTTTGTTTTTCTCCGTCCACGTATTATCGTAGGAAAGAATTTCCATATGGAATATTTAAATGCATACCTTATAAGAAAATTCTTTCCTTATTGTATTATTATCCTGCTGAGGAAAGTGAGCACATAATGTACATCGTTATGTAAACTGTGCCACCGAACTGGTCTTGTGGTTGTTTATCGTAGTGGTTAGAAATAATAGTATGGACTATTATTTCTAACCAGTGACTTGATGATTATTTCTAACCTTTTAATTAAAAAATTATACAATAAAAGTATATTATTATGCCTATGAAGGCATAATAAATCATAGCATAGCATATCATATTCGGCGTTATAATGTTCCCACGGTTGGAACTCAGGCCTCCTCTCTAGGAAAGGGAACGGGCCGTAATCCACCACGCGGGCCCAGTGTCGGTTGGTGGATGTCTCATGTCTTCGATTTTTTTTTGGTTCTAAGTTCTTCGAACTTTTGATTCTAGGATATGCCGGGTTCATCACGATGTTTTCCTTCACCGTTTTGAGAGCAGTGGTGATGAAATAAATTACACAAAGTAATACGCCTGGCTGGGTTTGAACCCACGACTACATCTCGTAAGTCGGTGCCGTTTCCACTCGGCCACTACTGCTCAAATCATAAACATAAACTGTCATAATAAATCATTTAAGTAAATTATAATCTGTTAATTAAGAGGAAAGTCACGGTATTGTGGTGTGTTCTGCCACATCTTACCTATTTAAAAGTTGACTATTCACTTGAAGCTTAAAAATCCCCATTAATCGCTATAACCAGTAACCGGTGAACAGTCTTTAGGTGGGAGTTCCCCTCCTTAGCTGTACGCAGAATGAATTTGCCTTCAGGTAAGTATCACAATATATTTTAGTATTTCTTACAATTACAAGATGGCCAAATCGGAAATATTCGATTTTATATTCAGATATATTGTTATTTCACAAAAATCACTAGATTTTTTTGTCATATACCTAACATATGTTTTGTGTTTCAAATAACAACTGCCAAGTCTCTACTGTTTTGCTGCCAAAAAACTTAATAGCTTTTAATAATGTTTTTCACATTCTTCATTAGATAAAAACAAAATAAAATAAAAAATAAGAAAAAATTAAAATAATAAATATTCTGAGAGAGAGAGCAGTGGTGGCCGGGTGGTAACGGCCCCAACTTACGAGTTGTAAGTTGCGAGTTCAAACCCAGGTAGGCGCATTACTTTGTGCAATTTATTTCATCACCACTGCTCTCAAATCGGTGCAGGAAAACATCGGAGGAAAACCGGCATGTCCTAGAACCAAAAATTCGAAGACATGTGACATCCAACCACCCGCACTGGTCCCGCGTGGTGGATTACGGCCCATTCCTTCTCCTAGAGAGGTGTCCCAGCAGTGGGAACATTATCAGGTTGACTACACTATGCTATTGTTTGTCAATTTTCAATGCACGTTGAAGTTTTACTATTCAATAACTGAAGTTTTTATGATCTTAAAAACTATACGATATAATTTTTTCAACTTAAAAATGGATACCAAGTATAAAAAAATACTTTAAATCGAAATGGTGGCATAACAAACTTGTATACATCTAAATTGACCACCCCATAGAAAATACAAGTTATCTAGTAATACCTACCCACTACCCCCAAATTAACGTAACACACACTAAACAATCGAGTGTCGATCGCAAGTTATGAGAGCGGGTTCCGCAGGCCACGGTAATTACTTAAGCGTAACCCTGCAATGTTTGCTCGGGTCTCGAAGACCCGGCGATTAATAAATTTTGTCTGTTTGACTTGTACTGGGTCAACGGATTATGTTTGTGGATTATGGTTTGTGAACGATAATTAAACGGTTTCAGTATGTTGGGTTTGTTGTACCCGGAGGTGAGCGGAAGTTGGGAGGGAATCAATTAAGTGATACGGACAATAGCCAGAATAGGTGCGCTTACAAGTGGATCTTTTTGTAATAAGGATAATAAGGTCTCTGATATTAGGATATATTATATTATTTATTACAAGAATAAGCTCTATTCTATTCTATTTTTATCAACGTCAAGTAAAGCTAAAAGCACTAAAAGCAAATGCGTTTATTAATTCATCAAAAACTAAAAACGGGACAGGAATTTGCAGACAAAAATAAATTTTACAGTTCACACAGTTGCAGATTTATGCAGTTAAACTTAATATGTTGTTACTGCACTGAAACGAACAAAAAATAAAAGCAGTTAAATCAGTATAATTGTTCGAACATTACACATACTTGCGTAAACCACAACTAGACAAAACTGAATGCCTACCTGAGAGGCGGTCTGTTGAAATAGTGGTGAAGCAAAAAAAAACCAAGCAAATGCGAGTCGGATTCGCGCACTGAGGGTTCCGTACAAATTTTCCTATGAAAATGAAAACAGTTCGATTCTCGAATTAAGTTACAAAGGTTTTTCCGGATCACAATTTTTTTTTTGTGATGTCACTACAAATTTACAGTTATCAGATTTTTTCCTATATTTGTGCTACCTTGCTTCATGCAAAATTTCAGAGTTTAAGGTCAACGGGAAGTACCCTATGAATTTTGATTCCCTTGAGAGTGTCGAAATATACGTTTTATGCGACACAAACGGCTGTATCTTTTTTTTTCGAAAATCTAGAAGTTTGATTTTTTCACAGCTTCAAGGGAAAGCAGATTTGAGTATATAATTTTAATTTCAACTTGATACCTTTACGAGTTCCCAAGATAAAGGGTCTTGACAGACAGACAAACAACAAAGTGATCCTATGAGGAATCCGTTTTTTCCTTTTGAGGTAAAAATATTTTTTTGGGAAATTGTGTCAATAACTTTTTAAGGGTTCTGCCCTTAAAAAGTTATTGACACAATTTCCCAAAAAAATATTTTAAACTGATATTTATGGAGGGTTAGTTATTATTATTATTACTTTCTCAAAAGAGGACCTAACCTATTTTCCAGAATACGCTATTGACGTTGTTTATCATTGTGCCTATTTTGAGTCAGCCTCGTGAATCTTGTTGACAGTTTCTCTAAATTATGATTGAACGGACGAGCTCGCAAAGCAACGAGTTAGTGTCTCTGAAGTAAACAAGACTAACAAATAGTTTGTTCTAGATTCTATTCTTTGCTTTAAAGTATTACTTACTTTTTATAGTAACCACTGACAGTAGCTTCAACCGCGTGATAATAGAAAATTATCCCAATGAAATATTCTCGGTATGAAAGTTTCCTATATAATATTCCAGGACAAGGTCTAACCAAGTACCAAGTTTCATCAAAATCCGTGTAGCCGTTCGCGCTTGAAGAGGTAACAAACAAAAACACGCATACATTCATAAGCTTACACTTTTATAATTTTATGTGATAGTGTCATTCATTTCTGTTAACCCTGTAGTTTTTGTAACTATAAAAAAACACACAAATTTTATAATGATAAAACAAAATATAATTTTACACGTAAAAAAATATATAGAAAAAACAACAAAGTGTATGCAAAATCTGAACACAAAATAAAAAAACCGGTATCCATCAACAAAAAAAAAAACATGTTCACTTTTAAATTACGGTCCTCTAACAATATTAGCATTTCAATTTCAAGTCATCTTTACCCCTCTATATTATTACAAGAGAGAGATTCGACCATCAGTGCGGTAGGGTTGAACACCTGGCGTGCTTTTGTTCGGTAACGAGTATCGAGTTACGTTGTACCGATGCGATCGATAGCAGCCCTGGTGGACACATTAATACGTTATTACGCTTTTGTAAGGGGCTAAATTAAAGTCAGAGTGTGCAGTTCAGTGTGAACCTAGGTAGGTAGAGAGGAACCATTGTTTGGATCAATTTGTATAGTAGTTCATGTTATCGATATCGTTGGTGTAGACTCTGGCTTCACAAAACACAGTCTAACTTTTGCAGAACATCGAATAGGCTCTTAATAAACTAGTGCGATTCACCATCATCGATTGCATCACTACTTACCATCAGGTGGGATCGCAGTCAAGCACTGGTTTATGATGGGGTATAGGTTAATCATACGAACTTATTGACAATAAAGACTTTTAATAATGAGACAACCACCTTATTATATGTTACCGGGGCGACATGACATGATCGAACCATCATCATCATCATCATCATCTTCCTGCCCTTATCCCGTATTATTTGGGGTCGGCGCAACACGTTTTTTTCACATGATCGAACCACAGACTAAAAATACATTCATAAAGATGACACTGCTAACGCAGTTCGTAATACTATAACAGATTATATCATTCAAAAAATAAAAATCTCTCTAAGTTTGCTCTTGTTTAAATAAAGCTACGTGACTGAACAAAATAACAACGATGAAAATAACTTCAATCAGGTTAATTAGTTAAAGTTAATCGAAAATTATTTACGTTATATTCATTTATCGACTAGCTTCTGCCGGCGGCTCCGTCCGCGTGAATGTTGGTTAATGCAGATGTGAAGTCGAAAGTCAAATACTGATAAAAAGTAGTGTATGTCCTTGGAGTTCAAGATTTTTTCATACCAAACTTCATCAAAATCTGTTCAGTAGTTTAACCGTGAAAGTGTAACAGACAGACCGAGTTGCTTTCACATTTTTAATATTAGTATTTTATTTATTTATTTTATTTTAATTGATATAAACTAGTGCTTGACTGAGATCCCACCTGATTGTAAGCAGCGATGCAATCGTTGATGAAGAGGCGCACTAGTTTATTAAGAGCCTATTCACCGTGCTTTGAAGACACCCAAATTATAATCGGATGGTAAGACCTCAGCAGGCAAATTGTGCCAGTCTTTCGATGTACGCGGTATAAACGACGAGGTGAAATGCTTAGTCCGGACCGTAGAGGTTTCAACAACCAGTAACAATTCAGTATGGTATATATTGTAACACGACCTCAGAACATTTAGAATAACTTTGAACAGCACTTCTACCATAATGTAATTGTTGCATCATTAAGTAGCCACCGTCTGGACCCTCATCGGGTTCAATTGCCCAGTGTGCCCAGTAAATGCCCGGTCAGTGCGATGCGGGCAGAGATCGGAAGATAAGGTGATGATGAAAGCTTTTAATTGCTGTGCAAATTATTGTTTTATGTTTTTTTATTGAGTGGGGACGAAATTATTTTGACCGCGAAGGTGAAGGGCGAATATATTGTGGATCATGTATTATTGTAAATTTAAAATTACTATTGTTTCTAGCGTACCTAAATGACTCTTTGAGCGGGGAAGAAAAGGAGCTTTTGTAGTCCACATCCACATCCCTAGTATATGAGCTGCAATATTTAAATAGCTGCAGTCAAAATCCTATTTTAAAGAAAAACCTTGATTACATAACATTGAAATTCACCTGTGTTCTTTTATTTGTCCTCTGAGTTCAGGGGTCGCGATGATTCTATAAAAAAAACTCGAATCCACAAAGTTGATATCTAAACTTATACCCACAAAGCGCTATCAAATAGCCGACATAACTACATCTAAATATACGCCATATCGTGCATGATACAGATGATGGCAGTCAATTGACGACATTTAAGGTGATCGCTCGCCAGGTGGCCGCTGACTCAAACAACAATTTAGTTAATAGGATCCACGTGAGCACAGGAAGTGGCGTGGAGCTGACTTGACACTAAATATTTTCTTCGTGTATTAGTTACGTTTTTGGGCAATACAGGCGAGCATTTTATACGCTACTGCGTCTTAATTGCTTTTTTTTGTTTCTTATACGGATTAAAAAAAATCACTAATTTTGAAATTAACTTCTATACGCACAGAATATCTTGATATGTAAGCCGCACTCTCAATATACCTGTAAAATAATTTCTTGAGCTAATGCTTACATGAGCTGTATTTCCAGTTTTATTCATATAAAAAAAAAAAAATCGTTGTCTATACTTCAACTTTTTCTGGTTCTCTTTAAGATATTGAAACTACTTGAAATGTAGAAAATTTAAGACTTTTCTACTATCCAATTTTTGAATATATCAACAATCAAAACAATGCCTACCTACCAAGTAAATCAAGTTTTCCTAAGAGTATACTCCACTCCACTCCCTATGCCACTGACCCACATGTAGACCAATTGAGTCAGTTTAGGTGCTGCCAGGTACGGGCGACGCGCCGGCCGTAGGGTGCCGCTGCGCACGAGTACATGCAATCTAGAGGTTATTGTCTCAAGTGCCTTGAACCAGTGTAAAGCGTTGCTTCTGGTTTGGTTAGAACCGTCAGTTTGCAGTTACTATGAGCACTTAGTGTTCATTGTTAATAAAACTGAAAGAAGAGTACTAATTATAACTTACATACAAAATTGAAATTGTAAGGGTTTACTTTCCGGTAACCATCCGGATCGAGCCCAAGTCGTCGATGGCGGTTAGTGTTCCACGCGTGCCTCAAGGAAATGTCAGTAAGACCGTAGGGGCTCAGCAGAGTCGATGCCTACTGGGGCCATGGGTTGTGCGAAAGAAAACCCTGGGGTCCTAGAACGAAGGCAAAGAAGAAACAGGAGCTTCGCGTTCCGCCCAAAGGCGGGAGATGTCTTTAAATGATTTCCCACCTAAAAAAAAAGGGTTTTATTACATATTATTATGCGTGCCAGGGCTGCGGTGCTGATCGCAAAAGCTAATGCGGCCCTGGTAAGAAAAGGGATTTAACTATGGGGGTTTTAGTCACTAAAAGCATAAAAATCTGACATTTCCTCACACTCCACCCAAAGTTTGAGAAGTAAAAATAGGATTTATTTACTTAGCTTGCTATTTAGCTTAATTGCTTCTTGTTATAAGTTGCATTTACTAATCTCCAAAATTATTAATCGGCCTGAAAAATTACCAATATCAGTGTTATGGATTTGCATCTAATTTTTATTTAGCCTAATTATTAATCCAATTGGTACACAACACTGAAGCTGAAAACCGTGTAGATAAAGTATAAAAAAAATGAATACTATTCACGTTCCGCTCACAAGATGCCGTACTACACTAGGTATCTAAGTGACCCAAATCTTCCAATTGGCTGAGGTGCTTCAGGTACGAGTAGGTGCCAGCACTACTTGCAGTAGCTCAGACGAGTTGATTGCAGTCAGCTGACGGGACGAGGCCACCTCACCTCGTTATGTTATTACACTTTTGGGAGATTGAACAATTGTTTCTGATTTGATTCCGGGTTGATAACGATGATAACTGTGATCGTGTCATTGGTTTTATTTCAGACTTATGAGTAATGTAAGGGATTATGACGACAGTCAGTCACAGATCGTATTACACAGCTTACAGTTTCTCTCAATGAGTGCAGTAGCTACAATGATCATGTACATTAAAGAGTTTAATAATATAATATCGAACTATCTATGTATACCACTAAAGGCATTTACTAGTTCTATCATTGGTAGCTTACGGACACCATGGTGACGCAACTGGTCGCGGTGCCATGGTGTCCCGGTGAAATATAGCCCTAAGGAGTACCGTGTTACCCAGTAACTGTGTTAAGAAGGTCTGATAGGCAATTGTTCTTCAGAATATTCAGGATAAAAATGCTTGGCTCAATGCTGGTCCAGCTCCACTACCACCGGGGTGTACAAATTGATTAGTATGGAAATTATTTTTTAATGTTTTTTTTCTTGAAATTGTAAAATATAAGTATTGTATTATATGTATAGAAGCATTTTTTCCACAGTTTGTAAATGTGAGTACCATGGAGCTTTTTATAGTTTTTATGTTGCTACTGGACTTATTTGACATAAATGAGCAGGGCAGTTGAGAGTTTGTCATGCTCACTCAAATGTCTCACTGATGGTGGCGCGGGTGTTGGATCATTCGGTTCCCTTCAAAATGGTTGAGCTGAGTGGTGCTAATATTAGCGTCATGTCCGTGAACGGGCGCTGTCAGTTGAGGCTGGTCATCTCTTAGCTGCCAGTTGCTATTTTAATATCTATTTTTAGTTTTTATTTTTGTTTACATTGTTCTCACATGATAGCGACAAGAAACATGTAACAGAGATATTTGTAATTACAAAATATGATTGAAAAGAGTGTCCATGGAGTTTCTTGCACATTCTTCTCCATAGAGATCTACGCTTTGGAATGTGCAATTAGCATCATTTATTTTTATTTTTCTGACTGACTGACTTCTTGACATTTCAAAAGTGCCTGTAAATGGTTTATTTGGAATTAATGCTATTTTGATTTTGATTTTTGTTCCATGTAAAATATAGGTATTCAACGGCTTCAGGTCGTTGGATCATGGCTAGAGAGATGATGACTCCCTGTGTTTCTCCAAAAGTCTAAGCACCTTTTGGCTGTCCACCCCTCCCCATGTTTTTCATTTCTTAACCGCCTCCTGCTTTGAATTATTTCACAGCATTAACAATGACCGTATCCTCCTTGGAACATCACCGCCAATTACCGCAGCTTTAAACCCCATTCTTCCACATGTTTTACATCCATGCAACAACCCTAACTAAACTAGTTATCCCTTAAAATCCCTTTGTAGCATAAAATGTAGTGAGAAATTAAATAAAGGCTCACTTTGTGAAGGTGTCGCCCGCAGTCTGAGGGCGACTCCAACTCGGGCTAATAGAGAGCCCGCATACAGAACCCTCCGAGATAGTTTTAAGCGTTTTTAGTGCACATCAAAAGGTAACAATTGAACCCTTATAACGTGAGTCTGAGGTGTTTTATTTTATGCGGTATTGTTGAGGTGTTGGGTTTCTGAGGGAACTCTGTTCAGTTCTGTTTGGTACTGTGTTATTTTCAAATGAAAGTAACGGTAAAACTCCGAGACATATGTTTAACCCAGCATTCTATTGAAGATTGTCGAGTTGAAAACATGTCTATAATTACAAGCATAAGTGTAAATGCCTTGTAATGTTCCCACTGATATTCTTCAGACCTCCTCTCTGAGAAGAAGGAATGGGCCGTAACCTACCCGGCAGGCTCAGTGCGGGTGGTGGATGTTAAATATTTAAAATTTTTGTTTCAAGTTTCTTTATGATATTTTCTTTCACCGTATTGCGAGCAGTTGAAATAAACTACACAAAGTAAAGCAAGAACTGAACTGCGCACACGTGTCCCACACACCGATCTGGGTGCGTCGGTCTCCATACATTTTATATGGAAACTAGAGTTGTAGAGCTACACTTGATCCACGCCATGCGACGTCGTTCTACATACAAATCAGGCGTGTTACACGTGTGCGTCGTTCTAATGTAGTTCTAGCTTAAAGTACCTGCCTAGGTTTAAACCTCCTCCTACAACTCATAAATAGGTTTCAGGAGGTCACTACCACTCCTTATGAAATCGTCCCGCGAATCAGAATATTTTGAATTATCAACAGTGATGTCCAATCAATCATTTTTGCGCTGTTGATTCAATCAGTTCATACACTCAAACAAACAGCTTTTCCGATTTCTCCAAAATCTAAATTGAGATTGACTTCTTAAGGTCAGAAGACGGTGAATTATGTTTCCAATATTCCAATAGAGCATAACAGTTTTAAGAGACGGGATTAATATCTTTAAAATATTCTCAATTCCTATTCTAATATTAAGAACCGCATACATCGAACGACTGAAACAATGTATCTGCTGCGATCTTTCCGTCCGATTACAATTTAGGTACCTGTATCTTCAAAGCTAGATTGAATAGGTTTTTATAAACTAGCGCGATTCACCGTCATCGATTACAGCACTGCTTACCGAGTGGGATCTAGTTTATAAAAAATTACAAAACAAAATGTTTTCATCTTACATATGCGACTTTATTTACAAAATTTTCTCAACTCGTTTACCTCCATCAATACTGAAACCCTCAGAACCACCGAACAACCTCTGGCCTCCCAAAACTCATCATTCATTGTCAAAGACATAACGCTTACCATATCCCTTTATTAAAAAGGTATTCGGAGGTAGGAAGGGGACCTTTTTGTCCTCAATTGGTGTAGGTAACGTTAATAGGTCCAAATTAATAATTTCCTTGCCCGCATGGCCGATGTCGGCCGCGATAGCCACCCTCAGGCCTTTTGTTTTCTAATTGAATGTTATTTCTTTAGACTGCAGGAATTTTTGATATTTAACGTGTAAATGTGCAGTACATTTTAGGCTTTTTGAATTATGAATGCTTTTGTGGGAAGTCTGCAAATGCGAGTTTCAATGTATGGTTAATAAAAAGTAGAATGTGTTTTTATTTTTTTGAGAGCGTTTCGTCAGCTTGCCTATTTTTGACGATCGGCATAGGATCCAATAATAGGGGTATACTGTGTTTGTAGCAGCTACAACTGGCTTCGTATTTTTGTAAGCTGATTTAAATGTATTCGTATCTTTAATGAGTAGACTTTTCATTTATCGACAGTTCTGTGTCGCTATATGCTGCAATATTAATTAATTTAGACAAGCTACTTTGTGCGGCAGGAAGCTTCCTGTAGCAAAAGGCATAAAGCAGCTTGTCTTCTTGCTTTGTAAACATATCAGATGGTATGGTTACATTATAAGACAAGACGAAAGGTACTACTTCACATCCTCTATAGATATCGTAAGAGGCGATTTGGAAGATGGGTAACATCAATCACGCTGTCACGCAGCATCCCTTACGTTGAGGCAACAGATGGCAGTTTCTTAGACTGATGCAACGACAAATCATACATCACAGACAAGCCGTGATTTTCATAGATCGGTGCATGTAAATCTCAAAATAAAATAGACAAGCAAGAATTGGTACCTATATTTAGTCATTAAGAGACAACACAAACGAAAAGTGATGGAACCTAAAATAAACCGAAATCTAAACACAACAAAAATTAACGAAAAAAAAATCAGTGCCACTTACGATGCAATTTCCGTGGGATTAGCGAGTAGGGTGTCCGAGCCGCGAGCGACGCAGGGGACGAAACAATGGACTCTCACGACACACGGCGCGTGCCGTGCGGGCGCGGGCTGAGGTGCGGGGGACAGGGGTAATGCAATATTTGTTCGGCGACACACGGGTGACACGCGCGCGCGCCATTGTACACCTATCGCCAGAGGTAATGCACTGATGTTCAGTTTTTAAGAACCCCTTTAGCAGTATTTATTATGAATTTTGCTGTGGAACTGGATTTTGTACGATTATGACAACGGTTTTTAAGGACTACATTTGATAGGTCTCTACCAAAAATGACCAAGTTTTTGGTTTCAGCGGCGTAGCAAATTGTACTATTAAAAACCTCAAAAGCACCTTAAACGTACCTTAAACCTTAAGGTACATTTTAATTTTTTGGAAAAAATTATTTGCTTTGCTGCTTTTTATGTAAGTACTGAACCATACCAAAATAATCGTCAAAGTTCCAAACCTCTGTCCCACACGTTAATCCTTGCGCATGGGGTGCAACGATAAAAAGATAATGCGGGTCGGAGTCGCGTGCGCATCAAAAACTGGCTTTAATGACGCACCTATACACGCGGGCTTATCGCGCCTGCGCGCCACAGACTCCGATGAATAGAGCAAAAATAACAAATGAGCTTAATTATAATACCTTGGCAAGGGGTGCGCGAGTAGGGAGCGGTGTGACAAAATAAACATGCTGGCAGGAGGTCCCGCCGTGTCCCGGGTCCTGACGTGTTTTTATTGGCGATGCGTGCTGAGCAGTCAATGTCGCGAGAGTAATGACGAGAATGGATTTCAGAATCCCCTGCCATTTGACGGTAATGATGATTTCTTATCTGTTGAGGAAAAAAATGTTCTTGTTTTCAATCGCGCCGTGCTTGTTTTTTATACCGTTTTGAATAACGGTGACGTAAATATCAATGTTTCTGTTTTCGAAGATATACTTAAGTATCGTATATCAGAATGTTTATGATTGAGAAAACGTAAATTACCGTTCCTGAAGATTTATTTGTGTATATGTTATTAAGATTTTCATTGAAAGTAAAAGTTGAGATGAAACTTTCTGAGTTAAGGTAGTTGTTAGTTGAGGATAAGAAGTAAGTAGTCTCGTGGAGTTCCTACATGAAGAGCCGAGCTAGTAAGGATGTTGATATTGATGACGAAATATAGCATAAGTAACTTTTTCAAGCACAGCAACTTTATGTTAAATAACAATATTTTCAGAAGTTGTTTTCGTCTATTCTATTGTATCAAAATTAAGTAACTTTTGCTTTTATTGCCATTACTACCAAAGTTTACAGACGTTAACAATAATTTCTACTCATAACAATAACTTAAAAATGTTACACATTCTGCCCATATGTTCAACAATAATTACTATTCGTACATTGAAAACAACCAGCTTTTCAGTAACACCCCCAATGCTCACAGATTTATACCGTAACCAGTTAGTATTGTTCCACGCGTTATAAATCATGCGAATGTGTCGCATGGACTAAAAATCATTGGGAGAGTAATTTATTGTAGGTGAGGGGTAGGGGGCGCGGGAAGGTGAGGGCAACTTTTTGTGAACTATTGTGTGATGGTCGGATTCCGGTTAAAATCCGTGGCTTTGTCACCCTACGGGCAGACGTCATTGCGCGTCATTCTATTGTTTCATGTGTGCCGTGACATGTTAGTATTAAAAACTGAAATGTCGAGTATTATTGACAGTATTGGCGGGAAATGTTATGATCAGTTGTGCACTGTTATGAGAAATTGTATAATAGTATTTTATGGGTCAAATTATTCGGTAACAGCAAACTATGTAGATAGCTGTACTTGCTGTAGTAGATGATTTATTTATTTAAAATGTATGAACTGTAGTGGTGTTTAGACAGACTATGTAACTAAGCATTCTCTGGCAGACAACAAAAAATAACATTTAAATAAGGTACTTAAGAAATACACATACTTATACATATATATATGCTAAAATAATAAAGTAATAACTACTATGATAATTATTAAGATATAATAATCATTATGACGAAGACCGAACAGTTTTGAATTTTGTATTTTAAGAAGTCAAACCAATTATAAGTTCTTGGGATAGATTAGGATAACAAATATCAGCATAGTCAATTGTAATAGGCAACACAAGTGATTGAACTAAAGTGATTTTAGTGCTTGATGAAAGAAAATTCTTGAATCTATAGAGAGATTGCAGTGCGATAGTAACTCTAGCTAAACTGAACAATCTGTTTATTCCAGCTTAACTTGTCGTCAATATAAAAGCCATCAAGACTTAGGCTTTTATGTGCGGTGAGAAATGAATAGAGGGATGGCCGATAATAAGCAACACTAGTCGGCTGGTGTTGATGTTAACATTTGATGAACGTTTTCCAGTTTACGAGTGACGTTATTTGAAATTTTGAAATAAATTAACAAAAAAAAAATGAATTAAAACGTGGTATTTTTGTGGTAGCTACGAGTATGTCGTGGTCAGATCTTATAAATTGACCATTTCATGATAAGGCCAAGTAGAACTGACCAGATCGTTTTAAACGTTACAGTTTGATAATATGTCAATCCTCGTTTGGCCCTTTTTTAGACTTTAAATTGTCATAGAAATCCTATATCAATGATTTAGCCAAACGAGGGTTGACATATCGTCAAACGTTAACGTTTAAGTGATCTGGCCTGTTTTAGTTGACCATATCATGAATTGATCAATTCTAAAATCCGCCCACGCCTTTCCTGACCCAAATATATTTTTTACCAAGTATTTTGAATTAAAAAATATACAACGACTGCACATCCACACCTCCCAACATTTGGCAACGAACTCATACGCGAACATTTCCCATCGTCCGTTTCTTCTCATCGCTGGCAGGTTGGGGCGACAATCTAATAAAGTGTCCCGCACCCCGCTGAGACCGTCCGATTACGTGCTCCAAATCTTGTTACCCTACTCTGATTAATATTATGGCTGTACTCATGACACTTGACGCCCAGTTTTATAAAATTGAAAATGTAATCGAGTTACTTGGCGATATGTGTTTGGGTATCATCATTGTCGGTATATTACATATGTATGTTTGATTCACATAATATCAGCTTCGTTTGATTCGAAGAACTTTTTGAAAGCAGGCATTCAGTTCTGGAGTTGTTGATAAGCTAAACGCAGATGCATCAGTTGTAAATTTAATATCACCCAATGCCATAGTTCTGTGTTAGTTAATACTAATATAATATGGTTGAGTGAAAGTATATAATTATCTCATAAAAATATACGCCCAGGACAAAAGTATGTCCTATTGCATGACATGGTTTATCCGTGTGACAAAGTTTCTCCAAATCAGAGGAGTACCAAAATACACACATACCAACACACATAAAGGAGCTGTGTTTGTGTAGGTATACAGGTACATATTAAAAATTTTCATCATATAATCATCATTTCAGCTGAAGGACGTCCACTGTTGAATATAGGCCTCGCCCAAGCGTCGCCACAATGAACAGTCTTGTGCGTCTCGCATCCATCGCATTCCTGCGACTCTCACCAGCAGGCGTAGCCAAGATACGACCGTTTCGTTTTGATTCTCTTTCGTTGGTCGCCTCGAGTCGGCAATGCCTCTGATTCCTTTGTTCTGACCACGTGACTGAGCGTTGAGACGACGTCATTCACGTACATTTGAAATTTTCTACTAGCGTTAACGATTGTATTTATCAACTTGGCTAAGCCCTTAGGTCATCCGTCCGCCTTGTCCTCATCGACCATCCGTTCCACCCACTTGCACGTGCCTACTGTCACCCGGTTTCCTCACGATGTTTTAATTCACTATTTTGGGAGCATGAAATAACTAACACAAAGTAATGTACACACATTGCTTTTTTTTAAGCGGGATATCATGCAATGACTTGTGTGTCAAGTGAGAAGGCGTGTCAGATTTTTACTGATTAAATCCTACTCCTATGTTCCTTCTTTGCCTTGCGTTCCAGGGCCTCGGGTTTTTCTTTCAGAAGCGAACCCATGGCCGCAGTAGGCTTCGACCCTGCAGGGCACCTACGATTTTGCTGACATTTCCTTGAGGCGCGCGTGGAACACTACTACGCGTCGTCGACGACTCGGGCTCGGTCCGGACGGTTACCGTACAGCTGGAAGGCGAGCTACCCATTGCTCGCCATCCCCAAGCCCACGCCTATGGTTGGGCTTGAGACCTACAACTCGTAAGTTGGGACACCATGCCTGTTATTACCTGAGTATTTTAATCAATCATATTTGCTTCTAACATTTATTTGTGAGTAAATAAATGTAATAATATGCCAATGAAAGTCTTCAATTCACTAAAGGTAAATAAAAATTCATTGCATCGACAGTAGACTATCGATAAAGCTCAATTGACATCGTTTACGAGGTATAAAGGCCCCGTACGACGACACCTCCCCGTGGCCTCGTGTGGGGACGTGTTCACAACAGTAATACTTACATGTAGTTGTTTCAATTCTGCGTTCTCGTGTTATAGGATTTGAATTTGGTGATAATATTGTTTATTGCGGTATTCACGTGTGCTCCGATTTTCTTTTAGTATGCATGTTATCTGTTTGTGAAACCAATATTCCACCATATTGTATCAAATTGAAAAGTTTGTGAATCTGTGTAGGTGCATGTGTATATTTACTACTTCTCACTCGAAAGGCTGAATTGATTTCGTTGAAACTTGGTACACGGGTAGACCATGTCACGGAATAGCATACTTTTTGAAGGATTTTTTTTGGATCAGGGCGTGGTGTTCTGTCGCTTCCGCGGACAGGTGCCACAGAGTAGCATAAACTGAATAAGTGCAGTCTGAGGTGTTACTAACACAGAAATAAGTCTTATATCCATGGGTTGTGTGAAAGTGTACCCCGGGGCCCTGGAACGAAGTCAAAGAAGGAACATAGGAGTGGATTTTAGTCAGTAAAAATATGACACGCCCTCTCGCTCCACCCAAGAGCGAGAAAAGTCATTGGATGGTTTTCCGCCATAAAAGTCATACTGACTATCAATAATTTGTATTTAATTTCTTTTATATAATATGTTAGTCTGTAAAGTATGTATATACGGTCCAAGTTGCCTGAAAATGAATGGTTCATTAATTAGAGTTTTTTTTTTGCTTGCACGCGTGTTGCAGCTACTTATTTTATATATCTTCATAGTTTTTAACTGCGTCAAAAATTTGTGTTTCCTAAATTGAAACATCAAAGTTTAGTGCAGAAGACATATTCCAATTCATGCGTCAGTGGCTGAAGCGACCGCGTTAGGTACCAGGGAGGCGGTTTTTACGACAGCTTACAGTGTAGTCAATCATTGAAACTGAATGTATGCCATAGAGCAGGCAACAACTGGCCAGTTAGACAATCTATACTTAATATTACAAAGCTAAAGAGTATGTTTATTTGTTTGAACGCCTAATCTCAGGAACTCAGTAGTTCCTGAATTCACTAAGTGTTAAATAGCTCATTTATGGAGGAAGCCTAAGGGCTATATCACATCACATCATGCTATGACCAATTAGGCAGGTGACAACTCGTAATAGACTTTTCACAATATCATCTAGTCTCTTAATCATTTCTGAGAGTGGTTTTAGTGAAAACATAAAAACAATTTGGTATTGCTCTCGATCTCGTGTGTGTAGGTGTATGGGTGCACGTGTGTACGCGTTTCATATCTCCAAGGAATAATAGAATTATCATGTTAGATATAGGTAATATAAAAGTCATTTTAATGAAAACAAAATTACCTACTTTAGTGTCACAATGATTCTATAGATATAAAGATTAATTTGATGATCAGTATTTTATCAAACTTTTAATTAATTTCATTTATTATGTAGTGTAATTTAATAGTGGATTTTCTCACTACAGTTGAGTCCAGGTTCTTTTTATTTCTTTTGCCATATTACACTGTTGTTACACTGGTTCGTACTGCTCTGTGGTTGAACGAATTATACGCGCAATGCTATTTACCTACTACGCCTAAACTACTCATTTGAATATTCATAGTGATGTGAACTGTCATAATTTATCGAGATTGGCGTGGAAGTTAATATCGTTTTTATTTGTATGGACGACTGTGTTGATTTTTTGCGCTGTTGTTCTTTCAATATAATTTGTATGAGTATTTGTTATCAAGAAGTTTTCAATCAGTAAATCAATTAAAATGCAATGGACCGGAATGTAGTTAATATTTTATTGCACGATGACTTTTTCTACGCTTAGTAATAGACACAATGTTATGATACAGACATGAATGTTATTATTATATTTTTATTCGTTTTATTCGCGTTTTTGTGTAAAGTTAATTCGGTGAGATATACTCGTATATTTGACAGTTAGATTCTAGGTTACATCGAATTAATTAATATTTTATTACTAATATAAAAAATATAAATATTTTAATAATATATAATATCTGATAATTTTCAAATACTTTCAGGTTTACAATAGAGATGTAACTTGTGTTATAGATCCGGTAAAATATTTTCAATTATTTTTTAGTTTGTCGTCTATTTAGAAGCTTGAAAACAAGCTTGACTGCTAGATTCATCAAAAAGAAATACTCCTTTCACTATTAATTAAAACTGTTTAACGAATTTCACATGGATGTTGTCGCGGCCAAAGTTAAGTGTTATAATTCATCTTGTAAATGGCAGGGTCAAGAACCAGTATGCAAAGTGTCACCAAAAGTAAGACGTAGAAGTGCTTCCAACAGCATGGGACCATCCCACGACCCCTACATACCCAGGAACAACACCACTCTCTACAATTGCACCATACCAGTATGTTCACCAGTCACATTCTCATCCATGACAGAACTGACCTCTCCAGACCTGAACCTAAAATCATGCTACATAGAATTCACAAAAGACGACGACTATGCTTGTGAAACAATAAGATACAATCATTTTAAAAACATCGACAAACTATTATTTTTGTCGAAAACGATAAAAGGGCAATCTTTCTACTTGGTTGATTGTTTAGTTTACGAAGATTTTGGAAGAGTGTGCCATAGGAAAGAAGATGAATCCACAGCGTCACACGCTAAACTCGTGGATATAGGAACCCTGGTGAGACCGAACGAGACAAATATACTGTCACAAGATGAGTTCATATGTGAGGAAGACAAAGCAAAAAATGTTCAATGTGACCTCAACCCTTTCGTGCCTTTTGAGGACGGATTGAAGACGAGGAAGGTCATGAAATTGAATGATAACGTGCTTCTGAAAACAAAATCTTATGTCATCGAACTGAAACGTGCCTGTATAAAGTCTTGGTGTGGATACACGGGACATGTGTCGCCATCACGAAGACAATTCTCATACGAACCGCCGGGAGGGAAGTTGTTCAAGTGCTTCTTTGCTCAAGGGCAGCAGGTTTGCAAGCAATGGGGCAACCCTCGAGACGTATATAACGAACGAGGTTTTATTTGACTGTTAAAGTTAGTTTGATGATGTGTGTTTCGTTTCTGTCACAATAAACGATTTTGACTGAGAGGAGTGGAAGATCTATATTGCACCAAAAATTTTACCCTAGTCCAAGAAATATTTAAACCCGGTGTATTGTTGACGGGATTTATATTTACTTTCTGAGTTGATCCTATCATTGCCTTAAACAAAACATTTAAATATAGTGAAAATAATTTAAGCAACCCAAAGTTTAGTTTGCTGTCGTTTACTTTAGTAGACTGATAATGCTACGATTATCAGACTATTATTATTTTTTAACTATCACACAACGCCATCTAGTCTCAAACTAAGCAGAGCTTGTGCTATGAGTACTAGACAACTGATAAACATACTTACATATTTCTAAATACATACATATTATAGATAAATTACACCCAGGCACAGAACAAATGATCGTACTCATCACACAAAAATTTGTCCTGGGTTGGAATCGAATCCACGACCTCCGGCATAGCAGTCAGGACCACTAAGCACTAGACCAAAAAGCCAGTCATATATATCCAGGCCAGTCATATTGATAGTGGGCTATATTGTTATTTATAAACATGGGCCAGTTAGTGGATGTCGCATGACTTTGAATATTTGCTTCTGGGATCCTTATTATATTTCCTTAATTGATTTTTGTCACCTATTTTTGGTAATTTTACTTTTGGAATATTGTGCAAGTAAACTATCGACACCGCACTACCCCCTCCCTCACCGGTAAAGGAGTGTGTCGACGGCAGCGCGGCGTTTGCATAAAATCCTCGTTTGTCACGGGCCTAATGCGGCGCGTCCGAGCCAGGCCGCTGCCGGGCCGTGTTGTGACGAGCCTGTGTGCTGTAATGATGGCTGCTCCAGACGTCGCCGGGGCTCTTCACTGGGCTGTCTTTAAAAAAGTTGACCAGGTTATGCAGTGTAACCTTGCTGATGTGACGTTAGTGCATTTGATTGATTTGAAACGAGGTCTGAGAGAGGTGGGGTTTTGTCACATAGCACGAAATAACGAAACCTACTGGGGCCAAGGTTTGTTGTTGTGGTTTGTTTCTGAAAGGAAAACACGGCCCTGGTATGAAAGGCAACGAAGGAACAGGAGTGGGTTTTTAGTCAGTAAAAGTCTGACACACCATCTTACTCCGCCTAAGAGCGCGAGATGTCAATGGATGATTTTCTCACAAGGTGGCAGTTTAGAAATATTGATTTGTTTGTTACCGCCAAATTTGGTTTTACTACTATTTACTGTTTTTACTGCAATAAAATAACTTACTTGCTGTGTAATAAGTAAGAAAAAGTTATCGCTTCAAGCGTCAAACTAGAAGAAAATTAAATTCTGCTTTTAATCTGCCAGTCTTTTTTTTTGTTTTTAAGAATCACTTTATCAAACTAATATTATAAAGACAAACGTTTATAATTATGTACCTGTACGTGTGTTTGTTACCACCTTCAAACTCAAACGTTTGAGTGAAATTGGGCTCTAAAGTAGACCATGTCTTGGAGTATACTATATGGTGCTTTTATTTCCGGGAATAAGTTCTATTGGGATAATTTTCAACTTGCATTCGGTCGAACCATTCGCAGAAACTAGCGTTTTATATCTTACTACATCAAAATTAATTTTATTTGATCCTGTCATTAACTACACAAAAGTACTCCAAACTAAAACTGAATCAATTAATACAAATATCGAAAGTTACTTCAAAGAGCTTAAAGTAACTCCATTCACCTCGTCATAAAACAATTAATGGCCAAAATATTAATTATTTGAATACATAATCGTATTAGAAAGCTTCGAGCCATCATAGTAAGTAAGTTTCGTAAAGACGTGAGACGCAAATTCATCGGTGTCCATTAAATAGAAGAGGCGCGACTTTGAAGACCTCCACATAAACACTTCAATAAACGCACATTAAAAGATATGTCTCCAATTTAACTTGAATTTATGGTCACCGTAACTCCTTCACTATGCTTTGGGACTACCCTACTTCGTTCAAAACCCGTGCGTGGTATACATTGATGAATATGTTCGAGAACTTGAAACTTCTCTCCTATGAAAAGTAGTGATGGATGTTGAATTTACCAATATTTTCTCATAAGTTTCGACACATTTCATTCTGAGTTGACTTAGGTTTAGGTACTTAGTCCCCCACGAGTGTTCGGCTCATAAACTTTTAGAAATGTCCCGTTTATACTTCATAAAATTTATATGCACTTTTATTTCATCAATAAAGATTGATTTGACTATTTTGTTTGTTGCAATGTCGTTGAGGGGTAAGGAAGGTACGGAGGCATTCATTTAATGTAAGGTGGACCGACATGATTCATGTTTTGATTAAGGTACTGTATAGAAATTTCAGATTTACAATTTTTAGTATTTATATAAAAACCTATTTATTGGACGTGAACATGGCTGGTCCAAACTTAGATGATTTCAGTTCAGGCTAAAACTTTACTGACAGTTTATATTGTTTTCGGTATATATTTAATTGCTAATACTATACTTTAGTTTAAGAACTGTTCAGTGTTTAGTTTAAAATTACAAAATATTTCAATGAAAATCCTGATTCTTTGACACAATTACAAACTACATAAAATACACCTACATATTATTTTCAATGACCGCAGTTCACCATCATTTAACAAACGTTCAATAAGTCTGCTTGCTATCGCTTGTCAATGATTCGCAATTGAACACTTCCAACGTGTTTCAGAGCTCGTTCCCCACACTTGTAAACACGGAAGTACAGCGACGATTGATTTGTTATTCCTCACTGAAATACCCATTAAAGGTCAGGAAACGAGGTAATGACAATGACACCTAATAAAGAAACCCTGACGGCTTAAAAGTAGTACTTTATGAAGACAATCAAAGGTTATGGTCATAGGACCCATAACAAACCACCTTGGAGTCATTACCTCGTGCATAAAATGGTCATATTCGTCACTCCAGCATAAACAGCAACCATTTGTACATCAGTTTATGAGTGTTTACGTTTGAGTGGAGATTCTGTTAAGTTTTTATGGCTGTATGATTTTTTTATTAATGATAAAAGGGGGAAATTAATTTAGGGATACAGTTTATGGGATATAAAAATATTAGAGTTTATGTAGGAAGAACATTTAAGACGTCTGAAGATGCACACAAAATACCTGAACATCTTTTACCACTGGCACTGAGAGAAACAAACACATAACGCATCTAAAATGAGGATTTTATGCGGCATTGAGTACATTACACTAATATTATAAAGGTTTGTGAGTGTGTTTATTGGTAGTTAATTTTCTTACTTCTTCACACTAGAACCGCTGAACAGATTTCAATGAACGAACACGGGTAGATCATGTCTTGGAATAGCACAAAGGATACTTTTTATCCTGGGAGTATGTTCCTTAAGGACATTTTGGCAGCATCTACAATAATATGAACGCTATACGTTGTATACCTGCAGCTTCATAGCTACTTTTAGCAGCATCTAGTATAATCTGAAAGCTATACGTCGTATACCTGTAGCTTCATAGCTACTTTTGGCAGCAGCTAGTATAATATGAAAGCTATACATCGTATACCTGCAGCTTTATGACTACTTTTGGCAGCAGCTAGTATAACATGGAAGGTATACATCGTATACCTGCAGCTTCAAAGTTACTTTTGGCAGCAGCTAGTATAATATGAAACCTATAACATCGTATACCTGCAGCTTCATAGCTACTTTTGGCAGCAGCTAGTATAACATGGAAGGTATACATCGTATACCTGCAGCTTCAAAGTTACTTTTGGCAGCAGCTAGTATAATATGAAACCTATAACATCGTATACCTGCAGCTTCATAGCTACTTTTGGCAGCAGCTAGTATAACATGGAAGGTATACATCGTATACCTGCAGCTTCAAAGTTACTTTTGGCAGCAGCTAGTATAATATGAAACCTATAACATCGTATACCTGCAGCTTCATAGCTACTTTTGGCAGCAGCTAGTATAACATGGAAGGTATACATCGTATACCTGCAGCTTCAAAGTTACTTTTGGCAGCAGCTAGTATAATATGAAACCTATAACATCGTATACCTGCAGCTTCAAAGTTACTTTTGGCAGCAGCTAGTATAATATGAAAGCTATAAATCGTATACCTGTAGCTTCATAGCTATTTTTGGCAGCAGCTAGTATAATATAAAAGCTATACATCGTATAGCTGCAGCTTCATAGCTTCTTTTGGCAGCAGCTAGTATAATATGAAAGCTATACATCGTATACCTGCAGCTTCATAGCTACTTTTGGCAGCAGCTAGTATAATATGAAAGCTATAACATCGTATACCTGCAGCTTCATAGCTACTTTTGGCAGCAGCTAGTATAATATGAAAGCTATAACATCGTATACCTGCGTTGAATAAGTCCTTCAAAGCAAATAAAGCAAAATTAAATTAAGCACAAGACCCATGAAAACACAAGGTATCCGGTAGTCATGAAAACAGGAACAGATCTTAAGAAACACACAAAAGCTGCTAACACAGTTACTGGCATTGATGGCATAACATCGTTACCTTCCCGTCGGCAGGGCAGGCAGACGCAAACGCGAATTAACGATATCCGTGATGTTCTCGTTTTGATTCGCTGTTGTGCTCACAGCTTTATGTTAATTTAATATTCTATTTTGGAGGGTAGTCTCAATGGGGTGAACACGTTAGAAATGACTGGTTTTATTGAAAGTGAAAATGACTTCACGTGCTGTTTGGTTGATATTAATGTATGTCATGAGTAGCTTCTGCCAGCGTCTTCACGCAAGTGAAAGTTGGTTTCTCTATACAAACTTTGGACCCCCATTTCATCCCTTTAGGGAATAAATTTCAGAAAATCCTTTCTTATACAGACCTTTCTAAAAGAGGACTTCTGGCCGAAAGGTGTCGTATATCGACGTTTCCGAGGACGGCTATGCGACACCACGCAGCGCAACACTACGCCGACTACATTACGTATATAATTATTGTTAAATAAGTTTTTTTTGTTAATAAGGTCGACTGGTAGGAAATGCCTAAGGCTTTAAGTCCACCTTTGTACAGTGTTTCTTACTAGTGCATAAAGTTTTAATAAATAAATAAAATTATTAGTATTATTCTTTGTATATATCATAATAAAACCAGTGTGCAAAATTTCAACGTTTTCGGTTCTAGGATTTGGGCTGGGCGTTGATGAGACAGAACTTTACCTTCTATATCATTCACTAACTTTTGCCCGCGGTTTCGCCTGCATACATAAAATATAGCCTATGTCACTCAGGAATAAAGCAGCTTTCTGTAGGTGAAAAAATTCGGATCAGTGCTTTCAGAGATTACCTCTTACAAACAAAAAAAAAACTTTACCTCTTTATAATATTAGTAAAGATTATAATTTGTTTTGTTACAAATGGTGAGCTTCAGTGTGAACAAGTCGAAAACATTTGAAATAGAAATGTTATCTTATGTCGAAAAGTAAATGAATAGAAAGAAAATCTGCTCTTCCAACTCTCAAATATCGTATTGAGAAACTTTATCCACAGACAACTCAAAAAAAAAGTCATTTTATAACACATGTTCCCTAACAAATAACTTTTTTTCTATTAAAGTACTGCTCAATCATCGACTTTCCGAATTTTTAGTTTTGCTTGACGTTGACAAAAAATAATTAAATTATGCAACTTCAAATGCAAACCCCTTTAAAGACTATGTTAGTGAAAGATACAATAACAGATAAATCTTATTTTTTAACCACTGTTGTTATGTAATCGTAAACTACTGTTACACACGCAGACCTTATGATATCTGCCAGGGGTATGGGATCGTTCGAAAGCGTTATTGTTACCCTTGTAAAGAGCAACTGACGGAACACTATATATATGTTTTAGTCGGAGTCATTAAAAATCTGATATTCCCTCCTACTTCACCCTAAACCAGAGAAGTCTTTTGATGATTTATCATGTAAAAAAGGTTATATTTTTCGTGGAGATCAGGTGCGTAGTACCTCGTTTCACCTCGTACCAAGCTCGTTCTATCAACGGACTGACCTGCATCAGTCCGATGATGGAACGAGCTTGGTGGAATTCAGTAATGCCATTCCGACGCACACTCCCCGAAATGCAATTTAACTACTACTGCAGTTCGTCATTAGTAATGCATAGGTTGTTTTTGCTATTTTGGGTAAGATATAGCAAAAAAAAAGTAACTTATTTATTGAGAATTACTCTGATGCAGTCTCTTGTAACGTGGAACTAAGAGAAGTGCCAGATGATTTAAAAACCCTTAACTAAAAACTAACTAAAAAAGGTATTCTACCTACATATAGGTTAAACAAATCAATATAAGCAGCATTCACAATCACTGCTGCAGCGGACTGCACCCTTTCCTGTTCCCCTGCACTCTGCACAATGTCCCCTGGTTACCCCCTGCTAGTGTCCCCTTCCTGGACATGTGAGTAACGGTGAGGAAGGGTAGCGAAACTGAAGGACGATACCTATTCATTATTATGATTTAATTTTACTTTTAGGTTTTGGTGATTTGATTATCAATCGCATTTTTGCTGTTTTTTTTTTAAGTTTTCCTACACTTGGATTTACTTCCGTGTTGTGGGTGTGTTCACAAATATTTAAACCTACATGCACAAGGTACATATTCGTACCTCTGTCTTAATTTGTTAAAACGCCTCTAGGTAATGTTCCTTAATCTTGAGTAGTTTTTGCCATTGATTGTCGTGGAGTTTATATTGGGTCTTGAAATTGGACTTTTTTTTTATAAATTATTGGCTAGTGATTTGAGTTCTTCTGTTTTCAACAAAGTAAACTGAATTTTTTTATTGTTTCATTTCATCTGTTCCTTAGTGCTCTATGACCATGACGCATTTATAGATAAAATGATGTCATAGACAATGTGTAATTTCATCTACAAGCGACTCCTCTGCGGAGACGAGACCTGTGAGAGCCTATTGCTGAATCCCGAAGTACATAATTGTAATTAATCAACAAGACAGTAACAGTCGCTTTATGAAAGGGATTGAAGAGTCAAACCATTTATCATAACCGCATCAGTCAGCCAAACTTTACAAAAGCGAGGCACGCGTCACTCGCTCAGTAACAAAACTATGACCGTTACTGATCAAATCCCGATTCAAACCGAGGGCCCACACCTCATCGCACCGATCAGGGGGACTGGGACAAAGGCAAGGTGCACACGATCGCCCGCGTCAAATCTCCGCGACTATTGTTTCGCATCGAATGTCGCACGTCGCATTGTGTCCGTCGCCCTCGCGCGCGTCGACGACATTAAATATTATTATTAAAAGATTTATCGCGTGGAAAATTGCACTTATTGTTAGTTACGACTGCAATATTTCATGTGATTATGAATTTATTTTTATGTTAATTATGTACGTGTGCATAGGTGGAGGGTTTGCTGTATTACTATTATCTAAACATAACGACTAACGGTCTTTTTTATATAAGTAGAGTATATAATGTCCTGAAAAAAAATATAATGTTGCAAACGGGGTGTACGGAAATTAAATTGCACCTCATCACATGTGTTTCTACATATTTTTTTTTGCACTAAGTATAATGTGTACGTAAAAAAGGGTTGTGGGTATAGTTTAGTCTTTAAAATCGCTCAGTTTTAACATTTAGTAAAAAGTTACTTATGATTTCTATCTTTAGTTTTACAGTGAGTAAATATTATTACTATGATTAAAGTGAGTTATATAAGTATAACTCAACTGATTGTTTTACATACTTTTGTCGTCTTTTGAATAAGTGCAGTCTAAAATGTCTCGCAAAAAATAATAAAACGGGTTTCAGAAGGTAACGATAATCCTTTAAAAATGTAAATACAACCTAAACAATTTTACCTAACGAAATCAAATTAACAATATTCAAATCCATCCATCAGCGAAAACAAGAGTTTTTTAATCGCCCACGATTCGACAGCGGCTTAGCTCCCCCGTCACGCCGACAATGGTGGGTGATGAGAATTCGCACGCTCGAGCAACTCGCAACAGTGTGGCCCCAACTTTAGAATTAATCTGAGGTGGAACGGAGCTGAAAAAGCGTAAGTGGACTTCAGATGAATAACATTTTAGTTAGCTTGCAAATTATATGACGGGTATACAGATTATGAATGACACAATTCATAAGTTTTCTGAAATAGATTCAGATGTACATTAATTCATTAAAAAATGAGAACAGGAATTCTCCGAGGTAGCATAG
The DNA here is from genome assembly GCA_949316375.1 of Mythimna vitellina. Classification (NCBI taxonomy): domain Eukaryota; kingdom Metazoa; phylum Arthropoda; class Insecta; order Lepidoptera; family Noctuidae; genus Mythimna; species Mythimna vitellina. The sequence continues at coordinate 819,770 of OX438686.1, forward strand.
TGGTCCCATGGGCACGCCATAATTGTGGCGGTAAGTTCCCTCTTTGAGGAGTGACTGGAAAGCCAACATGGCGTCCTTCCACATGACGCAAGTCCTCACCGGACATGATAAGTTCGGGAGGCACCTGCAACGGATTCGTGTGGAAGAAACGCCCGGGTGTCACCATTGTGTGGACCGCCCAGAGGACACGGTGGAGGTGTGCCCCGCTTGGGAAGAGCAACGCCGTGTCCTCGTGGGTGCGATCGGCGGTGGTGATTTGTCGCGCCGGGCGTTGGTACAGGCTATGGTCCGGAGCGAGGAAGAGTGGCAGGCGGTCGCTTCCTTCTGCGAAACAGTCATGCTAGCAAAGGAGGCGACCGATCGCGTGAGGCAACGGTCCTCACGCCTAAACCGCCACCGCGAATCTGATCCCGATTTTCAGCCATCGTAGGCGCGGCTTGTGGACGGCGAGCAATGGGTAGCTCGCCGTCCGACCGTTCGGTAACCGTTTGGACCAAGCCTAAGTCGTCGACGGCGTGTACTGTTCCACGCGCGCCTCAAGGAGATGTCAGCAACTGTAGGGGCCCAGCAGGTTGGAACACCTACTTGATTCTAAAAGGAAGACTCGGCCCTGGTATGAAAGGCAACGGAGGAACAGGAGTGGGTTTTTAGTCAGTAAAAGTCTGACACTATCTCCCCCATCGCTCAAGAGTGGGGGAATTTCATAAGATGACTTTCACACCAAAAAAAAAGTAGTCCCATAATAAAAGTCGTACTGTGACTGTTTCGTAGCACATATACCGATGGTTTTCACCAATATAAGATTGCTAATTAATTAAAAGTTTTACCTACCACTTTTAGTTAATTTAATTGTAGGTAAAATATAATAAAATCGCGCTCACAATCAATCGCATTTAAGCTCTTTCTCTCCTCACTCATTCTATAGAGATTTAAATAAGTATAAATAATGCGTGCTTGCGTAGGTAGCGTCCACGACAAACAATAGGTGAGGGTGTAGGGGACGCGGCGCGACTCCGCGACTAATCGCCTTTCCATCCGACATGCGACAGCCGCACAATCGCAGCTCCGTGCACGGCTTTATTAATAATGCGCTGTTGCTTTTTCACATGGCTGGCGATTAAAAGAGTCAGCAAGTTTTAAATATGTTTGTGATGGAACAAAATGTTGTTAAAACTTTGGGGAGAATATTGCTAAAGTTTTTAAAAATTAATTGTTTTTTTTTCTCTGAGTATTTTCGAGTGACCTACAAGACGATGCTTTAGAAGACGTTAGATATGGATCCAGTCGTGGTTCTGATTAACGAATACTTCAGCGACTATGTCGTACATGTACCTTACTAAATGACTAACTGGCACGTTCGACGCAGTGGTTGAGCGATCGGCTGCAGCGCTGCGTGTGGCGGGTTCGATTCCCACACGGAAAAAGTATTTGTATGGCCTGCAGATAAATGTTCGGGATCTGATTGTATTGTGTATGTATGTGAGTTTATATGTTTACGATATAGGAGTAATTCTTGCTGTAGCTGTGGGGCAGTTCATAAACAAAACTTCTGAGGTTTTGTCAAGTATTACGTCACAAAGATTTGAATTTAGACGAGAAATGAGGATTTAAAAAAAAAAAATTAAACTTGTGCTTGACTGCGATCCCACCAGGGGCCCAAGTCTGCTTAAATTCGTCATTGCAACACGATCACCATTGTCATTTTGCTAAAAATTCGTAATCTGCTAATTCTTAATGATCGATCATTGATCGGTTAACGGTCTCGTAATAGTGTTGTAGTAAAATGACAATATCGAGCTGTCTCGTAATAAACTAAAAGCAATAACTGCACAATGACGTTCTAATGGTAAGTCTCTAACCAAAGGAACTGTCAAAGTTTTAGGAGATTACCGCATACGTCAGACATTCAGATGTACGAGCTTTCCATTCTATGCTATTTCTTTCAATGGAGTGTCAGTGGTTGACCATTGGAAAGTCATAATAGCGCCATTATATTAGTAGATTACCAAAACTTGTCAAAATCAACAATTATGGAATCAATGATAGACCATTCTGACATTATTGTGATAGCAGACTTGAGGCCCTGATGTTAAATAGTGATGCAATCGTTGATAGTGAGGCGCACTAGTTTATTAAGAACCTATTCACACCATTAAAAATAAACCATGTAGAATTCTTTCAAACATTACACACAGATATTAGATTTTTAATTATGATTAGATACTTTAATATTAAATTTTAATGTTAAATTTGATTTTAATTCTCAATTTAATTATAATTTTGATTCTAATTTGAATTATGTTTTGAATTTAGTTTTAAGTTTCATCTTTATTCTGATGTCTGTTTTGGTTATAATGTTGATTTGGATTAGATTAAAATTTTGGTTATAATATAAATCAAGGATATCTGAAATAAATGTTTTGTTTTCTTTTAATCTTTCAGTGACTAACTAAAATGTTTAACGTCATCAATCACATTGTTACTTTCGATCACTATCAAAGTGCAATAACATTAGGTGACATTAAGATGTTATCTGCAAGTAATTTAGAAGCTATTCGCGCACAATCGCCGCGCATCTGTCTGCGGCATCGCCCATCGGATACCTGTCATGTGCGATGAGCCGCTGACCCCACTATGTACGATGCGATGAAGAATTCAACATTAGATTTTTTTTTCTGATTTGCACACTTCACAAATATTAGTATGGCCCACAGATAGTCGTTTCGTGTTTTTGGTTATGAATTTAAATGTTTTAAGGAATTTGAATTGAAAAATCTTGAAGATTTCTGTCAAAAAATTTCAAAGTTTTCTGATAAATTTTCATTTTTAACCGACTTCAAAAAAAGGAGGTGGTATTTTTTTAAATGTTTATTACCTCAGAACTCCGTCGTTTATCGGATCGATTAGCAATTTTTTTTTCCCTTAAAATAATATGCTTCCAGATTGGTCCACTTTTTTTCAAAATCAAGTTTTGATGATTGTATCCATGAGGAATCAACGAAACTCCTAAAAAAATATAGGAAACTGTATAGTGATTTTGGTATTTCCATAGAAAACTTAACTTATATAATGAATAGAACTAATGAAGAAGACCAGAAGTGGTCAACGGAACTAAACCCTCACATAGATATCACAATGAAGATAGTTAAGCGACTATGATAATACAAATAAATGAATGGTTCTGAATATTTACCTTGAAAATGGTATGATCGAAGTGATCTGATGATGATGGAGGTGGAAGGTAGGCACTGGAACTCCGTAATGAATCAATGTATCCTAGCCGTGTTTGGGTTTATTAGAATTGTCATGAAATGCACTTTGGCTATAAGGTACTATCGAACTGATTTGATGATGGAGCCGGAAGGTAGACACAGGACGTTCATAATAAAACAATGTAATTTACCAGTGTAGTAGTGTTGGGTTAATTGGAATTGTCATGAGAAATGGGCACTCTGTTTATAAGTGTGAAATAAACAACCTCGGTGTTTCTCGGTATTGTTTGTTTCTTATTTAACCGACTTCCAAAATTAAAGCTATTATGATCATTTTAGTGTTTTTTTTGGTGAAGTCGGTTATTTTTTTTTTGTAAATGGTATTTTATTTGGGTTCCTTTCCTCAGTCGGAAAAAACGGGATCACTTTGTTAGCAGGCTGTCTATCTTTCACGTGATCATACCTTTTATATCAAACTGAAACTAATATCAAATTCAGGTTTGCTACCCCTTAGAATAGAAAAAATCACATACACCTCTGACGCCCCGCGGTATTATTATTACGTTATTGCACTTTCTTACGTAAATCACAAAAAAAAAACTTTTTCTGGATTTTTCTAGGAAAAACAAAAATATTGAAAACAAAATTCTCGGCTAAAAAAATTTCGTACAAACGTGAGTACAAAACGACAATAAAGCGTTTTTCAAGGTCATTGAAGTTGTACCGACGTATGTAATGCAATCTAAAGGCCATTAATGCTGCACTTAGGGCGCATATTTTAACTTGCAAGAGAATCAAAATCCATAAGAGACTTCTCGTTGACTAGAATCTGGAATTCGGCAAGAAGCCAAACAGAGGAAAAAAAAATCGAAAACCGCAAACTTTTAGTACATCCTAAAATATTTTTATTGATTCTCAAAATTCGGAAAAAAGGAAATTGAACCCATAGATAGTACGTAGTACGGAGCTCGAACTCTGTACAAACTTATCTATGGGTTCAATATGAGTAGCGGTGTATAAGTTTGACTCGCGTTTGACTAAATTTTTCTCATCTTAGGTTTAGAGTTTAATCGCGAAACAATAATTGTACAATCATATCATTTTTGTACAACATACATAGACATCATCACCGTCATCAGACTTCTGTTGTCAGAGATTGTATTTCTGACTCCAAATTCAACAATTATAAAGTACTAGCGGTCCCGGCAGACGTTTTCCTGCCCGAAAGCTGGAGGAGTTAGGTGAAAAACACGCGTACAGAAGAATTATATATAAATATGTCTAACATGAACCAAATACGTAATGAACTAACACACACCTTATGTACTCTTTTAGGGATCAAGATTGTAAATAAGAAAGATAGTTCAGAAAAATTCAAATATTCCACTATTTCCGTGTTTATTTTTTCTGAACTGTACTAAAACAATGTTCTCATCATTTAGCCAATCCAAAACACAGTGTAGCTAACCACTATCAATTCTAACCTCCTACCCGGCTGTGCCTACCCAACGTCCATCGCACCGCGCGCTATCAGCCGGTGGGGATCTTTTCATTAAGGTTATCTGTCGGCTGATCTTAAAAACGCCACGTGGACAGCCTCCCGATCTCGACGTGAGCCAGACTTCAATGAGATTATGTATTATGTGGGAGATTCGTAGAATACTTACTTTGAAGCTCGTTAGCAAGGCATAAGGGATGTGGGAGTATCTAAAGGCACAATATCTAATGTAAATTAAAAAACTTAAAAGTGTGAATAATTCCTTCCCACCCCATGGACCGAAATGGTTGCGAGACGCATAGTAGGACCGGTCGACAGTCATTGTGGTACACTTATGCTCTGCTTATGTCCAACAGTGGACATCGTTCGGTTGAAATGATGGTAATGATTATGAAATGGTCCATTTTGTGGTTATTAAAACACCCATTGTCAACCAAAATGTACTGCTGGATTTGAGACTACTCCTTAAGTGAAATAAATAAGTGATGCACACAAAGTACATGGTCACATAGAACATGGATATATTTTTCTGAAAGTAGGCAAAACTTAAGAGTCCTTGAAGTTGTAGAAAGAAAGAAAGAGAAAGAAAACTTTTTGTTCGTGCCTCACACAATCGTATAAAAACTGAAAAATCTAGTTAAAAAAAATAATATTATGTAGGTAATTTCTATGAAGTCATGTGGGGGTATAGGGTCATCTTTTAAGTGAAATTGTACCCCGGAGCCCTGGATTGCCAGGCAAAGAAGGAACATAGAAGTGGGTTTTAATAAATAACAGTCTGACACGCCCTCGCGCTCCAGCAGAGCAGGAGAAGTCATTGGATGATTTTTCACCTAAAAAGGCAAGTGCGAGTCGGACTCGCGCACTGAGGGTTCCGTAAAAACTTACATAAGGAAATACTGAAACATTTACATTCCCGAATAGAGTCTCGAAGACTTTTCCGAATGGCAAAAATGTATTATTTTTGTGACGTAACTACAAATTTACTGTTTTCAGATTTATTCCTGTATCTATGCTATAAAACCTTACTTTAAATTTCAGGATTTCTGAGTTTACGGAATACTTTTCTATGAATTTTGATTCACTTGAGATTGTTGAAATATACGTTTTTTGTGACATAAATGGCCGTATCTTTTTTTTTTCGTTAATTTAGAAGTTCAATTTTAGCACAACTTCAAGATACCATAAACCTGAGTATATGGTTTTAATTTCAACTCAATACCGCCACGTGTTCTCGAGATAAATTGTCCTAAAAGACAGACAGACGGACAACAAAGTGATCCTAAAAGGGTTCTGTTTTTTTTCTCTTTAGAGGTACGGAACATCAAAAAGCATATATTTGCTGCAAAATTCAAAACGGTGAATGACGCAGTGTTCATATTCTATTGTGAATTATTAACCAAAATCATTTTAGGTTTTTGAAATCAAAAAGGCCAAGATGATCCTCAACAATGAACGTTAATTGCACCTCTCTCACCGCGCCTGGGGTAGGGTGAGCGCGCGACTTATCGGTAATTAATAATCGCACTCGCGGCAGAAACGTTTTTAATTTGCGCTACACGTGCGCGGCGTGCGCGACGAATGGCGACGCGTGCGCGTGGAGGGGATGCCTGTGGGAATGGAAATATGGTTCGTTGTGAGATACCATTATATGCAAAGCATAATTAGTAAATCGTTTATCTAAGCTAAGTTTAGATGTTTTGTTGCGAAAGAGTTGTAAAAATAAGAAGTCCTTGTCTGTTAAATTTTTGCTACAAGCAAAAAAGTTACAGAAAAAAAATATATTGCCAAAACCGAAAAGCGTCCGTAAATCCCTAACGTTTACACAAAAGTGCTACATTCAAACATGGACAGCACGACGAGTCGTCGAACACTTTTATCAATGTTCGCTTTTCAATAAACCTCTAACAAACTGGCCAGTTGACTCGCAGCTTTTTTACGCCAATAGAGTCGCTTCCGCCGCGAACGGAAGTGGCCCGGTTCGGCGCGACCGACAACAGGAGCGCTTACCTTAGTTTTTTATTTGTGCCTTCCTGATTTATGGTTGTTTTGAATTTGTTTGGGCCACTGTGTCCGCGCCAAAATGCTTTCGACACTTTCAGGAAATCTGGACATGTTTTTTTTCCAATCGAACTCGCGAACAAGTTGGAAATTCTAACTTGCAGATACAAAAATGTGGCAAGTTGTGTGCGTGGGTTTCTATAACAAATAGGCTAGCTTTACCATCAATGTGTATTACTTTTGAACGTCACTTTCGTTACGTAATGTAAGACATGAATTAGGTAAGAAAGTCGTCTTTTTTACTGTATGATACCAAAATAAAGTAGATTATAACATTTATAGTAACTTGAAAGTAATTAAATAAGAACCGTTCCGACGCCTAAAGATACAGCACACATATTTTCATCATACTAGTGTAAACTACAATTATTTACAAAAGTTCCATCCAACAAAGAGAAACCATTTGCCGCGACCTACGCGTCCGTTACTAAAGCACCTAGAATACCTCACAAAAGTCTGGCTAAAGAAAACTTTGAGGCAACACAAAACCTTTCTCGCAAAGAATAAGCTGAAAGAGCGCAAAACACTTTCAAAAAAGTCCAGCGAAATATTTTTCATTAGGGCCGAGGCAAACAATGACAATTGAATCTCGTGCACTATACCTTCCGCGGATTACTGCGACTTATTGCGACTCGACAACCGTCCCGCGCTCAAAAGAATAATATGTCTTTATAACGGATCCCGTGGCTTTCCCTGCCTTACTTCTTACACATTTTTCAGTGAAATGTGAGAGCTCCTTTAGTTTTTCCACGCTCTCCCTATTCGAATTTCAACTCAATGCTAAAAGGCTACGTCTTCTTTTTCTCTAGACCAATGCTTGGGAGAATAGATTGCATTGTCTTGTGACGTAAATCATTCTGGAATAAGACACGTCAAGATGAGCACACGAAATTATACTTTGAAATTGAAACGTAAAGTTCAATTTACAGTGGAGTGACGTAGCATATGTGATGTTTTTGTGTGGGATGGGCAGTCTCACGTGGTAAAAGGTCACTCTTCCCGTGACGGACGAATTAAATTTATAAAATGAAAGAAAGCGCCAGGAGTTGGATTATCCCCCTACATTTTACGAGGAATTATACATACGAATTGTATTTAGCAAATGTCGCAGAAGCAGTAACTGTCTGATTTATTAATCCTTTTGTAACTTTAGATCCAGGATTAATGTTATCGCAGAAGTTCAATGAATGTCGATCCTTATTAATTTGTTTTCTTTTTTCTATGACGTTAACCAAAAGATACGCCTTTTGGTGAACGAACAATCTTAATTAGATAACAAAGGTAAAGGTTGCTTCATGGTCGCCTGTTCACCTGATTCCAGAACTTTAGGTTTACGATATTCAATAAATTATTTTCTAGCTTGGAATACCAGAGAAGCTAAGAAAACAATACCTACCCAAAAAAAAAGTAATTTCATCACAAAATATATTCGAAAACGTAATGAAAACGGCGACAATATAAGAGAATCAGAACTTATCTGCAGGCCGGGGGATAAAGACGTAATTTTATTAGACTATACACCTTAACTCTATAAACATAATCTTTCATTTGCACAATTGTTTACGATCTTAGGCCCACTTATTGTTCTATCTGTTTCACTCTTCAGTAGACTGTGCGTTTTTGTCTCTTTCTAAATAAAGGTGCGTTCGGTGTTGTGTTTATTTTGATCGCGGTTGACCCTCGGGTAATGATGATTGGTTCGCGCCACTAAATTGGAGGTGGCGGGGACACACGAATTCACTTAGTGGTCATAGTGGTGTGGACTGTTTTGTGGTAATGTTGCACATTAATAAGCGTCACGTGCATTCGTGCATGCCATTTGATATCAGGACTTCTGGAAAATCAGGAGTACATTTTCCTTATGCCTTTTTGGTTTACATAGAAATAATTTTCATTTGCATGTGCAAAACGATGTAGATTTTTAATTATCTTCTTGCAAGATGATCCGGACTTACAAGTTGTAGGTTGCGGGTTCAAACCCAGCCAGTTGTATTACTTTGTGTTATTTTTTCATCTCCACTGCTCTCAAAACGATGAAGGAAAGAACGTGAGGAAACCGAAGAACTAGAACCAGAAATTCAAACACATGTGACATCCACCAAGCCGAACTGGGCCCGCGTGGTGAATTAAGGCCCATTTCGTCTCCTAGAGAAGAGACCTGAGTCCCAGCAGTGGGAACATTATAAATAAGTCTGATTATACTATGCTTATGCTTAAGACATTAGTACAGTCCACAGTTTTTTTTTTTTTTTTTTGTTTTTTAGTATTATAGTATTTTCTCCAAATAAAACAGTTTGTTATCATTCACATTTATTTTGAAGTTTGATGTAATTGACATACGAAACCCTAGTCTTTCAATTTCAGCCATAACAAAGATATGTATTATTTTCATTTCACTCCGCTCACCATTCACTAGCACCCCTAGTCCCCCACATATGTTTTTATAGGCACAACAGAAGACCTGATGAATATTTATTATTATGCCCATACACATTTCCTAATAGCCCGTGTATATATACTGCGTAATTTATAAGCATTATGTATAGATTCATATCGAGTTCGCGTCATTACCTTTTCTTAGATGTGTTCGTGAAAGAATATTTTTACATCCAATTGGTTCGGGATAGGAGAGGCTTTGTATCGTGATTTTTATATTTTTGTTTTTAGTTTTGGAGGCTTATTAGTGTGGAGATGTTTAGTATGTTATGTGTTGCTTTCGAAATAGATAGCGTGTTTACAGTTTTGGTAGTTTCTGTTATGAAACTATGTCAAGATACTAAAGCGTACCGTGGTTAAGTAGTCCTCTGTATCACTGTCATTTTCTGTACGATTGTGTATCCTCTGTTGAAGATCCAAAATAAATGTTATAAATAAATAAAGAGCAATTACAAACTTATAATATTAAAAATTTTCAGCAGGGTCTATAGCCAGATCAAACTCAACAATTACTGCTTAAAGGTGAAAACCGTTCTGTAATTCAATATAAAATGCTGGTTTCCTAAATCAAAACAGCATCAAATGTCAGCTACACTGAGAACATTCCCTGATGAATCGCTCTCACAATATTCAAACAATTAATTCTTCGATTCATTGTCAGTGGAGCGGTAGTGTTGCGAATGTGGCTCAGTCATCGCACGCGGCCTCCTCCTTCCTTTATGTTTGAATGCCCTCACGTGGCAATGTTTGAATGCCGTGGCTAATTGTGACTATCAACCGCCACGTGGCTTCGAGGGCAGAAAGAATTACCTCTATACGCGACTGCCAATTGTTTTGGATAAGAGGTTTCCAATTGTGAACGGATATGTGAAGGTGAAGCGGAATTCTGGACAGTAATGTAGAATCGAAAATTGGCGTTTCCTGGTGATATTTTAGTTCTGTGTGCTATTCTGAAACGATTTGTATGAGGTTAGGGAAAATTGTCTTAATATAATTTGCCTGCTGCGGTCTTTTCGTCCGAATATAATTTGGATGTCTTCAAGGCTAGAGTGAATAGGCTCTTAATAAATAAGTGCGCCTCACCGTCGACGCTTCACTATTTATCACTAGTTTAGCTTGATAAAATCATAAAACTTCTGTGCACTTTTTGGTAGGATGATATTTCAATATTGATTTTATATCACTATTAGCGAAACTAAAAGCTAAACTCGATATACCTTCCAGAAAAGCCCTGAATGATGATCAAGTTATCCGTCATCTGTATGCAATAAACGATAGACTTTCAAACATGCACTACATTGAAGGTGCTATAACACCGTACCAACATGTATAAGTTGACTACAGACATACATATCCAGTTGTCGAGTTACCTACATTCATTGCTGTTTACACGCGTAAATATTGCGTCAAAATATTCAGTACTGGATATATTTTCAGCTCAGGTCATGACGATATCTCTATCCACCTATATCAAAACAAACATACATAACCTTTATATTCGCTTCGAAAATATTTACCTGTCCATAAATACCGCCGGACACGTCGATGCAATATCCACACATTAAAAAAATCCCCAGTGCCGGCCACCTATTCAGTTTTTGATATAGCACTTTGTCCACATACGACTTTCAACCTTATCATCTACAGTCACGTCATATATTCCATTGTAAACTTTTTCCATATATTATAAATGAAAGTTCAGTGGAAAATGAACTTAATACTGGAGAGATAGAGTAGGAATTTGTGTGGACGCAAAATATGTTAGCAAGAGTATGTCCAGCAAAATGAACTGCGGAAGATGTATGAGGCAGCGGATTAAAAATATTTGTACGCGCCATTATACATGGTGTAATGAAAACCCTAAACGTGCCTCTTTATTAAGTGCTAGCTTTTACCCGTGGTTCCGTTCATTTTATTCATGTTTCAGTTGATTTACATGAGGAGGATTCTGTTTTAGCTCTCACTGCAAGTAATTATGGTAATTAGACACCTAATTTGACAAACTCTAAAATTAAGATACTAAATCTGACATTTACAGGGATTACACCATTTGTTATGCTATTATGAATTCTTCGACAATTTAAGATAATTCAGTTAACTGGTTACAAACGCTAAAAAACTTATGGATTGTTTAACTAGCGACAACTTCACAAGCTAAAATAAACTATAACATTGCAGACAAACAGACATCAACAAACATGACACTACACAGGGGGTGGTCAGTTAATTGAAGGCGGGGTTTCAATAAAGATCTTTTGAGGCCTGATGAAGGTCTGACGTCACGATCAAAAGATTTTAAATTTTGTAATTAGAACGTTCCTTCATATGTTGTTATGTGACCGTTATTTGTGACGTAATCCACGGTGATGTATGGCATATATTGAAAGGGAAGGTTTATCCCTGTTTGATATTAAATGTTATCACCTACTTTCGTTATTTTTGTTTATCACAATTTTAGGATTCGTGGTATCTATCGCAAAAAGTTAGAAATTAAACGAATGACCTCGTTTGAAAGAGTCAGCGTGGCTTGGGACATAAAGGGCAAATAAAGAAATACAAATGGGTTTTAGTCGGGATTAGTTCTTTGATGATTTCCCACCCAAATCTATTTAAAGCTGAAACAATCTCGTGAGAAAACTCAGGTAAAATGAGATCAGAGTGATAAATTTCTAGTACCTACCATGTGACATCTCACATGGTAGGTGCTAGAAATTTATCACAGCGCGCTTCTTCACGTCAGGGTCACCTAAGTTTAGGCGACCAGATTTTGATAGAATATAACGTCTGTAGATAGCGCTAGTCTATAAAAATGTCACTGTAACAACTACGCAGCACATACAGCTTATTTATTGAGAATTAAAAGAAAGTTGCATAAGTCTTACAATATCAATTGTAACTGTACTAAAAACCACAAAGTTCTTTGATTATAACAGCTCCACAATTAGCTATACGTCGTATGATATTGCTTGGTATCTTTGCACACAGGTTGCCGTTCACAAAGCTTCTGTGTCGTGCGCGAGCATTCATTAGCGCCGAGTAATGAGCCACACTCACTCGACACAGATCACTGAATTATTTGTAACAGAAACCCTACTTCGAAAAAGATCTTCCTTTTTTATTTTTATAAAAATATCATGAGTATGAAGGTAGATACCGGGTCGTTTATACCACGTACATCGAAGGACTGGAACAATTTGCCTGCTGCGGTCTTCCCGTCCAACTATAATTTAGGTGTCTTCAAGGCTAGAGTAAATAAGCTCTTAATAAACTAGTGCGCCTCACCATCAATGATTGCATCACTACTTACCATCAGGTGGGGTCGCAGTCAAGCACTGGTTAATATCAATTTAAAAAAAAAACGATAGACTTTATGCGATAACTGACTTGCTTGTCTAGTTTAGCTTCCCTTTAGAAAAATCTGTTCCTAATCTTGAAACGTTAAATCGTTTCTAAAGTTTTGCTTTTTCTTTCAATCTCATTTTTTGGTATACTTTTGATCTTTGAATCTTTTGATATCTCAATCTCATCAAATCCATTCATTCACTTGCTCTTATCAGTATTGCTGTCTCCATCCTAAGCCTTCGTGGTTTCTTCTTGGTTTTTTTCCTTTATGTGGTTTCCAACATAAATGGTATCTTTGTAAATGCTTGGATAGTCATTATACACGTCCTGTATACCTACTTTCTGAAGAGTTCAATTCATTTAAATATACCTAGTTGCGGAATAAAGTTGTAAACTTTCTGCAAGGACTATAATCTTTGGCCCAGCCTCATACATCGGCACCTTTTAAGGCTTTTAAACGCAGTGCGAGCTAATCACGCGGCCGCGCAGTGTGGGCGCGTGCTGCGGGCGCTGCAGATTATCTCACTCTCATTATGCACTTCTGTAACGTTATTATACTTCTATATTATACTCTGTGGCCGCCTTGAATAAGTTTGGTTTAGGTTTTTTATTCAGCTTAATCTTTCTTATGTTGACTTGATGGTATTACGGAAACAACATTCTTAGGTTTAACCATCGATTTTAAACTGCAGTGGGGCGCTCATATTAGAGCTCTTTCAGGTAGACTGAGCTCGGCCGCATATGCAGTAAGAAAAATAAGGCAACTGACCGATGTAGCCACAGCTAAGTTAGTTTATTATGCTTATTTCCACAGTATTATGTCTTATGGCATTTTACTGTGGGGATCTGCAGCTAATGCACAGTCAATTTTCATATTGCAAAAGAGAGCAATCCGGGCTATTTATAAAATGGGTCCTCGCGAGTCCCTTAGAAATAAATTCGAAGAAATCGATATACTGACTTTGCCTTCTCTTTATATCTTAGAAAGTATTATGTATGTTCGTAAAAACCTAGGACTCTTCAAAATTAGAAGCGATTATCATAACATAAATACGCGTAGTAAACACGAAATTATGTTACCCAAATGGAGATTAGTTAAGACCAGCAAGTCATTTTTAGTAGACAGCATACGCTTTTATAATAAGCTGCCAAAAGTAGTGACTGAACTTAGCGAAGGAAAGTTCAAAACCCATATTAAGCGTGTCCTAACTAAAAAAGCGTATTATAAGGTTAAAGACTATGTCGAAGACACGCTTGTTTGGCAATGACTGCTTCTGCACATGTGGCCCCCTGGTAGCTCATAATATTTTGTAAATTTATCTATTGACTGCTCCACATTTGTTGTAATATATACATTGCTTTTGCAATATTTTTTATTTTTTATTTATTTATTATTATTTATATTGTTGACATATTGTTTATTAATAATTGTAATTATTTATTTTGCTTGCTTTTGTTTGTATAGCATCTTTTTTGAAATGTGAATGTGAGAACACTGTAGACTCCGCGATTTCTTAGGTTTCTTTTTATTATGATTATTTTTATTGTACTTTATTGACCAGTCTACACTGTCCTTACATAATAAATTCAATATATTGTAAACAGAAGGTATTGTATCAACAAATTCTTTTTTAAAAGAGTAACCATGGAGTTTCTTGCCGGTTCTTCTCCATAGGAAACGACCAATTTGGAACCGTGCACTAGCTTCTGACGTTTTATAAGTGCCCATGTAGGCCTATGTGAAATAAAAATCTTTGACTTTGACTTTGACTTTGATGTTGAGGTTTATCATTTTTCATTATTACCAATGGTTGACTGGTAGAGAATGCTTTGTGGCATTAAGTCCGCCTATGTACCATCACATGTACACTGTACATGAAGTTTAAATAAATAAATAATCTACAAAACCGTAGTTTTACGTTAAATCAAATTTTTTATTTTATTTTATTCGTTTTTACCCGATGCTATACGTAATATGACACTGGTTTAAAGAATATTCTCTATTGAAATAAAAAATCCAGATTAATATTTCAGATAATTATAAAATGTAATTCAGTACGACTGTGATTCAGATTCTCAGATTTGTATCAGTTACCGCGTTTTAATCGATCAACGTCTACTGAAAATAACACAAAGTGTATCAAATACCATTTCCCAGCAATATGTATTAGTCAATGAAAAGAATTTGATACTACTGAAGCATGCGAGGGCAGACTATGACTGCAGAGATATTAAAAATATACTATTTGATCAAGAATGAGGATTCATAGAAGAGTTATTTGAAACTAGTTATTTCAACATAGAAAAGAGAATTCATTGGTTTGGATCTAATGCAGTTAGACTTATATCAATCAAAGAAATCTCTCGAAGTAATGTAAGTGCAGTCAACAATATTCGTTCTTTAGTTGATATACGCTTAGTCTCAGTCTGAGTGAGTGTCTAACTGGAATTGTCGATGAAGAGATTTCATAACTAGAACTTCCTCCCGCGGCCATCGTTATTGCAATTACATTTTATGACATTAGCATAACGTCTGTTTCCTGACCATCCCATACACACTTCCCGAGAATCTTCACCCACAGAAATAGATTTGCATATTTTCTATAAAATCCTGATATATTTAACCTATATATGTTTTGATGAATTTTAACGACTTCTCTAATAAAAAGCGGTCATAATTCACAATAACTCGTTTAATATGACAAAAATGTACGTTTGTGTATGGCTGTGACATCCTGTAGTGTTGCGAGCAAATTAGCGATGATGTCCGATCGTAAATATTATTAGGTGTGTTAGTTATGTGTTTGTCGCGTTGTTACTCATGGCCGAGGTGAGGTATGGCTGGGCTTTGATACTAATTGAGTAATAAAAAACAGTTACTACCATTATTTATACGAGCAGGTGTATGGAGTAGGTAGGCTTGTTGCAGCAGACCTTAATAAGCCTTAAGATACAACTCTAAGTATGTACTAAGATAATTCGTCAGTGCACAGATGCTGATAACGTTCCAAATTAAATTTGAGTCCAGCCCTTACACAGTAGTTTTCGTTATTAGAATAGAAACTAATAAATTAACCTAAAACTACACCGTACTTCTATAATATTATAAACGAGGACAAGACCTTTTGCAGAACCTCCAAAAGTCTTCGAATATTTCAGCATACTTTCCAAAGAAAACGTACAAATTCTAGCCTCATTCCAAATAGCTGTGCCCTAAAATTTCCATTAGACGAAAACACTTTACGATGTTAAAAGATTTTGACAGTTCCTTTAATACTTTCACGAACGCAAAACTAGTAAATTGTGTTCCACCTACATTCATGTGAAAATCTTCACAATTAGTAGCTTCTGATCAAAGCAGCGGATATGATATTTTACGTGTGTCGCGACAGACAGACGGACTCGCCTTGTTTTATATATACCAATGCGTATTATACGTGGAGGAGATTCAACGGAAACATGTTATGATTGCAAAGATATAACCTTGTGGAATTTCGATTTGTAAGCTTGTAGCATTCTAGAATGATTGGTAGTGACGTAGGCCAACTAGACCAAGTAATATGAAGTTTATACCTAAATAATGGAGTGCCGTAAGACATAAAAATGTAATAATTATTTGATTGTATTGTTAAAAACATAAAAATAAAAAGGTTAACTTACCGATCCTGAGATCGGTTTTGAACCACAATTTAATCAAAATGTGAAGAAATTAACTGTAACCCTATCCCAAAAAGAATCATCAAAATCAGTCCATAAAAAATGTTATTACTGCATTGATAACCTTGATAACATGGAATTTAAACATAATTGGAGAAATGAGTGCAGGCTTGCCTGGTCGATTACCTACACATATGTTTACCCCTTCAGAGCTATTGATGCAAATATGTTACTGGTATGTTATGAAATAGACAGCGGTAGAAGTCATTAGATGATTTTCCACCTAAAAAAATAAATCCCGGAAGATTTATTTAAACCTTCCATATTGTGAAGTCTAAAGTTCTGCTCCCAATAAGATTAGGTGAAAACTACAGTCTAATTTTACCTCCTCTTTTTACTAAGAAGTCGGTTAAAAAAAATATATGGTAAGTTGCTCAAATAACATTTCAAAAAAATAAATAAAAGAAACGACTTCAATGCACTCAAAAACACTGCAAAACTGTTTCTGGTTTTGTTTCTTTGTTATTTAACACCGACTTCCGAAATGTAAAGAGATTTTGTAAATTCTAGTGTCTTATTTAAATCGAAGTTTGTTGTATTTTTTCGTAAAAGGTTTTTTATTTTATAGGTTTTAGTTGTAGTAGTCAGCTTGCTAAGTTTTAAAACTACATTCCAAAAGATTTTACAAAAATCCGTTCCGTGGACACAGATTATTCACGTAGACTTCGTAAAGTTCATACCTAATTTGTGCCCGTAGAGACAACACTATGAAATATAAGTGAAAATATAATATATAGTAATATGAATATGATAATATGAAATATAAATACATATACGTACATAGTATAGTATCAGATAACAATCTTCATTGAAGATATCCGCAGGAGAACCAAGGTTGCCGACATAGCACGAAGATTCGCCAAACTTAAGTAGCAATAGGCAGGGCACATTGCTCGCAGAACAGATGGCCGTTGGGGCCGAAAGGTTCTGGAGTAGCGACCGCGTACCGGAAGACGCAGTGTTGGAAGGCCCCCTACAAGGTGGACCGATGACCTGGTGAAGGTTGCGGGAATCCGATGGATGCAAAACGCACAGGACCGTTCTTTAGGGCGACATTTGGGGGAGGCATATGTCCAGCAGTAGACGTCTATCGGCTGAAATGATGATGATGATGAACAATCTTCATTTAGGAACGGTTTATAATTCTCCAAGCGGTGGGTTACGCTATCTTTAAATTGGACGTGAACCTTAAATATAGCTTCTTATTTTTATTATTAATATTTCTTGCTTCTTAATCAGTTCAGTTAACACCAAATCTAGAAATTTCTTCCAATCAGTCCACCGCTACCTTAGGGTGCTCTGCTGAACCCAATCAGTTCACAAATAACACGGGCCAGGCTGTTAGCACGCTCATGGGTGGCGGGCCTGACAGTTACTTCGCCCTAAAGCGAGTTATTACTCTGGACATTACGGCCAGGCAAAAACGGTCCACATATTGAGAGCTCGGAATGTAATAAAGAGGGTAATGTCGCCGGGAGGGCAGGTTTTTTATAACCACCTTCGAGGAGTTGGGTTATGAACGTTTGTATTTGTGGTTTTGGAACCTGGTGTAATGTGGTACTCATTTCTTGCCTTACTACTTATATATAAATCAAGAGCCAAACGAGAATTATGGAACGCAACTTTTTTAGGGTTCCGTACCCAAATTAGTAAGACTGTACTGTCCGTCTTCTATCACCAGGTTGTATCTCATGAACCGTGATAGCTTTGATAGTTAAAATTTTCACTGATGATGTATCTCTGTTGCCGCTATAACAACAAATACTAAAAACAGAATAAAATAAATTGTATTAAAAAAAAATATAGATGATGATGGTACCCTTCGTGCACGCGTCCGACTCGCACTTTACCGTTTTTTTTAAGTTTTCTTAAATAAATTCTCGTTTTAAAATACTATTTTATCTCAATGCTGGTGGATGGTGCTCACTTGTCTCAAAGTAAAAGGTTTCTTTGGGGAGGATTTGGTGGTGAGGATTCAATCAAGACTTATGGACCAGTTTCTAGTAGACTACAAAGATATTAATCAGCCCAATCTGCTGTTGAAATCTACCATCTAGCTTACCTTGAATAACAGCATCCACGAGTAACTATCTCCATCACCTTTTTATAGAACATTGTAAACAAGTCATCTCAGTAACCCCATCGACCTCAGCATCTCAACTCACAGCCAATCTGTCAGTGTAGCCAACAGTGACGATTACACTAATTGTGGCGTATAATAAACCTATAATTGTAGTGTATAATAAAGCTATAATCGCTGGATTTTTCCGAGCTGAGTGAGCGCTAATGTGGCCTGTATTAACATTTCAGTGTGGTGTCTTTGCTAGCGTTTTTATTTAGTTTTCATTTTCACTTCGTATGTCTGCTTGAGGACCTTGCTACATATAAACAATGGCTGACTATGCGTTCATCCCGATTCCGTGTAAAACGAATTGCATTAACCATCGGATCAGATACGAGACCTGGACACGAGATGCGACACCAACCATCACGCCATCACGGCGACCCTCATAGAAGATCACTTCAGATCGGTCGTCAAACGGAGTCATCACAAAAATTAAGTAGGATTTCAATTTTTAATATATAATATATTTATATATTAAATAATAATAAGTTTGGGTTTACTCTGCTGCTTTTTTTTTGTTTTTTTTTGCTTGAATCTTGGTGAAGTAATAACAGGTTTATAGGTTTTTGTAAGTTACACGTAAATTCTATAAATCTTTTGATTTCAGCTGTCATTTGTAAAACTTGGACGATCCATTTCAACTCAATCAATCAACAACCTCAGGGTTGGAGCTAAATATGTTGTCCCGTAACTATCGCTCTATTATTTCCTTTTATCATCATTTCATTCATCATTTTCAACCAAAAGACAGCTGGACATAGGTCTCCCCCAAATGTCGCTACAATTATCGGTGCTGTGCGTCTCGTATCCAACAAATTTCCGTGATCTTCACCAGGTCGTCGGTCGGCCTTTCAACACTACGTATTCTAGCACCATTGCCACTCCAGAACTTTTGTGTCCCATCGTCCAAATGTTCTGCAAGCAATGTGCCTTGCCCACTGCCACTTAAGTTTGTTGATTCTTCGGGCTATGTCGGTAACCTTGGTTCTCCAGCGGATATCCCTTTTTATAACCTTTTTTAAGTTTCACATAACATTTGTGCGAGAAAGTTATTTCCAAGTAAATATCTTCAGTCGCGTATATTGTAACTCCACACCACTGCCAATTATTTCCTTGAGTTTTTGCGGTCATATCAGAGCATCTTCGCTTATTGTTTACATGGTGCTGCGTCGATCAGCTCCTTTTGGTAATCGTAATTATCTCGTTAGGCTTAATTAGGAGTGAATTTCTGAAGAGTCTCTATGCATAGTAATTAGTCATCTTTGACGACAGAGCGTAGCGAAAGTCAGGAGTATTAACCAATGTCAGGAGTCTCGGTTACCTATTATCTTAGTCAAGCCGTTTAGGAGGAATTAGGTGACGGACACGCGTACCGAATTATTTATGTAAAGTTATGTGTAGTTTCGATTCACTTAAGAAAGACATCAGACATTAAAATGAATGATTGAATGGTGAAGGAGCATTACCTTTCACTTTGATTTTTTCTTCTCCTGGCTCAATTATAGTTTGTCCTGTATTTTTGTTTATGTGATGTACAATAAATAATTAATTTAAAAAAAATGCTAAAATGTTGACCAGCTCATCAACCAACTTCTTTTTTTTAAGGTGAGATATCTTCCAATGACTTTTCTCGCACTAGGGCAAAGTAAGAATGCGTTTCAGACTTTTGTTGACTAAAACCACACAATGTTCCTTCTTTGCCCCTTGCATTCCAGGACTACGGATTTCCCATTCGGAAGCAAACCCACTGCCACAGTAGGCTTACGCTCCTGCTGGGCTCCTACGGTTTTGCTGACATCTTTTTGAGGCGCGCGCGGAACATCAACGATTTGGGTTCGGTCCTTACTGGACGGCCAAACGGCCCCCTCCCGGGGTGTCTCCTGTGGTGGCAACTGGAACATGAGGATGTCTGATCTCTCACTGCTGCGGCTATCTTCTTCGCAAAATGAGGTGTCTGCTTCCCATTCTCTCCCGCCACGGAAGATGGCCTAAACCAGGTACTCCGACCAAGCAGGGCAAATTCGAGCTATTCGCACAATTGCCTAAATCTGAAACTGAAACCTCCCGAACTGGCCGTTTCCATTGAGAAACTGCGTAAGGCGGAAGGTCGGGACGCCGTGGAGGCTCTCTAACCACTTCTCAAAGAGCAGACTTACTGCCGCAATTGTTGTGTGCCCAAAAGTGTCTAGTTTTAAAGTATGTCTATTATTGAGGGATGTCTTGTGGGGATGGATTGTGTGAGGAGTGATGTGAAAGATAAGGGAGTCAGTGATATCACAACAGGTGACAGGGAAGAATGGCAGAAAATAACATGTTTCACCGAACTCAAATAACACGGAACAAGGGCAGGAGAATGTCAATGATGATTGCTGAGTGCTGCCACTTAGACTTATGTAGCCGAATGATAATGCTTACGATTATCTATCTATAATAAAAATATCTATCTTTAAAAAATAATTGATATACGTAACTATTTTAACTAATAGATAACAACAACAAAAACATAGGAGATAACGTCTAACTATCTAGATCGAAAGCCAACCACAACAAGCATTTTTATAAAGACATCTCCATAATCAAATAAACAATAGGTCCTATTCGTTCATATAAAATATAACATCCCATTAATCTCAGGTACATTAAAACATACACCATATTTCTAGGTCATGGAGTGCACTCGCCGCGGCAAACATTTTAGCTGAACAAACAGGGGAGGGTCGCACACAGGGCGCGCGAGTTTTTAACCGGACGTAATTTAGTTTAAGTTGAGGTTTTTGTGGTATTCAATGGTGACTAATTTATTTATTTATTTAAAGTTCATGTACAGTGGTGGTACATAGGCGGACTTAATGCCACAAAGCATTCTCTACCAGTCAACAAAGACAACACTGTGGTAGGTGTGCACAATAAATAAATTACAGATATTTTTGAAATAGAATGTAGTATCATTAAATTAAGTGGCTTATAATAATAAAATACGTATATATGCTATTATGATAAACTAATAAATACATAAGAAATCATTCTAAATAAGAGAACTTAAAATATAGCAATTATGACGAGGACTGAACTAAGATTGAGAGAACTTCAAGTAGTAGTTTAGAAAATTTACTTTACTAATTACAATTAAATTTACTAATTTACTACAATATCTACTTTTCATGTGGGATTAGAAAGAATTAAGATCTAAGAAAGTTGGTCAACATTTTTGCACTTAAAATTCAGATTATATGTCTTTTATAAGTGACTCGGAGCTACATATCTTTATATGTATATATATATATATATATATGAGTCTTTGTGTGTTTGTCATCTAACTCCTCCTAAATAGCTTGACCGATTTGAATGCAACCGGTCAAGTGATGAATCTTACATCCAGTGGTATAATATAATTTTAGGTACCTATATTTGGACTTTCATTCTAGAGTGTTTTTAAAACTTGTAACAATTTGTATCTTGTTACAACAAAAAGTTTACTTTAGGGTGAGTATAATTATAGGTTAGTTATGTAGGTACTAGCACGAACCTGACCTTTGTAGCTCTACAACTTATATCAACACTTTTATTTTACTTAATGATAATGAAAACGGAATGTAATGAAATCTTTCGGCCGAGAGAAAATGCCTACAAGGACATATAAAAAGGCCCAAAATGAGCTGTACTAAACTAAACAAAATTAAAAATCTCGTAATGGACGCGATGTGGGCCACCTATTCATTTTATTCTAGTTAGTTTGTCACGAGTGTAGTGCAGATAAAATCACATTATATTTTCCGTATGTGCGTGTTCCAAATTGGACAGTATTCACTGTATAAAATGAGTTAGAGAGTTGGAGCCGCTGACGTGGCTGGGCTGCTGGTGTGTTGACAAGAGGTCGCGGGAAGAAAATGAAGAGTTCATTGAGTTGCTATCATCGCTTGTAGCGATATCTATGACGCAACATTGGAACCAAAATTTAAAATCCTGCATCGCAGTATTAGATATAAAACAGCTTGAAATCAACTATCGGGCAGTTGCCTGGACATAAGATATTATCCAGTCTGAGGATCCTCTCATTTCATCGGTGGTTTGTGGGACTTTACACCTTGTTCCTGTTACCTCTACTATATCACTACGTACAGACTCAAGGAGTATAACGAGCTACGAGTATCAGGATTGTTGAGTTCTCCAGGGTCATGGTACGTTTATTGCTCAACTTCACAATCGAATTGGTGTGAATCACTTATATGTTGGGGATTGAATTCTGTGTAACCGGTTTAAACATACAATATAATAATAATAATATCATTTATTTTCTCTCACAATGGTTTTGTTGGACTTCACAGTTTAGGACTAAATAATTTTATGAGTTAGCATTGTGAGAGCTGGTGCCTGTTGTAGGTTTCGAAGAAAGCTGTGCTACAGGTCACCAGAACCCACTTTACGGCCTCACACAAGTTTGATGGCAGGTAATATGAATCCGCTAAACAACCACAAAAAGAAATATAAATGCAGTTACAAAAAAAGATAAAAATTAAACAATAATAAAGAAACAACAAAGATGATAAATAGTAACAAAAGAAAAAAGACAATGAAAACATAAACGAAGCAGTCAATGTACGTGTGATGGAGCAAGATTAATGTGTTAAAAATGTGTGAATATCATGGATGACTATGATATGAGGAACAATGAATGATACAAAGAGAAATGTTAAACCGAAAACTGTATAGACATTAAAGACTGATTTGGCTATGCTATTGGTAACCACTTTCCTTTCCTTTCCTTTTTCTTTAAGGAAGTTAGTGATAGCATGACGAGTAACAGGGCAGAGTGGAAGAAAAAAACGTGTTGCGCCGACCCCAAATAACACGGGATAAGGGCAGGAAGATGATGAGATGATGATGATTGGTAACCACTTTCCTTAAGATGAGTTACTTAATAATTTAAAAGTCTTCGTTCTGTTTAAAAAAATCATTCAAAAAGCTTTTTTCCAACTATGTTTTCTTAATTCTTTATTGTACACAAAACTTAACAATAATACAATTACTTGACAATTCACGTACAAAGGCGATTACTCAACTATGAATTTTCTACCAGCAAACACCAGTTTTGGTAGTTTTGGCTTGCTTACTTTTCTAAGATGCAAAATATTTTATATAGGTAGAGCCAACCATCTATTAGGCTTCCTCAATTCAAGAACTGTAACCCTCTATAACTATTTTTGAATCTTAATTTTATATAATTTATTTTAATATTTTATACAATTCTTTTGACTGTTGCGCCGACCCCAAATAAGATGGGACAAGGGCAGGAAGATGATGATACAATTCTTTTGACTTTTTTTATACAATTCAATTTAATTTAATGATTGTCATTAAATTAAATGAATTTTATTACAATGTCAGTCAGCCAATGTAATTTAATGATAATCCAATGCAGACTAATTTAATATAATTTTGATTTTAACATTCCATTGTATATAATTTTATTAAATGTATTGTCTGTATGTGATTATGGAACTACAATGAGTCTTTGGTACTCGAAATAAATAAATAAAAATATAAGTAACTCTGTGTGTTTACTCACATACAGCCAGGCACATTCTGTTTGTGTGTGTGGCTTGATTTTGACTTAAAAGTATGGTTATAAAATAATAGTTATCGTTGTCACTCGTCGCTCCGCTCGTCGCTGTGTGTGCTACCCTCGGCGGTTTTACGAGCCGCTAGTGATAGTACGGACGATGCACATGAGTTATCGTTACTGCTTAGGTGACTTCGTATGGCCTCTGTCAACATTAAGTTCTCCCAACGTTTCTTTTACTTTGGCTGCCAAACGAACATTTTATTGGTCTGAGCATGTATTTTATGAGGTACGGCTTAATATGTAAGCTAGGAAAATATTTAGAATATTGTTGTGAAGATGCACACGAGGCAATTTAAAATGAAGCATGGCGGTAATTGGTATCTGCTGTATGGAGTTATGTTAGCGAGATAACAGGCGCTGCTTTATCACATCAAATTGGTTGATCCAAGTCTTTTTAGGGTTCTGTACATCAGTATGTAAAAACGGAACTCTTGTAGGATCACTTCGTAGGTCGCATGTCTGTCTGTCTGCCAAGAACGGGCGGAGTTAATATCAAATAAAATTACCCCTTGGAGTAGTGAAAAAAATAAGAATCAAAAATCGAAGCATTTATCAGGGAAAAGTCAGAAAAATACGTAATAAGTTGACTGGTAGAGAATGCCTTGTGGCATTAAGTCCACCTATGTACCACCACTGTACATGAAGTTTAAATAAATAATAAATAAAAATGCTAAGTAGCTTCCTCTCAAAACAATTACTTTTTTGTGGTTCAGAAAAATCTTTGAAAATGGATTCGAGATTCGACCTATTTACATTATGCAAGTTCGGCATGCACTTGACAGGTTATTTTCTTATACCCTTAAAAAGATCTTTTAAAAATATTCTTCATGTAAGGTACCTACCTAATCAGTTGCATTTAGTGCCTGAGTTGACTGGACGCTAACCACACCATATTATGTCGCTGGGAAAACGCTAGACATTGAATGACTTCATCAATACCTACAATCTCAATGGCTGGAAAAAATGGTACCTACAAAGCCTAAATAATTTCATACTGCCACTCTGCTTACCCACCACGTTACCCTCTACAGTGTTTCATCAGTACCAACGGTGCCACTAGTTTAGTTTCAATACAACTGAGCTCGTTTTATAGTACCGTCGTCGGAGAGTTTATTGTGCATACAATGTTACCAGTGCACAAAACGTGAGGTTCGTTCGTAACTGGATTAGAATCGGGTTTGACGACTTTAAGTGAAAGGTAACAAGGATTTTTGTTGTTGTTTTTCTATGAGTATCTTTAAACTTTCAGTTTGTTCATCTGCAATGGAAGTGTATAGATTATTATTTATACTTATAATATATAATAAATCAGTAAAAAGAAAATTCTGTACATTGAAAATATCAAAAATATTAATGGAAGGGGGTGTTACTAGACCGACACCGAACCCAAAAACGTGATTAAAAATTTTTTTGTCTGTCTGTTCAGGCGTCACGCAAAAACTACCGGTTCGATTACCATGAAACTTGGTATAATTTTGCAGTTCGATCCCTAGACCCGATTACTGTACCAACCGTAAATAATAAGTTTGTCGTAGGTTACGTCACCCGCAGTGAAGTTCACTAAAAGGCGCTGCACACTGCTAAGATACTATAATATTTATAAGATACAATATCGCTCGCCATACAATTCAATGGATTATCACACACGACGAAAATAAAAAAATAATATTTCATATTTATCTTTCATTGTATCTCAAAAAACCTAATACCATTTTCGACTTCTACGCGGACGAAGTCGCGGGCAAAAGCTAGTTCAGAATATACACAATAATTAATACACAAAAATGAAACAGAATAAATATGTAAAACATTGTGATTTAGGAGAAATCAATGGATTTCCAAAATACAGGCATTTCTTGCCGAGTATGAGGTCCAAATGGTCTCAACTAAATATTTTATGTACCGACTAGAACTCACAACAATTTTGGATACAAGATTCTGTTCACAGTCTATATTTACTATGTTCCAACCTATAACCCAAGACTGTTTAGCTCCTGTATGTAATGGGATATTATTGGATGAAATAAACTTATTATTAGATATTATTTAAAAAAAGAAAGAATGAAGACTAAAAAAGAATACTGAAAATTTTGATCAAGATGTGAGACTGAAATTCAATTATAATCGATAACTCTAAAAATATATAGAGTACTGCCTTCGCTATCGACAACAACAGTCAACAGTTTTGATGAAACAGTTCGGCGCAGTCGTTGAGTAATCGACTGGCGCGCTGCGTGCCGCGTGTTCGATACTCACACCAAACAAATATTTGTGTTTTCTACAGACAGTTATTCCTCGGGACTGAGTGTCGTGTATGTGAGTGTACACAACACAAGAGTTATTGCTAGAGTAGGCCAAATTATTATTTTAAATAAAAAGAAGTCTTAATTGAAGTTACTACTGAGAGAGAGCTGTCCTTGAAAAACTACTCCCACCCTAACCTTACTACACTAGAAGCTTCATTATCAAGCCAAACAAAGCATTGAAAATGAACTAGACTATTAAACATGGCGTCTTCTTAATACCTAGCTACCTAGGTCCCTCCCCCCCCTCCCGCACCCCCTGCGTCTCCCAGCATCATATTACCTACCGCTCAATCTTCTTTCATAATTAAAGTGGCTTTTACCTCAGCACCCTGCCGCACCCCCCACGATACCCCACCACCCCCTTGCCTTGTTGTCACGAAATACTGGCAGAAGGTCCAAAGAACTAAAACTATCGCCAAATGAAACAAGTTAAGAGGATCATGTTAAGGAGATATTGATATGGTCTTTAAGGTTAAGAGAATAGAGAAGTAGGTACACCGGTAATTATTTCTCTATTCACAATCCTTCAGGTATTAGAAACCTTCATCCTTATCAGATATCTTGACCCATAGATAGAGAAACCTTACAGAATGACAAATATAAATAAATATAACTTAATGGTAGTAAATAGGACCATTATGAATAAGATGAAGTTGTGATGTTGGACCATAGCATAGCTATGGGTAAAGGCAACAACATGATTTTTTGAGACAAAGTTGGGTATCTTTTTACGAAGAAACTAACTGACCCGGTAAACGTTGTTCTTCTATAAAATATCAAAAAATTCAAATTCAAAGTATAAAAAAAAAATGTTTATTTAAATTCCACATTACAAAACAAAAGTACTAAAATCGCGATTAAAAATGGGGGTGGGGGGGGGTACAACAGTTAGTATTGATTTGGAAAAGCATCCAGTGACCTCCGCGCTCAATGGTGGGGTGGGAAAATACTTTACGACCTTATTCTCATAGCACTTATCGAATATATAATAAAAAATTGAAATCTATCGAGCAGTTTCGGAGGAGTTAAGAGGAGAGAGAGAGACCACAAACACCGTGACACGAGATACTTATTTATATTAGAAAATAAATACCGAGCTGCCTATCACACTAATATTACGTGTGTGCATATGTGTGTATAATAATAACCATAATAATGTTTATTTAGAAAAACTTAGACACAAGTTGCAAAAAAATTTAGCAGGCTAATTTGGGTCAGTATATGTGGTGTAGTCATTTGTAGCCGAACTAGACAGAGCCTGTATTTCGACTATCAGCGCCAAACCCCTATGAATATTATACATTATTATTACCTGTAACATTTAATTTTTTTCTTGTAAAGAATCATTTTAACTATTTATAATATATTTACTTTACTCAAGTAAATATATAATAAATTTTGGAAGAAAAAAATTGAAAGGAAAAACAGTACAAAAAAGTTAAAATAGAAAATCAGTTTGTGCAAAGTTTGCATGCAGTATGTTTGTTATTTCTTTACACTCGATCGACTGAACGGATTTTTTTTTTTAATTTTTTTTGGATTTGGAAGAAATTTGACTCACGGGTAAATACTGCCCTGGAATAGCACATAGGATAGCTACTTTTTAGTCCGGTAGTATTCCCTTGGGACAATTTTCTACTTACACGAGGGCAAAGCCGGTGGAAGCACCTAGTGAAATAATATAAATGAAAAATATAAATCAAACGATTAATAGATATTGATCTCCTTTATGATCCTTCTATTCACCACGTTTGCCTGCCTCACGTTATTTTATTCTGAGAAGTGGCTATTCTGCAATTCCAACTTCTTATCATGACCTAGGAGGACCTGCGCATAGGTTTACTAGTGGTTCTGTGCCCCACCTTGAAGGGGGAGAGGTAATTGGCTGTTTTGGTTCACTCTCAAGGAGAGATGTGCTGGGAATTTGCGTCTTGAGAACTGTTTAAAATAAGTATTAGATTATTAATATTCGTTATGGAAAAACGGATTTCTGAATTGAGAAGTAGGTAGGTACCTATATTTTCAGTGAATATTTTCGCCAAAACTTTTTTTTTGTTCATGTCATGGTTTTTGCAAAGATTTTATATTAGGTCTTTAAACTACTGACTAACTGGACGCACAGGACCGGTCATTATGGCGACACTTAGGGGAGGCATACGTCCAACAGTGGACGTCTTTCGGCTGAAATGATGATGATGATGACCGTCTAACTTTATTAAATTTGTGATTTCCATTGAATTTAATTAGTTGTAACAGGTTTATTTTTCTATTGCTTGTTTTCTATAACTTGAATGTGTTTTCACTCTGTAGACTCCACAGACTCGTAGATTAATGTCTATTTCGATCCACTAGTTTAACTAACACTAGATATCACCTGAAGCATTTAATTTGAATGTAGAGGTCACATTAAAAGCTGCCACTATCGAGGTACATTTAATACTTCCTACATGCTATGTTATTTATTGATAATTTTTCGTTCTTTGTTTCTCTAAGGCAAATAATAGAGAAAAGAGGATTTACAATAACCATAAAAGCTTATGTCAAGGGTAAAAGATTTATGTCAGTTGAAAAAATATCGAGAACAATCACAAAAGGCTCATAGACTACGTTTAACAACTATGATAACAAAGGATCGGTATCT
Organism: Mythimna vitellina; assembly: GCA_949316375.1. Classification (NCBI taxonomy): domain Eukaryota; kingdom Metazoa; phylum Arthropoda; class Insecta; order Lepidoptera; family Noctuidae; genus Mythimna; species Mythimna vitellina. The sequence goes on from OX438686.1 coordinate 848,731, forward strand.
GATAATAGCCAGAAATGAAACTGTTACACTCGTGTCTATGTATTTTGCATACGTCGAGGAAATTCTACGCGATATATTCAGATTTAACATAAATATTTAAATCATTCCAAATATAGATCACTGATTAACCTACTAGCTAGGTTTTGATACGACGAGGTATTATTTTATACAAAAAACTTATCAGGAGCCTCAAGAAATACATCGAAAATATTTAAAAAACTTTTCTCTATAACCCATTAATATTGAAACACACAAAGTTCAATAAACTTATCTACTAACAAAGCCGTAAACTATCGACTGCATAGTGTACGTACCGCCCGCGACCTCGCCTGACCTTCCCAAGGACGCACCGCGCCCACCTAAGTACTAAATTTAGTACACCTCAAGGAAACATCAATCGCACCAACACATGCGCACAATTTTTCATTTTCCACCGTAATGAAATCGCACAAAAAACGTCACACCGCACCGGTAACAGCCGCAGTACTGAGAACCGCATTCGTAACGCGAAATACACCTGTATTGACAGGTATACCTGTCCGCACCTTGCGTCGACCAATCAGCGCGCAGGTTACCTGCGCAGCTCGATAAAAAGGGGCGTGGTTTCTGCAGAGGCGGTGGAAATTGTACCTGTGCGCACCTGCAGTGTTATGAGGCAGGTGCGGGTGTTTGCGGGTTGGTCGTGAGTCTTCCAATGGGACGGCAGTGGCGTGTTACCTGAGAGGTGCGATTGCGTAGGTAAGGCGGCAGGTATTGGCCGTGCGAAGTGGGTCGCGGAACTGGGTCACCGCTATGTGCGCTCTCTTTATGTACGCCACTGCCGAGGACGCCGTATGTTTCCTACTGTTTTAAACTTAAATTATAGTCTTTGTTTGGCTTCCGTTTACGGAGATTTAGGGGTGGAATAAGACACCTAAGCGTGTTTGCGAATGTGGTTTCTTGTGGCCGCTTATACAGAGGATTCTGCTTGATATGTTTATAGTAGCAGTTTTTTATTGTTATTCCTGGGTAACCTAATCCAATAAAACGTTGGGGAGTGTAGCGAGCTTTTTGTAGATGATATGAGATTTTTATTCAGTTTTGAGCTAACGTACAAAGGTATTAGATACCTACCTACTTACCATTCCTAATCATAGACCACCAATACAGGTAAAACAATTACCCCTTGACGAGTGTCAACTGAATATTTTGTCTATCTAAAGAAACATACAATCAGAAAAACTTTGTCTTAGTACCGAGAGCATTTCATTATTTAGCCTCCACGCCTAACAGTAAGTAAGTAGCTAGGCAACTATATCATGAAAAACACAACACAAAAATATACCTAGGTAAGTCTATATATAACTTCACCTTAAAGGCTACCTAAGGCGGTACAAGGGGGTGAGGGGGCGACTGATTACGAGGGGGGCGAGTTTCTCCCAGGTCGACCAAGTTTGAAGACAAATTGTGTGGTAGGAGGGGGGGGAGAGGTGGAAAAATTGTACCCCACCGCCTGCCACAGCCTCTAAATATAAATAATGGAGATTTTTTAAAATGGATCTGTGAACTCTGGGCTGTGGCCTTGTAGAGTATGTAGGTGTATGAGGTTGAAGGCTGTACAAGGGATGCTAGATGGCATTAGAATTTAGATTTTCGTGTCAAATTTATGATGGAAATATGGGTAGGCAGGTGTCTGGCAAAAAATAAATATTAGATGAGGTGCAAGCGACATAGGCTATTTATATTTTATGTACATGGGTGAAGCTGCGGGCAAAAGCTAGTGTTTAATAAAACTATAAACTTGGAAAATTTAAAGAAACATATTACCAGCCGGCACCGCACCTAGCGCGAGTCGCACAAAACCTCCGAAATAGGTGAAGTTGTACAACTTGCGGCCCGCGCGCAACTACCCGCAACTTTTACAGCTTCACTCGTTATAAGTTTTCGCTTCCGACTGTACCGGCCTGTGATTTGTATTCTTACCTTATTTATTTTGTTACTTATAAATTTTCTTGAGCATTTTACATCACTTTATCAAATTAGGTGCCGCCGTAACATAAGCACTTAGCAAAAGGAAGGTACAAAATACAGTCACAATTGTGACTGTATTTTAAATAATGTCTTTATAATTATTGTATAACAAACGCAGTATCAGTGGACCTCTTTTTTTACGTTGGAAATTATCAAATAGTTGTCAGTTTTCCTTTAGTTACCCTTTTGTGAAGGCCACGGTAGCTATTTCGAACAATCTGTAGCCTTGGCGGGCATCGGCCCTAATTGGCCTAGACAATTTTGATAACATAGCACGCGTGGAACACAACGCGGCGTAGATCCGATCTTGGTTTTTACCGAACGGCCGGACGGCGGGCTATCCATTGCTCGCCGTCCGTAAGTTCGTGCCTACAGAGGCCGGCAGTCTTCCTATGATAGGACATTAGAAATAACACTTCAGCCGTGTTACCATTTTAGAGACCAAGCTGAAATAACTAATTTTAAAATAATTATTCTGCACTTGCACTTAAATACACGCTTATGATTCAACGAGCATTGATAAATATCACCATGTTTCCTCCATGTAGGTGTTAATGTAGATATTGCCAGCTTTTTAAAGATTTAGGACTAATATCGTTGCACTATAACCACCTACCACCACCTGCGAACTACCTGAACTACCTGCGTATCTTTTTTTCTCCTCTGTCAAATCCATCCAAAGTTTGTCTGTAAAAAATCGCTTTTAGCGATAAGATCGCCCATTGTGACACCCTATTAATGTTAATATCCTAATGTAAATTGTATTTTTGGTGTACAATAAAGAATGTCTATCTATCTATCTATCACTATACGCACCTTTAAATTAAGCATTACCTTTTAGTTCAACTCGGTCCAAAACCAACAAAAAAAATCCACAAAACGTCGCCAAAAAAACTGTGTCCTCTACCTACCTACACGTATTTACATACAAGTAGCGAAACCTTGTATTTTTCCATAACTTTCTCGTGTTCGGATTTCATATTCAGTTGGGGCATGGGAAAAAACGCGAGTTTTTAGAGCAAGTTGAAATGAATTCACGCACGCGGTGCCAGAGGCAAAAAGTGGAGTTTGTGAGGTGACCGTGATCGTTGCAAATGGCTTACGTGGAGGAAGGAATAGTTTGACGACGATAGCTGGACTGTTTGGGTTAGGTGAGATGGTCTTACATATTATAGATGCAAGTAACTCTGTCTGTCTGTTAACGGCTGAACGGATTTTGATGAAGCTAGTTGGTATATGGGTAGACCATATCCTCATATACGATATATTATTTCGGGAATATGTTCCCTTATGATAACTTTTGACTTTCACACGGTCATAGTCGTTAGCAAAAGCTACCTAACAAAGGAGTTCTACGCTAATAACTTCTGGATGGTAACAATATGGACAAGGTGAACCGATGACGTGGTGAAGGTTACGAGAATCTGATGGATGCGAGACGCACAAGACCGTTCATTGTGGCGACATTTGGGGGAGGCCAGCAGTGGACGTCTATCGACTGAAATGATAATGATGGTGATGGTAACAATATAATGTATCTCTCATGTAGATAAATACAGACCTTCTGTAAGCTAGATATTGTGAAGGCGGAGACGCAATTAAAAGGCTACGTGTACTTACATATTAAACTATATTGTATTTTTAGAAGCTATAGAGCTACAAATAGTTGGTAGATTTTATAAAAATTACGTCCGCATATATTTTCTTATTTACAACTTCTATCAATCAAATTTCTTTCGAATATGAACACCTATGCTATATTTACCATAAACTTTAAAAAGGTATCATTACCTTGCCAGTTTGCAAGTTAATTAGCATGCGACCTCTTTTACACGTCACAATATTTAGATTAGTACTCGACGACGAATTTTCTTATGACGTCAATAGGTTTTAGGTCACTTTAAAAATACATTTCCTATAGTCCAGCTGAGAAAGCAGAATGTAATACTTTGTCTAGATTACTACATAGGAACCTACTTTTCAACCTCAAAACCAAAGCTTCTAACTAAAAACTGAAATGTATTCTTTAATTAATTGTTGGGAACACTAGCTAAAATAAAAGTCCTTAAAACCTTTAACAAATAATATTCCACAACTTTCATACAACGCCATCTAGTCCCAAACTAAGCAGAGCTTGTGGTATGAGTACTAGATAACTTATAAACATACTTACATATTTCTAAATACATACCTTTATAGATAAATTACAGCCAGACACAGAACAAATGATCGTACTCATCAAACAAACATTTGTCCTGGGTGGGAATCGAACCCAGTAAACAGTATATTGCTTAAAATCTGCGTAAATACCTACCTACGAGTGTGCCACTTACAGCTGTAGCGTAGTCGGCCTTACAATGTTCCCACTGCTGGGACTCAAGCCTCCTCTCTAGGAGAGGGAATGGGCCGTAATCCACCACGCGGGCCCAGTGCGGGTTGGTGGATGTCACATGTCTTCGAATTTTTGGTTCTAGGACATGCCGGTTTCCTCACGATGTTTTCCTTCACCGTTTTAAGAGCAGTGGTGATGAAATAAATTACACAAAGTAATGTGCCTGGCTGGGTTTGAACCTACGCCCTACAACTCGTAAGTCTGGGCCGTTACCACTCGGCCACCACTGCTCTACACTTCTTCTCACTTACAGCTGTACAATTTGACATTTTAGTTAATACATTTAATTAAAAAAATATAAACTATGCATAAAACTTACAACCCATTTTTCCAACAGCAAAACATCCTTTATAAGTAATTCAGACGCAGAGCTCCGTACAGTTAATTGCACAGTTGTATAGGTAGTATCCACGTACAAAAAGCGTCGGCATGCGATGCAACGAGCTTATTAAAACATGTCGGTGTCGCTATGTCTAATTTTCCGGTTTTGCCCGCGTAGATTGTTCGCCACCCGTGGGACGCGCTCTACTATGTAGGTAAATGTGGATGGATTTATGTGCACGATATTGTGTGCTTGGAATTTGTTTTATAGAAAGGTTTTTGTTGCTTATAAACTTGTGTGAATTTAATTTTATGTACGATTCTACACATATTAAGGCTATTTCAGCGCAGCAGTTAGTTTTACCTTGGGAGTTAATTTTTTTAGTAAAATCGCTACAGCAAATATTTTTTTCGGTTATGTTTTTATGTAGCGTTGCTACTTAGTTCTAAACTAAGCAGATCTTGATGACTACTAGACAACTGAGAATCATACGTTTATATTCCTAAATACGTACTTATTATAGACTAGCGATCGGAGAACTTCGTACTGCCTAACATTCAATGAATGTAATATATCTTTTGAAACAGTAAATCGATTGCGATGAAACAGAACCTAAATAATATATCAAGTTACACAAAATTTTAATGTATGAATGTTATCTTCGTCGATTTCGTGATGCGCGTACAACTAAAAACTTGTAACAGATTTATTATTTATATATAGATAAATTACATTCAGATTCAGAATAAATGATCCTGCTCATAACATAAACATTTGCCTTGAATGGGAATCGAACTCACAACTTCCAGCATAGCAGTCAGAGCCACTAACCACTAGACCAATAGACCAGCCGAGTTCCAGGCTAGATGAAATTGCTTGTTATGAATCAGTATCGAAGTATATCTTTTTTTAGAGCATGCAATTTTTACTTGTCACAGGAAGAGATAAAGAAAAAATGCCTGAACTCATTTTTTCATCTGGCATTGTTAAAAGTTCTAACAATGTGAATATAGAGGATATTTGATACAGAAATTAATAAATTAAACACAATTTTCCTCAAAATCTAATTTCCATAATCCCATCCACTATATCTAAATACCAACTAGACTACAGGCTCTTGACCCACTCTCCCTCGACTAAATAAAGCCTAAAGTGGGCCGTGCTTTGTGCTGGGCTAACGCGGCGTGACGTCATCAAAGCTGGGCTAATGACGTGTCCTGTGACGTAATAGGCCGTGACGTGTCTCGTGCCGCCAGATGGCGCTGCATTATTTAGTGGTTTTGGACGTTAGTAGATGTAGTTCGTGTTCTACGTACATATTCTGTTTGGTGAATTGTTGATGAGGCTTGTGTACGTTTGGGTCTTTTAGTTTCAAGCACCTACGGGGTACCTAATGTAGTTTTTCGTACACATGTTCAAGTAGGGCTTACCCGTTTGACTGAGCCCTGACTGATATCATATAATTTTGCTTCGGTATCTAGTAGGTAGCTAATACAAGTATCTAGTAGTTAATGTTGACTAGTATCGTAAGTGGATTTGTTATCACTTGAGTTAGGTTTACCTTATTCACTTTAAAGCCCAAAGAGTGCCTTGCTGATTGGCTCCTTTTATTAGAAGCAATTTAATCATATTTATTTTATACCTTGAAATATTATCCCAGCACTCCAACACTACCCAACCTGCTGCCACACTTCACACGTCATCACTTAGCAAATTGTCTCATGCAAATATTACTCCACCTCCTTTACCCCCCACATACCGTATATAACAAACAAACAACACTCCTACACTATCGCTATATCTCCTGGACTATAACTAGGTAACAATTTATATGCTAACACACTCGTAGCTCACACACGCAATCAAGTTAGAAGGCTCGCCGTGTGTTGAGCTTTGTTCTAGACCTTTGAGTTTGTTTTTCAGGAAGAGTGAAAAAATAAAGTGTCCCAGTTGGGCGCCAACATATTAGTTTGGCGCCCAACCTTATTAAAAAACAAATGCCACCGCCATCTTTTTTGTTTTTTGCTTTGTTTGGTTTAGATTGTGTTATGATAGCGTATTTATATATAAATAATTTAGAATTTTATCTTTCTATTAATTTTGAAAGCATAAGTCAAACTTGAAGATTCAAAAAATGTCAATAAAAGGGTGTTAAATATAAAGTCTAATAAGTAATTAAATTATAACTACGTATCTAATCACAATTATTCACATAACCGCCAAAGAAGGATTTGAACAAGACATTTCTGTCCTTACTGCACTTATAGTTATTGCAATCACAAACCCAATAAAGCCACAACAAACAAGAACTCAGGTGTCCCCTGAGGTAGAACTCCCCACTACCGTCCATCCGAAAAATACATTTATTGAACACAAACGCCAATTTTTGCCAAACGTAACAAAAGTTGTCGGCAACATTATGATCATTACCCGCCATCACGGCGAGGTAAGGCGACAAATCCAACGTCTACACCAACTTCGCAAGCCATAAACGGATACTTGCTCGAAGTTTTCCAATCTCCCGCGGCCGACTCTGTCATATTATTTTCTAACTATTTTACTGCAGCCTGCAATCTTACACCGTAGAAAATAGAATAACTCAGTTAGACGACTATGTTGAAAGAGTTTCAGTTTTCTAGTGTCGTCGTAAACATTGTAGGAATATTGAATAGTGGATTATTCTTTGGGGAATGGTTTATGTTTAGGTAGAAGTTGATTGTTGAGTGTCTTTTCAGTTCGTTGTAAGTTTATTTCACTTATTGTAACAACGAAATGTGAAGTAAAAAAGTTAACATGAGGTTGTTTGTTTTTATACATATTTGAAGCTTTCCTAAAAACTAAACTATAGAGGTTAGTAAAGTGTATAGTGAATTACATACACAGGTACAATCAGCGACCAAACCCAGTCGTCGACAGCGCGTAGTGATCCACGCTCTCCTCAAAGAAATGTCAGTAAACTGCAGGGGCGGTCCCTAAAGGACAACTAATATGGTTTTAGTCAGTAAAAGTCTGAAACGCCCTTTCGCTCCACCCAGAGCGGGAGAAGTCATTGGAGAATTTCCCACCTTAAAAAAAGGTACATTTAGCTATATAATGTTCAAACTGCTGGAACTAAGGCCTCCTTTATTGGAGAGGGAATACATTATATGAATTAGCTCAATCTTATAGGTTAAGCACCTAAGTTAGAGTAAATTTATAGACACTCAATATGTTCCCAAGACACTTGAAATGTGTCCTCAATCTACGTATAAACTTGTCACTCCTGTGGGCGGTCTCGTGACCTTTCTCGGTGAAAACTGATATGTTACGGGCACATTAAATACGTCATACACCTACTAATGTCAAAGAGCAAGTATAGACCAGCTATATGTATAGGTAGGTCTTATCTAGCGCTTGTAGTACTCACAAACTATTTATAGGTACTCTGTTGTAATCTTTAGACCTTATAGTGATATTAAATTAAGTACATGCATTCGATATTTATAATTTTCACAGCAGTTTTGTAGTGAATTTCTTGATGCTTGTCATAAAAGGACTCTTTTATGACCGCATCCAAGAACAAAATACAGAGCTGTAGCTTTGATCTTCTATTGTTTCATTTTGTTCAAGTAATTGTTCAGTTTTAGGTAACTAGTTCATGCAAATTGGCCCATTTCTACTTCTACTGTTTGCATTTTTTAATAAAGTATCTTCTTTAATTCAACTCTGCTTTATTCTCATTCTTTTTGATACTGGGCAAAGTAAATCTAACAAAACACTAAATTATTATCAAAATGTGTTTGCTAGATTCGACACCGACTCATCCGTCTTCACAATAAGCACCTATTGGCCATAATTTCAATACGTTTTCTATTTAACAGCTTAACACTAGAATAAAATAATAAGCATTGTGTACATAGACACAGCGGGTACAGTGGGTAGCACACGATATCGTGTCGGACAAGGCGGCCGATGCCGAGGTATGGGCCGCACGTGTGGCCGCACAAAAAACGCGCCTTAATAAAACGACGTGCCGCGGGGGCCGACAGTAGTGAGGCTCCTTAATCGATAGTTGATGCAAATAGTTAAATTAAGTAGTTAAATTGTTTTAAATGATGGAACTCTTAAATTTTGCGTAGACGTATGCAAAAATAATAATATGAACTCTACTGCTAAACGTCAACCCATTGCTAAGTAACTCATTGTTAAGAAAGGGATAGATAGATGAGGTACACTTCAGATGGCAATCAAAAATATAAAAGAGATCAAAAATATGCTGCACTGACATGGAAATACCTAATGACATCGTTAAGAATTTGTAGTTGAATACTGGATCTAACAAATAGATTAACATTAATGACAAAAACTTTAAATTTAAAGAAGAGATCCTAAAAATACTACCAAATAGTTTAACAATTTACATTTATTGGTGTAAAAAACTAACAAAGAACTTAATAATAGAATGACCAAATATGTTATAATTTCATAAGATCTCGAAATAAGGAAACTGGTTAATGTTATTTGAGGAAATCTTTCTTAAAACATTGCTGACGAAAGTTCATAGAAATCAGACAAGGCACGGCTTACCTAATCGAATATACAAGACATTAGGGTAATTTTATTATATTAAAATGAATAATTTATTATCTCGTATATGTTTCCGATTGACCAAAACAAAATACAAATTGTTTAGGCTTTGTTGTTTGGGTATTGTATAGAAAAACATATTTCACTTATGAATAGGTTTCCTGATGAGCTTGAGGAATGAGCAATATGGATATATTAGGGATAGAAAATAAGACGATATTTTCAATAAAAATGGCGTACTTATAGTTTTTTTTCCTAGAACGCAAACTCTAATACAAATAATACTTAACAAACTCAACACCATCGGTACAATATGAATAGTTTTACGTTATTGTAAACTAAAGTTATGACTATGACTGATAATGATAATGATTTAAAGTTGTTATGACTTCATAACTTTTTTGTACGACAGTATCAATACCTTTGTTAGATTAAACTGGATACCGTCGTACATATCTGAGGTATCATCATTAATCGACAATAACCACATCTCGACAGTGTCCCTTCCCTACCACCCTTGGACGGGTTTAATTACACGGCGCGGGCGACAGGTTGTCGGATGACGTCATCGCTACACGTACACATATGTGTGTGTAAGTAGGTGTTATTATTTCGAACAATGTTTGATGTGAGTGTACACTGTATGTGCAATATAATGGCTGTAGTGTGTAGGTGTGTCTGTGTGCGAGGTTCGGTAGGTAGATTATTGTTACTAAGATATAGTGTACAGTTAAATGTTAGGTTTTTTTATGTTTAAAACATGTGTGAAATAGTCTAGGAATGGTGTAGACTTCTACTAAATTATTTAACAAAATACTTCGTGTTCCTGTAAATTATAAGCTAGGATCATTTTTGAGAGAATTTTCGTACTTGTAGACTGAAATCGGAGTAGTTTGAAGCGTTTTGATTAAATGTCTCTTAGGTCGTTAAGGGCAATCCGCATAATGATCTGATCGGAGCGTTTCTTCAACTTTAATCTGAAACAATAAACTATCAGATAATCTATCGAACAAGAAACTATCAGAAACGTTCCTTTTAAATAGACCATTTACAGGCACTTTTAATTTTTCTTAAATTTCGGTCAATAAAAAAAAGTGAAGGATGCCATGGTGCCTCTCTAGCTATTCCTCAATGAGTGATTTACCACCACGTTTATGGCGTGTCCAGGTCCTTACCTAAGGAGGATATTTTGGATACAGTCGTCAACCATCACTAGGTACTTTTTCTGCTTAGCCTATTCCACAGTTGGGGTCGGCTTCCAGTCTATCCAAATGGATACAGCTGAGTACTTACCAGTATTGTCCTGGCTACCCGGTATGGTATGAAAGAATAAGAAAAAGAACAAGTAAAGAATGACACCAATTGCCATGTGTTAAAACGCTAACTGCCAAACAGTAGGAAATAAATAAATTACCTATTTCAATCATTTATGTTGATTTGGCACTTTATACAGTTTGACAGTATCAAAATTGTATACAATTTGACAGTATCAATTTTTATACAATTTTATAGTATCAAATTTATATACAATTTGACAGTATCCACATTTTACGCTGGTAATATTTATGAAAGTACTTATGTTTACTTTTTTTTTACACTGAAACAATAATTCAGAGCACAAATTGAAAAATAAAAGCTAATGCATAATTAATTAATCAATAGGTACACATGATAGTCATTTTTGAAAGAACAGAAAAGAGAGCTGTGGATTTTACCTACTCTCATTGTATTTTGTTAAAATATAATTGTGAAAGGATATAAATATATTGGATTTTTGAGCCGAAGGACATTTATGTTTGCGGCAGTGTATAAAAAAGTCGCTTTATTGCTTATTGTTGCCATTTACAAGTTATTATAGTTATCTTGGAGCAGTGGTGGCCGAGTGGTAACGGCCCTGACTTACGAGTTGCAGGTTGCGGGTTCAAACCCAGCCAAGAGCATTACTTTGTGTAATTTATTTCATCACCACTGCTCTCAAAACGGTGCAGGAAAACATCGTGCGGAAACCGGCATGTCCACATCTATGTGAACCAAAAATTTGAAGACATGAGATATCCACCAACCCGCACTGGGTCCGCGTGTTGGATTACGGTTGAGAGGAGTCCTGAGTCCCAACAGTGGGAACATTGTAAGGCCGACTATGCTATGCTATGCTATGTAGTTATATTGAAATTAACTTATGATTCGTGCAATATCGTTTGTAGATTTATTCAACTAGTGACCTAACACATACTTTTTGAACCATGCAGGTATCTCGGTATGTACGTAATAAATAGTCACCCATCCACGGTTAACACCGACTCATTGGCCTACTACTATATTACATGCCACCATACAACCATCACTTTTATCGAATTAAATATGGTTGAAACCTTAAGTAAACTGAGTCAAAAGCACTCGTAAAAACCCTAACAAAATTTCCGTTTCTTAAAAACAGTCCGATGACGAATAGAGCAAACATTGTATCTGCTCACTTTGCCCACAATTTTTTCAAAGTACTCTTCTAACTTTAACCGCCTAACATAATTTATTTCTACCATCGTAAAACCTGGTTTTAAAATCTCGATTCCTTGGCAATTAACTGTAGTATTTGACAACAAAGTAACGCTGTGTTCTAGTTGTTAATACGTCGTTAAAGTGGAATGGTTCAAGATATGGTCTGATAAGAGCTCGAGTAAGAGGGCTATACACTGTAGGCGAGTGCTCAGTTCATCACTATGTATTAGGTAATTAAGTAACGGCGGTTACGTTCGAAACAAGTTAGTAGTGAGGAATAAAGTGTACCTAGGTAAGGTGTATATACTCGTCAGCATGATTGACAGAGAACCGATGCTTACCAGGGCTGCGGGAATGTTCGGAAGAGCCAACATGGCCCTGGAACGTAAAAGGAAACTGAAAGATTATTTGATTATATCTCACCATAAAAAAGGATTACAGACTCAATTCAACAGATTCAATCATAGGAAAATGGTTCCTTTTTGATTGGCGACAGTAAAATGGATCTTAAAAGAATCATTTTCGAAGTAAGAAAAATAAAGCATAAAGTGATAACAGTGGTATCTTACCATAATTTGTTATCACTGCCGGAGTTTGTGTTTCCTGATAGTAACAACCTGAGGGTCTTTAAGGCAAGAGTGAATAGGTTACTTCTAGGCTCCATCGTCGACCACATCGCCGTTTTCCATCAGGTGAGATAGTGGTCAAGTAAGGCCTCAACCTGAAAAACTGGGCAAGTGCGAGTTGGACTTGCACCCTGAGGGTTCCGTACAAACTTACCAATGTAAATAGTTCAATTCCGGAATGGAGTCTCTTTGAGTAAATTATAAAGTGTCTAAGTTCATGCAAAATAGCAGATTTTCAGATGCCTTTACTGGATCAGTTTAACACAAATTTATAAATTGATTTCAATAGAAGCCTAGATAATATCCACAAGATATTGTGTTTCCAAAATATCTGATGAAAAATGTGTAATAACGTCATAATCACGTAAGAGTGGTTGTATCAAAAACAGTGAAAATGTATATCGAGTTGCATCCCCTTAAACGGATGAAACGGGAGTCCAAAGATGGAGAAGACTACATTCATGTACATGAGGCCGTTGGCAGAAGCTAGGTAAGTATTTTATCAATGAACCAAGTCTTGTTGTTAACCAACATGATAAGGCTATGTTGAGGACTAAAACCAATGACTACTAACAGTGAAGCCTTATAGACTGCAGTACAAGCAATCAGGTATATTCCCGGCCAGTCAGTTGATTGATGAAACCTTACGAATACCACCTTGCCTCTGCGTGAATACGCTTCGAATAGATTCTTTCCATGGGGATGTTGAAAGTGAAATAAATGATTGACGTAAGAATATTTTTTGAATTATTCATTTAAAATACTTGTCTGTGTTGTTTAAAATGCTAGTCATTATGGAGAAGAACCACACATGACACTGCAGTCTGGTTACAAATAAAGCTTTAGGGACCCAGCCGAGTCGAAGCATACTGGGATCATGGGTTGGCTTCCGAAAGGGAAACCCGGGATCCTGGAACGCCAGGCAAAGAAGACAACTAGGTGTGGTTTTAGTCAGTAAAAGTTTGACACGCCCACTCCACCCTAGAGCGGGAGAAGTCATCGGTTGATATCCCACCTTAAAGAAGGTTGACGATAATGACAACCGGGTGAATAAAAAGAATTTCATCAATAGTTGATTTACTCTTTTCATTTGGAATTGTATCTGATATACATGAAACAAAAAATTGGAAGGGTATATAGGCCTGATACACGATACACATAGAGCTCGATTTTATAAAAGCAGTCTTCATAGGATGAAGCAATAGAACGAGCTGCATTAAACACTTCCAGTTTTTTAACGTACGTTGAATGGCTATTTCAAGTCGACAGTGGAAAGGTAAAATCGCTTAACCGCCACTTTAGTCGAAAATAAGTTATATAACTTATTTCACTTAAAATAAGTTTTTTAACTTATTTCACTTAAAATAAGTTTTTTAACTTGTTTCACTTAAAATAAGTTGTATAGTTATTTCACTTAAAATAAGTTATGTAACTCATTTTCAATCAAAGTGGCGGTTAAGCAATTTTACCTTTCCACTGTCGAAGTCATTCAATAGGGTGAGTTGAACTGAGACGCTTGTAAATATTAATGATTATACAACCGTAAATAAACAAATACGTATTATGGCCGCCAATCATATTTTTAACATAGAACTTGAAATTGACCTAGACGATGCAAAAACTTAAAAAAGAAAAATCAAAAGCAATCCATTTTATAGGTGCGATATCATCAAAAAACTTCTCCCGTCCTAGGGCGGAGCGGGAGGGTGTGTCAGACTTTTACTGACTAAAATCCACTCCAATGTTCTTTCTTTGCCTTGCGTTCCAAGATCCAGGGGTTACTTTTCGGACTACCCATGACTAGCGACCTACCCTGGACCATCCAGCCTAACGTTACTTTCAATTTGTTATTAATAATGCGTATTCAATCATTTTTTCTACATATGATTTGACATAAGCGAGCGTTTACGTTAACTCCTACTGAAGCTTCTGTACTGTATATACCTACGTCATACATTTATGTATACGTATAAGTATGTTTGTGTTGTTCAAAAACATCTCGAAGTTTACAAGAGATAATGTGAAATTGATAACCAGCACATAATACTTGTCAAAAACGAGTGTATTTCAGTAGGTAATCTCAAATGGGGTCACTCACCACCTCTATCAGTTATAATAAGTTTCCAAATAATATATCTACGTCACTGGGCTCTTTATCATCGTCGCGACGTACAATTTTTTGTAACGGCTTGACCTGAGATAGTGTGGGGTGAGGACTTGATAACACACCTTTATTGTCCCCCCCCCGCCCGACCGTCGCAGCAAGAAGTCGTGTATTTGTGTGCTCCCTAAAGTTTTATTTTAAAACGAGTCTAAAACGATTTTCTGAGGTTAAAGTTTATAAAATCCTATGGACAACTGTGTAAACAATAAACCTGTATAAAGACATATCTGTACATTAAGACCTTAAGTGTAAAAATACTTTTAAAACAAATGTGTTGTGTTGTGCCGAATGAACAGTGACTTACAAAAGTGAAGGTATCTGATAATCACTTAATTGGGGTCATAATCCTCACTTGTCCCCAATTGGTATCACCAGTACGCCTAATTCGCTTTGCAACTTCGCGGTACGGCTAGCCGAGTGGATACGACACCGCTCGTAACAGGTTGATCAACGAGAAGAATCAAGTTCGAATCCTGTGTGTGATGAAATTTACTTTTTGCGTTTTTTTTTGCAATATTGTTGTCACCCGCTCGCAAAGACACTTTCTCCAGTCAACCCAAGTTCGAATCCTCCGGATTGCGATTATAACTTTTTGCTTTTCTGCTAGATTTTTATGAGCTCTTTTTGTTTATTTTGAACAAAATAATAATTTTTTTAGCGACATACCGGTCATCGCTGTGCGTACGCAAGTCCCGCTTTCTGACACTTGCTGTCCACGTTAACGTAATACATTGAATACCAAGGACTACTACGACGCCACGATGTCAGTGCAGCGTTCTCCACCTGCCTCCGAGATGCAGTTTTCTACTCCTACACCGGCAAATTATTATAATTCGGATACAGCCCTCAATACAAAAGGCAACCAAGAATTTGAGGACCGCTATTTTGTCACAAAGCGACTAAAGAGAGGTTTCGGTGGCCTTGCAGAGCAACCTTCGTCCCCCATATCCGAAATAAAAACAATGTTTGCTGAGCTTAAAGCTCAGCAAGACCAGAAGTTTGAATTATTAACCACCACGTTGAGTACGATAATTACGCAAAATCAAGAAATTCAAAAATCCGTTGAAACTATCACAACCCAGCATCAAGATCTACTTCTAAAAGTGGATTGCTTGGAAAAATTAAATTGCCAATACGAAGACCGTATAAACTACCTTGAAAATCAAGTGGACATCTATGAGAAAAATAGGCGTAGTACAACTATTGAAGTTCGTAACCTACCGAAATTAGAAAGTGAGAATAAAAAGGGTTTGGCTAGTGTAATACAGAAGCTTAGCTCGACCTTAGGACTGGAAGCTCCTATTCACGAGTCTGAGATACGAGACATCTTTCGCACTAAGTCCGAGGCTATTATAGTAGACTTTACTACCACCCTACGGAAGGAAGCAATTATTTCCAAAGTTATATTATATAACAAATCTAAACGGGAAAAAAATGAACCGCAACTAAACACAGAACAACTCAAGCTTCCTGGTGATTTACGTTCGGTATATATATCTGAGTATTTGACGGATAAAGCAAGAAAATTATTTTACTTAGCTCGCCAAAGCGTGAAAAATAAAAAACTCGTCGCAACTTGGGCATCCTACGGGAAAATCTATGTGAGGAAAGAGGAGGGCTCTTCACGAGTTCGTATTGAATCGGAATCTGAATTAAACAAAATTACTATGTGACTATATGTAATCAAACTTTGTTGCACTAACGAAAATACTTTTATAATACACTTCTTACTCTGTTTATGTATTAAATTTAGATTACCCTCTAGTAGGGTTTATTGCTTCTATTACGAAACAACTTTTAAGCACTTTTTATTTTTAACTAGGTTTAATTATATCTACTACGAGAAAACTTTTAAACACTTGTTATCATACTTATATAATAGCATTATCTTACTCTCAAGTAGGGTTAACTATATCTGCTACAAATTCTCGTTAATATTTATTTTTGAGCACTTTTTATCATATGTATGTAGTAGTTTTAACTTATCTTCAACTAGTATTAATTACACCTATTTTAATTCCAGAATTACATACACCTTAACACATCTACATATCCTACACCACATCTACAATACAGAGTACATCTTATCAATGCGAGTTTTATTTTTTAACACTTTTAACAATGTCAGTGCACCTTTTCGAATAATCAAGTATTGTCATAGGTCTATTTGCTTAGCTACATATGTACCAGGTCCGGGTTTACTCATTATTTATTATAACTTCAGTCGTCACGATCATTTCGTGACTCTGTCTAGCTTTTTTACCTAACTTTCACGATGCAAGATATTGAGACATTAAACTTGGACCTGGACTCTCTACAAGTAGCTAAATCGATCTCCTGTGACATAACAGATGTAAAAAAACATGTTTCTGCTCATTGCACACTCAATCTTTTGTCTCAGAATATTCGGAGCATCACTTGTAACATGCCTAATTTATTAACGCTTCTCCAGAGGTCAGGAATCTCCTGGGATATTCTTGTCCTCACAGAATGCTGGCTTCCCTCAGCTAGGAATGTACCGTCACTTGATAACTATAACAGTTCATATACAACTATGCATAAAACTCAAAATGAGGGAGTTGTCATTTACTATAACAAACACCTTCCAGTAAAAATCGAAGAACCCTCGATAGATGACGCCAACTGTCTTCTCCTTAAACTCAAATCAGATATTTGTGTTATTGGAATATATCGCCCTCCAAGTCAATCTAATACCACCAATTTTATAAATTCATTAAACACTTTACTATCTAAATTAACTAGCTTTAAAAACATAATCCTCTGTGGTGATATAAATATCGACATAGGGCCAAACACCGTGGATAGACGTGCTAACGAATATCTTAATGTTCTGGCTGGCCATGGCATGCTCCCTGGTCACAATTCACCTACACATGGACGCACGTGCCTAGACCATATTATAATTAAAACCAACATGGATGCAACTTGTTTCACCTTTGAGTCATCAATAACTGATCATGAGAGTGTAGCTGTTAGTTTTAGTCGAGGTGGTCGCTTAGATTATCGCAATGTAATATCGCAATCTATAGACTTGGATTCCCTCGATGATTCCCTAAAGAACATAAATTTTCAGCATATCCTAGAGTGTAATGATGCCAATTTAGCAACGGACATGCTTGTTGCGTGTTTATCCTTAGCTATTAAAAATAACACTCAATTAGTTAAAATTCCAAAAAGGAAACGATACAGTAAACCCTGGATTACTAAAGGATTGTTAAATTGCATGAGAAATAGGGACAACCTGTATAAGAAACTGAAAGGGGATAAAGATAATGAGATTCTTAAGATAACATATAAACGTTATCGTAATTTCTGCAACTACCTAATAAAAAAGGTTAAAAGAGCATACGAGAAGAAAGAAATTGAGAATGCAAGAGGAAATAAGAAACAACTATGGGAGATTATTAAGAAAATAAATGGCAGTAACACTGTATCTGATCATTCACCATGTCTCATAACATCTGACAACCCTGAAACTAACATTAACGACGTGAACAGTTTCTTTGCTGATGTCGGTAAAAAGCTTGCTGAACAAATTACCCTTTCTGAATCTATGTATGAGCAGTCTTCCACTCCTCCACTAAATTCTTTTGCACTTTTTGCTACCGATGAAGAGGAAATTGTACAGCTTGTTTTGGGCCTAAGGGATAACTGTGCCGTGGGAGTTGACCATATTTCTAGCAAAATAATTAAGAGATACGTAAAGTTCCTTGCTCCGTCTTTAACGCACATCTGTAACCTTGCTTTATCAACGGGAGTCTTTCCTAGAGCCTTTAAAATAGCCATAATTAAACCTATACACAAAGGTGGGGATAGAGACTGTGTTGATAACTATCGTCCTATCTCCATTCTGCCATCCATGTCTAAGATCTTGGAGCGGCTGATCAATCGTCGTCTTACCAATTTCCTCGAAACCAACGAGCTCCTTTCTTCGGCTCAGTTTGGCTTCCGAAGTAATAAATCTACTAATGATGCAGTACACGAACTATTGAACAATGTCATTTCCAGCTTAGACGATAGGAAAAAATGCTTGGCGGTGTTTCTGGATCTGGCAAAAGCCTTCGACACAGTCTCTATTCCACACTTACTGAGGAAGTTGGAGGCTATTGGCGTAAGAGGTATACCCCTAAAACTACTGGAGGACTACCTAACTAATAGGAAACAACGAACTAAAATTGATAACAAGCTAAGCGACGAGCGAGGTATAGATTTCGGTGTACCACAGGGCAGCATACTTGGACCTACCCTGTTCCTTATCTATATAAATAATCTTTGTGAAATGACACTACAAAAGGGCAAAATTATAACTTTTGCCGATGACACTGCTTTGCTGTTTAGTGGTGATAGTTGGGAAGAGGTGTTTCGTGTCGCACAGAAGGGGTTTAATAGTGTCAACGCGTGGCTCAAAAATAATATATTAACCCTAAATGTTAGCAAAACAAAATACATAACTTTTGCTTTCAGAGCAAACCTTCTGCCTCCTGAGTCACTGAGCATTAAAGCTCATATTTGTGGATCCGAGGTATCGTTAGATGGCTGCATTTGTCCCACGCTACAAAGAACTGACAATCTTAAATATCTCGGGGTTAACATTGATCAATGTCTCACCTTCAAGTTGCATATTAAAGCCTTAGTGTCTCGTCTGCGAAAGTTGATCTATATTTTTAGGACCTTAAGATACTCAGCAGACAGAAAGACTATTAGAATGGTGTATTATGCTTTAGGTCAATCATTGATTGACTATTGCATAATATCTTGGGGTGGTGCTGCGAAAACCCACATCATCGAGGTTGAAAGAGCTCAACGTGCAATTCTCAAGGTGGGCGCTGGATTTCCTTATCGATACCCCACTGTAGACCTCTACAAGGATTGGGATATTCTTACAGTCAGGCAATCTTTCATCCTTCAAACAGTGCTAAAAAAACATAATACAATGCCATACAACCCGGAATTACAAAATGACAAGCGCCGTAAAGGTAATGTATGTGCAACAAAACCCTTGCGTTCAGCTCTGTCACATAATTTCTTTTGTTTTTTAGGCCCATATCTCTACAACAAGTTAAATAGTAAGTTACTCATTTACCCACTATTGAAATCTAAGTGCAAAGCTGCTGTCTCTAAATACCTCAAAACCCTTGACTACAGTCAAACGGAAAATCTCCTGGTCCCACTCATATAGTTTTACCTTATTTACTACATTTCTGAGTCAAAGCATGTTTTTCTTTTCTTCAATTATTCCATTTCTTTTACAGGCGTTTCCTTCTTATTTCTGCTATAAACTTAAAAATAAGCTCTGACACTCACATACACACACATACATTTGCACCCTCACATTTACATTAACAGTAATTCACACATTCACTAGCACTCACACTTACATCCTGGAATTAATATAAAGTATAATTGTCTGTTATGTACCTACTATTTAAGAATTAATTAAGTATCAAATTTCTGTCTTTTTTGTTTAACTTAGCATAAATATTTGCCTGCTGCGACATGCTAAACTCTGACATAATAGCATACTAGCCGCGGGTGGGTCCTGGTGACCTGTAATACAGGTTGTTGTACATACCTACATCAGGCACCAGTCCCTCACAAAGTTAGCTCTAAGATATAAGCAATGTTAAAGGCTAGCATAAGATAACTGTGTGAAGGGAAAATAAATAAATAAATTATTATTATATTATTATATTGTTTATACTTGTATAAAGATATCTTTGAGATATGATGTTGAATGGACTGAGATACCTATTAAACAGTTTGTAAAAAGTATATGTTATCGAGTAAAACTTTATTTTACGCATGAAATTGCCCAATATTTTTGTAACATTAAATAATTCTGCGAAATGACAATGAATCATTAGGAAAAAACCAGCGGTAAAAAATGGAGACTAGTCATCTCGATAACGGTAGTAAGTGATGAATAAATATACCGACGTAGAAATACACAATAGTAGTTTAGCGAGCACAGATAACCTATTTTATCGGCCCACTTCCATTCTCGCCCTATTTCTCTTATAGGTTACAGTTTCAAGCTGCATTGTTTACTGTCGTAAACACTGTTTGGTTATAAGAATATAGGTATCTAAATTGCGAGTTTTCTCTCTTACATTGACAACATTTTGAAAAGGTTTTTTTTTATTCGTAATTTTTATTTTCTATTAATAAAATATTTCATCATCATCATCATCTTCCTGCCCTTATCCCTTTTTATTTGGGATCGGCGCAACACGTTTTTTTTTGTTCCATTCTGTCCTGACAACCATTACGCAATAACTAACTCCTTTTTCTTTCATATCACTTCTCACACAATGCATCCATCTTTTCTTTGATCTCCCTCTCCCTCTCCATCCATCCACATGTTTACTCATAACTCTTGTAGTAACATGCGTTTCATCCCTCCTCTTTACATGGCCATACCAAGACAAACGATTCCCTTTCAACTTTACAGTCGCCACTTTCAAACTTCCTCTAATATACTAATTTCTCACTTTATCTATTCTCGTCACAGCACATATCTCAACATTCTCATCTCTGCTACATGCAATCTGTTTTCATCTGTCTTTTTCACAGCCCAACATTCTGATCCATAAAGTATCACAGGCCATATCACGCACTTGTAGATTTTACCCTTCAACTTCAGAATATTCAAAAAATATTCCATCAAAATATTTATACATAACCCACCCAAAATATTTATACACCCTAATATATATGTATAGTCAGTTAAGTGTTTTTTGCACTAAATAAAAATAAAAGAACTAACTAAAAGTAAAGTATGGCGTCGAAAAACTTCGCATCACTGTCGACTAGTAATGTGATCAAAATATGTTATTTGTTTTGCAATTAGATTTTAAAAACACTTTTACACGTCAATGTCTTCGTCAATTTAGTAAGACAAAGATATCAGTGTAAACGCTATCTTAACTGAGAAACTATGACGAATGTTCAAATCACTGCTTTGACAAGACGTAATATCATTAGAAGTAACGTGCGCAGTAGTTAGATACCTTCTGTGTACTGAGTTGCGACCTTGTGTTAGTAACGTTTGCCGTTTGTTTGTTTGGACCAAGATATTCAAAATGGCGTCATAGTAAGGCAGATTGTAGGAAACTCACGATTAGTATTACATCATTTGGGTAATTAAAGGTTGCTGCTGAAAATAAGGCTAATTGTTCAACTTGTTGGTCTACAAATGAGCTCGGATTATTAAATCTATTCATATACTTTACTTGAACAGGATAGTGTATTTGATCTTTAAGTCATAGCGGAAAAAACTTATGAGCTCAGACTACATGCCCAAATAAAAAATCCCACTCCTGTTCCTTCGACGGCGAACTACCCATTGCTCGCCGTCCGCAAGTCTGCGCCTACGATGGCTGGAAATCGGAATGTGGATCGCGGCGGCTGGGGCGTGCGGCCTTGTCCTTTGCTAACATTACTGCTTCGCAGAAGGAGACGACCGCCTGCCACTCCTTCGGACCATGGCCTGTACCAAGGCCCGGCGCGAGAGATCGTTGCCGCCGATCTTCCCCAAGAGGACACGGCGGTGCTCTGCCCAAGCGGGGTACACCTCTAACGTGTGCTCCAACATGTCCTCCGGGCGGTCCACACAGTGGTGACACCCGGGCGTTACTTCCGCACGAATCTGGTGCAGGAACTTCCCGAACTGACCTTGTTCGGTGAGAACCTGCGTCATGCGGAAGGTGAAGACGCCGTGAGGTCTTTCGAGCCACTCCTCAAAGAGAGGATGCGCATAGCACTGGTATAGGAGTGCTTGATAGATATGATTCAGTGATCTGAATGATCAGAGTGGATAGAAAGAAAGAGAGAGAGTGAATTCGTATCGTACTTTAAGCCGATGACAATAGTTTCTCAATCTATTTACACGGGTAATGGTACTTACCTACTGATAAGAGTGTTCCAAGGAAGTGGGGTCAGGAGTCAGGTGATAACAGAGGTACATGCGTCTTCACCGCGCTAGTGACGCAATGCCGTTGTTGCTACTTTAACAGCTAATTAAATGGTTCCAATTGGTTTGGAAAATTTTGGTACAGCAATCTGAACTAAATGATCCGTAGGTACCTTGACGTGAATTGTTTAACTACATCTAGTGAATCCTTTAAAATCTCAAATAAAAATGTCGTATGCTCATAATCGAATTGAGGTAAAATAAATATCTTTATTTATTTATCAGGAACAATTTACATTGTATTTAATACATTATTAATATACAAACATGCGATAAAGGGAAAAAAAATAAAATTAAAACGAAAATAAAAATATTTACAAAGAGGAAATTGGATATTATAATATTAAATTATAATTCGTCTAAGGAGTACAAGACTCTCTCCAACAGAAATGCTTTGAGCTTTGTCTTAAAAGAGCTAGATCTGATTTGATGAAGACAGAACGAATGTATCTTGTCATTTCTAATGTTTTAGTAAAATATGTTCACCTTTTTCTAGTAACGTTCATAAGTGAATTAATTTAGTTCTATCATTCTACTATTTCAATATTTCTAGATGTCAGATCAATTAATATTGATTGATGACCATTTTGTAAAAGCAGTGCTCAAATTGCGTTTCACTGACATAGGTTCAGATTGTCAAAAAATTACGTTACCGTCAGTTTTATTATGAACTATAAAGTGTATAACTATGTAATTTAAGTAAATATCAAATCGATACATATAACTAAAGGTATGACGTACACAAACCTACCGCTACCATTTTATATCTGTCCCGAAATATGGAACGTCATACATATGGTACTACATACCATACAAATGAATATTACGACCTTGTTGTCTTTTGTCGTCTCAAGCATTCATGACTTCCTGTGCCTCTATTTTTTCTTATGTTTTTACATTTTCGGAGTTTGGAACATGTCTACCTTCCGACGATTCCTAAGAACCCAAAATGTTATCAAATACGACCATTTTTTTTCCAGTTCGGGTCAAAAGGACCGCCATTATTAAAACAACCGCCCACACATGGCCCCACCTTGTTCAGGTAACATTATACTTACCTTTACAACCACCTCTTATTACAAAGACATAAGATTCAAAGCCGTGTATCCAATTTTATAGGGTCTAAAACAATAGTTGTTAGAAATTCGACTGTGTTATGTAAAGTTAGAGTTTAAAATTGAATGGTTGCGTAGTGTAGGTGATCACAAAAAGCTTATAAAAAGCGACCTTTGTCCTGCACACATGTGGTTCTAAGAAGCAAATAATTAGCGATTGTGAAACAAGGTACGATGTGTGGATTCACGGAAATCGAGACAATATTTTTATTATTTTGACATTTACCTTGTATTAGGTATGTGTGTTCGAATGGATGGAGCTGTTTCCGTTAGGTTCTGACAGATAACTGTGTGAAGGTCCGGATGAGATATATAATTGAATATGGAACGTAATTTTTTACCGACAAATGCTTGTCCACGTTGAAAATTAGGTAATGTAAATATCGTAGTTATACGTGATAGTTTTAAGTTCTCAATTTTTATTTTTTATTAGTTTATTATTAAAATACCCACATACTGTTGTACAAGAGTTAAGTTACATCGAAGAACTGGAACATTTTGCCTGCTGAGGTCTTTCCATCTGATTATAATTTGGATGTCTTCAAGGCTAGAGTGAATAGGCTCTTAATACACTAGTGCGCCTCACCATCAACGATTGCTTCACTGCTTACCATCAGGTGAGATCGCAGTCAAGCGCTAGTTTATATCAATAAAAAAAAGTTGGGTAATAGTATTTAATAGATTATTATTTTGTTTGTATATGAAACTGTGTGAAAGATTATACACTTCCGTCACACTTTCTCGTAGGTTCTCTTTCTTTTACTTCAGGTGACCTAAATATTATAACATACTTGTAAACCGGTTGTTAGGTGAAGTATTAGAAGTAAATTTACCCAAATTATCTTTAGTCACCTTTAAGATGATGCCTTTTGTGAGTATTTTCAAAGGAACTATTACATTTATTCATAGGCATTCCTTAACTTTATTTTATGGAATGAAAGGATATGTCACACTTTTACTGAGTCAAACTTTACTATGTTCCTTTATTTACTCTTTGCATGCTAGGGCCACGGTAACTCTTCGAAACGTTCACACCGGGGCAAGTAACACACACCTAACTAACACCTAGTAAAATATGTATAAATGTATAAAATGTTATATCATGACGGAAATCTATCAAACAATAAATTATCTTATAATTATCTCTATTGTAGTAGTTCGTTCATTGGTGGGGCCTCCATAACTACATACCCTGCTACTTGTAGTACCTACTGTAGTATTACCTACTGCATAATTCCTCTGTTATGAAAAAACTCTTTCGATTAGTCCTGTCTTTTTCATAATGTTTTTTATTTTTTAATTTTAGATGACATGCTTTGTTTTTTTTTCAAAGTTACTGTGTTATAATTATTTAAAATCGTATGAAAATTTTATTCGTTGTTAAAAACTATCTAAAATTTTCATACGATTTTAATTAATTATATTTGTGTATATGACTGACATAGTACGTTTGAAAAAAAAACAAAACACATCTTCTAAAATAATAAAAAAAACAATCTTCATTATAGTAATCTATAATGAAGTTTGTTTTTTTTATCGTCCTGCTAATCGAAAGAGTTTTTTTTATAACAGAGGAATTATGCAATTGGTAATTCTGCACTACCTATACTTATTTAGATATGAACTGTATCAAAAACATAAAATAAAGTAGTTACCTAGATATCAGGTTATAAATATATACAAAAAATTTAATCAAAACACTGAAAATCTAAAAAAAAATACGGAAAAAATGTTACTTGCTATGACTACAAACATTTAACTCTAGATCCAACTTGAATGACTCGTAGCGCCATCTAGCGTCTAGTAGAATTACTAAACGCAATCCACACGCTGCCGCGTAAAAAATATTTCAGGCAATCTTTGTTTACGTTTTCCATTTAGCACAACCTAAATTTAAAAAAAAAAAACCTGTTTATTATTTTGAAAATCGAACCGCTTTTGGCCATGGACTGTCTTCCTGTGTTGTTTTTTTTTATATTGTTTTACTAAAAACATCACATAGATCATTAAGCTATTTAAATAGGAATAGTACCTAGTGGAAAAATTTGGCAAGAAAATTCTAAATTATCTTCTAGCACCTATCTGATGAAATTCGCCGCTATTAACGCCATAAAATCATTCAAACTCATCCAACAATAGTTAATGAACAATGATAATGCTTCCGAACACTTTAAAACCATTAAATAAATGCTTCATCATAAGCTGGCTGCTACAAGACAATACACCTGTAATGTTGACTTAGTGCCAATAAACTAATTAGAGTCGTTCTGATTAGAAATTATTATCGATATGAAACATTTATTGGGGCTGGCGACGCGTGTAAGTGTAGCGTTAGATGTACTGGGTTATCGGGATTGAAATGCTTTGGAAGATGAAGCTTTTTGAAACAGTCTTGGGCCAAACAAGTTGCCAAAGGTGGTGGCCGAACTTAGCGAGGGAAAGTTCAAAACCCATATTAAGCGTGTCCTAACTAAAAAAGCGTATTATAAGGTTAAAGACTATGTAGAAGGCACGCTTGTTTGGCAATGACTGCTTCTGCACATGTTGCCCCCTAATAACTCATAATATTGTGTAAATGTATCTATTAACTGCTCCACATTTGTTGTAATATACTTTTTTCTTTCTTTTTTCTAACACATTGCTTTTGCAATATTTTTAATAATATTAGACGCCAACCACCATAAATTCGTTAGCAATTTATTTTGTTTTTTGAAAAGAAGAGGTAATAACATAATTAAATTGGGTATATATAATATATAGGTTATGTAATGACGTAAGGTTTGTAATATTCGCATACAAACTGTTGCTTTTTTATTGTTATATATAAAACTAGCTTCTGCCAGCGGTTTCGCTCGCGTAAAAGGTTTCTCCAGACAAACTTCCAATCTCAGTTTTACCCCGGGTGGAGTTTCGTAAAATCCGTTATTAGCGGATGTCTACACCCTATAAGGAACTGATCTGCCAAATTTTAAGTTTGTAGATGTTTCTGAAATTTCGTGATTAATCAGTAGAGATCGGAGTAGATAGATTTAATTGAGGTCATTGATCCGAAATGTATACTTGTGTGATGTAATATGTACTTTTTTTTCTTTTTAACATATTGCTTATGCAATATTTTTTATTATTATTAATATGTATTTATTTTGCTAACGTATCGTTTATTAATAATTGTAATTATTTATTTTACTTGCTTTTATTTATATAGCCTCTTTTTTATAATGTGAATGTGAGAACACTGTAGACTCCGCGAATTCTTAGGTTACTTTTTATTATGATTATTTTTATTGTACTTTTTAGTACAATATTGACCAGTCTACACTGTCCTTACATAATCTCTACTTATGCTGTAATATGGAAATATTGTAACAACAATTTTTTTAAAAGAGTAACCATGGAGTTTCTTGCCGGTTCTTCTCCATAGGAAACGACCAATTTGGAACCGTGCACTAGCTTCTGACGTTTTATAAGTGCCCATGTAGGCCTATATGAAATACAAAAAACTTTGACTTTGACTTTGAAACATATATATTAATAAGGACATTCCACCGAAGAACCGGAACCAACCATAGAACCGGTAGGAATTGTATTAAAATGAGTAATATTATATTTTTCATAATTTTTTTAACGGCATACAGTCACGATTTGACGCAACCCAGTGACCAATCAGAACATTATACCTTCATTAAAGTTTTGAATTGAAATCCGGAAATACCGGAATTACTTTCCAGAAAAATGCTTATCCATATTATTCTTTCTGTGTGCTTTTATGACATAAGTACCATTGTCCAGCTGTGGGACAGTATAGGCGAGATATGATAATAAAATAATAACTTATTCTGATTGTATTGGTATTGTATCTGCGTACTAGTCAGTGCCGGCTTTTCCTATAGCGCAGAGTGTGCGGCGCATACGGGCCTGCCCCCCTAGCCAAGTTACAACCGTTTCGTTTCGATCACGCCTCCGATTCCTTTATTCCGACGTCATCTCAGTGCTCAGTCACGTGGTAGAACAAAGGAATAGGAGGCACGGCCGACTCGAGGCGACCAACGAAAAGATAATCGAAACGAAACGGTTGTGACTTGGCTGGATAAGCGCCGAGGCGATAAGCGCCGCTCGCGACAGTGAAATAACTACAAAGTTTTACTTTTTATTTGTGTAATCCCTTCTTTCTTAAAAAGTACTATTACTTCCCGACATCATTAAAAATTGAATCAATCGCACCCGAATTTCAGTTTTAAAAAGTAATTAGTGTCGAAAACCCGACCGTGAAAAGTTCGAAACGGATCACTTTAAGCGATCTGGTGCAGTCTTTAGGCTCTAGGGCGTGCCAAAGAAATACACATACACACAAACACTCGAAAAAACATAACCAGGCGCTGCGAAGGCTAGAGCCGTCTCTGGTATACCAGCTAGTTTAAATACTTGAAATTGTAATCTGTGGAGAACGTGGTGGGTAGCATCATTGTTTTAAAATGTAATATTTAGGATAATTGGACCATTTTTATTGTGCGACGGTTTATTTTTCTTAAAGTAAAGGTAGCTTTTTATAAGACCAAACAGATGCAGGTCTTATTGATCGCAGTCTAGAACTTAGCACATAGTTATTAGATATTTTGAAAGGACATGCGGTGCTAACTGTAAGAAATTGTAACACTAATCTAGAGTATAGTTTTTTTTGTATTTGTTTCTATATATACAATTGTTGGTTGGCCAATACAATAAATAAAATCTAGAATCGTCTAGTAATATTCGTATAATGTTGATTATACTATGTTTAAAATTACAAATTAGGTACATACCTTCATTCTTTATCTAAATAATTGTGTCATTGTGTCCTTTAGGTACATACTCATGGCTCAGATGAAAGATTTTAGGACCAAAATGTAGTCTGTGATCTATTTTGTATAAGTAATATTAATTTTTTTTTTGTATTGTTCTTTATTTTTCCTTATTTATTGTAATTTTGCTTATTTTGTTAAATTCGGATTGTGCTTTATCTAAGTATGTGAATGCTGTGCTATTATTGACATACACAGTAATACCTATAAGACGTCATAAAATGTTTGTATTATTGATGTGTCACAAATATAACATAATTACCATTTTAGGTAGGTTACCTATTGATCACGTGTGCGTCACCAAAGAACCAAATCCCAGTCTCACCTCAACGGAACACGTAACAGAAGCCACACGCATTTATTTTCGTATACAATGTAAGTGATTCTAAGAACGTTGACAATTGACGCTACCAAATTGATAATGAAATAGTTGCGAGTAGCCGAGTAGCGGTGGAACGTGGCAGCGAGAGTCTAGTGTTATGCCTCGAGTCCACTCGCGTGCCAAATGACCGCGACGCTGAATGACACGGGCGACGCGTCTAGATTTATTCTGCCAAAGAATATGAGCGGAATGGCGCCTCTACCTGTTAATTGAGTAGCTTGCCAGCTACAGTGCCTATTGCGACGTAGTGACGTATGGATTGGTAATCGTACGTATATGATGCTCTATTAATGAGAAACTCATTGGCTCAGCGTTTCATTATTCTAAATAGATAAGATTGAACCGTTTGATTTCTAGAATTTAATTCTTTGGGTATTAAATTCTGCTGTAAGTTAAAAAGTCCTTTTATTCGAATAAAGCAGGAGATTCAGCTAGGTATCATTTATATTGGACTCAAGTGTGATTTTTTTGTTCTTAAGTCTTTTTTTGTATTCTTTATAGGTTTGTGCTTGACCGCTATCTCACCTGATGGATCTTTCAAGTATTTCGTTAAAAATTGTATAAAACGGTCCAAAACCAATGCTATATTATTGAAGATTTTTAAAAAATAGAATGAAAAAATCGTTCCACATCTTTCTCACTATAAATTTCTGCTACCCAGGTAGCTCCACTAAATCATTCACTCTCGCCATTCAAAAAGGAAAACCATGTAACCTCACAATATTCCCGTTTCCTCGAACTACCTATGCATGCACACCTATCTATAGCTCAATTCCCGAGACACGTGTTAATCTCACCGGCGAGGTGTCCCCGGTTAATATTAGACGTGATCGCCCATTCGAGACCGTATTGGGTTCGACATCCGACTGACTCACTCATTGAAACGGATAGCAGGAGTAAACAGGATTCTAGTTTTTAGAAATGCCATGGTGTTTCATTTATAAAAGTCTTCCTCTGCGAAATGAACCATTTTGTTTAAGTCTAGGTTGTTTTGCAGATTCTGTATATTGTTCTTTTTTAGGGTTTCGAACCCAAAGAGTAATACGGGACCCTATACTACAATTCCACTATCCGTCTATTTCTCTATCACCAGGTTGTATCTCATGAACCGATAAGTAAGTAGTAGTGTATAAGTTGGGCTCTCATAAAACAAATGTGATTTTTTTGCCATCTTTTGCTCGATACTAATAATAGTTGTAATATAGTGTCTAATGTGGAGCAGTGGTAGCCGAGTGGTAAATGCTCCGACTTACGATTTATAGTTCGCGACTTCAAACCCAGCCAGGCACATCACTTTGTGTAATTTACTTCATCATCACTGCACTTAAAACGGGGAAGGAAAACATCGCGAGAAAACCGGCATGACTTTGAACCAAAAAATCAAAGAAATGTGACATTCACCAACACGCACTGGGCCCGCGTGGGGGATTACGGCCCATTACCTCTCCTAGAGAGAGGAAGCCTGAGTCCCAACAGTAGGAAATTTAAAAGACTGATTATGCTGTGTATAGTGTCTAATGTTGATTAGGTAATGGTACAATAACCCTTCGTGTGCGTGTCCGACTCGCACTTAGCCGGTATTATTCATTTACTTAGTTTTGTCCAGGTAACTTTGACATTGTCTTCATTTGTGTCATGGAAGTTGCATGTGGTTGAGCACCAGCATAGTTTGTGAGTATTGTGTATTTAAAATTGTTCGCCTTGTTGGCCTTGTGGTCGCAAGCCTTTAAAGCGTGGGCACACTTTCATAAATAATGATAATGATATTGGGATTTTACATACCGAATTACTTAGTGGAAAACCCAGCGTGCAGCAAGCATGCATCACGTGATGACAACCGAAAGTAAATTTTCATTCTAGCGTAAAATTTAGAACTACTACTTGAAGTCCTCTCAACCTTAGCTCGGTCTTCGTTATAATTCGGTTCAAATTAGTCGTTTCCTATAGAGAAGAACCGGCAAGAAACTCCATGGTTACTCTTTTAAAAAAATAGTTGATCCTACAATATTTCCATATTACAGTACAAGTAGATATTATGTAAGGACAGTGTAGACCGGTCAATATTGTACTAAAAAGTGCAATAAAAATATTCATAATAAAAAGTGAATCATACTTGGAAGTATCCTAAAAAATTCGCGGAGTCTACAGTGTTCTCACATTCAAATTATAAAAAAGAGGCTATATAAAAAAAGCAAGAAAAAAAATACAATTATCAATAAATGAGACGTTAACAAGATAAATTACTAACGAATTTATGGTGGTTGGCGTCTAATAATATTAAAAAAATATTGCAATATCAAAAGTATATATTACAACAAATGTGGAGCAGTTAATATGTACATTTACACAATATTATGAGTTACCAGGGGCCACATGTGCTGAAGCAGTCATTGCCAAACAAGCGTGTCTTCGACATAGTCTTTAACATTGTAATACGCTTTTTTAGTAAGGACACGCTTAATATGGGTTTTGAACTTTCCCTCGCTAAGTTCAGCCACCGCCTTTGTTAGCTTGGTATAAACATAGACATAGTCTTTAACCTTATAATACGCTTTTTTTGGTTAGGACACGCTTAATATGAGTCGTGGGTTCGATTCCTGCACGAAGCAAATATTTGTATGGCCTACAGATAGTTATTCCAGGTCTTGTGTATGACAGTTTACATGTTTGTAAACGCATTCATGATACAGGAGTAATTTCTATTGTAGGGCAACATTATACTTATGTTATAAAGGTGGAAGTGTGTGTGTATGTGAGTTAGTGCGTATGTTTGTTGCTTTTTCACGCTCGAACGAATCTGGATAAAACTTTGTCATACGGGTAGACTATGTCCTGAAACAGCGTTTAGAATATTTTTTGTCCCGGGACTATATTCCCTTGCTTGGGGCAATTTTTTATTTTAGCATCTAGTACAAAAATAAAATACATCGGACAAGTGCGAGTGGGACTTGCGCATTGAGGGTTCCGTACGAACCTATGAAAACAGTTCAATTCTCGAATAGAATTACAACATTTTTTCCGAATAACTACAAATTTACAGTTCTCAGATATTTTTCTGTTCTTGTGCTATAATAACTTGCTTCATACCAAATTTCAGGATTCTAGATCAAAAGAAATTACCCTATGAATTTTGATTCCCTTGAGAGTATCGAAATATACTTTTATTGTGATAAAAACTGCCGTAATTTTTTTTGTTAATTCAGAAGGTTTACTTTTTCACAGCTTCAAGGGACTGTAGACCTGAGAATATGGTTTTAATTTTAACTCAATACCTCTTCGCGTTTCCGAGATAAGGTGTCTTGACAGACAGACATACGGACGGACAACAAAATGATCCTTATAAGGGTTCTTTTTTTTCCTTTTGAGGTACGGAACCCTAAAAATGTACCTAGGAGTTAAGAATGGTCTTTACATGGTAGGTGTTATATTTTTTAAACACTTCTAACTCCATTTAAATAATTTGCCCATATTTACGTCTGGATCACATAAGATTATGGGGCACGAAGTAACCTGAGCCGTGTGGATGTCAGGATGCGAGCATCCGGCGCCGGATGGCCGTCGGATGGCCGCGCATGAAGGAGCCTCTGTCTGTCTGTCCGTCAAACATCGCGATATAATTCGCTTTTGAGGTGAGTGGTTGTTCACGCCTGTTTATCACGAGTTAGAGATGTAACTGCAATCAATTTGAAGCTCGCGAGATTACGAGTAGTATTTTGATAGTAGTTGTAGTTGTTTTACGGTTTACGGATATTGAAGATGAATGATGGAGGAAAATGAGAGTGATGTTAAATACTTACGTATACCCTAGCAACGGAAGTTGTGTTATAGATTGTTGATAAGCTCTTACTATCTCACATGATAGTAAGCGATGTTGAGTGGTTGGCCGTGAAGCCACGCTTGCCTAGAATTAACCTATCCCCTATGCTGTATTTACCAGGAAAGACAGACTCTGGCAGGAAATTCCACTCCTTAATTCAACGCATAGTAAATGTGTTTCCAAAACATTTTGTATGTATGGTTGGGATTCCCACCATATATTGGTGACGCAAACCCGTACGTTGAATAGTCCGATGATGGAATGGCTTGGCCGAATTAAATTATGTAATTCCGAGGCACACTCCTCGATATGTAAGCGATAGAAAACCGGCTAGCAACTCGGCGTCGAAGCTCAAGACGAGCTTTGAGTTTTGATTCGACGAGT
Organism: Mythimna vitellina; assembly: GCA_949316375.1. Taxonomy (NCBI): domain Eukaryota; kingdom Metazoa; phylum Arthropoda; class Insecta; order Lepidoptera; family Noctuidae; genus Mythimna; species Mythimna vitellina. The sequence continues at coordinate 881,836 of OX438686.1, forward strand.
ACATCATTACAGATGATCTTCTTGGCTCGCTTGCCAGATTTAAAAAGCTTTAAGTAAATCAATTACTTAAAGCTTTTTAAAACCGAGATTATAATAATAAAAGGTGTTGGAAATATATGTGGAAATAGCAGGGATATCCTGTAAACTTTGACAAACTCTACTTGTGAGATTTAAATTAATATTCAGATTAAAACTACTAAATGCTTCATACTGCACTACCTTCCTCCAGTCAATGTGACTATGACTGATCTCCAAAAGCCACCTTGTTTGACAATTACATATTCTACTATATATTCCATTACATTAAAAATTGTTCGAACATGAAGAATATTTTTAATGGCGCGGAAATGTGGGATGATAGAGCGGCTGGCTTTAACTAATGGGGATAGACGCCACGGCTAATGTACCCACATTTATCCAGCGGATAGCACTGAAGAGTGGAGGTGATGTGTGGGTGCGAGTGTGGAGAGCACAGAGGTTTGATTGATTGGAAATAATTATGTAGGTGGGCAACTCTGTAAATATTATGTATCTATGTATAGAATATAAGTAACGTGGAGAAATTTTAGAAGATTCCATCGTTTACGAAAAAGCATGTAAGGTGTCTCTGTATTAATAGGAATTCATTTGTCTATGTGGACATGTGACTTGATAGAATATAATGGTGGATTAAAATAAATATACCTGACTAAGTTTTTGGTTTTTGTAAAATTATATACTCGTACAGTGAAAAAAGATTGATGAGACGCATGTGTGTTGTGACGAGAATGGATTAAGTGAGAACTTAATATATTAGAGGAAGTTTGAAAGTGGCGCCACTGACTGAAAAGCTTAAAAGAAATCGTTTGTGGATAGATGGAGAGGGAAAGGGAGGCCAAAGAGAAGATGTACCTATGGATTGTGTGAGGAGTGATATGAAAAAAGAGTTAGTGATAGCGCGACGGATGACAGGACAAAATAGAAGAAAAAACGTATAACGCCGATCTCAAATAACACGGGGGAAGGAAGATGATGGCATAAACTTGTACAGCTTTTAAGAAAAACGAACTTCAAAGTTGAAATATAAGTGACAGGTGCGACAGCCACAACTCAGTTTTATTGGCAGAAAGTAAGAACATAGACATCAAAGACAGAAACTGTCAAGTCGAAAGTAAAAGAAGATTATCGATAAAACTATTTTGGATTCGAACACATCGTTCGAATGAGTCACCGCAGTTCTGAACAGCAAAGCAATGAAGAAATACAGGTGGGTTTTAGTCAGTAAAAGTCTAACACTCCCTCATGGTCTACCTAGAGAAGGAAAATTTATTTCTTATTTTCTCAACAAAAAAAAAGTCATAACCCTTGAGGGTGGCAGCATTGTTAGTCAAGTTTTTAGTCTGTCTTTGTTCAGTTTTTGGAACAATGTGTTGATTCCTGCCACCCTCAGCGAAAATCCCATGAATGAGACGAGATGCACAGGACTGGTCGTTGTGGCGATACATCGGAGAGGCTATTATGTCCAACAGTGGACGTCTCTCAGCTTCAATGATGACATAATTGGTCGTAAAACCATTGACCTAGATATCACACCCAAAATACTTTAAAAACCTTTAATATATTTAGGTTACTTACAAACTAACAATGGATAAGGTATTATTTATAAAATCGTGAACAAAGTGAGTGGCGGCGTTGGCTTGCGTGAGCCAGAAATAGTGCGTCCCCTAAGGTAAACACCGTGGTGCTACCGTTATTTATTATACCTGGTGAGCAATGCCAATTTTATTTTATTTTGTAACGGATTCTGTAGTATTTTTACAATGCTGGTACAAAATGATAAACAATTCTATCTGGCATAATCAAGACGTATGTGGCTTCCATCTGTCATGTTCTTTTGTCTAGTTATTCCCGTCCGATTATAATTTAGGTGTCTTCAAGGCTAGAGTGAATAGATTCTTAATAAACTAGTGCACTTCACCATCAATTATTATATCACTGCTTACCATCAGGTGGGAACGCGGTCAAGCAATAGTTTCTATCATTAAAAAAAAAATTATACCTAGATTCCTTGGTTGCTACGTTAGACAATCTATGATAGTCACTGTGGGATAGTCAGAAGTTGGAAAGTCTGACTAACTAATATACTAGATTTACTATTGTGTATTCGTACGTATTGTGTACAACCCACTTTCTGGATAACTACAACACACTTTTTGGGTTACCCAGAATGTGCGTTATGGGGGTCGGGCCATGTAAAATTCTGGTATAGAGCTGCATCCGATTAGTCAGAAAGCAGACCCAAATGTAGTTGAGATATGGCTCGGCAGATTATATTGATTACGGTTATACTTAGTGTCACCGCACACGGGCCACATGCCACAACCACAAACGCCACGAGAAGCTAGAAGCGGCCACAAAGGAAGCTGAAGCGCGCGATAACTACTTGTGGTCGGTGGTGCTTTTTTTTTAATCCATCCGCGAAGTAACATAATGGACTCTGACGAGAAAGATTCAAATGCGCGAGTGGCATGCGACGGCGTTTTGTATCGGCGTTTAGTGCCCGATACGGGCCATAAGAAGCGAGCAGCGTTGATTTGTAGTATGTGGCGGCCACCGGCATCAACCGTGTACGGTGAATCCATATAAAATGTATGAAACCTACAGGAAATATACCGGAGGCGGCGTTTTGTGGTTGTGGCCGGTGGCCCGTGTGCAGCGACCCTTACTTACACGTAGAATGACTTTTCAAGTTAATCTAGGAATAACCTGCCCATCAACGAAATATTGGGATGAACAGTCTTAACTTTTGAATTTTGTTTTCAAACATTAATCCTGTACTGTGTTTGCATTTATAAACATATAAACACACACACACACAAGACACCCAGACCCTAACCAGCTGTCTGTAGGCCATACACATATCTGTTGCATGAGAGAATCGAAGTCGCAGCACAGTCACTGAACTACTACGCCAGTCATGCCGTCAATTTTGACCCAAATACTTCGTTCCACCTTCCACTGCTTAATCAAACCTTGATAAAACACCCAGGAGACATCCCACTCTCTAACTAAACTGATGATAGATTAGGACATTATTATTAATGCCCACATATTACAAACAAGTGCGCAATGTTACGGTTAATTTGAAAAAATCTTATTCATTTGTAATCATTTATCAATTGTCTCCATAATTCAAAGGGATCATAATTTTTAGATGAGTGAATTGATTAGGCTCAAAATGTAGGGTGATGGATTATTATGTCATATTTTGTGGCGACGTGTTTGATAGGTATGCAGAGTAGGTGCTCTAAGCTCATAATCTGATTTGTGAATCATTTTTATGAATCAACAGTAATCAGTATCTAGAAATGTAACCGACTGCTACTAAAAAAAATTAATAATGGCGAAATAACTTTGATTTCAGAAGCTTTGGCTCAGCAAGGAAGATGATGAGTTTTTTTATACCCCTAAACTGAAAGCAATAGTGAACCAGTTCTATGGAACATAGGTTAGGTACCTAAGATTAACATAATATATCTGTCGTAGCCACATTGTATAATACGCCGTATTACAACTTGGCGCGCCGGATTGAAAAACGTCGTTGCTATTTCAAAAAAAGCTTGGGTAGGATCGACGGAGGTCCCTGAAATCTGGCTGAATGTGAGGTAGCCGCATTACATAACAGTGACGAAACAGAATGGCTTCGACATACCTATTAGAACTCGATCTACAAATCATTGGTACTGTTTGTCGTTAAGGAGTTGCGTTCTGCGTTCAGTCAGCCCACAATTAGATACCCACGTTGCTTTTTGCTTAAAATTTTTATTATAATTTGTTGATTTTGAGGAGTACGACGGTATATCTTGGAAGCTCAAGCTCAAGAAATGGGTTCGTACTTTTAGTATCTATATAATCCCCCTAGGTACCATTGCACCAAGTGGACATATCTTTTTCCAAGGTACAAACAAAAAATGTAATATTCAGGACAAAATACTTCATCCCACTGTTTGAAGTCCCCCCTAAAGCAACACATACCTATACAAAAGAACACCTCGGACACCGTCTTATGAACATTAATGATGATCACTTAAATATGAAACGCGTCTCGCAATGTTTACTACTGCGACATGAAACAGCTCTCTCATTAGGTCGACATTGCACTTGGCAGAAAAGACACATTTTTTCTATAATTTATTACTGATCTTGTATAGACGCACTTTGCGTAAGTCTGTGTAATTCTTTCCTACGTTTATAATGTTTTTTATTGAATATTTTCATAATTTTTATGCGTATAATGTCAGGTCTCTATGATTGCGACTGACTTTGACTTACGTTTGAAGATTATGTGCAATTTAAAACTGGATATATATTTTATAAATTATTTCATTTTGTTTATGCTTTGCTATTATATACACGTGTATATTTTCTAATATGAAATAAGACGGAAAATTATGAAAAGTTGACGATAGGCCACTTGTGTTGGTTATTTAGTGTTTGTTATAAAATAAAACCGACATTCAAAATAAATCACCAGTTTTAAAATCATACAAAATATTGGTCCGTCATTCATTTATTTGTAATCTACCAACTTTTTCAAAGTAAAAACTTAAACTTAATCAGAAATTCATCTCATGATTGTTTTCTGAAAATTGATTGTTTCAAAGTAGTCGATAAATATGCTTACGGCTTGCCTCAATTGATACTGCGCTTTTTTATAACTCCGAACTAAATAAATATTACTAGGATCAACTTTTCATCCACTTTATATTACTTCAATTTCTCAGGATTATAAGCAATCTGGTCTTGGTCGGCATTATATAATATTTATTATTCCTTTGTATTGTATATTCTCAGCTACCATTTTTTTCAGCCTATTAGCTAGATTGCGAGCCAGACACCTAGCTATGATTTACGATATTTAGACGATTTTTTTTGCACGCCATCGGGTAGGGTTAGCAGAGCAATATCTCTGAGTATTTGTGATAAATATATCAGCTAATAAACGCTAAGGAGATATAAATCTTTTTAGCGCGCGGTACAATGAGTAGTGTGAAGAAAATCAGAAGGATGAGTCAACACGAAAGTTGAAAATTGACGTCAAAACATTATTAAATTTTTTGTTTTCTCAGAAGGTTGCGTGGTGTCTTTCAGATCATCTCATTATTAAACGATAGCAAATTTGTATACATTCACTTTGTTAAACAACAAAGTGAATGTCTACAAATACATGTCTTGAAAATGGAGCGATCATGTACAAGTGGCCACCTTTTTGTTGCGCCTTACATTATATTATTATTTATTTATTTTATAATTTATGTACACACGAATAAAGAAAGAAGATACATTCTGATAAAAATTGTACAAAGGTACTGCTTATTATCTTACATACTAGGTACTAATATACATACATCGCTATATATCCCTACAAATTCATATGACTATGTTGATGTATTGCAGGGCACTGTATTTTTCAATAAATATTCCAAGTATTTCTGGGACTCAGTCTTCTTTTTGTGAGAGAATGGGGCTTTATATCCACCACGTGGTCTCCGTGCGGGTTGGTGGATATCACATATCTTTGAATTTACGGTTTCAGGACACACTGGTTTCCTCATGATCCTCCTTCACCATTTTGAGAGCTGGTGATGAAATTAAAGGGTTACTTATCCTAAATATATTTTCGTCACATTCAAGGCAGATTCGTGCGTATTGTCTCTATATTTTTTTTTTTTTATATATTGTACTTTTACTATCTTTTAGGTTTAAAAACCTTTCTATGTAGCTTCTATGATCCTTCGTATTACATTTCACTGTGGTATCAACGAGAGGCGTGTAAAAATACATATATCGTATGCCGGGGGCATACATTTATTATTGTAAAATATAGCTATGTTCTCAAGCGCTGGTTAATTCGCCATACTCGCTGGTCGACCGGATAACATCGTATATAATGTATTAGCGCGCAACATATTCATGGCAATATGGTTTTACGATTTCTTTTGTTTTGGAAAATGCGGAATATTGGGTAAACTTACGAATTGTACGAGGAAATGACTTGCTATTGAAGTAACAAGCAAAGTACACGTATTTTTTCAGATGTTAGTGATGACAAAAATTATCGTAAGTTTTATTGAAATGATAGTACAAGCTTCCGCTAGCGACTTCACCCGGATTTTCAGGTCTCACACCAGAAAATTTGTACCTTTGTCACTCGGTGATAAAGTAAGAGAAAAATTTTAAAATCGGTTCAGTAGTTTTTGAGTTTGTTTATTACAAGTAAAAATACAATAGATACACAAAAAAAATTCTCTTCAGTATAGATTATATTACAAAAACTGTCTTGTATTTGCTTGTATCTGAACCACTATTTAATACACTTATATTAAATTTACCACATCATCTGATTATATCTCACTTGTCATTTATGTGACAGTTTTATTAATAATTTTTTTAATTGATATAAAGCAGTGCTTCACTGCGATCCCACCTGATGGTAAGCAGAGATGCAATCATTGATGGTGAGTCGCACTAGTTTATTAAGAGCCTATTCACTCTAGCCTTGAAGACACCTAAATTATAGTTGGACGGGAAGACCCCAGCAGGAAAATTGTTCCAGTCCTTCGATGTACGCGGTATAAACGACGAAGCGAAATGCTTAGTCCGGACCGTTGAAGTTTCAACAACGTGAGGGTGGATACTTGCCGTACTTCGGGTTATCCGATGGTAGAAAGGAGATGTTTTATTAATTCTCAAGAAAGATGAAGCATCCTCCATCTCTTCGATACTAGAGCGGGAAAAGTCATTTGTTGATTTCCCAACTCGAAAAAATTCACCTACTGGTACTATCGAATTCCGTGGCTTTATCACACTTCAATCACAGTAGCCAAAACCAGCAATGAAGTAACCAGTAGTTTATTTTATTATGAACCCCATGTTTATTTGCCCAACATTCATCAAATCATGCTGAACGATCTATTCATCAACTTTCGCTAGTGAACATAACTTGCAAATTGCATTGTTTTCACAGTATCATAGGTATAATTTGAATGTTTAAGATATGTTGGCGCCAGGAAGTTTATTTAATCCCAACGTACCTCATAAATAAAAACAATAGAATCTCTTTCAAGAAACCGGGAAGTTCAGTATTGCATGGTTTCTTGCTGAAAGATGCGGGGCCAGTGAGGAGATTGATAATAAATATTCCTGAGTATGATTTAACTAAATAAAAATTATAATAAAAAAAAAATAACAGACTTTATCACAAAAATCAACGGCCACCGTAGGCGCGGGCTTGCAGACGCCGAGCAATGGGTGGCTCGCCGTCTGACCGTCCGGTAACCGTCCGGACCGAGCCTAAGTCGTCGATGGCGCGTTTTGTTCCACGCCCGCCTCAAGGAGATGTCAGCAAATCGTAGGGGCCCAGCAGGGTCGAAGCCTACTGGGGCCACGGGTAGTGTGAAAGCGAAACCCGGGGCCCTGGGACGAAGGCAACGAAGGAACAGGAGTGGGTTTTTAGTCAGTAAGAGTCTGACACTATCTCCCGCTCCGCCCAAGAGCGGGGATGTCATTAGGATGATTTTCCCAACCAATAAAAAAAAAAAAAACACTAAAGCGGTCAAAATAACTTTAATTTTGCAAGTCGATGTTAAATAACAAGCAAACAATACCAGAAACACCAACTTTCGAAATTATAGTGATTTTGATCGTTTTAGTGTTATGTTTTTAGAAGCAAAGCCAGTAATTTTTTTGTAAAAGTTTATTGTTAACGTTTTTTTATAAAACTGTTTGAATTAAAATTGAAGACTTACTTAATATCCCAATTCCACCCAGACCTAGATGGTAGGATCCCGACCCCGGACCGGTACAGGTAACCGGAAGCCGGTACCGGTAGCTAGCCATCCGGCCGTCCGGCAACCGTCTGGACCGAGTCTGATGAGTCGTGGACGGTACGTAGTGTTCCACGCGTGCCTCAGTGATGTTAGCCAAACCGCAGGGCTCTAGCAAGGCTGAAGCTTTTTGGGGCCACGGATTGGCTTCCGAAAGAGAAATCCAGGGTCTTGGAATGCAAGGCAATAAAGGTACATAAAAAAACGGTGTGGTTTTAGTCAGGAAAAGTCTAACACGCCCTCTTGTCCCGCCCTCGAGCGGGAAAAGTCATTGGATGATTTCCCACCTTAAAATAAAAAGACTTAGATGGTAAAAAAAGCGTCACATACTCGTAGTACTTACTGCATATAATAAATCTGTAATAAAGTCATTTTTGTACATCAAAAATATTAAAAAAAAAATTGACTGTGTATTAATAAGGGATAACTAACAGAACCTGTTTCCAGTATTTTTTAAATTTTTGTCTGCATCACGTAAAATATACGAAACCAATGTGGATAACTTTTATTCATAAAAATTATGTAACTTAAAGTATTCAGTAGTTTTTGTTTCATCGCGACCGCAATTTACGCTATCAAATAGATAATTGTATAAACAAGAAGAAAAATATCACGTCGCATGCAATTCAGATACTCCACGCCATTTAAAGACTCAAAATAGAAGTAATGTTCATAATTCATAATCATTTATTTGCTAATATGGGTAATTACATAAAGTTATTGAAATTATATCACATTCCAACCATATTATACCTTGAGGCATGCAAATCACAAGCTTTTTTATTATAATAATACATTTTCTTGCAAAGTTTATTTATAATTAAACTTAATTGTAGTATTATCTAACTACAATTAAGTTTTATTTATTTCACCGTATCAAATAACAAAGAAAAATACTAAATGATATTGATAATGTCACTTGAAGAATTGAAGTAAAAATGATTTTTTTAAAATAATAATGTCAAGATACAATTGAGAATTAATGTCAAAGTAAGAATAATATATAAAAAAATAAATTCGTTGGTAAATTCACTATGAAAAATAATAAAATCATTCAAATATCTCAACATAAATTATAAATATATTTTAGTCAAAATATTTGTCGTTTAAAAATTCATTGATTGTGTAATATACTTTTTGTATCAGTAATTCTTTGAGTTTGTATTTAAAAATAGTTAATGTTTCAATAGTTTTTACATAATCTGGCAATTTATTATTAATTTTGATAGTTGAACTCCATATTCGATTGATAGTATTGTGCATTTTCCGGTCACTAGGTTACTAGGTTAATCTACGCTTTTGATCAAGATGCAGGCTAATCTGCAAAAGATATGACAGTGCACAGACGTGTTTTTTTTTTTATTGGGTGGGAAAATCATCTTATGACAAAACCCGCTCTTGGGCGAAGCGGGAGATAGTGTCAGACTTTTACTGACTAAAAGCCCACTCCTGTTCCTTCGTTGCCTTCGTCCCAGGGCACCGGGTTTCGCTTTCATACTACCCGTGGCCCCAGTAGGCTTCGACCCTGCTGGGCCCCTACGATTTGCTGACATCTCTTTGAGGCGCGCGTGGTACAGTACGCGCCGTCGACGACTCGGGTTCGGTCCGATTACCGGACGATCGGACGGCGAGCCACCCATTGCTCGCCGTCCGCAAGCCCGCGCCTACGGTGGCCGGAAATCGGGATCGGAATCCCGGCGGCGGCGGTTGAAGCGTAAGGACCGTTGCCTCACGCGATCGGACGCCTCCTTTGCTAGCATTACGGCTTCGCAGAAGGAGGCGACCGCCTGCCACTCCTCCTCGCTCCGGAGCATGGCCTGAACCAAGGCCCGGCGCGAGAGATCGCCGACGCCGATTGCCCCCACGAGGACACGGCGTTGCTCTGCCCAAGCGGGGCACACATCCACCGTGTGCTCTACCGTGTCCTCCGGGCGGTCCACACAGTGGCGAAATCCGGGCGTCGTTTCCGCACGAATCCGGTGCAGGAACCTCCCGAACTTACCGTGTCCGGTGAGAACCTGCGTCATGCGAAATGTGAGGACGCCGTGAGGTCTTTCCAACCACGCCTCAAAGAGGGGACTTACCGCCATAATTGTGGCGTGCCCAGTGCACAGACGTGTGCGTAAACATAGGTGCACTCTCTTGTCCTTTACACTCACAGTACGGTGGGAGAGCGACCAGACAAGATCTGACTGAGTATCAATGGCTTTATGTGCACTCCGAGGCACGGGGGTATCACCACCAATTTTAAGCTCGGGGCTGCTACATTGTAATTCCTAATAAAAATATACCGACATATAGGTACATGACCCCACATAGGAATTAAAATTCAAAAATTCGCTCGCAATACCTGTTAGAGAAATCGACGCCAGCCCAAAATCAACTATCGGGCAGTCGCTCAGACCAGACATAACACTCGTCTGGTTGGGGGATCTACCCTTTTCAATAGAGGTATTTGGAACTTTACATCCTGTTCCGCAATACCTCTAAACTGATGACCCTGGCCTATGAACGTCAGCGCAGCCTTCGTGCAGTTACTACATCGTGACGTCGGTGCTGGCTGTAGCCAGTACCCACGGCTGTAAAGGCTGTCCTGACCACCAGCATGCCTACCTGCTCATACCTGATCATCAATCTTAGCACAATGGCGCTTTTCTCGACCTAGGAATCGAACCCAGGACGCTCAGCAGTCGCGCTTGCCATCACGAGGTCGATGAGGCAGTTCATACACACGTTGCACATTATCAGTAAATTAACAGTAAAATGTATTTTACAGATACATTAATTGCACATCAGTTATTATTAAGAGAAATGAAAATGGAAAATAATCGTGCATATTATTATTTTTTTCTCAAAATACTTGCAAGCCTAAAAATTATAAACAAAAATACGCACGATTGCATTAACTACCGACGTCAACTTTCCATCTAATCCCACAACACTGCTAATTATTTACCGATATTTTTATTTTTTTACCATTCGCCACAATGAGATCACACCTCTAGTTCTGTTATGAAATCATACTTGGTGGCTGTTGATAAAGGCGGCTCACACGCGCGATGACGGCCTAATGCGCGCCGCTGACGGCCAGTGTGAACGCTCCCTGTTTACCTTGAGCATAGAGTAGTGTGAGATAGGTGCTTCTGCAAGTTTTATTGGTTGGGAAAATCGTGTAGAAAATGGCTTAGTTTCAGAAATCAAAACCTTTATTTTCAAATAGATCATTAACAGGCACTTTTTTTTGAATTGTCATAATGTCTGTCAGTCAAAAAAAAGAGAAGCTAAGTTGCTCGTTCCAAAGCGTTATGGAGAAGAACGTGCAAGAAACTTCATAGCCGCTCAGTTACAGACTACAGCTTACTTTTTTTTAAAGACAACAAAATCAATTGCAGTGGAATCTGAAGATGATCTTTTCATTTCTAAAGATTTTAAAATTGACTTTTATATGCGTTGTTTTGATCTCTGCTTGTTGTTAACTGATGAGAAAAAAAATACTTTAATAGAAAAAAACTAATCTGATCTCCCTTTAAAACAAAGTTTGTTTTTAATAATAAAACTAGGATGCGATTTCCAAGAAAATCCTACTGCGTAGTCAAAAAAAGACTTGTAAATTCCTTTCATATGTTACACAAAAACCGATCTACAACAAACAACGCTAATCTCTGTCCCTCACACTAATCTACGCCCACGTCGAAAAAACGTTAGTGTTTACAAGATCGTCAAACTTATCGATACGTCTATCGAGCGCACGAAGCGATTTTTGAGTGATCCTCCACTCGTTTGATTAATGCCCGCAAGCTTTGGCCGCTCGCCAGTACTCTGTTGCTTTGACCCATCCTACCCACTTTTAATAACTGACGTTACGAAAACAATCGAAAGTGAAATTATTTGATGTGTTTCTGGGACGTAGAATTGGGCAGTTTTATGATGAACTTCAGTAGATTGTAGCGCGCTTTGAACGTTGTTTTAGTAATTACGAGCGAGACTAGCTGTTCTTTGGTCGGCGAGCCAAAAATATAGGAAGGTAAATAACTGTGGCGTTCGTCTTTTTCATGTCTATGCACCTTGTGCGAGACACAAAGAAGGCGGACATATTTTCGCCACATCCGGTATACGCTTCATAACTCACTCAGTATAAACCTACACAAATATTAAAATTGAAAACTAAATAAACATACATAAAATGATTTATGATTTTTTATTGGAGCGTGTAGTCTGCCGTCAAAACTGTAAATTATATCGTGTCAGAAGGTTAATGTCGCGAGATTTATGAGAGTCGCAGGTATTTGTTTGTACACCTACGTCCATAGACGTGTAAACGTTAGATTTGGTGGAAAAAGCGGCGACGTTTCAGCGTTTGGCGCGACAATGACGAATGTCGCGCTCGACCGCGACACGGCGCCTGCGCCTGTCGACCAGGGCTGCCACATAATATTAGGTAAAGTCAAATCAACATCAAATAATGCATAGTGTTCTTTATTAAAAGTTTTTTCTCATTTATTGTAAAGCGATGATTAAGCAGGATTTTGATAAAAAGGGACAGATTTTACAGTTTTCTTTACAGGAGTCTAGAACACAATTATTACCACTAAACTATTGTAAGAAATTCATGCTTAAAACTAACTTGATTGTGGCCTAATTATTGGTCAAGTAGGTTATAATATTATCTTAGTGATTATAATTGCTGTATTTTTCCTATTTTTTAATGCATTACTTTTAGCTCGTAATCCATAACATCTTAAAACTAAGAAACTGAAAAATTCGTTAGCCAACATGGAAACTCGTTCCTGACAACCCTGCAGTCACGACACCTGTCGCGTCCGCCATCGAAATAGTCGTGTTTTCCTAAAATAAAGGTTGAACGCATTTTTGTGGACAAACGTATTTGGATTAGCTGAGCCGTGAGTGGAACATCGGAATCTTTATGTTCTGAAAATATTTTAGTAAAGCGTCTCTTGAAACGGAAATAAACTTGTACGAAGGTGTGTGGAGGGTGGAATGACAGGAATTGGAGGAGTGTTGAGTAAATGGAAGGGATTACGGATTAATTGAGTTAATTAAGTTCTTACTAATAAATTATTGAGAACCTACTCTCAAATTTCTACTAAAATTATAAATCTATGTCTCCTACGTATATAGTCGTAAGATATTTTTTGAGTACAATCATATCAGCAAAAAAAAGTAATATAAATTTTATTATTTCTAATTACCTGCATTCAGCCTCAGCAGCCTGAATGCAGGTAATTAAAAATAATAATAGCCCAGGTCGTCGACGGCGCGTGCTGTCTCGCGCGCGCCTCGGGGAGATGTCTGCAACTGTAGGGGCCCAGCAGGGTCGAAGCCTACTGGGGCCAAAGGTCTGATTCTGAAAGGAATACTCGGCCCCGGTACGAAAGGCAACAAAGTTACAGGAGTGGGTTTTTAGTCAGTAAAAGTCTGGCACTATTTCCCGCTCCACCCAAGAGCAAGAGTCATAAGATGATTTTCCCACCGAAAAAAAAAGCCTCAGCAGCCTAAAATCATCAAAAGCGTTTCACAAATTCCCTTACAAATTAGCAATTAAAAAAAAAAAACCGAACTCTTCATAAAAACAAAAACAATTTTTGCCTTACGATCTTATGCTGAGGCATCGAAACATAAAAGTCTCGATGTTTATTTTTCAGGTGAAGCTGCCAAGCTAGCTATCCTTGTACTAACACAAGTAGACCATATCACTGATCACGATAAAAACTAGTGACAGAATAAAGATATGATTTTCAAACCTTTTTTTATGATGGAAAATCATCATACAACTTCTCTCGCGTTCTAGGTGGAGCGAGAGGGAGTGACAAACTTTTACTTAAGTACTTTTGTTTTATTGGGTGGGAAAATCATCTTATGACAAATCCCGCTCTTGGGCGGAGCGGGAGATAGTGTCAGACTTTTACTGCCTAAAAACCCACTCCTGTTCCTTCTTTGCCTTCGTTCCAGGGCCCCAGAGACTCTTACTTACTAAAACTACCTCGTGTACTTGCGAACCCGAACCGCTGTGACATTTTCGAACAATTAATTCGAAAAAACTAATTAAATCGCGGTTTAATCGTCAATTTTAAATGGCAAGGGCAAGGCTCGCAGAATGGCCATCTTTGCCGATTGCGTGTTAGAAGACGCAGCGTTGGCAGGCACGCAAGGTGGACCAATGACATGATGAGGGTTACGAGAATCCGATGGTTACGAGACGCACGGGACTGGTCGTTGTGGCGACACTTTTGGCTGTATTGATGATAACAAGTTTAGTAATAACTACGAGAAAATACAGGATCAAAGTAAACACTATAAAACAAAACCGCCAGTCCCCGCGATCAGAAGAGAACACCGCAACAGACCCACACCGTTCCCCGTCCCGCAACACTGTCCAACAGAGTTTTATCCTCACACTGGAGTCTTTTAAGGAGGAAACGTACCCTACGTTTGCTTGCAATCGAAAACTAAAGGACATATTTAACATCACTAAAAGAAACAATAATCAAATGATCTAATAAGACACACCAGTGATTTCGTCTGTCAGTGCGTAGTTCAGACAATTAATCAGTAGTCGTCGCGATGACAACCGCTAATGACGTTAACAGGCGCAGTCGGCTGAGAAAACATAGTCGTACGAGTAGATAGACATCATCTGTTTTTGTAAGTGAGTAATGTGAAGTGATGAGCTTGACAGGTTTGCGAAGTTACAGGATTTTAATTGTATGGAGGCCTGTAGCCCTGGGGTGAAGAGTTGTCTCCTGTACAGAATGAACTTTTACGGACTTTATGAATGTTTACATAAAACAATAATATTCCACAACTATCACACAACGCCAGTCCCAAACAAGCTTGTACTATGAGTACTAGATAACTGATAAACAAAACTTCTTTATGTTTTTAAATATTTACAAATTATAGATAAGTTAGACCCAGACACAAAACAAATGATCGTGCTCATCACTCAAACATTTGCCTTGGGTGGGAATCGAATCCACGAACCCATAGCAGTCAGGCCACTAACCACTAGACTATCAGGCCAGTCAGGCTTATGGGAGTCGAGATTGGATGCAGTCAATAAGATTAAAGCAATTTTTCAAAATTAATGACGGAACGGTAGCCACAGTGGTTGAGCGAAAGGCTGCTGCATTGCATGTAGCAGATTCGATTACCGAACGGAAAAGAATATTTGTAACGCCTACAGATAGTTGTCGGTTCGGTTCTGGGTGTTTTGTGTGGGTATGTGAGTTTACATGTTAGTGAACGCATCTGCGATGCAGCAGGAGTAATTCCATACTTCATGTAAGTACCATTCTTGAATGACTTTCTCTTCACCAAATGTATCATATCACTTACCCACCTCATTTAATACAAATGATTTACAATTCCTACCTCGAATTCCGTGTAATTCAGCCGAAACAAGTCATACATTTTCTCAGCACATTAATTATAAAATTAATAACAAAACACGATCTGAATGTGCCAAAACAAACGTTTGTTCTGAGAAATCGTATAAATATGTTACAAGAACCGTTCCAGGTGTTCCCAGCGTTCTACCATAAACGTGTCCACGCCTTACTTGTGTTCATTTAACGCTTACTAACTTACAAGCAAACATACACACACAGAACAATCTAAACTAAATCTTAAAATCACCTAAATACAGTCTAAAATACCTGTGTTACTTTGTTGACGTGGGAAGGGTAGAGGCGCCACATGTGGACCGCCTGCGAAATTGAAATAAAAATATAATTAAAAAGCGCGATTCCCGTCAGCCGCGGGGCGAGGTGAACGGTCGTGGTCGTGTGATGTGCGCGCCTTGTTGTCGATTGATACGACTGTGTGCCGCTTGTACGAGTAGAGCGGCGACCTGTCATGCGGTGCAGGATGTGTGAAAAAAGAAGTCGAGTTGCTGAAAAGACGTGTTTAAGTTTTTGATGTATGCATGCTATATGTATAAACAATTTTTTGGTATTTTTTTTTATAGACACCAAGCATATGACTATAATATTTGAGGAGTTTCCTCAATGTCTTATGGATCTACTCATAAAAACTGGATTTTGATAATAACAGGACTAATGTGGACATAAATGTTTTTCCAAATCTGTTTAAGAACGACGTTATTCTGAGGTAATATAAAAACATAAAAAGATTGAAAAAATATATTTTGAACTTAATTAAAAATGGTAAAAGCTCTTCCCTATCAGAATTTTGATACTTTCACACTTTGACGGGCACTATTTTTACCAATTAAGATTGATTATGGATTGATGTATTTTGTGTTTTATCAATCAAACACGTACAAAAATACATAATGATAAAACTGTTCTATCAACGATCAGCCACACCGTCCAAACCTACTAACGCATGCAACAATCTCATCTCGATACACTCCGAGCCCAACACATACGTAAATAGAACCAACACCGTGGGAGACACATTACACGACATAACACCTCTTAACATGCACCTTATCATTTGGAGCATAAGGATGAATGTACCGTGACATGTGTGGAGATATGATTTCCCTATGTCACATTGAGGTGGTTTTGTTTTTAACGATACTGAGTGACTGACGTGAGAACTGAATGGTGGCACTTTCACAGGCCAGTGGCTTTTAATTCGGTAATTAAAGGGAGATCTGAAAATAAGCTGTTAAGTAGTTCCGAATGGCTGCAGGGGAAAGGGAATTGATGAGAAGACCACTTATGAGTTGTGATATACATTAGCTGATGTTCAGCTGAAATAATGGAGGGCAATAAGTTTTTGACTGCTTATAAACATGTTATCGAGCAGTACTTTATTCGTTTAGTTTATTCTACATAGTTTTGTCAAATTAAGATAAGCAGAAAACAAGTCCAGACTATTTTATGTGGCAAGTTTGATCTCTCAAATCTAAATATGTATGCAAACTGATGGTAATTTTTTTTCGCAATTGGCGTACAATTTCTTTAGCGTATAGACCTTTTACAAAAATGGACAAAATAATTTGGTTTCACAAAGCTCTGCTCGATATTTACTTTTTTATTCAAATAGGTACCCGTATTCAGGATTTTCGCGCACATAGACGCACGTTTATTTCGGATTATTTTCTAACTCTATCCGAATTCTGATCACCAAAAAACGTTTCGAGCGAAACAGAATTCCATTCCAATAAAACTTTACAACGTATCGTATAGCCAAAAACAATTTCATTAGACGATCCCCGAACTTACCGCAATATAAACCGCTTTATAAACTCCTTAGCCTTCGTAATATTGTTTAAAAATGTCTCCTAGCCCGCCATGAAAACCGTGCGGGACCCTAAACGTATGCAAATTTTATTTTTAAAAAATGCAAGTGGCCAGCCACATGTCGCCCGGGCGGTCATCGCGGCGTCCGTCTGCTTTTTATTACTTTTATTTTTGTTGTTCAAACTTACCCACCTTCCTCTCCTCTGATTTGATTGCGTATTTATTCTAAGCTGTGTTATGCTACTTCACGTTGTATGAATTGTCGGGTTTAGAAAAACCTTCCATCTATATTCTACACTTTCGTTATATTCTCTATACGAATATGTCTTGCGCTTTGTTTAAATTCCAAACAAATAATTTGGACAGCTCTGCATGTCCACTTTGTATAGTATGTATTTAAGCTACCAATGCACAAACAGTCAGCTTAAACTTAACTTAAGTAATTTGTTAAGCTTAAAATAATAATCAATGGTTTTTAGCCAAACTAAGCAGCTACCTACTTTAACTATTCAGAGACAGTTAAGAATAAAACCATGATCTATTTGGCACTAAAATATTTCTTCCAAAGATAAGCTCGAATCTTTATTCCTTAAGACGCCCACACACACACACACACACATACACACACACACCATAAGTCCCCATTGCCCACCTCCACACAGCTAGTTCTTCTATCGCATCAGATGATTTTTATGACGATGGGTGTCCACGTGACGTCTTTATTAAGGCGATATCAAGGTGGGTTCCGTGAGATTAGGGGTCCTCGTAAACGGACACCCGCTGTATCGAACGACTCTTCGTTATTAGAACGAGATGCTCCGATATTGTGAAGATGTAAGGAGTGGTTCCAGTTCAGAAGGGAAAATCAAAGGTGTGTTTTTCTTTAGGTGCACGCATAGGTAGGTAATGGAATTATTTAGTACCCTAGAATTTACACTTTCCAGAAACAACACTGAATGATAGACACAAACTTAGCTATAAGAGCTAAAAAGTACTTTTGATTGATCCAATAAGTTTATTATACCCATAGATTTAAGTTTATGTACATTATGTAGTTACACAACATACATTAACCTATGTATCATAACAGTTGTTATGATACATACATAAAGACACACAAACACATTAACAACACACTCAAATTAACATTCTTTTGACCACATTATGGGTTTTGTGGATTCTTTTGACGTTTGTCAGTATTTTGATTGAAGGGACCTTCCGCCGTGATATTGATTCTCAATTCTATTACATTTATTTTACATATAACTGTTTTCACCGAAATGACGTTAAAAATGTGATACATTACTGGCATACCTAAGAAAAGTTCTAAAGCTCGTCTAGAAACAAGCGGTGTAATAAATGCGGGCGGCGCGGGGTGCGGGGTGAGGTGCGCCCAAACATAAAATATATAAAGTTTGACCGCCGGCGGACAGTGATACAACCACCTACGGTAAGGGCAGGGTTACATGGAGGTATAAAAAAGATAAAAGAAAGTTTGGAAGACGCTGGGTTTTAGACAAAGTCACGATCTATCGGTAAATATTATGTGAGAGCGACCGGCGGCCCAGCTGAACGCATGCCAGAGGGTCATGGCCATACGGATGGCGCAGGGTTTTCCGCGAAGCGGCGAGCCTCCTTGCTGGCCTGCCACCATGGTATCTTTTTTTTGTAAGTGGTAAAATCAACCAATGACATCCCCCGCTCTTAGGTGGTTCGAGAGGGCGTGTCAAACTTTTACTGACTAAAAACCCACTCCTGTTTCGCCCAAGAGCGAGGGTTGTCATTGGATGATTTTTTTTTTAAGATTGCTTCCAGCCGCTATTATGGTTCCTTTTCTGTAACTGCAGTATAGCATAATCAGCCTTTCAATGTTCCCACTGTTGGGACTCAGGCCTCCTCTCTAATAGAGGGAAAGGGCCGTAATCCACCACGCGGGCCCAGTGCGGGTTGGTGAATGTCACATGTCTTCGAATTATTTATTCTAGGACATGCCGGTTTCCTCACGATGTTTTCCTTCACCGTTTTGAGAGCAGTGGTGATGAAATAAATTACACAAAGTAATGCGCCTGGCTGGGTTTGAACCCGCAACCTACAACTCGTAAGTCGTGGGCGTTACTATTTGGCCACCACTGCTCAACTGCAGTCCGTTTCTGGAACTCTTTCCAACATTCCCTTCACGACAGCTAACAATTGAAGTAATATTTGTATACATTGGTATTTATTAGTATGTGCGTATATTTTTATTATATTTGTTTTTATGTATGTAGGTTTATATTGTACACTGGATCCTACTCTCGAATGTGATATCTCTCTGTCACTCAATGATTTGCTGGCAGAAAATTCATTGTTGAATTGTGTTCGCCTTTGTACATGAATTGTGAAATTACTGTGTACTATACATATACAATCTTTTGTGTACAATAAAAAAGAATAGATAATGTGACATTTTGGAAGAGTAAGCCAATCTCATACATCTCGAATCACAATCATTATCACTGATATAAATATCACTACGTGTTTCTCTTCACTCTTAAAAAACTATGGAAAATTAAAAAAAAAACCGGACAATTGCGAGTCGGACTCGCACACTGAGGGTTCCATATAAATTTACCTATGAAAAAAGTTCAATTTCCGAAACAAGTTACGAAGATTTTTCCAAATCCCAAAAAAATAAATAAAAATTAAATAATTATTAAATTACAAATTTGCAGTTTGCAGTTTTTTGACCTTGCTTCATGCCAAATTTCAGGACTCTAGGTCAATGGGAAGTACTCTATAAATTTTGATTCTTTTGAGTGTCAAAATAATTGATTTTTGCGACATAAATGGCCGTATCTTTTTTAATATTAACTTAGAAGTTAAATTTTTTCACAGCTTCAAAAGACCGCAGACTTAAGTATCTGGTTTTAATTTCAACTCGATACTTTCACGCGTTCCCGAGATAAAGGGTATTGACAGAGAGACAGACAGACGGACGGACAAACTTTCTGGAAAATCATTCAATTTTATAAGGGTTCCGTTTTTGCCTTTTGAGGATTGTAAAAGACAAGTACCTATCCCAACAAGAACTATCGATTTCAAAAGATTTCCTACAGACAACACAAATAAAAGATAAATCTTATTTATTAAAATATAATAGATTTCAGCATGCAATCATCAATGATCCATTCATTTTAGACCAACAATGATCGGTATTAGGTACCCATTATTTAACCTAATTTACTAATCATATAAACGATGACAGTTATTAATAATGATTGCAGTAATGTTTTGGCAATGTCTGTGATGTATAAACATGTAAATGTGCCAAATGAATGCACACTGATATTACCTGTTAAAACATCTAGACCACCTCCATTTTGCTAAAATTTCAGTGATATTATGAAATGGTGAATGTGTTATTTTGATATTGTTACAGTTATTGTAGATAGCTAGAAGACAGATAATCCAAAACCAATATTCCAAGGGTGGGATAGGTAGGATGTTACAAAACTGGGTCGTGGAGTGCAGCTGCATTATGTCTTCTGACGCGCCCTTGTAGGCCTATGAGAAGTAAAATATTTTGAAATAAATTGAATTGCACATTCTTTTCCATAGAGATTTACGCTTTGGAATGTGCAATTAGCATCATTTTTCTGACTGACTTCATGACATTTCAAAAGTGTGTGTAAATTGGTTATGTGAAATAAAATGGTTTGCACCTTTGAATATTGAATTGGATATGGTTACACTGGACACCGAGCCCAAAATTGTTAGGAAAAGGCAGGCAGATAAAATCATTAGATAATTTTTGACCCTAATTTTAACTAGCGAAAATAAAACTTTACTGGTATTAGAATTGCAAAATTAGCCTTATAATGTTCTCACTGCTGGAGTTCTAACCTCCTTTCTATGAAGGAAAATAAGCCGTAATCAACCACGGTTAGTGAATGTCTTCGCAGTTTTGGTTCTGGGAGATGCCGGTTTCCTTACAAAGTTTTCGTTCACCATTTTCAGAGCAGTAGTCTGCCTGGTACTGCTGGCCTGGATATAAATCTGTGACGCGGACGTTCGACTCACTACTCAGGATCTTTACCCCTGGACCACAACTGATCGTGCTACGTATCACTAACTTTGGGGTAAAAAAAGAATAAAAGAGTGCTTTATGGGAAAATATTTTAATAACTACTCCATGTAAACCCGCTTTACTCCTCAATATTGTATCAAGTAGAAGTGTCCACGTAGAGTCGTGTTTGTATGAAAAATATTCCAATATTCCCCCGTCCACCCTGATCGAGCCGAAATAAGGTGATGGCGACAACATGGCCGGTTATTTGAAGGGCTTAAGGTCGGGTTTGTCAAATTATATGTGTTTTTCTTTCGTTATATTCAAAGATTGGACGTTTGACATTCGCATTGGGATTGGAGGAGCGTTTGGAGAAATAACGTGTCACTTTCTTTTGAAACCTGATCTGGGATTGTGATATCAGACGTTAGGTTTAGAAGCTGTGGTCTAAGGATCCAAAGGGTAACTGATGGATATAAGTGGGTTTTAGGCGATGAAAGCATGACGTGCCCTCTCACTCAACATTAGAGCGAGAAAAGTCATTAGATGAGAGAGGATAAGACAAATTCTGACGCTTCTACACCATTATGTATAACCATCTGTATGTAATTAGTGTGTGTCTATGAATTAAAGTGTTTACAACTTTAATATTTTGTGTCTGAAATGGTAAACGATAAAAGGATTTTATGCTTAAATTATTACATAATATCACAAGTTGGACTCTGTTGGCGTTGTCAGTTGAGTTAATCAAAATAAAAGGTTTACAATTCACTTAGAATATATATATTTTCTCATTTTCATATATTTCAAAACAAATGCTGAATTTTTGTTAGTGATAAAAATGCTATCCATAACAAAGAAATCCTCACCTATTTCCAATTCTCACAAAAAATTGCTATCCAACATCACCCGGGGATAAGAGTGAGCATAATCGTAAGGAGATCTGTGATGCGATGTGACCGGAAATTAAGACACGGGGCCACACAGGGCCCACGGGGGTCACTCGGGCCCCCGCCCAGCGCCCTTCCGCTTCCGGTCGGACATCACCTTGTGCCGTGGGCGCCGGAGGTCGCTCAGATGAATAATCATTATCATAAATCTTGTGATAAAGTCGTGACCAAGCAGGTTCGGGGGAGAGACGTGTGTTTACGATTTGGGTGCTTTTTTTTTTGTTTGAAATTTAGTGATTTATGGATAGGTAAGTAAACAGTGATTTGGCATTTTATGAGGTAAATTTTGTTTAAGAGCGTCTTTTTCGAGGTACATTTTCATACAACCGCTCTTACGTGATTATGATTTTATTACACATCTTTCTCTAGATATTTTGGATACACAATTATCTCGTGGGTCTAAGATTTTATAGAAATCAAAACATAAATTTGTGTAAAACTAATCTAGTAAAGACCTCTGAAAATCAGCCATTTTACGTGAACTTTGGCCCTCTATAATGTACTCATATATTAAAAATATAATAAAGTACATTAATAGAAGCATTGTTCATTTAATCAAGATTTTTAATGACGATAATTTTTCTGAAAAACATTAAAAAAAAACACGTATTTCCTGGATTGTTCCAGGAAATACGTGTTTTTTTTTGGTGATTTATAAAATATTCGAGTTAATCACGGAATTACCGAATGCCAACAGAGTTTTCAGGCGTTATCTCTCTTTTTTTGCATTGCCACTTTATCGGATTGCGTTAGATGAAGCAACAAGGTTTTAAACCATACTCGATGTTGACGATAGGCGAGTGGAAAAGGAACTTCTTAGGAAGAATGAAAGTAATTTGAATTCGGGTTTCAAATGTTTTAGACTAGCTACTGTCAGCGGCTTTGCCTGCCCAAGGAAACATACTCCCCGGATAAAAAGTGTCCTATATGTATATGTGGATTCTAGGGCATCCTGCACCAAGTTTTATCGAAATCCCTTCAGCTGTTGGAGCATGAAAAAGTAACAAACATACACACACACAAATTTTCACCTTTAATATATTGGAGTGACACCATGTCACGATAGATACTTAAACAAACAGCAAACAGGCCCAATAATAAAGTAAATTAAAAAAAAAACTGGTCAAGTGCGAGTCGGACTTTCACACTGAGGGTTCCGTACAAACTTACCTTTGTAAATAGTTTAATTCCCGAATGTCCATTCGGGAATTGAACATCTCGGAGATTTTTCCAAACGGCATATTTTTTTTTTTGTGGTTTATCAACAAATTTACTGTTTTATTTCTATACCTGTGATATAAGACCTTGCTTTATGCCAAATTTAAGGATTCTGGGTCATCGGAAAGTACTGTGATAGGTGACATGAAATGAAAGGCTTCTGGTTAAACTATTATTATATTTTAAGCACTTTCAAATACAAATTGTATAAAAATTACGTCTCGACTTTTGTATGACGTCTCCCTATCTATTGTTTGAACATCTATCAATCCTTAGCTTTTCTTAAAACATAAACCTTAAAAGCAAGTTAGTAATAACTGTGACCTCTATAGACGCCATCGAAACCTCTATAGACCGTCGAAATATACGTTTTTTGCGATATATAGACGGTCGTATCTTCCTTAGAAGTTTGATTTTTTCACAGCTTTAAGAGGCCGCAGACGTGAGTATATGGATTTAATATAAACTCGATACCGCCACGCGTTCCCGAAATAAAGGATCTTGACAGATAGATAGACAGACGGAAAACAAAGTGATCCTATAAGGGATCCGTTTTTTCTTTTTGAGTTACGGAATCCTAAAATTAAGATTTCCAGCATTTTTGTTCTTGCGTTACATTATTCTTAGTACCCTTTATATCACAATCTGTTACACCTTCTACACATGTCTACTGTATTTCATCGTTTTTTAAATACACATGACGTATTAATAAAGTCCTCTTATTGTACCACATTCCACAGCAGCTGTCCCACGGTAATAACCACAAAGAAACACAATGTCGTTTAACTTTTTTACTGTCCTCCATTTTGTTCATCTGAATCATTAGCCATTAGTCTCTCGCCGTATTCTCTTTTGATACTAATTATTGCCGATATATCATTAAAAGAATTTGCCTTTAATCTTATGAATATATCACTTAAATCGTCTTGTGATTTCATTAAAATATTATTGCCTTTTACTTAAGGAAAAACATCGGAAAACAAAAAAAACAAGAACCAAGCTTTAAAGGAAAACATTATCTACCACCATCCGACTTTTTGAAACCGCAGGAGCATCTGCCACCTGGACGTGAATTCAGTGGCCTGTATGAAAAGCACTGAATCGGTTCCGGCCCCAGGTACGCCTCTGCACACTCGACTTGGTGAAACGGGTTTCCTTAGACCCGTCGGAAACTCCAACGTTCATTGGGCACACCATAACCATGGAGGTTAGTCTCCTCTATGAAAAATGGCTGGAAATATGTCATGGCATCCTCACCTTCCGCATAACGCAGGTCCTTACTGGATACGGTAAGTTTAGGAGGCTCCTGCACCGGATTCATGCGGAAAAGACGCCCGGGTGTCACCATTGTGTAAACTGCCTGGAGGACGCAGTGGAGCATACGGTGGAGGTGTGCCTCGCTTCGGCAGAGCCGGCATGTCCTCGTGGAGCCGATCGGCTGCGGCGACTTCTTGCATCAGGCCCTGGTACAGGCCATGGTCCGGAGCGAGGACGAATGGCAGGCGGTTGCCTCTTTCTGCGAAGCAGTAATGCTAACAAAGGAGGCGGCCGCACTACGCGTGACTGAACGGACTTCCTCACGCTCCACCCATCATGATTCGGCCCCCGATTTCCAACCACCGTATGGGCTTGTGGCCGACGAGCCATGGGTAGCTCGCGGTCCGACCGAGCCCTAGTCATCGACGGCCTTTAGTGTTCCATGCGCCTCAAAGAGACTTCAGCTAAACCATAGGGGCCCAGTAGGGCCGAAGCCTACTGGGGCCATGGGTCGTCTGAAAGCGAACCCCGCGGTCCTGGAACACAAGGCAAAGAATGATCATAGAAATGGATTTCAGTCAGGCCTGACACGCCCTCTCGCCCCACCTTAAAAGCGCGAAAAGTCCTTGGATGATTTCCCACATAAAGCAAAAAAATTGTGTGGCTTATTTGAAAACTGCATTCTTGGTGTATTAACCTCAACATAAATGACATAACTAATAATTTATAACATTTTTTTTTAAATTAAAATGATGATGTCCATCGCTCACTTGGAATGAAAACTCTCGGAAATGTAGTTTTGATAATTTTTATATTGTAACAATTTTAGAAAGAAAACCATGAGACGCACGCTCTAATTTCTCATAAAAAGTTTAGTACCCCGTAACACCATCAATAATAGTTCATGAGCACTTCGTACCCAATTATTTACAAAGAGCTCGCCAGTAGCGTTTATTATACAAAAATATATACTTACCTAACTTAAATGCATCTAAACACGTACTTACACACTAAAAACAGTGATACATAAATAAATAAGAATAGCAATGAAATTTTCAGGGCTTAGTTTTTTCTTCCTTCTCTGTCACATTTATGAGGTTTTCACTCTTCTTAGAGTCTCATGACGTCATGGAGTTTCGTATAGCTACCTACTTTCATTTAAATAGAGATCTACGCTTTTGAACGTGCAACTGACAAACTCTTTGATACTTTAAAAGCGACTGAAAATAGTTTAGATGACATGCTTTCAGTATAAGTTTGAAAAGTGCAACAACAGAGCATGATCGATTTTTTAAATTATTTTGAGTTTTGTTAATCATTTATTTCATTTTGTTATTTGTCATGTGAGAATCATATATAATATTTTTTTTTCAATCTTTCATGAGTTTCTGGACTCATTCCTCAGATTAGATAATATATACGAGTATTTGGGTATTTTCATTTTGAATTTCTCAGTAGCAGGTCTGGATGTGTGCTGATGGTCACCTCTTCTACATGGGATTTATTAGTGAAATGATGGTGAAGATACCTACACCACTGCTTAGCCTTCTTGGTAATATAGCATAGCATAGTCGGCCTTATAATATTCCCACTGCTGGGACTCAGGCCTCCTCTCTAGGAGAGGGAATGGGCCGTAATCTCAGCAGGCCCAGTGTGGGTTGGTAGGAACATAGACGTAGTGTTAAATAACATAACATTGTTCGCAAAAAGGAAAACAAAAAACTATCCAGTTAGTGAAAAACTAAATTATTAATACTTAGGTACTTTCCACTAATGCTAAGTAACTTAGTAGGTACTTTAAGCTACTTAGAAAAAACTTTTCTCTTAGATAAAATTCAAGTAAAGTGTATCTAACATACCTACGTAAATTCATGTATAACGGTAATGTGGTCACTTCGCGGTCGTCCATCAAACGCGGACATTAGTAAGCCTATGAAAAACTAACTTCGACTATTACCGGACCCCAATCTTTTTACCCCAGCCTCCCCAAAAAGGATCTTTACATAATTTCCTAATCCATTGCTGCTTATGTTTGAAACAACATCTTTTTATGTCTCGTTAATGTAGCAATGTATGAGAAACAAATGGATGTTTTCATATTTTTTTCGTACTCGCTTTTGCGATCAGATAAAAGTTAGTGTATTACGTTAGAGTGGTCAAGTATTTGAGTTATTTGGCTGTTTGCAATGAAAACGAGTTTTATATTTTGTAGTTATAATCGTATTATTGATTCGAAGTGTGTCCATATCCTATGTAGGTAACATTATGTTTATTTTGTACAGCCATATTAATCTGTTCGTGTTACGTAAGTTCAGTTATTTTGTAATCCTAATAAGAAATCCCAGCACAGAATATCTTGGTACCACCGAATAAGTAGAGCCAACTCCAATTAACATCGCATCGCAATTAGCATCATTTTTCTGACTGACTGACTTCTTGACATTTCAAAAGTACCTGTAAATGGTTTATTTGAAATAAAATGCTTAGACTTTGACTTTGACTCCGCATAACATGAAAAAAACCAAGAAATAGAACAGAAGGAACTCGATACATTGTTCAAAACATTTTGGAAACAAATTAATTGTGCGCACAGCTAAAGAATTCCCTGCTGAAGCCTGTGTTTTTTGATAACTCTTTTATTTAAAACAGAGTAAGTTACTTCTAGGCAAGCGTGCTTTTTTTTAGACCACATCATCACTTACCATAAAGTCAAACGCGACAGCCTATTAATAATAATTTAAAATAAAAATAAAAACAACTTATTTTCTATCATTATTATTGATAGACTGTCGCGCTTGATATAGTGGATATTACATAATGGTAAGGGATATTCGAGCAGTGGTAGCCGAGTGGTAACGGCCCCGACTTACGAGTTGTAGGTCGCGGTTTCAAACCCAGCCAGGCGCATTACTTTGTGTAGTTTATTTCATCACCACTGCTCTCAATACGGTGAAGGAATATAACGTGAGGAAAACGGCATGTCATAGAATCAAAAATTCGAAGACATGTGACATCCATCAACCTGCAATGGGCCCGCGTGGTGGATCGACGGCCCATTCCCTCTCCTAGAGTCCTCTCTACCCCTGCCCTGCCTACCCGGGCCTGAGTCCCAACAGTGAAGTGGAACATTATAAGGTTGACTATGCTATAAGGGATGTTGAGGTCGACGATGGAGCACGCTTGTCTAGAAGAATTCTATTCACTCTTGACTTAAAAACCGTTAGGCTATTATTATTATTTACTCTTCAGAAATTTTATTTCTTCACCATAACATACGTCTCTTAAGTACCCATAGACATTTATCAAAGTTCATAACGACACGCCAACACAAAACAAAGGTACCTAACCACACATAAATTCCCTCGATTAGACCTTTCCTTCCTCCTCTAATTGAAAGCCAACCATAACTGATGACGATAGGGTCTTATTTCCCGTGGTACTATAGTAAGTCTTTATGTCTATCAGTCCAATTGTCCCGGATGGCAACCGGACACCGCGATATGAAAGCGACAATAAAAGGTGGAAGACCTGACTCACTGATCGGTACACTCGCGAACACAGAGCTTTCTATTTAATTTTGTACAACCCTTTTTTTAAGTTTGGAAATCATCTAAAGTTGTGTCTTCGCTAGAAGAGCCGAGTCTGAGAGGAGCACGAGCCGAGCACAAATTCGTGTAGTGTGGACCAACTTGCAAGCCTCAGACGAGCGCGCTTCGAGCTTCGGTTTGTGTTCGGTAGTGCTACGCCTATTGTAGGTTTTTTACGAACACTTTCCACCTTATTCCAAAACGCGATATAAATGTAGTGTAGTTCCAGGATTATTACTAGGTTTAAGATCATGACTAAATAAAACGATATTAAAAAATGTAGTTTATTACTTGTTTCTGAACTATCTATAATAGTAAAGTTAGACCGCCGAAACCCCTGGTTTAACTATGGTACCAAGTTCGATACTAATATGTAAAATGGATATTAACATGATTGACTTGATCGATATGAAAGATTTAAATATTTTGGAAACGTCTCGGTGATCTTACAGACATTGTTACTCGTATCATGGGAATTCGTTTGAATCGAGTAATGAAGATTTTGCATATAAGTATAGGTTCAACGTTTTGAAGAAAAAATGGTGGTTCTTTTACAAATCACTTTGAATCAATCAATTTTAATTAGGTAAATGTTTTATGCTCTTTATAAAGAATTTCGTCGCTATCACTATCGTAGTCAATCACATTTTTCATTTATTGTTCCACTTTTTATTATTTACTGTAGCTCACAATTAACGTACACAACAACAACTCAACATGCACCACTTATGTATAAACAAACCAACATGTAACACTTAGCAGTCACAGTAATAAAAGTAATTAATAAATTATTTTTACTAATGAGCCTTTACCGTAACAAACCTAGACCTTTTACTCAAAAATAAAAAATGCTTTAGTACTGCATTACTAAAGCATTTTTAAAAAGCAAAGTACAAAAAAAAAATAACCGGCTTTACTAAAAGCACTATAACTTTAATTTCGGAAGTCGATGTTTCTCGGCAATGTTTGTTTCTTATTTAACACCAACTTCCGAAATTAAAGTTATCTTGATCCTTTTAGTGTTATTTTTAGTGAAGTCGGTTATTTCTTTTTTTTGTAAAAAGTTTTTTATTTTACAGTTTTTAGTTGCGATACACCTATAACCAGAGTGCCTATTTCTCATGACAATTCCAATTGACCCAAACACTGCTAGGTTACATTGTTTTATAATGGAGTTCCTGTGTCTGCCTTCCACCTTCCTGCTTCATCATCATCAGGTCACTTCGATGTTATTATATATGACGATACAATTTTTAACATAACTATTCAGAAACATTTATTTATTTGTTTTGTCATAGTTGCTTAAACTATCTTCATTGTGATAACTATGTGAGTATGAAGTTCCTTTGGTTATTTCTGGTCTTCTTCATCAGTTCCACTTCATTAAATGTTACTTTTTGACTTGACTGCACTGCTGACGCTTAAGTTCTTAATTAAGCCTATAGGCTTAAGCCTTATAATATTTGAGGAGTTCCCTAAATTCATTATTGATCCCATCATCAGAACTGGATTTTGTACTTCTATTTTGTAATCTTGTTGATTTATTCACATAAAAAACGCAACCAAATTGATAACTTGCTCCTTTTTTTTGAAGTGGGTTAAAAATCAATGGAAAACCTGTCTTAGCATCATTAGGTCTAAGCAAGTATCATGAATGTGTTCAGAGTGATAGGGCAATGGATAGCGGGCGCCTCCTTCTGCGTAGCAGTAATACTAGCGAAGGAGGTGGACACATGCGTGAGGGAACGGAAATTGTCATGCTCCAGCCGCTGCCATAGGAATCTTGGTCATCGACGACGCGTAGTGTTCCACGAGCACTTCAAAGAGATGTCAGCAAACCCGTAGAGCAAAGTAGGGCCAATGCCCTGTAGGGCCACGGGAATTTTTAAAAGAGTTACCGTGGTCCTGGAATGCAAAGTGCAACTGAACAACACTGATAGGTTTTAGTCAGTAAGTCTAATACCCTCTCGCTCCACCCTAGAGTAGGAGAAATAATTTGATGGCTGCGACATGCCGGTTTCCTCACGATATTTTTCTTCACTATTTTGAAAGCAGTGGTGATGAAATAAATTACACAAATAAAGTAATGCACCTGGTTGGGTTTAAACCGGGCGTAAATCGGGGCCGTTATCACGGGACCAAGACTGCTGTTTGTCTTATATTTAATTTTGTTAGTAAGCAATTTATCAATAAACACTAGATATTTATTGTTTTCTGTGGCCAATGATCACTATAACAGTGTATGTATCGACCAAAAATCATATTAAAAAAATATCATCCATCTATCCCTCACCAATGCCGCTCTGATCAAGGTACCATCGAAGTTCAAGGCAGGTCACGAGGCAAACGCACCTTTATTGTGCAGCAATTGGGCATATCCGCGGAGGTTACCGACCCTGCGCCTGCGCAGGAGTGCGCGTACGAAGGTATGTGTCGAGGTCGGCTCGAGGAGGGATGGGTGCAATGCAATGAGTTTTAAAAGAGTATGGAAATCAATTGAATAAGTTTTTTGGAAGAAACATGGTTTATTTAAATTTAGGTTTTTTTTTCGGGAGAATCTGTAATTGTGAGTGAATTAATTTAAACAAGTTTTTAAGAGTTTAAAGTCGGTTTGCTAATACCTTAGTAGGCAGGCATATTTCCCCCTGGTTCGCAAACAGCATCTGAAGAAAACCCAGAGCGGAAGAAATTATTTGACGTTTTTTCATTAAAAAAAGAGGTGCAAGTGTTGAATCGAATCGTAGTTAATCTGTGCCTCTGATAGCGGTCAATGTTGGACGTCACTCGCATTCAAAGTGTAGTAAGAATCGGATACTCGGAAAATGAAAATATAAGAAACAGTTTTAGTCGCAGTTCAAAAAAAGGATTTTTCCACACTTGTGTTGAATTATAGCATTAACATGTCATACCAGCTCTATTAGAGCCAACTAAAATTTTAATAGTTCTCTATGTGTGTTTGAAGTATTTCATGTTGCACGAATACTACTGTTTTAACAAAAGACATGAAATTATTTATTTACAACATAATTTTTATGTTTTTTGTTTGTAATGAATAAACTTATGTTAACTGTTATTTAAGACCTCAATGTTACCTATGTTTACAAATTAATAAATGAATGAATGAATGGACTCAAAAAAGCCTAAATCGATTTTAAAAATTATTTTACCAATGGAATGCTAATTTAACACAGATATATTTTCAACTTTCACGCGGGCAAAGTCGCTGGAAAAAGCTAGTTTACAATTTATATTTATATGTATATTTTCCTTTTCACTCCTGTCTCATCCAACACATTGGTATCGGTATCCAGTTTGAAGGGATACACTTGAATACCAATATTTACTAAAAACAACTATCTCTCCGACCTCCACAACCCAGATACAGGGTAATACGATTCTCTGGTTAGAAACGTTCACAGACTTTTGGATTTCCGACAGCTTAATAACTATCAAAGATATACAAATGACAAGACTAACGGCATAACATGCTTTCGGATTACGGAAGGGTTACAACCACGAACTAACTTCAGCCAGCATAGCTTAACGTCGCTTGTGTTTAGGGTTCCGTACCTCAAAAAGAAAAAACGCTACCTTTGTAGGATCACTTTATTGTCCGTCTATCTGTCTGTCTGTCAAGACCCTTTATCTCAGAAACGCGTGAAGGTATCGAGTTGAAATTAAAACCATATACTGAAATATTTTTTTTTTTTCGGTGTGTAAATCATCTTATGACATCCCCCGCTCTTGGGCGGGGCGAGAGATAGTGTCAGACTTTTACTGACTAAAAACCCACTTCTGTTCCTTCATTACCTTTCGTACCGGGGTCGAATCTTCCTTTCAGAATCAAAACACTTGGCCCCAGTAGGCTTCGACCCTGCTGGGCACCTACAGTTGCTGACATCTCCTTGAGGCGCGCGTGGAACAGTACGCGCCGTTGACAATTTGGGCTCGGTCCGGACGGTTACCGGACGGTCGGACGGCGAGCCACCCATTGCTCGCCGTTCGCAAGCCCGCGCCTACGGTGGCCGGAAATCGGGATCGGAGTCCCGGCAATATACTGAAGTCTGCGGACCCTTGAAGTTGTGAAAAAATAAAAACTTCTAAGTTAACGAAAAAAAAGATACGGCCGTTTATGTCGCAAAAACTTTGATGACCATCAGGTGAGATGGTGGTCAAACGCAAGCCTATAATTAATTTAAAAAAAACGTAACACTCTTAAGGGACCCAAAATTCTAAGGTACTTCCCGTTGAACCAGAATCCTGAAATTTGGCATAAAGCAAGGTTTTATAGCACAGGTTTAGGAAAAAGTCCAAAAACTGAAAATTTTTAGTTACGTCACAAAAAAATAACTTTTTGCGATTCAGTAAAACCTTCGTAACTCAGTTTGGGAATTGTACTGTTGCTGTCATAGGTAAATTTGTTTGGAACCATCAGTGCACGAGTCCGACTCGCACTTGCCTGATTTTTACTTAACTACGAGCCTTACCACTGCATTCCTTTCAAATAGTTCTCAATACCATCAATAGTCAATGAAAGTAAACAACAACGCATCGTTATCTACATTCAATAAGGCAGGTCATGGTGCGAAGCGTTACCTCTAGCGTGCGCCCGCGCTTATTGCTAGCAATTGAAGCAATCAGCGCAATTGGCGCGCCTCTCTCCGCGCGTCCCTACCACACCCCGCTCTCGCCGTAATATACTTTCACTTCTCACCGGTACTGGTGGAGAGAAAAGCGATACGAATACTTGTAAATTTAATTTTTGACTTTAATTTCATATAAAATCATGAGACCTTCTTCATGTCCATGAGCGGAGTCATCCTGGGATTTAAAAGTGTCTAAGAAAAATTCTGATCATGAATAAAATAAACACTGCTTGTTAGCAGTATAAATTGATGAGGAGAATAAATCTGTCAGTAGTCAAGTGGCGGGAAAACGTTGCTGATATGCCTAACTGAGATAAAATTATGCTACAGTTAGATTTACAGAAAATAAGTAATCTGTCGATAGTCTTAAGTAATTAAATGATTTTTCCATTATTTCTACTCGTACACAATACTGCACTGGATAAATTGAGATATATTGCAGTCAAGAAAATATATTAGACATAGATAGATAGAGAATTCTCATCGAAAATCAAATAAAAATTCTCACCAAACTTGTTTAAAAAATATTCGCGAAACCTAAACACCTAAATATCGGATGATGCGGGCTTACTTCCACACGTGTGCTAAATAAAAAAATGTTAAAGCAACAAATAATCCGGCGCCCGCGCAGCTATGTTTGTTGATCTAGCGTCGAATTATGTGAGCCGTAATTACACGTTCGACGTTTAAATGGGTGATGGTTCCGTATGAATATAGTGCTGAAAGAAACATTGTTGCTAATAGAAAAATTATTTGAGTGCTTGATGGATGAGGAAAAACAGTTACTGAAATCTTGTTTAATTTTCTTTGTGAAATGAATTTCCTGTAAGATAGTTTCTTGATGCACGGGCTGCCGGTTTCGTCACTCAGCGAGAGAATAATTCAAATGGTAACGTGCAAAATAAATGAGTACCCATTAGTTTTGTTGGTCTAAATATCCACACCTAAATATCGTGCAATTGATTGACAATACCACGTGTTGAAGAATATTTAGATATTATATAATGTATTAAGTTCCAAGTTTCACTTTAATAGCAATTATTTTATTGAATATGCCAGTTAATTAGGTATCAGTTAATATGACTGGCCTGTTGGTCTAGTAGTCAGTGGCTCTGACTGCTATGCCTGAGGTTGTGGGTTCGATTTCCACCCAAGACAAATGTGAGTTTGGTCTTTTGTTCTTGTCTGGATGTAATTTAAATATGTTTATTAGTTGTCTAGTACTAGACATATAAATAGATTCTGCTAAAATGTTCAAAGCCTCATTGTAAAAATAAGATTAAATGAAGACAACAAAAACAAAGTTTTTAATATGTGACCTTCAGCTTCAGTGAAGCTTCAGCAGCACCTTGTCAATAAATCAAGTGAACGTTGCAATAAAAATATTTACGTCGTAATATCACATACCTTATATTTTTTCGTTGTGAAGTTGATATGTTATGTAACACACCTATGTAAACACATGGTAGCCTGGTACCGCTTGTAGTGAGAAATGCATCAACAATACTATAAACGGATTTAGCCTTCTTTATGAAATGATTGAAACATCATCATCATGATCCTTAGCCTTTTACCAACTCTCGTTTTTTTAGTTGGGAAAACATCTAATTACATCTCCCGCCCTTGAGTGGAGCGGGAGGGCGTGTCAGACTTTTACTGACTAAAACCCACTCGTTTCTTCCTTCTTTGCCTTGCGTTCTAGGGCCCCGGGGTTTATTTTCTCTTAACCCATGGCCCCAGTAGGCTTCGACCCTGCTGATGGGCCCAGCAGGGGCGATTTGCTGATATCTCCTTGAGGCGCGCGAGGAACACTACGCGCCGTCGATGACTTGGGCTCAGCCCCTACAGTTACAGGAGGACTGGATGGCGTGCTACCCATTGCTCACCGTCCGCAAGCCTGCGCCTATTCCCAACTATCTTGGATTCGGCTTCCAGTCTAACTGGATGCGGCTGAATACCCATGTTTTACATGGAGCGACAACCCAGTCCACAACCCAGTTACTGGGCATCACGATGCTATTTGTATAGATTGATGGTCAGACTTTGTGGTGTCTGACTACCTGTAACGAATGCCAAAGATCTACGAATGAAAACCAGGGCCAACGGCTTTTACGTGCTGTCTGAGGCACGAGGTGTCAGTAATGTCCTAGATAAACTTAGAAAAGTACCTACATAATGAATTGAATTATTCACATTGGTAGGTATTTGCCCGTTTTCGAACTCACAACCTCATGCATGAGAGGCGGGTGTCTTAACCACTGGGCCATCACGACACTCAAGCGATAGATACAGTGAGTAAAATATTGATGGCCATAAATATTTTACCAACAAAGAAATAAGTACAGATAAAGGTCACGCTATTTATTTCATGCATTGTTTAGGTACTAACATTAGCCTTTTGCTATACAACATAAATTTTAGTATGTGCGAAACCCGAAACGAGTGTGTAGTCTTTATATGTAGTGAATCTATGTAACAAGGATCTATGTATATGTTTTTCATAACTGTATCATGAAAAATCACAAAGTTATAAGCTTGCTACGTTACCTGGTTGTCCGCACAAATACATGGTTACCGACCCATCCGGGCGACTGAGGGATGGTTTTGCTCACGCACCTAGCTGTGCGCTGACGTCTAATACCCGCTATGATCTGCCGTGACCTGTGTTGTACTTAGAGTCGGTGGGTCGGTGTCCAATTTGTTTTTTTTTAATTGATATAAACTAGTGCGTCCTTTGAAGCTGTGAAAAATCTAAACTTTTGAGTTAACGAAAAAAAAAGATACGGCTTTTTATGTCGCAAAAAACGTCTATTTCGACACTCTCAAGAAATCAAAATTCATAAGGTACTTCCCGTTGACCTAGAATTCTGACATTAGGCATGAAGCATGGTCTTATATCAAAAGTATAAGAAAAATCTCAAAATTGTAAATTAGTAATTACGTCACAAAAAAAAAAACTTTTTTTGAGATCCGGAAAAATATTCTAATTGAACTGTTTTCATAGGTAAGTGTATATACGGAACCCTCAGTGCGCGAGTCCGACTCGCACTTGCCTGTTTTTTTTTTTCGATATTTACTGATTCCTTGAAGAAGTTTGATTATTTACGTTCGTGGACAAATTTCCTGAAAAATAGAACGCGTAATATTTTAACGGAATGGTGCGAAATCACATATAAGTAAAATTGAAAACCTACGGATTGTATTTAAGTCTTCAAATGGATCGCGTTGAGAGCTCGAGACAGGCTTTCTGGACCGCCAAGGGCAACTGAAGGAACGAAGGTGAGTTTTAGTCAGTAAAAGTCTGACACTCCCTTTTGCTCCATCCAAAGCGGGAGCAGTCAATTGTTGGTTTTCCTATGAAAAAAATAAACGCCACATCTCATTCAAAGAAAATCATATCATATTTACTCTTATAATAGTAATCTCAACTCTAGAAAAATGACCACTGCCATGAAGTACTATCATCACCAGCCATTGAAATCTAGACCTTATATTAAGCACAGTAAAATACGAAATACTAGTACTCGATTAATTTAAGAATAACATTTGCCACAACAATAGGACGGAGGGCTAAATCGTCGTATTAAACCGT
This sequence comes from Mythimna vitellina, assembly GCA_949316375.1. Taxonomy (NCBI): domain Eukaryota; kingdom Metazoa; phylum Arthropoda; class Insecta; order Lepidoptera; family Noctuidae; genus Mythimna; species Mythimna vitellina. The sequence goes on from OX438686.1 coordinate 918,229, forward strand.
TCGCTTTGTATCTGTGAAGGTATTCCTCCACCTTTCAACTATGCCCGTCTAAACATTGGGGATGAAGTATTGTACGCAATTGATTCACTTAGGTTGTATTGTGCCTAAGATTGAGTTGCCTCTCAGAGGTAGTGTTTGTCTAGTACGTATGTAGAAGTAAGCAAAAAAAATTTTTATTCCCCAACTTTCACACAACGCCATCTAGTCCCAAACTAAGCAGACCTTGTGGTCTGAGTACTAGACAACTGAAAAACATACTTAAATGTTTCTAAATACATACATACATAATTATAGATAAATTACTTATTAATTATGGTTGAAGTGACCTTTTAAACAAAAATTGCCTGTGTTAGGGCAATGCACGCTTTTATCCCGGGAGTCTTTTGTCCCTAGGGACAAATTTCTACTTTTGCACAGACGAAAGCCACCGGCAGTAGCTAGTGGTGTATATAGAGCGACTGTTTCACCTCCCACAACGCGGTAGATAATTAGTAAACACGATACCTCTTAGTAAAATTGAGTTTCTAACTTTATGACTACAAACATATTAACATAAGACTAACTAGAATCAAGAATAAATTCAACGAATGCAAATAAAGGAAAGTTTTTGTTGTACAGTCAGGGATCGAAAGTGCAGTTGCATTCCATCAATGTTAAAGAGTCTAAAATGTCTTTGTAGAAAAGGGTCAATGGTTCATGCCTGATTTGATTTGTAGCATAGAATCTATAGTACTGATTGAACTAGGTGTGGACTATGAAACATCTACTACAAAGAAATTTTAGACACTTTAGCATTGGTAGAGTGCAACTGCAGTTTTGACCCCTGACTGTACATTTAAAGTTATCTTTAAGAGCAAAATTGCTCGCCTATGTAAATCGACTGTCCAATTTTTATTATTTGTTTAAAATTGTGTGTAAACGAAAGGATAAATAAAGGGACATCAGAAAGAAAACTACAAGAAATCATTTTTCCGCCACATCTGTTGACTACTCTTTGCCGGACTCACCACAAAGAGTCCGGTTGTTTCGCCCACCGGCGCATTGTCCTGCTCCATTGTTATTCTGACAATCTGCGTCATATAGCGGCTGCGGCCAAGGGGTAGGCAGACACCCTGCCCGAGCCTGGTCGGGGGAGCGTGAATACCTTCGGAGGTGTCGGGTTTGAATGGTGGAAACATTGCCGAGGATTTTGGTGTTAGACGGAATATTATGTGGATTCGTATTGTCTGGAGGGATTTGTGTCTACTTATAATAGTGTTTTAAGCTTTTGTATATTAAATGCTAAATTATAAACCCTACGTGTCTCTTTATCGAATAACTCTTGATCATAATAAATACCAAGTGTGTCCACTACCTGATTATTGATGCTTACGTGGTTGAAAACTTACAGGAATTGTTGGTGCAGTAGTTGAGTGATTATCTGCTGCATTACGTGTCGCAAATTCGATTCCCGCGTGGAACAAATATTTATATGGCCTATGGCCTGGCTATGAGATTTTACATGTTTGTGACCGCTCTCATGATACAGGAGTAATGTTTTACAAAAAGAAAAAGCCTTGTAAAAGAGGGTCTGAAACTACGTCACACGGAAAAACAGATGACCTAAAATCAAATCTAAATAAATAGTTCCGCAACAAAGAAGTTCATTACCTATCCACTCATGCCCATTCTAAAACTAGGTAAGTGCCACAATGTTTCCTAAACTAGAACACACTCAGCCTCACATATTTCTTTTGTCAAAACATCTCAGCGGAGTCCAAGACAAACATTTAACACTTCAAACGTGTAATCCGTTCACGACCATTCAGATTCAGCTACAATTTATCCCGGAAAGATTTACCGGCTGTTACGTGGCGGCCAGGTGTGGGACATTCCTAGGAACTGCGGAGTCTGGGAAGCTGGGTACTGAGCTAGTGAGTAATCTGTCTTCGTGGTAAGTCTTGTTTAAGGTGGCAGGTGACTGAGATATTTTGTGGGTGAGGAAGACGATACGTAGAGTAGGAATCGTGTGTGAGCCTTGTTGGAACTGGTTCGGACTTCTAAGAAGTTTTTGTTAAAGATATATCCATATCTACGCTTTGGAATGTGCAATTAGCATCATTTTTTTTTCTGCATGACTGACTTCTTGACATTTCAAAAGTGTCTGTAAATGGTTTATTTGAAATAAAATGCTTTTGATTTTTAATCTTTATTATATGATGTAATTTGGAACAAGAAAACTCGACAATTACATTTTTGCCAGATTACCGCTAATGACAATTTAATGCAGGTTTTTACGTTTAAAGGTAATTTTCCAAAAACTGTTCGGGGAGCCGTGATCATTTTTCAGAAAAAACTTATTATACACAAATTCTCAAAAATGTTTCACTGATTACGAATATACAAAGAGACGTTTTACAAGTCTTGAAGATTTGTTACCCAACATTTGTATTTTTCCCTAATACATAAGTAAAAAATGAGCACAAATCGAAAACCATAACTCATTTTTCTCACACTTCTTTTCAGCGCACCTTATAATACAAAATTTTCAATAACACCTCATTTCAACTCCATTGCTCCGTCAACGCAACAAAGTGTACAAAATAAACAATCATACGAGCAATGAACACACGTCCTTTGATGTAGCTCGCTGAATGATGGCCGCTGCAGCGCTTTCCTACGTCAAAACTACACTATTTCATATAGACTTAAAAGCAGACATGAGTTTACGAGCGCTGTAAATTATACAGCGCTTAAAGCGTTTAGCAGAAAAGTATTGTCGGTCAGGTGATGGTGGAGGAGCGGTTTATGGGATGCTAGAGATGAAAGACGAGGATTACAGAGGTGCTTACGACAAGGTGTCATATTTACTTTGAAAATAATGAAAAATGGGTGATGTGATAAGTCAACTCTAGACGTAGATGAAAGGGTCTTCGTATATTTAAACTTCAAGTATGGACTTAATGCCTTAAAGCATTATTATACGAGTATATCAGTGAAACGTGAAGAGATAATAATATATTTATATTTCCAACATATTCCTGCACTTGTTTATTCTGTCATGTCAGCATTCACGTTATCACTACCTCCCTTTTCTTTGTTATAAGATGTGTGTGTGAGAAGTTATATCACTCCTTACACAATGCATCCATCTTTTTTCAAAAATTCAGAAATTTTTGTGACGTTACGAATAATTTGACATTTTCCAAATATTCATTTAAATGGTGTTCGAAATCTGCTAGAATTAAGAAGTTCAGCGTTCCAGAAACCTTAGGTGTAATACTACAACAAAGTCATTCACTGGTTACTTTGTAATTTCAATTACCTATGACTTCACTGTGCCATATTATTTCAGTACAAATAATACCTACGTAAGATTTTAGTTATGTCAATAAGGTAGAATACAAAAAACTTAAAGAAAAAAGATTTAATCTTTCAATTTAAGCATTGTTTTTAGGTCGGAAATCATCCAATGACTTCTTTCGCTCTTGGGCGGAGCGAGAGGGCGTATCAGACTTTTACTGACTAAAACTCACTCCTATGTTCCTTCTTTGCAATGCATTTCAGGGCCCCGGGTTTTCCTTTGAAAAGTGAACCTATGGCCTCAGTAGGCTTTTGCCTTGCTGGACCCTCCGGTTTTGCTGACATCTCGTCGGTTGCCGTACGGCCGGACGGTGAGTTACTCATTACTCGCCGTCCGCGAGCCCTCGCCTACGGTGGCTGTAAATAGGGGTCGGGATCCCGGCGGCTGGATTGTAAGGGCCGTTCCCTCGCGCTTGCGGCCGCAAGCCTTCTTCAATTTAAGCTTTGAATATTCATTTGCCATGAGTTGTGCTACTGCAATATACGGTCGGCTCCAAATGCCTTTTTTTCTCTTTTAGTTTGGAAATCATTGAATGATTTCTCGCGCTCTGGACAGAGGGCAAGGGCGTGTCAGACTTTTGCTGACTAAAACCGTTGCCCTTTGCATTCTAGGACTACGGGTTTCCTTTTCAGAAATTGACCGCGGTCCTAGCTAGCGGGCATCGGCCCTGCTGAGCCCCTACGGTTTGCTGACATCTCCTTGAGGAGCGCGTGGATCATTTCGTGTTGTTGACGACTGGGTGCGGTCTGGTTACTTACGGCTCCAACTGCCTAATAGACACGATAATATTAGACGAACCGCGATAGATGGTACAATAAAGAGAATACTTGCCCTAGTCTCTGACATTTAGTCACGTGATAAAGTATTTATTAATCTAATTGCCTTTTTTTTTCAGAAGCTGAAAAAGTACTGAATGTCATCATTCATTGCACCAAACAAAGCAAACCGAATCGATTCTAATATAGTCCGCACTAATGTATTTACTATAGCACCGGTAAATCAAATGCTTTGTCGACGTGACGCGACATCGCGACAAAGTTGCGCTTGAGCATAAACCATGAAAAACGAGGATGCAGAAGAACTACTTGGTGTAACACCGAAGTGCTTTAATATTATACAAAATTGGAATGGAATCGTAGCCAGTGAACTCTTGAATGAGTTTAAAACATTGTCAAATCCACAGCGTATTCGTAGGTATTTAGTAATACATTAACCGATCATCTTCTTCACTTGTTGGAATCCTTTATTTATAAGAGGATGCAACTCCACATACATTTTCACTGTTTTTCATTTTGGAAATACAGTATCTTGTGGATATTATCTAGGCTTCTATTGAAATCAATTTATAAATTTGTGTAAAATTAATCCAGTAAAGACCTCTGAAAATCTGGTATTTTGCTTGAACTTTAACACTTTATAATTTACTCAAAAATTTAAAAAGTCAAAAAATTATAACAATAGAAGCCTTGCAAATTTAATCAAGATTCTAAATGGTGACAATTTTTTTCAAAAACTTTTATGTTTTGTAAAATATTCGAGTAAATCACGGAACTACCGAATACTAACAGGGTTTTCAGGCGTTATCTCTAATCCATGCTCAATGTTGACGATAAGCGAGTGGAAAAGTGAGTGGAGTGACTGAAGCCTCACACAATACTTAAGAAGGTCCCTCTTAAGTATTGTGTCAGGCTTCAGTCACTCCCAGGGCTGCGAAATTGTCACCGCGGTTCTGGAACGCAAAAGAGCAACTGAAAGAACGGATGAGTTTTAGATAACAAAAGTCTGACACGACCTCTCACTCCAATCAGAGCGGGAGAACGTATGTGATGTTTTCTTGGCTCAAAAAAAAAAAATGCCACTAGATCAGTCAGCATGATTGACTGGTCCTATCAGGGCCAATACTTGCTAAATCTAGAGGATTGTTCGAAAGAGTTACTGCGACCCAAGAATGCAAAGGGCAACTGAATTCATATAATAAAAATGTTAGCTCACCCAGACCACCCAGACCCAGATTGGCCGCTGTACAAATAACCTGTACAAATGGTGCTTCCTCGACCCATATCAAACACTGCCAGTGTAGTGCCCCTTCACAGCACATGCATCACCTACTGTGTTGCCCTTCCTGCAAAATCACTTGCCCCTTTCAGGATTTATAGGAGGCCAATTAATAGAGCTGTACAGGTAACCAAATTAATACTGGTCAGGTTAATTTGAGTCCGAACCGAAAAGAAGTCGAAGAATTAAAAGGAACATTTTTTATTTTTTTATTTAAGTCGACATGAAAAGAAATTTTGCTTCTATAAGCATAATAATATTCTCATTGCTGGGACTCAAGCCTCCTCTCTAGGAAAGGGAATCCACCACGTGGGTGCGGGTTGATGGATGTCACATGTATTCGAATTTTTTGGTTCCAGAACATGCTGGTTTCCTCACGATGTTTTTCTTCACCGTTTTGAGAGCAGTGGTGATGAAATAAATTACACAAAGTAATGCTCCTGGCTGGGTCTGAACCTGCGACCCACAACTCGTAAGTCGAGGCCGTTACTAATCAGTCACCACTGCTGTCTAAAGTGCACCAAGTCCTATCAATATATAAGCAAACGAGGTTTTGCTTGTCAACAAGACCTTCTGCATCCTCCTCTTTCGTCACCGAAACGGGAACGAACGAACACGAATGATTTATATTCCAGGCCCAGGTTAATTGACATCCCGTGAAATAAATTTAGTACAGCGCACTGTGTATTTAGCCGTAACGTCGGGCGGCGTTTAGAAAATAATTAGTCTTGCGTCTTGCCTACACCGCATGGAAACTGCGACTAATGGCTGAATGTGGGAATTGAGTGATTATAGCTGTGCTGCAATGTCTCTGACAGCTGTCTTTCAGTGAGGTGCTCACGATATGAATGGATTGAGTTTTCTTGTTGTCGCGTTGAAGATGATAAGTTTGGTGTAGAGATACGTTCACAACGACAGGGCAAGTCAAAATAATATGTTGTATCGTGTTTTTGATGAGAGAACATTACTTGAAAATGCCGGAGAATAGGTGCATGCAAAAAACACACTGTTATTTTCATTTGAAAATAAGCTAATGTCTGTGTTTCAACAGATCAGCCTTCTGGGCTGAATTCCACATCCATCATTTTTCATCAGGTCAAGAACTGGAGGATTTTTTTCAAATTGAGGGATTGTATACATGTTATTAATCACAAGATGGTTATGTGTTATTAGACAATATCCTTGAATAGAATGCTTTTTATCGCAGAAGTACTTTTATTTAAGATGTTGTCTACTCTAGAAATGATGTAGGTACTTTAGTATAGTGGTTTCGTTCACAAACACACAATTATTTGTTCTATACAGAAATCGAACCCGCGTAAGTAGCTAATCGCACAACCACTGTGCTAACTATTCACTTAGTATAATTTTCTAACTTTTTCACGGACGAAACCGATGCCAGAAGCTAGTAACGTATTATAACTGTGGAAGCCCCATTCAGTATTGGCACACAAACCCAATAAATCACAAAAAAATCTTTCAATCTTTTTAAAAACAACTCTACTGTAACAGATACAAAGTGTTACAACAAATGATATTTCTGATGACAATCGTGTAGCGATCTTCCTGTCAAGCGGGAGCCAATGGCGGCATTTGTATTGCTCCATGATCGATGCTGCGATTTGTTTCATCGCGCTATTGTCTCTGTGGGAGAATGGCGACTGCTTTTGTTTTACGGCAATAGTGAGTAAACATTTCGATTCGGTCTTGATTTGATGAGGTTGAGGTGATTTTTAAAGGAAAGTTATACGTTTCATCATCATCGTCATCATTTGAGCTGAAAGATGTTGACTGCTAGGCCTCGTCACCACAATGACCTGTCTTGTGCTTCACATCCATCGGGTTCCCGTAATGCTCACCAGGTCGTCGATCCACCTTGTGGAAGGCCTTCCGACGCTGCGTCTTCCGTTACGTGATTGCCACTCCAAAATCTTTAGGCCCTATCGACCATCTGTTCTGCAAGCAATATGCCCCTTTACTGCCACTTTAGTTTGGCGATTCTTCGGGCTATGTCCGTAACCTAGATTCTCCTGATCCGATCACGCAAGGCCTATGTCCAGCAGTGGACGTCTTTCGGCTGAAATGATGATGATGATGATGATGATCACGCAAGGAAACTCCGAGCAAAGCCTTTTCTATTGGTCTTGAATCTATCCCTTAAGGCGAGGCCCAATGTGAACGACTACGTTTCAGATGCTATACGACTTCTTGTATAATGTTTTTTTTTTCGTACTCTATTTTTTTAACTGTAGAAACTCAACAAAAGCTGATGAAGAAATTGGTACCAAAATACTTAATTTTTCCAACAACTAGGTTTCCCTTAGTAAAAAACGATGAAGAAAACGAAGCTAATTAACCTGGATTCTTTTCTCGGATGATCCACAATACCCAGTATACTGAAAATCCCGTGAAATTAACTTCAATCCTGGCCGCCACACCTTATAATATCCCGACGTTCTAAACTCCCAGTTCCAGCCCAAAAACCAAATTAATCTAGAAGACGTCACCTTGCAGCGGACGTCAATCCAAAAATGACAAGTATGACCAATTTCCACGTACTTTATATATAGCTTCGCGTTTAATCAAGGTGTCCGGAGGGTTTTGGCGAGGCGGGGGGGAGGGAACCGCCGTAATTAAAGTACAGGTTGACAGATGACAAATTGTCTGTGGCCCGTGTTCCGGTAGATATTGTATTTTGATCTTGTACAAGATTCTGGAGAGCCAGATTAGTGAGTCTTTAGACTGACCCAATTTTTGCTGTGAATTCGATATGGCTTTTGATGTGAGGACAAAGGAAAGGTTTGTTATATGTCATCTGGTTGCAGATCAAAAGAACTACACTTTAGTTTTTTTTTTTTACTAACTTTTGTTACAAGGCATGCACTGTGCCGATGACTGTTGTATTACTTACAGATTATTTGACAAGGAGACCCCAACTATTTACTTTCAGTACCTTTATTTACTTTTCTTTAAAGTAAGTAGTTGCAGTCTTGTAACAGGCCAAGTGGAAAAACTTGAAGCCCCAATAAGAAACAATATCAGCTGGTAAATCAGTTATTGGCAGCTTTGGGATATACAATATTAAATATTATAAGTACAAATGAAGTAACCCAAGTAGAGGTAGTGGAGTGCAAGTGACCCAACCCAGATAGATCTGTTTCTAGCTAATGTCCCCGTAATTATCTATTTATGAAGCTCATCAAATGCAATGGGCATCTCCCACTCAAAATGCCACAAATCACTCCCGTAAAATAGCTTATAAGCAAAAACACGAAATTATTAAAAAAATCAAAAAGAATCACACAATGATTTAATGGCACAGTGCAGGCGTTAGTCAGTAAATCAACTGCCCCCGGTCACCGTATACGCTATGACATCTAGGAAGTAGTTTGTCAAAGTGACAAATAGGTTGACACGGTCCACGTTTCGTGCCGTATTTTTATAAACAAAATGTTATCAACATAGTAAATTCTTTTAGTATATTTCTGCGTTTTTTGTGGAGGTAATATATGCTTATTACTGTTGTGATTAAGGGCTGCCGTGTGCATTTATGGACGTGGAAATAGCTTGGAACGATTGATATACTGATTAATATGTTATACGATGGTGATTATAGATTAAAAGGGAGACATTAATTTACTATTTTGTTAGATCATTCTCTTCTTTATGGGTCCTGTATCCAATTCATTACTTTTACCTGGATATTTGCACATTCACTAATGAGAGTTTCTAAAGAAATAATAGAATAGAAAATACTTTTGCGATACATACATAAAACATCAACTGAATGGTAGATTAATGTTACAACACAACTGTTTTACAAAATTAATAATTATATGACCACAATGTTGGTTTTAATGGTAATAAAGAAAGGCCCTGGAATATAAAAGGCAACTGAAGCAACACAGGTGGGTTTTAGTCAATGAAAGTCTAATATTTCCTTTCGCTCCGACTAGAGTGGTGAATATCTGATGATCTCTCACACAAAAAGTAGAGAAATGTTTCAGAATTGTTAATATTTAGATTATTGCCTATAACTTTGGGCACGCCATAATTTTATTTTATCTTTGAGGAATGGCTGGTTCGCAGGTTCTCACCGGACATGATCAGGGAGATTCCTGCACCGGATTCGTGCGGAAGTGATGCCCGGGTGCCACCATTGTGTGGACCGCCCGGAGGACACGGTGGAGCACACGGTAGAGGTGTGCCCTGCTTGGGCATAGCACTATCGTGTCCTCGTGGGGGAGATCGGTGGCAATGATCTCTCGCGCCGGGCCTTGGAAAAGGCCATGGTCCGAAGCGAGGAGGAGTGGCAGGCGGGCGGCTCCTTCTGCGAAGCAGTAATGTTAGCAAAGGTCACACGTGCACGTGTGTGGGCTCGGCCCTCGCGCTCTAGCCGCTGGGATCCCAATCCCGATTTCCGGCCACCGTAGGTGCGGGCTTGTGGATGGCGAGCAATGTGTAGCTCGCTGTCCGATCATCCGGTAACCGTTCGGACCGAGCCCAAGTCGTCGACGGTGCATATTGTTCCACGTGCTTCAAAGAGATGTCAGCAAACCGTACCAAGACTAATTTCGTTGTGTCTTTTAAAATCTTAATCTTCAGTTTTATTAGCAAAAACCACCCCTAGTTTTCCGGATCTAAAATTACAGATTTCCTGCACTGAAATAGGTTTACAGATCTCGGTCAGACATCGAAGTGCGGAACACACCGTCATGTGTAGATTTCCTAATATCTTCCCGACACAAACATCCTAACATTGGCAAACGATTCCATGCGGCGGAATCTAAAGCATCCCAATGAACGTACACATTACACTTACTATAAAATATTTATAATGGGTCACCTTGTGAGAACAGACGGATACACTATAAAACAGATGTCATAATCGGTCCTTTGAAGTCTCAGAGTAGCCATCTACAACTTTATATCTATAAGCAATGACTGCTCTATCTTCACTACCTCAAGGTTCAACTTCAAACAGCTTGGATGAAAGAAAAAGGTGGTCATTCAAAAGTGCGTCGTATGATTTACAATATGATAAACCTACTTGGCTGAGTGATACATGTCTCTTTGAGTTATGGCTCCCTTAACTAGACGACAGGATTCAGAAGAAAAATAAAGGAAATGAGTGTTATTTCAGGAGCTAGGTGTAATCAAAGAGGATAAACTTTACCTACAAAAAAACTTTGCAATAAAAAGGTTTCTGTACATAAAATTTTATGTTGACTAGCTCTGTCGTGACATACTACAGAGTAGCTTAGTACTGCTAGAGCTTTAGGATTGTCTAGGGCTGCGGGATTGCCTGAAAGACTTACCTTTGCCTTGATGGCGACCAATAGGTGGCTCTCCCTGCGGTAAGGACCAAGCCCGACACGACGGTGTGATGTGTTCCAACCGCGCCTTATAGAGATGTCAGCAAAGCTGGCAACCAGTAAAACTGATGCCTGCCACCGTTACCGTGGCCCAAGAATACAAATGGGCAACTGAAGGAATACAAGTGGGTTTTAGTCAGTACGAGTCTGACACTTTCTCGCTCCGCCCAGAGCAGAGGAGAAGTTACTTAATAAATCAGAGCTCTAAAAACAGAGCTGTGGCTAAAGTCATATTTTTATAGGTATAGTTGAATTATGATTCTACCATTCTTCCACCAGAAATATTCTCGGTCAAGCAAAATCTATTGCTTTGTTTACTATAAATGACTGAGATTATACCTAACACCAATGAAATAATAATTTAAACTGTAAATCTACACGATAATAAAGGTAAATCGTTCACTTTGAACGAAATACGTTCTTTACGTAATCTCCACAAATCCCCTCCCCACTGACCTACTAAAGTAATCTTCCAAACACATTACTAATCTATTTCCAAGTCGGCTACAAATCTATAGTACAATCAATTTTTACAACTAACACATTCAAAATATATAATAAAGCATAGGATTAGAAAACTAAGACGCGCACGATGTTTATACGGAGAGCGTGCTCGATGGCCCAGGTTCGCTTCCCGGATCGTAACTTTTAGTTAAAGTGGCAGTTCGCTTCGCACGGATTTTGTGACCTAGTTTTTATAGTTTAATCTTATGTGTTAGTTGCGTAAATGTATGTTTTAGCGGTTAAATTGTTAGTACCTCTGAGTCGGTTGATCACTTAGTTGGACAGCGTCGAGTTCTTAGTCTGAGAGCGGTCCTAGTCGCCTTCACCGCCTTCAACTCTTGGAAGTAGAAATTTCTTCAGACCTTAATTTTGGGAGGTTCATTGAGTCCAAAGCCAAGGTAGCTGCTAGGAAACTCGGCGTTCTTGCAAAGGTCCAAAGGTACTACACATGGGGACGGCTTTTAATAGTGTACAAAGTACAGGTTCGATCTTGTGAGGAGCACTGAAGCCACATGTGGGCTGGTGCTGCAAAATGCCACCTGTCAGCTTTGGACTCGATGGAAAGGCGTGCGAAGTAGCTAATTGGTAATTCAGATTTGGTTAAGTCCAATCTACAAACCCTTGAGCACAGGCATAGGGTAGCCAGCCTTTTGGTCTTTTACAGGGTTGATTTTGGAGAGTGTGCATGGGAATTGCATGACTTGATTCCGACATCTCAGTTCTACCATCGCACAACCCGACTTACGGGGAGTATCCACACTTACGTTGCTGAAACCTCTACGGTCCGTACTAAGCGTTTTGCTTTGTCGTTTATACCGCGTAAATCGAAGAACTGGAACAAGCCTGCTGCCTGTTGCAGTCTTCCCGTCCGATAATAATTTGGGTGTCTTCACCGCTAGAGTGAATAGGTATGTATGGTTTTTCTTTTTAATTTAGTATGATTTGATTCATTGTAATTGTTTTTAATTTGTTTTAAATCATCTTAAAAAATAAATGTGATGGCAAAGGATGTACTTTACCTGATGTAAATATTATTATTATTAAATCATCATCTTCCTAGTCCCTAAAAGTTAGTAAACCAACTTGGCTTAACTTAGCTTGGTTTCCACTCCAACCAGATGCGACAGAAAATACGTGCAGAATAGAAACAAAAAATACATTGTATAGTTAGCAGTGAGCAGTGGTAGCCGAGTGGTAACGGCCCCGACTTACGAGTTGTAGGTCGCGGGTTTAAATACAGCCAGGTGCATTACTTTGTGTAATTCATTTCATCACAATTGCTCTCAAAACGGTGAAGGAAAACATCGTGAGCAAACCGGCATGTCCTAGAACCAAAAATTCGAAAACGGCCCATTCCCTCTTCTAGAGAGGCCTGAGTCCCAGCAGTGGGAATATTAAAAAGCTGATCATACTTATGGCTAGCGAGCTTTATAAATGCGACTGCAAATGTTCATCTACTGCAACTTAGCACAACTCATACCTGCAAATAAACTCAATTACCAACATAAAAAAGATTCACCTCGAAATATTTTCAGAATGACCGGTCAAATATGCGCTAAAATAAAATGAAAACAAAACATTTTTCCCACACGTCGGTAGTAAATTAAAATTAATCTCGCATCTATTGCGCAGGAGTACGGTTGCAGGAGATTGTCACCTAGCGTCGTTCTGGAATACATTACAGTCATTATATGTGACGATTTAGAAAACGTTGAATAGTTTATTGAATTTAGTGCTGAAAAGCTGTGAATGTTTCAGGAAAAAAAGTCTTCGTATATGTTGATATACACATGTAGAAATAGTGGACCGCGCCAGTTCAAGCAAGTTTGAAATGACTATCTCAAGGTGAATGGCGTTAAAGAGACTGTCAATAAATAAGTTTTTTAGGCTTCCGTACCCAAAGGATAAAAAGGGAACCTATTACTAAGACTCCGCAGTCCGTCCGTCTGTCTGTTTGTCACCAGGCTATCTCATGAACTGTGATAGCTAGACCGTTGAAATTTTTACGGATGATGTATTTCTGTTGCTGACATAACAATAAATACTAAAAAAAATCCATGCAATCTGGATCCATGCAACAAATGTGATGTGTCGTTTTTTGCTACAGACTGTACAGACCTTCGTGCGCGAGTTCGGCTCGCACTTGGCTGGTTTTTTCATTATTATTGATAGGCTCGGATTTAACCTCTATCTCGCCTAATGGTAAGTGATGATGATGATGAGAACGTTGCCCAGAAGTAACCTATTCAAGGTCTTTAAGTCAAGACTTAAAGACTCCTTGGTTATACCTATCAGGAAAGACAGACTCCGGCAAAGAATTCCGCCCCTAGCTGTACGTACAATGTGTTCCCAAAATGTTTTACACATATGGGTGTGATGCCCACCATGTGTCGGTATAAGTTGCCTATACCTACTTATACTATTTTATTTTTGAGAAAGGTCTTATTATAGGACAATAAATTATGTTTATTGGCTTCCAAAATAAATTTGATAATCGTCAAAAATTTATTAGAATTTTGGTCCAAAGACTGACAATTTTATTTATAGGTATCTATAATTTGAGCACTTCAATTCCATGTATTTGTCAATAGCAAATATAATGTTATAATATTCAGATTCTATGATAATATAAAGACTGAATGGACCGTAAAAAAAATCATTTTGTCATTGTCACCCACCTACATTTAGATGTAGTGGAAAATGCCATTTTATTTACTTGTCATCACTTCATATTTTATTATTTTGGCATCTAGCAGGTAATATACAGGTCGTTGCTTGTATTTTTACAGTTTGTTTTCAACACCTCATCATTAACAGTGTACAGAACGAGGTTCTGTCATCGTTGACTATTGAACTCAATTTGCAGATTCAGAATATCCTATAAAACTATCTGCCTAGTGTATTCCCAGCCAACATAGAACAAGGGTCTCTCAAAGTAAGTCTGTCTGTCTGTTACGCCTTCACTACTAAACTGCAGAAACAATTTTGATAAATTTTGGTATAAAGGTAGATAGGACCTTGGAGTAGAAAATAAGCCACTCGAAGTACTAAACCTGCGCAGATGAAGTCGCGGGCACCAGCTAGTCTCTTCTAAATCTATCTGTCTAGTCTGTTCCCAATTATTTAGGGACTGACTGCCAGTCTAACTGGATGTACCTTTTCTTAATGTGAGAAATTATATAATGTTGTATGTAATTCTCCTGCTCTAGGCTGCAGCGGGAGGGCGTGTGCGTTTTGGTGTACTATACAATTTATTCTTTTCTATTCTGTTCCAATCTATTCTATTCTGATCTATTCTGTTCTATTCTATTCTATTTACTTAAAAATTATATACTAAACTATACATAGATATAAAATTATATTGCACAGCTAAAATATATAAAAGACAATACATAAACTTGTGAATATTATATTTAAATAAATCAGCAACAACACACACACACCATCACACATACAGCAACACTTTTGCATAACCTCGAAAATTGAAGCGTGTGGTTGTTGTTATTTAGTCGCTAGTTTCTTCATCTCTACCATCGATATATATGTACTACGCACCTACAACTGTCTCGTATTGGACATAAATTAAAGCCCTCGGATGTATTTCAGCTTGTATTTCAAGAGTAATTGAATTTTTACAATAAATTTGCACGGAGCGATATCGAAAACGTTTTGTTTCTTAGTAGATTTATATAAAGGTAATGTAGGTAAACGTACTCACATATAAAAAAATAATAAAACTCCCCATAAAACTTGGCTGCTTGCTAGTGGTGTGATATAGGCGCCAACAACAACCTCGTATGCTATTAATAAAATAATACAAACTAAACATAACAATGTTTCTTTTCTATATATTTCAGTTAGTTCCAATACTGTGGACACAAAAAAAACAAGTATTGTAACACACGTTTAGTTTTGATATTTATTAAGTACACCTCCTATCATGTATTAGATATACAAGTAACAAAAGTTCATTGATCCAGTTGTTTGTAAAAGAGGTTCCGCCGCTTTCCACTAGATGGCACTGTGCCTATGACGCGTATTTCTGAATCGCGGTGTTAAGATTCTCCGTGACTTAATGACCCTCGCTAGATCAGTGAACTTTCTTGATCACAACTACCTAGGGAGTGCATTCTGGAATCTCGTCCTACTTGGAAAGATTACTAGGGACACCTCTGATAGTTGTGTTGCGCAGTAAATTCCATCAGGAAGTTTTTGGATAGAGGGACTTCTCCCCGACCTTCGTCCCAAGGTCTTGGTCGACGGAACTATCCCTATTTTCACATCCAAAAACAACTTTCGCTTATCATCATCTCATCACCTATTGTCAATTTTATATCATCTCATCACCTGTAACCGTTGCTGAAATACAAAGCTCCTGAAAACTTCGTGTGTGTTTCCTTCGAGAGTGGAACCCCTGCAAACACCTCCTACAATCTGGCGACCAACTGTGGGCCCGAAGAGAAACCAAAGTACGTCACACGCTACGGACGAACAACAACGACACCAGCTACAGAAAGAAAAGCAGAGATGTCGGTGACCATGTCCGATACTCAGTTCGAGGCGCTGCTGTCGAAGCTTTCACCAGGAAGACACGGCTCGTTTACAACTTGTAAAGCTGAATTCGACGGGACCAAGGACTCCGAAGTGACTGAAGCTTTTCTGGCGGCAGTAACAGTATTTAAACAAATAGAAAATGTAAGTGATGCAGAAGCGCTCACTGGATTACCACTACTCCTCAAGGGTGAAGCTGCAGTGTGGTGGCAGGGAGTTAAAAAGCATGTCTCCACATGGGCGGATTTCGAAGAGCGTCTCCGTCATGCTTTTGCCCCAAGAAAACCAGCTTATATGGTATTCCAGGAGATCGTTATGGAAAAGCAAGACCCACGAGCAACTACTGAAAGCTTCATCGCACATAAGCGAATGCTTTTTGCTCAACTTCCGGAACCCGAAATACCGGAATCCCATCAACTTCACATGATATACGGCCAACTGAAACACCGAATACGTGACAAAATTCCGCACAACTCAGTTAAAAGTTACGACGAGTTATTGGAAGCAGCTCGGGGCATCGAACAGATGTGGATCGATAAACCCAATGACGGTGACAAGGAAGCCAAAGCTAAGCCAAACCCGACCGTGAAACCCAAGGTGAAGTGCGGGTTCTGTCACTTCTCAGGCCATACTACCGAAAAATGTAGAAAGCTGAAGAAGAAACAGCAAGAACTAGAGGCAACTGAGCCCATCCCTGAGAGTCAAGCCAAAATAGCTACTACCAAAACGACGCAGGCTCCATCTCCATCCGCACCCAAAGTGACCTGTTACGGCTGTGGTACGCCCGGTGTAGTTCGCAGTAGCTGCCCAACATGCTGCGCCAATAAACAACGGTCACTGCCATCAACAAATCTAGCCTTTTGTCCAGTTGACGTCCAAACGGATGTAAGAAACAGGCCAATTGTCTTCATTGAGATAGATGGCATTAAAGGGGTAGCATACGTCGATAGTTGTGCGAAGACCAGCATCGCATCGTATCAGTTATATCAACAGCTGGTGAAAAAGGGACACAAGTTCCACGAAGAAATAGTGAAGATCACTCTGGCAGATGGCATCGGGAAAAACCAACGAGTTAAGAAAATAACCGTTACTGTGAAGTTAGAGGACCGCATCATTCCGACCAGCTTCATTGTGTTGCCGAATTCAAGGGACAACCGAACCCTACTAGGCGTCGGGTTTATACAAGACGCAAAAATGGTACTCAACCTTTCTCAGTTTACTTGGGAATTCCTTGACACCGACTCGACCTATGAGCTATATGAGGAGGACTTCGTGACCTTTGAACCAACAAATAGCAACTCGGGCAGTGTTGCTCTGGATACCACAGAAGGAAAGCCTTCAGCGGCTATTGCATCCTCGAGTGCGGCCGCTCTTCCCGAGGGTTCCCCGGGATATAAATTGATACCACTCCAGCTGTCACCTGCTAAGAAAACAAAAAGGGTCTTCGACGGTTACTTACCTGCTTTCGCAGAATTTATGATGCGTGATGCGGAAATGAATGTCAAAGAAGCGGAAGTAACATTATCCCCGCATTCAAGCCACCTTTTTCCCAGCGCAAACGAACCTACGGACTCTGATGGTGATTATCATTTTTGTAGTGTTGGTATAGATAATAGCCAAAAGGCAATGTTGAATAAAATACTTGTCGACTATCAAGATGTTTTTATTGATAACAACAAACCATCCTTGCTTGGGGAGCACTGTATCGTGACAAAGGACGATATTCCAATATCAGTACCTCCCTACAGATTATCTCAAACAAAGAAAGATATCCTTAAAGCGGAATTACATGAAATGATGGAGAAGGCTATTATTGAGCCCTGCTCTTCGCCCTGGGCCTCGCCAGTGGTCATGGTACCGAAACCGAATGGAAAGGTTAGAGTATGTATCGATTATCGACGTCTAAACGCTATCACTGTGCCCGACACTTACCCTATTCCACGAATAGACGACTTGTTGCACGCTGCGAAGCCAACGCCTTACATGACGTCACTCGACCTGAAAGCTGGTTACTGGCAAATAAGGATCAGGAAAGAAGACGAAGAGAAAACAGCATTCATCACCCCTTTTGGCCTATACAAGTTCAAGAGGATGCCATTTGGCCTACGCAATGCACCGGCTACCTTCCAGCGACTTGTCGATAGATTCCGTGTTACCCTAGAGCATGTTAACATGCTGGCCTATCTGGATGACTTGCTCCTATTTTCCAGCACCTTTGAAAGCCACCTTTCCGACCTGAAGGACGTATTTCAAAGGATGAGAGAATATAACATCACTGTAAACAAAGACAAATGTAGATTTTTCTGCTCGTCGATAAAATACTTAGGTCACATCATAACACCTGAAGGACTAAAGCCAGATTCAGATAAAACCAAAGCTATCTTAGAAAGGCCAACACCCAAGAATCTTCAACATCTCATATCTTTTCTACAAATGTGTTCTTGGTACCGACGTTTTATTGAGAATTTCTCCGCTATAGCCCAGCCCCTTACGAAATTAACAAAGAAGGAAGCCCGTTGGGTATGGAATATTGAACAGGAAAAGGCCTGCAACACGCTTAAAACCCGGTTAACTACTGCCCCTGTGTTGCGGCAGGCCGACGAAACAAAGCCCTACATTCTGAAGACTGATGCCAGTAGCTATGCGCTTGGAGCAGTTCTGGTCCAGGGGGAGAAGGAAGATGAGCATCCCGTTGAATATGCGAGTAGATTGCTCACGACTGCTGAGAAAAATTACTCCACTACTGAAAGAGAAGCGTTAGCCGTAATCTGGTCACTAAATAAATTTAGAGCATATGTTGAAGGTCAACCTGTGACTGTGGTAACTGACCACCAAGCTTTAAAATGGTTAATGAACCTAAAATCGCCAACCGGACGTTTGGCAAGATGGGCATTACAACTCCAATCTTTCAACATTATTAATATTAACTACCAACCTGGTAAACTGAATACTGTGGCTGATGCGTTGTCAAGACCACCGTGTTGTGAGGATACCTCTACCTGTGAGATATGTTCTATAATCGTGGATATGCCCACGAGGAGTGTTAAAGAAATCCGAGAAGAACAAATGAAGGATACCAAAATTCAGAAAATAATAGGAGCCTTAGAGGAAACAAATGGAACAGAGGATGCTGTATACTGGAGTAACAAAGGATACCTTATGAATAATGGTATGCTGTACAGATTACATCCTGATTGCGAAGCTGATGATGCGCAACTCGTGGTACCCGGTCACGAGTGGGCAAACGTTCTCAGTGCCTACCATGACGATCCATTAGCAGGACACTATGGGGCTGAGAAAACTTACAAGAAGATAGCCAACAGATACTATTGGAGTGGGATGCGTAGCTATGTTGCAAGTTACGTGAAGAATTGCTTGGAGTGCCAACGGTATAAACCCTGTAATCAAAAACCGGCTGGATTACTGCAAACTACAAGCATGTGCCAACGATTTGAAGTAGTTTCTTTTGATTTGTTTGGACCTCTGCCACAAACAGAGGATGGAAAAACTTGGATATTAATCGTTGAGGATGTCGCTTCCCGTTGGGTGGAGCTTTTCGCTTTAGTTACCGCCACCGCTGAAACCTGTGCAATAACTCTGATCAACGAAGTTTTTCTAAGATATGGGATGCCGCGCCGAGTAATAAGTGATAATGGAACTCAGTTTGTGAGTGCTGTAATGCAACAAGTTATGTACAGCCTGAACATAAAGCACCAGTATACCCCGTTGTATCACCCTGAAGCTAATCCTGTCGAACGCAAGAATCGCGACTTAAAGACCCAACTAGCTATAATGGTACAAAGAGGGAAACATAATGTATGGTCAGAACTTTTGCCGGCGATTCGTTTCGCTATGAATAGTACTACCGGTTTAACAACAAGTAAAACCCCGGCGTATTTGACGTTCGGAAGGGAACTAAGATCCCCACATGACAACGAAGTTGACTTTCGAAATATAGTGATTTCTGAAAATATAATACCAGAGATAACTCCAAAACTTGTACAACTAGCGGAAACTTTAATCAAGGCGAGAGAAGTACAAGAAATGAAGGAGGAGTCACGAAAAGCATATGTTGATAAGCATAGGCGTGAACATCCACAGTATCAACCTGGCGATTTGGTACTTGTTAACTTACACCCCGTGAGCAAGGGAGCTCAAGGTGTAACCGCCAAATTTGCGCCACGTAGAGATGGACCATACGTCATCCTCAATAAACATGGGCCCACCTCTTTTAAAGTAGCTTCTCCAAATGATCCTACTAACCCAATCGGCCTCTATCATGTTTCCGCTTTGACTCCATATAAAGGTGAAAGCCTCGAAACAGTTCCCGAGCCTGTGCAACCCCTTCGAAGAAGAGGACGCCCAAGAAAAGAGAAGGTTGCCAGCAAGCCTTCATCGGGGTCCAAACGAGGACGTGGACGCCCTAGAAAACAATAATCTCACTATCCAGTCCACCACGCCGAGACGTCTTTGAGGACTGAGGGGGAGATTGTAACACACGTTTAGTTTTGATATTTATTAAGTACACCTCCTATCATGTATTAGATATACAAGTAACAAAAGTTCATTGATCCAGTTGTTTGTAAAAGAGGTTCCGCCGCTTTCCACTAGATGGCACTGTGCCTATGACGCGTATTTCTGAATCGCGGTGTTAAGATTCTCCGTGACTTAATGACCCTCGCTAGATCAGTGAACTTTCTTGATCACAACTACCTAGGGAGTGCATTCTGGAATCTCGTCCTACTTGGAAAGATTACTAGGGACACCTCTGATAGTTGTGTTGCGCAGTAAATTCCATCAGGAAGTTTTTGGATAGAGGGACTTCTCCCCGACCTTCGTCCCAAGGTCTTGGTCGACGGAACTATCCCTATTTTCACATCCAAAAACAACTTTCGCTTATCATCATCTCATCACCTATTGTCAATTTTATATCATCTCATCACCTGTAACCGTTGCTGAAATACAAAGCTCCTGAAAACTTCGTGTGTGTTTCCTTCGAGAGTGGAACCCCTGCAAACACCTCCTACAGTATATAATTTTCAAAACCACAGCAATTCCAATCTAAAAACATAAACGCAGCTGTTCAAAACAAAATGGCGTCCAAAATATAGAAAAGAAAAGTCTATCAACGAAACAAATAGCCTTGTCGTGTTAACTCTCAGCGCAATAACTCACGCGCAAACAATGTCAAATAGTTTAGTGGTTTCGGAGGAAAGAGAGTGAAAACTGACCGACATAGCAACATTACCTGCGCATCTGACATCTGATTAACAGACGAGGAGGCGAGGACAACATGTCACTGTAAGTACGAATATGTCAATCTGACACTTTGTTGAAAGTTTAAACTAACATTTTTGGCTTCAAAAAATTGTTAAAGAAAAACAATCTTATTTTTCTCTATATATCTTTTGTAATATAACAGTTGAGACGGTTTAATGTAGTTTTTGCTAAACATTACCTACAAAAATATAAATTAAGCCTTGTGCATCATCTTCCTGCCTTGTCCCGTCTTATTTGGGGTTGGCGCAACAGGTTTTTTTCTTCCATTCTATCCTATCAACCGCCAAATTAAGCCTTATGCATTTCATATAAAACAAAATCACCTAATCGTGTTTGTCTGTCTGTTCGTGATATACTCAAAAACTACTGAATGGATTTTCATGAGGTTTTTCCAATAGAGAGAGTGATTCAGCAGGAAGGTTTAGGTGTATAATATTTATATGCTTATACAACAGAAAAACCAAGAATATCAAAAAAATTATGATGTGTTATAAAGGTTTTTTCTCCCTGATTCCCAGCGAAATTCAGACGCTAATTTAATTTTATAGGTAGACTAGCTTCTGCCAGCAGCTTCGTCCGCATAAAAGTTGGTTTTTCCATACAAACCGTTTCATCTCTTTAGGATGTGAATTTTGGAAAATCCTCTCTTAGTGCTTGCTCGCCAACGTTATAAAAGAAAACCTGAAGCAAAACTTCACGCTCCTAGTTCTATTAGTTTCGGCTGTGCGTTGATATATCAGTCATTAAGTTTCTACCTTTATATAAATACAGGACAATCTAAAAATTGGCTTATTCACGGTCGAAATCGAATCATACAATTTCTACCTTAACAACAAAATAATTCAAATTCCACTAAAGACAATCGACTCTACTGAAATAAACAATATAAATCGTAATTTGTAATGTGTTGGCTTGTCGCCTAACTGTAGGTGATTACCCTATTTTTTATACAAGTTACACTATTAAATATCATCGGCTGTTGAACACCTGAATTTTTCGCAATCTTTGAATGTCTCTCGCGTCTAAATCCACCTGGCGACTATTTTGTTGAGTGGGTTTTTGATTTAATGTATTGCGAGATTTAATCATTCTGTTCTTGCACACGACTTGCTTGCGATCGCCAACAAGTGGTTAGCAACAGCCACCCTTCTTGCTTTTAACAGCAATTATTGATGATTGTAAAAAATCTAATAGGTAAAGTCGATAGCAACTGATGACAATTTCAAATGCATCAATATGAAAATTAAGTAAATTTTTGACAAAATTAAATGCACACAACATCAAATTGTCAGTAATTCAATAGAGCCCTGTAGTAGTGGTAGCCCGGTGGAAACAGCCCCGACTTACGAATAGGTCATGAGTTCAAACCCAGCCAGGCGCATTACTTTGTCTAATTTCCATCAGGTGGGATCGCAGTCAAGCACTAATTTATATCAAATTAAAATATATATATTTCATCACCATTGCAATAACGGTGAAGGAAAACATCGATAGGATACCAGCATGTTATAGAACCAAAAATTTGAATACAAGTTACATCCACCTATCTGCACTGGGCCCGCGAGATGGATTAGGTACGGTCCATTCTCTCTCTTAGAGAGGAGGCCTGAGTCCCAGTAGTGGAAACATTATAAGGCTTATTTAGCTTATTACTATGCAATAAGACCCTGGCTGTCAAAGACTACAACGCGGGTATTTTTGGAACAAAAAAGATTACAAGTCTAGGCAATTAGTATAGTGTTGCTGCTAGAATCTAAATTGTTCACATTCCGGGAGAGCTGTAATGTTCGGCTAGCAACTTCCAATTTATAGGCACTATTTAGAAAATCTTTCACATTTGTAAATTTTTCTAGTTTCTATTCACTTAGTTAATTTTATTTCGGGAAAATGGTTTTTCTGTATTTTTTTGTCGTGGAAAATTCTATCGACCTAGTCTAAAAGACTTTTTTACTGTTGACATGCACGCACTTGACCACTGGGTATATCGCCTGATGGAAAGCGATGATGTAGTCTACGATGGAGCCCACTTACCTAGAAATAATCTATTCACTCTTGACTTAAATTGAATTGAATTGAAAATATTTATTTCAGATACAGTAGTGACACAAGTCCATATTATGTTAGTAAAATTTAAAATTATTATTATTTTGGACTTGCATTAGCGACCACTGCCTCAGGATTTGGCTCCTCTTTGTCCGAGATCACAGGGAGGCCGTTCTCTTGCGAATCAGACGTACCGCCTGGAAGCCATCCGTGCTGTAGCTGACGAACATGCCGGAGGCACTGCACCGCAATGGAAGCCCCAACAGACCCCTGAACGCGTTGTTATACTGAACGCACAGAGCACTGTAGTCTTTTTTAGTGTAATCGCTCCACAGGTTGCACGTGTATAATGTTTGGCAATAACTTTTCAATAGTGTGATTTGAACGCCACGTGAGCAACGCGCAAAGCTGCGAGAAAGCATATTAAAGGTCCCCAGGTTGTAGTTACAACGCCTGATAGTTATCACGAAACAAAGACATCGGCAGGGAATTCCACTCCTTAGCTGTACGCACAATGAATGTGTTCCCTCAAAATCTTGTTTGTCTTAACATTTTTGCGAATGGAATGGAAGGTTTAATTTAAAGAAAATGATGTGTAACGGAAACAATACTTTTACCATCACATAACTTATCCAAATGACTCCATTACATTTCCATAAATTTTTATAATCGCTCCACTCGACAGAGACAGCGCAACAATTATCGTTAAATAACAAAAATAATCCCTACCTGACTTATTATAATGTTTCTATTATTTATAATAGTCATTACTGTAGTGTTAACTTGTGTACGAGTTGCTGGTCTTAGTATAAAACACTCGCACAGTAGAACAGTAGAACACAGAGTAGGAAGTCCAGAAGAGTCATTAACGTTACAGTACTTAATATTATGAAGTAAAAATTGCGAGAAAATGGCATTGAGCTATACGCTCTTTATACCATCACCATCCCTTTAACAGTTTAGTTTAGGTCGTCAAGTGGATCGTGTTATGAGCTTTTGGTAGGGCCTTAGGATAAAGTTTTCCCAGCCTTTGTTTTGTGTTCATCGAAGTGATGTAATATCGAGAAATCTAAGTTTTCTGCCTCCAAGTCGTTGTCTTCGATTATCCAGAGTAACTCCTTTTCACTCACAGGCTACCAGGTCATTCCTAAAATTTTGCTACACTAAACGTATGTGAAAAGGGCAATGGAGTTCAGAATCCGTATAATATGCTTCACGACCATCTTTCGTTTTAGCTCATCATTGATCGTCCACTTTTGGATATAGGCATCCCCCAAGTATCGCTACTATGAACGTTCCTATTCGTCTCGGATCCATCGAATTCCCGCTGCCCTCACCAGTTCATCGGTCCACCTTGTGGAAAGCCTTCCAACGCTGCATCTTCCGATTCTCCAACGACCATCTGTTCTGCGAGCAATGTGCTCTGCTTACTGCCACTTAAGTTTGGTAATTCTAAAAGCTATGTCGTTAATCTTGTTTCTCTTGCGGATATTTTCATTCCTGATGCTTTTCAGCTATAGAGCAATATCTTGTTCCGCCTTTAAGTGTATTCTTAGGTTCTACAAAAAGGACTGTAAAAATGCCAAAATAATAGGGATCAACTATGTGACATTTCAATAGCACAATATAATATACATATTTTTGACTTTTTTACAATCGTTGTTGCTGCTAAAATATCACTTTGACTGCAGTTTTCTAGTCACAGGTTATGCTTCGACATAAGGCTTCTGCATCTATTTAGTCTTTGACAAGAGCATGTAGGAGTAATGGCCGTCGTTTTAGCTGACAAAATAATCGTAAATAATAAATATAAAGCTAAGAATCGTAGCTGAAAAATTAGTGCGCTCAGTTTGATATACGAGGCAATCCCACGTGTAAGTTTTTCATCGAATATCATATTCGTAGCCTTTTTGCTTGAGCAAGACTAATGAACTTTTATTGAAAATCGACGCAGTTAATTGATTAAACAAGTAACTGCCGATAGGCTCTTACATGCAACTTACAGAAACGTACAAAAAGATGAAAATGTATCTACCCTTAGCCAATAATAGTAAAGATGAAAAGATATGAACGAACTACTGAAAGCATTAATATTTCAAAAGTTAACAGCAATGCACAAAAGAAAACTTGCCTGGCTGTTATTTTTAACATTTTCAAGTATACTTAAACTCTAAATAAATGTAACTTGCAATTTCAGAAAAAAACCGCATCCTAGATTGCCAAGAAGGGCGTAACTATTGACATTAAAAAACTAAAAATATTCGTTTATTATCATCATAAAAGAAATGTTTAATAATGTTTCAAACATCTGCGAGTAAAAAAAGATAACAATTAATTCGCGGCTGGAGGCGCCCGTTGAGTACAAGTGCCGGTATAAATCAACACAGAAATAGATGCGTGGTAAAGGTTCGAGTGTACTGCGCTGTAACAGGTGCACCGGTGTGGTCGCGGTCGCCGAGCGTGGACCGAACGCCGAACAAGACCGAAATAAAATCGGTGTTTAGCTAACGAATCGAATCATATGAGATTGCGTGCCTGTCGTACGTGATTGTCGTTCTATATTCGGTCGTATGTTTTTTAGTATGATCACTGATTTCTCGGTTAATTTGTAGACCAATTTTGAAAATAGTTTTTTTTTCATTAAAAGGTTATATTTTCGAGTTGGTCCTACAGAAACTTTGTTATAATTTGATGGTGAACTTCGAAGATATGAAACGGAACTTTTCATACGTTTACAGCGATGACTTTGAGTTTGACTGAATGGTACTTTTTAGTTTTGGTATTGCAACTAAAAAGTGTAGAATAAAAAAAAAATTACGACCGACTTCAAAGTAAAAAAAGACACTAAAAAGTGCAAAATAACTTTAATTTCGGAAGTTGGTGTTAAATAACGAACAGACAAAACTATCATAAAATCATCGACTTCCGAAATTAAAGTTATTTGCAGTTTTTAGTGTTTTTTTTTACATTGAAGTCGATTGGGTTTTTTTTGTAAAAAGTTTTTTTATCCAAAGATTTTAATTTCTGTAATGAAAAACGATGTTTTTCTTCAACGTTTTGAGAGCAGTGATGATGAATCAAATTACACAAAGTTAAATGCCTACCTGGGCTTGAACCTACGACCAAAACTTGTAAGTCGGGGCCGTTACCATTGGGCCACCATTGCTAAACACTAAATAAATCTAATACCTACCATATTGTATTTTTAGAACTTGAATAAACTGTAATAAGCAGTCTTTGTAACAAATAGGCCAAACATCACCTTTAAACGTCAAATATCCTTGGAAATCAGATTCCATCCAATACCATCCATTCCAATACCCTGCTAACGAGCAAATTTATAAGAGTACTAGTTATCCCCTCGCAGTTCCACCTAAGTATTTTGTTACTACTCCTCACCCATGGGTCGTAGCGTTGGAGAGCCTCTCTCTTGGACACAAATTGCCATGGCGAATCTGGAAAACTCTAAAAAGACTCCGTACCCAGGTTGGGCGCAGCAAAGACAATCTCCACAGATGGGAGTGCTCAGATGGTTCTGACCTTCAGTATTTATGTGGCGTCTCTCCGCAGACCATATCCCACCTTCCATCCTGCATCATGTGCTGTCAGGTAACCTGTTACCTGTTCACGAAGGAATCTAATGACAGCATCAGTAGATGGTATAGCCGTGGCCGGATACTGAGCCAGGCTAGAAATTTAACTAGTTTTACAATCGAGACGCTAAGAAGAAGTAATGTGATGTTTTATAGCGTTCATCAATTAACGCATTATCTAACATTAAAAGAATTTTTCAATTCATTTCAGCAGTTCTTGAGATTAGGGCGTTCAATTAAATTCTTCTGCGTTATAATATTAAGTATGACTGACTCGAAACTCACCCTGTACAATTACGGGCTTGCGGATGGCGAGCAATGAGTGGCTCGCCGTCCGACCGTCCGGTAACCGTCCGGACCGAGCCCGAGCGACGGTGCGTACTGTTCCACGCGCGCCTCAAGGAGATGTCAGCAAATTGTAGGGGCCCAGCACAGTAGGGGTCGAAGCCTACTGGGGCCACGGGTAGTGTGAAAGTCAAACCCGGAGCCCTGGGACGAAGGCAATAAAGGATTACAGGAGTGGGTACATAGTCAGTAAAAGTCTGACACTATCTCCCGCTCCGCCTAAGAGCAGGATTTGTAATAAGATGATTTTCCCACCAAATAAAAAATAAACCCTGTACAATTAAAATCTCCTGTTACGATCTAGTGAGTTTGCAGCCTTAAGTTGACCGTCATAGACAAACATATGTGTCTCATCTAAAAATAATCGGGACAATGGCTTAAGGAAAGACTAGCTAATTATATTTCATATCACCACAGGAACTAATTAGTTGCGGACTACAGTTCTAGCGGTCACAGGTGAGTAATTAGTACAAGGAAATGCATACACTTGTTTATAATGATGTCATCTAGGTAGTTGCAGGTATGTGAGGTGTGGAGATGTAAATGGTTGTGGTTAATAACCACAATATGTCTATTTCCACGTAAATAATGTGTAGTTATTTACGATCGTGTTCTTTGTTATTATGGTAGCTTTGTGGTTTGTAAAGAATTGACATTGATCGGCTAACCTGTTTACCTCAGGAAAATAAACGGCTACAGGATTATTTTACTTTATTTATGTGGGTAAAAAAATACACTTTTTTTTGAAGGTGCGAAATCATCTAATGACGCTCTACTGACTAAACAACATCTATGTTCCTTCAATTACCTTTGACATTCTGGGATCACGGGTGTCAGCCCATGGCTTCAGTAGGCTTCGGCTCTACTGAGTCGCTACGGTTTTACTGACATCTCTTTGAGGCGCGCGTGGAATACTACGCGCCGTTGATGACTCGGACTCGGTCCGAACGGCGAGCTACCCATTGCTCGTCGTCCGCAAACCCACGCCTATAGTAGCTAGTCAGGATGGGGGTTCCAGCGGCTGGGGCATGAGGATAGAGGTAGCTTGCCGTCCAGCAGTCCGGTAACCGTCGGAACCAAACCCAAGTCGACGACGACGCATAATGTTCCATGTGCGCCTTAAAGAAATCTGAGTTAAACCGAAAGGGCCCAGCAAGGCTGAAGGCTACTGGGTCCATGGGTCATCCGAAAGGGAACTTCTGGGTTCTGGGACGCAAGGCAAAGCAGAAACATAGGACTCCTGCTTTACCCTAGAGCGGGAGAAGTTATTGGCTGATTTCCCACCTAAAAAAAATTATCAAAAGTTCTGCTGAGTTTTTAAAACAATAAAAATCTGGCTCTAGTGACATTATTCAACCAAAAATTTCAGTTTCTTCTATTTTGAAGACAATAATAGGTAACCTTATTTTCGTTCACACGGTGACAATTTTGATTATGCGTATCGAATCGAAAAAGTATTATGTTCTACAAAAAATAAACCAGACTGGTTCATAAAACAAGTGAAACCAGATTAATTAGCTGTCGTAGACTGCAGACGCAAAAAATTGCGGCTGGCCTATTTGGTACAGCAAATATATTAAATTCTAAGAAATAAAAACAATTTTGTTAATGTCTGTGTAAAAAGTAACTAGTTTGAAATGATACATAAACATTGGAGACAGATTCTGATATGAAAGCAGGTTCATACATCGTGATACGTCAAGAAAAAGATGTTGGACTGACATTGTAACCTAGATGTAGCAAGTACTGAGTACGTACAATAAATAAAAACTGGCCAAGTCGGACTCGCACCCTGAGGGTTCCGTATAAACTCACATATAAAAAATAGTTCAATTCCCGTATCTCTTTAAGATTTTTCTGAATCGCAATTTATTTTTGTGACGTAACAATAAAATTATTGTTTTCAGATTTATTCCTATATCTATGCTATAAGACTTTGCTTTATGCCTATGAATTTTGATTCCCATGAGAGTGTCGAAATATACGATTTTTGCAACAGAAACGGCCGTTTATGTATTTTTTTTGTCCGTTAATTTAAAAGTTTGATTTTTGTCACAGCTTCAAGGGACCGCAGTTTTGAGTATATAGTTTTAATTTTAATTTGATACCTCCACGCGTTCCCGAGATAAAGGTTTTTGACAGACAGACGGACAACAAAGTGAGTCTATAAGGCGGAACCCTTATAGACTTTTTCCTTTTAAGGTACGGAACCCTAAAAATGGAGATATAGGGCATTGATTTGCAATGACATGAGGCCAATTTATTTATTTCAATTACGTACAGCCATATTATATTCATTTTATAAATTATATAGAGAAGTTAATAAATGACACTGTTGTAATTACATTTTTTATACAAATAATTGCTAAATTCGTTAAAACTGTTCAAAAACCATTCTACCTTGAGGCATATTGACTGCACATTCTGGATCACGGATTGTTTTAGAGAGTAACATTATTAATAATAGCGGGAATACTGAATAATTATGGAGTGCGCACAGATCGAATTGGTATTTTAAAGTTTATCTGGTCAAGAAACTAGCAATTTTATGAAATGCCATTTCACTAACCTATCTCTTTCTCTTACGACTCTTAATATGAAAGTGTGTAAGCCGCTGATTATAATTGGGAAGGTTACGTTTGACGCCACATTTCGCGCTTAAAACTCTGACAAATCTTCTCTCTACAGATTCTACTCTATTATCTTTATGGAGCTAGCTCTTGACGTCACTTTTGCGTGATAGAATTCAGTGGGAGAGGTCTACAATGACATGAGCAATCTTATTTGACTACCCAGTTCAAGAAACAGAGGTACCAATCTATCTGAAATGCAGAAAGAATTCTTCGGAAAAGTCCCGTTCGTCTGTACTTCTCACGTGCCCCTATTACCATATAAATTCGTGGCTCGGTGAATAAGAACTCAATTGGGTGGCTGTTAAGTGCGACTCACGACTCAGCCCCAGACGGGGCTGGCTTGGGAGCCCCCTGGGGCTTGATTGACACGTGTTCACCTTGTTGGGGTGCAATCAAATTGTCTGCGTTTTATAAGCAAATTAAATGAGGGCTTTATCTTCCTTCCTTTTTTATTAGGTAGTTGAATGAATATGATTCTTTTGTTGGGATTGGAATTTAAATTAGAAAACAAATGGTACCGAAATCGCTATAATATGTTTACTTATTAAATGCCTACGCATTTCAATAATTTTCCCGATGGTAGCAAAATATGAATTTACGTGAACCTCATCAGTTGCATTCCGATAGCTTATCACCGAGTCTGAATATAATGATCATTATAAAATAATAATAGTACCCACTATTATTATTTTAACATCGCTAAAACACGCTTTACCTTAAAAAGTATAGTATTATAGCCATACTTTATGAACCAAATTGGTAGTTATAATTAGTTTTACGTGGGATTTCACTAGATCATTTTGACGTCATACTTATTAGTGTGACCTATAGCCGGGAATTCTGGGTTCGAGTTCGACCAGGGATAGCAACAATAAGCTGCACAACAAACGTCTCAATTCGTTGTTTTAGTTTTGCCAATAATGTTTAATGAATTGAAAACCAACTGTGGAATATTATTTATCTCTATCAAAAACTTTTTGTCACTCTTTGTGTTCTTTGAGTTCATTAATTTTTAAACAGTTCCCATAGCCTGAATAGTTTACAACCATAATCACACCGTCAATGTAGAAAAATGTAAAACTTGTGAATTCGTCTTGAATCTCATGTGGAAATACCGAGTTTAAATTAAATTTACATTTTCAGCCACTGTCCGGTATAACTGATAAGTACCCTCCGTTACTATTAGTAAAGTTCTCAGTAGTCCAAGAGATCTCAATCAATAAACCATCACTTCAAAGGCGGGTAAACGTTCGCGTCAGTGCGGCACGCGACGTCGCATAGCTGTGCTCTGATGCTCCTACTGTGTCCTTACACAGTTTCATAGGAAACGCTAAAATTAATACTTGGTATGATGATGTCGTTGTTTTTGCTTACGAACTATAATAGATTCTTAATATGGAACTGCGTTTTTTTTCTGGATGATACTAGAATAAATTCGCAAAATTAGTTTATATAAAGTGGTTAATCTCTTATCCAGCCTTTTTTTTTTTGAGATGGGAAATCATCAAGTAACAAGATGCGTAGTCAAAAGCGGGAGACGCTTTAGAGTGGAACGATAGAGTGTGTCAGACTTTTACTGACTAAAACCCACCTGTGCGTTAACGTTACCAAACAGTGGGGGATGGCATTGGATGATTATCCCACCTAAAAAAAAAAACACGTATCGGCCGTACTGGACCCGTCTTCAGATTTGCTGACTTATTTATAGACTAGGCTTTTCCCAACTAGATTAGGAATTTCAGACAAGTAGTTGTTTTACCGGAAACAGTTGAATACCAATATTACATTATGAAATTGTCTATCCGACCTCAACTACCCAGTCATTGCTAACACGACGACCCTTTGCAAGACCGGCTCCAAAATTCCTAGTTTCTGACTATTTTTATCACCTGATCTCTGTCCGGTCGTGTTGGATTGCCAACCCATCGGAATATACGTAGATACGTTTGTGCTTTATAATATCTCATCTGTTAATAATGAATATGAATAATTTAACTTTTCTACCGTACACTCTCAATAAGGTTCAGTTGAAAACCAGCGTCAGGCAACTACCACGAAGTTGTCTGGCATTTTTGCTGAACTGGACCTATTTGGCGCAGGCGCGAGACACACAATGTTAGTTTTTTTATTTTCTTATTTTTATCTTAAGTGTTGCTCGCTGTTACATGCTGTTTCTACATTGTGTGTATCTGTGTACGTGTGCCAAATAAATATTTTTCTTTCTTTCTTTCTTTGTTGAGATTGACCATCGTGATCGAAATTTGAGTAGGAGGATTAACACTGAAATAGAAAAAAAAAAGTATTAAAATCTACGTTGATGAAGAACCAATTTCACATTGACTACTTTCAGCTTATGCTGCTTTTTTTAAGGTGGCAAATCACCTAATGACATCTCCCGAACTAAAAACACATCTTCTGAACCCGTACCCAGCCCTGGAACTTCTGTCTATTTCCAATTCGAGTTGATAAAACAAGCTTGTAAACTCGTAGCCAACACGTGGATTGGCTTCTCAACCGCTGCAGATATTTACCTTTAAATCCGTATAAATAACCGACAGCTAATTAATTCGTGCTGGAGAATTATTTCCCAAGTGATATATTAAATCGTTGGTTACAGTAATGGTTCGTAGTATTGCATTCGAATTTAGCAGCCATGTTAGACTATCTATCTATATCAAGTAAAATGTACGAAATCGACTTATATAGCTTTTTTGGGTGCGTCTCATATCATATAAAGTTATTTGGTATGTTTTTATTTCAATAACATTCACAATATATATTAAGCGTGAGATAAACCAACTGTTGATGTAATTTCTTTACATATAAAATTTTTATATTCTAAAACTTATTTCGTATATTCTTATTAAAAATAAAGTTTATTTCATCGAAAATCATTACGTCTATTGCTTAAAATATATATTTCTCGCAGCTGTATCGTATAACACACTGTTAGTATTACAAGTTGGCGCGGGGTATTGAAAAACGTTACTGTAACATATAATATTATTATTAGGTCAGGTTACAATAGTGACCATTGGTACGCGATGGCGAGCGAACGCCGAACGAAGCGATCATTTGGATTAGGCTAAGTTAAAAGCCATTACGATTTAAAGCTTTTGTTTTTTCATAATAGACTAAATAAGTTTTATGTTTTTGAGTGTTATATCCAAAGATTTTATAATCGTATATTGATTGTTATAAAATTAAAAAAAAAAACATTTATTTCAGGTACTAACCCATATAAAAATCATTCGCATTAATATTAAATTAAAATTAAAAATAAATAAACACAAAAATTCCATTTATTAATTAATTGTTATGCTTATAAAAATCAGTTATTTGAAAATTATATTTATCGTTTATTATATTACCGATACAGGATCGTATCTAATAAAATTATAGATTCAGTTGTTATATCTTGTAAATATAAGATATAGATTTTGTAATTATACCATTTGTTACTTACCCAACTTTTATACATTAAAATTGTGTGTAACTTTATATATTACTTCTTCTTCTTCTTAGCGTATCAAAACTAATTAAATTCCTTGCATGGCTCAGTATTCGGCCACGGCAGTGCCGTCCGCTGATGCTGTCACAGGGCACTTGATGCAGGATCAAAGGTGGGACTTGGTCTGCGGAGAGACGCCGCCCAAGCACTGAAGATCGGAACCGTCCGAGAACCCCCATCTGTGGAGATTGTCTTTGCTGCGCCCAACTTGGGTGCGGAGTCTGTTTAGAGTTTTCCAGGTGGACCATGGCAACTCGTGGCAGGGGGTGCCAAACACCCATATATTACTTAGGCTTGGTATGTGGTGCGGTAACTTTTCGTCCAACATCCCACAGTGTCTCAAGGCAAAAGTATATGACTATACCTACTCTAGTGCGTGTTGCCAGTGATGACATATGGCACTGAAACGTGGTCGCTTACAATGGGCCTCATCATAAGGCTTACAGTCACCCAAAGGGCGATGGAAAGGGCTATGCTCGGAGTTTCCTTGCGTGATCGTATCAGGAATGAAGATATCCGCAGGAGAACCAAGGTCGCCGTCATAGCCCAAATAATTAGCATGTTACCGATTTATACTTATAGATCTCAGATAATTATTATTAAGACGATCAATTTGTTACAAATAATACATGAAGCATCAAGCAGACATCTTCGAAGTAACCAATAATTTTACGCTAACTGACACGTCATAGGTAGGTTACTGAACAGGTAGAGCCTCCTATAACTTACCTGTGCAACATTGGCCTCTGATTGGTTAGTTCACAAGACACCTGTCTCGAACCACCTCTCGGCCAATCAGAGGCGAGCGCACCTGTCCGATCGATGTTAAGGCGGAGTTACTCACCTGAGCTGTAGGCGGTGATAAGATTGAAACACCTTTTGTTCCTATCACTTATAACTAGTAATGCTATGCTGCCAAAAATTGTATAGTATTCGGATGTTATTAAATACGATTTAGTATTATAAAAAGAAGAAAAGATTAAAAAAAAATATTCCTTTACCAACTTACCAATATTCTGTGGTAGATTTCTTGGGTAGAATTTCATCACTCTAAGGTTAATTCTAGCCATTTATAATATTAGTGTAAAAAATTACACCATAAGTTAGAACTATCAAAAATTCATGCCTGCCAAAAAAATGTGACCTTCACATGATTTATTTTATAGGTACATAAATTACATTGAGCTACTAGTAAGTACCTAAATGATATTTGGACTGAAAGACTTCCTGTATATGAATTAAATTCACAAAACTTTCCAACTTTTAATTAGCATTATCTAATCCAATTTAGCAAGAGCTCTGACGTCAGATCAAACCCACGGAAAATCCCAAGCGCCACTGGAAGCCGTAATTTAACGCATCGCTTCAGAAACAGCTGATGTACGAACACTTCCTCCGTCACCTAACACTATATTTTCGTATTTATTAAAGCAGGAGGAGTTGGCAAGTATTAGAGTGTTTTTCAGTAGAGATCTGGGCACATTACACGGTGTTTGAGATGTAGCGTGGCGGAAATCCGGTGTATAACGACGTGTAATGATGTGTGGACGTTTCACCTGGATGCTGCGCCCTGCTCATTAGGAAATAGGTATGGGACAGGGAAAAGTGTCGATGAAACTGTCATAAGGTTGGTAGGTTTAAGAATATAAACTAAGCGAGATTACTATGCTAGGGGAATGTTTGAAAGAAATTTCGTACCTCAAAAAAGGTGATTAAAATGTTAAGACAAAAGAAAAAATAATTTAGTTTATTCATTTTGTACGCTTTATGTATACTAGTGAAGCAATTTTCACCAATAGACAGATTAGGTAATTTATGAGAAAGGTTTATATAGGAATATGGTAATACATGCATATTATAATTAAAGGAATTCACAATATAGCTAATAATTATAACGAAGATCCAACTTATTCCTTGCCGAAATCTATGTTTCCTGATGGCTACAACCCGGGAATCTTTAAGTCAAGAGTGAATAGGTTACTTCTAGGTAAGCGCGCTCCATCGTCGACCGCATCGTCGCTTTCCATCAGGTGAAATAACGGTCAAGCGCGAACCTATAAAGAATAAAAAAAAAACTAAAGTAAAAACGACTTTTAGTGCAGTAGTAGTTTTAGCATTCAGATGAGCAATTGTATTATAAACCTTGCCTTGATCTGATGCTTAATACATTTTTTTTTTCATTTTGTTTAATACCTAATTAAGTAAATACATGTTAAGTGGTAGTGAAGGACTACTACGAAATACGTGTAAGAAATATCTTATGAAAGTTTTCCATCACGACTTTTCATCTGATTTTATAACAACTAAAAAGTTTGGACGGAGGTAAGGAAAACTTTTGCTCTACACAAGAATAGACCAAACTGAAAATAAAATAAATAATTGAGAACAATCACAAACAAGTCATTGAGACTAAACAAACACAGACGTTAGCTTCATAGAGTATCGACAGAAGTACGCTCATCACTAGTTTGTTGGTAGGCGCCATTTGCCAAAACGACCAAACTAGAGACACGCTTATTGAAAGGTGTCTGTGACAAGCGTGAATACCTTGGCGGACGATATATCGCACATTTTTAGACTTGGCACCTTTGGGACACATAGTACGGTCAACCGCACGTCGCAGTGACACTTGAACCGCGACCACTGCGTCTACCAAACTGAATATTGGCTCTTTTAAAGTAAAAATGTTGCCATGACAGTGAGGCTGACTGTAAAATCCACAAATAGATCAAACGCGCGGTTCATCTCATTAATTTTATAATAAATTTTTGTTAAATGGCTTATTTGAAATATTTTGAAGGATAATGGTCTATTATGGACTAGGTTATTCAGGTATAATCAGGTCCAGACGTTTTTATTGAGAATTGTGCCTCGTTTTCAGTCTATTATTTTATTTTTTAGTACGTGGCGAGGGATTGAATTAGAAAAGTTTATTGTGAATAAAATAATATTCTTATGATGATGGTATCCGGTAAGTTTTATTACTGAAAATCATTTCTTAAATCCCGATTATGTGAATTATCCAAACACCTACACTTTTTTCTACTTTTTATTTTACATAGCAATTGAAGAGTTATAGTGTTATCATACAATGATATTTTAAGAAACTTCTATAAAATGAAAAATCTGATTGACAAAAAAACATATCCTCATTCATTAATTTCCTGTCCTAATCTTATCAAGCTCCTATAAACATAAAGTTCTCTCTTTTTACTCATTGCCGGTAGGTACACGCTTGGTGCCCATATTCAGCACGTTACCTACAGGGAGATGTAAGGGTGTCCTAATTGCGTCGCTCGCGTTACCCGCGGCGCCCCAACCTGCCTATCGGATTGCAATTTACCGGCAAAATTGGAGTCGCCGATAAAAAATATCGCGCTCAGGGGAGAGGGGTAGGTTACCTTGTAAAGTAAGGAGATAGCATCTACAGCTTTGATGAAAAAAAAAAAAACGAAATTTTATTACTCTGATACCGAACCATTTTAAAAAGATAAAATTTTATTTTTGTCTAGGTAAATCAAAAACATTTAAAAAGCCTACAGATATAAAATATGTAACATGAGTAAAATAATAACAAAAAAAAAGAAAACTAAACAAATCTATTTTATTTTACACGTGCCCCAGTTTCGTCGCAAAATCTGTATACGCCTTAACAAAAATGCAAACAGTATCAATTTCACCGTTAGCCTCAAAAATCAGTGTCAGTGTTTGTTGATTTATATATCACACAGTTAAAATAATTACCCAGTGGCACGGTTGGCACCTCGCCCTCGCACTAATTTTATTAAACACTCGACTTTGGAAGTCGGTAAATAGCGCATAAACTGCCCTTTTTATAGATATTATTAATTAATTAGGCACTAGTTTTAATGAAGGAAAACCACTAAACTTATACACCTATGTTTCATGTACCTAATTTATTAAGAAAATATAACGAAATTGTGTTCCATGGCGCCACTTTCTAACACTTGAAAAATTAGCTTCACAGGATGACGCGAAAATACGAATAATTTTCCGTGTTGCAATTTTTTACCAGTGCACTGAATGTCATCGTCTATCTAGTATATCTACTAGTAATTAGGTCATTGAAGACATTTTTATAGTCTTCAATAATTTATCAAACACGTAGATATATCAAAAAGAAAAAATAAACATTATCTCAAATCGACCGCTACTATTTGTGACGTTCATTCATTTTCAGTGCAACATTAACTAATAATAGGAACACCTATTAACAATAAAGGATCATATATTATTTCAAATATGAGTTATGTCTAATAATTCTTGCTATTTGTCTTTACATAATCCCGAAATAATAATAACACTAGGTATTTATTTTTATTGCGGTAACATTCAATGACATTTGGGTAATTTATTTAAATTAGTGAAATTTCTTTCAGTGTTATTTATTTACCTCGGTGGGCAATTCGTGGGTATAAACGTAGTATAAAATACCCAACATTTTACTGCATTTCTATCGAACTATTTAAATCGCGCGACAGATGCAAAAAGTGAGAAAAAGTCGCAAATCAAGCTTAGTGCTACGGGACGTCGTAAAGTCTTGAAATAAATTGTGCAAGACCAACAACACTTTAACACCAATTAAGAGGAATTATTATAATCGCAAGCTAAAAGCTTACGAAACTTTTATTCGAAGGTAATAACTGTCATTTGGTATAACATCGTAATATTTCACCGCGAACTGCACACTATTTCAGGGAATGTAGTGTATAAACACCTTAGGTCGTTAGTGCCAGAATTTTTTGGCACCGTGTTAGTTTTTTTTTTTCTTTGAAAAATAAGCAATATTTCTCAGGTAATCTGTCGGTACAACAGCTGTTTAGTGGTTTTCTGTTTTTATATTTGTTTGGGTTTCCCTCTATTTCGCAAGAATGCGAAAAATCCTTGTATTGTGGGAGCGATTAAAGTAATGGTTTAGGAAACGTACGCCGGTAACGTATGAGATTGTTAAGCCACTCTTATTATATTAGTTTATTATTCTGACGAACGTCTTTTTATTTAATACTAGTTTTTGCCCGTGATTTCGCCCGTGTACATAAAATGTTACTCAAGAATATTTTAGCAACCGAACTAGTAATTTCAGAGATTACCTCGTACAAACAAAAATACACTAGCATGCACTAGTTCTGACGTTTTATAAGTGCCCATGTAAGCCTATGTGAAATAAAAAACTTTGAACTTGACTTTGACTTTGAATACAAACTTTACCTCTTTATAATAATAATGAAGATGTAGATTTGCAAGAGAGAAATGATAGTTCGGATGCTAACTAGGAATTCAATAGAACATCCCTCTCTTAAAATAACCAATACCAACCCCACAACGTAAAAACAAGTCAGACAGCATCACAAACAATGAACCGCGACCGCAATTTTAATAATCAAAATACGAACAAGCTTTAAAAAAAGAACGCCGCACGAATCGCACGTTACCGGAAAAGTGTGCAGTTAAAACAAAAGCGGAAGGTAACAATGGCGTCGCCTCAATCTGTCACCCGATGTCAGGCCGTGTCAGGCATGACATAAAAGTGTACAGAAGACTCATTGAAATGTTTTATACGACAAACTGAAACTAAAAGTGAGTACCATAAAAATACGGAACAAAAAAACGACCAGAAGAACATTATTAAGTTGGTAATAATTTTATTTTAGAAGTTTACGTAGGAATTATTTGTTAGATATAACCAAATGCATAACCAGCCTTACAATGTTCCCACTGCTGGGACTCAGGCCTCCTCTCTTGGAGAGGGAATAGGCTATAATCCAATACGCGGGCCCAGTGCGCATTAGTGGATGTCACAATTCTTAAAACTTTTGGTACGTATTTTTTCCTTCAGCGATTTGAAAGCAGTGGTGCTGAAACAAATTATAGAAAGTTATGCGCCTGGTTGGGTTTGAACCCCCGACTTACAACTCGTAAGATTTGGCCACCACTGACTAAAACCCCATGGTATATTTTTTCATGGTTTATTATACCTCCGTTAAAAAAGAAGGATCTTCCAACCCGACAGGTGTTATGTTTGGTTAGGGCTGTTGTATATATGTTCTAATCGCGCGAGAACTTTCATACCGCGAAACCGTATTTTATGGTCTCTAGTTCCTTTGTGACGTTATAGATGTCGCCACACATGTTTATTAGAATGTTGAGCCTCAATAAGGTTTTTTTTAGGTGGGAAAATCATCCAATGACATTCCCCCCTTTGGTCGGAGCGGGAGAACCCACTGCTTTTCCTTAGTTACCTTTCATACCAGGACCGAGCCTTCCTTTCAGAAGCAGACCAGGCCCTAGTAGGCTTCGACTCTGCTGGGCCTTTACTTTACGGTTTGCTGACATCTCCTTGAGGCGCGCGTGGAACAGTACGCGTCGTCGACGACTCGGGCTCTGTCCGGACGGTTACCGGACGGTCGGACGGCAAGCTACCCATTGCTCGCCGTCCGCA
Organism: Mythimna vitellina; assembly: GCA_949316375.1. NCBI lineage: Eukaryota > Metazoa > Arthropoda > Insecta > Lepidoptera > Noctuidae > Mythimna > Mythimna vitellina. The sequence goes on from OX438686.1 coordinate 957,922, forward strand.
AGCCCGCGCCTACAGTGGCCGGAAATCGGGATTGAGGTCCCGGTGGCTGGGGCGTGAGGGCCGCTCCCTCGCGTGTGCACGTGTGGCTTCCTCCTTTGATAGCATTACTGCTTCGCAGAAGGAGGTGACCGCCTGCCACTCTTCTTCGCTTCGGACCATGGCCTGTACCAAGGCCCGGCGTGAGAGATCGTTGCCGCCGATAACCTCCACGAGGACACGGCGGTGCTCTGGGAAGCCTCAACTCGGTAAGGTAATCGTGCATAGTGGTACTTTTGTGTTCATATTCTTTATAGTGAGTGAGTGTCAACCGTCACACTGTCAGGCGTCAGGCGGCGCGACTGATTGCGGCGACACCTCTCGGCCGCCCGCGGACACACCTGGCGAGCGAATGAGGCCGTCGTGCAGGGGGGTTGGGTTTCTTATGAGGAAGTTTGTATCGTTTGCAGATTAGAGGGAGAGGAACACTTTTGATGAAAACTGTGTTTTGGTTTCAGGCTGTGGGTTTATGTGGTTCTTTTCTACGCTAATTTTAACATGTATAATATTTATGTTCTCATTTTTAGTAATAAAAAGCTTAGAGGGCTTAGACTAAGATTTTATTAGGTAAATAGTCAATATTGAAATCTTTCCGAGGGGCAAAGTGACTTTGTATTAGCGTCAAAGACTGTCACCCAATGGTTTACTGATCAAATAACCACGTGATGACGTGACATTATAACAGAAATTCAATCTTGGACTTTCCAATAATAGTATTCGCCGATAAATCACAGATGACAGTTTTCACAGAACTGATTTGGATCTGGAATAATGGAATTTGAAAGAAATTATTAAAAAAAACGTCCAGTTGAAAATTTTCTACAGAACCTGTATTATTATAATTCGAACATCAAAAACTTTAACGTAATTTCTGATAGAACTGTCACGTAACAAAATCCTTCATCTTCCATCACGCTGGAAGGCTGACAGAGTGGGCAGGCTTAGCGGTGGGCGCGCAATTAGCACGCCAGACTTATTATAACAACCCTTTATTTAGCTGCTGTTCATACTGCGGGAGCCAGAATGTTCTACACTTTTATTTAAGAGAACTCAGGTGATATCTACAGTATTATATTACTGTAGCCATCATCATCATCATCATTTCAGCCAAAAGACGTCCACTGCAAGACGTACAGGACCGGTCATTGTTGAGACACTTGAGGGAGGCCGACGTCCAACAGTGGAATGTCTTTCGGCTGAAATGATGATGATGATGACGTCCACTGTTGGACATAGGCTTTCCCCAAATATCGCCATAATGACCGGTCCTGTGCGTCTCGCATCCATCAGATATCCACGAATCGTGGACATCACATCTTAGGATTTAAAGTACGAGTACGTACCTATATTTTTTATTTATTTTAATATAATTTGGATTTTTGCGAAACAAACGCTTGGCTATCACCATTGTGTGGACCGCCCGGAGAACACGGTAGAGCATAAGGTGGAGGTGTGCCCCGCCTGAGCAGAGCACCGCCGTGTCCTCGTGTGGGCGATCAAATTTTAACTACGATATGCTGCTACCAGCGACTTCACCCGCGTGATAGTAGAACATTATCCCAAGGGAACATACCCCCGGGAAAAAGTTTTCTGTGCACTATTTCAGGACATGGTCTACCCGCATATCAAGTTTCATTGAACTCTGTTCAGCCGTTTGAACGTGAAGAAGTGACAAATATACTCAATCATAAACATTCGATTTCTTAACATCAGTGTGATTATAATATTTTATGTAAAAGAAAAACAGAAAGTTTAGTATCGCAATTCGAACGTTTAATAAGCTAGCCTGTTCATTACGCGATCGCGATGAGTTACTGCGGCTTCGAAGAGGGCGGGTACCAGTCAGGTAGTACACTCAACAAGCCAAGTTTTCACCTCGGAAAATGCGAAAATGTGATTATAGATGTTTTTATGAGATTTTGTGAAAACTTATCTAGGAACACATTTTCATATCAAAAGTCGACTGTATTGATAGCTGGGTAGGTATTGTGTGGTAAAAACGAATTAATGTTTTTTTGATTTGGTATCAATACAAAAGTAAAGGAAACTATTGTAATAACATAGTACCCACCAAGATATATAATTATAGCTAAAAACAATATAGCAATAGGAATATAAAAAATATGCATCTCATATTAGGTTTGAATTTTTAATAATAATATTATTCCACAGCTTTCACATAACGCCGTCTAGTTCCAAGTTAAGCAGAGCTAGTGTTATGAGTACTAGACAACTGATAAACATACTTAATATATTTTTGAATAATATTATAGATAAATTACACCCAGACACAGAACAAATGAGGCATGAGCCCTGGGTGGGAATCGAACCCAAGACTTTCGGCATATCAGTCAGGGCCACTAACCACTAGACCAAAAGGCCAGTCTTATTTTCTTATCCAGAATTGCAATGAAAGCAAAAGAAGAACCCTAGACATTACATGCACGGTCAGCAAGCAATAGGTGGCTTATCGTCTGATAATGACGAGGCCCGGGTCGACAGCAGGTTGTGTTCCTAAAAGAGCTGTCAGTATGAGTGATGGGGTGGCCAATTCCAGCCGCGGCTGCGGGTTGGATCGGAGGAGGAACTCGGGTGGGCTTTAGACTATAAAAGTCTGACACAACAAAAAAAAATAACAAATAATTCTGGGTAAACCTCCAGGAGATAGCATCAACTACATTTCACATAATATTATAAGACCCAGTACTTTCACCCAATGTTCTATAGTTCCACGCTTACTTATATAAGCGTGATGCACTTTAAACAGCCTTCAAATGTACATAGATTTTACAAATATTTCCAACTTCTACGCAAACGAAGTTGCGGGAAAGAGCTATTGATTATAATAAAACAAAATTAATCAAAAATCTAATGGAAACCTTTTCGACATCCACGCGGACGAAGTCGCGAGGAAAAGCTAGTATATTATAAAAAAGGTGCTTATAGATAGATGGTTTGAGTGTGAAATCATATGAATGAACCAGTGATAGCCTGCCCCCCTAGCCAAGTTACGATCGTTTCGTTTGCATCGAACGCCTCGAGTAGGCCACGCCTCCGATTCCTTAGTTCTGATGACGTCAGAACTAAGGAATTGGAGGCGTGGCCTACTCGAGGCGTTTGGCGCAAACGAAACAATCGTAACTTGGCTAGCGGGGCTGGTGTTTGTTAGGATTGAAAGAAAAAAGAAAACGCTTTGCATTAACCTCAAGTAACACAAAACATGTAGGTATACATAAAGTTTTTTTTTAGTTATTCACATAAATAATCTACAATTTGTCAGAACATCGCGTTATTTAATTAAAAAGTGTAATAATGTGTAATTTACTTTCATTAACTGATTCACTGTTGACGTGCCATCAAGATAATTCGCATATTAATAACGTCAGTTTCACTTTGTACGTGAGTCCACCAGCCGAGGAATGCCAAACATACCTATATGACTAACACCTCATTAAATAAATATAGCACTTAACTTAACATTTTATACAGTGCATTACTTTTTTGGTGTATAAGTATATGTATATAAATATAGATTTTAAAAATTTTTAAAACTTCACTGACTATATTATACTCGTATATATCTAGATACACACTTAGGTAAAAACGCGAGACGCACAGGACTGATCGTTTTAGCGACGCTTGGGGGAGGCCTAAGTCCAACAGTGTACAGTCTTTCTGCTGAAATGATGATACAGTTAAAACAAAACTGACTAAGTACTTTAACACACAGCGTCCAAACATCACCCTGCGCATCGCTATCGACTGATAGTGTGCCCAAAAAACTGGCAGTATTACCAAATTCTATGGTAATACTTTATCATTGGCTTGAGCAAAAGCCAACCCCCATATGAACTTAATTTAAATAAAATTTTTCAAAGACAAACAATAGTTGATAGCAGTTGGAAGACCACCGCTGATAGAAATTCTCGTTATCGAGTTCCTTCATTTTTTCAGGCTCATCATATCACTTTCCCACTCGCTCACTGGATATAGAAAGAGGGCGTGCCAGATTTTTATTATTACCCACCTGTGTTTCTCTAGTAAGAAGCCTTTTGCATTCCAGGGCTGCGGCGCCCCTAAGACGCTTTGGTTTTACGCTATAAAAAAACATCACAATAATCAACATATAAACGTATAAAACATTTCAGAAAGTATCTAAATCACGTTTGAATCACAAATCTCGTAAAAATGTCAGAAGTCATGTCTACTGCAACCACATTCGACAATTCAAGATCAAACTAATGATCAATGGGTAACCACAAATCAAGCTCGGTAGACAAAACAAAGTCGGCTTCTCTTTCTACTCCACGTTCCACCTATAGATGAGTAATAAAAGGTAGATCAAACTGACGTTATTAAACAATACGAAGCTGTACAATAAACTCGCCAGATAATTGGCACTCACCGTTCAAGGTTGGCTACTAGAGCGTCGCACGGAGAGCTCCAAAGACTAATGAAAAGACTTGACTCTAGCTTTGAATTAATATGTAGTTCAAACATAAATAATGCAAATCTTCTCTTCTTAATCGTGCACTCCTGACAGAGTGGTCGTAACCATCCTCCCTAGTCAAGTTACGATCGTTTCGTTTGCGTCGAACGCCAAGAGTAGGCCACGCCTCCTATTTCTTTGTTCTGACCACGTTACTGAGAGTTGAGATGACGTCAGAACAAAGGAATCGGAGGCGTGGCCTACTCGAGGAGTTCGACGCAAACGAAATGATCGTAACTTGGCTAGGGGGCTGATCTCGATCGAGTTTTGCGCTAACTTTCTTGAGATGCGACGCCATACAGTTCTGTGTTTGGCGGATTAGGAGGTGTCATTGATGCTGCAATGTGTCATAAATTTGATGAGATTCGTCCTCTGTGTTTGAGAGCGTCCATGTCATCTTTTGCCCTCGACTTTCTCTTGTACTATCAGTAGTTCCATCAAATTCTCGTTACATACCTAATTATATAAATGTACATATATTGCAAATAGATACTGAAAAATGTACTTGTTAGCTATTTGTATTAAACAATATTCCCGCACGGAGCAAATGGCCCAATGGGTCTGTAACGCCGAAGGCCCTGGAACGCTAAGGGCAACGCGGCGTACACAGGTGGGATTCATTCAATTATTTGCCGATTACTCACGTTAAAAAAAATCCAGTCAAGTGCGAGTAACACTCGCGCACTGAGGGTTCCATACAGGTTTACAAATTTAAATAGTTCGATTTCTAAATCGAGTCTCGAAGATTTTTCTGAATATTAATAAGTAATTCAGTCACGTAGTCAGTTATGTCGTGCGTGTAAGCCGTAATTTCAATGACATATGCAAGGAATATGATTGGCTTGTTTAATAGCATTAGGTTTAATAGATTGTTTATTAGTTATTTAAGTGAAAACCAAGGATTTATGCAGTATCCTACTTACTCCATGTACTAAATAAATAAATAAATTATTTTGTGACGTAACGTTCTACAAATTTACGGTTTTCAGAGTTTTTCCTTTACTTGTGGTATGAAACCTTGCTTTTTGCCAAATTTCAAATGTAAATGTCAATGGATCCTATAGTTTTTTAAATTCCTTACGAACGTTGAAATATGCGCAATAAACGGAGCATAAACGACCTTATTTTTAAACTGTGTTGACTTAGAGTGAGTTTGATTTTTTCACTGCTCTAAGTGGCAATAGACCTGAGTATTTTTGATATAAATTTCATTCACATTTAAAACGTTTTAACCCACTGAGAAACGTAACTCTAAAAAGGGAGGAAAATATTTCAGAAATATTGAAACTTACTCTATGACCGACGCGCAAAGATCAAAGAGCGTGCGCGTGCGCATATCGCGCAAGCATCGTTAATGTATGAACGTGTCACAGTACCTACTATGAGTGGCCGGTAACGGTGGAGCAACCAACACTGAAACGGAATATGAAAGTAACTAGCCGTTATGTTGGATTGAGGATTCTGGTTTACGAGGGTTTCTCAAAACTCATTAAGCTAAGTGATTATATATAGGTTTACGTGATAGTCAAATGTCAGGCAGTGGCTGTAAGAAAATACTGGAATTTAGTAGCACGAAGTAACGGGTGAAAGGACACAAATAATTGTGACAAGTATAACAATTCAACATGCTTATTGAGGTAAAGTAGGAGTATAAATGTTCCTTCATAAAAACTGCCCAGCATCCACAACAGGAAATTACATATAAAGCCTAAAGCATGCAACAGATATCCATTTAAAACTATGAACTGAACTGACAAAGCCCCAAAACACGGTAATCAGTCCGGGGAGGTGTGTAGTCGTCAGGACCGGAAATACGTTGCCCCTGGGCGTCCACTTCCGGCGGATAAGTGGGCGGCTCTGACCCAATTTCCGGTTTTCACATCACACAGATGCCGCGCATGATAATTTTTATATTACGGTTGAAAGAAAGTGGGAATTGAGTACCTTGGGAGAATGATGTTACCTAGACCCTTCATTTGTTTTGTAAGAGAGAGAAAATCAGGTTATTTTGGGAACACTTTCATTTTTCGTACAGCTAACGAATGGAATTCCGTACCTTAGTATATGTTTTCTGATAACTACAACCTAGAGGTTTTTAAATCAACAGTACATAAGTTATTTCTAGTCAAACATGCTCCATAGTCGACTACATCATCACCTCTCATCAGAAGCGATAGTATCTATCTATCAGTAACTATCAGTAATAAAGAAGAAACATTCCTGTGGTAACTTCAAAGACAGAAGACAAAAGCAAAAAGGTTTTTTATTATAAGAAACCAGTAAAGCTAAACGAAATCTTGATTGTTGTCCAGTTGAGTACTGGAGTCTTAGGAACAAGACTTAAAAGGGGAAAGCATTTTCCACTCGCCTATCGTCGTACTTCGAGCATGGTTTAAAAGCTTGTTGCTTCATCTAACGCAATCCAACGCGATGATTGATGAAGAGGCAATGCATAAAAAGAGAGATAACGCCTGAAAACTCTGTTGGCATTCGATAATTCCGTGATTAACTCGAATAATTCACAAAACTAGTTCCAGAAAATACGAGTTTTTTTAAAACCCTTAAAATTTTTCAGAAAAACATAGCATTACATAGACCTATCTTTGTTTATTTGTGGATTTTCCTACAAATCCAAAACTATTAACCGATAACAAAAATTATTTCATTATCTATCTTGGTACTGAGTGCACTACCATTTTAATCCCTGAAAATATGCCCGGTTCTGTGGGAGATCACAGAAGTAGCAGCACTGAAGAGAGCTTAACACTAATCTCCCGTGGTTGACTAAGATTTAACGCTAATCTTTCATACCGCAGCTCAAAATGATCTCCGTTCTTCATTTTTAGTACCTCACAAACCTGAGAATACGACGAAGATATCTCCCGTACCTCTCGTAAATGTAATAGCATGATATACGATGGTGTCTAGGACAGACTGAGCGCTCTCTGTTTAACTCCAAAACCATTTTATTGTTTGGCTCTGAGCGCTGTCACGGTTGCCAATAATTTTTTTAGAGGTACATACTAAATGTTTAATGTTTACGTGTGTCGTGAAAACTGAAGATAGCCAGCGTCACCTGTCATTGGTTTTTAAATACATAGGTACTTGTTAGCGGAAATACGAAAAAAATAAATAGCAGTTTCAACCAATTATCTAACGTGGTACGTTATGTAAAACGACTCTGTTTGACAAAAGCGCCTTTGGTATGGTATCAAAAATTTACAACAAGCTTTCTATTGACATTTTGAGCACTAAAGAACTTTCATTATTTAATTATAAATATCGTAACTACTGAGAGCAGTGATGGTCGAGTGATAACGGCCCCGACTTACGAGATGTAGGTTGCGGGTTCAAACCTAGTCAGGCGCATTACTTTGTGTAATTTATTTCATTACCACTGCTCTCAAAACGGTGAAGGAAAACATCGTGAGGAAACCGGTAGAACCGAAAATTCGTAGACATGTGATATCCACCAACCCACTCTGGGCCTGCGGGGTGGATTACGGCCTAATCCCTCTCCTAGAGATGAGGCCTGAGTCCCAACAGTGGGAACATTATAAGGCCGACTATGCTATGCAACCGTAACTACTTAATCTATAAATCTTACTACGCGATTCAGGATTTTTTAAGTTATATCATTGGACGATAATGTATTTTTGTCGTTCCTAATTTCTCTTGACTCGATTGATTTTAAATTTGTAGCATATTAGTATTTTATTGTATACCTGTTTCGCAGGACATAATGGTACTGTAATTTATTGTTGGGTCTTAACATCTTGAATAACCTATCATATGCCTACAACAAGAACACTCTGATCCTGATTCTGAATTAAAATATGCTCACTTTAAGCAAAATTGTGTGTGCACAACTTTTCATCACAGTTTTCAGTGAGACCCAACAAAAAGGAAGAAGGAGAGTAGAGGCTTTTTTGAAGGAGTATAGAGAACTTCTAACCTCATGTTGGGGTCACCACATTATCACCGCGGCCCTGGAACGCAAAAGGCAACTGAAGGAACACATGTCGGTTTTAGGTTAGGTTAGGCACTCTGGGCCAAAGTTTGTATGAATCGTGGGCCATACCCTTTGATGATTTCCTACCCCAACATTACACAAGACGGGATAAGGGCAGGAAGGTGGTGATGATGATGATGATTATGTAAAATCCTCGTAAAATAAAATATTCATATATGGTCCTGTGTTTTGGTTTTCATTAAAATATGTAATTATTCCAGGAACCGAAGAGTGTATGCAGTCAGCAGTGAACAGAGCATGATTTCATGGTCTAACGGCAAGAACATGATCATAGCTATGTTGTGGAGGATAACAAGGTATGTAGCAAAAAGGACTGTCTGTCATTTTGTAATAATTAGACCTTTTCAGAATTTTGCTACGAAGAATTTGAAGTGAGTTTTTTGGTCAGTATAAGTCTGACACTATCTTCCGTCCCGCCCAAGAGCGGGGGATGTCATAAGATGATTTTCCCAATTTTCCCAAGACGGACTTTCAGACTTTTACTCACTAAAACCCACCTGTGTTCCTTCAGATGCCCTTTGCCTTCCAGAGTCTATTTCGAACAATTCCGTAGAAAGAAGATCACCAAGACCATAAATGTTATTTACCAACCAAATAATTCACTAGTCTTATAGAGACTGTCATTAACACTTTAATATGACATAACTTGACTACCCAAGTGCATAGTTATGAAACAATCCCCCTTTGATTCTCTCAATAGTGTCATTGAAGCTGTTACAAATATTAGTTTATTATTATTATTATTAAGATCAAAGAGAAATGCCGCAGTACATGCGTAAATAAATTAATGAGCGTTTGAAGTGACCGGATATTGTGACAACGACTTAACTACCTACATTGGATCGTTAAATTTTATTCCACACTTGGTGGTGTGTGCAAGTGTTCATTATTGAAAATTATCAATAAACTGTTTTACGTATCCATGACATAATACAAGAATAGAGAAGAAGTACAATTTGCCGTTACAGAGCTGCAATCATTATGTGGCTACGCCTAAGTGCCACATAATAAAAATACAAAATTCTGCATCGCGGAATTAGATTTGATTTGCCATGCGATTTTAACATATACAACAGTCCGAAATGAATTATCGGGCAGTTACCCAGACGAGACATAAAACCCGTCTGGTCGGAGGATTCTCTCTTTTCAATTGATGTATGTGGAGCTTTACAGCCTGTTCGGCATACCTTCAAAATTACAAAGAAAGGCGTTAAATATATATATATATAGTAAAGCTCAAGTCAACGCAAGCAAAGTCACCGTAATGTTTTTTATAGGTGAAATATTATAATTATGTATGTTTGTTACTCCTTCACGTTAAAAAAACGGCTGGATTTTGGCCCATTACGCCCTAAAATATTGAATTTAGTTCTTTTTTTAATACTGACAGGCTCGCTCTTAAGCACTATCTCTATAACTTAGAAAGTATTTAGTATGTTCGTGAAAACTTAGGACTTTTTAAAATTAGAAGCGATTTACATAATATTAATACTCCTACATAGGCCTACATGGGCACTTATAAAACGTAAGCTAATGCACGGTTCCAATAGGTCATCCTATGTAGAAAAACCAGCAAAAAAACTTCAAAGAAAAATAGTACATAATAAGATACTTTTTATTCCGGTGGCACTGGATAATTTTCGACTTTGACGCGAGTGAAACCGACGTAAGAAGCTAGTATGCGATATAATTACAAAGGTGGAAGTGTTGATACGAATGTGACCTTTGAATAATTCATAACATTAACAATGACGAAGCTAACTTCATTTCGATGTCATAGATTTGAAACATACCTCAGGAGATAGTAGAGTAAGCTATTTCCTCTAGTTACTTAACACCTCAGTATTCACAAACTGCTCCTAACCTGAGTGAAGTTATTATCAACAAAGCAGATTTACAATCGTGTTTACTAGCAGCACATAAATCCTGCAATATCGCCAACCCTCTTCCGGGAGTCGCCGCAATGTTTCACTCACCTCTCTGTCGGTTGTAAAGCTGCCCACCCAAGTTCCAACAAGGATTGAAGGTACTGACAACGGTAGAAGTGAGTCTTCTCATTTCCTTGTGATAATGGTTTAACTCTAAGTATTGCATCAGCAGTGACTTATCAATTTGATTGTAGGTAGGTACCAGCTCCTTGCATTTTCATACACATAAAAGTTACCCATTTTGAAGAAATAAGTAGATTAAAACTGATACTGGGCGTTGAAAAAATAGTACATTTTGATAAAAGTGCAGAAAGCTTGTCATTGCGACAGAGGCGGAATTCGCACGAACCGTAGGCGAGTGTGTTGTGAAGCCGAGGGCTGCAGTGAAAAATTTGCACGTGTATCAAACGACTTTACTTTACTGATACGATACATGCAATAAAATTGTGGCGGGGGCGAGCACGCGCACTTTTCTGCACTAGTATGGAAAACAGTCTATTGCGTGCCTAAAAGCGGTGGGAAAAGAGCGAGTTTTAGAGTTAGTGTTTTAAAAAAAAACCTTTTCATATGGTAGTCGCAAAAATGGCTCGCTATTCAATATTAAAAAAAAGTTTAATTGACGTTAGTCATATTTTGAACAGTAAGTAGAAAGTTAACCTAAAACAACCTTAACTTAGGATAAAAGTAACTAAAAGTAACCACCATGTGCTATTAAAGGACATGGTCTACCCGTACCCCAATTTCACCGAAATGCATTAAGCCTTTCGAACGTGAAAATTTTTCAAAATTATACACATGCACTTACAAACTTTCGCTTTCAAAATTAGTGTGTTGTGACTAGCTGCTACCAGCGTCTTCGCCTGCGCGAAATTAGAAAATTATACCAAGAGAACATATTTTTGAAATAAAAAGTATTCTATATACTATTCCAAGACTTGGCCTAGCCGTGCACCAAGTTTTACTGCAATCCGTTCAGCAGTTCGAGCGTGAAGAAGGAACAAACATACACACTCACAAACATTCGCTTTTATATTATTAATGAGATGTAAAAATTCAATATAACAAACTAGGTAATTGCAGTTTTAACAACAATTAAAAAAAGCGTTACATTTTATTTCCAATTCGCCCAAGAGGAGTGTAATATGTAATATAATTAATATGTTTCAACATGATCATGTGTTAAGATATCACACACCTGACGGATAGATGAAGAAAATAATTAATGTTTGAAAAATTATGTTTACTTGTACTGCTTGTTCTGCTGCCCGTACGGCGAGTATATTTATGTTTGTCTGTTTACATGAGGAGTTGTTGCCTGAGGAAGAGGTCAGCAAACATAAATATAAACTGTAATTTCAAATACGCAGCAATTACCTTTCTATTTTCATATGTTTTCCAATGACATGCGACAGGTAATTTAACGATTTCAAAGTTAATTTCATACATTTTCTAGTTCATAATCGTAATTCCGAAAAATATGAACGTAAGTGGTTATATGAAAGAAAAGGAAGTTAGTGATAGCATGACGGTTGACAGGATAGAATGGAAAAAAAATGTGTTGCACCGACCCCAAATAAGATGGGACAAGGGCAGGAAGATGATGATGATGAATGTAAATGGTTAAAAAATTGATTTGAGAAATTGCCACCATCAGCATTGTAACAAGACTCGTAAGAAAAGTAATACTTACTTCGTTTACAGGTATATTTGTGTTACTATTATGGGAACTTCGCTCAGATACGTAAACTTCAGTTTCCAGGACGTATTCTTGGAGAAATCCAACTATCAAAATATTTTAATGTAATTTACATTTTTTTTAAAACTGTTCTTCCATGGGGTGGGGACCTGGTGATTTGTAATACAGGCATTTTATGCCTAACTCAAACACCATCTCCTCACATTGTTAATTATAATAACAGAACTTATGTAAAACCTAGAATAAGATTATCATTGTGAGGAGAAATAAAGAATTTTATTATATTATTTATACATAAATTGATCACGTTAATAATCCAAAAAACAATTGAATTCTAGAACAATCAAATTCTTCAAACTGTATCTATCAATTTCAAAACCTATTCCTAATTTCATTTACCTAGCCAGTCTGCCAGCTAATAAGGATAATAAACTCATGCAATCTCCTTCGATACTATAAGAATACTGCAGCATTCAAGTCAGCCTCACTACCTCAACTCCTCAATCAAACTCCCCAGTAAGACTTGGTCTCCGCCCCGCTACCCACAACCACTAAACCAGAGCAAATAAAAAGCTAATTTAAATGCCATTAAAAGTGGATGCGACTCAAGATTTAAGAGCTGAGAGCTCTCATTATTTTGCTTTCCCTCCAGAGGGCGCTCCACGTAATGCGGGAATTTTAAGCAGACCTGATTTATACATCTTGTTTGGTATTGACTCGTGTACAAGTTGCGAGTGCTGGGAACACGCTGTGTGGTTTCTCACGAGAGGTGGAGCACCGCTTATATAGGTACTGAACCGTGCATCTATATATTTGACATTGATGATTAATTTTATTTATTATTTTTTGTTTTGGTATGGTCATGTAAAGAGGAGAGATGAAGCGCATGTTACTAAAAGAGTTATGAGTATACATGTAGATGGGTGGAGAGGGAGAGAGAGGCCAAAGAAAAGATGGATGGATTGTGTGAACAGTAGTATGAAAGAAAAGGAAGTTAGTGATAGCATGACGGTTGACAGGATAGAGTGGCAGAAAAAAACGTGTTGCGACGACGCCAAATAAGATGGGACAAGGGAAGGAAGATGATGATGATTTTTTGTTTTTATAATGTTTGACATAAATATTTACTTTGAAAATTGTTTCATTTTTTTAATTTCCTTTTTTCTTTTAAATGTGGGGTCTATGTAGATTACTTTTGCATTTTCTGTAATTTTAACGTCACTGTGGCAGTTTTGAGTACTTTATAGGGCCTACTCAAACGTTCATTCTTTGGTATTGTTCGTCAAATCGTTGAGCTCCTTAGTTGTCCTGAGTCGAACTACACGAATACTGACAAATGCTTGCACTGACTGGACAGGCCCACTCAAATCTATGTGGTTATTTCTTCAAAAAAACGTCTCAGACGCTAATCTGCAAGGTTCCCAAATGATTTGACTATTACAATATGTTTTCTTTAAAGTCTTAAAAGACTGACATTTGTGTTAGTTTTGGTATTTCTTTTCAGGGTAGTCAGCTAGGAAACACCGACCTCATCTAGTTTAAATTGACGATAAAATTAACGTATAAAAGTGCGTTATCATTGTGTATATCATTTGTATTGCATGCGTAGGTGAAGATTAAGAGGATTATCTTTGTTTTATCGATTTTGTTTTTGTTTTTTTTCGTTAAATCGTTGTGAAATCATCGAACAACTTTTCTCGCCCTGGGTGGACCAAGAGGGAGTCTCACGCTATTACTGACATTATATAATATAATATATAATATAATATTCCACAACTATCACACAATGCCGTCTAGTCCCAAGCTAAGTAGAGCTTGTGTTATGGGTACTAGACAACTGATAAACATACTTATATATTTCAAAATACATACATATATAGATAAATTAAATTACACCCAGACACAGAATAAATGATCGTGCTCATCACACAAACATTTGTTCTGGGTGGGAATCGAACCAACGACCTCCGGCATAGCAGTCAGGGCCACTGACCACTAGACCAACAGGCCTGTCAAAATTCAGTTACCTTTTGTGTTCGAGGGCCGCGGTGATTCTTTCAACAATGCCGCCACACTTTATCTAGAACCTTTTCTGTAGGTCTACTATCTGTATGACGGCTACATGGTAGACATATAGTTTTTATTCAGAAGCTTGGCTGTTATTGATAAGATTGAGAGATTTGAACACTGTAGACTTCACGAATTCTTAAATTACTCCCTATTAGGACTCACTTTTTTTTAATATGATTATTTTTATTGTGCTTTTGGGTACAAAATTGACTGGTCTACACTGTTCTTACATAATATCTATTAATACTGTAATATGAAAATATTGTAATCAACCACTTTTTTTAAAAGAGTAACCATGGAGTTTCTTGCCGGTTCTTTTTCATAGGAAACTACCAATTTGGAACCGTGCGCTAGCTTCTGAAGTTTTATAAGTGCTCATGTAAGCTATGTGAAATAAAAATATTTTTGATTTTGATTTTAGTTAAGACCAAGCAAGAATTACTGATAATAAATAATTTATTTTATTATTTATGTATACCACGCTTAGATATACAGTAATAGATATGATTATCATTTAGTTGCCTTTAGTAAAATTAACGATGGATAAAATAAAATACACGAAAGTTCCGCTAATTACAGGGAGGAAAATTAGGGCACTGCAAAATTACTGCACTCCATAAAATACCTATTTACATGGCAATAAAACCTGTCCAATAATTTGTATCCTAAGACGTACTCGCACCATTAAACGATATCCAAAATTACAATGATTTAGAGCAATAACAGCTTTGACCAATAAACAGTTTAGTACCTATCATAAAACTGGAGATTCAATCATCACTAATTTAATACTTTATGATTATTCTGGCCAATAACTCACCTGTTTTATTTAGTCTGCCGGCCCCTAAACGTCGCGGCGTGATGCTGGACGACAAGTGCGGGGAGGCCGGGGAAGATCGGCCACGGTGTAAACTGTATAAAATATTGACGTGCGTTACATTTTGTTATTTTTGGACAGATGGACATGGAAATGCAGAGGGGACACTTAGATTGAAACCTTAGTGCCCACACACATCAGACTTTACTTGGATTTAAAAAATAATGTTGTTTGAACACTGCGTGCTATGTTTACCATACGAAAACCTAAAGAAAGAAAGAAAGAAGAAGAAAGAAAAACTTTTTATTTGCTGGATAAGGCGGAAAAATAACGTATTTCGTCTTTTTCAAAAGTCTGGTGATCTATCAAGTTGGCAACATTTATTCCACAATTATTTGCCACTTCTGTATCTGAATTAACAGTGATGACCACCACAAAGTGCTGAAAAATAAAACTCAAAATGTTATTTCATTTTTCATTTATAGTTGCTGAAAAATAAACCGAAGTTAGTTTGAAGCATAGGCAAACTTAAGTGGCAGTGGGCAGGGCACATCGCTTGCAGAACAGATGGAGATGAAAACTTCTGGACAGGTAGACCGCTGACCTGGTGAGGGTCGTGGGAATCCGTTGGATGCAAGACAGACAGGACCGTTCGTTATAGTGACACTTGGGAGAGGCCTATGTCAGTAGACATCTTTCGGCTGCAATGATGATGAATAATGACGATGAAGCCGACAGTATATACATCAAACAAGACACTAACTCTCATCATTGCAACTATAACCAAAACCTTGGATAGCCTTAATTAATCACATGATGGCTCAATGGCTTATTAGCGACTGTCTCCGTTTCGATCCCCGCCCGGAACAAATATTTATATGACCTTATAGCCTTGTGTATGTGAGATCACACGTTTTTGAACGCACCCATGATACTGGAGTAATTGCTAATGTGGGGAAACATTAGAATCCTTATCCTTCAGGTCTCCATGCTCCGGAGCGAGGAGGAGTGGCAGGCGGTCGCCTCCTTCTGCGAAGCAGTAATGCTAGCTAAGGAGCCGGCCGATCGCGTGAGGCAACGGTCGATCCCGATTTCCGGCCACCGTAGGCGCGGGCTTGCAGACGGCGAGCAATGGGTGGCTCGCCGTCTGACCGTCCGGTAACCGTCCGGACCGAGCCCAAGTCGTCGACGGTGCGTTTTGTTCCACGCGCGTCTCAAGGAGATGTCAGCAAATCGTAGGGGCCCAGCAGGGTCGAAGCCTACTGGGGCCACGGGTAGTGTGAAAGCGGAACCCGGGGCCCTGGGACGAAGGCAACGAAGGAACAGGAGTGGGTTTTTAGTCAGTAAGAGTCTGACACTATCTCCCGCTCCGCCCAAGAGCGGGGATGTCATTAGGATGATTTTCCCACCCAATAAAAAAAAAAAAAAAATCCTTCAGGTCTAACCTGCCTTCTCAGAATACTTGACCGCGTAGGCAGTAACCTGTTCTTCGCTGACCATCCATCTATGCGTCCCACACCGATGTTACGAGCGGAAGTGTTGCATTTCAAAGGGGCATTCTTGTTACCTGTGCACTAAAAATAATTCGTGAAACAGCCGGATAGAGCCGGGAACGACCGGGATGTGATTAGCCACGCCCCTGCCGTTGCCTTTGATCTTGCGCGTGCGCCAAATATTCTTTGTGCAGTGAGGTTTGTACGCTCTGAGTACAAGGCGTATTTATGTGCTCCTTGTACAGCGGTTCGAGGTGGTAGGTAAGTTTTTTTTTTATATTCCACATCTTTCACACAACGCCATATATTCCCAAGCTAAGCAGAGCTTGTGTTATGAGTACTAGACAACTGATAAACATACTTAAATATTTCTAAATACATACATATTACCTATAGATAAATTACACCCAGACACAGAACAAATGATCATGCTCATCACACAAAAATTTGTCTTGGGTGGGAATCGAACCCACGACCTCCGGCATAGTAGTCAAGGCCACTAACCACTAGACCAACAGGCCAATCATATGTCAGTTGACCGGTGTTTCCATTTTGGTTTTATGAAGAGAAGCTGCTGCTGATGCTGCTATTTTGGAGAGTTGTTCAGTTGGTTGGGAAACCAGAAAGTAAAGTTAAATGTTTTGTAAAGTAGTTACGAAGTAGGAAACTTACGGGGATCACTGCAGCCGTCTTAGTTTGGTAAAAATCCTACACTCACGACTTGAAGACATCCAATTTTTATTTCATTATTGTTAGACTCGCGCTTGATCGCTATCTCCCCAGATGGTAAGCGACAATGTGGTGGACGATGGAGCACGCAAGCCTAGAAGTAACCTGTACACTCTTGACTTAAAGACCCCTAAGGTCTATAATCTCCAAAATCAGGAACCATTAGGAAGTTTTCTCTCTCTTAAACCTTAAGATATTTTTTAAGTTACAATTAGGACCAGGACTACTGTCAATAAGTAAAATAATCAAATAGTATTACAGGGTGACTTGGGGTATTTTCTTTACTGTAAAGTGATTTAGATCTTTCTGATTTTTATTATGGCAAGTGGTTAGATCATTCTAAATAAAAATTTAATTTAATTAAACAAGACATCATTCAACCTATGCCCAGGAATAAGTTGTCACGTCATCACGTCATCCCAGCATCATCAAGAATGATGTTTACTCCGAATTTTACGACTTTTCCGAGAACGCATCAAGATAGGCAGCCGGCAGTTCCGTGGTCCTATAGCGGATCGAATGAATTACAATTAGTTTTATTATATCGTTAACACATGTAATCTGGACTATAAAGTTATTTGGCGAAGAACTGCTGATTTATATTGGTACCATCTTAATTATTGGGAGATCTATCTTGAGATTAGACGGTAGGATATTCTAATATTTATATTTCAAATAGATTTTTTAAAAATACGTCAATTTTTTTTCGTTAATTTAATTTAGATGAGGCCCGTGTTTCCTAACTAACTACGTAAGACTGACTATCAATAATTTTTTTGAAATCCATATAGCAAACATGCGATGGACCTCCTGCCGGAGGTTCTAGGCAGGAATTGTTCAGTCCATGGCCCTTTATGGAGCGCTGGTATGGGTGCCGTCGCTACCAAAGTGGTCATGGCTATCCGGATAGTGCGGGGATACCCCACGGTTTTCCGCGAAGCGGCGAGCCTCCTTGCTGGCCTACCACCGTGTGATTTGGATTTGATACGCCCTCTCGCTCCGCCCAAGCGCGAGAGATGTCATTAGATGATTTTATTACCCAAAAAAAAAAACATGTAATAGACAAATCATATGAAAACCATGCAGTTTGGAGTCTGAGATGGTCTTTTGAGGAAATAACCATAAAGATTAGATTGAATCATAAGGTGAAAATTTTTTTGTAGAGAAAAGCCAGTTTATATATTAACTTTCTATTCGTTTCTTAATAAACAAGTTTAAGCATCTTATGTTTTTTTTTTTCGAAAAACTTACAATAAAGGGAGGACTTTTTTTTTTCGTCATAGGATGACATGCTTTTACTTTTGTTCGAAATCAAATCTAGAAACCTAACACAAATATAATATAATAACATGGCTGTGCACATGCACCGTAAAGAAACCCGGTAAGAAGACCCAGTTAACCTATGAAATGTATTCTACTGTAACCAAGAACCCCGTAACTGCAAACGAGTTCCGGAAAGACTATCGTCGAGCTGTCACGAGCGCCGACGGACAGACGTGCGAAAATTTATACTAATGCTACGGCGACGTGGACACTAAACTATTCTACTATAGCGACAAATACTATATACATTGCTGGCAAAGTTTGTGACAAAGAATTCGAATGTAAAACAAAACTGGTAATGGATTTTGAATAATAAAAGTAGTTGTTGTTTAAGCACGTGTTGTGGTAGAAAGGAAGTGTGTCTTGCACACAGAATGACAGGTGGACATCTTGCTATTAGAGCTAAATCATGTTTCTATAATAACAGTGTGAGAAAAAAAAAACAATGTTTTGTGTGAAAGTGCCCGTTTTGTTTCAGTACTGAGGTCATGTTTGAGAAGTGTGTTGTTATGCAGAACTGATGAATAGATTGAGCGACTTCTCTCAAACTGTCACTTGGAACTCGAAAGAATTATTGTGGGGAAATGATACGATTGTACGGATATCTATGGATTGTACATTAAAAATATATTTTTCTCTTTTCACGTGTTGGTTTATACTGTAATTGTAAAGCTAATTGAATTATAAAATTGTGAAACTAACTTTGTCTATCTGTTACGTTTCACCGTTAAAATACTGAATCGATTTTGTTGAATGTTGCTACGGAGTAATCTCAAAGAAGGAATCTCAAGAATAATATGGGCTACTTTTATCTGTCTTCGACTGCGTCTCCACAGACATTTCCATGGGTGAAGTCGTGGACAAAGGAAGTGAATAATGTTGCTGTCTTAAACATAAAAACATGGTATACTGAAGAAATTTAAAAGGTAACTGGGCCCCTTCTATTTAAGAGGTAACGGGCCCTCCTCTATTTATGAGGTAACGGGCCCCTTCTTGTTAAGATTTAACAGAGCCCCTTCTAATTTAGAGGTAACGGGGCTCTTTCTATTTAAGAGGTAACTGGGCCCCTTCTACTTAAGAAGTAACGGAGCCTCTTTTTATTTAAGAGTTAACGGGGCCCCTTTTATTCAAGAGGTAACTGGGCCCCTTCTTGTTAAGATTTAACAGAGCCCCTTCTATTTTAGAGGTAACGGGGCTCCTTCTATTTAAGGGCTAACTGGGCCCCTTCTATTTAAGAGGTAACGGGCCCTCCTCTATTTATGAGGTAACGGGCCCCTTCTTGTTAAGATTTAACAGAGCCCCTTCTAATTTAGAGGTAACGGGGCTCTTTCTATTTAAGAGGTAACTGGGCCCCTTCTACTTAAGAGGTAACGGAGCCTCTTTTTATTTAAGTGTTAACGGGGCCCCTTTTATTCAAGAGGTAACTGGGCCCCTTCTTGTTAAGATTTAACAGAGCCCCTTCTATTTTAGAGGTAACGGGGCTCCTTCTATTTAAGGGGTAACTGGGCCCCTTCTACTTAAGAGGTAATGGGACCTCTTTTTATTTAAGAGGTAACGGGGCCCCTTTTATCCAAGAGGTAACTGGGCCCCTTCTATTCAAGAGGTAACTGGGCTCCTTCTATTTAAGAGGTAACGGGGCCTCTTTTATTTAAGAGGTAACGGGGCTCCTTCTATTTAGGAGGTATCGGGGCCCCTTCTATTTATGAGGTATCTGGGCCCCTTTTATTTACGAGGTAACTGGGCCTCTTCTATTTAAGAGGTAACTGAGCCCCTTGTATTTAAGAGGTAACTGGGCCCCTTCTATTTAATAGGTAATGGGCCTCTCCTATTTAAGAGGTAACTGGACCCCTTCTATTTAAGAGGTAACGGGCCCCTTCTATTTAAGAGGTAACGGGGCTCCTTCTATTTAAGAGGTAACGGCACGCCTTCTATTTGCTGATGGCGACCACGGGAGCCATTTGAAGGTATACCTATGCCAGACTCGTTGTTTAAAACTTTGACAAAAAATTTTTCAGATTGTGTTTTAAGTCGTATGGAAATACCATCATCCGTCCGTCACCGTCATCTTATAGACAACAATTAAGTACTCCAAAACACTTGATTATTTCGCAATGTAGCTTATTTGCCTTCTGTATATCACAGAATGGATACGACATTTCTTTCTACGAACTGTTTTTTAATTAGGTTTTCAAATTAGATCACCTATGCAATAATTTCGTTATAATGTAACCTATTTTCTAAGTTTGTGTTGGATTCAACGAAACATCTTCGCAACGTGCAGTGAAGTCATCCAAACATGTGAAGCTTGTTTATATTTTATTTCCTACAACTTCATATATGCAAACAAATAATATACTTTATGATTCGTTGAAGATGTTGCCATAAAAATAATTTGCTGTCATTCTTTATTTGAAGACGTAGCAAGCACTATTCAGGTTATTTTTATTTTTGTATAATACAAATTCAAATCAGTGAATTTCTAAAAGTACGTAAGTCAATAAAATGCCTACATTACAAGATAGAACATAACATTACAGTGTCATACATGAAGACCCACCTTCGGTTTTCCGACGAAATAGTAGTCATGGCTGAGACTGTGGAGGAGCTCAGTACTATGTTCGGTGACCTCAGTGGAACTTCCGAAAGAGTGGGACTTAAAATGAACATGGACAAAACCAAAGTAATTGTAAACAGCCATATAGCACCCACTCCTATCAAGATCGGAGACTCTACACTCGAAGTTGTGGACGACTACGTTTACCTGGGACAGACGGTCCAGTTCGGTAGGTCTAACTTCAAGAGAGAGATCAATCGTGGAATCCAACTCGGCTGGGCAGCGTTCGAGAAGCTGCGCGGTATCTTCTCGTCCAATATACTACAGTGTCTCAAAACGAAAGCCTATGACCAGTGCGTGTTGCCAGTGATGACATATGGCTCCGAAACGTAGTCGCTTACAATGGGTCTCATCAGAAGACTTAATGTCACCCAATGGGCAATGGAAAGGGCTATGCTCGGAGTTTCCTTGCGTGATCGAATCAGGAATGAGGATATCCGCAGGAGAACCAAGGTTACTGACATAACACGAAGAATTGCCAAACTTAAGTGGCATCGGACAGGGCACATTGCTCGCAGAACGGATGGCCGTTGGGGCCGAAAGGCTCTGGAATGGCTACCGTACTACGTACCAGCAGACGTAGCGTTGGAAGGCCTCCTACAAAGTAGACCGATGACCTGCTAAGGGTTGCGGGAATCCGATGGATTCGAGACGCACAGGACCGTTCATTTTGGCGACACTCTGGGGAGGTTTATATCCAACAGTGGATGTCTTTCAGAAATGATAATGATGATGATGATAATGATGACAGTTTCATTGTGACTGGTAAAACAGATAGGAAAAGGCCTCGTGGGCGCAGCGCAATACGTTGGTCCGACCAGATCCGCACCGCTACGCTATAAAATTCCCTTCACACCGCCAGAGAAAGAAACAGATGGAGGAATATCACACGAGTGAAAATTTCGAATACAACGCAAGGAGGAGAAGGTAAGGATGAAAAAAAACAATAATAAATTATGAAAACCAGGATAAGAACAACCATTAAAAAATAATTATTTAGTTTTTTACTTTCTGATAAGTTGAAAGGAAAAACCTGATTTTTCTTTACCAAATGACATTCTCCTTCAAACCGTCAAAAATGATTTACACAATGTTGAAACTTCACTGACGGTACATATTTTATCAATCTATCGAGTAAAGGTCCATACCCGATGTAATCGTAGGGAAAAACAACATCAAATATGATCAGGGATGCATTTGCACTTCAATAAAAACCAACATGGGATAATATTAAAAAAAAAATTGTGTTTTAAATAGGTAACAAAGAGATACTCACCAGAAAAAAGTTCAATTCGTAATTCATTTTCTACGTTGGTCCGACGTCCACAAAAGAATTCCTAATTCAAACAAAGACAAAACGACTAAGATCTCACCTAAGTCGGCGACTGTACCGAAATACGCGCTGAGTCACCGCTGTCTCTGGCCGTACCTGTCGTGGACGCCATCTGAAATACTCACAAAGGAACACAAAGAAGTAACTCACACGTATCACCCTGTGATTCATTCAACGAGTTTTAGACCTGATGGAGTTACTATAAATGGATCGAAACTTGCTTTCAAGTTGGATTGAGGATGATTTTTAACCGACTTCAAAAAAAGGAAGTACGGATGGTAGGGGTGTACGTAATGTCTTTAAGCATGTTGTGCGTTTACAGTATGTAGGTTAGTATTTAAAAGAAGAAAAAAAAGACAGATGTAATGTTCGAGTGCAAAGAGTGCCAAAAGAGTTTAGTATTATATTGATACTATAAGGGTTCCGGGAGACAAGATAGGTGTCAAACACCTATCTTTCCTCCCGGAACCCTTATAGTATCACTTTGTGGTCCGTCTGTCTGTCTGTTTGTCTGGAAAGACTCTTTTATCCTCTTCTTGGGAACGCGTAGCGAATTAAAATGATTTCCGGTCCCTTGAAGATGTTAAAAATCAAACTTCTATGTTAACAAAAAAAAGATACGGCCGTTGATATCGCAAAAAAGTATATTTCGACACTCTCAAGGGAATCACTATTCATAGGGTACTTTCCGTTGATCCAGACATCTGAAATTTGGTATAAAGCAAGGTGTTATAGCATAGGTATAGAAATAGATCTGAAAACAGTAAATTTGTTGTTACGTTACAAAAAAAAAAAACTTTTTTTGCGATTCGGAAAAATTTTCAAACCTCCATTCGGGAATTGAACTATTTACATAGGTAAATTTGTACGGAATCCTCAATGCGCGAGTCCGACTCGCACTTGCCCAGTTTTTTGTTTTAACTCACATTCTCAAGATTTTTAAGAATGCTTTCTTTAATAATTGGCAAGAACCGGTAGGTATGTCCAAGTCGCTAGACTCGTAATACCGAAATAGCTGTAAAAAACTTAAGTTTCTTCTTCACCTACCGCATACCTCCATCAATGCATACATTTCTTCTAATAATTACGTTTAACAGCTTTCCGTACTTGATTGAACTGCACTAGTTCCCAGAATTGCCCACTTGGCCAGACTTCCATCGCGCATTCATCAACACATAACATTGTAAACGTTAAGCAATAGCCGCAGTGAATGACGATCTGTTTCCGGTTCTCGTATTTTCATAACGACCCATATTTCTTGTTATGTCATTATTAAGGATAGACACGGTTGAGTAATTTCCTTCGTTTGACATGGAAGAGTTAAATAGTAATGCAGTAATTTGTGTTTAAGCATACTTACTTATGGTCTCTTTAAAGCTTAATATTGTAATAGCCTGTACGAGAAATCCAATTATATATCACCCAGGAAGGTGTTTTTTTTTTTTTTAATTGATATAAACCAGTGCTTGACTGCGATCCCACCTGATGGTAAGCGGAGATGCAATCATTGATGGTCAGGCGCACTAGTTTATTAAGAGCCTATTCACTCTAGCCTTGAAGACACCTAGGTGTGTAACCACACTATATTATCTCGTTAGTGGGGCCACGGGTAGTGTGAAAGTGAAACCCGGGGCCCTGGGTCGAAGGCAAAGAAGGAACAGAAGTGGGTTTTTAGTCAGTAAAAGTCTGACACTATCTCCCGCCCCGCCCAAGGGCGGGATTTGACATGAGATGATTTTTCCACCCAATAAAAAACAAAAAAACTATATTATCTCGTCAAATCAACTAAGAAGGTAAAGAAAGAAAGAAAGAAAAATATTTGCTAAAAGATATTAGGTAGGTATTATATGTCTTAAATTAATAACCGAAAAAGATTTCGCTACGATGATGACCTCATCACCTTGGTTAAGTTTTCAATTAAATTTTAATGTGAATTTCTTTTAAACTTGACATTAAAATACATTAAATTTTTGGTATGTGTTTTATCTCTTTCTTTCTTCCATTTTATTTTGTTTGTTTATTTTGTTATCACTATTGTTATAATTAAATTTCAACAATATATTTTTGTCATTTTTGTTCCAATCAATTCTTTATGTAATTGTCTTAGGGTCGCCGCACACGAGCCACCGGCCACAACCACAAAACGCCACTACCGGCATATTTCCTGTAGATTTCATACATTTTATATGGATTCGCCGCACATGGTCGAAGCCGGTGGCCACCACACGCCACAAATCGTCGCTGCTCGCTTCTTGCGGCCCACTAAACAGCGATACAAAACTCCGTTACACGCCACTCGCGCATTTAAATCTTCTTCATCAGAGTCCTTTAGGATACTTAGCGATGGGTTAAAAAAAGTAGCGTCCACCGGCCACAAGTGGCTGTCGCGCGCTTCAGCTTCCTTTGTGGCCACTTCTAGCTTCTCGTGGTGGCGTTTGTGGCTTTGGCATGTGGCCCATGTCCGGCAACACATAAGTATTGCAGCAGTCGAATAGTATTAAAATAATGAACCTATAATATTTTCGTGTCTGTAGGTAACGATATCGATCCTAATAAATAAATAAACAGATATCTTAAGCAAAATTACAGCTCAATTTCTAAATATTTTCAGTAATCATTTCCAAAAACCAAATTGCAGACGCTGAAAGCTGCCCAAAACACCAACAACATTGGACTCGTCTAAAACACCACTTAAACACAAAAGCAGGCACTCTCTTCCTCGTTACCCCCCATCAAGTAACACAGTTGTGAAACCGACAGATGTCCACACAACGGACTCTCTGTCTGTTTGTCCTGATCAGTAAACTGTATAGATCGTAACGTATCGAATCAAAGGCGCACGCGCACCCGATCGTCGTCCAACATCGTTAATGGCCTGTAAAATGGACCACCCGCACTTTATTCCACTTTTATTGGGATGGGTTTATTGAATTGATACTTTGTAAGCTTGGGAACGTGTCTGCAGATCTTACTGCTTACATTTTGCCTGCATAGGTAGACAGCAACGATAATGTTGGAATTTGTATTGTGATGGATATCGAAAAAAATAGTACTAGCATTAAAAAACAAATGTGAGTCGGTCTCGCGCCCTGAGGGTTCCGTACAAACTTACCTATGTAAATAGTTCAATTCCGGAATGGAGTCAAGGAAGATTTTTCCATTTTTTTTTTTGAATATTTGACGTAACAACAAATTTACAGTTTACCGATTTATTCCTAAACTGGTGCTATAAGACCTTGCTTTATGCCAAATTTCAGAATTCTGGGTCAACAGGAAGTACCCTATGAATTTTTTATTTTCTCGAGAGTTTTGAAATGTACGTTTTTTGCCACATAAACCGAAGTATCTTTTTTTAGAATTCATATAAAATATTAGTATAGATAAACAAAGTCATTTTCCGCGTCTGTCAGTTTATCCGTTAACTCCTTTTAAACTATTTAACAGATTTTGATGAGATTTTCACTAATAGAAAGAGCAATAAATGAGGAGACCTTATGTTAAATTTGCACCCGTTAAAAACCCGAGTGGGTTACTAGTTTACCCATAAATCATTTTTCAAATTGATCCTCTTGGCTACTTACGAGCAATCAGAAAATGCACAAGAAGTCATCCAAACATTATATCACGAGTTTGAACTCAATACATCACTCTGAAAACACCTACAAGAATTGAGCATGCAAAAATTTTTCTGAATTAGAAGAAACAATACTACAAAACAAAATATCTCCTCATTCGTTGAAAACATACACTAGGTACTGCCAAATTATTTTCTCTGAAGTAATTTCTACGCAGTTGCACAATCATCAAATTCTGGCGAAACTACCAAACATATGTATGTTTGACGATTCTGTAAGAGTAAACAAGATTAGGAAATACCAAATTATTTACACATTACGAGGACGACGGGGTGACCAACCTTCTTTCCACAGCGTTCATTTGTTTCAGTGCTACTGAAAATTTTAAAAGGTATTTATTTTTTTATAGGATACGAAAATGATGCAGATTCTTTAAATGTTATTACCTTTATTTTAAGGGTAACAAAACTTCAAGTAACTCTTCCCTTTCTAAATGGAATAAGAAAGGGGGTCAGACTTTTACGATTAAAACCCACACGGGTTTATTCAGTTTCCCTTTGAGCTCCACAGCCTTGGCATACCCTAACGAGCCCCGTCAATCATGCAGACTGTTCTTGGGTCACATATCTATCTTTCGAATTGTCAAGAAGTCAGTCAGTCAGACAAATGCTGCTAACTGCACATTCCAAAGCCTAAATCTCTATGGAGAAGATTGTACAACAAACTCCATGGACACTTTTAAATCATGTTATACTATAATACACCTATTATATTACAAATATCTCGGTTATATATTTCTTGCCACTTGAATTAGCTATGTGTGAACTAGTAACTAATGAGTAAATTAATAAAACAAAAAATACTTAAATAGTAATAAAAATAATAGTTAATATTAAAATAAGCCACTGGCATACTTTTTTATAACAGTCATATTTAGTGTTAATTCATTATTTTGTATTTAAGCACTCTCTAGCCCGAAGTACAGGTTCACCATAATTCAGGCAAATAAGCAACTGTGTTCTTTTTAATATAATTTAATATACTTTATTTAAGTTATAAATAAACGATTTATTATTATACTTAAGCTTGTACTGTTTCTGTATATCGGTAATGAGCAATACTATGGGGCATTTGAGCCAAACCGGTTCATTGTCTAAATAGGCAGTTTTAGTCAATGTATTGATCGAGACATACTCACATCAATTCTCATTACTTCTGACAATAGCAATTAAGGTGAAGTTTGATCGTGTTAATAATAGCTTGTGTACTATCAATCCTTTCGCAATCTAAACCTAAATACGTCACTCTTCAAGTGAGCGAGCCGAATGTTTACCATCCCTGCATTAACCGCTCCAATACGTCGGTATGTTTGTCCGATGCATCTCGTAAAACGGTATTGGGCAGGCTGGTGTAGCCAGGTACCTTGCTTTGATAATAAATAGACGGCAATGTCGGCAATATTGCCGTAACTTTACTTTATAGCGCATTGCCGTTATTCTTGGCATTATCATCGTTTTGATGTAGAAGTGCTGTTAAATTTTGATGTTAAATGTATAATAAAATAGTGATCTTTAGTGCATTATTGTTGCATGTGGTGGGAAATGAGCAAGGATTAGTGTTGCGCTCAAGTACTGCGCCAACCGTGCTGTTATATACAGAGGACAAACAACGATTTCAAAATGTTGAACTTAAAGTAGGGATTTTTGACAACTTTTGCCTTGAAACCTATCTAGCTGTGGATTTAAAGTAAGGTTTGACACGTACTTAACTCAAATAATAATAATTATTATTACTATTAAATAATTAGCTCGCCTTTGTACATGAACTGTCTGTATCTCATCATATTATGTTATGTTCTATGTTCAATAAAGAATTAAATACTTAAAGCAGAAACAGGTCTATAGTTATCAAAAGTCTTGCTCATTATAACAGTAACCCTTTTTTCGTCATCACAATTCGTCTTGGTTTGTGTTTTTTTCTAATTTTTCGTCCAGCCAATATTTTTTTTTGTGGGATAATCATCCAATTACATCCCCTGCTCTGGGTGGAGCGGGAGGGCGTGTCAGACTTTAAATGATTAAAAACCCACTCCTGTTTCTTCGTTGCTTTTCATACCAGGGCCGAGTCTTCCTTTCAGAAGCAGACCTTTAGCCCTAGTAGGCTTCGACCCTGCTGGGTCTCTACGGTTTGCGGACATCTCCTTGAGGCGCGTGGAACACTACGCGCCGTCGAAGACTTGAGCTCGGTCCGGACGGTTACCGGACGGTCGGACGAGCTACATCCTACCCATAGTCATCACCAAGAATACCTGACGGTCAACTAAGTTCTAAAAACTTTTTGATGGCCTATCATACAGACGTAGGTCTATCTATAAATGTTATTAGTTCATCCATAGATGTATAGATCTATTTTAAAATGGTTGGCGAGTACGTAACGGTGAAAGCAAAGCAACCCTTTGCCTACTGGACGACATACTCGTAAAACACATGAAAAAAATACAAACAAAATGTATTCTACTTTGAGTTCATTTGTTGTTTTATTTTCAATAAGCAAAGCAAAGAAAACGGCATTGGGAATATTTTCCAATAAGGCCGGCGCGGATTGGTTGCTGCTAAAGTGTGAAGTTAGTGTAATTTATAAACAGCTGTTTTTATTTATGTTTATAAGATTATTTTACATGCTATTATTTGTTAAATTAATGTTTTTTTTTTATGAATTCTATTGCTATCTTTTACAATGTTATTACTGCAAGTTGTAACGATAAAACCAGTTATTATTATAGTTAGAAATATTGCAATCGCGTTTATGCAAGAAGATATAAGAAGAATAAGCACTACCTTTGTGCTCTTCTATCTGCTTTTGTTTTTTTCATTTTTTAGTATTTGTGTGTACATAAGTAAATAAATGAAGATCTGACCACCAGATCTCATATAACAGGGACAACCTTGTAGTCGGCCACGTCATCTATATTTTTTTGTATTATTTAAAATTCTTTTTGAGAGTGGAAAATCAGTGAAGAACTCTTCCCGCTCGGAAAAGTCTGATCTCCCTCTCGCTCCACAGAGGGAGATCAGACTTTTACTGACACACAATGGGTGTCCTTAGCATGTAGTCACTTAGTTTTAAGTTTTGTAAGCCCTGGCTGGGGGCTTTAATTCATTAAGGCCCCCACAGGCCAGTCCGGTTAAGCAAACGACAACTTCATTGGTTGACCTGCTAGAAGCGACACACAAAACAACCAAAGAGCTCTCTTGATCTTTGGACTTCATGCAGACAACAGTGCCTAAGAACTGACTCCGGGCTCGTTGTGAATTGAATACCTGAGACCTACATTGTAATAAATCAGTTGTGTATTCTGGAATAATTTGTTTATTGCTCGTTACCCACTTATAGAGGACATTCTAAGAACCCCAGACACCCTATTAATTTTAAGTTCCTAATGTAATTTGTATTTTTGATGTACAATAAAGAATATCTATCTATCTATTCTCACTCTGATCTGACAACATCCTGATCCGATGAATATGTATTGTTTTCTGAATACTGTTAGTCTATTAATAAAAAGCCCGAAGTTTGAAAGTAGCCGCAGCGGAAGCGAGACAGTCAGCTGTTTAGCATTATTAAAATATCTCCCACCGTGAAAACACGACTTCCTTAGCGAACGTAAATTAATTCTGCCCTTGTTTTTATTATTATGCGATCAACAAAGAATCGAAGGTCGATAGGATTTGCATATTTTGTTCACGCTTTTATTAGAACGTGTTTTGTATTCGTTTTTATCATTTAATTTTCTAGATATGTGATTCTTTAAAAAAACACAAAACACCAACCGGGGTTAAACAATATAATAGTTAAACTGTTGGTGCTAGTCAAAGTTTTCCTAGAAATGGATGACAAGACTCTTTCATCATCATAAATTTAAGATTTCTTACTCAAATGCCTTTTAATTTAAAGGATTTTTGTTGTGCCGTCACATTACATTAATTATCCTTTTATTTTCCACTCAGTAAACTTATAAAAGGTCATCAAATCTCTCAAAACAAAGCACTTGTAATTTAACTCAATAAGAACATTGAGCAGTATTATTATATTATTCTCAATTATATCTCACTTTGGCTTCAAACGGATCTGTGTAGCGCTGCATCGCTTCAGTAAATCACAACAGCATTATTACCAAAGAGTGACTGCAAACAGGCCGGTATGGTACAGCGCTTCAGCGGTGTTGTGCAACAATCACAACAGCATTACCTGTAAATTACAGCCTGTGGTCAAACCGTACGGTTTTGCTGCGCTATGGTGACCACGAGGCGGCCACAACTGGGACGTCACATGCCGACATTTATAAGGTACTCGTGGGTTGTAATTAGCCGCATTCTTTGATGTTTATAACTTATAGTTATCACTTAAGTTTTGTGAATTCAATAAAATGTAATAGGCTTACACTACACTAAAATGAAGTCTTATTCGCAAAGGCAGCCAAATTACCTGTATTCAACAACACTGATTGCCTCTGTAACGTGACTACACGTGACGTCTAAATTAGATGTTCAACAACGAACCACACAGGATCCTCTTACAATTTACGAACACACGTCGCTTTTAATTAAGCCAAGCTTAGAACATTAACAAAATCAAACATCAAAAGGCTTTTAGTCGAATGTACGAAATTTATCGAAATTAAAACGTATGACACATTAAAGCATGAATTATCCGCGCCACGATAATTGACGTCATAAGTTTGGACGAGATAGTGTTATTGCTGGCGACATACATAAGCTAACCTGTTAATTAACTTTCTACCTCGCGCCGTGGTTACCGTACAGTTGGCACGTACACTGGCGTGCTGCCAACTTCACTAGCTATTTGCTTATAATTCGGAATCAATATGCTAGCACACGTGTGCCAGATTATTTCACTCATAAACGTTGTAATAGTTGCTGTAATTCACGCGCAATTGCCCCCTATCCCGAGTCTAGACACGACACCGAGGTAACGCACTTCGGCAAAATTCGGCGAAAACGAACGTTTCCGAATGCCATAAAAAGTTTTCGTTGGAAACTGTAAACGGTATTCGGGAACTAGAACGAGACGACTGCAGTCGCTGGTGTTCGCAAAAACGCTTAGAGCACCACGCCACGATCGAACCACCATCAAAATAATATATACCAAGAATAAAAAAAAATCAAAGGCTCCTAGTTTGACTCATGGTCACCCTAGTCATTCTAAAGGTACGTTAGTTAAAACTGTAATCTATGTGTATAGCAAACTTTATTTAATTTTTAGGGTTCCGTACCTATGTCGGAAAAAAGAGAATCTTTTTAGGATCTGTCTATCTGTCTGTCCATCTGTTAAGACCGGAACAGACTGGAACCAGGAACGTGTAGAGGTGTGAAGCTAAAATTAATATCAAATACTCAAGTCTGCTACCCCAAGCAGCAATTAAAATAGTCAAACTTCTAGGTCAACGCCATCTAAAGATAAGCATGTATATGTTCCATTTAGGTGCATATTTAGACACACGTTAGGAAATCAATACCAATAGGGTACTTCTCGTTGACTTTGAATACAGAAATTTAGCATGAAGTAGGATCTTATAGTACAAGTAAAGGAAAAAAATTTAAAACTGTAAAGTCACAAAAAATACTTTATTTGCGAATTGGAAAAATCTTCGAGACACTCGATTCGGGATTTGAACTATTTATTTTGAAACTTTTCTCACGTTTTATAATACTAAACATCACCACCAGTAACGTTTCTAAAACCGCGCCCACCTACTCGAATCTTTTAGTAAAAGAAACTCAATCCCGTTCTATCCGAGTTTAAACCCGCAACGTATCGAAGTATCTTGTTTTTAACAACGCTTTGTTAATCGTGGCACGACAGGTGCCATCTCGTCCCGGTGCGACCGGAATAGATGCGCGGGCGCACCGCTCACCAGTCACCGCTACCGATCAGCAAAAGACAATCAAATGGTTTTTTTTTTGTCTATTCTTGTGAAATTCGGGCTTAGGTGCGGCGCGTATTGTCTAGACTGGAGATAATGCAGGCATTTTGTATACCTAAGCTTGCTTTTGTTTTTTTGAAAAGATATTTGTCGTATCATGCTGAATGTTATTCAAGGCAATGAAATCGAAATCTAAAACTCGGAATTGACGGAAATTATCATAGATAATCTCCGTTTGAGGAGAACGGAGATTTATAACAGCTTCCTACCGACTAAAACTCCATTGTTCTTTCGGCAATCATGATTGGGGGGCACATCCCCGACTGGTATCAGTCACCATGGCTAGTGGGCCCCGTCACATCGCTACTGAAGATCGATCAGCAACCATGATTGTGAATTGTCCTGGTTCTTAATTTATAGATTTAATATGATAAAAGTGTTGATGATCGTTATTGCGGTTAATATCACTTTATCTTAAGCTCCAAGAATATATCACCCTGAACCTTCACTAATTTGAGCAAATATCGAAAACATTACTGAAGACTGGCTTGTTGGTTTAGTGGTTCGTGGCCCTTACTGGTATGTCGGAGGTCGTGGTAATTTATTTATAATAATTTGTATGTATTTAGAAATATATAAGTATGTTTATCAGTTGTCTAGTCCTCATAACACAAGCTCAGCTTAGCTTGGGACTAGACGGCGATGTGTGATATTTGTGGAATATTATTATTATTATTCCGTAAATCGTTTACATTCATTTAAATAACCTGTATTTTTACCAAACCGAAAAAACGATGTTACGAAGTATTTTAAAACGAATTATTTTAAAAAAAGAATCCTACATTCAGACCTCACCTGTCGAACGTTTTCACAATTATTTTGGGGTCGCAGTCTACTATAACCGGATACCGCAGGATATCAGTTTTATAAACGTAGCGACTACATAACTGACCTCGATAACCAAATAATTGTGTAACACTATACCTCTTGGCAAGACTAGTGTCACATTTCCTAGCTTCTGACAAACGACTGTCAAAGGTATACAAAAATGACAGCTCAACGTGCTCTCCAAGGCATGGAGAACTCACGGTAAGTTAAAATGGTTACCCAGCGACAGACCGATTTGTAGCTCCATTCAAAGTAATGTTACATTTAGATCTGTTGATAATAATAATCACATTGTGCGTACAGCTAAGAAGCGGAATTCTTTGCCGGAATCTGTTTTTCCTGATAGCAATAACCCGGGAATCTTTAAGTCAAGAGTGAATAGGTTACTTCTAGGTAAGCGCGCTCCATCGTCGACCGCATCGTCGCTTTCCATCAGGCGAGATAGCGGTCAAGCGCGAACCTATCAAGAATAAAAAATAATAATAATCCACAACTTCCACACAGCTCCATCTAGTCCCCATCTAAGCAGAGCTTGTGCTATGAGTATTAGACGACTGATAAACACACTTATATATTTCTAAATACAATCTATAATAGATAAATTACACCCAGACACAAAATAAATGATCGTGCTCATCAGATAAACATTTGTCTTGAGTAGGAATCGAACGCACGATCTCTGGCATAATAGTTAGGGCCACTAACCACTAGACCAACAGGCTAGTCAAATGAAAACGTTTCAGCATCCAATAGCAATAAATTGACCCTCGGGTATGGTCGCAATGACAGGCATGCACCGTGTCAATTCATTTATTTATAAATGTCTTGCAAATCAGCAGCGCATTAATCTTGTATCGATCTGGCAAGATCTACTGAGCACACGTATTTTTCTACTCATTTGGTGACACTACGTCTTTTAACTCTCAGTAGTCGGCTCGGAAGCCAAGCTTACG
This sequence comes from Mythimna vitellina, assembly GCA_949316375.1. NCBI lineage: Eukaryota > Metazoa > Arthropoda > Insecta > Lepidoptera > Noctuidae > Mythimna > Mythimna vitellina. The sequence continues at coordinate 991,843 of OX438686.1, forward strand.
TAGTAATGTCAAACGTGGTGAATGAGAACACGGCCATACACAACACCAGTTGCTACCATCGACTTCGTAAAGGTAAGCAATTAGGAGTACATATTTCGGGGATTCAAAGTATTCTCTGTGCTATTCCAGGATAAAGTCTACCCGTGGTTAATAACATCTATATCTGTTTAGCCATTTGAAAGTGAAGGAGTAACAAACTTATAAACATTCACCTTTAGTTTGTTAACACGGCCATCATCTTCCTGCTCTTGTCCGTGTTACTTGCCGTTGGCGCAACATGTGTTTTCTTCCGTTCTGTCCTGTTACCCGTCACGTTATCACTAACTACCTTTTATCTCATATCAATCCTCACACAATCCGTACATATTTTCTTTAGCCTTCCTTTCCCTCTCCAACAATTCACATGTATACTCATAACCCTTGAGTAACATATAGATATAATTTAGTATGTATGATATATATTTATATTATAGATTTCTATTAAAGTAAGTCACGTTTTTTATGCTGGAAAAAGTAGTTAAATAACGTGAAAATCTTCTTCAAATTATTCGTCTTATTCACCCGTTTGACAACTGTACATAGTTACTATTTTGATCACCCCCTTATTTAGGTGTAGTAAGTCAAAACTTTCAAAAAACGAAAATAGATACCATATCCTAGCATGTCGTTTGAAACTAAGTAGCTGTTAGTTTAATTGTAACTACAGCAATCTTGCTGTCAGATATAATTTTAACTATCTCAGAGTGTATTGCTAACATACGCATTTTCGGCTGGAAAATTTTTATATGCTGTGTTATAGAAGTGGGCTGGGAATGCACCCGGATAGATCGACAAAGATCATCCCTCACTGGACGCCTGAGGAAGGACGTCGTCGTGAAGGTCGACTGTGAAAGACGGTGTGACAATCTGATCATGTTAGTGGGGCAAGCGCCATACGCCCAGATATATAGAAAGGTTTGGAAGAAGAAAAAGGGGGCTTTCGCTCGGCAGTGTGGCACAAATCTAGGCTAAAAATAACAGTTTAATTATAAGAAAAGTATAAATGACACATTCGATTTTCCTTGTACAGTGTATCAAGATATTTTCCGTCATCAATCAATCAGCTTTATTAAACGATTTAAGCTAAATTCCGACACTTCCTCCCACATTTAACTCTTACAGAAATCCAAACAATGATATAAATTCTATCTTTACGAAACTAAACATACTAATAAATAATAAATTATGCTGTTGGAAAAACTACAAGTAAACTAATAGTTAACAAGAATTTTATCCATACATCACTGCTAATATAACTCTGTCCCATATGTTTAATCCTATCCTGGATCAAGGACCCATAAACAAAAAGAGCTAACTAGGAAATGATTTAAACACGATTAATGAAAAATATATGACTCATACGCCATCAATCACTGCCATAGACTAAAGAACCATTAAAATCACTGTAATTCCCGCACCCAATAAACTATGGAAAATAGTTAATAATAAACAATAAGAAAAACGTACAATAATCTATGAAAATTCTTTACAATGTAAATATTTGTTTAGTTGTTACGACACGATGGCGATTCGATTATATTTTCTTTTAGCACGCATCTTGTAGTAACGTATCGATTTTTTTCAAAAGGCGTTTTGAGTAAATCGACTTTTCAATGCACTCGTACTCGTACTTAGTTTTTCAAGTTCTTTCGATCTATATTCTATTTAAAATTGCATTAGCTACTACAAAAAAAAGAACCATATTTTTAATACGATAAATAATGTTTCGCATTTTTTTTTTTGTTTCTATTCATTTTAAATAGTTACACATCTGGAGTTGCATTTATATCAGAAAAGGCTGATATTCTTGAAATATTTTTTGGTTAATGCAGTTCATACTAAACAGAAAATCTTGAATAGAAATGTAGGATAGCAAAAAGTGTTAAAGTCAAAAAAATCACGACCTGACCTACCACTAAAATCTACCAAAACTTTTTTATACTTAATAATAAACTATAAAATACTTTGTCGTGGAAAATAAACAAAATTATTTTTACTAAATTATTATCTACCATTTTATTTAATTTTACAAAATTTTAAATTTAGTAATATCTGAAAAAAGACTTTTACTGCAAACTGGAGTCAATCAACATTTCATTCACTCTCAATTTAGCACTCTTTGATAATGGAGCTTTCATATCGGTGCAGGAACAATAAATTATATTTTATTTATCTTTAGACATATAAATGGACTAGCACACTCATTACACTTCCTTTTCCGTAGTCAAAAAAGCGACCATGAATTTCTTGCCAGTTCTGCTCCATGGAAAACGATCAATTAGAACCGTATGCTAGCTTCTCGGTTTTTTTTGGGCCCATGTAGGCCTATGTGAAATAAAATATTTTGAATTTCAATGAGTCGGGTAGTAAGTTTACATGCCTGTTACTATTACACCTGTAAAATAATCTGTCTGTTCACACTTTACTTTAAAAATATAAACCACAGACTAGGAAACCAATAAAAAGTCGCACAATATAAATATCTAGGTGCGATATAATTTGAGCGTCTGCCAAAAGATTAGGGATGTATCTGCGTGGGCGTTATGAATGGCCGCTAACACGCTTAGGGCTTTAATAAAAACCGTAAAAACGAGCAAAATAATCGGCCAGTGTTGATATTTCAATATTTTCCATACATTCTTCAAGTCTTTATCATATTTATATCGTTTTCACCGACGGACGATGTAATGGTATTCGAGCACTATATCACCTGTCAGGAAGGTGAATTATATTGAGTTGTTAAAACTGTATAGTTTCGGTGAAGCATAGTTTGTACATAAATCATGTAGTTTAAATGTAAAAACAAAAGGTGTGCTACATTTTTTTAACACCTTTATTTTATTTATTTTTTTTACTTTGTCATTTTCTTTTATAAAACAAAGTTTTCTGAAAATGTGTCATGGTAAAATAAAAATGGTGAGCTGAGAAACTTGATTAAGAAAATTAATTTAATGCAATAGATGATAGATCTAGAGGATACGCTATAATTTTTTAAAGTGGAATTCATAATTGTATATGTTATTTGCTGAAATAATTAAAACTTTGAGATCATCAAGGTCAAAAGATCTTTTAGGGTTCCGTATCCAAAGCAAACGCAGCTTATTTAGCCTTGGTATTCTTCAATCTTTTTACATACTTGGAAATTTTATCATTTTAAACATGTGTTCAGACAAAGGACCTACTTACAAGATAAAATAAAAATAATCCGCAAAAACTCGCCCAATCAAATTGAGCTCCTGAAAATGAGCTGAAACAACAAAACAACGGTGTATTTAAACATCGCACATGTCCGTCCTGTCACTTTTAATTTAAAACACGTCCGAAATCATATTAATTGCTTTTCGAGCAATTTCGCGTACTGTCACGCGAGGTAACACGTTATTATAACTAGACGAGCAAAATTTTTGGATGAACAATACTATTTACAATATTAACATCCATTGCGCGTTTTGTTCAGACTGATTTTTGACTGGACGAAGACATACAACAATGTATCGTAAACAGAAGAAAGTTTTGCCCCACTGCTGTATTTATTTTTAAACTCAGGTATATGTGTGAGTTTTTTTCAACGTTATTTAGTATTGAAACGTCTTGAACGGTATGTACGATCTATTTCAGTAGATGATCTCCTAGCGAGGACCGGAAACGATTCGGTAATGGAAATACGGTTCAAAATAGTATTATGATGTTTAGCTATAAATATTATTTTGTTTGGATGTTGGATTAAAAGAAAATATTCCGTTATTTTTTATTGATGATGTGGTTTTTTGTGAATTTTATTCGTGTTTAGTTGTGTTGAGAATAGTGGGATTATAAACATTGAGAACTTTGTAAACAATACCCAAATGATGCAAGTAAAGTTTACAAATGGATGACGTGAGATCATAATTTTTTTAACTAAGCTCATTTTGGCCTAGATTCACAAAAAAACTACTCTAAGAGAAATGGTCCGGACTAAGCGTTTCGCTTCGTCATTTATACCGTACATCGAAGGACTGGAACAATTTGCCTGCGTTCTCACCATCGATGTTTGCATCACTCCTTACCATCAGGTGGGATCGCAGTTAAGCACTAGTTTATATGAATTTAAAGAAAGATCATCTCTGGAACTACAGAGGACGAGCTCTTAATGCGACGACCTAAATTGAACTATTTCAGGGACGAGCTATATAGAGGCTCTATCTCTTGACCCCTGAGTTTGTTTCGGTGTTTCTTCTCAGAGTAGTCAGCTAGAAAACACCGGCCTCATCTAGTTTAAAATGACGAAAAAAAATTGACGTGTAAAAGTGTTTTTTTAAACCTACTTACAAAATAAATATCATTTATCATTTATTTATCTTATTTAACGCGTGTCCGTTAACCTATTTCACGTGTTATTTCGTGGACAATGGTGTGGGTTATACTTTTTTTTAATTTTCTTTTAAAAATACTGTATATTGATTCTGTATTGTATAACTGTTTTTGTCCCAAATAAATAAAATAAAATAAATAAATAAAAATAGTAAAATAAATAATAAATTACTATATTTCAGCAAGGAAATGAAAAAACAAATGAAAGCACAGCTAGAGATCAAAAACAAGAGAACAAAACATCGCTACATCTATCAATTTTATAGATATTCAAATTCAAACAATAAACTTATAGCAAACATTCAAGTAGTCGTTACGTTTTGAACAATGTGATTCTTACCGTGATTTATAGCGAGTTAACGTGAAAGATGGGGTGTAAAACACGCATACACCTTCCCAGCACCTGCTTATAGAAATAAAATTGAACTAAACACTTTTCTGTGAGGTTGTAAATGTAAAACGAAGTTTTGATTTGGTTGTGTAAATAAATATGCGAAGTTTGAGCAGTCGTTGCTGAAGAAAATTGAAAAAAAAATGTAGAATTGATGAATCAAAAATTTACACAAAAATAAGTAAATGATAAAAATGGTTGATATAACCTCAACCCTCCTCTCTGATCAATTTAACTATAATAGTGCAAGAAGAAGAGAGGTCAACTGAAAAATATTAGTTTCAATGATCGAATGAAAAAAATTCTTACAATACATGCCCTACTTTTATATCAATAGAAAGAAAGAAAACAAACATGTTTATTTGGCACACCATGATTCATAAATATACAAGTAATTACAAACTTAAATTACCAGGTACTTTCAGATAGATTATGTATACCACGAAAACATACATAATACTGAAAACATACCGCATCAAAATCTGTTCAATAAATGACTTTATTTGTGTTATAATATGTAAAGATATGTTCAACCTAATATTTTTCTTTCACCTACCATCGATATATTTTATCGGTTCTTGTCTCATTCTCGAATTTATATTACTCTGTTGCCCACCTGTAACACCACATAGGAACTAAACTTCAAAATCCCGTATCGCGGTATCAATTCTTAGCTCGATTAGAACATATACAACAGCCCAAAATCAACTATCAAGCTGTTGGCCCGGACCAGACACAACACCAGTCCGGTCGCTGTTTTGCGGGATTTTACACCCTGTTTCGAATACCTCCAAAGATCTGTTAAACTAAAATTTCTATTAAATAACAAATAACATACTCGCAGCTTCCACTTACCCGACCTATGTAGGTATCCATACCTCGACCACTCAGGTCGACAGACACAGATCTCGTTTAGATGTCGCCATGGTTACGACAACTGGTGGATTGCTTCGACCCCGCACTGCTGTGTAGATCGAGTGCCTGACATGACAGACTGATTTTTTGTTGAATAGGTATTTCTGGTACTATCTGGTATTAGAAATCTTTGGGAAATTGGAGAGTATTAACAGTTTTGGCGGATAGACGAACTGGATGTGTAAGTTTGTGGAAAAATCCTCAATGTTTGTATTGCTTGTAAGATGTTTTGTAAGTGATATATTATATCTAAAACTATTTCAGTAACTGTAAGAAGATGGGTCATACAAACTATACTGACGGATGATTTATCTATGTAATATGCTAAAGTTAATATCGACTCAATATTACCCTATTTAGTTATGACCACGTAAGTAATCCACAATAAATATGACGAAATATTTCAAACAAACTTCTAAAGAACTTTGCACATAATCACTGATCTTTCAGAGCGAACCAAACAGAGTATCGACATGAAACCTTTTACCTTTCAGCCGTCTTTCAACTAAATAAAACACTAAAGCAGCGATTAGTATACATTGCCGGTTTTGTAAACAGTACATTAGATGTATTGCGTGGAGGAACATCAAAGGATCGCGAAATGTTCTCTGTCGTCGCCTGCGCGGTCGGCAAAGCGGCATAAGTAAGATTTCCGCACCTTCATATTGACTGGCGCCACGCCCACGAGCAGACATAACAATATCGTCAACGCTTAAAATAAAGCACTTAGAACGCAATCTATCAAGTCGATTTTTTTCGAGGTTTTTTTTTGAGTTCCGTTTAAAAAAGTTGCGGTCTGTAAACAACTACCAATTTTGAGAAAATTTGAATGTTAAGGTGTATGCGTCAAGGTAGCCCGAGAAATTCAATTTTTTTTTATGTGTTTTACATTTTGTAGTTCAGTGTCAAGTTGTAAGTTGATTAAAATATGATTTGCGACCGGACCACGCATTTTTTTATGGAATTATGTTCATTAAAATCACCAATATAACCCAAAAGGGTCATTCAATAGAGTTAGCTTTCGGGGCCCTGACCCTTCTCCCTTAAATAGTAAAAGTTAGAGCCGATGCCTGGTAGGGCTGCAGGAAGGGTCGCCGCGGTCCAGGAATGCAAAGGACAATTGAAGAAACAGAAGTGAGTTTTAGTCAGAAAAAGTCTGGTAGTTGAAGTTAGCTCCTAAGCTCATTGGTTCTAAGACAGAAAGAAAAAGAGTTTATTTACGTCAAACATGGCGCATACAGTAAAAAATAAAAACAAATAACAATAAGGACGCATAGCTTAGTCGGCCTTATAATGTCCCCACTGTTGGGACTCAGGCCTCCTCTCTAGGAGAGGGAATGGATCTACCACATGGGCCCAATGTGGGTTGGTGGATTTCACATGTCTTTGAATTGTTGGTTCTAGGACATGCCGGTTTCCTCTCGATGTTTTCCTTCACCGTTTTGAAAGCGATGGTGATGAAATAAACACACAAAGTAATGTGCCTAACTGGGTTTGAACTTGCGATCTACAACACGTAAGTCGGGGCCGTTATCATTCGGCCACCACCGCTCTATCTTTCTGCACTAATAATATAAGTGGTAGGATATGCTTCACACCCTCGCAAAAAAGCCAGCGCTCAGCAAAATGCTGGGGTTCTTGTAAGACAGAGCCACAGCGCTGATTTTCAGCACCAGCCGTTGTCGACGGAAACCATATTTGTCATAATTCACAAACTTTTATTATTAACCTGAACTGTACAACATTATGAATAAAGGCTTTTTCCTCTTTCTCTCACAGATCAGAGCTTTTAAGAACCAAACTTTAAGGATTCTAGTTTATCCTTCGGTTTTCACTTGGGCCTTCAGCGATGCCACTTGTCATTTATCAAGCCCAAAAGTCAAAAAGATTTCATACGGAACCCATAGAAAATCCATTATTTTACTATAGGTACACGTGTATCCCGAGGCATCTAGGTATCTACAAGTGCTCGTCCAAAACCAACATGATCATGAAAAAGAAAACAAACTCCGGTGGGCGAAGTGCTAGAGAATGTAATGATTGGCTCACCGTTACAAATAGATGACGTTTAGTTGCCACACAGGAATTATTTCTTAACTTAGAACACATTTTTTTGCTGGCAACATTAACTGTTTCACAGTAGATGTCTATAGAATATTGAAAAAATTGGCTACAATAACAACGCACCTTCGAACTTGACAACGCGAGTGATAGGTACCCTAAATAGGTATTATTAAATTTATTGACCTTTGGTCGTGTTAACAATTGTTTGTCTTAATATGGTCATGTGAAGAGAAGGAATGAAACTTATACACATAACTCTTGTAGTAACATTACTGCAAGAGTATAATTTGGGTGTCTTCAAGGCTAGAGGGAATAGGCTCCTAATAAACTAGTGCGCCTCACCGTCAACGATTGCATTACTGCTTACCTTCAGGTGGTATCGCTGTCAAGCACTAGTTTTTATAAAATTTAAAAGATAAAGAGTTCCGAGTATACATTTAGATGGATGGAGAGAGAATCCAAACAAAAGATGGATGAATTTTGTGAGAAGTGTTATGAAAGAAAAAGGAGTTAGTTAATCCCAACAAAATTAGACTCGGATTTAAATTCAATAGAATTTCAAATCTGTTTCACCGAAGGCCTTCTCTAAGTAAGCCGCTATGTCCTTCCACATACATATAGGTATAATATATAAATATTTTAGAAAATCAGATATAAATCTATATACCTATATAAATATTTCCTTCTGTTCATACTATAATAACAACACTATTTACTATCAGGTGGGAGCCATCAGATGGGATCGCATTCAAATACAAAAAACTATACTTTACAACAAAGGAAGTGTTTTCGATAAACTCTGGAACCCAATGTATAAAACGTTGCGTTTACGTCGGACTATATTTTTATAATCATTAAGGTACCAATACACCTATTACCTCATTTTGGTTAGGCGAGCGATATCTTTAATAAGAGTAATTCAGAATTTGAAGCTAATTCCTGACCTTGGTTTTACATTCATTTAGAAACATGGGGGCAATGGTACAGATTTTATTTGTTCTCTGTGTTTATTATATTATATCGATGGTTCGACAGGACATCGTAATGACTCTGAGCATGAACCATTTGACTTCCGTAAGTTGTATCTACTTTGTAATAACTGCACTTTTTGCAAGCATTCGGGTCTTATGCCACTGAGGGATACTTACCTTCCAACGCTGCGCCTTCCGGTACTCGGTCACCACTCCAGAACCTATCGTCCCCATCGACCATCTGTTCTACGAACAATGTGTCCTATCCACTGTCATTTGAGTTTAGAAATTCTTCGGGTTGTCGGTAACCTTGGTTCTTCTGCGGATATCTTCATTCCTGTTGCGATCACGCAACGAAACTCCGAGGTTGAGTCAGGTGATAATATGAATAAAACATCCATTCTTGATCTAGACAGCTTGAAAAAAGAACCAAGATATCTAATGATGACTAGAAACCACATCAAACCCAATTCGTGAATGAATATGACTCATAGGCATGTCGTAACCACAGTACGCTCATACGTCTCACGTCAGCGCCATCATCACAGGCGCTTCTAGTTAGCACAGCACCGGTGGAGCAAGGTAAACAGCGCCCGTCAATCATGTGTCGGAGTTTTTATCGGTGCCGGATGTACGGGAGCGGGGATGTGTCATAATGGACGCAGGTTACATAATCAGAAGTTCTTTTTAAGTTGGAATTTTTAAATTATCAACTAGCTTCTCCCGTTCAGGGTGGAGCGAGAGGGAATGTGAATGTAATAGACTATCTATATATATATAAAAGGAGAAACTGATTGACTAGCATAGTAACGCACAGCAGTTTCCTTTTATGACGTAAGCGAGCACTAAGAGAGGATTTTCCAAAATTCTAAATGGGTGAAACGTGGGTCTAAAATTTATATGGAGAATCCTACTTTCAAGCGGTAAAAGCATGTTACTGGCCAAAACCTACCGAAATTCCTTTAGTTGCCTTCCAGGGCCGCGCCCCGACGGCGACAACTGAAGGAACATAGGAGGGAAGTCTAAAACGCTGTCTCGCTTCACCTTCACAAGAGAAGATATCAGATGATTTCTCAGCTCCTAAAAAGAACAATACCGCAGCCCTGGCAGGAATCAGCTCAACTGGGTCCATTAATTTCCTTCCTCCGTGGGCCCCGTCAATCATGCTGCCTGTTCTTGTGCTATACTTTATGATTTTTTTTTGAGGTTGAAAATCATCGAAGTACTCTTATTTTATTATTATATATATTTTATTTTTGCACTTTTCTTGTTGAATGGGTGCACAGGAGTAAAAACCAAAAAAAAGTAGTATCTGAAGTTGGCATTTCTGTGCTAATTAATAATAATAATAATAATATTCCACAACTTTCACAACACAACGCCGTCTAGTCTCAAGCTAAGCCGAGCTTGTGTTATGAGTACTAGAAAACTGATAAACATACTTATATATTTCTAAATACATACATATTATAGATAAATTACACCCAGACACAGAACAAATGATCGTGCTCATCGCACAAACATCTGTACTGAGTGGAAATCGAACCCACGAGCTCCGGCATAGCATTCAGGGCCACTAACCATTAAACCAACAGGTCAGTCAAATAGTAGATAAAGAAAATATGCATAAAAAAAATAACTAAACAGTCTATCAGTTAATTATACTAAAATTAAATACTGATTGTGAAAACAACGTCAAAGTTGGTAGGAAAGCAAATGAGATATGGTGATTGATTTTTAATCTATTGTTTTGTTTTTTTTATTATCATTACTTTTTTTTCGGGAATCATGTTATTCAAATTTATTACAATTGCTAACATTCTAATACTAATTATAAGAAACACAAAAACTAATAAATATTAACAACGTAATATGAATACATACAAACTAAAAATAATAATATTTACAAACGGGTAGAAAAATTTTTTATTGAGCATCAAAAAATTCATCCACATCGATATCAATAGGAAAAGTGCCCAGAACGCTGGCAGCATTGCCACGTTGGATAGCAATGCTGATTCGTTGTCCGAAGAAACGCCCAGCCCTCTGGTCACGCGAAGAGTCGACCAGTTGTTTGGTGATATAAATGAGATATTAATTTTTTTAAACAGATACATATAATTAATGTACGAGTATATCTGTCTTTCTCGCCAAGACACCGTTTTCTATAGCAGCCGTGGTGTCGATTTTGTAATTTTGTTTTCTCATATTTGTTTACTACAGCTAAAAAGTAGGTATTGAACTAAGCAAATAAAAAAATTGCATATATATTTCCTATTCAGTACCGGTAAACTTTATTTTTACTGTAAAAAAGTTCAGTGTCTTCAGCTCGCTTGGATTAGAATATGAATGAGAGTTATTGCTCATGATGAAGATTATTATCGGTCTACCGCTGTTACCAACCTGGCCGCAGGATGTGCAAAATGTCGTTTGGATTAATGCTTTTCCTGTGGAAAAATAACACAACGTGTATGAATGAGAAAAATTCAATGACGTGTTTAACATTTTATTTTTCCTGGAAATCTACTCGTAGATGCCAGTTACCTTCCCGGCATTTCCTATCGTTACCATTTCGTTCCATCCAATGATTTCTCTCGCTCTAGAGCGGAGGTGGGCGTGTCAGACTTTTACTGACTAAAGCCACACATATGTTTTTTTTTGCCTAGCGTTCCAGGATCTCGAGTTTCCGTTTCGATAGTCATGGCTATCCATGGCCCCAGTAGGCTTTGGCCCCGCTGGGCCCCTATGGTTTGCTGAAATTTCTTTGAGGCGCGCGAGGAGCACTACGCGCCGTCGACTCGGGGTCGGTTCAGTCGATTACCGGTCGGCCAAACGGCGAGCTACCCATTGCCTGTCGTCTGCAAGCCAACGCTTACGGTGGCTGGAAATCGGGGTCAGGATCCCGGTGGCTAAGGCATGAAGAAGTCCGTTCTATCACGCGTGCGACTGTCTCCTTTGCTAACATTGCTTCGCAGAAGGAAGCAACTACTTGCCATTCCTTCTCGCTACGGATCATGGCCTGTACCAGGGCCCGGCGCGAGAGGTCACCGCCGTATCATTACCATTGCACTCCAAATCATAATCTAAAATAATTTATGAAGGAAAGACCACCTACCTTAACTCATCAAATTCGTTTAAAAAGAAAGTAGGTTTTTATTTTCCTAATCACTTCTGCTCACATCAAACTCTAAAAGATACTAAAACTTCACTTTTATTAGATACATACAAAAATTACTAACAAAATAGCTCATTTGATGTAATAAAACGTATATTTTTAATATCTTTCGCCATACATTGAAGCTCTTGAGATGAGTCTCGTTCAACGGCAATGACATTAAAATAATCCAAAATGGTAACGGTGGCGGTGAAATGTGAAAAGTGATGGGAATGATAATAATTTGTCAGAAATTATGAGTCTTATGACGTCCCTCGTTAGTTTTTGTGCCAAAGAGGCAATTGACGCGGATTTTGATATGTCCGATGATGATAAAACACCGGACGCCGGTTTTGATGGCATTTCTTCTTGTGCAATGTAAAAAAAATAAGTTTTTGTTTAAATTGTTAGATAATTACAGGTCAAGAAACCTTTGTGCAGGGAATTAATATATTTTTAATTTCTTTATAAGGTTTTTTGTTATTTGTATCTTCATCTGCTTAAAGCTTCCCAACGGCTCACTTGGCGATGTAGTTGAGCAAACGCCGTATCGCAGATTCGATTCCAAGACAAAACAAATATATGTACGTTTTTTTTCTGTGTCTGGGTGTAATTTATTTATAATATGTATGTATTTAGAAATATATAAGTATGTTTATCAGTTGCTTAGTACATATATCACAAGCTCTGTTTAGTTTGGAACTAGATGGAGTTGTACGAAAACGAAAATATATATATTTTATTTTTCTGTGGGAAAATTATCCTATGACTTCCCCCGCTCTTGGGTGGGGCGGGAGATAGTGTCAGACTTTTACTGACTAAAAACCAACTCCTGTTCCTTCGTTGCCTTTCGTACCAGGGCCGTGTCTCCCTTTCAGAATCAGACCCTTGGCCCCAGTAGGGTTCGTCCCATACAGTTGCTGAAATCTCCATGAGGCGCCCGTAGAACAGTACGCGCCGTCGACGACATGGGCTCGGTCCGGACGCGGTGGCGAGCTACGCGTTGCTCGCCGTCAATAATATGTTAGGGTTCATTTCAGAGCCACTAACCACTAGACCAACAGGTCTGATGGTTAGTGGCCTTCAAACAGGCCAGTCATTCTGAAATCTTACAAAATAACTACTAAGAACTTTGCATCCATTGTAGAACAGTCATGAACGTAATAACACGGTAATATTAACTCAGAGATGATTCGCGGCTTTTAATTTACCTTCCAAATGCACCTTTCATTCAACTGTTTACGTGCGCCTGCGCATGTTTTTTACAACGTTTCCGGTTCTATGATGAAATATAGAGAATCTTTATTTACAAACGGTTTCGTTAGGAACCATCTTACTTGTGTTCTTTTCTATTGGGTGATGTTAGAATAGTACATTTTGATACAAGTGGAGAAAGGTTTGTCATCGTGATTGAGGCGGAATTCGCCCGAGCCATAGGCGAGGGTGTTATAGGAGCCGAATGCTACAGAGTTCAATAAACAAATCTTACTACTTAAGAAACAATAAATAAACGGGGGACGCCTAGTGGGTCGACTGGTGGGGCTGCGCGGCGACCGGTCTGATACGATAAACTTCTACACTAGTGCGGAAAATTACGAGTTTAAAAGCGGTAGAGATAGGAGCGGCTTTTCAATTAAGTGTATTGAAAATAATATAACAAAGGTACAAACAAAACAATGGTACAAAGGCGGGCTTAATGCCTAAGGCATTCGGCATTCTCTATCAGTGAACTAGGGGTAGTGAAGAGAATACATGGCAGGTGCATAAAAAAAACAGGAGTAGTCACTGTGACCCGGGAACACGAAGGGTAACTGTAAGAACACAGGTCGATCAAAGTCAGCAAAAGTGTTACAACTCCCTCTTGTTCCACCCAGAGTGGGAGAAGTTACCTATTTGATGAATTTCTACCGTCATTTACATTACATTTGAAGGTTTTGCTGCGGTCTTCCCGTCCAACTATAATTTAGGTGTCTTCAAGGCTAGAGTGAATAGGCTCTTAATTCATTAAATCCCGAGCGAATCGCGGCGTTTTCTCGGTCATTGTTTTTCTATTGTGTCTCTAATTACGCTACTCAAAAGGTTAATAAACTAGTGCACCTGACCATCAATGATTGCATCTCCGCTTACCATCAGGTGGGATCGCAGTCAAGCACTAGTTTATACCAATTAAAAAAAAAAAAAACACCTTCATTCACACTACGTTTGATGAATTTCCACCGTCATTTACACTACATTTTATGAAATTTTCCACGCTGAAAATGTTTTTCTATAGACAAATTAACTTTATATTAAAGTTAAAATATCAGCTCGCAACAATTAACTCGGTACAGGAAGATACAGTCAACTTGTTTACCTACCAGAAAATACCTAACATTATTTTAGTGTATTTTATTATTAAAATATCAACAAGTTGCTCGATGGTGACAGGTGAGCGACATAAAATTTGTTAATCAAATTAATGGCTATCGCTATAAAATCTCAGGAAAGAATTCGCGGAGTGATTTGCAACTGAAGTGGTGTGCAATTTTTACGAAAAGCTGTAAAAGTCAGGTTGAAATGACAGCGAGACGATACACGTGGAACTAGAAATATTTTCTTGTATCTAGATTATAAGTATTGAAATTCATGCTGTTCAAACTGAAAGATTTCCTCCCAATGTCTCAAATACTTAAATATTATATAACAATTTTAAAATATTATATTACTAGCTTCTGCCAGCGGCTTCGCCTGCGTGACAATAAGTTTCTCCATACAAACTTTAGACACCTTTTTCATCCCTTTAGGGATTGAATTTAGAAAAATCCTTTCTTAGTGCTCGCCTACTACATATAACGAACCGTTGTGAAAAATTTGACGCTCCTGGTCCCAGTAGTTTCGGCTGTGCGTTGATATGTCAGTCAGTCAGTTTCTCCTTTTATTTATATAGAAACGTTATGATGGTTGAAAAACAGAGCAACACACCGGGCAAGTACCAATGTGTTTTTTTTTTTTCAATTCGTTAGTATTTTTAAGATTGTCTAGGACATTACTGATCTCCTCTGAAAACAAGTACTATGCGTCCCAAATAAGAATAGGATCGATAGCCATGTTGTGACGTCACATTATACTGCCAAATCGAAGAAACTGGATAGGGTGAACAAAACAAGACATTTTTAAAATTTAATTTATATACGAATCGTAAACGAAAAATGTTTAATCAGAATCCAGTTCTTCAATTTTGTTCATCTCTGCATCACTGTGTGAAGTGTCTGAGTAGTGGCAAAGAGAAAAAGAAGGCGAATTGTTTCTAACAATGAAAATAAGAAAGAAAATAGTTTTTTTTTAACTATCTATGACTTAAAACAATATATTTAGCTAATATTAAACAATAACGTTTTTACTTCACTTAGATTTAACTAAGACTTAAGCTTTCTTAGATAAGCTTTCTTTGCAAACCATATTTTTCCCTCAACATTTAACAGATGGAGGTTATTGACTTTCCTATTCTTATTTGGAACGTATAGTAAAGCCATTGGACCCGGTTGTCAATAATAGATCTTTGACAGTCGTTACAGGTACTCAGATGCCAGAAACTCTGACTATCAGTATATCCAAGGAGTAACAGGCAGTCTCTTCATGTAAAATTAGGGTATTCTGCCGCATCCGATTAAACTGGAAGCCGACTTGAGGTCGGCTGGTTGGGAAAAGGCTAAGAAAATAATGGTCTATTAATTATGTTGGTAATTGCTATAAAAAGTAAACAGCAACAAAAGTAGAGCACCTATCGTCTAAGGCTTGAAACTGCGTAAAGGGGGCGCCCGCGCGGTTCCATACAAAAGTGCCCGCGCGGGTTCCCGCAACGGAGTTCTTTTGTAGGGAACCGCGCGGGCGCCCGCTTTACGCAGTTTTAGCCCTAAGCCTTCAGGGGCGATCAGACGGTTGCAAACTAGCGTTCCAACCAAGGTGACCTTGGTTTATGTGTTTGGTTAGTTTTGCGGCTACATGGATGTAAACCACGCGCTAACGTCACTCGAAAACGCATCTCCCAACCAAGGGTGTTGAAGATCAGGATTACAACTGCTGTCTACACGGATTGAAATTAGCAACCTTACCTTGGTTGGGCCGTTGTTTTGCAACCGTCTGGTCACCTCTTAATATGGCAATTAGCAGTTTTATTAGTGAAATATTTACTTTTAATTGTGAGGTCCAAGTTGTTAGTGATAGCATGACGACTGACAGCGCAGAGTGGAAGAAAAAGTGTTGCGCCGACCCCAAATAACACGGGACAAGGACAGGAAGATGATGAGATGATGATGTGAGGTCCAAGTTGTCTCCCTTCAAAAACCTCTCTAAACGCCTGGGACAGAGGTTTGAAATACAGCGTGACATTACCGCTAGTCTTTTGGTCGACAGAAATGCAGAGGAATTTTTTGAAACCATAATTATTATATATAATTAAATTAGTTAATTATTTAATTTTTTGTGTTTTAGGGTATATATAATTTTGGTTAGTTAAATATTTTAAAAGTAGCAAATTTAATGTAAAATAAACACATATTTCTTAAAACTTAGGAAGTGCGAGACGGGCTCGCGCACTGAGGGTTTTGTACAAACTTACCTATGAAAAGAGTTCAGTTCCCGAATTGAGTTACGAAGATCGTAAAAAGTTTTTTTTATGACGAACTACAAATTTACAGTTTTCATATTTTTTCCTATACTTGTGTTATAAGATGTGCATGTTTTTTGCGACATAAACGGCCGTATCTTTTTTCTTTCGTTAACTCTGAAGTTTTATTTTTTCGCAGCTTCAAGGGTCCGCAGACCTGAGTATACGGTTTTAATTTCAACTGAATACCTCCACGCGTTTCCAAGATAAAAATTGTCACGTAGGCTGCCTTTCCTGGGATGCTTTTTATTATGGTGAAATGAATGGTTTTAGCTTAAAATATACTTTATTGTACACCAAAAACAGACACACAACTCTTTTATACGAACTTAAATATTTGGGTACAATGGCGGTCTTATCGCTGGCAGTGATATCTATTTTGGACCACTTCTTTATTATTATTGATAGGTATGCGCTTGGCCACTATCCCACCGTATGGCAAGTGATGATATAGTCGGCGGTGTAGCACACTTGCCTAGAAGTAACATATTACCTTTTGACTTAAAGTTTTTTTTTTATTCTTGATAGGTTCGCGCTTGACCGCTATCTCACCTGATGGAAAGCGACGATGCGGTCGACGATGGAACGCGCTTACCTAGAAGTAACCTATTCACTCTTGACTTAAAGATCCCCGAGTTTTGGCTATCAAGAAACTCCATCAGAGAATTCTACTTCTTAGCTATATGCACAATGAATGTGTTTGAAAACAAAAACGTTTTGTGAAACATATGGATATAGACGCTAATTTTAAAATAAAGAAGTTTGAATTGTATATAAAACTGTATCAAAAGGAAACAATTCCATGAATTCACCGAAACTAGAACCACGAAGATAAATACTGTGGACTGGTTCAATGAAAAAGTTCGCCGCGTAAAATGTTAATAGACGCCATTGCAAATCTTTAAACAAATATTTTAAAACTAACCTGTAATTACATCTTTATCGTCCTCATTAACCCCGATACCTTTACGTAACCAGGCCGACCGTTTCTTTGTTTCAGTTTTATCACACCTGCTCGCGTTACCTAAAAACATTATTATCGACATCGGTTTTAGGGTTCCGTACCCAAAGAGTAAACACGGGACTCTATTACTAATACTCCACTATCCGTCTGTCTGTCTATCACCAAGCTTTATCTCATGAACTGTAATAGATAGACATAGTTTTAAAATTGATTTTAATTTTTTTAATTATTTGTATTGTGGTTTTTGAATGTTTTATTATATTGTTAAATATTCAACCATTCGACACAAATGTAAATTTGTTCATGAAATGAATAAATAAATAAACAAATAATTTTCACAGATTATATATTTCTGTTGCCGCAATAACAACAAATACTAAAAATATAATAAAATAAATATTTCAGTGGTGCTCCCGTACATTAAACGTGATTTTTTTAAAAACACCGGGACAGGTGAAACTAAAAAAACGGTTATAATATAGTATCTAATATTGTATAGATAATAGTGCGTGTGCGAGTCCGACTCAAGCTTGGGTGGTGCTTTTTTTTCTTATTGCACACGAAAAGTTCTTTTATGTGTTTCGCACAATTAAGAAAATCAAGGTCCACTGCCACAACTATTTAAAACATCGTTAATTCAAACCACTGATTAAACTTCGATTTAATTACATTATTGTATTATGTACAGCAGTAGTGGCTCAGTGATCACAGCCTCGACTAAAAACTAGTATTTTGTGAGTTCAAACCTGCCCAGTTTTGAACTCACAAAATACTATTTTGGCGTTTTACTTTGTTGTAATTTATTTCATCACCTCTGTTTTCAAACGTGTGAAGAAATAAATCTTGAGGAAACCAATATATCCAAAAACCTAAAATTCGATCACGTGTGACGTCCACCAACCCACATTGGGCCCGCGTGGAAGATTACTGCTCGATTCGTATCCTAGAGAAGAGAGCTTATTACCAGCAGTGGGAACATTATAATGCTGATATATGATGTATAATGTTGTTTAGTGATTGTTTTATTTTCTAGTTATTTTGCAGGTAATTCGTTTCCAGTGTGGGCAGCGATTTCGGTTGCGTAATTTTATGCGATTTATTTGTCATGAAGGTGACTGACCTACAGATTTCAGTCTCTATAAAATAAATAATATCGTTTAACCAAGATTATAGCGGACTATTAAACTGTGGACACGTGAATATTTTGTACCTACATAAGAAAAATATTAAAAAAAGAAAGAGGTTTTACGACTCAGGAGGTGAAATAGTGCCAGAAACTCGTAATAAGTAGATTAGTATGTTTTTAATTTTATTACTTAATAAATGCGGGAATTAGGTACACGATTTATGGTACGGGGTTAAGCAGGGATCAAGATGTGGTCAAAGAAATATGGTTGACACATAAAAAAATTGTTTTGGAAAATTTTGAATCCTAGCTCACGCTTGCTCTAGGAAATATTACATGACTGTTTTATTTACGATTGTTTTCAAAAAAACAATGGAAAATAGAAAAGCTTTGCGTAATGATCAGATTTAGTTTTTGCGGTTGTTAAATAAAAAACAAAACGCCTTGATTATATTTAAAAACGTATCACTGCGATACGTGTAAGCTCCGCTACTGAATTTTTCATTTTGTAAAATCTCCGGTATTCAATATTTATTTCAATACCGGAGATTCTACAAAATAAAACAAATCGAAAAACGACCGAATAAACAAAATAGAAACCAAACAATCTCATGACGAGCATGTCACAGATGTACCAACTTTACCCAAAGATAGCACAAGTTTTGGCTGCGCCACCCAAAAATTTTATTAAAACCAACCTTACCACGCTATACCTTAGCGTTTGCCGTTAATAAAATACCCAGGGAGGGCAGAAAGCCAAACCGTTCGCGTTTTACGAGCAGCGCCCCCTGCGGTCAGAAATATGAAACCTATCAAAATAGAAAACACAGATGTTTTATGAAATGACCAAACGTGTTTATGTACCGTCGCCGGACGTACGTTGGGGAGTTTTGTTTAAGTTCCAGCTGAGGGTCTTGAGTTTCTCGCGTTGATATTTTCTGAAGAAACTTGCAAAAAAAAAAACAAAAATGCTTATGCAATTTAAAAGGGGTCAAAATTTGTCATATTTTAGCTAGTAGTTTTTGATTTAAGTGTATATATAGTTTTAATTAGTTAAGTGTTTTATGTATTCATTTTACCTCAAATAAAGAACGCACGTATTAATATACAGAAAAAATAAATAAAAGGGAAAGTCAACAATCTTAATGTCTCTGATAAAATTGCATCAGATATAAAACACGAATAAAATTTTATCTCGAATAAATTATCTTCAATAATTAAATAATTACATTAATTTTCTTTACATATTTTATTTATTTATTCAGAGTAATACCACATTACAAACATTTAATTTTAACATTACAGAAAAAAATAATTGCTTCACTATTGGTCTGATGTACATGACATTAATGACATGCATACGTAGATATATAGTAACATTTGCAATTCTACATCTCTGAATGTACTTACAAAATAAACAATATAATCAAAATTTAACAATCAAAACAATACGAAAGTACATATTTTTATCTATATTCATAAAACATAATTCACTTTTAACTACTGCTACTTATGATATATCTAAATTCACAGATTTTTTTGCGTATTGTCATAGGTATTATCTAGTTATTGAATTCATAAATTCTCCTGTCTACGTAATCATGCCTGAAACCAGTGCCAACAGTAGTAAAAGTAGAAAATATTGGGAAACAATAAACCGAATTCAAGCATGGCTAGCATCTTGTATATATTATCTTTAGGTATTTGCCTATATTTCCTTGTGCTTTCCACCGGTAGTACTGTAGCAGATATTTTAACCATAACTTTACAACGCAAATTCATCACTACCTATTTACCTACAGGGCTGTCATATAGGCGCTACATGTAAAATACAACTACCTCTGGTTGGATCGAAAGCCAACCCACCCTAACTTAAGATAACAGTTATGTAAATTTACCAATCTATAATGTTTTTTCTTTTGCCTTTTTTGGTGGGTGATATTAATATGTCCATTAACTCGGTCACTTTTCAAAGATCCTTTTACGTAGGTAACTTGAGATCAGTAACAACATATTACAGAATCAATTCCAACTCAGCAACTCCATAGCTAGGTATAACCAGACCATGGACTTACAGACGACGAGCTATGGATAGCTCGCCGTTCAGCCGTCCGGTAAGGGCGCAACTCTAAGAGATTTCACCAAAATCATAGAGGCTCAGCAGGGCCGGTACCCGCTAGGGCCATGAGGAATTTTCCGAAAAGGAAACCCGTGGCCCTCGAATATAAATAGCTACTGAGTCAGTAAAAGTTTGACACGCCCTCCATCCTAGAGTGAGAGAAGTCTTTAGATAAATTGCCACTACTCAAAAAAAGAATGCCTCTAATCGGACATATCAATTTAAAGTATTTTAACTGGGTGCATTAACGCACACGCATTGTACCGATACAGACTGAAAACTAGACACCCGGGGGGCGCCCCTGCGGGGACACCTGGGGTTCTAATGGCCCCCACCTATTGTTCGTAGGTGGACGGTACCTAGTCTGATTAGACTTATGGGTAGTTTAGTTTTTAATTGTGTGGACAACTGGGGACCAATTGCTTTTCTAGAGATTCGCGGGGTGTCCACTTTAGTCACGAAATGAATAGAAAATATTGATTGGAATTATATTGAGCCATTTATTTGAATTATGAATCTAATCAATTAGTTCTTACAATGACCTTTTGATTTTTCAATATAGTAAGTAGTGTCTATAGTATATGTATCTGTGCTCAAAGTTTTTCGGCCAAAGTTGGATATTAAAATTATATAACAGAAGGCACATAACATAACAGCATATTCCAGCTCGCGATCACCATGAGAAGTCAATGAATCTATTTGTTTATTTATTTATTGCCAACTTACGTTATAAACCACACATATAAATTATAGGCACAAGAATGCGGTCACTGTGGTCGAAGTCGGTTAGATGGCATAATTATTATCAGTATCTATAGATAGTAAAATAATTTTTATTTACGCATAGAGGTTGAAATCCTATAGCTGATTTTTCAAATGATAAAATCATGATGAATCATTTAGGCATACAAAAGATTAGATCTATCAGAAGCTATTAATATCTCACGATCAACAAACAGTGGTCTCAGTTAACGGTACAGATAGCCTCGATTAACTTTTAAGCACATAATTTAAGAAACGAGGTCGACTCCCCAACATCCAGTTAAGGCAAGAATTAAACTGGGCTTAAAGTGAATTATTGGACACCGCGACCGCGAGATCCAAGAGTTTGCTCTTATCTTGTTCTTTTCCTCGTTTAATAGCTCGATTTCGGCGGAGTTAATATACGGTGCAACTTGCCGGATTGTCAATTTTCGATATAGGTCGAATGTTTCCTATATCTTCTGTATCCTCAATTTCATGTATATTACCGGTGGATAATCTTTTCCAATGTTCTTTGATCAGAGATCATTTTATTTTGTACAACCATTTAGTTCATTAAGGTTACCGTCTTCTAAATTCAACTTTCTTTGATCCCTGAGGCAGACGAGCTCGTGGAAGAAACTCAGAATGATGAAAGGATCTTCAAAACAATTGGTGGATTTAAGCTAAAATATAAAATAACTTCATCTTACATACACTACAATCATAATAAACATATTGTGCTTAAAATAGACATTGCATTAAAATACTTTGTTATTTACTCATAGTTTAGAGAAAAGTGGTTAATAACTTTCATCAGTGTATTTAATCATAATAATATCACTTTGAAGTTTTAAACCTTTAGTAATATCGCACCATTAGTGCAAATCTATAGATCAAAAAGAACAGTAATCTATGTAGCCGCAATAATAATAACTTCCACGCAAACTTATTATGGTGTTTCATAAAAAAGCTTTTAGACGGTAACATCAAACTTTTCTACCTACGACATTATTATAATACGTTGTCAAACTAAACATGTTTCGCATTTTTAAAAAGAGAATCGTAAAATATAAAAACACTCAGGTGACTCTGCTCTGACACAATAATTTATAACTACGGCCTGTCTCTACGAACACAAACTTGTAAATAACACAAGAAAATCCACTATAACTTCTAAAATAACTGAAATAAGGTTGAATTTCAGGTGCGTTTCAGATAAAATTGAGCAAATAAAGAAGTTGTTATTAATTTCAAACACTCGCGATCTAGAAACGAGAGAAATAATCTTTGAAATTTAGTTAATGATCAATTTTAACGCGAGCACACCGCGGTGCCGCGGTGGCGTCCGAAAAATTACGTAGGAAATACTAAATAAACGTAATGACGTTGATTTATTAATGATTTTAGTTTGTTTGTAAAGAACATACAACCAAACAGAAAGCATGTCCGTCGGTCTTGCTAAATATTTGAACACCGGATTTATATGATACCTAAAGCTAGTTAATAAATTCTTTTGGCTAATGTTTAAATAAATCAAGGTGTGTTTTTCGTGAAATATCTGGAGATATCAGGGAAATAAATAAGTCTGCATCGAGCTAGTTGTCATCGCGCGTTAGTTTTCGGGATCAGCTGACAGACGAAGGTTATTGACTCGCTGAGAGGAACTTGTCATTAGTTGTATTCAGGAGAGTCGTTCACTATACTATAATAATAAACAATGTGGAGAACCCTTCATGGGGTGATTGCCTTTTCTCTCTCTTTTATTGCACCTACCACTATTTATCTCTGCATCACCTTAAGGTTGACTGGTAGAAAATGCCTAAGGCATTAAGTCCACCGCTGTAAGTTTGTGCATAAAGTATTAAATAAATAAATTGTTAACGATTTTTAAAAAATGATAAAAAATAAAAAACTTTTTACAAAAAAAGAATAACCGACTTCACTTAAAAAATACTAAAAGGATCAAAATAACTTTAATTTCGGAAGTCGGTGTTTCTCGGTATTGTTTGTATCTTATTTAACACCGACTTCCGAAATTAAAGTTATTTTGATCCTTTTAGTATTTTTTTAGTGAAGTCGGTTATTCTTTTTTTGTAAAAAGTTTTTTATTTCACACTTTTTAGTTGCGATACACTTATAAACAGAGTGTTTATTTCTCATGATAATTTCAATTAACCCGAACACTGCTAGGTAACATTGTGTTATTATGAAGTTCCTGTGTCTACCTTCCGGCCCCATCATCAGATCAGTTTGATAGTACCTTATAGCCAAAGTGCATCTTATGACAATTCTAATAAGCCCAAACACGGCTAGGTTACATTGATTAAGTACGGAGTTCCAGTGCCTACCTTCCGGCTCCATCATCATCATCAGATCACTTCGATGATGCCATTTTCAACGTAACTATTCAGAACCATTCATTTATTTGTATTTTCATACTCGCTTAACTATCTTCATTGTGATATCTATGCGAGTAAGAAGATCCGTTGACTATTTCTGGTCTTCTTCATCAGTTCCACTTCATTAAATGTTACTTTATGACTGTAAATACTTAAGTTCTCGATGAAAATATCAAAATCACTATATAGTTGCCCATAATATTTGAGGAGTTCCCTCGATTTCGCCAAGATTCCATCATCAGATCCCAACTTTGTGACTATGGGACCATTTGGGAAGTATACTCTTTCCAACAAACAAAGAATTTTTCAAATCGGTTGGCAAGCAACGAAGTTATGCGCGAACAAACATAAAAAAAAATACAAACATTCGAATTGAGAACCTCCTCCTTTTTTAGAAGTCGGTTAAAAAATTAGGTTTTCAGATTTAATATAAATTCCTTGTTTATTTTCAATAATATTCCTGCAACAGCACTTTAAAATCATTTTTAGAAACACCATGTTTATTATTTTGAAAACTAATTTATCAGATGAAAATAAGTACACATAATGAAACTTACTTAATGTCTTTCAACTTAACATAAACACACTTCCATTTCCATCAACATACCCTTCCACCACACCGATCCTTCCACTTCACAAATGTATAATAAAATAATACGAAACAAAACGTAAACAAACGCGAATCGAACTCATAATTAAATCAAGTTTAAATCAATCACTTCCGCGGACTATAATAAATCAAGAGGCCGGAATCCCGCGCGATCCCCAAAAATCCGGGACACGGGACGTTGATTAAGATCCCGGAGAAGTAAAATATTCATTAATTGATTCCGCGCCCCTCGGAAGATACCCCTCATTACTTGAGGGTTGATTAAGCGAAGCAACCTGGATGTACGTGGGAGAATGTCTCCTGGAGACTTTAGATGCCACGACACGATACGGTCACGACTGATGATGCGATGGTACGTCAGGATCGTATGGTGACATAGACAGAGGTGGTAACATTACATGACAGCACTTGTGAGCTATGGAAAATGTTTTGAATGATAGAAGGATTGAGATCAACTTTTTTTAAGTACCAATCGATCTATTAATGGGTTATATATATATATATATTCCAAAACTATCACACAACGTTGTTCCCAGAGGTCCATAATTTTATTGTTCTTCATTTTACATCGAATTCATGAAAAAAAAAACTTGTTTTAAATGTTCCTATAACAATTCCCAACGGGTCCACTAGGTTTGGTCAAAGTACAGTCAGTAAAAACCATTTCTTGTCTGTCTTAATCAATTTGTAAGCCTTAGGAAAAAGAAATAGTATATAATTCTAAAACTGTGCCTTATAATGCTTAGGTCTGTTATATTTACTGTAATTGTTATAAAAAAAGTTTTATCATCTCTATTATCACCTCTTTGGAGACATGCATATAGAGCAATGCAACCAATGCAAAAATAATATTTAATATAATAATTATATATTATCATTATTTATTTTATTTAATATTTTAAAATGACGTGGACTCATTTGGAACTAATGTTCCAACTTTCATTTTTCGAGAACAATAAACTCGTCGACATTTGGGAACAACCACAATTAATTATTATTAAATCCAGTTGTAGACAAAAAAAAATTTTGCTACATAATATAATTAATTATTCGGTGATTCCGATTCATGGGTGCAAAAATTACAAAAAGAGTAGATTTGAAGTATGAGTGAGAACTCATACTTCATCTACTCTTGTTGTAATTTTTGCACCCATGATTACAGACTTTTTTTATACAGACTTCTTTTGGTAGCATGACCAGTAAAAGTAGTAAGGGTAGTAAAAAACAAATAAGTATCACATTCCTAAATAAACAAAATAAAATCATCACATCTGTTCAGTTTTCCTTCATAAACTAACTCAGTCGTAGGTTATAAAACGACCTACCATAGACAAACGCGGTGTACACGGTAGGGCGACGCTGACTGCGCGCACCGCTAATGGGTTGATGTCATTCACTACGTTTTGATGCACAAGAAATCTATGGGGACGCACTGTCTAAACATTTTAGGGACAAAGAAAGAAAAGAAATATGGAAAATAAAATTAGTAAATGGATTATTTATTGAGGTACCTTATAAAACTTGACAGATCATGTGAAACACCTGATTCAATATAAAATGTGAAATTATTTCAATGTCTATTTTTGTTTTTGTCTTGTTATGTTACAGAATACACAAGGCCTAAACGTAAAAATCAATGTTGTTGGTTCTAAAAAATATAATTTATCTTTATTTTCATAACTGTATGATTTATGATTGGTTTCCAATTATGAATCATTTCGTTATGAAATATTATGGGGAATGTGAGCGTGTGTAACGTTCTAAGAACGTCGGTAGGGTTCGCCCACCTGTCACACGGAGTAAAGTGACAGTTCCACTCTTGCCAAACATTTGTTTCAGCAGACAGGTTACTATGCTTCGTCATTGTTGCCCGGAAAAATGGGACAGCCCTAGATACTATCGGCACATTGTAGCAGTTTTGAGGTTACGTTGAGTTTTTTTTTTCATTGATATAATAAAGATTTAGCCAAAATGTTGCTGATATTTTCCCACCAAAATATAACTAATATTGGAAAAAAAAAACAGAATAAAAAGTTTGCTACCTTACTGGAAAAGTGCAAAAGCTTTGTTATTTTTCATGGTATATTCTTATACATCTTTTAAAATTTAGTAAGACCGACTCCACACCTCCCTTAGCTTACCTACGGCATATTAATTAGAGGTAAACAAGTTCCTTTGTAAGATTTTCACTTCGTTCGACGACGTTATCCCAGAGATAATAACATCTAAATATACGCACTTGGTTGTTCACGTATATGCGTAGTAGGTTTGGATAAATGGGTGGAAGAAAACATTGATGTTACAGATGTTTATTTTCTCAAGGACTGAGAGAGGCTGACTGGCTTTTGTTTGGTGAGAATGACTTTTAATTTTCTTTGCTGAATTAATAATGTCATAGTTATTTCTCTGGTCTTGATTTTTTGACATGGTTGTTTCGGTGTGTTACTATATAATTTTCTTTTTGATACTTCTTTTTCTTCACAGACATTTAGTGATATTCTTGATTTTTTTATTGTCCTACATTAGATTAGCTCTTTTTTCACATTATAAAAAACATTTTCATTTGCACTTTGGATACTATTCGTGAAACAACGAAAATTTAACCAAAGTACATAATGAACCAAGACTAGAGCATAAACCGATCCCCAAAATTAATCATAATCATAACAGGAGGTGCGACTTGCGACTAATTGGCGCGACTGGCAAATTAATAGATGATCTGGTCGCACCGCGGCGTCGCACGGCTGAGGCGACACCGCTACTTATCTTCGCACTAAAAGGCAAAGGACAGCGTAATTCTGGATGGCATCTGTCATCTATGTTTCATTTGAGGAGCATTAGTTTGAGCTGCGTGCGGTAGGTGCGGCGTAGATACTGGAGACTCGACTTTCTTTGAATGAAGTTTACTTTTAGGCCAACCGACTTTTTCTGGTATAGACTTCTACCTATCTAGTCTTCTTATTTCTACACGCTATTGTCTACATTTCTTCTGATCTTTCCTTTCGCAGGTCTGCTGGAGGAAATTTATTTTTGAAATAAACAGTACCTTTGTAAAAATTTTTGTCAATGTAAATGTGTGTGTGGACATAAATTATAAAATAAATAAATATTTAGATCATAATTATTATATAATGTAGTTCCAGGTTTGGACACGCAACAATTGCTGCGTATGTTTCTTTGACGAGTGCCTGGAGAGGCATCACGGTAATCTCACCTTCCGCATGATGCAGGTTCTCACCGGACATGGCAAGTTCGGGACGGTCCTGTTTCGGTTTCAGGCAGACAAAACACCCGGGTGTCACTATGATGCGGACCGCTCGAAGGACACGATGATAATTTCTGAAAGGGATACTATGATCTAGGATCAAAAAGGCAAACTGAAGGTTACAAGGTAGGTTTTAGTCATCTAAAACCTACCTTGTACCCTTCAGGGTGTGAACCCTAAAGCGGGAGAATTCATTAATTGATTTTCTACCTCAAAAATAAAGTGTTGTCCAGGTACAAACAAATACCGAATCTTTTAGCGTACGTGAACTAGCATTACCATTGCTTATCTACTCATAATTCTTTGAAAATCGACAGTATCGTAAGTAGGTAACTACTTAAAAATATACGCATAAAATACAGATATTCCGAAGTTCAATTCTCCCAATAGATTTTTACCGACATTTCCGCCTAGTAACGTTGTTAATGTAAGAAATCTGCCGCTAAAAGTGTACCTAGCTAGGTACAGCTACAACTAGGTACAGCTACAATAACAATATTAGATCGAAACACAGTTACTCGTGTCTTGTCTAACTACCTGGCAGCCATTCAAGACAGGCTGAACTGAACACTCCGCTCAGGGTTAAGATAATCTAGGTAAGATCTACTAGCTTTATTTATGATGCGAGCTCAAAAAATCTAGTACTTGCGAAATTAGTGTTTCGATTTAATTTATTAATCACACAAAAGTATCTTGTTTTCAATTTCGATTAAAATTACGTTCAACGTTGTTTTGATCATTTTTATTTTAAAACTAGTGGTGGGACCACTAGTTTTAAAATACAACTTCTGTACGAACTCTCTGTTCTGTTCTGTGTGTGTCTTCTCCTGAACGAAAGCTGGCTTTTTTGTTAGTAAAAAAACTGAGAACCCGATTGCAGCGCCACCTACCGAGAACAATTGTATTTTCTATCCAGTCAGGGACCCACTGAAATATACACGCAATCTTTCATCCAAATCGGTCAAGCCGTATAAGAGGAGTTAGGAAACAATCACGTACAGAAAAATCAATATATAGATATCGAAGATTTTGCTCTAAAAAGACCGTAGTTGAATCTCAATATCAGAACTCAATGACAACACTGTTACCTACACAAAGTTCCAATTACCTGTTACCTGTTCACGTAGGGACCTAATGACAGCATCAGCGGACGGCACTGCCGTGGCCGAATACTGGGCCATACAAGGAATTTGACTAGTTTTGCCATCGATACGCTAAGAAGAAGAAGTTCCAATTTTTTTTCCCCAAAGAAATCATCCCACCTAATGTGACAGTGTACATTCGGATGTTTGTTACTCGTCGCTAAAATCATATGAATGGATTTGAATTTAAAATAAAAAAAAATCCCGGCCTTAAATTTTGTATAGGTTATTCCAAATTCCCTAATTGGATAGCTAAAACTAACTTCGAATCAAAATAAACATCAATCAAATAACAAGATTATTTTAACAGAAACACATTTTGACATACATACGTTAATAATATTAAATAGATCTTAATGGTGTATACACACGCGGCTATAACCGATCACTTCTCGGAAACACGGCGAGTGGGACATCAACATACCTTTGGGAAAATGGCCAAACGCCGTTCATTCATTGAGAGAGAGCGTGGGTGGCGATCGCAGCGCCTCCAGCGGGGAGTAGCGGCAACTTTGTAAAATGAAATTGCTTTGCATTTTATTTTTGTTTTATCTTTTTAATTTATTTTTCAATGATGCTGAAAATAATTTCGATTTGTATTAGACAATATTTATATTTTTCTGCCGTCACGTTATGATGTTGGAATTTAGAACAGCTGCTGTGTGATGCTGTGTGTTCCATGATGCTAAAGTCCTATTGATTTTATTTGTAAAGACGTAAAGACATTTTGACATAAAAACTAAATCGCCTAGGTACCTATAGCTTTTTCATTATTTTCCCACACACCGCGCAGACATCATATATCTGTACTAACTCTAAAAATTAAAATAATAATAATATCAACCTACACATGTCCAGCCAACATTAACATTATCCACCAGGATAATCTACTGCAAATCATAATAGTACTCACCTCACAAAGGACCCAATGAGCCCATTATATTAAAAAACACAATCAAAATTTTTATTACTGGCACACGTACGAAATTTATTAACCCATCCCTACCTTTATTACTCTGTAAGCCCCAGTGCAAATAAAATAATATAAAACGAGAAAAAAAATGACCGTTACGCCGCGGGCGAGTTCTTAATTCAAAAAACATTTAAAATGGCCGCTGTAAGTCGCTGCATACGAATGCGTTTTTATTGTGTACGGGGTTGGAAATGTTTTTTGTTTGGAGGGTATGAATTAAATTGTAGATTTGAAATGTGGGTTAATAGAATTGTGGATTTGTTTTAATCAATTTATTATTTACTATGTTTTTATAGGTACAACTGTTTTGCGCTTTTGGAACTGCAATGATGACTTTGCAATGTCAGGAATTACTTACCTACTTGTATTGCTGATGTGTAAAGTTCGCGCGTTATTTTATTAGTATTGTGAATTGTGAGTAGTTTATAATTTTTATATTATATTTTTATTTCATAACTTTATGTTGTTATTTATCAATACTTATACACCTGACATAAATAATAATATTTAATTCAATAATATATCGTTCGTGCGTCACTGCAAGGTACCAACTGAAAACCATCGCTGGGTCTTTGACGCCCAGGAAATGCTGAGGTGCCCTTTCGGTGCGGGCACGCTCGGCGCATTCTATACTTTTGTTCTTTTTAACTTTGTGTTTGTAATTGTTGTGCTGTGTCTGTCCCGAAAAAAAGTATTTTTATTCTATTCTTTATTGAAAAATTACGTTAAATATCTAAGTAAAATTATAAAAGTCATTACACCCGGCCTCATTCCCCGCACATCACGTCCCCACACCCAAATACTTTTTAAAGGTTCACCTTTTAATGAAAAGATCGAACAATAGTGCTGCCCTAGTAGCCGCGGGGCGTAATAAGTGGCGAACGGGGGCGATCTCAAGTGGGAGCGATCAGAGCGACGCGAGCTGAGGTGAGCGATCGATTGTGAATTGCAATTTAAGAGGAGCACATCGTTTTGGCCAGATGTGTAGTTTTGTTGAGTGGTAATTGGATGTGTGCACTTTTGAGCACAAGCGTCGGGCGATGGAGCAATTATTTTTATATTTGCTGTAGGTAGGTAGCAAATTTATTTTTGAATAAAATATTGGAAACTACTTTATAAAGAATGCTTGATTGATATTTTAAAAATAATATAGTCTAAGTTATTTCCCTGCTTGCAAATTATTTAGTTTTTCCTTTCTTTCATCAGACATAATGTGAAATATTTATATGTAAAATCTAAACAAGTTTCTCGTACGGTTAGTAACAGTCGTTTACGAGGTTATTTAAGAATAAGGCTTAATAAATAATGAAAAGGACAAAGAAAAGATTGTAAACCCTACACAAGTAAATAGGCCTAGGGGAGAGTGTGCATTAAAGAGCTAGGTTTTGAAAGAGAAAAGAAAAAACTCTTTTATTCCTTTAAAGTAGATATCGGCTCTTTCATAATATTCGGTGGCTCTTTCATTGACATGCTGCCATTAAAGAGATGATTTCGCCTTTGTTTTTATTTTAATATCATAACATTAACAATCCAAGTAATTATTCAAAAAATCTAGTTTTATTTAAAAATAAATTATAGTCTAATTGCATTTTTTTAAACTGGCTTCTCTTATACACTCTCTCTTCTAATATTTTTTTTTTTTTTTAACTTTTAGACGCACTTTCATTCATCTATAACACATACCCATTATGCGGTCTCACTTCATTGATGACGAATGTCGCTCTCTCCTTCTCTTCAGATGAACAAACGAAGACCTATATTCCTTCTTGTTCTTCAGTTTTCTTCAAGTGGATGTAGGTTTATTGAGGCTAGGAGCGATTGAGGGTGTCAAATCACCTGTTGAAATGGCTTTGAGTCAATTAGAGCAGCCGATTTGAATAGTTTGGCATGTGCAGACAATTTGGAAAGATTTATTATTGTCAGTGCATCAATTCTTGTTTTGATATTGTTTGTTGTGATGCTTTGTGTTTCAGTACGAGCTAATGGACTGGTTTGTGTTGGGATTTGAATGATGGCGACGCCGACACCCTTATCTGATGAAAATCTTCCTTTCTTTCTTTTCATTTCTTTTTTCTTTTTTTTTCTTTTTTTCTTTCTTTTTTTTCCTTTCTTTCTTTTTTTCCTTTTTTCTTTTTCTTTATCTTTCTTTTTCTTCTTCTTTTTTTTATTCTATCTTTTTTTATCTTTTTTTTATCTTTATTTCTTTTCTTTTTTTACTTGCTTCTGCGAGCGGCATCACACTCGTCAAAGTATATATACCTTGTGAGTGATAAAGTACTGAGTAGTACATATACTACTAGATTTTACTGGTAAAAGAATTTTCAAAATCGGTCCAGTAGAATTTCAGTTAGTTATTTTATAATTAGTTCACTACAAAAAATACCAATCTTTCCTCTTTATAATATTATTAGATATAGAAAGATAAACATTGATAACCAAACGTTTTAAAGTCGATAGCTACACTTTAAATCATCTAAACTAAAATGATGATATTGAATGATGATGTTTATGCCAGAGAATGGAATAAAATAGAATAAAATTTATTGTAGATCAAAATAGTAACCATTTTATAAAAACTTAAGTATAGCATAGCGTATAGCATAGTCGGCCTTATAATGTTGCCACTGTTGGGACTCAGGCCTCCTCTCTAGGAGAGGGAATAGGCCATAATCCACCACGCGGGCCCAGTGCGGGTTGATGAATGTCACATGTCTTCGAATTTTTGGTTCTAGGACATGCCGGTTTCCTCGTGATGTTTTCCTTCACTGTTTTGAGAGCAGTGGTGATAAAATAATTACAGACAATCAATTTGTAGATCCAGAACCAGAGGTTTGTTCAACGAGAATTATTACACTATTTGTGGAATTTTTAACCCAGTCAACAAATACTAATGAAATACTGAATTACCCTCATAATTACCCTTTTTTTCCGTAATCTTTGGATCTTTAAGTTAAGAATGAATAGGTTACCACTAAGTAAATATGCTCAATCTTTAACCACTTCGTCGCTTTCTATCAGATGATAGTGGTCAAGCGCAAAACTAACAGCAGCAAAAATACGTTACTATATGTTACACACATACCAAGAAAATAATTGCCAATAACAATAATATACCTGTACCTAAAAATATCAATCAACAATATCCCCACATGGGCTTGATTCAAACGCGCGTGCACTTAAATCCCCTTAGCTAGCCAGGTGGGGATCTCCGGGCATTCCGCGGGGCTCGGTGGCTATCGCTGGGGCTCGGTGATCTGATCGCACATCATGGGGATTAGTGCTGTGCAGTTATGCCGCGGGGGACGGGGTGATTAGGGCATATTGGGGATGATGGGATAGTTCGTGAGTGATGCTTGTGCAAATTTGTGAGATGAGAATTAGTGTGTTTTTGCGTTTGTAGTTTTAAGGGACACAGTATTACATTCATGATTGACAGATACATGAAGATTTGTTTGAAAAGCTTTTTTTTTAAATAAATGATAAGCTTTGTTAGCAAGTTAGTACAAGTCTCCCAAAGTGATAATGCGCATAGAAATCTTTGTCACTGTTCGGCAACAGTCGTATTCCCCGAGCGTCGGAAGAAAATATGTATATAGAGTGGTTAAGTGCATTTTCTTCATGAATAGTTTAGGGCTCTTACGATTCAATGATTCGGGTGTTTCCGGGAATACGACAATTAGCGATGATCAGCATGCGCATTATTAATTTGGGAATACTGTACTATATTTAATATGAAGTGGTCACTGCTGCCTTAGTGCTATATCTATTTAATAGAAATTGTTCATCTGCAATGTTAGGCCTTGTCAAAATCTGCGGCACTTTTCAATTTGAAGCTTTGGTTATTCTCCCAATTTGAAAAGTTGAAAATCCCACAGTATTATTAGAGACATTGGCATCGTCATTTAATTTCATCATATCAGAGCAAAATTACTCTAACCAGGTATTGTAAAATAACAGTACAAAAAGCGCTGTAATATTTATTTATGCATTAACACTTCATGCAACATAAAAGTACAAAGGCGGACTTAATGTCTTAGGCGTTCTCTACCGGTCAACCTAGGATGGTGCAGAGAAAATACGGCAGGAGCATAAAAATATAAAAGATTATTAATAAAATAAGGGTTAAAAAGTATGTATATATACAAAATAAACATACATATATAATTTTATATAATATATACATATATATTTGTATAAAGTAAAAGAAAGGGGTTATTGAGACGATTTCACTATTTGTGCAGAAAATAATTTCGCATCATCCGCTTAAATGCATTCAGACAGGTAGCCGACCTGATCTTAAGAGTAAGAGCATTCCACAGAAGTATGGACTGTATATAAAAGGAAGAATGAACAAAATGAGAAGTATGAGAAGGACCAAGCAGTAGAAGATTGTTAGAAGAAAGCAGATTCTTAGCATGAGAAGAACATAGATATTTAAAGTGTGATATAAGATAAGAAGAGATTTGGTTTCTCCAAGATATACTCTGTAGCAGCCCGGAGTTTGATAATAGATGGTGACACCTCCGTGCCTCAGAAAGCAGGTAAAACCCTTGGTCCTGCGGAACTCTTTTCACTCGTGCCGAATTGCCGCCCCTTTGGATTATGAAAGTAAAAGAATTGAAACTGCTTCTGTGTTTGCAGCTTGCACTATAATATCTTCTGCGTCAAGTATGCAGGAGATATAGTGCTTATGCGCTAATCTTCGTTGAAATTGGCTACTGTGACTGGAATTTTGTCTAAATGTATGGTAAAGTACATTTCATCACATATTTATGTAGGTATATTAGAAAAGTAAAAAAAAAATGTAACAATACGTTTACCTTACACATTCAAGCACGGTCAACCAAAGTAAACATCCACTCACAAATAAATCCTCGAAAAATGAAGTACACAAACATGTTAAAGGTGGTCGTCCACTATCCCTTTTATCCTTGCTATAATAAACTGTCGGACATTTGTCAGCGATACCTTCGGAGGCCTGACTTCTGAAAAACAAAATTTTACGCAACACATATCATAGTGGGCTGGGGTGCGGTGAAGACGCACTGGGTCGCCGCAACGCCGCGGTTCTTTTGCTAGCTACATGTCTGTCTTTACCTATGAAATTGTGAGTTTTCTTATATTTCATACAAAAAATGTTATAAATATAGCGAAAACACAAAGAATTCAATAAATAACTAATTTCGAAAAAAGAATAACGTACCTTTAATATAAAGTTTAATTGAACTTATAATTCAAAGTCAATCCAAAGATATAACACTTCAAAGCAACCCATTTTAAAAATCGGCAATTTCATAGGTAAAAACCTATAATTTGTTACAAATGTAGTATTTTTTAAAATCTTAGTCTATTTTTCTCCATCTAGTATAAGTATACTTTGAATCATAAATTAATTGGTATTTAAGACTTAACTAGATCCTTGATAATCTGGAAATGCAAAAATAATAATATTTTATTGTTGTCCGGCCATTCTTTTTTCACCGAACTCTATATAGAAATAACCTACGACTCATATTGCCAAAAATGTAAATTCCAAATTTGATGAAATTATAATTACATTTTTTATGTTTTTATTTTTGTTCTGTACTATATTTTTTCTGGTTCCGAAACGTGGTCGCTTAGAATGGCCGTCATCAAAAGACTTAAAGTCACCCAAAGGGCAATGGAAAGGGCTATGCTCGGAGTTTCCTTGCGTGATCACATTAGAAATGAAGATAACCGCAGGAGAACTAAGGCTACCGATATAGCCCGAAGTATTGCCAAACTTAAGTCACACATTGCTCGCAAAATAGATGGTCGATGGGGACGAAAGATTCTGGAATGGCAACCACGTACCAGAAGACGCAGCTTTAGAAGGCCTCCCACAAGGTGGCCCAATGACCTGGTTAGGGTCTCGAGAAACCGATGGATGTGAAACGCATAGGACCGGTCATTATGGCGACACTTGGGGGAGGCCTATGTCCAGCAGTGGACGTCTTTCGGCTGTAATGATGATGATGACTATATATTTTGACTTCTTGTCTTGTCTTTTTATTATCTTGTCGAATTTTTTTGTAACTTGTTACTAAGTAAGTGTTGTGGTTTCCTATAATTGGAGGAGGACAGTTGTAATCAGTTCCTATAAATATTTTGTATCCTGTAATTTGTGTAAACTCTGTTGGAAATCCTATTAAAGGAATCATCCTTTCGAATAACGCAATTAGAATGAATTAATAAATAAACACTAATAAGTTTTTTGTAGCACAATATCATTATATTAAAACCCATGTATTATATGTAGAAGAAATCGATATTTTTTTTTTATCCACAACTATCACACAACGCCGTCTAGTCCCAAGCTAAGCAGAGCTTGTGTTATGGGTACTAGACAACTGATAAACATACTTATATATTTCTAAATACATACATATATAAATAAATAAAAATAATTGGATTGATTTGTGCAGCTCCGTAGACGAATGAATGTTAGTCAAAGTTAGAACAGAACATACATTTTTGTTACTCATGGATATTTAAACTTAGCGACTTTTATTCCCAGTGCATATCTAAGTTAGGGCGCACATACAGGGGGCGCTCCGTGGACACGATCAGTGCGCGCGCTCTAAAGAAGTGAATAAATCTGCCGGACGAACGACAAGGTGAATATAAATATAAAGAATCCGCGGACAAACTTCCGGACACCGCAGGGTTGCTACGTGAGCTTGTTTGTTCAACAGTAAATATTTTTCCAAATGTAACTCATTTAAATAATAATACCTGCTATTTGAAATGATTCTGTCACGATTCATGACTTTTTTTAATTGATATAAACTAGTACTTGACTGCGATCCCACCTGATGGTAAGCAGAGATGCAATCATTGATGGTGAGGCGCACTAGTTCATTAAGAGCTTATTCACTCCAGCCTTTAGGTTTCGAACAAACTTATCTATGTAAATAATTTAATTCCCGAATGGAGCCTCTAAAGATTTTTCCAAGCCGCAAGAAAAGGATTTTTTTTTTGTGACGTAACAACAAATTTACTGTTTTCAGATTTATTATCATACCTGTTTTATAAGAACTTGCTTCATGCCAAATTTCAGGATTCTGGGTCAACGGAAAGTACCCTATGAATTTTGATTCTCATGAGAGTGTCGAAATATAAGTTTTTTGAGGCATAAACGGCCGTATCTTTTCTTTCGTTAAAGTAGAAGTTTGATTTTTTCACAGCTTCAAGGGACCACATACTTAACTATATGGTTTTAATTTCAACTCGACACTTCCACGCGTTCCTGAGATAAAGGGTCTTGACAGACAAACAGACGGACAAGAAAGTGATCCTATAAGAGTTCCTTTTTTTTCCTTTTGAGGTACAGAACCCTAAAAATCAGTCTATTTCTACTACTAAGACGCATTTTATTTATATTTCATTTCTAGCTACTACCAGAGCCTTTGAAAACCATCACAAAGGAACATACTCCCGTGATAAATAGTATTCTATGTCATGTAATAGTGGTCTACCCATCCAAGTTTTATCGAAATCCAATCAGCCGTTCAAGCGTGAAGAATTAACAAACACACACACAGACTCACAAATTTTAACTTTCATAATAATTAGTGTTGATTTATTTCCCTTCAGATTTAATTTTCAGAATGCAAAACTATTTGAATCCCTGCTAGGTATAAAAGAAGCGTTTATAATTCAGACCTTTAGAATGTCAAAATAAATTGATAGCTGAGGTCAAAATATAATGCTTCTAAACACATTTACTCTTACATAGTTATCGGCCTAAAACATTCAAACACATAAAAATCCTGAAACTATTTGAGCAAACAGTCAGCCCTGTTGTTTGCGACGCGGCAGAGCGGTCACCGTGAAAGGCTAGGTGATCATAAAGTCCCGCGCATGTTCTTACATAATAATATTCTTGAAATATTCCCCCGGGTCGGACCATCCGACCGACCTAGCCGCGACAGGGAAAACTGTGGAAGAAATACTTTGTTACTTATTTATCCACCTACGTTTACTTTGTGACCTTATTTTATTTAATTATTTTTTTATTTGATATAAACTAATGCTTGACTGCGACCCACCAGTGATGCAATCGTTGATGGTGAGGCGCACTAGTTTATTAAGAGCCTTTTCACTCTAGCCTTGAAGACACCCAAATTTTAATCGGATGGGAAAACCTCAGCAGGCAAATTGATCCAGTGCTTCGATGTACGCGGTATAAACGACGAGGCGGAATCCTTTGAAATTCTGGATACTCACTCATTTGATTCGTATCTTTTTTATTATTGATAGGCTTACGCTTGGCCACTATCTTGCCTGGTGGTTAGCAATGATGTGGTCGAAAGTGGAGCACGCTTGACTAGAAGTAGATAACCTATTCACTCTTTACTTAAAGATAACGTTGTACCTAGGTTGTAGTTGTCAGGAAACACAGATTCCAGCAGGGTATTCCACTTGCCTAGTAACCATTTTTGCCAACATAAGTTTTGAAAATTAAATAGTTAATACTTAGGTGGATATCAAGAAAGTAATTCCTAAACTTCGTACATATGTTTGTATTTTTTAAAAGCTTTTATATACACTTCTGGCACAACCTACTTCAGTTTTTAAAGAAAAAGTAACACAAAAAAGTCTTTTTCCTTTTGGTTAGTCTGAAATGGATCATTTCTGAGCAAACGCCACTCGATTCCCTTCATTTCTCTCAGATTTTTTTACACATAAGAGCGACTCCACATCTTCGTAACAACATGCAGGAGGGATGTGCAGGAAATGGTCAGCGGAGACAAACTACTCGTGCCGCGCGAGCGACACGCGTCATAACGCGCGGCCTGTCGCGATGTCGCAGACCCGTCCAGTGTACGCCGACGTTTACTTTAAACTATACTTTGTTATTATGTTTGACAGGCCTATTGCTCTAGTAGATAGTGGCTCTGACTGCTATGCCGGAGGTCGTGGGTTCGATTTCCACTCAGGACAAATGTTTATGTGATGAGCACAATCGTTTGTTCTGTCTGGGTGTAATTTATCCATAATGTGTATGTATTTAGAAATATTTAAGTATGTTTATCAGTTACTCATAACACTAGCTCTGCTTAGCTTGGCACTAGACGGCGTTGTGTGATATTTGTGTGTGTGTTGTGTGTGCTTAAGGGGTCGTGAGTTATAAATTGGAATAGAAGAAAGTACTTGAAAAATAAATTAAGCAAGATAAATGCGTAAATAGTTTATTACTAGCTAATAATTTTCTTTAGAAGTAAAAATACATTCACGTAATAATATTCAAAACTGATTATAATGACCCTTTTATCTTCGCTCGATTTGTTTAATACTACTCAGAAGTACCACTAAATCTTTTTAATAGCCGTTAAAAATTCAGACATTGGGCATTTCGATCAAAACATTGGGCATTAAAATATAAAGGCCGCCCCACACATCGAGTGACACGGCGCCGCATCATTGCCGACGCGTCTTGCCAATCGGTCGTTGTATTCCAAATTCAAATTACGCGAGCCGCTGACAACCACCGCTGGACCGTTAAATGCTTTGATTGGACACATTTTATTGCCCGAAGACGACCACACGCATGTTTAGGGTTTAAATATAAAAACGAGTGTTTCGGATGATGTCATTGTGGTTTTACATTTCTTATGACAATAATAGGTTACTTTTAATATAGGTAATAAAGATTAACACGTGTCATGTTTTATTTTAATAGGTAACAATACGCCATATCTGTTACCAATTCGTACTTGTTATATTTATAATCGTTGTTAATTGATGAAACCAAAAATCAACAATCATTTCAATCAAAGTAGGTTCTAGAGTGGAGCTCGAAAATAATAGTAGTATCAATGTATATGTAGAACGGTGAAGGAAAACATCGTGAGGAAACCGGCATGTCCTAGAACCAAAAATTCGAAGACATGTGACATCCACCAACCCGCACTGGGCCCGCGTGGTAGATAACGGCCCATTCCCTCTCCTAGAGAAGAGGCCTGAGTCCCAGCAGTGGGAACATTATAAGGCCGACTATGCTATGCTATGCTATATGTACATATAGATTGTCAAAGGTATTTGTTAAGTTTTATCAAAAACGTTTACTTACTCACGGTAAAAAAAAAAAAAAACAAATTAAGAAACCGTAAATTCCTAACCACCATCTACGTTAGCCCAACAAAGTCAATACATCGTAGATGACATTAAAAAAAATACTTTTACCAGACCAAATACGACAAACACAAATTACGTTCCTACAGAGACCTACCAAAAGCTCACATCTCCCAAAACGCAATTTCCACCTTAATACCGAACAGTCTACACATCAGGTATCGCACAAAAAGACTAGAATCCTTTCAAAATGAACATTCCTCTCGTACCTACTAATGAAACGCTTCGTTTTGCTCGCATGTGCTGCAGTGCCCCGCGCCGCAATCACACACTTATTCAAACATTTCTCTGTTTTAATAAGTTTTTTTATAAGCAAGGGCGCATGTCGCATAATAACGTGGTCAAAGGATCGCTGTACGAGGCGTTACACGACGGTTAATGAAAACCTTTAGCTTTTGTTTGTGTGCTCACAAATGTGTGGCTATGGCTTTATGTGGTTGCGTTTGCGGTCAGATGTGCTCGTTGATTGATATATTGTTACGTGGGTGATATATGTTTTGTTGATTTTCTAACCTACTTTTTAAACTTTAAAAGACAATGGCAATTTTCTAACATCAAAGAAAATATATTAATGTTTTGGGATATAAATCGTACCTGCTTCAAATACCTAAATAGACGTTCAAGTAGGCTATCACAGAAATAACTTCGGAGTTTCCCAGAGATCATTCTTTGATTATTCTTCGTGATTTTTCTGGATAATTAACTTCGGCCCATTTGCATACTCCCCCAAACTTCTTAATTACCTGTCTCATAATTATTTTACCAAACAGAACTTTACAGAAAACTCATTAGTACAAGCGACAATCTTCATTATTTACCTTGAGTTCTAATTAATTCCTTGTCATGGTTTTTGCTTCAGCTTTTGAGTTATATCTTTAGGACAGGTGAGAGAGATAGCACGATATTTTTTCCTATATAAGAGAAGGATGGGTGTATGTCTTCGGTACCTGATTAACATCTTTTAGCAATTAGTAAAACACACAAAACTCCACCCCTGGCATGTTCTGATCCCCTGGTAGGTGATGCTTAAATATTCACTCGTAAATTACTTGAAAACTTACCGCGAAGGTGGTCGTGGAACTGAATTTAAATGCACTTCGACGTTGTACGAAGAAGATAAGGTACGCAATGTTTTGATAATTAATGACGACTGTTCATTTACAGTTTGGATATATTTCCAAACTTCACACAACTTTCTGTTGACATTATGGCAACTTGGTAGTCCTAATGAACATGTTAGTCCTAAAGTTTTTGATGGAAAAAAATCATTGCCATTGTGGCGACACTTGGGGAGGCCTATGACCAAATACCGGCCATCTATCGACTGAAATGATGATAATGAATGCTGTAAAATATTTTAAATCACGTTGAAGCTAGACCCAGACAAGAAAACACCCCTTAAAATGAAACATCGGAAAAAATCCTACTATTGAAATATCCTCTCCCAAAGTCGGTCAAACAAAAACCTCGAATACCGACTGACACGCTGTATTTAATTACATAAATTTTAAACAGCGACCTCCGTCCGTTTGTCCGACATATCGCCCGATCGCGCGGAAAATCAATTGATTATAAAAAGGTTTTTTCATGTAAAACATTTCGTGATGCCCATTATTATTGACGGCTGCGGTTAGCTACGATTACGGTCCGTTTAATTTAAATTTTTGGAGCTCTAATTCAAAAAGGTATCTCGTTTGAAATGTATTAACATATTGAACGTTCAACGGCTAAAAATTACAAAAAGAATTAAATTACGCCACAGGAGCAAAATTTGAAACTTGATCGAAAGGTCATGGCCTGAAAGTATTCTAGACATTCGAGGAATCACCGAAAAATTTTGTGAATCACCATTTACACAATTTATAAGCTGTACCTAGAAAGATAATAATAAAACAATAAAAAATTTAAAGAATCTAACTGACGTAAAATCAAACACAAACGTTCATCATCATCATCATCATTTCAGCCGGTAGACGTCCACTGCTGGACATAGGCCTCCCCCAGATGTCGCCACAATGAATGGTCCTGTGCGTCTCGCATCCATCGGATTCCCGCAACCTTCGCCAGGTCATCGGCGTTTGGCGATTCTTCGGGCTATGTCCGTAACCTTGGTTCTCCTGAGGATATCTTCATTTCTGATTCGATCACGCAAGGAAACTCCGAGTATAGCCCTTTCCATTGCCCTGTGGGTGACTTTGAGTCTTCTGCTGAGGCCCATTGTGAGCGACCACATTTTGGAACCATATGTCATCACTGGCAACACGCACTGGTCATAGACTTTTGTATTGAAACACTGTGGTATACCGGATGAGAAGATACCGCGCAGCTTCCCGAACGTTCATGCATTCTCCTATTTCGAAAAGTAATTATTTTGACCTTTTTTTTTAAAGATGGAAAATCATTAATTAACTTTTGTGATTCTTTATTTTTGTCCTTTGCGTTCCAGAGCTTCGATCATCCGTATCAAAGAAACCCGTAGTAGTTGTAGGCAACGGCTCTAGTCGGCCACGTCAAATGAGCTGAAAGTTCTTTGAGGCGCGCGTGGAATACTGCGCGCCGTCCGTCGACCATATCGGCCATCGAGCTATCCAATGCTCTCCGTCCGCAAGCCCGTGCCCACGGTGACTGGAAATTGCCGAAGGATTCCTGCTGGCCTAGCCAAGTTACGACCGTTTCGTGTTGAATCTCTTTCTATAATCGATAACACCTCAGCATAAGTACCTTTTATATCATAAAATTAAAGGATGTAGCGATGAACATTGTAGAACGAATAATATATTTCATTCTGTGATTTTGAACGATGTGAACTTGGCTACAAATTTGGTTGAGACGATGTCATTCCCATACATTTGATTAGTTTTTTAATAGCGTTAACAATTGTAGATTATCAACTTGGCCAAGTCTGCTGATGTCCAGAGCGACTACTGCGGCTGTAAATCTAAGCAGAGCGGTCAACGATTCTAAAAGTTCTATCACTGAACGTATTGGGACACAATAATCAAACGCAATTTAATAACAGATGTCACTTCACCACAATTAAAAAAAGAAAAAAAAAATGTGTTCAATACAAATAACCAACCCCCTGCAACAGCAAACAGATTGAATATCCAAAAAACTTAAAGAGTTTAAAGAGTTGTCGGTGCTGTTACAATAAGCGGTATCGATCCGTCTCCGAGTGGTACACCTCGCCACTTGAGCACCGTGATAAACCAGGGAAAGTGCATCAAATATGAGATGTAGAGAGGACGAAGAAAAACGAAAATTTGAA
Organism: Mythimna vitellina; assembly: GCA_949316375.1. Taxonomy (NCBI): domain Eukaryota; kingdom Metazoa; phylum Arthropoda; class Insecta; order Lepidoptera; family Noctuidae; genus Mythimna; species Mythimna vitellina. The sequence goes on from OX438686.1 coordinate 1,035,140, forward strand.
AGGATGTGGCATATTTTGGCTTGAGAGTAATGATGAAATGGCGAACGAAATAAGTTGTGTAAGAATAGAAATCAAATGAGTAATTAACCTGAGACAGAAACAGGAAGGTGATGATAATAATGATGTACACTTACACAGTCCACCGTACGTCATCGATAACATTCATTCACCCAATAACAGAAGCTAACACGCGTTTGAAACGAAGTCACATTAATATGATTAACTATGATTTGTGTTCTAGGAACTGAACTTTACCATGCGTACATGCAATTGACTACGCTTATATTATAAAGGCTAAGTTTGTCGTGCGACTACTCAGTCGCACGACAAACTTTCGTCGTGTCGTAAACACACACTCGTGTGTGGTTGTGTTTATGTATTATTTATTTATTTCCTTTTTCTAAATTTCTTAAAGCGAAAGTCTCTCAGGGGTTATCTTTGTGATGGTAAGCCGCTCATTAAATATAATAATAATTTATTTCTCAATATTAATCAACAAAGTTTGAAAACCAATAATAAATGCTAAAATATGGACAATTATTTAAAACCCTGTCTTCTAAACTAGGTTTATGTACCTGTATCTTAGAAGCCAGTGAACCTTCGAAATTAATACCGTATAAGCATTTGTGTTATGCCTATATAGGACACTATTTGTACAATTTTGAGGATACAATAAGAGAAAAATAATAATAATATGTCCTAGTGATATTATAAATGTAACTATAATTACGTTTTGATTTATACTTATAACTTTTCGAACTTGTTTTATATAATGTTTGTAAATCTTCTGGAATATTATTAAGAAAGTAAAGCACTAAATATTTTACAACCCTCATTCCGTACTCATTATATATTTTACTTCTTCACGTGCGAATGGAGTTCGATGAAACTACACGGATAGACCATGTCCTGGAACTGGCTCAAAATTATGGTACTTTTTATTCCGGGAGTATGTTCCCTTGGCATAATTTTCTACTATCCAACGAGTGATGCTACCGGCAGCAGCTAGTGTGGTATAGAGAAGGATACTGCAATGATGAATAAACCCTAGACAGTAGCAGAAAATAGTGATTGTTCTTTCGTATATTTTATCAAAATTCTTGGGATAGTTTTTGCCGACAAATAAGATGTCTCCATTTCAGGACACATCAGTAATCAACTCATCTTAAAAATTTGCCACATCCAAGCTAAACGTTTATACTCCTACTGCCACGTCGGTACTTGATAGCCGCGGGCGCAGCTCTACCGATCGACAGATGCGCGTCTGTACCGTGCTGCTACACTTTATTTGTGCGAGTGTACCTTCTATTTGTATAGTGAAATTAAAAATTGAGCTCAATATGTTGTTGGGGTATATTTGGGTATGACTAAGTTTGATTATTATGACCTGCTATGAAATAAGAGTATCTTCAGTAGTTTGAAGGAATAATAGAAAAAAAAATGCGATTGATTTTAGTATGTTAGTCATGACCACAGATTTAAGAAGGGAGGAGATATGTTAAGTAGTAAAAATTGTACCGGAACACGATGTCTCCAGTTTCCCTACCACCGCCGAAACTACTACATTTGCAGTAATATTTACGCAGTCGCGCACACATCCGCAAATCATAAATCAGTCCATACTACACAGTCAATTATAAACCTTACCTCCCTAAAAACAGCGTGTATTTTCCATGCACCGTACAACTTACGCACACATTAAATGTCGATGTGCTATGCAAAAGCAATTTATTTTACATTTACGCTAGTGATTGACTAAATAGAAAAGTTATCGATTTTTCCATTTTTTTTTGTCGTGCTATTTCTTTTGGGTCCCAAAAACAAAATCATAATATGTTAATAATAATAATTTAATAATAATAATTAATTATTTATTAATTTGTTTTCATAAAACCCTAAAAACTAACCATTTACCCGTATAAGGCCATTATATACGTCATTTCAGAACGTCAATATCAAATACTAAAAATCGGCCAAGTACATGTCCTGGTCCTCTAAAATCCTGAAAAGTTTAATAACTTGTATTATGAATTATTGCATGAAAAAGCTTTCAGTTACTAAAAAAACTTTAACTCAGGTCTAGTCTTAATTTAAGGATTGCCCATTCAAAAAGACTGCGTTTTTTTTAGAGGCTAAAGCATTTCTGGTTGAAAGTGGAATGAGCATATAGTACTATATTTTTTTAGGGAACCTATTAGGTGGCCTTCCATCAATCCATTGCTTCATTAAAATTACGTCTTTCGGGAAACTGAAAACATAAAGTAACATTGTAGTTATCATTTTACCTAACTTACTGCTAAAGCTCACCATGTAAGGCTTTTGTTAGAAAAAAAAACCGTACTATTTTTTTTCTAACAAAATAAGGTTTGAAAAAAAAATTCTATCTTGTTAAATAAAGAGGTAGAACATGTTGCCTTATTTTAAGCAAAAGTCGTTATTAAATTCTGAATTATGCTATTTCTTTACAACTCTGTAAAATATTCAAAATAAATAAAAATATTTACATTATTTTACTTCGGATATCCAACCAATCGATATTATGGTCGATAGTCTATATTAGTAGATCATACAGGCACATCATTAACTCGCTGCAACTAACAGCGGCTTTATTATGAAATACACCGCACTGATAAAGTATCGTTATGTTATTTTTACATTGCTTGTTCCGTTACTGAGCGTTAAAATTAAGTAGTGGTTAAAGAGCAATGTATGTACTGTAAGAGTAATACAGTCGCCTTGATATTTGAAAACAAAAATAACGTAGTAGCAGCAAGGAATATTATAAGATTTGTTGTTTTTACTGATTTTAAAGATAAATATAGTATTAAACTTGTACTTCCATATGGTAAGAGATTCCATGATGACCCAGGCTTCTCTTATCACTTCGGTTCTTGCATGAAACCACTGAACAACACGGCATTTTAAATTTGTTTACGATCACGTATCGCGTATCTCACAAGTTTGTAACTGACGGCCGTTTGCCCGATCGTGTGCATTTTGCGCAAGTCGCGCGGACATGCACACGCCTCCTTGCCATTTCTCCTGTTTTTTTAAATTTCTATGGTCATGACTAACACTAAAATCATGATTTTAGGAAGAAAACTACTGATAACGTGTGTCCAATTTGTATATTAGGTAAGTGAAATCTCTTTCAACATAAAACTTTTTGTATCAATGGATAACTTGGTGCGCATTTAGTATATGAGTACATTCATCATCATCATCATTTCAGCCGAAAGACGTCCACTGCTGGACATAGGCCTCCCCCAAGTGTCGCCACAATGAACGGTCCTGTGCGTCTCGCATCCATCGTACTCCCGCAACCGTTACCAGGTCATCGGTCCACCTTGCAGGAGGCCTTTCAACGCTACGTCTTCCGGTACGTGGTCGCCATTCCAGAACCTTTCGGCCCCAACGACCATCCGTTCTGCGAGCAATGTGCCCTGCCCATTGCCACTTAAGTTTGGCGATTCTTCGTGCTATGTCGGTGACCTTGGTTCTCCTGCGGATATCCTCATTCCTGATTCGATCACGCAAGGAAACTCCGAGCATAGCCCTTTCCATTGCCCTTTGGGTGACTTTGAGTTTTCTGATGAGGCCCATTGTAAGCGACCACGTTTCAGAGCCATATGTCATTACTGGCAACACGCACTGGTCATAGACTTTCGTCTTGAGACACTGTGGTATATTGGACGAGAAGATACCGCGCAGCTTCCCGAACGCTGCCCAGCCCAGTCGGATTCGACGATTGATCTCTTTCTCGAAGTTAGACTTTCCCAACTGGACCGTCTGTCCCAGGTAAACGTACTCGTCCACAACTTCGAGTGTAGAGTCCCCGATCTTGATAGGAGTGGGTGCTACATGGCTGTTTACCATGACTTTGGTTTTGTCCATGTTCATTCTAAGTTCCACTCTTTCGGAAGCTCTACTGAGGTCATCAAGCATTGTACTGAGCTCCTCCATAGTCTCAGCCATGACTACTATGTCGTCGGCAAACCGAAGGTGAGTGATGTACTCGCCATTGACATTAATGCCTAGCCCTCTCCACTCCAGAACCTTGAAGACATCCTCCATTGCTGCCGTGAACAGTTTCGGAGAAATTACGTCTCCCTGCCTCACGCCCCGCTGCAAGAGGATAGGTTTCGAAGTCTGGTCTTGTAGTCGGACTGACATAGTGGCGTTTTTGTACAAACACTTCAGCACTTCGATGTACCGATAGTCAATTTGGCACCGTTGGAGAGACTGCAGTACAGCCCAAGTCTCAATCGAATCAAAGGCTTTCTCGTAGTCCACAAACGCTAAGCAGAGAGGCTGATTATACTCCTCAGTCTTCTGTATAACCTGCCGCAGCGTATGTATGTGGTCCACGGTGCTGAAGCATTTTCGAAACCCGGCTTGTTCGGGAGGCTGGAAGTCGTCGAACCTGCGTGCAAGACGATTCGTGATGACTCTGGAAAACAACTTGTAGACATAACTCAGAAGCGAGATGGGCCTGTAATTCCTAAGCAGGGCATTATCGCCCTTCTTAAAAAAGAGTACCACCACGCCTCTGCTCCACGCCTGTGGCGTTTTTCCTTCGAGTATGACGGAATCAAATAGCTTCTGAAGGGCCTTAAGGACCGGTTTTCCACCCGCCTTCAGGAGTTCAGCCGTAATTCCGTCCTCACCCGACGCCTTGTTGTTTTTTAGCTGCTTCAGAGCCATCCTAATCTCGTACAGGCTGACGTCCGGGATATCTTCGGTATAGTGTCGAGTCAATCTAGCTCTTGGGTCGTTTGCTAAATTTGCCACGGGTTCAGTGATAGACGTGTATAACTGTCCATAAAAAGTCTCGATCTCTCCCAGAAGCTCCGATTTGGCGGAAATGACTCTGCCATCGTCGGTCTTCAGTTTCGTGAGCTGGCTTTGCCCAATAGACAGATCTCGTGCAAATACTTTGGAGCCCTTATTCCGCTTAATTGCATCCTTAATCTTTGCGGTATTAAAGCGGCGAAGGTCGCGTTTCAGGGACTTCGATATTTGTCTATTGAACTGCCGGTATATGCACGCATCGTCTGAAGACTGCAGAATCATCTCACGCCTCTTCTTCATTAGCTCGAGGGTCGGATCAGAGAGCTTTTTGTTCTTATTTGTACGGTGAGTCTTGAAAAACTTAGACCCAACCGTATGGACAGTTTTTTTTTTTTTTTTTTAATTGATATAAACCAGTGCTTGACTGCGATCCCACCTGATGGTAAGTGGAGATGCAATCATTGATGGTCAGGCGCACTAGTTTATTAAGAGCCTATTCACTCTAGCCTTGAAGACACCTATATTATAGTTGGACGGAAAGACCGCAGCAGGCAGATTGTTCCAGTCCTTCGATGTACGCGGTATAAACGACGAAGCGAAACGCTTAGTCCGGACCGTTGAAGTTTCAACAACTTAAGGGTGGATACTCGCCGTTCGTCGGCTTGTCCGATGGTAGAAAGGAGATGGCGGAATCAAGTCATGCAGTTCCCGCGCACACTCTCCAAAATGTAACCTGTAAAATACCGATAGGCTGGCTACTCTGCGCCTGTGCTCGAGGCTTTGTAGATTGGACTTAACCAAATCTGGATCCCCAATTAGCCTCTTCGCACGCCTTTCCACTGAGTCCAAAGCTGCTAGATGGCATTTTGCAGCACCAGCCCATATGTGACTGCAGTACTCCACACACAATCGGACCTGTGCTTTGTATAACATTAGAAGCTGTCCCGGTGTGAAGTACCGTCGGACCTTTGCAAGAACGCCTAGTTTTCTAGCAGCTACCTTGGCTTTGGACTCAATGAACCGCCCGAAATTGAGATCTGAGGAAATTTCAACTCCTAAGAGTTGAAGGCGGTCGGTGCACTCCAGGGATACATTCTGAAAAACGGGAGCCAAGGTGAACGGGCTCCTCTTAGCGGTGAACAGACACGCTTGTGTTTTGGCGGCGTTGAATTTTACCAGATTGGTTTCGCCCCACTTGGAGACTGCCTGAAGTGAGACATTCGTACGCTCTACCATAGCCTCTCGTTCGGATCGAATTTGCTCCTTACTGGCCCGAGGACCAGGCAGGTACCTCTCTACAACTGTGCTATCGTCTGCATACCCATAGATACCGGGCATCAGCAGATCGTTAATATGCAGCAGGAAAAGAGTTGCAGAGAGAACTGACCCCTGAGGAACTCCGGCATTAGTCGTCATGGGCTCTGATGAGCATCCATCGACAACAACTCGGAGAGACCGTTCACTCAGAAAGTCTTTTACCCAGTTAATCAGGCCAGGGGAAATGCCGTACGCTGGAAGCTTACTCAAAAGGCTGGCGTGCCATACCCTGTCGAAGGCCTTCGAGACGTCCAAGGAGACAGCAATCGCTTCTCCATTCTTCTCGAGGGCCTCGCCCCACATGTGAGTGGTATACACTAGTAGGTCCCCAGTAGACCGATTTTGGCGAAACCCGTATTGTCGGTCACTGAGGAGATCGTTACCTTCCAGGTATGCCAGGAGGCGCGAGTTCAATACACGCTCCATAATCTTGCAGAGTATGGAGGTTATTGAAATCGGCCGATAGTTGGCAGGATCGGCACGACTGCCCTTTTTGGGCACGGGTTGCACGTTGGCAAGCTCCAAGTCCAGGACTTGGGCACTATACCAGTCCTAAATGAGAGGCGATACAAGCGCGTCAATACAGGAGACAACTCGGGCGCACATGCCTTGAGAACTATTGCTGGTATACCATCTGGTCCACTAGCTTTATTCACGTCTAGACGACACAGTGCTCTCAAAACTTCTCTGTTCCTTATGCGAATATCGGGCATTGAGGTGTTGCAGTGAGGTGGAGTTGGTGGAGTAGCACTGCTAGTGTCAAGACGAGAATTGTGGGCGAAGAGAGCTGCAAAGAGACCTGCTTTTTCTCTCGCTGTATGAGCCAGTGTTCCATCAGGTTTAACCAGCGGAGGCAATGTGGGCCTACAGAAGTTCGTTTCGACCGATTTGGCAAGGGACCAGAATGCTCTGCTACCGGACGGCTGTGCAGAGAGCTTTGCGCCAATATGTGTAATGCGGTCGAACCGAGCCTTCTTCAGTGCCTTTTTGTAGGACTTGGCAGCATGGTTGAAAGCTCTCTTCTTTGAGCTCAGATCCGGAGCTTTGCGATCACGAGCGTCAACCCATGCGAGAAACGCCGAATGCTTACGCTCTTCAGCTTGAGCGCAGTCGGCGTTGAACCATGGTTGAGCTGAGCCTCCGATGGGTACGTCTCTATAAGGGATGAAAAACTCCATAGCTTGACGTATCACATCGGATATAGCATCTGCACAGCTCGACGGACTTTCAGAAGAGAAGCAGACCTGCTGCCAAGGATAAGACGCAAAAAAGTGCCGCATCTCATCCCAATCTGCTGACCTGTAACGCCATATTCTCCGTTGACCACGTGAGTCGCAGTCAGGTGGGGAGAAGCACGAAACAGACTTCACCAGACAGTGATCTGAAGTTCCCAGTGGTGAGGAAACCGTTACAATACATCTGTCCGGATCGGTGGTCAGCAGAAGGTCCAAACAATTGGCAGTATGACCAACTACATCAGGCACCCTAGTCGCTTGCTTAACCAGCTGGGAAAGGCCCATCGACACTGCAAAGTTTCGCGCTTCTCTCCCAGCATGGTCGGTCTTCTGGTATGGGAAAAGCCAGTCTTGGTGGCAGGCGTTAAAGTCCCCCAGAGCGACGAGCTGCGCATCAGGGTGCCGATGCAGAGCCTTATCGGCGGCCTCACTGAGGTGGTCGAACAACCGAGCTGTCTCCTGATCACCGCTGTGCGATCGGTAGACACAGGCATAAACAATTTTGTCCATACCAGTGTCCACCAACAGCCATAGCGTGGATAAATTTGGGTCTTCAAGGTGACGGAGACGCTGACAGCAGATGTCATTACGGACGTACACACAGACCCCGGCACGCTGCAGGAAATGATGCTCCAGTGAGTATCCCGGGTAGTTTAGGTACGCCGTATCTGACGGACATCTAATTTGGGTCTCCGTCAAGAAAAGCAAGTGTGGCTTCTCAGTCTCAAGATGGTGGTGGACCGCATCGAGATTAGAGTGCAACCCTCTAATATTTGAGAGGTGCACTAGAAATGAGAGGACGTGCAGCCGCTGTAGACACTTGCCTTTCTTTTTACCTTTCATTTTTAATTTTTTTTTTGGAGTGAATAGGAGAGATGGAAGATGGCAGTTGAGCGAGGTGATGCAATTTTAAACCCTACAACACGACCAGAGTTGCTGCGTCAAAGGAGGGTTGATCTGGAGACTGCGGGGACGCCCGAACCCCCCCAGGGATCGCCATCGGGTCCTCACGCCCGGTCGCCAACCGGCACGATGGGGCCACCCTGGGATTTTTCGCAGTTGGCGGGGCAGCCTTTCGTGTGTGGCTGGCACACTACTTGGGCCCCCAACAACCTGCGGTCGGCCAGCGGAGCACCGTGCTTCGGATCCCGCTACCCTCCACGATCAAAAGTCCGACACAACAACAGCTGGCGCATCGGACCCAGTATACGTCACAACACAACTGCTCAGACCCATCTTCCACCATACGGCTTCACCAGACATCACGCCGGAACACGACGGATCGCTTGGCGGCATGGCTTTTTCTGGTGGGTGGTAACTTTAAGCCGGCAGCCGATGCTATGGCCTACCACCGCATTTACTGCTCGTTTAGCACTACCCAGGGGACACGTGTAGGGTGGTCAGAACTAAGTAAATCCTACGGACGCAAGCAGTTCATCCCCCAAAATTTTCCACGAACCCATCGTTATATTCGTCCACGGAGCTTCCTAGGCACTCGAAACGATTGTGGAGTTCGAGCTGAAAGCTCTCGGGGTTTTGGACTTGGATATGTGCTGGACGGAGCGTAGACTTCATCAGTCGTGACCTTTCAAGCTTAATATTAATATTCAATGTGCCTCTTACTATGCGGTGATCATTTCCAGTTTTCACCGCGTTGATCACAGAGACATCATTGAATATTTGCTTTTTCGTCGACAGGATGAAGTCAATCTCATTTCTAGTTGCACCGTCAGGACTTTGCCAGGTCCACCTCCTATGCTCACGCTTTTTGAAGAAGGAATTCATCATGTAGAGGCCCTCCTTCTCCATAAAGCTAGCCAATAGGTGTCCCCGGTGATTCCGACGTCCAAATCCAAATTGCCCCACTCGCAGCTCGTCACCGTCTCGTTTGCCCAGTTTCGCGTTAAAGTCCCCCATGACCACGGTGAAGTGAGTTTTAAAACCATGCATGGCACTGGATACATCCTCATACATGGTCTCTACTTCGTCGTCGGGGTGCGTCGAGGTCGGGGCGTAAACCTGTATGACCTTCAGCGAATATCTTGGCGATATTCTGAGTATGAGGTACGCCACCCTGGTCGAAACACTCTCGATCTTCACCACATTGTTCACAAGGGACTTGTGAACGAAAAACCCGACACCGCCCTGGGACTGCTGGTCCCCCTCCCGGAAATAGAGCAGGTTACCAGATTTAAGAATTATCGTGTCCTCCCCCTGTCTTCGGACTTCAGATAATCCAATAATACTCCATCGCAACCTGCTCAATTCCTCCTCGAGTTCGGTTATCTTCTCGTCGGTCCTCAGTGTGCGTGTGTTATATGTTGCCAAGTCCAGTCGTCGTTTTTTAGGGTAGCCGGATCCCATCCGGTGATTCTTAGCACCCCTTGTCTCGCCGGGGCCTTGACCGCTACCGGAGTCAAGGGTAGACGGGCTGCCGGGCACTAGGGGCCATTTCTTTCCTTTGCTCATCATTTATTGGGGGGGTTTGCCGTAATCGCCATGCTTGGCAGACGGGTTGGCGATCGCAGTGTGGTTGTTATAATGCACAGAGAATGCTGCTGCCCATTCTCTGGTATGTCCCTTAGGCGCCTCTTACGACACCCACGGGAAAAGATGGGATGGTGCAATTCTTTACGTCCGAACACCATACGGACGATATGAGTACATTATGCAGGGCCAAAGTTCACGTAAAATAGCCGATTTTCAGTAAACCTCTAAAAATCGGCTCTGGGAAGCCTAGATAATATCTACAAGATAACTGTGTATGCAAAATATCTAGAGAAAGATGTGTAATAACATCATAATCACGTAAAAGTGGTTGTATGGAAATGTTCCTCGAAAAGGACGCTTTTAAGGGTTGAATTTTGAAAATTAATTTTTGTAAGTATATCAAAAGGGTCCAAGCGTTTGAGCTAGGCATTGATGAGTCAGTTAGTGAGTCAGAACCCACTCATTGACTCATCCTCACCCCAAAGTTGTCATTATCAGGTCTTAAAAGTAATCTACAAGTAAAAATTAAATATTGGTAAAAGTTTGGAACGTACAAATTAAAGGGAAATTCTCGCACCTGAACCCACAATTAGTAGGTGTTTAGTAGAACGATAGACAGACACGACAAACTAGATTACACCACCTCCATCAAAGTCCGGCTTGATTGATGAGCATCCTGACCAAATGAGCCACCTCACACCAACCACCAAACAAATACCACCCTTATTTCTTGCAGTTTAAGAGCTAATGCAACTGCAAGCGTAACTATGTTTTTGATTTCTACTTTCTGCTAATCCGTCAATTCAGCATAACCTTCTTTTGAATCACTCATGCTAATTTGAACTTTATTGTCTTGCATTAAAGGTGGTATGAAATGCATTGTTAACTTAGTACAAGTTTCTACCTTCAGATGATCTGTCTTTGTAAAGTCGTTACGTTTTTGTTGGATCCAATATCTTTTGTAATAGGTGTGTTATTAGCATGGCGATGGCGGCACTCCAGGAAAAGCTGTTGATTTATGAACTGGATTGTACGGGTAGAATTTTATCCACAGTGTTGTCTCTTTTAACCCAAGGGTTGTCTGGTATAGAATGCCTTGTACCTACCACTCAGTAGTGGTGTATGAAGTTTAAATAAATTTTTCATTTACAGTTGAGGCTGGCGTAGTTCAGTGTACCTGCATGGATGATACATACTTGCAGCCAAGAAATGAATTGCAAATTTACGCTGCCCTTAAAATTTTAATCTTTATCTTTTCCTAGTACTCGTATTTTAAAACAGTCTTGCACCACGTCTGTTTGTATGTTCACAATAAACTCAAAAACTTACTAAACAAATTTTCATGCGGCTTTCACCAATAGATAAAGTGATTGGGGATCAGGAAGGAATCATGCAAAGCTGGGACTTGTCGCTAGTTTTATGTTTTTTATACAAAAGTGTAGCATCGCGGCTCAACTAGTGTTTGAGATACTCAAATTGAGAGTACCTCAAACACGACTAAATAACACGATAACAAGTCTTATAAATGCTACATAAAAGCAGCTCAGTCGCCCTAAAAGACCAAATAAGTCTCCCTTGCCATCAAAAGGAACAAGATGCCAGCAAGCCCGCAGGCATACCAGGACCCTATTTCTCACCGTCTCTACAACTTTTGTGTGAACACTGACACCTGAAGTTTCAGTGAAGATATAGGGGTTAGGTACGGAAATAGTAGCAGATAAAAGGAACTGTAATTATTTTTTTTGTAGTCTCTGATAAGTTTCGATTTTTTATATATATTATCAGAAATTCAGGTATTTTATAGACAATACCTACATAATTTTTAGAATACTTGGAGCGCCCAGACAATGTATAAAATATTATGAATATTATTGTCTATTACATACTTTACTTAGGCAATGTATACAATGTCTATGGATTATATTGAGTACCCGCTGGTCCAACGGCAATTTGTAAAATAAATAGATTTCGATCTATATTTATCAATGTTAACCCCGACATGGACAGATTAGGTTAGAACACTAAGGTGGAGGCGGAGCGGAGCTCCCACCTTAGCCTTACCAATGACGTGACCTCCTTCCCTGTTCTCGTCTTGTAAACACATTAGCCAGTAATGAGCATTCGGTATTGTATAGAATGCCTGGGCAAAGTATAAAAAAAAATATTTCATATAATTACCTACACGTTTCAGGTATTGCCTACTCATTGCCTAGGTATTGTATCATCATCATCATTTCAGCCGAAAGATATCCACCGTTGGACATAGGCCTCCCCCAAGCAACACCACAACGACCGATCCTGTATGTCTCGCATCCACCGCACTCCCGTACTTAGGTATTGTATAGAATACCGAATTACACAGATTGCCGGTTATATGAACTTTCTCTAAATGCGTTAAAATTTCCTAAAGTAGTGGTGGATAGTTAGTTAGGAGGATTCCTAAGATGAAAGGAGGATAACTTACTCTCAATGAAAATGTTTTTGTTTAAAGATTTTCATTGAGTGTAAGTGTCTTTATGGTAAGTAGTATATTTCATGAAGTTGTTTTTAGATAGCATTAGCTCATTTTCTGGATATGATCCATTAGGACGCATGAGCAGTTGATAGCTCATGTACCATTAAAAGTTGAATCTGTAGTGGTAATTCCAAAGGTAAACTAATTAATTTAAATGTTTTCGACGAAATTGAAAGCAACAAAACTGCCATCGACTTCTTAAGAGTCAATTAAGTTCACCTCAGTTGTAATTCGCTGCCGTGTCGTCTAGCCGCATATAAATTAGCTATTTATGTTCTGATTACACCTATCGGCATTAAAATGTTAATACAACGGCCACGCACCGTCTCCTGGGGTATTAGACAATTACAAAAGGATACCAACTTAATTTTGCAGTCACGAAACCTCATTGGATTCAACTCCCATGGGAATCAAACCTTTACAACCTTCAGATAAAGAAGTATATATGTTTTTGGGGGAGGTAAATATAATGTGGTCGAAAAGCCGTTGTAAAAACGATGCGTTTGGCGAAAACAGTTATTGGTGTCGATAAAATCTCGATATACATACAGTATTGGCTATGATTTATAATATTTGTTGTGAAGGGGAGATATGTTTATCGATACTGAAGTACCTATCGAATATTGTTAAGAGAAAACTTTTATGGGGTGGACTAATGTTGGGCTCCATATTTTTTGCTGGAATGGTCAATCTGGTCTGACGCAATACTGGGGAAGGAAGGTAATTTTTATATATTTTGCCAAAAACTGTCTGAAGAGAACTTGTTCAACATTCCAGACGTGATTAATTAATAAACATTATATAACAGCATTGTCAACATTTTATAACAGTAGAAATTAAGTGGATACAATACATTGTTGTTATAATGATAAAACTCGCATTTTAAATTCTTAGATTATACCACTTTTGAATCCTATTATAGTATAATCAGAATGGTATTGGATGTTGCGCTGCATGGTGCGGGGTCGATTCCCACGTGGAACTTTGTCTGGGTGTACGCAGGTTTAAATGTTAGTGTCAGTTGAGACACCAGTCTCAAAATGAAATAAGCCACTGACAGTTAAGAGATGACCACATCTCTTAACTGTCAGTGGCTTATTTCATTTTTATCAATTACCATTTTTTTCATTATTTATCTACATTGTAGTCACATAATGGAAGTGATAAGAAATATGTTACCAAGATTACATTTAACTTATTTAAATATGATTTAAAAAATATCCATAGAGTTTCTTACACAATCTTCTCCATAGAAATCTTTTATAGCATAAGAACATGCAATTTGACTTCCCTTTTTTTTTGACGGACCGACATTTTGACAACTCAAAAGTGTCTCTAAATGGTCGATTTGAAATAAAAGTTTTTGATTTCTGTAAATGCACCCACGTTACAGATGTAATTCCTAGTGTGGGACAATGCTTTATTTAAATAAATAGAAACTGCAGGTTTAGTTTTTGGGCAGAGGTGTAGCGTGGACGTGGGCGTAAGCACATCAACGAGGCCTTTTTTTCATAATTCGAAAACGAGACTGCGCCTGTCACAACCCAGTGTTCGACCACATCATTGTTTACATCAGGTGAAATTGCGGTCAAACCCGAACCTAAAATTATAAAAAAAAACCTTCATTCTTAAAGAGCCCTTGCTTGTGCGAGGCCCCTTTGGGTGCTAGGCCGTGGGCGTGGGCCTACTTCGCCGACGCCTAGCTACCGTTTTTGGGTGGCATAATTGATCTGGTGTCATCTAGAAATAACTATGTGAGTTCAAATAAAATTTAAAATTAAAAAATATCTTAATATATCAATTATCGTATGGGTTATCTCTTCTCAATTACTATTAACTACACTAGTGCCACTGTTAACTTCTGCGCTTCCAAAACTAAATCATGACCCAATAATACAAATCACGGTGCATTCAGTGACAGACACGGCTTGTCCTCGTAATTAGTGCTCGCATTAATCAAGACACAAGTGTGGCGCTAATTAGCCCTTCTGGGAACAGTGGCGGATGCGGCCGATGTGCTGCCCTATATATGTGCTGGGCAGGGGTGTAGTAGGTACAGCCGTATTTGCTGTGACGAAGTCGGACAGCGTTATATAGAAATAAAAAAAAAGATAAATTCATTTATTTCAGGAACAAACCCATATAACATTCACATTTAGGAGATTAAATTAATACGAAATTCAATAAAATAAAATTATTTATTACAAAATAAATTACTAACTAATTATAACTTGTCATGATTTTAATTTAATTTGATAATTTTTAATGAATTTGTAATAATGTAACCGGTATAGTTATTGTCTTTAGTGTACGAGTATATATAGTTTAATGGGTTAAGTGTTTCTATTTTTCTTGTTTTAGTAATTTATTTATCGAATAAACAAATAAATATTCATCATCTTCCTGCCCTTGTCCCGTCTTATTTGGGGTCGGCGCAATACGTTTTTTTCTTCCATTCTATCCTGTCAAACAAATAAATATTAATAAAAAATATAGATATCCGGTCAAAAAATTAAAATCCCAGAAATGGTGATATCATAGGATAGATCAAGTGTAAAATAAACTGCGTGATTTCATTCATTCTGATAAGGAATAACGCTCGGGGTAAGGTGGGATTGAAGTGACAAAACCGAGTCATTTGCTAATGCTTTATGAAGTTTTTATTTAAACTTTGTGTTTAGTAATGTTACAAAGTCGTGTTAGGCATGGTATTAATTTCTATGTTGTTGCTAATTGAGAAGAACATCAGAAGATCGATTTTGAGGAAAAAACAGTCTTTGAACTGACTGCACAGATTCGAATGTCATCGAATTCGTGAAAATAGACAAATAACTAATTTTATAAAGAACTTAAATAAAAGTACAGTAAGAGCTTACCTAAGTAAGATAAGCATGCAAAGCATCAGCATGCAAAGCAAAGCATAACAAACAACAACAGCAGCATGCAGAGTGTAGTAGCATGTAAAGGGGCGAGATGAAACGCGTGTTAGTTAAAAAGTTATTTAATTATGTGAGAGGGAGAACGAGGTCAGAGAAAAGATGGATAAATTATGTGGGAAGAGATAAGAAAGAAAAGAGAGTCAGTGGTAGCGTGACAGCTGACAAGCCAGAACAGAAGAAAAAAAAACCCGTTTCGCCGACCCTATATAACATGGGACAAAGGCAGAAAAATGGTGCTGAATGAAAAACCGAAACAAACCAAAGAAAGATGAAAAACGATAGAGGTTTTGTACGGCGAGGATGGAGGTGACCTTAGAAATGACGGATGTCAATGAATAAAGCTGATGAATGTAGAAGAAGATATTCTGCCTCAAACCCAAATAATTCAATATATTTTGTGATACAAAATGATTTTTTACCAAAACAAAAAATCCTAGGAAATGAAATGGAAACAAGAAGCGTCAAAAACTTCGAAGTACACGAAGTAAATAAAACGAATTGCAAAGTGCACGTGACTTGTAATTACCCCTTCTGGGAACGCGTAATGGATGTAGTTGATATGTTTGAGGGACTGAGCCGTGCGCTGCAGTCCCGGGAGACTATCGTCAGTTTGAGTATGGCTCTAGTTCTGTTACGCCTACCTCTGAATTGTAAATAATCTGGTAAAAGACTTCGTGACAGGCGGGATAAAATATCACAAAGTTGATGATGATAATGCGGTAATTATGATTCTGAAAGCCTACCGCTATTCTGCTTCAAATGTAACCGAATACAATTGAATACCAGTATTTATAATACCTATTGCTACGTTAACTGTTAAACAATAGCTAGCAAAGTAAAAACGAATTGAGCGATGTTCTAATAGAATGTAAATAGATAAAAAAATAGAAAATAATTTATAAGACACCTGCCCCCCTAGCCAAGTTACGATCGTTTCGTTTGCGTCGAATAGGCCACGCCTCCGATTCTTTTGTTCTGACGTCATCTCAACACTCAGTCACGTAGCCAGAACAAATGAATAGGTGGCGTGGCCTACTCGAGGCGTTCGACGCAACGAAACGATCGTAACTTGGCTAGGGGGGCTGAAAGGTATTGTAGTACTCGGACTATTAATGAACGGCGTTTCTTCGATAAACAAATTGTAGGGTTTATTACTAGAGTACTGCTTTATTGTATCAAAACTATTTTTTTAACCGCCTTCTGGTTCCGAGGTTCTCAATTCGGATGATTGTATTTTTTTTTTTAAGTTTGTTCGCGCATAACTTCGTCGCTTGCCAACCGATTCGAAAAATTCTTTGTTTGTTGGAAAGGGTATACTTCCCGAATGGTCCCATAGTCACCATGTTGGGATCTGATGATGGAATCTTGGCGAAATCGAGGGAACTCCTCAAATATTATAGGCAACCATATAGTGGTTTTGGTATTTTCATCGAGAACTTAAGCATTTACAGTTAAAAAGTAACATTTGATGTCTGTCTATAAGTGTTAAATAAAATACAAATAATACCGAGAAACACCGACTTCCGAAATTAAAGTTTTTGATTCTTTTAGTGTTTTTTTTTTTTAGTGAAGTCGGTATTCTTTTTTTGTAAAAAGTGTTTTTATTAAATTTGAATGTAACTCTGTCTATTTTTTATGATTCCACGGTTAAACTACTCAGTCGATTTTATAAAATTTAGTATGGAGTAAGCCTTAACCCAAAGGAAGGATAGTTACTTTTTATTTGACTTCGACTTCGCGTCTGCAATAACCGACATTCACGGAGACGATTCGCGGGCAAAAGATAGTTATTATATAAAAATAAAACCCGCCTAATAAATTGACAGCTGACTTCGATCTCTGGTGATTTAAAAACATAACAATACCTATTCTGCACAATCCTTTATCTAACCAGCCCATAATTCAGAATACCTTAAAAAGACAACAGTATTCAAAGTCTCTCGAAGAAACAATACAACTACACACCATTAAACACAATAGCTCTGAAGGCAGATGTACGCCATGCATCACACCGCAACAGTTTGGCTGCGACAAATCGCATAGTCGCCACGACATCTCCAAAAAGACACTTCAGGGAATGTCTAAGACTAATCGGTGCGTGTATGAATTCCTTAGGCTAATTGGGGTGACAAATCGTTTCTCGCTCGTTAATAGGAGGAGAGGCATACACTGGAACAATACGCAGGAACGTGTTCCGAGAACTATGATGGTATAATGGTGCAAGTCGGGATTGTAATAGAAAATGGTATTTGTGAAGTGTTTGCTTTTGATGTTGTGTGAGATAAAACTGGTGATGGTGTCTTCTTTTTCTGGTAGTCTGAAGTAAATGTACCATAAGGCACTTATGTGTCATATATTTACCAATGAGTATGTAGTTTTAAGAGACAAAGGAATGTTTGAAAGTGTTACCATGGCCCTAGAATGCAATAACCGAACATAAATAGGTTTTAGTCAGTAAAAGTCTGACACGCCCTTTCTTGCTCTATACGAAAGAAGTCATTTGATAAATTCTCTCTTCAAAAAAAAATCCATAGTGTTTCAGATATTTTTCTCGCTAATTTTAAAGAAACATAAGTAACTAAAGACCTCATTTCATCATATTTGGCTAATGACATCTACATAGGCAAATCGCAAGCGTCACCATCACCACAACGTCAGGTTTTATTTGTCCTGTAGCCAGAGGACTTACGTAGCCTCTCACCAGGCCATCAATGCATCTTATGGGAAGCCTTTCAATACTGTCTCTTTCGGAATACTATTTAAAGACAATCATCATCATCATCATCATTTCAGCCGAAAGACGTCCACTGCTGGACATAGGCCTCCCCTAAGTGCCGCCACAATGAACGGTCCTGTGCGTCTCGCATCCATCGTACTCCCGCAACCTTTACCAAGTCATCGGTCCACCTTGTAGGAGGCCTTCTAACGCTACGTCTTCCGGTACGTGGTCGCCATTCCAGAACCTTTCGGCCTCAACGGCCATCCGTTCTGCGAGCAATGTGCCCTGCCCATTGCCACTTAAGTTTGGCGATTCTTCGTGCTATGTCGGCAACCCTGGTTCTCCTGCGGATATCCTCATTCCTGATTCGATCACGCAAGGAAACTCTCAAGACTTTAAAGACAATGGATAGATAATTATTATTTTCGCAACCTTCATAATTTCCATGAACAAACGACAACCACTTTCTATTACAACAAGCCAGATGCGTTCAAATTATTTTAAAATCAATAACTACCCTACATGAGTCATACGCGTACTTGTTTAATTTATTCCCTCACGGCGGAGAGTAATGCAATCAGCATAAATTCGGACCGGGCCGGACCGGGCCCGAGCCGGCAGGCGAGCCGGCAGTAGCGACAGATGCCGTGTAATTGTTCCTGTGACAATTTTTTTGGTCCTCCCCTCTAATGTGTGATCGAATCTGTTTAAAACGGTGAGTCGAAGTGTGGAGACGGATTTGGTGCTAGTTTCGATATTTTTATAGAAATATTTTTGTTATGTTAGGTTAGTTAAATATTCTTTTACTGTTTTAATTAGGGTTCAGTAATCGAAAGTGGGGGTAATTTAAAATAGTTTTAATCTTCAGAAAATGCAGAATAGGTAAGACGAGATATTTTATAACAGCGTTACAGTTTTTATTTACTGTATATAGTTTGTTCACATTTTGGGTCCTAAACACAATATTTGTTTAAATTATTTTTAGTTTTACGTAGGATTTAATTTGTTGTGAGTTATTCCCAAATTTAAAATTTCTATATCATTAATATAAGGTTTGCTCACCTGTGTAGGTACATCAGCAGTCTTTAAAGGATAAGTATTAATAAATACTGATTGGAAGCTTTTTAGCAAATTTTTATTGCAAATATTCGTTAAGCGATATTTTGATACATGAAAACATTAATGAATGAATCGAATAGCTTGCTTTGTACGCGAATTAAACATAATTCATTTCCTAACTATACTTGCAAAGGAATGTTAGGTTCACGAATGACTGTTCATCACATAAAGAAAACTCACGCAAAATAAATTCGTGGACCGTATACTCGAGATAAATTCTGGTGGCCTAATGTTATCCGATTTTACTTAACGTCTAAAATTTAAAATAAAAAGTAATTGTTTATTTATTGAAGAAAATCACCACCACGTTGATAACATAACTCCATTAAAAGTACAAATAACGTAGAATAAAGTTTAGATTCGCAGCCTTCTCCATACTATCGCACCTTCATCCCCCACAACAAACGCTGGGGTGCAGTGTACTCAGGTGTCGAATCGCGACTGTGCCGACCGTCGACTGCGAGTACGTGTGCGCTGGCCCCTGTGGCGAGTGTTCGACCGATTGTGGTGCGAGCATAATTTTGAAAGTTTCCAAAACTGTTTGTTTTGAAAAGTGATTTTAAAAGATCAGTGATCATACTATCGCACTATCGCGCTCGAAGTAGTAGATAATTACGTTTACCTGGGACAGACAATCCATTTGGGTAGGTCTAACTTTGAGAAAGAGGTCAATCGTCGAATCCGAATCGGCTGGGCAGCGTTCGGGAAGCTGCGCGGTATCTTCTCGTCCAATATACCACAGTGTCTCAAGACGAAAGTCTATGAACAGTGCGTGTTGCCAGTGATGACATATGGTACTGAAATATGGTCGCTTACAATGGGCCTCATCAGAAGGCTTACAGTCACCCAAAGGGCAATGGAAAAGGCTATGCTCGGAGTTTTCTTGTGTGATCGCATAAAGAATCAAGATATCCGCAGGACAACCAATAGCCCGAAGAATCGCCAAACTAAAGTGGCAGTGGGCAGGGCACATTGCTCGTAGAACGGATGGTCGATAGGTCCGAAAGGTTCTAGAGTGGCGACCGCGCATAGGAAAACGCAGCGTTGGAACGCCTTCTACAAGGTGGACCGACGACCTAGTGAAAGTCACGGGAGTGCGGTGGATGCAAGACGCACAGGATCGGTCATTGTGACGTCACTTGGGGAAGGCCTATGTCCAACAGTGGCCTTTTTTCGGCTGAAATGATGATGACTATCGCACACTAATATTTGTAAAAGCGATGTACTTATGTGGATCAATGTTTAATTCCTATCCATCCACACTTCGCCATCTCCATCACCCTCAAACAGCTAATTTCATCCAAACCAACAGTATGTTCCTTTGAGACAATTTTCTACTTTGACAGAAGCTACTGTTAATAATTCGCTGGATCAGTATAGGTTTGTGTCATGTCTCATGACGGTTAGTAAACCTTAGAAGGAAGAATTATTTGTAAAATATATAATATGAGAATGCCATGTTGGTTTCGTAGTGGGTTCATGTATCAGGTTAGTCGCAATTAAAATCAAAACGTACAAAAACAACACAGTAATGATAAAATCATATTTCAGCTATGCAGAACAGGGTGTAAGGTCCCGCAAATATCCGTTAAAAGGATGAAGGATCTTCCCAACAGACGGGTGTTTTCTTTGACCCGGGCTATACTGCCTGATAGTTGATATTGGGCCGTTGTATATGTTCTAATCACTCGGAAAACTCAAATAATATTGTCATCATCATCATCATTTCAGCCGAAAGATGTACGTCTCCCCCAAGTGTCGCCACAACGAACTGTCCTGTGCGTCTCGCATCCATCGGACTCCCGCAAACGTTACCAGTCATCGGTCCACCTTGTAGGAGGACTTCCAACGCTACATCTTCTGGTACGTGGTCGCCATTCCAGAACCTTTCAACCCTAACGGCCATGCGTTCTGCGAGCAATGTGCCCTGCCCATTGCCACTTAAGACTTTAATTAATAATATTATACTATCTAATAACCCTACAACTTCAGTTCCTATGTGCCGTCATAGATGTCGCTACAACAAATCCAAATTTGAAACATCTCATTATATTTTCCCGCACCACAATCATTCGCATATCGTATACAAAATACCTAGAGGGTGGTATTGCACAGGGGAGCAGTGCCCCTGCACCGAAACTCTTTGATGTGGCCGCCGTGACCGTGAAAATGTGCCGTCGATTCATTTCGGAGATTAACGGATTCGTAATTACGTTTAAATTGAGGCTTTTGTGTATACTGACTCTTTTTGAAGTCCACAGAATGCATTGGCATGACTAATTCGTATTATTTTCATCTGGCAACTGAAATTTAAATTTGATAGAATGCTAGTGGACATCAGCTCTGAAGTAGTGAGCGATCACGAAGTCACTTCATCATTATCATCATTTCTGTCGAAAGATGTCCACTGTTAGACATGGGCCTCTACCAAGTGTCACCACAAGGATCAGTTTTTGTGCGTCTCATATCCATTAGAAGCATTGGGGACTTCCCAATGCTTCTGATCACAAGGTAGACCGATGACCTGGTGAGAATCGCAGTAATCTGACGGATGCGAGGCGAGCCACTTGCGAAACTAACACAAGATTATTTTTTTATTATTAACTAGCTTCGTTCGCGTACATAAAATATAGCCTATGTCATTTAGGAACAAAGCAGCTGTCTATCGGTGAAAAAAATTTGCAATCAGACCAGTACTTCCAGAGATTATTCTATTTGTTTGTAGGAGTACAAACAAATAAAAAAAAACATAAAAACAAACTTTACCTCTTTATAAAATTAATAATAAAAATAAGTGTAGATAAGCTCGCGTGTGCCCACTATCTCACCAGATTGCATGGTATCCTCCACCACTCCACTCCTCCTAAAATGGATCTGTACTCCATTCCTCAGTGACATGATGACAAATCCAGGCCTAGTATATACACAATTGCTAGGTAAACAGCAATGTTAGCGATCGATATTGAAACAATAGGCCGCACGCAGACCGTAAATACCTGCGTTTTATCGCGCCCATGTCGATCGAGTGCGTTTACACTGGGCGAGTAGTTAAGCAAGGCAGGTGGATTAATTAATTTGAGTGCTAGTTTGTGTCTCAAGCAGTTTAAAGATTTTGGTGATTCCCGAATGTTAAAAACCCTATAACGATTGAAAACTTTTACTTTACATAAGCAGTTAGTAAACTGTTCAACTCTCTTTCATGGTGGTTCATGGTGGACATCCCACCCATACGTACAAAGTTTTGGGAACATATTCGTTATGCGTACAGCTCAGAAATGGGATTCCCTGCCGGAGTTGGTGTTTCCTGATAGCTACAACCTAGGGGTCTTTAAGTCAAGAGTGAATAGGTACTAGACAAGTGTGCTCCATCGTCGGCCACATCAACGTTTACCATCAGGTGAGATAGTGGTAACACGCAAGCCTATAAATAATAATAAAAGAAAAAACTGTTTTTGTGGTTAATTATAATAAAATCTCATTTTCTCATTCAGCAACTAGATAGCAGGTTCAACCGACTTCATTTATGACTGTACTTGCACGACGTACTTACTAATTCAAAATTACTCTCCACTACTCTATCCCTACTGAACGCACACAAACCATTGCCAGAGTTACCTGCCGTCCAGTCGTGGACTTGGCAGCTAGCCAGCCCCTACCGACGATAGCATGATAGCGTGCAATGAGCCGTGGATATTTAGCATTTTGGCTGATGACTTAGATATCATGCACTATAATCGTGCAATTAAACTAGTCTCCTTTTGAAATTAACTACATTCGTTTGTAACTGCATATTTTTTTCAAATAATTTCCTCAACACAACCTTATTTCGGTTTTATTAAGTTCTTCTAATGATTTGATATTTTTTATAGTATTTATTATTTTAATATTTTAGCATGTACATGTATTTTATTATTATACATAACTTTTTTTTCTGTTTGAAGTTACTCTTATTTGTTTATTGTGCAAATCTACCACAGTGCTGTCTTTTTTAACCCAAGTTTTGACTGGTAGAGAATGCCTTGTTGCAATAAGTCCGCATATGTACCACTACTGTACATGAAGTAAATTTAAATAAATAAAATAAATAATACACTATGAGATTCCTATTTAGTGAGTTGTGTAAGATGTTACTAGTGATATTCAAACATTTATTAAATAATGAAGCTAATACTTAAAGTGGTGCGTTTGGTGCGACAAGAGCAACCTTGTTGTTCATAATGTGTTCGTCTTTTGTTGTTGTTGTTGTTGTTTAAGTTAAGTTACTAACTCTGAGATTAAGTTTTTTACTTATGCCTGTGTTGTCAAATTTATAAATAAATTATTAATATTATATTATCGATCTCAATACCAGGCTGACGATGAACAAAATCTGTAAATATGAAAATAGTACATCCTGATTATAGAATATTAAGTAAATCCATTCATAACCTCAGTTTCTTAGATTAGCAATAAAACAGTAGCCAAACTCATAACTAACAAATTATAATGTACCGAAAGGACATTTTATTGCACCTAATAAGAAAATCGAGATCATAAATGTCTTTCATAATTGATACTTTAGTCATAAAATGAATTCCTGCATTTCGGAAAATCGAGACGTTATAAAGTCTATTGGCCGTGTCGGTTTATGCCAGTGCGTCTGAAGAGAGCACAGATCATAAAACTTAATAGATTTACTTGCATTATTTATCTGTGGCGATAATATATCTCGTTAGTTATTATGGGTGGTGTCCAAAGGGATTTGTCTGTTTATTGCATACCTCTGAGCTTGAGTGATGGTTGCTAGTAATTTATGATTTGTAACCCATTTTGCAGGTATTACGAAAAGCGAGTATCATTTAATTTAGTTAAAAGTTCATGTCATAATAAGATAAGGCTACAACTTGCTTTACCCTTCGATTTTCTTATTGCATTCATTTTATAGCTTTATGATGGCATCTGCTGAAAATAATACGTTCATATTTATTTCTTTATTTAAATTTTCATGTACGGTAGTGGTACATAGGTGGACTTCATATAACAGGGCATTCTCTACCAATCAACCTTTGGGTTAAAAAACTACACTGTGGTAAGAGTACATAAACAAAAAATAAATAATAGGTATTCAGATTCTCAGAATGGAATGAAGTATTGTTATTATTGTGAAGGTACTTTTAAATATATTGCGCAACGATGACGTTTATCAGAAATAACCTGAACCCCAAAAATATTACGTATCATGAAAACTACCCGCTTCCACAACACAAAATGATATCATAACTCTAACAATATTTAATCAAAAAAATTTAAACAGTCGGGGATTTAATTCAAGCCAAGTAAATACAAGTGCATTCAAAAAGAAAAAGAAATTGGCAATTGGACGAGCAAATAATAACATCTGTAGCATTCGGACTTTGAAAGAAGTTAGCCGGCGACCAGGTTCCACGTAAAAGTACCGGAATAAATACACCGACGGTATTTAGGAGTTGATAGATTGATATAGAGTGGATAATACTACCAAACCATTATTTTGATAGTATAAACTTCCATTTCTTATGTCTTTTATGAATTACAGTACAGTGCTTATCAAAAAGAGAAATATTTTAAAATTTTATAACTTAAATTTTTAAATATTTATCAAATTAGGAAAATCAAAAAATGTCGTTGCAGAATATTATTATTAGTTAGGGTACATAGGTATATACCAATGAAGTTATTTATTAGTTCAGTTGTTGTTGTTAGTGTTGTATATTGTAGTTATATTCTGTTGTAAATTAATACTTTGAAGTGCAAATAAAGTCAATTCAATTCTGATTATTCGTTGCAAATGTTAAGAGTCGAATATTGAAATATGTTTTATTGTTGGGTCGGAGCTAATCAGTTACACCCGACATTAAGAAGGTTCTTGAAATAGATAATGTTATTGAAGCATAAAATATCATAAATAGACAGATATCATCGTAGTTTTAAACTATTGGTACCTGTGTTTCCTTATGTTCTCTTGATAATGTAATGATAGGTAACATAATAACACTAACAACTTGTAAAAGCTGACAACAAACAAACACACAAATTAAGACAATGAAAGAGATTTCTGTCTTCTTGTGATTATTGATACTTACTCATCATTATCATCATCATTTCAGCCAAAAGACGTTCACTGTTGGACATAAGCCTCTCCCAATTTACGCCATAATTAACACTCTTGTGCGTCTCACATCCATCAGATTCCCGCGACCCTCACTGGGTCATCGGTTCACCTTGTGGGAGGCCTTCCAACGCTGCTACTTACCACTATATTGAAATAATTGTTAATGAAACTTTTATAATTATAACTTTACTGAGTAAAACAGCTCTATAGTAATCCTTGAAGTACAGTCAAGCCCGAAAGTGGCACGTGCCGTCGGCGCCAGGTGCTCGAACCGCACGCCTCTAAATTTAACGTCTTTATTTGTGTTTGCGACTGTACAGCGAATGTTTTTACGTTCAGTGCGAACCCACCCTAATTGGAAGGTGGCAATTTTAAAATAACACGATTATTTCTGTGCAAGAGTTATGTTTGTTAGTTGTTGGTGACTTTTGGAACGTTGTTTCCTCGAATCCCAAGTTGGTAACTGATTTTACTGAAAATAACGACCTCAACATCAGATTAATACTACTACTAGAACTATTTGTTGTAGGTGATATTTATCGTTATAAAGTCTATCATGGTTGTTTAGAAGGCTGTCCATAATAAAATTGGCTTAGTGAAGAGGGCAGACTTCGAAATAGATTAACGTTTATACTACTGCAGTAGACTTTATCAAAAAAATTAACGAACAAGAACACGGCCTTTCAATTTTTTCACATCGTGCCTGCAATTCATATTATGAGACTAGCGTTTCCTTGTCATTTCGCTCCTATTTCCTATCTCACAGAAACCGTGATATTTTCGTGGATAAGTCAATGCCGCTTATACATATCCAGGTTGGCCGCTGTAAAAACAATATGGCCAAATGGGGCTTCCTCGACCCATCTCTAGCGCAGTGCCAGTGTGGAGCCGCTGCACAGGATATGCGTCACCTACTATGCTGCCCGTCCTGCACAACCACTTGCATTTTTCAGGATCTTTACGAGGCCAATAATAGAGCTGTACACTGTATAAGTTGCCAAATGCTACTCAGGAAAAATATTGAGAACATCGACACGAAAAGAAGAAGAAGCCATACTGAAGCTCTCCATTCAGTAACAGAATTTTGTACACATGAGAGTTACAGTGTTACCAGTTTTACCCATTTACAAACATACCAGAGCCGAACCCTGGCTTTGAACCAGCGCAGGTTGTAGACATAAACCTTCTTTCCTTCTATTTAATTTCTTTTTCTATTACTGAAAATCGAAAGTTCTAGAGTGACGACCGCCCAATGGATGACGCAGTGTTAGAAGTTCTGACCGCCCAATGGATGACGCAGTGTTAGAAGTTCTGACCGCCCAATGGATGACGCAGTGTTAGAAGTTCTTTGAACCAGCGCAGGTTGTAGACATAAACCTTCTTTCCTTCTATTTAATTTCTTTTTCTATTACTGAAAATCGAAAGTTCTAGAGTGACGACCGCCCAATGGATGACGCAGTGTTAGAAGTTCTGACCGCCCAATGGATGACGCAGTGTTAGAAGTTCTGACCGCCCAATGGATGACGCAGTGTTAGAAGTTCTGACCGCCCAATGGATGACGCAGTGTTAGAAGTTCTTTGAACCAGCGCAGGTTGTAGACATAAACCTTCTTTCCTTCTATTTAATTTCTTTTTCTATTACTGAAAATCGAAAGTTCTAGAGTGACGACCGCCCAATGGATGACGCAGTGTTAGAAGTTCTGACCGCCCAATGGATGACGCAGTGTTAGAAGTTCTGACCGCCCAATGGATGACGCAGTGTTAGAAGTTCTGACCGCCCAATGGATGACGCAGTGTTAGAAGTTCTTTGAACCAGCGCAGGTTGTAGACATAAACCTTCTTTCCTTCTATTTAATTTCTTTTTCTATTACTGAAAATCGAAAGTTCTAGAGTGACGACCGCCCAATGGATGACGCAGTGTTAGAAGTTCTGACCGCCCAATGGATGACGCAGTGTTAGAAGTTCTGACCGCCCAATGGATGACGCAGTGTTAGAAGTTCTTTGAACCAGCGCAGGTTGTAGACATAAACCTTCTTTCCTTCTATTTAATTTCTTTTTCTATTACTGAAAATCGAAAGTTCTAGAGTGACGACCGCCCAATGGATGACGCAGTGTTAGAAGTTCTGACCGCCCAATGGATGACGCAGTGTTAGAAGTTCTGACCGCCCAATGGATGACGCAGTGTTAGAAGTTCTGACCGCCCAATGGATGACGCAGTGTTAGAAGTTCTGACCGCCCAATGGATGACGCAGTGTTAGAAGTTCTTTGAACCAGCGCAGGTTGTAGACATAAACCTTCTTTCCTTCTATTTAATTTCTTTTTCTATTACTGAAAATCGAAAGTTCTAGAGTGACGACCGCCCAATGGATGACGCAGTGTTAGAAGTTCTGACCGCCCAATGGATGACGCAGTGTTAGAAGTTCTGACCGCCCAATGGATGACGCAGTGTTAGAAGTTCTGACCGCCCAATGGATGACGCAGTGTTAGAAGTTCTGACCGCCCAATGGATGACGCAGTGTTAGAAGTTCTGACCGCCCAATGGATGACGCAGTGTTAGAAGTTCTGACCGCCCAATGGATGACGCAGTGTTAGAAGTTCTGACCGCCCAATGGATGACGCAGTGTTAGAAGTTCTTTGAACCAGCGCAGGTTGTAGACATAAACCTTCTTTCCTTCTATTTAATTTCTTTTTCTATTACTGAAAATCGAAAGTTCTAGAGTGACGACCGCCCAATGGATGACGCAGTGTTAGAAGTTCTGACCGCCCAATGGATGACGCAGTGTTAGAAGTTCTGACCACCCAATGGATGACGCAGTGTTAGAAGTTCTTTGAACCAGCGCAGGTTGTAGACATAAACCTTCTTTCCTTCTATTTAATTTCTTTTTCTATTACTGAAAATCGAAAGTTCTAGAGTGACGACCGGCCGCCCAATGGATGACGTAGTGTTAGAAGTTCTCCCACAAAGTGGACCGATGACCTAGTAAGGGTTAAGGGCATCCGATGGATGCAAGATACACAGGACCATTCGTAGTGGCCAGCAGTTGATGTCTTTCGGCTAAAATGATGATGATAATGAAAACCGCATCGAAATCCGTTGCGTGATTTAGTTTGCTACTTTGATGTTTCATACTTTGTAAAGAAGTTTACGAGACTAAAAGGCACCAGGAGCTATTTCTAGATTTTGAACCTGGTGTTTCACAAACTGAGTTTTACTTTTAAAATCAGAAATAAGCGTATAATATTAAAATCTTTGTTCCTACCATTGTTCGAGCCGCAGCTGAAAGGTGCGATGTATAAATAGCCACATTTTTGTTCCCAGCAGTTCTCGGTATTTCAGTCGTAATGCACCTGGATGCACTTAAAGTGTAAATGCCTTTTGTTTTACCTTTAGAGCTTATAAAAAGAAACGAACATTTCCTTCGTCAGAAGTGTGGGGGTTTTATTTATACTGCGAGTGAATGTTATTCGAAATTAGGTTGAGTCACTGAAATCGTTAAAAGATGAACATGGCGTGAGATTTGGTGAACAACCTGGTAAGTACGAGTTGGGCTCGCGAACTGAGGGTTCCGTACAAACTTGCCTATGTTAATAGTTCAATTCCTGAATCTCGAAGATTTTTCCGAATCATAGGGTACATTCTGTTGGCTAAATCCTAAAAAAACATTATTGTCTTATTGTACAAGTGCAGGGAAAAGTCTGGAAACCGTCTCAATTTGGGAATCAAACTACTTACTTATACAAAGACCTTGATGTACGTGTCGGACTCGCATTTTGCAGGCTTTTTTAAACGAATGCCGTGGAGTTTCTTACCGGTACTTTTCCATATAAAACGAGCAATTAGAACCATCAAGTAGTTTTTTTTTTATTGGGTGAGAAAATCATCCTATGACAAATCATAAGAGGTTTTGTCATAAGACGATTAAGAACCATCAAGTAGGTATCATCTCCAGTTCAGGTAGAATACAATTTTGTACCTTTACCTCTAGATTAAGCCCTTAATGTATAAATCCAAACTAATATTATAAATGCGAAAGTAACTCTGTCTGTCTGTCTGTCTATCTTTTCTTCACGCCTAAACTACTGAACCGATTTGTGTGAAATTTGGTACAGACATAGTTTGGAACTTGAGAAAGGACATAGGATAGTTTTTATTACAAAAAATAAAAATAAAAAATAAAATTTATTCCGGACATACAGCGCCATCTATTGGTCAAAAGTCGGCATCAATTCAGTACTATAAATGTCGAGCTGTTCCTATGCTCCGTAGATAATAATAATAATATAATAATAATATATTTATTTGCTAAAAACACGGTGTACAAGATGGTAAAAGAGAACAATTAAGAGCAAACATGTTTCGCTAAGTATTAGCATGCAAATATTTGTTATGTACATATATACATACAGAGATATTTTGTCAACACACAATTATCGACATTTTTTTTTAATGTTAATTTCTAAAGATAGGTGGCGTTGATCGCGCAATGGTGTCATTACACGTGTTCGGTTCATGTTATTGTTTTAATTCATCGGAAAAATGTAAATAAATTGTAAAAAGGTATGAAAAAAATAATTTCAATAACGCAAAAAAAGCAATCATATAAAAAAACGAACTAAAAGGTTAGTTACTAGGTGTAGCCAAGGAAGATGTTGGGAATAGCTAGGTTGTTGCTTATAATGGATTATACGTCTAACCTTAAAAAAAAGCAATCACATAAGCAAAATGGTGTAAGTGTGGAGTGGTGTATGGTGTAAGTTTTCGGTAAGTTGGAGGTTTCGTTCATTGTTTTTATTCCCAACATCTTCCTTGGCTCGATGAACCGTTCATTATGGCGATATTTGGGAGAGGGCTATGTCCAACAGTCGACGTCTATCGGCTGAAATGATGATGATGATGATGAATTTCATTGTTTAATGGATACACAAGCTCAGGACTGTTGTGGGTGTTTCGAACGGTTTCTATTCCGGATTTGGTTGACAGTACCCTGATATTACCATTTTGCGAATCGCCCGGAGGACCCGGTGTAGCATGCGATGGAGGTCTATCCAGCTTGGGTGAACCGCCGTGTCCTCATAGAGGCAATCGGCGTCAGTAATTTCTCGGTTTGTCCACCAATAGGCGAGTTCCATTGGACGGGGATACACGCGCACAAGATTTCGCCGAAATTTATTCATAAGTTGGAGACTCTTCATAGGGTAGTTCCCACTATGGAAAAAACATTTGTCTGATTTACGGGGAAGTCAGTTAAATATACACCAAAATATCCTAGGTAAATGAACAAGTAATTCTAACGCCCAAAATGATCAAGCTGCAACAATCAATGCAAGCATGCTCTCGCAAATTCTTCATAAGTACTATTGTGGAGGAAGATAGTTGATGATGATGATGGTAGTCTTGGATTCCCTTAAGGCTTTGCACTATCCGTGCACGTTATCCAGCTGAAGGTCGGTGTCCAGATTATGCTCCTTCGTTTACCTATACCAAAGCTGTCTAACTGCTTAAACTCTTCAGTTTAAACATTATTGAGGCGAAAATTGTTATGGGAGGTAACTTTTTCGAAAAATCTCGCAGCCCTTGCAGACATCGGCCCTAGAGGGCCCTATCCATTTAGTGACATATCTTTGAGTCGCGTGTAAACCGATTCAGAGAGATTAGAGAGATTCAGGATTGCTTTGACCAGACGGCCGGACGGCACCAGCGCAATCCCATGTTTGCGATGGCTGGGAATTGCCCTGCGGCTTTCAACACCCGGAGCATTACCTGCAGCGACAGCAGAGGAGTCAGGATGTCCATCCCTCATAGTTTCAGTCACCTTCTTTAATCGTAGTGCTTCACTGAAGGAAGCTACTGGTTGTCATTGTCTCCACCAATCACCCCCATGAGGACACTGCGGCGCCGGCGCTCCGACCAAGCGGGACTGACTTTCACCGTATGCTCCATCGTATTCTCCGGGCGATCCGCATAATTGTGAGACCCGAGTGTTTCTTCCCGCTGAATTCGATACAGATACGTTCCGAAAAACCCACATCCGGTCATCCGGTAAGTCCTGCACAAAGAGAGGATGCCATGACCCCTCTGTAGTCACTCCTCAAAGACAGGCATTACCGCTGCGATTGTGGTGTGCTCACTGTGGCGAGGGGTTAAAATCATACAACGTGGTTTTACCAGAACATAAACTAGAAACATATATAAACTAATGACTTTTCCCTTGGGGTAGGCAGAAATGCCAACTGCTACGACCTATACATACTTTTTCTATTCATTGACGTTCATACATCTGGATCTGGACGAGTACATAACATGTTTCCTGAAGGTAATTTGCGTTTTTACCTTTAACCGTTTTATGTGAAAGTACAATAAATAATTGCGATGCTTTCGGTATGAATTGCAAGCCCAGAATGATTGTACAGTTTTACTAACTTAACGCGGGCGAAGTTGCGGGCAACAGCTAGTATTTATGTAAATCAAACAATTCAATAAACATATATTATTATTATTTATTATTATCTGACGTTTTATAAGTGCCCATGTAGGCCTCCTGAATCCTTTTCCCTATAGTACATATACATATAGGTACAGGGGACCTTACAAAAATTCAATCCGATGTAGCTATGTAACCGCCATTTCAACAAAACGAAAATTTGAGGAAAGGGGGTTCTTTACACAAAACGTAATACTTCCACAATTTTACGGTAACTCGGATCAGATAGCAGCTAATTCCCAGTAAGTAAATTACAAACCTTACGATAGCAGCCGCAGTAATTACACGGACCGCAGCGTCTTATCTGAGGAATACTTTTCCTTTTAACCCACCTAAGTTCACGTTTATCAGGTGAAACTTTAGCGAGCAAATTGAAAATTTTACGAGTTTTATTGCGAGGTAGGAATGACAGCGATTAGCGGAGAGACTGCTATTTTTTGAGGCGGCTATAACTTCTCTTTTTTTTAGGTAAATCAACCAATGACTTAATTCTCAAGCTCTTGTTCTTGTTTTCTTGTTCCTTCTTTGCGTTCGTTCTAAGGCCCCAGGGTTCTCTTTCGCACAACCCATGACCCCAGTAGCCTTTGACCTTGCTAGGCCTTTACGGTTTTGCTGACATCTGCTTGAGGCGTACTTGGTACACTACGAGCCGTCGACGACTCGAGCTCGGTTTTGGACGATTACCGTACGGCCAGAGGGTGAGACACCCATTGCTCGCCGTCCGCAAGCCCACGCCACTAGCTCTAGTGTTAAGCAAGAATGCAAGTCAGACTTTTACTGATTTTTTACTTGTGTCCTTCAAATACCTATTGCGTTCTATGACCAGGGTGTCCTTTCCAGAAATTCCAGGTATGGTTTGGTTTATTAAACAAAGTCATTCAGCAGTATCGAATTCAGCCTACAATGATCCCGCTGAAGCAGTGGCTTCCGTCTTCTTGAGAGGAGGTATGCTGAATTCGGTTTGCAGGTCAAGTGTGAATTTATGAACATTAAATGTTTTTGATTTTGGCTCTATTTGTAAGGTAAATAGTAAGTGATTTTAATATTTACCCTTAATCCCGTTTACTCTTAGATACATGTAGCTATTTCATAACATAATAATTACTTTTGAGAAGGAACAGAAAAGTACATATGAATTTTTTTTTTTAATAAATAGCTGGTACTACAAATCGTTCTTAATTATATGACCACCACTGTTATGTATGTAAATAGAGTCTATAAAGATTTAATATTTAAAAAATCTCTAAATTATTTATACATACTGCGTCTATATCTTTCTTCCTACTTTCCTGTCGCAGTAAGGAGGAGGAAGGAGCTGGAAGAAATTTCGTTAGAAATTAGCGGGACCTTTGAACACTTCTACCTGTATTTGTTCTTTTCGATTTTAAGTGTTTGTGTGTACATAAATAGATAAATAAATTATTCAACAAGGGGATAAAGCAGTGCCTTATGTCAAGGGCATATTGAGTTCTGGGTTTAACCCGAGTACAGCGAGGGAATTAAGCTAAGAATCGTGAATAGCGAGGGAATCAAGCTAGCTCCGGACGAAGGCACTTCTATCCCTGAGAAGCCATCTGTTATTCCCGATTTTATATGATGTTACGCATTGATAACCAAGGAGTTTCAGTTTCTCTTCATCCAACATCCCTTTTTTTTGCCACCATTGATCGAAAAGGAAGTGAGTTAAGAAAAGTACAATAATATAGGTACAGCAATTTCTCGTCGCTACTCGCTTGCACTGGCACCGCCGCCGCCTCAAGCATCAAATTAATTGTATTATCAAGTATTAATTTGTTCTATCTTGGAGGACTTTAATCACCAAGAACCAGGAATTTTGATCTATTTTGTATAAATTATTACTCATGAAATGCGATTTTATTACTCATGAAACTTGACGGAATTTCAAGAAATTATTTTTAGGGCTGATATTTTTAGCAAGAACATCTACGGTTAACATTGTTTTGAAAATTATTTCGCTTTATCTGGTATTCTGAAAAATATATAATTTTCCTAGCTAATTATGATTACAGAAGTATTCAAGTAGTTGAATTCAATTAAAATCAAAATAGTTCTTTCATATAAGCTTACTCGGGCATCCATAAAACTAAAATTGCTTTTAAGAACAAAATTGTTATTTTGGGTGTCAGGGTGGTCAGACTTTAACTAACCAAACCCATCAGCGTTCCTTGATTTACCCTTTGCGTTCCAAGGCTGCAGTGACTATATCGAACGATTCCTGTCAAATCCCTTCCCAATTTTCGAACAAACCCTGATGACCGGTATGTCTATGTACGTAATCATTTTTACATCCAGTGGTTGTGTCACACATATTATTATCATTTTTAAACGTACCATTACCCTACCTACCTAACATATGGGGAATGCCCGTCACGTCACCAACGTTTGGTGTCCGTGTCGAATAATCTATAGCGGAATTCCGTTGATAAAGAGCTATGGTAGGTACATACCTACCATACCAGCTACATAAAATAGATAGTTAATAAATTATCAGCTGCGTGGGGTTTTTTATTGTCTATAGGCTTGCGTTTGACCATTATATCACCTGATGGTAAGCGATGATGTGGCCGACGATGGAGCACGCTTGCTTAGAAGTAACCTATTCACTCTTGACTTAAAGATCCCTAAGTTATAGCTATCAGGAAACACAGACTCCGGCTGGGAATTTCACTCCTTACCTGTACGCATAATGAATATATTCCCAAAACGCTTTGTACGTATGGGTGGGATGTCCACCATGTACCAATGGCGCAACGCCGTACGTGGTGGAATTAAATTGTGCAATTCCAACGCATACTCCTTGAAATGTAGTCGATAGAAAAACGGCAGGCCAACAACTCGGCGTCGATGCTCACGACTTTTGTTTATATGAATTTTAGAGTCAGAGATGTCATTAGATAATTTTCCCACAGAAAAATGAAAAAAAAACACGTTCAACCCTAGAGCGCAAGAAGTCACTGGATGATTTCCCACTTCAAAGGAAGTACAACAATGATCGATGACGATCTACTCCTAAAATCCTAAATGCCGAAGTGTTTATACATCAGCCTAAATTTTAATCCATTCAGAGCTGGTAATACCAGTCACGTATTATCATTTGAATTCGATTGGCTGCGTCGACACTTCTTAACACTACATTACCGCATCTACTCCGATCAAAGGTCCTCCAATTATTCCCCCGATGTTTATTTGATAACAACTATTAATTTGAAGCGATATATTTGTGTTAACACCAGTATACAAATACACGTAAATGTATTCAAAACACGGCAAGCGAATATAAACGGAGAACGCAAACGTGAGAAACGCTTGGTGGAGAGTAAACAATATTATTTTAAAATAATGTCTCACAGCTGTACGAATTATAATAATGTGCGCGAAAGGTACGAAAACGTACGTAAATGTACACGATGAAAGGAATAGTTGGAAGTAAGTCAACGATTTCGCCGTTTACGGCTAATAATTTTTGGAGTTTAAAATATTTTGTAACGTAAAAGCAAAACAAATCAGCATAATAAATTGCTTGACCTAAAATCAAAACTTACTACTTTACGAGTACACTTTAAATTCCCTACGTTAATTTCCCTTTTTCGTATCAATATAATATTTAAAGAAAGAAAGAAAAGAAAGAAAACATGTTAATTCTGCCTAAATAGACGCACAATTCTTACAAAAATATAAAAACAAAGTTCCCTGACAGGCCATATGAGTATCCTGCATAACTGTATTGCTCGATATGACCATAGACAACACAGTTGTCTAGATTATCTGTGGCACTTTGACGCCGGCCATAACAGAGACAAACATAAACAAAAATAAATCAAAATATAAAAGAAAATAACATAATTTTAACAATAAAAACTAAAAATCAAAGTTGTGCGTCGTATTTACCCAATCCGATATTTTTTTGAGGCCTGATTTGTCCTAAAACATAACATACAATTTTAACGAAATTATTCTAAGACCTGGTTATAAATAGTGCTAATGGAAAATTGGTAAATATACTACTGCTTTATCTGTATAAAACTGGGCAAGCACGAGTCGGACTCACGCAACGTACTCATGTAAATAATTCAAACCCCGAATGGAGGTTCGAAGATGTTTCCGAATCGTGAAAAAATGTATTTTTTGTGACGTAACGTGACCTATGCTATAAGACATTACTTCATGCCAAATTTCAGGATTCAACGGAAAGTACCCTATGAATTTTGTATCCTTTGAGAGTTCTCGAGATAAAGGGTCTTGACAGACAGACAAACAGATGGACGGACAATAAAGTGATAATATAAGGGTTCCATTTTTCCTTTTGAGGTACGAAACCCTAAAAAGACTTTTGAAGTCTTGTCTTAACGGCGTATCATGATGATTTAGAATATCGAACCTTTTTGGAAAAACATCGTAAGCGACAGTTAAAGTTTTTTGCAAGTACCGGTTTTATTACAGATTTCATTTTCAAAAAAATACATAATTTACTATTCACAATATAACTTCTGATCTAATGAAATAATTGTTGTTGACGTATTTTTATAAATACTTTTCAATTGTAGAAGGTTTTTCTTCTACAATTGAAAAGTATTTATAAAAATACGTCATTCATGCAAAAACGCAATTTTAAAACCAAAATCCTGATAACACTTAATCTCAAAATTATTTCTTTAATCACACATATGCCATCTACAACACAATCCAATACAAATGACCTAATTCGTAAACAAATTAACTCAATCACTAATATAAACAAGATCGGACACCCATCATTCACACCTCACACAAAGTATTGTAGGCGGGCGGCAAGTCTCGCATGGCACGCCGGCGCGCCGCCCGCGTGACGGGCACGCCACGGGCACGCCGCGGGAACGCAGCGATCGCGCGCCGTACACGCGACGACAGCACGAGGTGCTAACGATTTATAGCCGCTAAATTGTTTTGAAAAGGTGAACGCTAAATTAACTGTAGGTGGATCTGGATCAAGTTGAAATACGACTGTTTCGGTGATACTATTGTGGTAATGCGCACTGGAATAGCGGTAAGTGGTACTCAGAAGTAATTTTCTCAAATCAAATAGTAAATTAACACGGGCCTCGGCCTATTTCGTGCCCAGTAGCTGATGACTGAGGGAAACAAATGAAAAGAATATTTTAGTACCTACTAAGAATAGTTAAGTTTACTGCTGGAAAATTGTTGATAATTATCCAGAAAATTTGAATCAAAATTTGAGTGCAATCCCGTTTTAATTGCATGCAAATGAAGGAACATAGTTGGGTTTTAGTTAGTCTAATATTATTAGCCCCCTTGCGTCATTCTAGCTCGGGATAAGTCATTTGAAATTTTTACTACAAAAAAAGTTATTATGAAAGACAAACAAACTTTGAGAAAACGTTTTTTTTCGATGACTTAATAATTTAACTAAAACATTGATGAGCTTCAGTTTTCCTAATGACAGAAAAAAATTACAAATAACTGCTAATATTTTTCTTGATGTCGTAATTTGTATAAAACACGAAATGATTAAGAAAACTAATCAATACCGTCCGGGAACAGTAATCCACAAAATCACGCCCACGTGGGAGCAGGTGGCGAATCGCCATTAAAGTTGGGATGGTAGTAATAATAAAATGTAATCATCGTTAGGCCAGCAGCGAAATAAATAGTCTATGAACGAAAATAAACAGTATAACGGTATCGGCGTGCGCGCCGCTGTAAATTACCTGTTGGTTCCACTGAAATGTTTGATGCGTTTGCGCTTGATCGACATGTGTACTCGGCACAACGAGTTTTGATACTTTAAGATTTAATAATGTTGTTTTAATCTATAGAGGCAGGTGGTACCCGGTGTTAACTCTCACAAACCTCGATAAAAAAGGGAGTATTCTTCGACCAGACAGATGTTGTGTCAAGCATGGGCAACTGCCTGATGGTTGATTTCGGATGATTGGATATGTTTTAATCGTGCGGAGAACTCTGATATCGACGATGAAGTGCCAATACCTTCTAACTGTAATTTTTTCGAGAAAATTACTTTTTAGTACTTATAATTTAAATGTGTGTTTCCGCATGTTTTAGTGAAATCTCCGAAGCAAATATTTAGTCACAACTGCATCATATATATTGTGAAAACACCTCCTAACTAACCCAACGTGTCCATTTATGGTATTATCTACTAATGTTTTTGGGATAGAACATTTTGAATTCCAAAGTTAAGAGTTATTGGCACTTTGCCGTCGATATCGTGATGCAGGATGTTTCTGTGTAATGAAATAGATTTCGCTCATATGTGTCGCAGCCAACTTATTGAATTCGCCATTCAGTTTAGTCTTTTTATTAAATGGTGCTATTTAACTAGCCGTTATTCAACTATTTAATCAAATAACTAGGCAAATTATTTGAATTTATAACGGTTAATTACTTGCTTAACCTAGACATTTAAAAGACGCTATGATAAGTCATAAAATTTACTTTGATCGACGTTCAGCTTA
Source organism: Mythimna vitellina (assembly GCA_949316375.1). Lineage (NCBI taxonomy): Eukaryota > Metazoa > Arthropoda > Insecta > Lepidoptera > Noctuidae > Mythimna > Mythimna vitellina. The sequence goes on from OX438686.1 coordinate 1,073,370, forward strand.
CAAATTGCTGTCGATGTTCATAATCAAAATAAGCCGAATGATCGCCGCTGGCCATCCAGTACATTACAAGAAAGAAAAAAAGAACGAAAAACATTTTATTTGGCATACCTACATAAGATATACATCGCATTAAATGCTGTATTAAACGCATTGAATAAATATAATTAAAATTGCTAGTTGAACGGCGCCATTTAGTTATCAAACTAGACTGTTAACTGAATGGTATGTCAGTTAGTTGGCTGTCACACACAGGTGTAACTATATCATTTGAGGCCCGTGGCAAATTCATTGGATGGGGCCCCAAAAAATCACGTTAAGTGATTTAATTTTTTTTTATATGTTGGGTTACTTTTTCTGAGCTCGCGGCCTGTAGGATCGGGGGCCCCGTCGGACCGGGGTCAATAGCATTTTGCCAGCCTTGCCACTCTATAGGTCCGCCACTGCTGTCACATATAATATGTCACATATGATATATCGTGTCCAAAGTAGATATCAGTAATTTTATTGTTTGTAGAGTTTTTTTTATTGTTTATAGGTTCGCGGTTGATCGCTATCTCACCTTTATAAGTTTGTAGAGTATTTAGATTTAGTATGTTTTTTTTTTTTTCATTTTTCTGCTTGTTTCTGCCCCTGTTCTGTGTTACTTGGGATTAACGCAAAACGAACACCTCTTCTTTATTTCCAATAGTAAACTGCGTATCCTTGCATATGGAATTCATTAAAAAAAAAAAACACTTTTAACATCCATGTTTTCTAAAAATGTTCCCATTTCTGTAAAGAAAAAATATACACCGTTTATTTATTTTACTTCTAATTTCAGGAATTTCATGAAACTAATTCCTAAAACTTACTATCAAGACAATCTGTTCGTAGTAGTCCACGTAAACGCTCGGGCCATGTGTTTCACGTCGGCTGCGCGCGCGCCGCAATTCGGTCGCAATCACCATTACCTGCGCGCACGTGTATTTTTATATGCGCTATTTTAACTAAACCAACTGTTTAGCTCGATACCATACACTTTTATTACACAGATTTTTTATATAGGTCGATAATATAGAGAATTTATTTTTGGTTTGGAAACGCAAATATTTAGGCACGGTTTGATTTCGGATTTTGTAGTATTTTTTATGACTATCTGAAAATATAAGCCAAATATCATCTATACTAGCTTACCCGGCAAACGCTGTTCTACCATAAAAATTATTAAAAAATGGGGGGTGGGGGTGGGTGTTAGAAAAATAGACTACGACCAATTCTCATATCTAACAAATATTCACAAACACGTGTAATTGCTCAAGCCGTTTCGGAGGCATTCGATAACAAACACTGTGACATGACATGACTTTTTTTAAATATTATATTAGATTACTAGCTTTTGCCCGCAGCTTTGCCCGCTTACACAAAATATAGCCTATGTCACTCAGGAATAAAGCATCTTTCTATGGGTGAAAAATTTTAGCAATCGGACCAGTGCTTTCAGAGATTACCTCCTACAAACAAAAAATAAACAATCTTTACCTCTCCAAAATATTATTATTGATGAAGAAGATTGATAAAAAAAAAAAAAATAGAGTCTTATGAATTGACGCTTTTTTGGACATCTTTTTCAAAAACTTTTATTTTCCAGATTTTAAATTCAACTTTCACTTGCAAGAGAATACGAAATCAATGATACAGGAAAGATTATATACTGTAAACAACTCGTACATTCACGCTCCACATCATTTCCTATGAAGTGCCCTGTTTCAAACCAAATGATATCACGAACAAGGCAAAGAAACCATCCAAATTTTACCGCGAACAATTCCACGGTAATCACACGTTATCTCTTTCCTCCAACGCTTAAGGTAATCAAGTCAACAAAGTATGCCATTCTAAGAAACCTTATCATCACACGTTGTAACTTCACCTGCCGTATCTGCGGCATAAAGGGGTAACTCGGTTCAAATGCGAGCCACTTAAAATTTGCACTTATACCCCTTATTATTAACTGTTGATGAAGATAGGGTAGTGGTGGACGTGAACGGTTTCAGGGTGATGTCGATAGATGTGACTTGTCTATCGACATCAACCTGAAGCCGTTTCTTACTTCAGTAATACATAATATTTTGTACGATTCGTACAGCGCCGCAGCGCTTCTTTCCCGGAACGGCCAACTAATTCTCTATTCTAATTGATCTAGATTGAACGTTAAAGCTACCAAGGTATTTGACGTTTTTGGTTATTGTTTTTATGGTAATATCCAGTTGAGAGACAGTGAAAGAGGAACGGGTGAAGATCCATTGTCTAGTAACAAAAAATAAACTTGTTCATCTGTCAGTTGTAAAAGTCTAATATTATACTTCCCGAATAAAAGTATTCTATAACCTATTCCTGAATATAGTCTATCCGTTCATCCATTTTCATTCCAATTCGTTCAGTCATTTTAGCGTGAAGTAGTAACAAACAAACACACTCATCGTGCGTGCAACTAAGCAGTGAAAAAGATTTTATTAAAGAGATTTTAAGAAAGATTAAATTAAGAGTAAGAAAGATACTTCTAGGCAAGCGTGCTCCATCGTTGATCACATCATAGCTTACCCCCAGGTGAAATAGTGGTCAAACGCCAGCCTAAACCCAACAAAAAAACAAACATATATATATATATATATATATACTTACATACATTCAACCTTTCGCCTTTGTGATAATAGTGTTTCATTAAAAACCAGACTGTTTTCTATTCTAAAACCTATAAATATTCAAATATTTTATCGATATCACCGCACCTCTAGAACACATTAGGGTTGTCGCGAAATGAAATTATACAAAGATTCACCTACACTTGCAATAACACACTGATTATTTCTTGCAAATGCTTGATGCTGTCGTACCAAGCTACATTCACCCTTATTACATCCTGAATAAAGTTCTAACTGGTAGATTGTTGTATGCTGGTGTGTTGAGAGTTAAGACAACCTGCTTCACAAGTGCGCTAATCCCGTTTATCTTGAGGTGACGTGCGCGGTTTATTATTTCGCTTCAGATATTTTGTTAATACTCTTAAACGATGTTGTCTGAATAAGTTTCGGATGTGTGGCTTTTGGTCTTGTTTAGTTAATTTAATATTAACACAGATGGAATTGTTTAGTTTAAATGAGAAATAAAATATGAAATTTTGAACAAAGCATGAAATAGTTTTTTTTTTTTAATAAGAGACATTCATCACATCACACTAATAAGGGCGAAAATTTGTGAGTGTGTGTAAGTTGGTTACTTCGTGACTTTCTAACGGCTAAAGGATTTCAATAAAATTTAGCACGTGGGTAGACCATCACCTGGAATAGCACGTTGTGACACTTTTGTTTTATTTTATATTTATAGGTATAACAAACAGCAATATAGCATAGCATAGCATAGTCGGCCTTAAAATGTTCCCACTGCTGGGACTCAGGCCTCCTCTCTAGGAGAGGGAATAGGTCATAATCCACTACGCAGGCCCAGTGCGGGTTGGTGAATGTCACATGTCTTCGAATTTTTGGTTCTAGGATATGCTGGTTTCCTCACCATGTTTTCCTTCACCGTTTTGAGAGCAGTGGTGATGAAATAATTACACAAAGTAATGCGCCTGGCTAGGTTTGACCCCGACTCATAAGTTGGGGCTGTTACCACTCGGCCAACACTGCCAGCAGCCAAACAGCAGTATACAATACAATAATATCGGAACATAGAAGTAACATATACACTACTAACGACATTATCCACTGATAATTATATAATATAGCTGGCTGTTAAAAGACAATATCGATTAAATTTAATTGATAGGAAGAAAGAGAGGGTGAAATCAAGAAAAAAGAAATAAGTAATCTAGCTCCATATGAACTCTCACAGAATCAACATACATATCCTCATGGACTACTGTTGGACTTTTAAGATGTTATATATTTCTTTTTTAACTTCCTTTGGGACAATTTTTTACTTTCAGGTGGCCAAAGACGCTGGCAACATCTAATATAAGATAGACGGGAAAATCAAGAACAGAACAGCCACATGTTTCTTCAATATTGATTTGATTCTCTGACTCTCTAATTATTTATGTAATGAAAGAAGTGTTATGTAGTTGACTTAAGCACATCATCATTTCAGCTGAAAGACGTCTGATGTTGGACATAGGCCTCCTCCTAGTGTCACCACAACGACCGGACAGGTCCTGTGCGTCTCGTATCCATCGGATTCCTTGAGCACGCCACAATTATGGCGGTAAGTGGGGGGACTTACCGGCGCTTTGAGGACCAGCGGCAACACGGCATCCTCACCTTCCGCATGACGCAGGTCCTCACCGGACTTCGGTAGATTCAGGCGGAAGAAACGCTTGGGTGTCATCAATGTGTGGACCGCCCGGAGGACACGGTGGAGGTGTACCCCGCTTGGGCGGAGTACCGCCATGTCCTCGTGGAGGCAATCAGCGGCAGTGACCTCTCGCACCAGGTCCTGGTTCGGGCTATGGTCCGGAGCGAGGAGGAATGGCAGGTGGTGACCTCCTTCTGCGAAACAGTAATGTTAGTGAAGGAGGAAGTGGCACACGTGAGGGAACGAATGTCCTCACGATCCAGCTGCCGAAATTCTGACCCTGACTATCAGCCACGGTAGACGCGGGCTTGCGGACGTCGCACATAAGTAGCTCGCCGTCCTGCCGTCCGATAATTGACCGGACCGAGCTCAGTCGTCAACAGTACGTAGTGATCCATGCGCTCCTCAAAAATATGTCAGCAAACCATAGGGGGCCAGCAGAGCCGATGCCTACTAGCTATGACCGCACTGAATTTCTGAAAAGGAAACCCGTAGTCCTAGAACGCAAAAAGCAATTGAAGGACACAGGTGTGGTATTAGTCAGTAAAAGTCTGACACGCCCTCCCGCTCTGCCTAGAGCGTGAGAACTCATTGGATGATTTCTACCCTTAAAAAAAATCTATCAGATTCCTATGACCCTCACATCACAACTTTACCAAACATAAGCTCACGTTACATTTACACCACTACAGGAACAGGTCCTCAAAAGATCCTTGAGTCAGAATCTAGCACGAGTGACACAAGCGATTCCAGCAACACCAGTAAACATTACTACCTCGTCCTAGCACATTACTCACAACTCCGATATTTCAATCTATTAAGAAGATGATAGATATTCCTGCGACTACAATGTAACAACACTAAAAGGACAAATGTCAGGTAATGATCGTATATCACATCGGAATAGCATTTTACTCATTTAAGTACACGGGAAATGTAATAAAGTGCTGAGTGTTTAGTTTTCTGATTTATGATATAGTAGATATAGTTTTGTGATCTGGGACTATTAAAATCAATATTATATATATATATGTTTTACCTAGGTAGCTTATAGATAAAGCTATAAAGATTCTGTCGTCTTTGATTGTTTTTCAGATGTTCCGTAACCAAAGGGTAGAACGGGACCCTATTACTAAGACTCCACTCCCGGGACCCTGGGAAGAAGGCAACGAAGGAACAGGAGTGGGTTTTTAGTCAGTAAAAGTCTGACACTATGTCCCACTCCGCCCAAGGGCGGGAATTGTCATTAGATGATTTTCCCACCTAAAAAAAAAAAAAAACCACCGTCCGTCTGTCACTAGGCAGTATCTCATGCACCGTCATAACTAGACAGTTGAAATTTTCACAGAAGATGTATTTCTGTTGTCGCTATAACAACATATGCTAAAAACAGAATAAAATAAATATTTAAGTGTGGCTCCCATACAACAAAAGTGATTTTTTTGCCATTTTTGACTACGAATGGTATGGAACCCTTTTTTTTCCATAGCATTAAAAGTGTTAATGTGTGTATGGGCAGATTATGTAAAGAACTGGAACAGAAACCAATTTAGACATAAAACCATTGTTAAAAATACCTCATCCCCATTGATTTACAGATTCCTTCGTTACCCAAACAACCAGTCCACACACATCACCAGCTCGTCCTATAGCTAGTACCTTCAAATGCACACTCACATAGACTAAGCCTTGCTAACTTGCTAACCTGTTGATTTAATTGTCGATTAGTCTTCATTAACGCAGCTCAAAGGGGATCAACCCTAATAGTTACTAATAGTATGTCCCAACACTACAACGCGATGGCTTAGGGCTGTCACTCGTTAGTTATCGCGAACCAATGTACGGCAGGTGGTTAATATTGGGTATTTTTGGACTGTATAGTCCATTGGAGACTTTTTAGTCGTAGTTGTAATAGACGATTGATCTTTGTTACATTGTTTCAGGATTTCCTGGGATTATTAATGTTATCGTGAATGTGTGTTGCAGCTGAAAATCAGTGTCAGTTTTTAGGTTAGTTGGTAGTAATAACCAGCTCGGTTATTATATTCTCTTTTCACTTTAAAATTATTATTTTTTTATTAAAACTTTGCCCCGAGGGGCTAGTGCCCCTCCCGCGCCGATTGTATTTACTTTGTACAACTTAAATGACCTTGAAAAACGCTTAATTGTCGTACTGTACACGTACGAAATTTATTCGGCTGAAAATTCTGATCTTTGTTTTTCCAGGAAAAAAAACAGGAAAAGATTTTTTTTTTTTCGGTGATTTTACTTAAAAACGCTCAATTACATAATAATAATAATAGCCCTATGCGCGGGAGACCGACATAGCCCAAAGAATCACCAAATTGAAGTGGCAGTTAGCAGGGCACATTGCTCGCAGAACAGATGGTCGATGGGGATGAAGACGCAGTGTTGGAAGGTCTCTCACAAGGTGGACCGATGGCCTGGTGAGGGTCGCGGGAATCCGATGGATGCGAGTCGCACAGGACCGTTCATTATGGCGAAACTTGGGGAGGCCTATGTCCAACTGTGGACGTCTTTCGGCTGAAATGATGACGATGATGATGATACGCGCCGGGGGCTAGAAATAACTCCCGTATCGTGGGTACGTTCACACTCATTTATACTGGACACCCAGACGCGGAACAAGTATCTGTAGGTCATTCAAATGTTTGGTCCTTGCGGGGATCGAACCCGCGACACGCGACACGTCAGCCAATCGCTTGACCACTGCACTAATCTTGCCGTCATATTGCTGAGTTGATAACGCTTATTTTTTGTTTTATTTTTCCCGTTCTGGGTGGAGCGAGAGGGAGATTCGGACTTTTCTCGATCCCGATTTCCGGCCACCGTAGGCACCTGCTTGTGGACGGTGAGCATTGGGTAGCTCGACTTCCGACCGTCCGGTAACCATCCGGAACAAGCCCAAGTCGTCGACGGCGCGTAGTGTTCCACGCGCGCCTCAAGATGTCAGCTAACCATAGTGGCCCCACAGTGTCGAAGCCTACTGGGGTTATGGGTTCACTTCTGAAAGAAAAATTCCGCGCTGGTATGAAAGCCAAAGAAGGAACACGAGTCGGTTTTTAGTCAGTAAAAGTCTGACACACCCTTGCGCTCCGTCCAAGAGCGAGAGATATCATTGGATGATTTTCCCACCTAAAAAAAAAGGTTCGTAGTGAAAGACTTTCGAACTATCCTGCAGCCCAGAACTATCTCTCAATCCGTGTTGATGACCCCTGCATAAAGTATGCAGGGGTCATCAACTACGTAGGTACGTTTTTTATAATAATCAATTTCTTTTTAAACGGTCTCTATGAATAAAAGCATTTTATATCACAAATGATTCGGTACCTATGTATTTATGAAGAGACTCAAAACAGTATTCTCATGTCTTTCTAATTCATGGTAAATACGCACTTCTGACTTCATTCTTTAACGTGTGAGAATCTATATGTAGTATTAGCATGTCGGAGTCACTGAATGATATTAATGGTTCCTTAACAAGATTTACAAGTCTTAGATCAAAGCTTTTTCTAAGTTATAAGAACTGGGAAAGATAAGAACCTAGGTATAAGCACACTCAAAGCATGATAGAAGGAAAAAGAAGAAATTAATGAGGCTATATGTCTTTATATAAGTATATAATATGATTCTTTTGTAGGTAAGTTTGTTACCTAACTCCTCCTAAATGACTTTACCGATTTGGATGTAATTTTATGTGTATATTTGAGTGAGTCTCGGAATGGTTTGAAAATAAAATTGGACCCGGTAAGTAGGTGGCGCTTCAATCGGGTTATAATTTATATTTTTTTGTCAATTTACCAGGTTTTTGGCAGGACTACGTCTGCCGGGATCGCTAATATATAAATATACACTTTCAAAGTTTTCAAACATCGATCACTACATTCAAACAAAAATCCTGTTGAATTATGCTACTTATTTGCTTTCCTCAGATTTTTTCCAGGAACTTCTTTCCAGTTTACACAGAATATTTGTAGAACAAAAATGATTCTATTTTTTGTTTTTAAATTGTTATAAACTAGTGCTTGACTGCAATCCCACCTGATGGGCCACGTATTTGCAATGTAATGTAAGAAAAGAGACAATAGATTGTGATGTTTTGGTGTCTCTCTCACACTCTTTGTCTATGTTCATTGTTACTTAATATCGTGAACGTTGTTAAATTGCTCCGTATAAATTAAAACTGGCCAAGTGCGAGTAGGAGTCGCAAATGAAGGGTTCCGTGCTACAATATTAATATCAAGCAAATAACGGCAAAAATAAACATTTTTTTTTTGTTCGGGAGCCCCCTAAAATATTTATTTTATTCTGTTTTTAGTGTTTATTATTATAGAGGTAACCAAAATACATCATCTGTGACAATTTTAACTGTCTAGCTATCACTGTTCATGAGATACATATATCTATAGCCTGGTGACAGACAAATGGACCGTGAAGTTTTAACAATAGGGTCCCGTTTTTACCCTTTTGGTACGGAACTCTAAAAAATAATATTATATAAACCTGCGTATATTTCGTTACAAAATCATCTATATTACACAAACTGTTTAGCACTCCACCTCGAACCAATGAACGAACTAGGCAGGTGTGCCAAACACTGGGATGTGCGACAATATACGCGTTATGACAGTGTCCATATTACCCGCAACTGTTCATAATGGCCTCGTGTTACAGGCACGCTGTTTACGTCACACAAGTATGCTGGCGTGATGGTGTTGCGAAAGAAATTAATTGTCAAAAAGGTAAAGGACAAGGTGGCGTGACGATATGTAAAAACTGAAAGAACTCAATTATATTGTGCACTTAATAATGATCACTTACTATAAATACCTACCTACTTGGGTATCACCAAATTGATTAATTTTCTACACCATTGTCTGCTCTGGCAATCAAATAGCTTCAAGATAATTTTTTTTCCGGTGGAAAAATCATCTTATGACATCCCCCGCTCTTGGGCGGGGCGGGAGATAGTGTCAGACTTTTACTGACTAAAAACCCACTCCTGTTCCTTCGTTGCCTTTCCTACCGGGGCCCAGTCTTCCTTTCAGAATTAGACCCTTGGCCCCAGTAGGCTTTGACCCTGCTGGTCCTTTACGTTTGCTGAAATCTCCTTGAGGCGCGCGTGGAACAGTATGCGCCGTCGACAACTTGGGCTCGGTCCGGACGGTTACAGCTTCAAGATATAGACTAAATATGTAATATAGGACTCACTGGCAATAGGTTTCACTATATGCATCGATCGTTTTCCATAAAAATTTCAACTATAACAATAATAATAGCCATTTATTTCGGACTGAAAACCATCTGAGAGTTAGTAATGATATTCTTAAGATCTATGTTGGTAGGTACATAATATAGTACAGTAGTAATCATATACCACCCTTACACTCCTCTCTCTCTTTTCTGTATGGGACAGTCGTGGCGGGATGCAATCATTGCAAAATGCTGTTGATACTACCGCGCCATCTTTGAAACTATATCTCACGACCCTGATTGGTTTTCTACTTTGTTACTTGTATCTGCAAATAGGTGAGCTTTATGTCACACAGTTAACTCTATTTGTAAACCATCCGGTAAAATTGAATGGAATCGGTTTTCTTGATTGAATTTCCCACAATTCTTAGATATTACTGACCCTGATCAATTTAGCTCCCTCCTAGACGTTTACAAAAGCTAATTCCCCGCATTACCCACACGATCAGGTGCTACCAACATTCAGATGCTGCAGACAGACACAATATCCGCACGTTTATGTCGGCGCGGCCACATTACCGGCAACTGTTCGTAATAGCCGAGCTATTTATGATGTAAAGGTGTGCTGCGTTTACAGCTAATTTGTGGGACAGGAGAGTGGGTTAGAAAAGTCACAGAAAGTTAAATATTACACAAAAAAAAATTATGTGGCTTAAAATATGTAAATACCTAATTATTTATTATATCAACAAGCAAACCGCCCCAGTTTCGCACGGTTGTAAGAAATCTTCTAAATCCTCGGCTTTCTTCTACTACACCTATCAAGTGCATATATAATGGATGTATATAAATGCACTTAAAGCTTTCTCATAAATCACTCTGTCTATCGGTGAAAACAGTATAAAAATTTGTTTAGTAGTTTTTGAGTTTATCGTGAACATACAGACAGGTGGTGGGAGACTTAGTTTTACAACAATACTTTGCAGAAGATAGAGAAAGTTGCTATCAAATTTATAATATAAGGATAACGATAATAAGGAAACTATATTTAGTAACCGTTTTTAGAAAAGATAAAGAAAAAAAGATCCAATTATGTATTTTTATTGTTTTCTACAATTTATGTAATTGTTTTAAATTCATCAAATCTTATGACACAAGAAAGTTTATATATACGGATGGAATAAACGGTGCCACAGACAACAATTACTCTTATTTTTGAGACTATCGGCAAAAGTTGATCAGATGTTAATTCAATGGTATAGTGATACTAAACTGATGTTCACTATTAACTAAATTGTGTTACATAGCAAATGTTATTTTTATGGACTGCAGTGTCCTCTAGTCCAGTGTACCACAAACGATGTGCCGCGGCACACTGGTGTACCATGGTCATTACTTGGTGTGTCTCATAAATATTATATTACCTCTTAAAATTACTAGACAGACTGATTATTCCAAATTCGGACCGCTTTTTTTTGAGATAGGAAATCATCAAATGACTTCTGCCGCTCTAGTGTGGAGCAAGGAGTATGTCAGACTTTCACTGACTAAAACTCATCTGAGTCCTTCAGTTCGCTCGTTCAGCGTTCCAGGATCACGGTAAATCTTTCCAAAATTTCCGCGGCTCCTACGGTTACTGAAATCTTTTTGAAGGGCGTGTGGTCTACACATACACGCTATCGACGACTCGGGCTCGGACCTTACCGGACGTCTGGACATCGAGCTACCCATTGCTCGTCAACCACCAACCCACATCTACGGTGGCCGAGGATTGCCTTGTGACTCCCGACGCCCGGAGCGGCCTTATTCCCTCACGGTTGCTGCCATTTCCTTCGCTAGCATTACAGCTTCGCAGAAGGAGGCGTCCGCTTCCCATTTCCCTTTCGCTCCGAACTATAGTCAAAACACCTCTATGAGGACACGGCGAATTCGCCCAAGTGGAGCACACTTCAACCGTATGCTCCACCGTGACCTCTGGGAGGTCCGCACAATTATGATACCCGGGCGTTGCTTCCGCCTAAATCTAAAACAGGAACCTCTCGTACTGGTCATATCCGGTGAAAACCACGATGGGTGGAAGGTAAAGACGCCGTGGCGCCTCTCCAGCCACTCCTCAAAGAAAGGACCTGCCGCCGCGATTGCGCGTGTGCCCATTGGACCTACGCTTCATTAAATAAGTTTATGTTTTGAATTAAATACTTTTTCTGCAATATAAAGTTTAAGTTTGTTTATCAACAATTAAATACTGGTAGATTTAGATGGATCTAGAATGTAAGGCAAAAAAGGAATAAACGAGTGATTTTTAGTCCGTATAAGTCTGACGCGACCTCTCGATTCGTCATAGACTGTCATGAGAAGTCATTTAATAATTACCTATTTAAAAAACGGGTAGACTTATAATAACTTTTGATTTTTCCAACGGCGAGTGCGCTGGTGGAGTCTAGTATTTCATATAGCCAATTCCAGTGCTGGTGCCAGTATACTCTCCAGTTATAACGCAGCACCAATAAACGGCAGGTATTTACGACACTGCCTGCGTATGCCGCCATCATTGTTTTGTATTGCGTTCAACTGTTTAACCTACAAATACAAATATTAGTTCGAGTATTATGGCGTTGTAGTTCGATTTCTGTTATGCTGTTACTGGAATGGGAAATTAAACCTACTGTTTGTCGCATAGTTGCTCCACTTTAGATATTCAAATAATGTAGCTTAGAAGGGTTTGTGCGTTGGATTAGTGAGATACGAATCGGAATTTCAAAAATATGTCTAAAGTTCAACAAAACTTTTGAATGCATGTAGCTAATGCTAGCTTACTCATTTTAGTTTTTTTTTAGTTGGTTAATTTGTAAATTATCATATTTTTTGTGGTTTGTCAATTCAAAAATAAGTCAGTTAAAACCTAATAAAAATATTAATTAATTCAAAGTGAAATTTAGCTCTGTAAACACACTAATATAATAAAGGCACACTGCTGAATGGATTTGGATGAAATTTCGCATAAAAGTAGATATATCCTCGAATATTACCTAGGATGCTTTTTTGTCTTGAGAATATGTTCCCCTGACATAATTCTATACTTTCACGTGAGCGATGCTGCTAGCGGACTCTAGTAATTAAAGAAGACCCTTTCTTAATTAAGATGAAAAAGTGTCTTAAGTTAGGTATCATCTACTACACTACTGGGAAAGAAATCAAACAATGTTGCATTATAAATCAGTAATGATGCAGAAAAACTTAATTGATTATTATTTATTCTTCTTGACACAAATTTACCACAAATAATAACGACCGCATTATTAAGACTGGTTTATATCAATTTAAAAAAATAATAATATTATTATATATTCTTTATTGTACACCAAAAATACAAATTACATTAGGAACTTAAAATTAATAGGGTATCACAATGGGCGGTCTTATCGCTAAAAGTGATTATTTACAGAGACAACCTTTGGATGGATTTGACAGAGAAGGAGAAAAAAGATACGCAGGTAGTTCATGGTGTACTATTTACATTATATAAAATACATAAACTAATAAATTGCATATATTACAAACAATATATAATATATATGTATAACTATGAAAGCAAAGAAATGATGTACTACTTTAATAAAACCATACATCCTGCAATACAAGTCCCATCTCCTACCCACAGCTCGCTGCCTGCCACCACTTGCAATACATAATGCCCACGGTGATCCCAATGCTACTTTCCTGATTAAGTTTCTACGTTACTTTCATACACTAACTAATAGATTCTGTGATTATATTTTATTGAATCAGTACAGGTTTCAATACAAGCCTACTACCCATTTACTTGTTGCCTGTCACCATGTGCAATATACACGATGAACACAATGCTTCCTCCCTGTCTTTTTTCTTCTTTGTCCAACCCTCTTCCCAGTTCAGTTGAAGTCGGTTGTCGTTGTACGTCTGCGTCAGTGAGCTCTGTTCTAGCTTGTCCGTGTACACAGATTTGCTTGCTGGATCTCTTTCTGCATATATGACCACCAGCTATTTGACTGGCCTGTTGGTCTAGTGATTAGTGGCCCTGACTGCTATGCCGGAAGTCGTGGGTTCGATTCCCACCCAGGACAAATGTTTGTGCGATAAGCACAATCATTTGTTCTGTGTCTGGGTGTAATTTATTCTATACTCGTAATATGTACGTATTTAGAAATATTTAAGTATGTTTATCAGTTGTCTAGTACTCATAACAAAAGCTCTGCTTAGCTTGGGACTAGACGGCGTTGTGTGATAGTTGTGTGAATATTAGATCATTAGACTAGATTAGCCAATGGGTGGTCGACGTCTTCCTCGTGTTCGGCGGGCCTTTTTGTCTAAGGACATGACCGTACCATCGCAAACGACTTTCTTTCAGCGTTTTAGCAATCGGTGTTAACTTTAAGAATCCTCCAACTTGGTTCTACATTACTTATTTAATATCTGATCAACTTCATCCGGATGCATCAATGAAACATTACACGCTGCAACATAAGTCGTATCTCCTGCCCATACATTCGCTCTGCCTGCCGCCGCGTGCAATGCACAATTTACACGACGAACACAATGCTACTTCCCTGTTGCTGTTGGCGCATGGCGTGCGGAACGCAATCTGACTCCTGCGATGCACTATGTGAATGTCGGCTCAATATTGTGGAAGAGGATCGGATCTTCATTTGATTATATTGTACTATCAAATTCCGCCAAAATCGGATTCAGATTTGGATACAGTAGGCTGCGGAATTTTTCGTAAGAGTAACCGTGGCTCTGGAACGCGAATGGCAACTGAAAGAACACAGGTGGGTTTTAGCTAAGTCTCTCGCCCTATCTAGAGTGCGAGGAATTATTTGTTGATTTTCTACTTAAAAATTAAGGTTTAGGTACAAAATGCAGTAACATAATCACGTAAAACAAATCTTTTTACGTAAAACAATCGCTTGAAAACATTCTTATCAAAACATCTATTTCAGCCAATAAATACAGTATTTGGGTATTGAAATCGAAAAGGCATGCTCTCAGTAAAAGTCGGACACACCCTCTCGCTCCACCTTGCATCGAGAGAATAATTGAGTTATTTCCTACTACGAAAAAAAAAATCGCAATTGCGAATCGGACTCGCGCACTGAGGGTTCTGTAAAAACTTACCTTTGAAAACAGTTCTATTCCCGAAATGAGTTACCTATGAAGATTTTTCCGAATCTCAAAGAAGTTTTTTTGTTTGAGACGTAACTACAAATTTACTGTTTTCAGATTTTCTCCTATACTTGTACTGTGAGCAATGACTTTGGCTATATGACCTTGCTTCATTTTGATTCCCTTCTGCGTGTCGAAATATAGGTGTTTTGCGACATAAACGGCCTTCTAATCTTTTTTTTTCGTTAAATTAGAGCTTTGATTTTTGCTTTTCACAGCTTCAAGGGACTGCCAATTTGAGTATATGGTTTTGATTTCAACTCGATAACTCCACGCGTTCCCGAGATAAAGGGTCTTGACAGATAGACAGACAGACGGACAACCGGGTGATCCTATAAGGGATCCGTTTTTTCCTTATGAGTGGCGGAATCCTAAAAAATATCCATAATAAGTTACAACTTGTTTCAGAGGATAGATAGGCAAAAGTTACACGTTTCTTAAATAACTGTTAACAGGACATATGAACAGAAATACCGAACTATACGATGCTTAACTTAATTTTGTCCTAGTCTTTTGTTTTAATCTCATTCATTCCATACACATTATCAAGAATTGTAAAGCCCTCGCCACACAAGCACGCACAAAACGCACGAGCTCGCGACAACGAGAAGCGATTATATTTAGCTCTCAACACCTAGGAAGTTCATTAAGAAGACGCTATGTTGCTAATGCGCCCCGACTCTAATTGAGCAGTTTGTCGCGCGTGAATCGCACGCGTTCAGTAGCTTGTGCGTTTGCGTCTTTATGGTTATGTGTGCTCTTGCCCTTAAGTGATGTCGCTTGAAAGGTTTTAAGTTTGGCTGAGGTATGATTTGTTGAGAAAGTTTGTGTACGAACCTGTGTTTATTTATATCTTACTTGCTTCTACCCGCGGCTTCGCCCATGCGGTAGTAAAAAAATATCCGAAGGGAACATTTATTTATTTGTTTATTCTCACATCAGAACGCCTTGCAGCAATTACACCAATGAAGGTCAATTAGTTCAGAATCTGCTACTTTCTAACATCATGTGTGCGGTGGAGTGGTAGTCATCAAAGGAGCGCGACGGTGTGGTGGTGGGTCACGTACGCTCGTTTACACAGCATCAGGCTAGCGTTTCTCTAGGAATCCACATGTACCATTAATAACATATTCTCAAGATAAAGAGTGTGTTATTTTAGGACATGGTCTATCCGCATGCCCAATTTCATCCAAATCTATTCAACGGTTTGAGTGTGAAGGAGGAATACAAACATAAGGATACAAACTTTAGCCTTTGTAGTGTAATAAGTGTGATTCTGGTGAGTTGCTACCTGAAATAAAATTCTAAAAATGTAACTAACTAGTGTCTTTGAAATGCCTGCCTTCTTGGAAAGGTTCCCAAATTCAACATACGTGATTATGAATCAAAAGTCACTGAAATATGAATGAAAATGGTTAAGTAAACGGACGGACATTACGGAAAACATACTCCAATAAAAATCATTATTATCATTTCAGCCACCACAAAGTGTCGCCACAAAGAACGGAACCTGTGCGTCTCGTATCCATCGCATTCCCGGAACTCTCACCAGGTCATCGGTCCACCTTGTGGGAGGCCTTCGAACGCTGAATGTTCCACATCGACCATCGGTTTTACGAGCAATGTGCTCAATGTGCAATAAAAATAGTTAAAGATAATCATGGGTTTCTTACACACGAGGAAGGTTAAAAAAGTAACAACTTGTGAGCCGCGGCCATTATTACTAGGAAACCACTCCCGGTCTCTCAGATAACCAAGATTGCCACCTTACCATTCCTACCACCACGGAGTTGACTGCAGTACAATGTGCGCGTAATGCTAAAGACGGCCAAAAATGAAGAGACATCGCTCGACATGCCGCAGCTTTGTGGGCAAAAGACGACAGTGCACCGCAGTCCTGTCCATCAACAATAGCAACCAACACTCGAACAGGAATGTCTCCTCTTCTTCGGAAGAAGATCCCAGGTCCACCAACCAAAAATTACTAACTAAACTGCACCAAACAAAACGCTGCGGCATTAAACCTACAACCTTCTACAACACCAGTAAATCTTTGGAACCATAAAATATGCATATAAATTATATATTATAATATAAAATATGTAGTGCAGTCCCGAACAGAATATGATGTATAGGCGCAGGGCAAACCGGCGTCATTTGCTAGTGTGATTTATGTGGTTTCGTACACCTAAAGTTTTGAGTTTGCCGCAGGATTTTAGAAATTATGGGCAGAAATCGTTTTGTTGTGAATGCAATTTGAAACTGATTTTGATCGGTATTTGTATAAATTGTACAAGTGTTTATAAACTTTGCGCACAATTTTTTTTTCAGTTTAGACCTGTACCTATATGTTTGTCATCAAAATTAAATAACCCTATATAAAAAAAAAATATTGATGAACGAAGACTGAAGGCATAATGTCCAAAAATAATAAAAAAAGTACATGCAAATACTAAAATAGTTCACATCAACAAAAAATATGTTTTAAAGTTGAATTTTAAGAAAAAATTTTAACTAATGAATCAAACTTTTTTCTATTACAACTCAAATAATTTTAAACAACTGTACTCAAGAAATAACAAAAAAAAAAAGTGGAACAATAAGAAAACTCACATAAAACTAGCATATTATTATACTTTTCATATTTTTTATTAAAATAAAAAGTGTCAACAATTGTAAATTGTCTCACCTAAAAAAATAAAAATATTCTTGTTCACAATTCGTCTCGGTAATTACACGTTTATGTGAGCTTTCATCTCGTGTATAATGTAATTGGGATAGGCAGGTCTGTCATGAACGCGTCATTTAGTAGTTTTTCACGACTAATTTGTAATACTG
This sequence comes from Mythimna vitellina, assembly GCA_949316375.1. NCBI lineage: Eukaryota > Metazoa > Arthropoda > Insecta > Lepidoptera > Noctuidae > Mythimna > Mythimna vitellina. The sequence continues at coordinate 1,090,953 of OX438686.1, forward strand.
TTGTATAAGTGTGAAAAGTATTCTGAAAACAATGAAAAATCGAGCAGACAGCGTTTATTAAAATTTCTAAAACATTAAAAAGTAAACAACCTATATTTAAAAGACAAGAAAACTTTTACGAAAATTGCTACAGAATTTTATTTGATTGATTTAAAAATTAATTGGTACTCGTGTGACCTAAGGGCTGAATTTTACCTTGAACAGAGAATAAGCATTGCCTTACAGCGTGGTAATGAAGCCAGTCTCTTGGGTACATTACCAGTCGACAGCAATTTGAAAGAGTTTTTCGACGTCATTTTTTTTTTTTGTTAGATCTTAAGGTATTTTTTATTTAGTGTATTTTGTATATTTTGTGTTAGGTTTCTTTTTTTTCATGTGTAAATATTTGATGACTTCAAACTAAAAATTACCTACTTTTGTTTTGGTACTTAAACAAGTTTCCCTTGATTATTTTTTCTTTCGACATAACACCATCATAATTAACATCATTTCAGCTAAAGAGCGTCTACTACTGGGCATAGACCACCCTCAAATGCCAATTGATCCTGTACTTCCAGTAGCACAACCCCGCAATATTATGTTAGATCATCAGTTCACCTTGGGAGCCCAAACTACGTCTTCAGGCACGCAGTCGCCACTACAAAACCTTCGAGATCTCACCGACCATCTGTTTTACAAGCAATGTGCCCTGCCCACTGCTACTTAAGTTTGGCGATTGTTCGGGTAATATGGGTAACTTTTTTTCTCTCACAGATATCTTAATTTCTGATTTTATCACGCAACGCAAATCTAAACATAACCCTCTCCATTGTAATTTGGATGACTTTAAACCTTCTGATGAGGCCCATTGTAAGCGAGCCTGTTGGTATTGGTCACACGTAGACTTTTGTAGAAATATACTGTAGTGCTTTCAAAACGTTGAAGAAAAACATCTTGAGGAAACCGGCATGTCCTAGAATGAAAAATTCGAAGACATATGAAATCTACCAACCCGCGCTGGGCCTGCGAGGTGGATTACGGCCCATTCTCTTTCCTAGAGAGGAGGCCTGAGTCCCAAGTGTGGGAACATTATAAGGCCGACTATGCTGTGCTATGCTATACTGTGGTACGTGAATTGAGCAGATATCGCATAACTTACTGAACACTGCCAGCTGAGTTGGACAGCATACAAGTTCTAGATAACCAGAAAACAATGATGAAACGGTCTTATTTAAAATAGATTATTTTTATTACGCTCATAATTTAAATATTCCAGATTTTTAAAAGATTGAACTGTTGAATAGTCCCACTCCCCTTTCTAAATTACAAGACAAACAATAAAAACATTTGGCTATGTCTCTCAATATCTAATTAACAAAAGTAGAAAACACAACGCGCCCAACATTTACAACTTCCTGTGAAGACTATTGAAAAACATATTTATGACGAGCACCTAAACGTATGAAATCCCGTACTTTATTACTAGAAACTCTTTGCATTTTATAAAAGATGATATGAAGACTATAAAACTGTTTTATAGATCGAATTACAATAAAGTAAATAGTTGCTTCCCGAATAATATTGTTTTTAAATTGGGTTAATTTGATGTTTCTATGGAGTTGTGTGGTCTTGAGCTCAAAATATGACAGTTTGTATTATTTGTGACAGTGTTTATTTCAGTAAATTTGAACAAAATTTATAACAAACTAGCGGTCCCAGCAAACGTTGTCCTACGCAAAAACAGCCACGTTGTCAGAAACAAAAATTAAGATCCCGATTTCAGCACCACCTTCACCCGGTTCCAATTGCATTTTCATACCATCCAGAGACCTAATCAAATATACACACAAAATTACTTTTAACTCTGTCAATCTTTTTATGAGCAGTTAATCGACAAGTACAGAAGAATTGTATATATGAAGATAATGTGAAATCTATATGGAAATACAGTGACTCCTATTATACTCCTCTCAGATACCACATTATTTCGTACCATTAATAAAATCAGATGCTGAACATTGATTGGATTTACACCGATGTTTCAGGGTTCCTGAAATATGATTTACTGTTCGCAATAGAAAAACGTCTGATAGTACAAGCATGTTTATTAAAATAGTTGACTTAACCTAATTACGTAATTATAAACTAAATTACTGTATTCATAATCTTTCACTCAACCTACAAACGAACTGCGCTAATTTTAAATTTATAAAACCACTTATAAATATTTTGAGCTAACCTAATAAAATTAACAAGCCAAGTTAAGCTGTGAAGCTTCAGTAAAATCCTCTTATGAGAGAGCGATACAATGTGCACTTTACGCAGAAGTTAGTAAAAAACTAAAAGTAGGGGATTTAGCGGCGCCCCGCACGCCTAAGGTGGGTGTACACGTGAAACCACTCAGATCGCCATTAGCCGCATGCTGCGAGTGTGTACTGCGCTTAACGTTCAATTGTAAGGCTTATACGAGTGTTTAATGTTTTTAAATGATACATTTTATGTATGTATTATCATTTAACTTTATATTCGGCCATAAAGATATGAAATCACATTAGAAACATTAATCCTTCAATCACTAAGAAAACACTAATTAACCTTCGTAACAAAATACTGCGGTAAAATTTCCAAAAACATTCAAAGAAACGTCAGCTATAAACATGTCGTGGGCCACGAAACGAGCGGGGACAAATAACTTTAACGAGAATATGTAATGAAGCCAATTACTGCGCGACGTCAACTGAGCGCCGTTTTGTTTTGACAAAATGTTCAGACTTCGATGTTATTTTGTTAAGATAAATACATAATGTCGAGATTATGATTGTGAATTTCCAATTATAAAAAAATCAGTTAAAAATTATTAACATCAAAATTCAACAGTTTGTCTTTTATTATTTAGCAAAACCCAAAAATAATACAAATATTATTGTAGGTAAATACATCTGTTAGTAATTCAAAACATGGTAAGGTTCTCTCCAAAAACCAATAGAATACGAAAATCTTGAATATACCACCGAAACGTCGACTCCGATTCTTAGGAATATGCTTTAGGAACGCAATAATTTGAGACAAGTTCCTTATATAAACGAATCTTTATGCAAGATATTGTACCTACACGCATCCTTAGAGCAGTTTGCCTTCGTAACTCAGGTACGTAAATACACTGTTAGGGGCGACGTGTGACTTGTGAGCGACGCGAGCTCGTAACTCGGGAGTTTTATGGCCCCACACCTACACGAACGCATAAACAATTACTTGTGTTACTCTTTTGTGAGTTTGTCATCTTACAATGTTACGATAGTGGAAGAAAAGTAATGGTAAATAAGTAAATAATTAATTTTAAGAAAATCTTTTGATAATTAAAAATATTAGGTTTTCTCAGAGTTCTTATGATTACCGGTGTATATAAAAAATCAGAACTTAAATAAATGCTTCGTATTTTGAGTTTGTTTAGCTTTCAAGGAATACTTCGTTGCCTTATCTTACTACTCGTAAATTGCTGGAGTCCCTAAACTTTTAGCTAGCTTTCTTTTAGCTGTAATTGCAATGCATGTTGGAACAGAAAGGAAATAGAGAGGTGAGCCAGTGAGAAGCTAAAAAAGCAACCAATCTCAGACACACCTGGATCATGGGATCCGAGTATTCATCTTTAAAAGATTTCTCGCCGACTGATCGACTCTTTATGTGAGCAGAGTGCTGACTGGTTCTTGGTTCAAAGAATTAGTCTTACTATTTTACGTGGCAATACTGCTAGTCTACTGGGAACCACTTCAGCGTGGCAAGGTGACAGTAATGTGGAGGAGTACTTTGAAACCCAGGCGTATTTACCTAAATACGCAAACAATCAATTAAAAAATGAATTCAAAATTATTTCAAACTCAATTTCAAAGAAGAAGTAAGATGTTTCATATAAGGGGTCCAGCGCACTCTTTTTTTTCTTTTTTTTTCTAAGGTAAAGTGCTAAAGTTATTAAAGTTTTTATAAACGAAAACCTTTTTTTTTAATACATGTTAGAACTTCATAGTGCTAAAGTGCCATTATGTTGCACCTACCAAGTTATATTTCTGCACCACCCTAAGGTCGACTGGTAGAAAATGCCTAAGGCATTAAGTCCCCCTTTGTTCAGTGTTTCATAATAGTGCATAAAGTTTTAATAAATAAATAAAGTGGAATATTACATATCCCACTTATATAATTATTGCCAAACACGGAATTGTAATATCCCATAAATGTAATATCATAATTTACCTCAACAACCCTCAAAAGCACAAATTAAACAGCTAAATAACATTTTTGATTGCCAATCAACGTCGCACTAAATAGAAAGTGTAAACACTATTGTGGCATATTATTAAGTGGAGCCTCAATAATACTGCTATCAGCCTGATTGGACAACCAATCCCCTGTTAATTTCGATCCACCGTCAACGGTCGATACGAATTTCGGAATACGAATTTTCGAATTTCGAAATACAAATTTCAGATTTGGTGAACACAGTGATGAGAGGGTTAATTTTCAGACATTTTAGCGTTGCTGTCAATTAGGAGTTTAGTTTCGAATTAGTACAATGTTTTTGTTTAGGATTTGATTGTGATGATTTGATTAGGGATTATGAGGAACGAAGTAATGAGGTTTGTTATTATGTAGTCAGTCTAATAGTTATTTGTTTTTGTAGTTAGGTTTCTATTTTTAATTCTTAGTTCAGAGACTAAGTAGAATAATCATTTAGTGTATTCCATCCTTTATGTATGTTTTTAGCCAAGTATGAATTCCATTAATAGAAATAACAAATAAGGCAGTGTTGACAGCAAAACCTAATTTCCGAGCACCGCAACAAACTAATGTGACCAAAATGTCAGGGAATTAACAGGACACTACAAATTAGTGGAACATACCAATATACGCAAGCACGCTATTTAAATTCCGAATGCACACCGCAAATATCCGCGTATCCGCGAGAATATCCGCGATATCCGCCACGGCCGAGTGCCCCCGTACAAATAAACGGTTGATTTGATCAGCCGCTTTGCCAGAACGATATACGTTGTGAAGGACTATCGAAAAAAGGCGAATGAATCCGATGGATTGCGGATTAAACTGTAAAGGTTAATGAAATGTGTGCACCCTTGTTTGTGTGGGGTACACTGTCCTTTATGTGTTTTGAGTGTTTAATTTTAAACGCAGGTTTTTGACCGCATTATTTGGAAAAAAAAGTAGAGAAAGAACTCAAAAGAAGATTAATTTAAAAAAAATGTACCCTCGACGTTAACTTCGTTTAGAAGTTAACTCCATCCCAACTGGTAGTAAGCAATCAAGCAAAGTGCTGAACATTTTTGTCAAAGCATTACTGTCAAATCTCTTCTCCCGCTTTAGGATGAAGTGGACCAGCATCACATGCTGACATATCTTTCAGGCGCGCGTGGAAAACTACACTCCGTCGACGACTCGGGCTTCTTTTAGGTCGAGCGAACGGCAAACTAACCATTGTTCGTAGTCCGCAAGCCCGCACCTATAGAATAGAGTAAACTTTATTATCTTTACGATTCCTGACGCCTGGGGCATCTCAGCGGCTTGGGCGTGTGGATGTATGTTCTCTTACTCTTGTGGCCGCATACTTTGCAAGCATTACTGTTTCATTCGCTGCCGTCGATCGCTTCCACGAGAACATGGCAACGCTCCATCCAAGCTGAAAACACTTCCACCGTATGCACCGTATGACCCTGTCTCTAAAAACAGACCAAGCTGCAATGCAATGCAATGCGATACAATACAATACAATACAATACGATACGATACGATACGATACGATACGATACGATACGATACGATACGATACGATACGATACGATACGATACGATACGAAACGATACGATACGATACGATACAATACGATACGATACGATACAATACAATACAATACAATACAATACAATACAATACAATACGATACGATACGATACGATACAATACAATACAATACAATATCAGTGTTTGTGGGATTATTCAAAAGACCACAGCACAGGAAAGCAAAGGGCAACTAGAGAAACAGGTCCATTTTAGTCAGTAAAAGTCTGACATTATATCTTGCTCTACTCAAACCGATAGTAATCTATAAAAAAATAGTAAATATGATGTTTATTTTAAAAACTAATTCAAATTCATCCTTTTAAACATGGAGATATAATAATACAGGTGTCAGTATTTATTTCCATTTTTTTCGTCGTAACATCTCCATGCACCTAAATTATACTCAACCGTATTAATAAAACACCGGTATCAGGTCAATTAAGGCAAATCGATGTCATTTCAAATAACAATGATATTTGATCCAGTTAAAAAATATAATTAAAACCGTTTGGTACTTTCTTTACTACATAAAATAACGCAGATTTAACAAATTGACCTGTTTCCAATATTTTATCGATATTCTAAGTATCACCTATTTATTAATTAAGTATAGTACATAAACTAAATATAAACATCTATATAAATTAATCTGAAGTTGCTTCATTTTTTAGGGTTCCGCACCTCAAAAGGAAAAAAACGGAACCCTTATAGGATTACTTTGTTGTCCGTCCGTCTGTCTGTCTGTCTACCAAGACCGTTTATCACGGGAACGCATGGACATATCGAGTTGAAATATAAAACCATGTACTTAGGTCTACGGTCCCTTGAAGCTGCGAAAAAATAAAACTTCTAAGTTAACGAAAAAAAAAAACGTATATTTCGAAAATCAAGGGATCCAAAATTCCAGAGTACTTCCTGTTGACCCAAAATAGTGAAATTTTGCACAAAGCAAGGTCTTATAACACAAGTATAGAAATAAATAAAAAAACAGAAAATTTGTTGTTACGTCGGATTTTTTTTTGCGATTTTGAAAAACTTCCGAGATTCCAATCAGTAATTGAACTCTTTACATAGGTAAGTTTGTACGGAACCCTCAAGGTGCGAGTCCGATTCGCAATTGCCCAGTTTTTTTATTTTTATTTGATGTGAAGTAGTGCTTGAATGCGTTCCCACCTGATGATAAGCAATAATGCAATAATTGATGGTGGAACGTACTAGTTTATTAAGAGCCTATTCATTTTAGCCTTGAAAACACCTGAATTATAATCGGACGGGAAGGCCGCAGCAAGCAAATTGTTCTAGTCCTTCAATGAGTTTATAAACTAAACAATGAGATAAGTTTACAGTAAAGAACAACGAACTTTATCTTTCGAACTACACTTTTTATTTTGTTTTTAATGCAATTTGTACCCGTCTCTACCTCTTTTTTTTATGTATTTTGTACCTACTAACATAGTTTATAAGTTCCAATTGTTACTAACCCTCTATTCAGTTCTAACTGATTACCAGTTTAGACGCTTTTAATCGAAGAAATAAAAAATAATAATTTCAAAGCATATTTTGCCTTTTCACCTCAAATAGATGGGATGGATTATAAAAAATCGTTTAACGCGTTCTCAATTTCACAAAACAGCTAAGCGTAGTGTTATTTGCTCGTGGTGCTAATATACTATAGAAATGACATCGATTTGCAAAATTGACCTGATCCCAATATTTTATCAATAATATCGCCTGTTTCGGTATATTATGACAAAGAAACTGTATATAAATACCAAACAGTTTTGTTTTTAATCATAGTTTCATCAACTGCAACTACAACAACTTCAACAATGAAGTTCATCATCCTGTTCTGTCTGCTGGGTGCAGCCCTAGCATTGTTCGACGACAAATGGAAAATGAAGAATGATAAAAACGTGGTTTCTGATGACAAAAGTAAGTTTTTTAATTTTCTATTTGGTTGTGTTTGTAAGATATTTAATTTTCTTTCAAGATGTGCTAGGTTGCTATTTCTATTACATAACATTTATTTTTATTTCTTCCGATCGACAATCCGCACAACAGACACCCGGGCGCCTTTCTCTCCGAATCCAACATAGAAATCTCCCAAAACAATAATGTTTGGTAAGGATCTGCATGAGGTGGATAGTTTCACACTATCCGCCGTTTCACCTCTGGAACCACCCTTAAAAAAGGGGCCCAATGCTCAAATACTTCATATCGATAAGCTTAGCTTGACCACTTTTTCACCTGATGGCAAGCGATATTTCACATTCCTTTTCGATTTTGAAGTAACCTGTCTCCTCATTCCCTAATTATTTATTTGAAGCTGGCGTAACATGACCTCTTCGCAGTATTTCATCGGTAAATCTCTTATTCACCATATCTATAATAAATATAAATAGCCATCATCTCTTCTTATCTACAAAACGCAACCTTTTAACAACTATCAAACTAACACAACCTTTATCACTTAACGGGGCCCGCCAGGGTCGATGCCTGCCATGGCTGCGGGTATGATTGAAATATTCACCACAGCCTTGGTATTTAAAAAGCAAAGGAAGGAACACAGGTAAGTTTTAGTTTAAAATTTGGACACTCCTCACTCCTCAGAGCTTCCTGAAGCTCATCAAACTACTCAGGAGTTGTTTAAAACCTTGAGACAAAGTATTAAATTCAATGGCTATGGAGAGTGGTGGGTATGAAATTTTTGAATATTATAGAGTTCTCGTCATCATCTTCATCTTCCTGCCCTTGTCCCGTGTTATTTGGGGTCGGCGCAACACGTTTTGTTCTTCCACTCTGCCCTGTCACTCGTCGTGCTATCACTAACTTCCTTTTCTTTCATGTCACTCTTCACACAATCCATCCATCTTTTCTTTGGTCTCCCTCTCCCTCTCCATCCATCCACATGTAAACTCATAACTCTTTTAGTAACATGCGTTTCATCCCTCCTCTTCACATGACCATACCAAGACAAACGATTTCCTTTTAACTTTTCAGTCACTGGCGCCACTTTCAAACTTCCCCTAATATATTCATTTCTCACTTTGTCCATTCTCGTCACATTCTCATCTCCGCTACATGCAATCTTTTTTCATCGGTCTTTTTCACAGCCCAACGTTCTGATCCATACAGTATGACAGGCCTTATCACGGACTTGTAGATTATTATAGAGAGAATATTATAGAGTTCTGTTAACTTTTAATTTCACGACTGATAAAAATAGCAATTTAGAGATCTGCCGCGGCCCCATCTAGCTATTGTATTACTCATGTTTATATATTTTTTGTTGCAGATGCGGTTAGACGCTTATGCATCCGAGACTCGGATTGTTCTGCACTCTGCAAGCTAAGCTGCAACCCCATGCACTACGATGGGGAGCTATGCAAAAGAGCAAACTGCTACTGTCGGGTGCGCCCTATGAGGAAACATTAAAGTCAACGTGTTGGTTCCTATGATATGATCTATGCGAGCCTGTACGTGCGCAGTGACTGACGACTTGCCTTTTCCTTTGTATATTTTCTTTTTAATAAAGTTTTTTCTATGTTTACCTTTTTTTATTTTTTCCTGATGTGTAATCTAGATCTATATGTTTTGTAAAGTTTCGATAAAAAATTACCTCTACAGTACATTACAAATATAATATCATTACAGCAGAGATTTAACAATACAAAGACAACCTATGATTAATTGGGTAGACATAAAGATTGGAAGTAAAAGAGTAAGAGACTATGGTTGATCCGATATAAATTATTAGGTTTTTATTTATCTATCTTATTCAAATCTATTGGCACACAGTGCCGTGCCGACGTCTTTATATCGATACCGTTACCGGCCCACGCTGAAAACCAGCGCCGTATACTCATCGCATTTTGCGTGTGGTCACGGCATTATGCTGAGCGTTCGACAGTTTTGCGTGCATGTGGCGCATATTTTCTTTTTTTTTTCTCACATAATGTACTTATAATTTGTTAGTTTTAAATTGGCGCCTTGTTCCGCCAAATAAAATGTTTTTCTTTTTTTTTCAAATAAGACTTCAACTTACTTTTATTTGTCAGAGGTTGCCACTACTGAATATATCTACAGCGCACGAGAATCAGACCCGGGATCCAACGTGCAGTCACCATTTTTACTAAGATACGTTATGAGGATTTTCGATTTGTCATTTGGTTGATAATTGTGAAAGTAGGTACTACAATAGTATGAACCTAGTAAAGATTGGAAGTCACTGTTGAAGATGTTTTTTTTTTGTATTGACCTCTATCAAGTGGTGGTATAATCTAATTCATTTACATAAACTAATGTACTGCTGTTGGTAAAACAATAATAACTTAGTAGTTATATATGGGAAAATATATTTGAATATGACCATCTGGTATATATGCCTAATACAGATATGCATGGCTAACACGCCTTACATGATATTAAAAAAAATTGTCTAAAAACCATAAACATTAATAAAAAAAATATAGATTTACAAAAAATAAAAACGTGTATAAAATCAGCAATCTTCTACTTTGTCGCGATATTATTAACTTAGCAGTCATGAATGTCGTGATCATCACAGAGCGACTTCTAAAGGGACAGTTGTAATTCACTAACTTCATGATTATTTACCACTCTTCCCTTTATGTCGATATTCTGGTGGACACTTATGAAGAACCGCTTATAGTAGACTGAATTTGAATGGACCATTGCATGGTCAACCTTCATCACCCTTTAGTACTCTCTACTTTACCCTGAATGACAAGGTGCTCAATAGAGTCGCTCTCGCGACTAAGAACACGTCTCAAGAACTATAGTATGCGTCCTTGTGGTACTCCACTGAAAGACTTTTAGTTCATATGGTATGAGACAAGCGGTGATAATAAATAAATATAAATCGCTCATTCTGGTTCGGTTTCTAGATAATGACAGACCTAGGTGTTGTTAAGGTTAAACGGTAGAGCTTGTTAGTTTATTTTGTTGCAGACAATTATGAACCATCATCTATACTCCAAACACAGAGCTGGGAGACAATTTGCCTGCATGGTGCTGCGTGCCGGTTGCAGTCGCACAATAAATTTCCGCTCTGTAACTTCAAAGCTCTGTGATAATTCTTTACATGGATATTCAGCCTTAAAAAATATTAAAAGATGCGAAATCTATACTGGTGACATTTAAATAATAAATATTCCAAACAAATGTGATATTATCTTAGATTTAAGTTTCCTTATTTATTTATTGTAATTTTATAAGCTTTGTTTTAGTCTCAGAATCACTCGCATAACGTGAATGTGTTCACAAACATGTAAACAAATACACAAGGGTGTATCAATTATCCTTAATCAGTTTATTGAAATATACTGCACATCGCCACATTCGAGTTTTGCAGCCTGTGGAAGCAGATATTGCAGTAGTCAATTTCCTCGTAACACTGCTTCTGCTGGTCAACTGTGCGGAAAAGAAAAAAGTTATAAATCACTAAGGTAATAACTTATAGATTTTGCAACAATCCAAGCAGTTGTTTTCAAAATGCTGGGAATGGAGCGTACTCCAACACTTTCGCCGATATATTCTGATTTCACCTAAGCATTGTCTCGAAAAGCTCATGAAACTGGGAAAACAAATTGCGCTCAAGCTTAGGTTCTGTAAAGATAGTCAAACACTATTTCATTTTTTACTAGAGACAAAAACATATTAAGACGATACAAAAGGATTTTTAAGATAAATGGGCCACTATATATAACCTGCGCTATTGTCAACGGATTTTTCAAATAAGTGGAAATGGGTACTAATGTAAACGCGCCACTACATCTTGCATTGATAGTTATACCTAACAAAACAGCTTCCGCAATAACATCAAGTTTGAAGTACACCTTTCCTAATTAATTCATTAAACCCAAAACTAACGCTCTCTCATTGTCTTTCTATTGTATCTCTAATTACGGTATTCGAAAGTTTAAAGGCCCTGAGCACCAACATCCCCGACAACATAGGGTAATCCCTATCAACAGTTACTATTTATTGCCTGTAAGATTAATATGAGAGAAAAAGATCAGCAGCTTGTCCATGAATACTGTTTTGGTGCAATTTACAGATTTCAGTATTATGGTCAACGTAATCGAATGCTTTTGAGAGCTCAGGGAATTTGAAAATTGCATCCTTTGACTTTTCCTAGGATTCTGAAATATGACTGATGAGTTTCACTTCTGCATCCCTCGTCGACCTCCTTATTGAGAAGCATTAAATGAGACAAATTCTGATCGAGCATTATTTTTTCGTAGATTTTACTAAACATTCAATACTGGATGCACTGATCTATGCAAATGCCGATGATAGTATCCTTAAGTACTTTATAAGCCTTCATGTGGTTTTTATGTTAGGAGTTTTTTATGTTTTTTTTTTTTAATTGTATAAATGAATTGGAATGTTATATTCATCAATCAATTAATCTGAAGTTGGCGTTATTCTTATTGCTTAATTTTAGGTTAAAAAAACAAAACAATGAGAAGTTAAGATAAAGAACAACAAACTTTATCGTTCGAGCTATACATTTTTCTTTTGTGGGTGGAGCGAGAGAACATGTCAGATTTTTAGTGACTAATACCATACCTATGTCCTTCAATTGCCCTACGCGTTCAAGGACCGCAGACTATCTTTTCTAAAATTCCCCGTGGCCCTAGGGCAGCCAACTTTACTGTTTCAGGCTGTGTGTTAGTATTTATAAAGGATATAAATAAGTGTTTTAAAGAAACCAAACGGCCAATTAGTAACTATTTTTTTAATTATTCGTATCAAAGTGAAATGAAATGCTATTTATTAGTTACCAAAACCCGAACCGTAGTTACTCAAAGGACAATGGAAAGGGCTATGCTCGGAGTTTAATTGCGTGATTGAATCAGGAAATTAGGATATCCGCAGGAGAACCAAGGTGTGTGTGAAGATGGAGGACAAAGACACGGACGACAAGGACAGGAGAACCAAGTGGCAATGAGCAGGGCACATTGCTCGCAAAACGGATGGCCGTTGGGGCCGAAAGGTTCTGGAATGGAGACCACGTATTGAAAGACGTAGCGTTGAAAGGCCTCCCACAAGGTAGACCAATGACCTGGTGAGGATCGCGGGATTCCAATAGACGCGAGACGCACAGGACCGGTCATTGTGGCGACACTTCTGGGAGACCTACGTACAACAGTGGACGTCTTTCGACTGAAATGATGATGATTAGTTACCTACCATCACTTCGACCACGACTTCACCCGCTTGGACTTTCTTCTTTGCTTACCCATTGCTCGTCGCCCGCAATCCCCCGCTCCTAACTCCTAACACTCCTTTAAAAGAATTTAGGAAAATGTATCCATTCTACTCATATTTATCTCTGGTAGCGCCTTACACCAATAACTTTGGGTGAAAATATAAATTTGAATGCGTATATCACAGGACACAGGAATCTGGTTCAAAACATTGGAAAATAATTGACTGTATTGATGGCGGTTGAAATGAGTAAATATACGTGATTTTGCAAATGCAACACAAATAGGACAACGAAAATTAGGCTTTGGTCAAAAAAATAAATTAGGTTAGGAGCACGCACATTGAACTGGATTTCTTCCGTCGACCGAAGACTGGACCTCCCGGATTGATATTTCCGGAGCAGCACACGATATGTGTACCCACGAATACACGCACTCTTTGTATTGTTCTGGATAACAGCTTACAACTTGCAAAGCACGTACTTCTACCCTACAATTGAAATTATTAAAGTTACGAAACCTAACAATCTAAATAACTATATGTTCCATAAGAGCAGTGATGGCCGAGTGGTAACGGCCCAGACTTACGAGTTGTAGGTCGTGGGTTCAAACCCAGCCAGGCGCATTACTTTGTGTAATTTATTTCATCACCACTGCTCTTAAAACGGTGAAGGAAAACATCGTGAGGAAACCGGCATGTCCTAGAACTAAAAATTCGAAGACATGTGAAATCCACCAACACGCACTGGGTTCCGCGAGGTGGATTATGGCCCATTCCCTCTCCTAGAGAGGAGGCCTGAGTCCCAGCAGTGGGAACATTATAAGGCCGACTATGCTATGCTATGCTATATGTTCCAAGGTTGAAAACTGGAGAAATGTATTTTTTTTAAACTATTCCTTTTTAATGTAAATTATACACTCACTTTACCTCCTTTAAATGTGGAATACCAATTGCTTTATTATTTACGAGTTCTAGATAAGTATTTGTGTTGAATTACAAGCTTTATAACAGATTTTTTTTTAAATATTACATCCCGGTCGTACACTCCTGGCGGAGTAGTCTTAGCCATACTCGTAGATCATCTGATGGGTTGGTTGCAGCTTTTGCGAGACTTCTTCATCTCTTTATTCGTGGCACTGCGTGGATATTAAGCATCTCGCGAGCGAATATTAAGCATCTCAATAAATAAACCTTGGTGTTATTACTTATACGGCGATCTTTCTTTATCTTCATGAGCTTCTCCACAGTTAACCGTGCTATAGCACTGTATTATCTCTTGATCTCTTCTTTGCAACTTCCAGTAGATTTGTGATTGTGGATCCCAGATAGATGTTAGTGTTACGATCTACCATCATAATTTTGTTGTTGCCACGGTTTATGGTATAAGGCCAAAACCAGAACTGGTTTCTTCTAGATACAAAATTAGTGGTGTTTTTTGAAAGCGTGTTTTTCCTTTACACCTCGAATAGGCAATGTTACAAAGCATAAAATTTAGGTACTTGTCTTTAGGACTAAGCGTAGGGCAGTTCACTCACTCCGTGTTACTAAAATATTATCGAAATGACATCGATTTGCAAAATTGACCTGTTCCCAATATTTTATCAATAATATTGCCTGTTACGCTTTATTACTACAAAGAAACTGAGTATAAATACTGAGCGGTTTTTGTTTATAATCATAGTTTCATCAACTGCAAAATTAAATACAACAGCTTCGACAATGAAGTTCATCATCCTGTTCTGTCTTCTGGGTGCAGCCCTAGCTTTATTTGACGACAAATGGAAAATGAAGACTGGCAAAAACGTGCTGTCTGATGGCAAAAGTAAGTTTTTAACTTTTCCAATAGGAAAATCTTTCAAAATAGAAATGTTATTTAATTTCCTTTCAAACAGTATTAGGTTGGTAGGTACTTCATTTCTATTACTCGTACATTTCATTTATTTTCAAAACCCGGCCGTTTTCCTCTCCGAATCCGACACAAAAACCTCCTGAAACCACTATGTCCGGTAAGGACCTGCGTCAGGTGGAAAGTAGGGACGCCAAGGCACCTCTTTAGCCACTCTTCAAAAAGCGTCTTAATCGATAGTGGCGTGCCCAGCACTAAGTTGCGAAAGTCGCTGTTTCCATACCACTCTGAGATCTCGCTGGAGCTCTGTCCACCATTCCGCAATTTTTTGCGGCAGTGATCGCAAGCCCAGTGCGGGTTTGGTGGATGTCATAATATGTCTTCGAATTTTTAGTTCTTAGATATGCCGGTTTCATCACTTTGTTTTTTCCACGGTTTTAAGAGTGGTGGTGATGAAATGAATTACACAAAGTAATGCGCCTGGCTGGTTTTGACCGCACGACTCATAAGTCGTGGCCGTTACCACTGGACCGCCATTGCTCTTACTCGCAGGTGATTGTGCGTTAATTCTGCACCATCCGGATGGCCATCACCTTTTGGGACATCGTCAGCTGGCAGGTCGGTCGCTTCCATAGCGACAGCGCTCTCATCGGCGCCTTGTACCGGACCATGAACCGCACGACCCCACGTAAAACCTCCGGTAGGAAGCGTCTGACCCCTCAAATTGGGTAAGAGCTGCTTGAGCCCCCGTTCCACTCCAGTTTGGGAGGTAGACATGTACTCATATTAATTTATTTTTATTGCAGATGGTGTTGGTGGATTCTGCGCCAACCACGTGGATTGTTCTCCACTTTGCAGGTTAAGTTGCAACCCGTTGCAATACGTGGGGGTGCTATGCCAAGAAGGAAACTGCTTCTGTAAAGTGCAGCCTACCCCGAAAAAATAAAGTCATATTGTTTCTAATAATACGATCTATGCACGCTATTACTAGCGTAGTGATGTAACAAAAAAATGATCTGTTTAATAAAGTCTGTTTTTATTTTAATCTTTTTATAGTCTTTTGTTTTGCTGTGTAGCACCTATACAAATACCTTACAAATGTAATATTACGAGTACACTAGTAGAGTGAAGCTGAGAATTTATGGTACATAGACATTACATTAACTAGGAGTAATCAGGTAGGTCCTGTACCGGTGGTGATATTTGAAGTAATAGAGGAATCCTGCTTACTTTTATTTATTAGACGTTGAATGTTACTTAAAATCTTTACAACCCATGAGAAAAACGCTGGAATCAACTTCTAGCCACCATTATTGCTAACTAAGAAAAAGTTATGAGGTTTTTCAAGTTAAATATTGTAGAAATGATAATTACAATATGAATTCGGAGGAAACTGGAAGTTTCAATTTAAGAGGCATGTCACTTTTGTTGACTTCTATTAATTAATTTGCGGCATAATCTTCTTGGTCCGAACATTCTAGACAGAGCGTTCATGATCAATGATCATCACGTATAGATTTCTATAGAGGCAGATGCGATTCACCTCATGATCATTCACCACTTCTATAAGTGGTTCGGAGGCTTGTTAAGTTTTCTGAGGGTAATTCTAAATACAGCCAATTCTTGCATTCCTATATATACACATTTTTTTTTTTTTATCTTTGATCATTTCTTCCAGGACTGTCAGCTATACGAAAGGAAATCTGGTAAATGTTCAAATATATACTAGACTTTCGTTATGCTTAGCTGACAACATTATGAATTCTAGCATATAAGAAAGAAGAAAGAAAGAAAACACGTTTATTTGGCACACAGGTATACACGATAAGATAACAATTACAATTTAGAAACTAAAATACTAAAACTTAAAAATACATCAACATTTTGTGTCTCACGGCTGCGCCAAATAGGTCCAGTTCAGCATAATGCCAGGCCGCTATGTATCATATCAGCTCATTGTGCTTTTTGGGATAGACAGATGATTTAAGGTCGCGTTAAGTAACTACTTTTATTTCAGCTTCTGGCATTGATTCAAAAAACTCGGGTATTTCAAACAGCTTTTCATGCTTCTCTGACTAAAAAAAAAGAATCATTTTAGTCAGAAAAGCATGGAATGCTACGCAAAGAAAAGATCTGAGTAAGATTTCCAAACTCAACGGTGCTACCTACAAAAAAAAAGGCAAAAGGGTTCCGTACAAACTTACCTATGACAACAATTCAATTCCCGAATTGAGTTACGAAGATTTTTCTGAATCGCCAAAAAAGTTTTTTTTTGTGACGTAACTACAAATTTATAGTTTTTAGATTTTTTCCTATACTTATGCTATGAGACCTTGCTTCATGTGAATTTTGATTTCCTTGAGAGTGAGAAATATACGTTTTTGCAATATAAACGGCCGTATCTTTTCAATCAACTTTTAAAAAAAGGAGGAGTTTATCAATCCGGTTGCATTTTTTTTATCATTGTTTTCTTTTGTTTGTTACCTCAAAACTACATCGTTTATGGACCGATTTGCGTTTTTTTTTTACCTTTAGAGGATATGTTTCTAGATTGGTCCCATTTTTTTTCAAAATCTAGTTTTCATGATAGGGATCCATGAGGAATTGAGGGAACTCCTCAAATATTATGGGCAACCATGCGATGATTTTGGTATTTTCATTAAGCATTTACAGTCAAAAAGTAACATTTGATGAAGTGGAACTGATGAGGAAGACCAGAAATGGTCAACGGAACTTCATACTCATATAGATATCACAGTGATATCTTCATTATGTTAAGCGACTATGACAATACAAATAAATGAATGGTTCTGAATGGTTACGTTGAAAATAGTACCATCGAAGTGATCTGATGATGATGTTGGAGCCGGAAGGTAGGCAGTGGAACTCCGTAATTAATCAATGTAACCTTGCCGTGTTTGGACTTATTAGAATTTTCATGAGATGCACTTTGGCTATAAGGTACTATCGAACTGATCTAATCAAAATTTAAAATTCGTCGTCGGTAATAGAAAAAAAACACGGCAAAAATGACGCTTAATTCTTTATTGTACACCAAAAGTAACATAATAATGAAAGGAGACAAAAAAATTTAAGTACAAAGTACACATATACTTTAGTACATATATACTTAACTTAACTGAGTGATCATCCAGCAAAGATTTGCGTAAGACAAGATGATAAGCATTTTATTTATTTGATTTCTGCAACTTTTTATTATCGGTTGTTGATGATGAAAGATAATATTCGTTAGGCACCATACAGAAACAGGCGCCATTGTAGCACGTCGCTAACTTCGAGTTCCGCAGCTTGTGGAAGCAAATGTTGAGACAGTCTACGTCCACGTAGCACTGCTTCTGTTGCTCAACTGTAAGGAAAAATAAATGAGTTATAAATCTCTAAATAAATTTGGAATTGTCACCTTAACTCGTCTGTCTTGCAACAAAAAAATAGCTATTATAGAAACAGAGCGTGTCTTTGGCATATTTTGCTTTCACCTAAACATTGTCTCGAAATCCTCATCATACTAGGCTGGGTGAAAGAAAAACTCGTTTAAGCCAAGGCTCTGGCAAGATAGTCCTGCAGAGTAGAACAGCTGTTGGGATCAGCATTTACGCAGTGGCTTACACACAGTTAAGTACTCTTTAACTTTAAAACGTATATGGTCGCGATCCTCATCAGTGTGATAAACTAACTAGACTAAAACGAGAGGTACCATTTCGTTAACATCAACAAACTTACGTTGACTCGCATGTTTAGTAGCTGTATGTACATAAGGACGTGACCTTTTGCTGCTATCATCTCCATCTGTAGCCAAAACAACAACTGTTAGACACAAAAGAACAACGAACTTCATCGTACGAGCTGCACTTGGCTAGAACTTCAGTGTTTCAGGCTGCGTTTCAGTATTTATAAAATTCATAAATATGTGCAACAAATTAAAGTATATCGGTCAATTAGTATTGAGTGCATTGACTGAATTACTCATATAATGGTAGCGATAATGATGTTTATTAGTTACTAACCTTTTCTTAAGACTTTACTCATGCAGTATATCTCACAAGTACAGAGTTTGAGGACACAAATGGAAGGAATTCATCCCCTCTTTTTACGTTTCGCGATTAAATGTTGATCGGAGCTAGAAGTAAAAGTCAAACTTGCAGTTAACAATATGAATTCGTTACATTAATAGCACATTGGTTATAAACGACCGTGAGGAGGTATACCAAACAACCTATATCACTAGCTTAGAGTGATTAGACAGAATAAAATAAATCTAGGCTTTTTGAAGAAATTCTGAGAGCACATGTCGTCTAGACGTTAATAAAGCTAGTAGACCAGGGATTGTTTTCAAGGGTGTGCTCATAGTTGTCTCCTGTATTGTCGCGCTTGCATCGCTTTCTATAGGACTGGTATAGTGCCCAAGTCCTGGAAGCTTGCCAACGTGCAACCTGTACCCAGAAAGGGCAGTCGTGTCAATCCTGCCAACTATAGGCCTATTTCAGTAACCTCAATACTCTGCAAGATTATGGAATGTATAGTACATACCTGGTACTGGATTCACCAAAACACCCAGTAGACCTACTAGTTTATGCCACCAACTTGTGGGGCGAGGCCCTCGAGAAGAATGAAGAAGCGATTACCGTTTCCTAAAACGTCTCGAAGGCCTTCGACAGGGTATGGCACGCTAGCCTTTTGATAAAGTTTCCAGCTTACGGTATTACCCTGGTCTGATTAACTGGGTAAAAGACTTACTGAGTGAACGGTCTCGCTGAGTTGCTGTCGATGGATGCTCATCAGAGCCCAAGACGACTAATCCGGAGTTCCTCAGGGGTCTGTTCTTTCTGCAGCTCTCTTCCTGCCGCATATCAACGATCTATTCACATTCACAATAATTGTACCTAACAGAAATCAAATTGTAACAATAGCCATGGCTGAACATTGTGTCCCAAAATACAAGTGGTATCTGCAACTTTTGCGATTACCATAATTTATAAACTATTTTTTTTAATCTACTGATGCATCATTAACCTTTTGAGTAGCGTTATTAAAGACACAATAGAAAGACAATGACCTAATAAACAATGAACTAATAAACATTTTTTTTTTAATCTGCTGATGCCCGGTATCTAGGGGATGCAGATGATAGCATAGTTGTAAAAAGATACCTACCAAGTGCTCGGGCTGGTAAGGAACTAATCCAGTCCGAAAGAGAGGCTATGGTAGAGTGTACGAATGTCTCACTGCATTCAGTCTCTATGTGAGGTGAAGCTAATCGGGGTATTCAACACCACCAAAGCACAAGCATGCCTGTGCACCGCCTAAAGGAGCCCGTTAACCTTAGCTCCTGCTTTTCAGAATATATCCCTGAAATGCACTGACCACCTTCAGCCCTTGGGAGTTGAAATTTCCTCAGACCAGTTTTATTGAGCCACCAAGCAGCTTTGTTTAAGTCCAATATAGAAAGCCTTGAGCACAGGCGTAGAGTAGTAGTAGTAGTAATGTATTTATCTGATATATGAGTATATAAAAATCTTGTGTCACAGTGTTATCGAACTCTTCCGAAACAGCTTCACCGATTTTTAATGTTTTTTTTGTGTATATTTAGTAGGTCTGAGAATAGGTCTCAGGACTTTCTTGGCCCCATGATTTTTTTCTCACAATTTATATGGCACAATAAAGATTGCCGAGTCAGCTTTCAGTGTGGTAAATTTAAAATCTTCATAACTTTTATTAGGTAAGTCACCCCAAGGGCCATGGAAGGAGAATAAATATTACCGACATAGCACGAAGAATTACAAAATTAAGTGGAAATAGGGAACATTGCTCGCAGAACAAATGGTCTTTAGAGCCGAAAGGTTCTGGAGTGGCGACCGCTTACCGGAAAACGCAGCGTTGGTAGGCCTTTTACAAGGTGGACCGTTGACCTAAAGAGGGTTGCGAGAATCCGATGGATGCGGGACGTACAGGACCGTTCATTGGCATTGTGGTGAAACCTAAGACGACCCATTGACCGAAACTTGGGGAAGGCCTATGTCCCACAGTAGATCTCTTTCGGCGGAAAATATTATAATGATGATGATGATGATAAATATCTAGTTATCCATAATGATGGCTGCTCGATGAATCCCGGTTGTGAGTCAACCTCTGATAAATACAAGTATATTGAAGTCTGGGTTTGAGCTGGTCAACAATTAGTCATTATTTTATTACTTACAATTTTGATACCCACCTAACTATTCATAATTGATGAGATGTATAGTTACTGTTATCATTGCAAGATATATCTTTAATTATAGTAGTAGAGTTTATCAAATGCTTTAAAACATAGAAAAGAAAGGTATCTGCTAAACATCGAAGAAAAAAAAATTACTATGTGAAAACTTTATTAATCAAAGAATTTACAAGAGCACTACGAACGTACAGACGTGCATAGACAGTATAATTGGAAATGGAAATATTATGCTACAATTAAAAGAAAATTACGAACCAAAAAACTGTATTAAACAGATCAGATAATTCACAAAAATAACGCAAGTTTTTGTGTCATTAAGTACGTACAATCGTGTATAGATCATATCACTTTCAAATAATATGATGACTTTAATATTTCTTCGTAGCCTGCATCCGACAGAAGCAGATCCCTATCCGGCATAGCTCCCCGTTGTGTTGCCACTTGTTGCAAGTTACCTTGCAAAGTGAAGAACAATCCGAGTCGCGTTCGCAGAGCCATTCAATGTTATCTGCAATAAATTCAAATTAACACAATCAGGTATAATAGAGCTAATTGCTACCAACCCGCACTGGGCTCGCGTGGTGGATTACGGCCCATTTCCTTTCCTAGAGAGGAGGGAGGTCTGAGTCCAAACAGTGGGAACATTATAAGGCCGCCTATGCTAGAGCTAGATGGGGCTGCAACAGCCAACAGACCATCATGAAGATGAAGAGAAATTATTATGTAGAGTACAGTGTCAGTCGTCCTGCCGATGGCGTGCTAATTATAATCCAACAGTTTCAACCTTGCGTATCAAAATCTGGCCCTTAATTTGTACCCGGTCTCACTGCGCACATGGCGCCTTTATGAATCAACTATTTAGTACCAGTTGGGTCAGTTTTGCTATAATGCAAAAACAGAGGTAAGACCATTACAACAATTCAAAATTTTAAATGTTCTCCCACTCTAGGAATTACTCTGTCAAGAGTGTGATTACAAAAAAAAAAAATATTTACAAATAAAACCTAAACTCGAAACAGATATCTGTAGATATTTTTATATAGAAATCAAACACGAGCGCATCAGTAACCTGCTCAAACATTTTGTCAAACTTGCCGTCAATTTTTAAGATACCTTTTTACAGCTGTTAGATTTAATACATTATGTCAAAACTTGTGGTACTTTGACAATTGTCAAAAGGTATGCGATTTGTAGATAAAAAAAAAGATGATGACTAAAAGAAATGTACAAATTAAAAACCACGAAGAGGTCTTGTTGCGCCCGCCTCAAATCAAAAAACGGGGAAGGTAGGACAATTTCACCTGGGTTGTCACTTAGTGGTTTTGGTTCCCAGAAAGCTAAGGCAGCCCCCACCAGACAGAACAGGATGATTAACTTCATTGTTAGAGAGTAGAGCTATAGTAAATTTTCAAAACTATGATGGAACCACAAACCAACGCCAGTATTTATACTCAGATTTATTTACTTATTAGAGGCGTAAATCAGGCGAGATTGATAAAAAATTAAAAACAGGTCAGTTTGAAAATCGAGGTCAGCTCGATGCATTTTTATGCGTTTATGGTTTTTTAGCACTAACCTACTCCTAATACAAATACTCGTGGTAATAAATGATTCCACTAGTGGCATCTGCGAAAATATCGATAGGAATGCCCTAAATGGAATACCTCAGGTGCCGTTTTAGCTAGTGCCCCATGTGGAATACGTCAAGCAGCTATCTACAAAATACTAGGAATAGCGTGCTCCATCGCTTTTATGAATACATTCTGGATTTATCTGACCATATTTATGGCTCTATTTTGGGGCACAACTAACCGCCTCGCCTCGTAGGAGTCTCTGTGCGGTATCCCCGTACTATCCGGATGCCTATGGGCTACTCTCTGGGAGGCGTTCAGTTGGCCGGCCGGTCGCTTCCGCAGCAATAGCACCCGCGTCTGGCGGCGTCCTGTAAAGAGCTATGGACGTCTTTTCGATTAGGCAAAAATCACTTTTTTATATTTTGAATAGCTTATACTAATTTATTTATTTGTATTGTTCTACTGAACATTGCCAGTTCGGGAGATTCCTGTTTCAGATTCAGGTGAAAAAGATGCCCAGATGTCACCATTGTTCAAATTCAAAACCCATTTTGATTGCTATAAATTGGAATATCATTCATTTTCTGTTATTTAGATAAGTATTTGTAATAAGTTACACGTTTCTTAATCAGAAGTTATTTTTTCCCTTTTGCCCACAAATTAATGTGGGTGAATTTTGAAAAACGTTCACATTGTGACACTAAAATACTATCGAAATGACATCGATTTGCAAAATTGACCTATTCCCGATAATTTACCAATAATATCGCCTGTTACGCTATATTATGACAAAGAAACTGTGTATAAATATCGAGCACTTTTGTTTTTAATCATAGTTTCATCAACTGCAACTACAACAGCTTCAATAATGAAGTTCATCATCCTGTTCTGTCTGCTGGGTGCAGCCTTAGCATTGTTCGACGACAAATGGAAAGCGAAGTCTGCTAAAAACATGGTTTCTGATGTGAAAAGTAAGTTTTTTGTACGATAGTATTTAATTTCTTATCAAGAAGTATTAAGTATGTACTTTATCTCTATTACAATACATTCATTTTCAGTTCTTGTGAAAAGTGCCTTGTCATCATTATTTGGCCCTTGTTCTTATTCATATGAAGACTGTCCTTCAGTATTCTCTTGTTATAGTTGTTGTTTTTGTTATGCTTCTTGTTATTGTTGTTCTCTTATTATGTTTAATATTATATGTTTAATTTATTATTTCTTATCTTTAATGGGGCCGTCAGA
Source organism: Mythimna vitellina (assembly GCA_949316375.1). Lineage (NCBI taxonomy): Eukaryota > Metazoa > Arthropoda > Insecta > Lepidoptera > Noctuidae > Mythimna > Mythimna vitellina. The sequence continues at coordinate 1,114,910 of OX438686.1, forward strand.
ATTTGATTAGCTAGATTATAATCTGCCCGCTAAGTAGAGATATTATTAAAAGTAGTAGCGTCAGTCTTCGCTTCATATTTGCGGAGGTCTGCCGCTGCTTCATCTACCTCTTTTATACCTATTTATGTTATTTGATCCTCACCTAGAGGAGGAGGCTGTAATCCCAGCAGTGGGATCATTATAGAGCTGATTATAATATATTATGCTTATACTTATGTTAATTTGTTTGGTGTTGCAGTTGATCATACTTGGGTTTGCGACACCAACTCGGATTGTGTTGATGTTTGCAATTTGGGTTGCAACACATTGCGCCAGGATGGGGCTTTATGCGATGGAAGAAACTGCTACTGCCGGGTGCGGACTGTTAGAGTAGTATGATCTATGTATGCTTGACTATGCGAGTACTGACTTCAAAATTAACCTGTTTTATATATAAAATATTTTAATTAAATAAAATGATTTGCTTGTTACTCTGTTCTTTTTTTTTTGGTGTGATATTAATATCTTTTGACAAACTTTACCTCTACAAGTACCTTACAAATATAGCATTACGTCAGAGAAAATAAGCAGATATAGCAGGTACACGCATATCTCATCAATTAGCGTTGTTTAAGGAGTTATACAAAACTGACACAATTCAATCAAAAACAATTGTCAGACTACTATATGGAAGAGACACTGCTGCTACAGTAGTCCCCGTGTTCCAACATCATGGTCTTTGTTCCCCTGTATACGACTGACTAGTTGGGTTTCTTTTTCCAAACTTTATGAAATTGATTTATTTTATCATAAGAAAAATGTATTTAATAAAAGGACACGTTTTCAAAACATTTATAAAACTTTGCCTTTCTTAGTTTTCGTGTAAGTTTTAAAAGATATTCGTAATTTTATTTTTTGCATAATATTTATCTGGATACTTGCAATAGCAGGTGCCCTCAAAGCATAAAGCTTCTCTAGTTTGCAGGCATGTAACATTGCAGAGTGCACGACAATATCCGACAGGGCTGTACAATGTGTGTTTATCTGCGGAGATAGACAAAATCATAATAGCATTATTTTTCCACCCACTTGACCAGTTGTTCTGCGAGCAATGTACCCTGCCACTGTCAATTAAGATTGGAGATGCTTCGAGCGCCTCAAAATCTATCCTCCCGCAGCGGAGTGTGAGGCAGAGAGACGTCATTTGTCCAAAACTGCTCTTGGCTGCAATGGAAGATGTCTTCATGGTTCTGGATTAAAGAGGGCTAGGCATTAATTTTGAAGGCGAGAACATCACTCACTTTTGATATGCTGACGATATAATAGTCATGGTTAAGACTATGAAGCACCTAAGTACAATGCTCGATAGAGCTTCCTTCCCGTAACTCTGTAAAGCTTCCGAAAGAGTGGATCTTAAAATGAACCTGGACGAAACCAACATCAAGGTAAACTTTCATGTAGCACCTAATAAAATCGGACATTACGCTTGAAGTTGTAGACGATTACGTTTACCTAAGACAAAGGGTCTAGTAAGGTAAGTCTAACATCGAGAAAGAGATTCTATCAGCGATAATTAATGTCATAAACAATATCACTTTATCTAGAACAAAAATTTACTTTATAAAATATATTATGAGGTAAGCTTTTTATGTATTCTTCGTTTTCCATTTATCGTCGTACAAAGTTAGGGCTGCACTCAGCAGACAGAACAGGATTGTAGAACGATGAACGTCATTGTAGAAGCTATTGTATTTGCAGGTGATGAAACTATGATTAAAAATATAACTAGTCAGAATTTTGTTCAGTCCTTCGTCATAATATAATGTAAAATAGGTGATATTTTTGATAAAATATCGGGAAAAGATCGATTTTGACATGGATGTCACTTGGATAGTTGGAGCTTATAAAGCCTGGCCTGTTGGTCTAGTGGTTACCAACAGGCCAGTGACCAGAGACTGCTATGCCGGAGGTCTTGGGTTCGATTCCCACTCAGACCAAATGTTTGTGTAATGAGCACGATCATTTGTTCTGTGTCTGGGTGTAATTTATCTATAATATGTATGTATTTAGAAATATATAAGTGTGTTTGTTAGTTATCTAGTACTCATAACACAAGCTCTGCTTTGCTTAGGGCCAGACGGCGTTGTGTGATAGTTGTGGAATATAATATTAATATTAAAGCACAGACTCCACCAAAGCGAAGATGTGCGGAGACGTGCAAAGTGGTGATGGTTAACCAACCAACCACCATCGGTGGCTACCATCACCGCTTTGCGCGTCTGCCACCGAAGCTTCATCTCCTCTCCTCTACATTCAACATGCTTGAAGCTGTATAAAGACGAGATATGTAATTAAAAACATTCTATATTTTAGTGAAGTGTGAGCCTTAGGCGTTTTGCAATGTCTGGCGATTTTTTTTTTATTTCCCCAAACGCAAGTTTACCACGATAACTACTGCAATGCATTTTAGAAAATAATATGTTGTTACACGTTTTCTCCCGTTTTATTTATTTATGTACTGATGATATACTTACTTATGCGTGATGGATTAATTCAAATTTCACGTATAGTTGACGCCAGGGTATTACAATCGGTAATAAAATACTAATAATATAATAGTTATATTCCACAACTTTCACACAACGCCATCTAGTCCGAAACTAAGCTGAGTTTGTACTATGAGTACTAGACAACTGATAAAAATACTTATCATCATCATCACCATCTTCCTGCCCTTGTCCCGTCTTATTTGGGGTCGGCGCAACACGTTTTTTTCTTCCATTATATCCTGTAAACCGTCATACTATCACTAACTTCCTTTTCTTTCATATCACTGTTCACACAATCCATCCATCTTTTCTTTGGCCCTCTCCCTCTCCACCCATCCACATGTATACTCATAACTCTTTTAGTAACATGCGTTTCATCTCTTCTCTTTACATGACCATACCAAGACAAACGATTACCCTTCAACTTTTCAGTCACTGGCGCCACTTTCAAACTTCCTCTAATATATTCATTTCTCACTTTATCCATTCTCGTCACACCACACATCCATCTCAACATTCACATCTCCGCTACATGCAATCTTTTTTATTCGTCTTTTTCACAGCCCAACATTCTGATCCATACAGTATGACAGGTCTTATCACGGACTTGTAGATTTTATCCTTCAACTTGGGGGACATCCGTGGGTCACAAATTGTTCCAGTGACCTGTCGCCATTTCATCCATCCTGTATTGATCCGATGTGATACGTCTCAGTCTACCACGCCATCTTCTTGTATAATTAATAATAGAAAAATACTTATGTTTCAAAATACATACACATTATAGCTAAATTACATCCAGACACTGGACAAATGATCGTGCTCATCACACTAACATTTGACTTGGGTGGGAATCAAGCATCAAGCATAGCAGTCAGGGCCACCAACCACTAGACCACCAGGCCAGTCAAAACTAATTCATTTTCGCTACGATTGACCTGTAACGTTAATACTAATTTGTAACACCTCGTTATTATTATAAATACCCAATCGCAGCTTCACCCAGTGAAGTTCTAATCAAGTGCGGCTCGTACGATGAAGTTCGTTGTTCTTTTGTTTCTCGTGGCCTCTGTTTTTGCTACAGACGGAGATGATGGCGACAATAGTTCACGTCCTTATACCTTACATACAGTAGCAAAACATGGGATTGAAAGTAAGTTTGATGCTATATTATCTCTAGTAGTTATAGATAGACCTATTGCAAAATCTTTTCGAAAACCAGAGAGCAAACAAGTGCGTTGAATAAAACAGTGAGCAACAGTGGTGGTCTTCTCCAATTATTCGCCATTGCCATCTAAGGCTGCAGGATTAGAATATCAAAGGTAATTGAAGTAACATGAGTGCTGGTTTTAGTCAGTAAAAGCCTTACCTAAACTGTTTTTCACCCCACTTAGAGTGGGAGAAGTTACTTAATTGATAATTTCTGACCCCAAAAAAAAACTTAAAGCTAGAACTACATTAGACCGACGCACACGTCTGATTTGTACGTAGAACAACGTCGCGTAGCGTCGTGTGGCGTGTATCAAGTGTAGCGCTACAAGTCTAGTTGCCATATAAAATGTATGGAGATTGGCGTGTTCAGATCGGCGTGTATGTCACACGTGTGCGCAGTGTAGTTCTAGCTTAATTCTTCACCTAGAGGTTAGGTAGATAGTTGTTCTGTGTAAAATATTGGTATGAGCTGCATCCGTTTAGACTGGAGGCCAACGACAGCCAGATAAAAGAAAAATTGGTGAAAAGCTACGCATATTTCTGTTTCCTATTAGCGAAGACCAGTGCTTTCACTAGTATCCGAGGTCGTTCACCGATCGGTCAGTTACGTTATGTTACTAATTCTGGTATTTCCTCTACAGATAATCAGAAGCATTGCCTTATAGACGGTGACTGCCGCGACGTCTGCCGTGGCATATTGAAGAAAGCGGAGATGGTGATGTGTCGTGAAGGAGCCTGCTTCTGTATGATGTCTAACGAATGAACTTCAACGTGATTATCATCAACTTGAACTAGAATATACAGGGTAAAATTAAATTCGTTGTTTCCTTGGAAGAAAAGAAAACAATAGGTTTATTTGAGCCGATTATGACTCGCACCGTGTAAATAAATGAAATTAAAAACAATGATTTTACAACATCAGTATTTTTTGTTCTATCGCTGTAACATACCTACGTATTGATACAGGTAACACTAGTCTATAGTCAAAATGCAACAGTGTGGCTATTGGTTTTTTTTTTTAAATAAATGAATGCAGTGGTGGCCGAGTGGTAATGGCTCCGACTTACGAATTGTAGGTCGCGAGTTCAAACCCAGCCAGGAGCATTACTTTATGTAACTTATTTCATCACCACTGCTCCCAAAACGGTGAAGGAAAACATCGTGAGGAAACCGGCTTGTCCTAGAACCAAAAATTCGAAGACATGTGACATTCACCAACTCGCGCTGGACCCACGTGGTGGATTACGACCCATTCTCTCTCCTAGAAAGAAGCCCTGAGTCCCAGCAATGGAAACATTTAAAGGCTGATTATGCTATTATGCTATGCTAATGCATACCAAATATGATTCTCTGTTTCAGAAGTCCGTATCACGTACTACTTTTTAGAATTTTTATTATAAGAACCTAGAAATAATGTAAAAATACACACTTAAAACATTGTTAAAAAAAAAAAAATTGTGACAAATAAACGTAAAAATAAACATATAGAAATAAGATAAACACGATCATTTTAAAATTTTAACACTACCAGTGCCTTTTATGGATATTTTTTATAAAATTTTCGAGAAATATTACTAAGATGCAGCTAAAAATCTAGACGTGATGGATTTTTTCTACTATCAAATTCAAAATAAAGAGCTTTCAAGTATTATGAAACACTAAATCATATTAAAATTTATTGCATTTTAAAAATAATAATTTGTAGACTGTGAATCATCTGTATTATTATCTTTAAGTCAAGAGTGAATAGGTTACTTCTAGGTAAGCGCTCCATCGTCGACTGCATCGTCGCTTTCTATCAGGTGAGATAGCGGTCAAGCGCGAACCTATCAAGAATAAAAAAACAACTGATTTTCTACAACTTGCCTTTATTGTAAGTCCTGAAATTATAGAGTTTATAAAATCGGTTTTTAACACACTCATTCGAAATATCGCTCTTAACCCTACTGTTTTTATACTTACAGTGTATTGTTGTTAGCACTAGTGCGCAAAAGTAAGACGTCTAACCCCTGCCGCGGTTTAAGACACGGTTTCCTTTTCAGAAATTCTCTGTGGAGATAACCCACCATCTAATTACTTATTTGAGGATACATAGGTATCCTCTCGGGAATCTCAACGTTAGCTTTAACAATCGTTATGGGTTGAAAGAATCTTAATATTGTCACCATAATGTTCTATCAACAATAATACCTACCTCATCATCATCTTCCTGCCCTTGTCCCATCTTATTTAGGGTCGGCGCAACACGTTTTTATCTTCCATTCTATCCTGTCAACCGACATACTATCACTAAATTCCTTTTCTTTCATATCACTGTTCACACAATCCATCCATCTTTTCTTTGGCCTCCCTCTCCCTCTCCACCCATCCACATGTATACTCATAACAATAATACCTACCTGAAGGAACGTAATTAAGCCAGTAATATGTAAATGTATGCCAAACATAACTTAGCACCGAATGAGATTAGCACACTCTAATTAGTTAATTTATAGACGTTCACAGTCGATTAGCTCATTAGTCATGGTTTGTTGAGAACTTCGTGGAAAATAGCTAGGTAGGTACTGTTGTGGCCTGAATGGTTCATGGGGTGTAGGTGCCTGGTATGTGGCAATGTTTGATTGTAGCATGCATTAGTTCTATGGCAACTAAAAAACTTGCAACAACACTTGCTTGTCGCTTAAAAAGTATCCTATGTACTATTCCAATATTTCAATTTTCATCGAAATCCTTTCAAACTTCCGAATGTGAAGAAGTACGCTACATACACTCACAAACTTTCGCCTTTATGGTATTAATTTTATAAAGAACTACCTATGGACCGGGGCACATCACCACGGTGCAGTACGGCGCCTGACTGCAGCACTATGCTCGGTACGATATCACGTGTTGTTCAGGCGCTGCATCGTTAAAAATGTTGCTATCTGTATTCAATCAAAGGGTTTTGCGATATTGCCTTGTCGTCTATTTAAACGAATCAACATCGTACCATACACATGCATGGTACGTGTCTGGTACCGCTGTCAGGTAGGTCATCAAATGTTAATTTGTTTGAGTCAAGTGGCCGAAAATACTTAAAACAGACGATAGACGGGTGTCTTGTATCAGATCTATTTGGCACAAAATAGATATTAGTTTTAAATTATTTCTCGGCAAATAACAACCCTTTTAATGTACCGGTAGTAAACGTGGCCAACTACTAAATGCATATAGACAAACTTGACCTATTGATAGTTTTTTTTTATTTATTTTTATTGATATAACCTAGTGCTTGACTGCGATTCCACCTGATGGCAAGCAGCGATGCAATCATTGCTGGTAAGGCGTACTAGTTTATTGAGGGCCTATTCACTCTAGCCTTGAAGACACCTAAATTATAATTGGACGGGAAGATCGCAGCAGGTAAATTGTTCTACGGTTTCGCGGTATAAACGACGAGCTGAAACGCTTAGTCCGTACCGTAGAAGTTTCGACAACGTACGGGTGGATATTCGCCGTACGACGGGTTGTCCGATGGTAGAAAGAAGATGGCGGAATCAAGTCATACAATTCCCGCGCACACTCTCCTAAATGCATCCAGTAAAAAACCGAAAGTTGGCTACCCTATGCTCAAGCCCTATTTTTAATGAGATATGCACTAGGCTCTTTACGTGGTTTAAGTCAAATGAGGTTCAACACGTGTACTTTATAAATGTTTCTGACTGAACCAGAGACAACAACTAAAGCAATTTGATGATAGTACACTTTGCTAACATATATTAGTAAGGCGCAACACCTTGATAAATTAAACAAGTACATTTAATTCCCTGAGTAAAATGATATCTATACTATCTATTAATATATACCTTAAAAAGATTCAATGCAAAATGAAACTCACTGGTTGGATCCAGCAATTAAACTACCTTGAGACTGAAAAAATCCTAGATGTCCCGGTGTACCTAGTTCAGGTTATAAAAAGAGTAATTTTATTGTTCTCCAATTACACTTACAACTAAATTCCACATGTTCACTCACTGCACGACAACATACATACACACACACACACACACACTCCATACACTTTTACATATTCCCACATAATACTAACCATACTAACACTATATAGAATTTATAACATAAATATTGTTAATAATCGCGACAACTGTTTGTTAGAGCATTAGGTAAATATAAAAATATAAGTTAATAAAACTTAAGTGTGGAGTCCTGGTGTCCTGAAATACAGGCTCAAGCTTAGTTTAGGCACCAGTCTCCCACAATAAGCTTACTGTATCTACCTTTACCTAGTGTAAAGGTAGATACAGTAAGCTGCTGTAAAATGTAGTTATGACGTACTGTGGCAAAAAAAAAATAGTCGTATTTCGGATCATACTATTAGTATATAAGTGTATATAGATACAATGTACTTACTTATTGTGATTTTGATGCAGTGAATGTGAGCGCTCGTTAAAAAGTTAGGCGACAGAGACGCGCCTGCCACAGACTACCACAATGGAGAGAGGTGAGAGGGATCATACAGGGGGTGACGATATTGAACACTTGAATTATATTTTATAAGACGTATTAAAAGGACGCTGCATGAGCTAGAAACGTGAGACAACAACAATTGTGAGGAAAACGGAGAGAAAGCCTATTGCTCTCACATGGTATAGTGAGATATTGAAGTAGATCGCATTTGCTATTTCTCTTCTTTATGTAATATGCGAATATGTTCCCAGTGTTGGTACGATGCTGAGCCTGCAAAATATAAGATTTATTTTTATTAAAAAAAAAACGTTGCCCTCACTAGTAATTACTCCTGTTTCATGGGTACGATCACAAACCTATAAACTCGCATACATAAGAGCCTCAGACAACTATCGAACCCGTGACACGTAGCGTAGCAGTCAATTGGTCAACTGTGCCGTCCAGTACTTTTGTAGTGTATCTAACTATTGTACCAATGAAATTTTTTCCGACATAAATTGTGTTTTCTATCCAAGTTGAAACTAGCCTCTTAAATTAGAAAGTTAGAAATAGAATACCAACAATTGTCAGGATTTTAACAATAATTCCTTAACTACCTGTTTAGAATACTTTTAAAAATAATGCTATTTAATTAGGTTTTTTCTTGTCTTTTTATCTAACTAGCTTTTGCCTGCGACTTCGTCCGCGTAGAAGTCGAAAATGGTTTTATTAGGTTTTTTTGAGATACGAAAATATGAAATATTATTTATTATCTTCGTCATGTGTGATAGTCCATTAAATTGTATAGTGAGCGACCTTGTATCTTAAGATAAAATATTATAGTATCTTAGCCGTGTGCAGCGTGTAGTGATCATTTGTGGTTGGTACAGTAATCAGATCTAGGGATCGAACCGCAAAATTAAGTTTGTTTTTTATTGTATATACTTTTCCGGGATAAAAAGTATCCAGAGTGCCCAGGATATAAAAAAAATTATACCAAGTTTCATCGTAATCGAACCGGTAGATTTTGCGTGATGCCTGAACAAACAGACAGACAGACAAAAACTTTTTTAAAACCCCAGGGTGTGGGTGCAGGGTGCCATTTATTTTTTTAATATTTTCAATGTACAGAATTTTCACTTCTACAGATTTATTATAAGTATAGATTTTTTGCTCCATTTTCAAACACCCTGTCACCTTCCGCTATAGGTAACATCGCAAGTAAGCATGTTTTGTTTCTTAGTTAAATCTTTGTTCGCGAGTGGCGCCCCCTAGCCGAGTGACATCAAACGCGGGTGTCGGAAGTGACGTCATTGTAAATGGCGGATCGGTTATTATGAATGAGTGGGTAAGTTGAGGGCTTGAGTGGAAGTATCTTGTTGTGTTGGATAATGAGAGGATTATTTCGTTGTGTTCGTTAATTTTGAACGAAAGGCTGTTTTGAAAAGTAATTATTTTATTCATAACTTATGTAGGTACCTAAAGGTACATGTGTACCTTTGATTCAAAGCTTAATGGATGCAGTGAAGGCACTCTACTAACTAGGTATTATAAGATGATTTGCCCAACGCGTTAAAACAAAAAAAAAACAACTAGGTTTCGTGTATATTAAGTACTAGCTTTTGCCAGCGGCTTCGCCCGCGTAAAAGTAGGCTTCTCCATACAAACTTCCAACCTCCGTTTTACCCCCTTAGGGAATATCTACTTATACAGCAATACGGAAAAAATTTAAGACGACTATTTTTTTTTAAAGTTTAACCATGAAGTTTCTTTAAGTGTCCATGTAGGCCTATGTGAAATAAAAGTCTTTTGGACTTTGACTTTGAGGAGTGGAGTTCCGTAAAATCCGTTCTTAGCGGATGTCTACACCCTATAAGGGACCTATCTGCCAAATTTTAAGTTTGTAGGTGTTATAGTTTCTGAGATTTCGTGATTTATCAGTGAGTGGTATTTCGCTTTTATATATATATATAGATTACTTCCTAAGTTCATTTCATTTACAAAGAAAATTTACACAGCCTTTACAGTAATATTGGAAAGAGCTACCGTTGCCCTGGAACATAAAGAACAACTGAAGGAACATAGGTGAAAAAATTTAGTCAGTAAAAGTCTGACACGCCCTACCTTCTATCCAGAGCGATAGTCGCTAGATGATTCCCTATTTCAAAAGAAGTGTGAACCTCACACTGGCCCTATAAACTATCACCCAATTCCATCAACACCAAAATAACGCGAAAGAAAGGAATCTCAGCCACACCTATAATAAAGTGATCGTAAAATAAAAACCCATGTAATAAATCTGACGGCAACACATAAAATATCTCGCACCTACCTCATTCGTCATCTTTTTATCAGCAAAAAAGGCAATATCCACCTTAGAAAAATGAGGAGAGCCCGCCCTAGTAGCCCTCAAGACAACTATTTATCGGAGAAAAAAAAATACCCATAAATCAGGGAGCATTTTTTTATCTGGCAATCTTAAAGGTAGGGTAAATAAACGATAGGTCAGGGGATGTGCTTGATTTGATGGCAACACTCACACGCGTACGCGGGAATTGGATAATACTTGTTATTGTTGTTTTTTTTCTTGATAGGTTCGGACTTGACCGCTATCTCACAAAGCGACGATGCGGTCGACGATGGAGCACGCTTACCCAGAAGTAACCTATTCACTCTTGAATTAAAGATTCCCGGGTTGTAGCCATCAGGAAACACAGATTCCGGCAAGGATTTCCACTCCTTTGCTGTATGCATAATGAATGTGTTGTTATATGTATGACTGAGCTAAAAGAGCTACTTAGCTATCTGCCTATAGGCATGTTGCAATTCTAGGGTCATGGAATTGTTCGAAAGAGTAACCACGGTCCTGAAACATGTGTGTTGGCTTTAGTCAGTAGAAGACTGACACTGAATCCCTCCATTCAAAGTGGGAAAAGTTATTTGAAGCTAAAAAATAATATATTGCAAGAGCTGCAGCTTCTGTATGAGCGTATTTTGGCAGAATTAAATCATGACCATAAAATAACTCCTGGTTTTTTTAAGGTGGGAAATTATCCAATAAAGACTTTTACTGGCTAAAACCACACTTGTGTACCATCTTTGCCTGGCTTTCCAGATCGGAAGTAAACCCATGAAGATTAACTCTTGATGGGAATCACATCTTATAGTTCCCAAGCACATTCATTCCAAATCCCCAATGAATAGCAACATGACCTTCAAAACATACATCGATTTACCATCCCCTTCAAAAAACCGTTACGTGTTCCGTATCTCGTAAATTTGCTATTTATATTATATTTTATCTCGCGATGGGCCACGTGTATCGATATTATAAACGTTTTATGACAGCTTTTAATATAAATAGCTAAGGGTGGCAAATGGCAGAAAAGTTGGTATGGCAAGCGAGGGGTAGGAAATGAATTGGTTTTTTGGACAATGAAATTGGATGAATAAAAGGGACCATGTTGTTTAGAGTCCAGTTACCATTACTTTTATTATTTGTGCAATCTGATACGATTGATAAATTCTGACACAGAAAGTAAACCTATATTTAAAAAAAAAATGGACAATCCAGCCATCATTAATTTATGTAATGGATATATTACTACTACTGTTTATATTACTTTTACTGTTACGGTTGCTATGTTACTGTTACTGTTTTTATTTATTTTGATTTGAAAAATTAATACTAAATAAGCATTACATTGTCCAATAACTTTTAAAGTGAAAACTACAGAAATACTCGTAAATAAAAACAGTGAGTTGCTCATTTAATTATTACCAAACGACCCAGAAATCAAATAACTTGCAACTTACCCTCAATATAAGTTACAGCTTGTCAAACGTAATTGATGCGCACACGGTAGATTCCTGCCTACCCACACACCCGCGCCCCTACATGCTTCACCTCGCCGCCTCAAGCGAGGAAGGTGGCGCCCCCTGCGGCAACTCATTCATAAACAAAAGCCACTTGATGGTCGCAATTAAAATCTTAACATGTAGTATTAATAAACACATCCTTTTAGTGATGGACGCTATTGTCGATATATTTTTTAACAAAATTGAAGTGTCTAAGAATGCCGTTGTGTCCGAGTGTAAATATCTAAATTTTTCACCTAAATAGGGAACTTTAACACTTATACATTCATAAAAACTTCTGTACTGTTTATTACCTGTCACAAGTTCTTCATTCAAATTTTCTGTTAAAAAAATGAAATGATCAATTACTATGTGTTAAATCAGTTCAGTAATTTTATTAATAAGACTGTCAATCATTAAAAGTTGATGAGAAAGAAAGAAGCAAGAAATTCAAATGACCAACTTAAATCGAAGCAGAGTTGAAAATCATAGCAACATGAATGACTCTACGACCTACTCATAGGCCCAAGCTTGAGGACGGCAAGCAATAATATGGATGTCGAAGGCACGCATCGTATTCCACGCGCGCTTCAAAGAGATGTTAGTAAAATTTACTTGGAATAAAAAGTACAAACTCTGGAAAACATCATTACCTATGCCATTATGGCCTCAATAGGATACTATAAATATAAACTAAACTAACGCTGCTCTCAAAACGGTGAAGGAAAACATCGTGAGGAAACCGGCATGTCCTAGAACCAAAAATTCGAAGACATGTGACATCCACCAACCCGCACTGGGCCCGCGTGGTGGATTACGGCCTATTCCCTCTGCTAGAGAGGAGACCAGAGTCCCAGCAGTCATAGTCGGCCTTATAATGTTCCCAACATTAAAAGGCCGACTATGCTAAACTAACGCACTCACAAATTATCGACACCTACGCTACCCCATCACTTAAACCAAACACAAAGGTAGAACGTCTCAGAATTAAATTACCTCAACCCCGTTAACTTCAAACAATAATCTTAAACATTACATCCCCACCCAGAAAGCGCCCACAATCCTACAGCTAAGCCTTTTATGACGATATGTCGCATACGTCTTGCTGACGACTGATAAGTCGATGATGAGTTTTGTCGACTTGCGGTATGCACTATTTTGCTGTTGCAGATTTAACAAGTGCTCGGATTTTTTTTTTTTGGTCAGAAAATCATCTAATGACAAATCCCGCCCTTGGGCGAAGCGGGAGATAGTGTCAGACTTTTACTGGCTAAAAACCCACTCCTGTTCCTTCTTTGCCTTCATCCCGGAGCCCCGGGCTTCGCTTTCACATTACCCATGGTCCCAGTAGGCTTCGACCCTGCTGGGCCCCTACAGTTGCTGACATCTCCATGAGGCGCGCGTGGAACAGCACGCGCCGTCGACGACTTGGGCTCGGTCCGGACGGTTACCGGACGGTCGGACGGCGAGCCACCCATTACTCGCCGTCCGCAAGCCCGCGCCTACGGTGGAACAAGTGCTCGAGTGGAAATTTAGACTGCTTACGAATATCAAAACTTAAGTTACACAATATTAAGAATTAGGTAGAAAAACGCAAGAAAAAGACAACTTTAATTATCTGTATTATTATATAATAATAATATATATAATATATAGGTATCTATATAAATACGACAAAGTAAAACGTAAAGTTTTCTTTAATTAAAATAGCGCTATTCTCTAAGTTAGATAGTTGTACTTCGTTATTGCAAATATAATTTTAGTTACCATTCTATCCCATCCTGATATGAAAATTGCAAAATACGTTATTGCATTTCGCGAGCTACCTAGAGCTGGATTGTATATGTGTACATCCTAATTAAAAATTTAAATTTCAATCATAATTTAAGTACAAAAATTTTACATAAACCCATTTAGGCAGTGGTTAACGTAATTGAAGTTGGAGCAGTGGTGGCCGAGTGGTAACGGCCCCGACTTACGAGTTGCAGGTCGCGGGTTCAAACCCAGCCAGGCGCATTACTTTGTGTAATTTATTTCATCACCACTGCTCTCAAAACGGTGTAGGAAAACATTGTGAGGAAACTGGCATGTCCTAGAACCAAAAATTCGACGACATGTGACATCCACCAACCCGAACTGAGTCCGCGTGGTGGATTACGGCCCATTCCCTCTCCTAGAGAGGAGGCTTGAGTCCCAACAGTGGGAACATTATAAGGCCGACTATGCTAACGTAATTGTAGTAAAGAATATGGGAATTGACACACGTAGTGAATCGGTATTGGTATCCACGCACGCACACACAAGCACGCTTGTGACGTAATCAATATTCACCAAGAATTGATCAAAATATGTATTTCTTTTTATTCTAAAATAATTTTTGATTATTACATGTTGTATATAAACGAATCAATATTTTCTTTGGTTTCGTCATAAGTTAAGAACGATTTTACCGGTTTCATTCATCTATTTTAAAGTTTTCTCTTATCTTTTTTAAAGTTTTCTCTTATCTTTTCCATTGTTTAATTTAATTTATTTTTTATATTTAAATGATCTAAATTGTAGTTCATATGTTCAGTTCGAACTTATGTTACTATTTATATAGTAAACAGGTAATTTATTGAAACTGCGTATTTAGAATTTATGTGACATTATTGTTAAGGTGAATTAATTTCAACTAACTTTTGGAGGGCACTGTATATTGCATGTATTACTACTTTGTAAGCCCTAGAGGCAAAATATAGCGCCCTCAATGTATTAAATAAGAACTTGTAATGTACCTACCTATATTTTACAATGAATAAATGAATCTGAATTTGAATCCTAATATTCTGTAGAAGCTTCTTACGAAAAGAAAAATTAAGAAACTTTAGCAGAGCATTTTAAAACTTAACGATTATAATATATAACCCTCGCGTGTTTGACAGAATATTTCTAGAGTACCTATGTCGCTTGGTCTCGCGTACGCACACCATGACCTACGTTTGTCGGTATGTAGTGTTGCAACCGGCTCCAATATCTGCCAGGTTAAATATAAATTAGTCGCATTTTGTAGTTCGTTAAATCACAAATCTTCATAACTAAATAATGTATTTAGACTGAGCTCTTTAAATCTAGAGAGAGTTTTTCACTCACCGTATCTTTTTTACTCTACGGAGAAGTTACCCCCGGAGATGGGCTGCAGGATTGTTCGAATGAATCACCGCGGCTCAGGCTCATAAAGGAAAGGGTGTGATTTAGTGAGTAACAGTCTAACACTATAGATAGCGGCACGAATCTTGAGCGCTCGGTGAAAGAGCGAGGATCGCTTTGCGCATCGTACACATCAGCAAGCCAATCACTGTACAAGGATTGCACTCCCCGCCCCCGCGTCATACCACTTAAGAGACGCGATATTTCACTTCTGCGTGCTTCTTCGCAAGTAGAACTTTAGAAGTCAGCACTCAAGATCCGTGCCGGTATCTGTACCTCTCCCTACATCCAGTATTGGAAGAGTTATATAATGGTTAACCATAACAAAAAAAAAAACCGGAGTTATCTTGGAAAACAGACGATGATAAATTCATAAAGCTACTCAAAATGTAGGTACATTGAGAGATTGGTTTAGCTATTGTGCTCTGAAATGTAATAAAAATAATATTCTACAAGTTTTACACAACGTTATCTAGTCCCAAACTAAGCAGAGCTTGTGCTATCAGTACTAGACAAGTGATAAACATATTTATATATTTCTGAATACAATTACACCCAGCCACAGAATAAATGATTGTACTCATCACACAGTTTGTCTTGGGTGGGAATTTCAGCCACGATCTTCGACTTAGCGCAGTCACGGCCACTAACCACTGGGCCAAAGGCACAATCAAAAATAATTTAATTTATAATAATAATTCTTTACATTTTCGTATTTGATTTACGAGGAGGAGGTGCATCTTCGCATTCATACAGCTATAATCATTTAACTGAACGATATTTGTTATCTAACGGCAAGATTATAACATAACACCTCTCCAATTTAACCTAACCCTTGTAAAGTATCACTAAATAAAGGTGACCCGATATGTCCTTAACCCGTCCGCAACAGTAGGTGTTATTGTTCAATTGGCCCAACAATCCCAAGGGTCTCAAAGACCCATCTTAATTATTATCAAGGTGTTTAAGGGTCGAATTTACGATGTGTTAATATGGCCCGATGTGCGTCGCCTGCAATTACGTTTAACCCTAAATTAAATTTACCTGGGGTCTGTTAGACCCGCGGTGGGTACTTTGTTACAAATTTGTGTAGTTTTGGGTGCACTGTGTAAATTGTTATGTTAGCGGCATGATAACGAAATTAGTTGCTTTTTGATGTTTCTCATTTATTGTTGTCTACAAGTAAAAATATTTATGTTTTAAATGCGACTAAGCAGTTGAGTTATAAAATAAAATTTACTCATAAATCAATAAATTTAGTGTATTCTGTAAGTATTAATCTAGACTAAATTGATATTACACAATATTTAAGTGCAAGGGTAACCTTACTTTTTTATGACTAGATAAATATAAAGATCGAAGGACTGGAACAATTTGCCTGCTGCTGTCTTCCCGTCCAAGTATAATTTAGGTGTCTTCATGGCTAGAGTGAATAGGCTCTTAATAAACTAGTGCGCCTGACCATCAATGATTGCATCTCCGCTTACCATCAGGTGGGATCGCAGTCAAGCACTGGTTTATATCAATAAAAAAAAAAATAGATATAAACAAGATCTAGGAAGCGGTGCAATAACATCAAATTGAATAATAACCATTCTAAAAATTATTTGGAAGTATGAGCATAACAAAAAAGACGCAGCGAGAGGAAGTAGACAATCTCCATGAAGCTGAGAACACTGCAGCCGAGGAACAAGCCAGCCATGCCACCGACAGCAACTGAAATAATAAAGGAATTACATAAATATTAGTTGTTGGTGATTCTGGTAGAGAGAGCAAAAATAATAGGAGTGTAGACATACCCAACACGTCAGTGAAGCCGAAAATGATGTCCCTCCTGTACCTCATGCGAGGGTACGTCACCATGCCCCATTGAAGATTAGTGCCCAAGAACCATACTTGCAGGGCCTGAAAATCAATAGGTATGGTACACAGAATGATAGAATCATTAGTTAGGTGAGTATATTTCTTTTTAGAGATACCAAACGATTACCAGCAACATCATAAATGAGTTCAATACGAGACACCTAATACAAAACTTATGGCAGTTGAAGTATTATAAAATAAATAAAAAAATCACTAGAATATACGTTGAAGACTATTGTAAACTCAATTTTTTTTAAATTCTTTTTGAAATAATAAATTCTTTTTTTTTAAATCATATAAACCAGTGCTTGGCTGCGATCTCACCTGATGGTAAGCAGTAATGCAATCATTAATGGTGAGACGCACTAGTTTATTAATTTAAAATTTAGCGTGAATTTTAAATTAAAAAGCCTTGAAGACACCTAAACTATAGTTAGACAGGAAGACCGTAGCAGGTATATTGTTCCAGCCCTTCGATGTACAAACAACGATGCGAAACGCTTAGTCCGGAACGTCTTTAAACATACTGATAAAATAGCAATATATCGAGTAATGCATCATTCAAAAATATTTGATTAAGCTCTCAACACTCACATTTGATTGTAACACATAGTTCACATCGTCACAAAGAGGATAGCATCCGCAGCTCACTTTCTTTCCAGAGTCGTCTTGCAACTTATATAGTTCATCTGAAAGACACAACATTCCACTGTATATGTCAATGTTAGTCATTATTCAGGACATTTACAAAATTGGGTAAGGATAGTACTTCTTCTTCTTAGTTACCTTTATGCTTAGCCAAGCAATGTAGACCTTTGATATCGCAAATTTGTTCGTCACCTGTGAAAGACAGCAAGGAACATAGTATAGCATAGTATCATAGTGATATGAGTGTTACGACTGCTTGCATGGTGGTTAGTTCACTGTTAGAAAATGTAATTTCGTAACAAAATATGATGATCTTCGTTATAAATCATAATATATGATCCACCAATTCACACTGGCCCCATGTGGTGGATTTCGGTTCATTCCGTCTCCTAGAGAATAGGCCTGCGGCCCAACAGTGGGAACACTATAAGGTTGATTATTAAATTATGAGAGTATGTAATTGTGTGCACTAGCTTTTTATTACTTATCACAGCGATAGTAACTTTCATACACTATGTTGAATGACATTGCATGCATTTTAATCTCATCCATTAATGAGTTCCACCCACTGACTACTGCAAAATTAAATCTAAGATGTATTTTAAATGTTTGGATGGAAATCTCACCGATTTTCCTATAGAAGTGAGGTATACACTTGCAGTACTTGAGACACAGTCGTATGCGGCACTCCATCCTACACATAGTGTACGTGTATATGGAATTGTGCTTAAGGTTGTTCTCGTGAGGGAAGCGACAACGACGCTGATTTACGCTTAACCTTAAAAAAAAAAATTCGGTTTAACTTAGAATTATAAGCTCAAAAAAACTTTATAGTCAAAATTGACTATTTTGTAGTTTTCTTGCCATATCTCAAAAAAAGTGTTTGTTCATAATACGAGTTCCAACATGATTATCTAGTTATGTCTACCAATGATCGAACGTTACCTTATTGGTTTAATTGCTTTTGTTTTGGAAATTTTATTTTGTAACCACCAGGAGGCGAAAAATAATTTGTAATGTGAAATTTTTCCCAAACGAAAGCAATTGAAACCAAAATATGTACGAATAAGCAAAGAAATTAAAAAGGATATGTTAAATTTTAAAATCACTTAGCAGCTTCAGGCGATGTATAGACGGTAAGAGCAGTGACATATAGCTTCATGTAGTATCCCTCAGCTGAGTGCTGGAACTTGGTTGAGATATCCGGTACTTCTTGTGGACCATGGATATACACCTGGAATTATACAAAACCTTTGAAGCTGTACAAGGTGTAGACGCTATTACTGCTGAACCTATGAAGGCGGTTGGGGTACCAATTCTTAAGGGGAGAAAAAACGCTACAAGCATGGATCGGATTTTTTTATTGAGGAAAGGTACAAGGTGGATGGATGATATGGTGAAGGTTGTGGGAATCTACTAGATACGAGATGCACAGAACCGGTTGAAGTGGTGACTCTTGGGGAAGACCTATGTCTAGCAGTGGGCATTTAATAGCTGAAGTAATAATGATGATATTATACTCACATCATACGAAGTAGAAATATTCATGACTTGAGCAAACACTTCACCATCTAAAGGATGGATGAACAATGACTTCTTGTCATCTTTGATAGTGTCCCAGCGGTTGGCCTCCCTGTACCTGTAAAAAAAATGCAGAAAACAACTTAGCCGTTGATGAAGCATTATATAAGGTTGGTAAAATTTTAGCAGAAAATAAACTTACTCAGGAGAATTATATACAGCCGTCCTAGAATTCACAGCATAACACAATCCCATTTCAGTGACCGTGGGTACTATAGACAGCACCACATTTGATACACCAATGGTCAAAGTTGGCTTAAAAGGGGCAGATAAGTTCATCAGTAGCTGAATGTACTTGTCAGGAGTAATGTCTGGGTAGACCGGAACGTTCTCAAAGTTCCTGTAAGATGTGTTGGAAAGACTTAGGATAAAATTTTCCAGTCTGGTCTTGTTTGGTTCATTGGAGTTCCTGAAAACGTACATTAGCTCAATACAAATAATAATGTTACTTAAAATAAGCTCATAAACCAAAGTGATACGACTATCAACAAACCTCAAATAGATCTCAAGCTTTTGCTTATCGATATAGTTATTGGGACACACGGTAACGCATGGAAAGGTAGTGTTCCAGGCAAACATGTCTCGATCCATGGAGACCACGGTTGGCGAGGACTGGTAGCGACTCCAAGTTATCTGCGAGAGGTACAGCGAGCCGAAACCAGACAGGAAGATGATGGTGAACCAGAGGATGCTGTCGGAAAAAGGAAAAATACAGTAAAATAATTATATATTCACACCTCTGTAAGATGATCTGCAATTACAATAAAGAAGGTACTAAGGCCTTCTATATCATAAACAGCATAGTTGAGGTGCATTGCAGGTCAATGTGCTGAATCGCATGACTCTTCTGTTTTGGTCGCAGCTGCTCGTAATGTGAAATGAATATCTTCAGTAGTTTTAAACTTATCTAGCAAAGCACTAATAAAACCACGATAATGAAGGCTTACATTTCAAGAAAGTGTCTTCTAGAAGAAACCAAGTGGTTCAATCCGTGTATGGATGACGTCTCAAGAAAAAGTTTCAGATATTTTTTTGTTTTATCTACTAGAGCATGCTGAAATATGTTCTTCTTGGGTTTGAAGAATAGGTTCTTTGGAGTACGTTGCAGGTCATCTTGGATTATCTGAGCCTGGAAAGTTCGCTCAGGCATCATTTTTAGCTTGAGCTAAAAAATAATAGTTTGATAAATGAACCTAAATTATTTTACAACTTGATATATCGTCATTAGTGTAAATAAAAAAGATAAAAATTTTAACATGAAATTTTATTTACGTAATCTGATACTTATTTATGCTTTGTCTTGAAAGCAAAACTGTATAAAATAATTTTACACTTACCTTCAGCCACGGTTCGAAGCCTACTCTTCATTCAACATATTGACATGGAATTAAAGTGATAGCTCTCGTGCCTCAACTTCATTATACGTAACATTATAAACGTATCGCTAATAAATCTGTTCGTGCGTTTAATTAGTTCGAGGCACAGGTGTGGAAGTTCCAGTAAGTCAAATTGGAACACTCGGGGTTATACTTACTAAGGTAAAGGAGGAATAATAAATTGAGAAATAGATACGAGTATGAGGTATGTCTTAGATTGGGCTCCTTACTAGTCTTGAGTTGAGTTACACGAATATTCACAAATGTTTGCACTGATTGGACACATGCACTCCAATCTGTGTGGTTCTTTCCTCAACAGATTATCTCGGACACTCTGTGCATGATTCTAATAAGATTGACCATTACATATTTACTGTCATCATCATCATCATCTTCCTGCCCTTGGCCCGTGTTATTTGGGGTCGGCGCAACATGTTTGTTTCTTCCACTCTGCCCTGTCACTCGTCATGCTATCACTAACTTCCTTTTCTTTCATATCACTCTTTACACAATCCATCCATCTTTTCTTTGGTCTCCCTCTCCCTCTCCAGCCATCCACATGTAAACTCATAACTCTTTTAGTAACATGCGTTTCATCATCCTTACATATTTACTGTATGGACTTAAAAAGAGACTGAACCCCTGAGTTTGTTTTGGTTTTTTTTCTCGGCTAGGAAACACCGGCCTCATTTAGTTTAAGTAAACGATAAAAAATGAAGTGTAAGAGTGTTATCTATAACCTATTAAATAAATTTGTGTTCAGTTATATTACTTACAAGTATTGCAACTTCTTTTTCATGTGTTTACAATTTACTCTTTATTCTTTACAAGCAACCCGCTCCAGTTTGGCATGGATTTTATAAATCTTTGAAATTATCAGCTTTTTCTTACTATAATATATATATGTACTTTTATACCTTTTTATGAATCACTCTCGTCTATTGGTCATAAAATTACGTTCAGGAGTTTTTGGGATTATTAAAAACAGGGACAGACGCTTTGAGGGACTCTGTTTTATAGTATGTGTAAGGGAGACAGTTTAGTATAGAAAAAAAACAACTTCAAGCAGACGATTATCTGTATTTTTTTTTTCTACTAGAAAAACAGGTTTAAAATTATTACAAACCATACAAATATCTGTAGTAATATTAAAACATACATACTTTTACTGAATTACTTAATTTTTGAAACCCGTATATTATACGGGTAATTCCTGCGACATACTTTCCCATTAACCTTCTGCCTACCCTGCACCATAATAATAACAGTGAATATTACGAGTTTCCACTCGGCGGGTTTCTGATAATAATCGTCGGTGATTTTATTACGGCCCATTGTTTTAATCGTTGCTTCAACAGCTTGTATTTTTGACAGGTGACATCATTACTTGCGATTACTCTATTTGATAAAATTGTTCGTATACATCTATGATAGGGTTTAATGTTTCTAGTTAACGATTTTTACCTTCAATTATCAATACACATCAGACAACTCCTACTCAAATCAATTTTATTTTCAACAAATCACAGATAAGCTTAGGAAAAAATCTAAAAAAAAATAAACATTATGTATCGAGCTTTCGCAATAAATTCAAGTAGACTTTGCATGAACTCCTAGTTATTGTGTGTAGACGAATTGTTAATTTAAAAAATGAAATAAAAATATAACCTTATATTAGAAACAGAAATACATCCTCGCACTTTATGCTGATATTAAACTAAGATCAATGATGTCTGTAATTAAATATGGAATTCTGACAAAAATAAATAATTACGTCTTTAATAAAAAATCAGAAGCTAATTTTTAAATTGGATTTTAAAATTTTGTCATCTTTAACTGGCCATTATCTTATAACTATTTATTTCGAATTGTCCACCACTATTTCCAACCGTCGATTTTTCTTAACGTAAACTATATTTTGGAACTACAATAGCACAGTTTAATCTAGATCAACACGAAAAAGGAGTTAATTGATTTTGAAAAATTGTTCCGTATCAAGTGGTTGAGAGAAAACCCTGCTTGCCCTTACTTGCTTGGAAGCCCTGCTTGGTTAAACCACCACTGTGTCCTCGTAGGGGCGATCGGCGGCAACGACCTTTCGCGTCGGGCCCTGGTACAGGCCATGGTCCGGAGCGAGAAGGAATGGCAGACGGTCGGACGCGCGAGAGAACGGCCCTCACGCCCCTGCGCTGGGTTCCCGATCCTGATTTCCAGCCAACGTAGGCGCAGGCTTGCGGACGGCGATCAATTGGTAGCTCGCCGTCCGACCGTCCGGTAAACGTTTGGACCAAGCTCAAGTCGTCGACAGCACTGCTCGACTATTCTATATATATATACTGTTGCACGCGCGCCTCAAGAAGATGTTAACAAACCGTAGAGGCCCAGCAGGGTAAAAGCCTACTGGGGCCATGGGTTAAGTGAAAATGAATCCCCGAGGCACAGGAACGCAAGGCAAAGAAGGAACAAAAGAGTGGGTTTTATTCAGTAAAGTGTGGCACACCCTGCCGCTCCGGCCAAGGGCGGGAGATGTCATTGGATGATTTCCAACCTAAAAAAAATGATTTTGAAAAATTGTTCCCTATCACGTGGGTGACGGAAAACCAACAATGTTTCGTTCTACTAGCAGGTAAGAGTTAAAACTTAATGATCGATGAATATGTAGGCAAACATTGACAGAACGTGACAACAGCACTTCAAGCTATTTATCTTATGAAACGTTAGATGTGTCAAATGCCAATTACATTTTTTGCGTATTTTTTTGCATCTTTATTTTAAACAAATAAAGACGTAGATAGGTATACTAAAGTCCGCGATTTTGTGCGTCATTCCAAAATAAAATTGAACAAAGGAAAGCATATAAACAAACTCAATTCCCTGCGAAAATATTTTAAAACCAATCAACACCCGAACAAATAAAAATACTGACAGAAAAAATGCTCTTGACGTCACAAGGTAAACAAGCTGAAACCTTACCTACGGAAAGGGAAGCCCTCCTAAAGTCTAATAATTTCCGAAGTGTCATGTCGCCCAGAAATAAATGAAGTGAAGAAAATAAATTTCATTTAAAAATCACGGCACACCATTATTTTCCCGAGCTTCCCCTAATTAATTTCTTGTCACCGTCTGGATCGGCCGTTGTGGCTCTGACAGCAGCTTAGAGCAGGATAGAAGAATATAAGTGTAGTGTGTGTAATAAGGACAGGTATAAAAAGGTGAGTGCGCTTCATTACCATCTTTTAGTAGTTAACGGAAGCAGATACGAAGTTCGCTTCGGTCGACTTCTGCTCGCCTAGTACTCCTTATTAATGACCGTGAATAATAAGTTGAGGAAAGTCCGTGTTTTGCTTATCGAAAGTATTCTTTAATGACAGTATAGAAAGGCCTTATAACCAAGCTATATTCAAGTAGGTAAAAACCTTTATCAATCATCGAATTTGTATTCCACATCTAAAACAATCAGAAGTGATGTTTGTTCTCGGTCGTGTAAATGGTCCTTCGAGCCGGATCTTTGTATCTATCCTTTTATTTTACATGGAAAATCATCAAATGTCTTCTCCCACCCTTGATAAAGTGACTCTGATACTCCTTGTATCAGACTTTTACTGACTATAACGCACAGTTTTATTTCAGTTGCTCATTGCGAGGGCCACGGTTACTCTTTAGAACAATCTGCAACCCGGGTAGGTATCGGCCCTAACTGGCCTCTGCAGTCTTACTGACATCTCTTTAAGGCGCGCGTGGAATACAACACGCCATCGATTTGAGTTTGATCCTTACTGGACGGCGAGCATTCAATATGAAAGCACAATATTGTAATCAAACCATTTACGAGATTCAGTCATTTAATCGAGTAACTCAAACAGCCTGTTCAATAGCAAAGATGCTTCACAACACACAATCTTCTTTCATTTCAACTCATCGATTCGCCTAATTATACACAATTCACATACCTATACCTCGAGATCGAGAAAGGGTGGGTAGCAACAGTACAGCAAGTTAGATAATTAAACAAGCTTAATTTTCTTGTACGAGTTATATTCGCGATGTTCCGAGCACTGTTTACAGAAAGTAACGGGTAAATATTGCCAACGGGAACCCTAAGGTGGAAATCTTGCGAGGGACACGCAGTATGGAGGTGGATCTTTGCAAGAAATGAAAACGGTAACAAAAATTATAATGTTCTACTATTGATGGATTAAGTATATTTGTGAGATAATGAATGCACACAGGATTGTTTAGTAACTGTTAGATTATACGCCATCAAAAACTTATCATGTGTAAAAAAGCCAAGCCGCGCAACACTGTGCTATTTATTATACTGTAGCATCTATTCAACAAATATCATACATTATTTTCCAATTAAATCACTAGCATCATGATTGTGTGTTATTGTGACCGTATCAATATAATAATTTTTCTTTTCTTTTAAATTGGAACCAATATTCTATTGTTGTGTGCGATTGCCATGTCGACAGTTCGACATACAACAAATTCTTTTTAATATTAGCACTAATTTTTTTTATAGTAAGTAAAAATATTTAATATTGAGACGGTTTCTATACGGTTTACATAAGTAACAACAAAATGGCATATGCAGTGCGTATATTTAAAGAGAACTGGACAAAAATTGCAATATGTTTAAATTTTTTTTCTGGTTTTATAAGCTAAATACTAATTGTATTAAAAATTTGAAGCATGTATGTCTATTTGAACTACCGTAGAATTTTGATGATCAGTGTTGTATGTATAAATGAAAGAATTAGGGTTAGGGATCTTTGAGTTGCAATAATTCCTAAGCTATAGCTATTCAAATTGAATGTTTCTTGGTATATACCTACCTAGTTACTATGCCAGGCTTCTAGTTTTACGCATACCACGAAGTTACAAGGTGTCGAAAATGTCCTGAAGAACTTCGAGGAATACTTGTCTTGAAGCTGGCCGGTACAGGTATGCCTTTTTTTACTTGACTTGGTGGATATACTATCGTGCCCTTGAGTTACACTTGCAGCTAGAAAAAGAAAAGAACACGTTTTTCTTATACCCAAAGTCAATAGACCAAAGAATCTGTTTTACGACTGTTCCATATTAATCCATCTCCTTTCTACCATCGGACAAGCCGCCGAACGGCGAGTATCCACCCTTACGTTGTTGAAACTTCAACGGTCCGGACTAAGCGTTTCGCTTCGTCGTTTATACCGCGTACATCGAAGGACTGGAACAATCTGCCTGCTGCGGTCTTTCCGTCCAACTATAATATAGGTGTCTTCAAGGCTAGAGTGAATAGGCTCTTAATAAACTAGTGCGCCTGACCATCAATGATTGCATCTCCGCTTATCATCAGGTGGGATCGCAGTCAAGCACTGGTTTATATCAATTAAAAAAAAAAAAAAAAAAAAATTAAATCATGAGCAAGAAAACCACTCGTTTGAGATTTGTGGGAATCCCAAACGGATTATTTTTTTCGACTACTTAAATTTTCCTCATAATTTTATAATCCGAAGCGGACTCCATGAAATAATACCATCGACACCGCTTAATTTGAATATCTGGCAGAGGAGTGTTTAATAAAACATCCAGTTTGATTTACATTCTAACAAATCCGTACCTTTTGCGCCGTTCGATGTAAACACCGCCTTACCGGCAAGATGGTGTGTACACACGCCTTCACAATTACATTTCCTACTGAGGCATTTGAATTTTCAAATTAATTTGTTGGCTCATCTCGTTTTAGATATATTCTGGCGGTTTTAGAAGGAATAAGAAATTCAAGAGATGCTTAGAATCGTTTAGGTGTAAGTATCCTTTACGAGGTAGGAGGTTTCCTGATAGCTACAACCCTGTAATCTTTAAGTCAAGAGTGAATAGGTTACTTCTAGGTAAGCGCGTTCCATCGTCGACCGCATCATCGCTTTCCATCAGGTGAGATGGCGGTCAAGCGCGAACCTATCGAGAATAAAAAAAAAAAAAAGGTATTAAAAATAATGAAAGTACAATATTTTAGGGGCACCAAACCCTTATTCCATCTGATTACAAGAAAACGTTTTTCCCAACCTGTATTTTGTCACTGCTGGGCACTATCACTACAACCTAGCTAATTGGGCAACACAATACTTCTTGGATAGACTGATGGTCAGACTTTCTTTTTTCTGACTGACCAGTAACGGCTACTAAAGATGTATGAATGAAAGCAAGACCAACTGCTCAACGGCAGCAATCATGTCGCTGTTGGGCAAAGGTTTATAATTAGTTACTCCTCTTAGTGTATTGCCTTCCCGTAATAATCTTAATTGTTAGACTGACAGCGTCCTACCTACTATTAAATTATATTCAAAACGCTTTATTATTATATTATGAGCTTGTTGTGGTCCACAGCCTGGTAAAGACTTCCCCTCCTTTCTTCTACTTTTCTCTGTATCTAGCTACATCTGCCCAATACTTTAGGTAATAGTTCAACTCCTCCCGCAATCTCTTTCTTTTTCTCTCTTTTCTTTCTTTTTTTTCTTTCTTAGTTAACCAGGTCCAAATAAAACTCCAGAAGCTCATGAACATATACAATATTTCAAAACACGATAGCACATAAACAAATAAAACATTTATCAATGTGCAAACCTAAATCGCAATCTACCTTCTAAAACAATAAACGGTGGAAAAACAAACGAATCCGACAATGAATCGCCATGTCGACGGGATCAAACCGTTTCGGGCCAATATACAGCCGGACCAATAAAGGTGGCCAAATGAGTGAGATGCAAAAACAAAACGGAACGCCAGACAGATAGGACGCGGGACGATATATGGTTTCAACGGGTCCACGTAGAGGTGTGATTGTGGAAAGGTGTTGAAGTATCGATATTTTGTAGTTAGTCGACGATTGAAGACTCTATATATTTATTTATTGTTTTGAAAATACTTAAAAATTATACGTATAAGTAATGGAGAAAAGATTTTATTTATTTTATTACCACTATAATATGAACATCAGCGATAACGTAGCAATAACGCAAGTAATACAAAAATTTTGGTCTTGGAAGTTTATGGAACCGCGGTCCCCCGGACCGCGGTTCCAACTTCCACCTATAACTTTATTTTTTTTATCAGTGTTTTGGGACAACGAATAAAATACAGAGAGTTTTTTTGTACTTTGTACTTTAATGCATTTTTCCTTGTGGTCGCAAAATACTACTAAAACACAAATATTTTTATAGGTGGAAGTTGGGACCGCGGTCCCGCACGAACCAAAAATTTCACGTGGTCAATTCCTTATATTCTTTTGACAAACTTTATTGATATTAAAATGTAAGTTTATCTTTTTTAAATACTCAAATCTTTTTTTAAATGCCTTTTATATTTTTTGTGAATGTATAACTGTGAAAGTAAAGCGATCATCTGTTTTTGTTTTTCTTGATTAAAAAATTCCATGATCAGAAGAATTAATTTCTCTTCCAATATCAATCGACCTACCTCTTCAGTCTCACCTCTTATTTCACAAGGTGAAGCTGCACTTATTTTCGTTTCTGCTCGGCCCATTGGCGCCGAGTCGTGATGTACGGCGTCATGTCACACGCCATTTGCGATCGTTCGCATTATACATTGTGTGCTTCCTGGCTCCGCTTCAGTGTTAATTATGCTGTTAACCAATATCTCAACTATTGACAGATCTAATCTTATATATTTAATTTATTGAGTCACCCTGCTCGCTGCTACTATACCTGTCCTTTGCATGGGCCCTGGAAATAAAATGACAGAGAAGGAACAGGAGTGGGTTTTTAGTCAGTAAAAGTCTGACACTATCCCCCGCTCCGCCCAAGTGCGGAGATGTCATTAGATGATTTTCCCACCCGGAAAAAAAAAACCTGTCCTTCGCATTGCAGACTTTTGTCGTCTCGATTGTATTTGAATTCAACTCGTGTCATTCTTTCGGTTTCAAAATTTTTAAATTTTCTGTCGATACGTACAGGTGAGAATTTTTACAGATTTCGGATAAAATTCTGAGTTGAATGGAGTGTGTTTAGATAAGAGTAAGGTTTATTCCTAGTAACATACTGATGAAGGACAATGATATCGATTATATTTAAAGTAATGGAACGTCCAAAAATAATGATGATGCATGCCGTAAAGCAGAATGTAGCGGAAAAATCCAGTTCTGTACCATCTTAAACTTGTACCTACATTGCTGGAAAATACAATTCTGATTCTGAATGATGACTTCTGTAAACATAGTTAAAAGAAAGAAAGAAAAAAACGTTTATTCGTACTTCACAGTAGTAGTATTACAGTAGAATTACATAAGTATGAAAAACAAAGAAAAAAAAAAACTTTAAAATCTGTGCAAGGCCAAAAAGGCGCCTAATTCAGCTCGGTTTTTGCTACAATTATTGTCATTATAAGGCGTTTCTGTTTTACGCCACACAAGGAGAGAAAATTGAATGTAATACAGGAACGCAACATATCTCACAAATCTCCATATAAACAAAATTAAAAGTGCTCA
Organism: Mythimna vitellina; assembly: GCA_949316375.1. Classification (NCBI taxonomy): domain Eukaryota; kingdom Metazoa; phylum Arthropoda; class Insecta; order Lepidoptera; family Noctuidae; genus Mythimna; species Mythimna vitellina. The sequence continues at coordinate 1,144,096 of OX438686.1, forward strand.
CAAGGCAGCCGGTAAGCAATGCTACAATAAAACTGGTGTCCCCTCTATAGGTAGGCTCCTAATAAAAATTCCAGCAAATCAATAGGTTCACGTTTAACGCTTTTTGTATTGTATTTTATTTTGTTATACGCCTCCGATTCGTGTTAAAGGGACAATACTGGGATATAGTGGATTTGTACTGCGACTGAACAATCTTGATACTTTTCAGCACTACTTGGAAAATGAATTGCTTAGTTTTTTAATGATTTGAAATCTGTTCCGAAGAACCAATTATAAAACGATGTATTTAATATGTGAAATTACCGTGTCTCGGTTTTAATACTATAATATCAGGTGTGTACAGTAACACCTAACAATATTTTTTTGTAGGAATTTGAAAAGGTCTTTCACTCTTCCTGGTGTTCCACCTTCGCGTGGGATGCCATAGAGGAAACCTTTGCCCAGCATTGAGATACCGTTGAGGTACCTATACTATATATAGGTAGATAAAAAAAGAAAGATGATATTGAAAAAATCCCAACACAACAATTTCAATTTAGTTATGGGTATTCTTAAAAATGTATAATTAACCTACTTGCATAACTCAGAGTGGAAACCCACATGAAGGTAAACAAAATACTTAAGAAATAGAATCTCATTGTTGATAATGATTGTCCTTGTATTTTACGGCATTACCGTCAACAGTACTTAGTTTAAAAACAAAGTTTTCGGTAAACTAATTACCTACCTACTAGTAAGAAGTCATTAGGGTAAATAGGTTAATATAAATGAATATGTATGTAGGCATTACTAATTGTTGACCAATATTTAGTAAGTAGATATGGCATGAGTCATACCCTTTTGGGCTGACTTATGGAGTTGCTGGTTAGTAATCAGTAACTAGTTTCATACATGTAGTCCGATACAGCTTACAATAATAACTTTTTTCAACCAGTTAATTGTAATTTAAATTACCTACAGCCTAAAATTATCATCATCTAGAATGATGATGATAATTTTAGGCTGTAGGCCAATGGACTTTTACTGTAAGATTAAAAAAAAATTACTTACGACAAACAATCCATAGGCAAGGCAAAGTTATTAGTAACAAGAATTTAACTTATAAATAATGTTAGTAATCAAAAGTAATAATTTGAAAGTGACTAGACACCAACTACTTCTGCACAGTAAGCTCTTGGGTCTCGCAATACGTGGAGTTCAAAGAACCTGCTGAGCTAAACAGTATCGTTTCTCTCCCGCCTTCCGAAAGTGACGCTACAACGACCTGTCCTGTGCGTGACGCATCCATTGGATTTCTGTGATCCTTAAAATGTCATCAGTCCAGCTTGAGCACTTGCGGTTGTCGCTCCAGAACCTTTCGGTCTCATCGATCATATAATCTACAAGCAATGTGCCTTGCACAGGTGGCAGTGGGCCACCTAAGTTTGATGATTGAACCGGTAACATTGATTCTTCTGTGGATATCTTCATTTCTGATTCGATTATGCGAGGAAACTCTGAGCATATCCCTCTCCATTGCCTTTTGGGTCATTTGAAGTCTTCTTACCAACTTAAACAAACACAAAACATTAAACTTACCAATTTTAATAAAAAAGTACCAAAATCATTTTTCCTATCACGCAAAGCAACAGTAAATAGAATACACGTTGGATTCCCTGTTCCGTCTTTGCGATTTGCATGTCCCGTCCTTGTGTGCGTGCGTGTGCACGTGTGAACGTGGATGTGTGCGCGGCGATTGACATAAAGAAGCTAAATGCCGTGGGGTGTGAACAGTTACAACCGTTTAACGTATGTATTGGCACGAATAGCTATTGGCAAAAATTCCAATAAAAGTGCCGCGTCCCTGGGAGGAATTCCGCTGAAGAATAATGTTTAATTTGCGCTAGGAGGACCGGCTGATTTATTTAAGTAGCTTTTTGTTTGACATCACGTGTTTTATGTATATTGGTCCTTTTTGGTAGGTTGCTCCTTAATTTGTGTTTTTCAGCGAGATTGCAATTGGACCTTTAATGACCAAGAAAGTGCTTTTACAAGTTATTTGTTGATTTTCCAGAAATCTTGTCTACGGTCTATCGAGACGATTAAGGTTGGCTTCATTTTTCAATTTGAACGTTTTCTTTATCATTTTAGAAGACTATGTATCAATTAAAAAACCTAATATTCCATTTTTGTTGGTTTTACATTACATTATAACGATTGTATTATTAGTTGGTATAAAACATATAACGCTTGTCCATTACTGTTTATTATCTGCCCATACTGGGGTGACCAGAGTCCAGTAATTACTATGAGTCATGTAAAGGCGATGTCACACGTAACACTCGTAAAAAATCGGTTTAAACTAACGTTTTAAACAATCATGGAAATATCATAATAAAGATTATTTTTAAAACATTGAAAAAAACTGAAATACTAAGGGTCTAATCTTAAAGTTCATATATTTGTCATGATCAGGTTATTATGATGAGAATTATGGAGCAGACGATTAGATCTGTAGTAATCTTCTAATTAAAAATCTTTTGAGGATAATATCCTTACATATTTAATATTCACTCACACTCGAATACTTATTCTGTTTTTTAGCACACACTCAGTGTGTAACTTTTAGACAAAATGTTCTGCTCGAAACAGTTGCACATTACATACACGAATTATTCGTTATCTACACTAATATTATAAAGAGGCAAAGTTTGTTTTTAGAGTTCCGTACCTCAAAAGGAAAAAAAAGACCCTTATAGGATTACTTTGTTGCCCATCTGTCTGTCTGTCTGTCAAGACCCTTTATCTCGGGAACGCGTGGAGGTATCGAGTTGAAATTAAAACTATATACTCAGGTCTGCGGTCCCTTGAAGCTGCGAAAAAATCAAACTTGAAAAAATAGAACGTATATTTCGACACTCTGAAGGGGAATCAAAATTCATAGGTTACTTCCCGTTGACCTAGAATCCTGAAATTTGGTATGAAGCAAGGTCTCATAGCACAAGTATAGGAAAAAAACTGTAAATTTGTAGTAACATCACAAAAAAAAAACTTTTTTTGCGATTCGGAAAAATCTTCGTAACTTAATTTGGGAATTGAACTGTTTTCTGCGGTAAGTAAGGTAAGTTGTTGTTCAGTACAAACTTACCGCAGAAAACAGTTCAATTCCCGAATTACAATTCCCTCAGTGCGCAAGTCTGACTCGCACTTGCCCGGTTTTTTTTGTTTTTAGAAGGTAATCTCTGAAAATTCTATTCCGATTGCTAAAATTTTTCACCGACAGAAATCTGCTTTATTCCTAACTGCTATATTAACTATTCTATATATTGACTAATTTAATTTAATGTTATGAATTGGATCAAATTGACATGACAACATTATTGTAATTTATATTTTTGACTACACTATCGCATCGGATTGGTCTGTAATGATAGCTGTATGTATGTCTAATAATAAATAAATAATAAATATTTTATGTAAGTACGCGGGCGAAGCTGCGAGCAGAAGCTAGCTTATTAGCTAGCACTTGCTAAAACTAGTTCATCAATATAAACACACCTTTACATACACACAAATAATAATACAAACAACCAAATACTAGTCCGTTGTTCATTCTATTCATAGACACGGAACGTAACAAACGTTTATAAAAAAAAACCTGATATTTAAAATTAAAAAATAACTTTGTGTTTAAAATAACAGCAGTTTTCAACCATGAAGAGTATTTATCTTTTGACGTTAGTGAGCCTGTGCCAGGGTCTGCCTTCGGAGACCAGGGTGGCTAAATTATCAGCTCCTGATACGGTGAATATAGCTGTGCTCGACTCTGTAATTGAAATCACCTGGAACAAAATTGACAGCGGTGATGTTGACGATCCTGTGCTTGGTTATAAGGTTAGTGAAACAAATTTTAAATTTATGTATCGTATCATCACTTAATGTCTAACACTTCGAATATCAAAACGGGAACATACCAAGAGAGAAAATGTACTATTTAGTAGGGCGTCATTCAGATTTTCTAAAAGACAGATTTACGCGGTACTGTTTTAGCAATACAACTGAGTTAAGAACTGTTGTAAACCAGGCATACATGCCCTAGTCGGTAATGAGCCTTACTTGCAACACTAAGACACTTATTTAAAACTAGCTTTTGCCCGCGACTTCGTCCGCGTAGAAGTCGAAAATGGTTTTATTAGGTTTTTTTAGATACGAAAATATGAAACATTATTTATTATCTTCGTCGTGTATGATAGTCCATTGAATTGAATGGCGAGCGATATTGTATCTTAAGATAAAATATTATAGTATCTTAGCCGTGTGCAGCGCGTTGTGATTATTTGCGGTTGGTTCAGTAATCGGGTCTAGGGATCGAACCGCGAAATAAAGTTTGTTTTTTATTGTATATACTTTTCCGGGATAAAAGAGTATCGGCCCAGGATATCAAAGAATAATTATACCAAGTTTCATCGTAATCGAACCAGTAGTTTTTGCGTGATGCCTGAACAAACAAACAGACAGACAAAATTTTATTAACCACATTTTTGGGTTCGGTGTCGGTCTAGTAACACCCCCTGCCATTTATTTTTTTGATATTTTCAATGTACTGAATTTTCACTTCTACAGATTTATTATAAGTATAGATTTGGTGCTTATTTGAGCCAATATGGTTAGTTAACAAGTATGAGTGCATGTCTTAGTTTTGCAAGTGGGGCACGTTGCCGATTGGGACACGTATGGCTGGTCTACCCTATAGCAATAAAACTAAGTTATATGATTTTGCTGGAGACGATTTTGATAGGCCTCCCACAAGGTGGACCGACGACCTGGTGAGAGTCGCGGGAGTGCGGTGGATGTGAGACGCGCAGGATCGGTCGTTGTGGCGTCGCTTGGGAGAGGCCTATGTCCAGCAGTGGACTTCTTTCGGCTGAAATGATGATGATGATGATACGATTTTGCAGTAGCTTTTCTGTACAACAGTGATGTACGTAATGTTTTTGGTGTTCAATTACGTGCCACCATTGGTTCAAATACTCATGTTCGATTCCCTATCGAATGGAATCGATAGGAAGTCCACTATGAACTAATGCCATATCGCCTTACGTTTAGTGACATTACTAAAGTTGTGCGTTTCATTCCAGGTCAAAGTGTGGAAGGTGAAAAATATCAAGACTACAACGCATGCATTTGTCAATGGAAAGTTGACACCAATGGTGGAAGAAACAGTAGAGGTATATATATCCTTATTCCTCTGCTATTGAAATAAATGAACTGTTTTTTGTTTTAAATTCTATGGGAAATTTCCCAAACGCCAGCACTCCCCTTGACACAGTTTCCATATTCTGGTCAATAGTTTGAATGAATGCAGCACAGGTATTAGGTACCTATAAGACTAAGAAGGTCACTTGTAATAAGCGTACATAAAACAGATGATAAAAAAACACTCGGCATAAAAAATAATAATAATATACTCGACATACACATGATGATACAATTGGGATTGTAGTCAGTAGCTGAGTATTTTTCTTCTAGCTTGACAAATGCAGGCTCAATTTCTTTTTGTTATGGCTGCCTTTTTTATGGTATCTTTCGAATCCATATGTTTTATTAAATACTTCCTTCCTTTGTAAATTGTATAAATTGTAAGTTATAATCGATTTGTTTCACCACTTAGCTACAAGCTGTAACCAATTTAATGTCAAAATTAAAATGTTTGTATGTTTGATATGGAAAACATTTAAAAAAAATCTAAATCAAAAACCATTTAACATGTTTGTGTGATTACTGGAAAGAAAAATAGTTTTATACTTAATCATACAGAGAAAAAACCGACTACAAATAAACTGTTTATTCCTTTTCTCAAATTCCAGCCAAGCGGCAAGATCCCTTCTGGTGTGCCTGAAGTAATCGTGACTTCAGCTGAAGAAACTACCGCCATATACAGCGACGTGAAGGAAGGTGTGACTTATGAATTCAGAGTACAAGCCTTCACGAAGAATGAAGAAGGTCCCTATTCAGGGCCTATCAGAGTCAAGCTGGGTAAATAATTTATTATAATAAAAAAAAATGTTACAAAAATAGGTGATGTAAAATTTCAGACTCTTGTTTAATAAAATGATTATGACTAAATTCTATTTGCCTTCTTTAATTGACTGAACATTTTACGGTTACCTACCTACGAATAAAGATTAAAAAAGTAGCTTTAATCTTTTTTAAAGGTACTTACGTAGGTAACCGTACCCACGCGAGTGCATAATTTTAGTTAATCGCTACCAATTTTAAGTTTATTGTGCCTACTACCAAAAAAGATCATGGCAAAGTCCCGGAAAAAATTTTGCTGGCATATTTTTTTGCGTATTGCGACAAATAAATATAAAAGTATATAATAAATTCTAAACAATTTTGTCTTAGACATTACTATTAATAGAATCCTTGTGTTTGAGATATTCCAGTTTAAAGTTGGTGAGATTACGTATCGACGGTGAAGTGCCAATACCTTCTAACTGACATTTTTCGATAAAATTACTTTTAAGTGCTTATATTTTAAATGCGTGTTTTCGCATGCTTCGTAAAATATCCGAAGCGGATATTTAGTTGCAACTGCATCAAATTAATTTGTGGAAACAAACACCTAACTAAACCAACGTGTCAATTTATAGTATTACTTCCTAACAATTTTTGAACAGATAACTTTGACTTTCGACAGTTAGGAGTTATTGGTACTTCACCGTCGGTATGTTCCGTATGTCAATAATTCCTACGTGTCTCTTTGTGAATTTTAAAAATAAATAAACGCATTTTTGAACGAATGACAAGATCTCATATCACAATGTCTTGTTTTTTTTTTATAGGGAATTAGGGTGGATGACAGTTGAAATGTCTTTTTTCTAGTGATGTCACTACACTCAAATTGCACTACGATGTCATCATTACCATATGTACAACCAACACCACTATGTTCCAAGCACAAATAGTTATTTTTATATTTATTCAAAATATACTTTGGAAATACATTTGCGTATTTATCTAATTCCTAAGTATGTTAATGCAATACATAAATGAAAGCATATTATGTTAGGTACTTCACAAAGATTTTTATTATTGGGAACATCAAAAGTTCAATTTAGCCAAAATTTATGAAGTCAAAAAAAACTGAGCCATGATTATTCATTATCGTAAAAATCTATTCAATTCATTTTCCAATTACCTATGAAGGTTTTTTTTGCAAAACTAAGACTGGCCATTAGCATGATTTGATAATATTGAATTATTTCGCCGGTGACATATGTAGGCACTTAATAATTTAATCCACAAATTCTCCGCCCTTGTTCTTTGGATCTATTGGTAAACAAAACTATATCCAAGACTTTAATTACTGACTGCGTCAGTAATACGTATGATGATTAAACAGATGACGCACCTAATCATACATGCAAAAACATAAGGAAAATCAACAAGATTAATCAATCCTCACAAGTCAAAACAACAATATACATAGAAATAGTCAATTAGACGCTCATTCTGCCAATGATCGTGGCACTGACAATACAAACAAGTTTTAATCACAATCAAATCGAAACCAAGAAGATTGAATTAAAATTAACAAGAACAATGGAGGTTATAATCTATCTCCTGTTAATAGCTGCTTGTCATGGAATACCAATAGACATACCAAAAGCCCCACAGTTACTTTTGCCAATCCCAGAGTTAAAAAGATTTGAAACAAAGGACGATCCTAATAATGTAACCCATCGTGAGATAGTCACTTGGACTAAAGTGGATAGTGGTGATCCTGAAAATCCTATAATCGGATATAAGGTAAGTTTAATATTTATTTAAATTGAAATCCAATATATTTTATTCCATATAGGCCTACATAAGCACGTCTAATTTGTCGTCTCTTATGGAGAAGAACCGATAAGACACTTCACGGTTACTCTTTTAAATCAGTGATTGATTGTACAATATTTCTATATTACAATATTAATAGGAATGAGAGGACAGTTTTGACCAGTGATCATTGTACCTACTCCATAAAGTAGATACCTATATCATCTTTTTCACTGCACAATTAAGCGAAAAGAAGTCATAATTACGATCGCTAACAAAAAATGTTTCTAGAAGGATGTAAACAGTTTCGACAGTCTTCTTTTTTTGCGCATATTAAGTGGCTTACGATCCTATGAGGAAAATATAATATATTTTATATTAAACGGTAGGTATGTAAGTACACCGGTGTTTAAGATTCAAGTTCGTGTGTTTAATAGAGAATGATTTATAACCTTCCTAATGACATACTCACATTGCCATAATATAACAATAATTAGAATATGTTTTCAACTTAGATCGTGACAAATGCCCAAATGAATATTATGTCATCCTCAAAATGGTACCATTTTAAATATATGTTTCCATTTAAAAAGTTGTAGGACTTTCGTTTAAACCATTAATATACAACTTTCTTTAACACACAACGCACCTAGTCCCAAACTAAGCAGAGCTTGTGCTAGACAACTGATAAACATACATATATATTTCTAAATACATACATCATCATTCATACGAAAGACGTCCACTTTTGGACATAGGCATCCCCAAGTGTCGCCACAATGAACGGTCCTATGCGTCTTGCATTCATCGGATTCCCGCAACCTTCACCAGGCCAACGGTTCACCTTGTTGGAGGCCATCCAACACTGCGTCTGCCGGCACGCGTTCACCACTCCAGAAAATTTTAGCCCCAACGGCCATCATTACCAATTATACATACATACTATAGATAAATTACACCCAGGCACAGAACAAATGATCGTGCTCATCACACAAATATTTGTCATGAGTGAGAATCGAACCCACGACCTCCGGTAGCAGTTAGGAGCACTGACCAACAGGTCATTGACAGTTCGGTTTGCGCGCGTTTTACAAATCTTTTATAGAGGAACCATAATATATAAAGATTTTTCAACGTGTTAATTGGAGGTTTTCAATATAATTCCAGTTAAAAGTATGGGAAATACCGAAAATCAAGAGAACAGTATACAAGACCCAAGGTGGTGAAGTCGTTCGAGTCCTGGAAGAAAGCTATCCGGTGAGTTGTTTTTATATTTTGAATACACTTTTTAAAAAACAGGAGTTTTTTTAGCGCAGTGGGTTGAAAAGTAACAACTGGTTAAAAGTACTGGCTGTAAGTACTTATCCGGGCGCTGAGGCCTGAGTCCAGCAATGGTGATAGATTTCATGAATTAATTCATCTAAAAAGCAGGTGGTTCAAAGCAGCTAGTGTATCTGATCTATGTCAGATTTTCAAAAACCAGTATATTTAGCCAGTTATCTTACACGGGTGTAAGTGTGCCTGTTTGTTATCTTTTTTTTCAAAGTCCAGAGATAATTGAAACATGCATAACAATGGGTAACTCGTCATCCGCCCGTCCAGAAAAGTCCCAAAACGGGAGACTGAAATACATAGATAGGTTTTAGTATGTAAAAGTCTGACACATCCTTTAAATTATTTTACCCACAAAAAAATACAACAACCTGTCCTTTCTATTTATTTTATTTTTTGTGTTGTGCCTTTCGTTCCACCCTACAGCGGGAGAAATCATTAGGTGGTATCTCACCTCAAAAAAAGTGAGAGAATGAAAACATTGAGTCACACCCAGTTATTTCGCTAGAAACATTCTAGATGAATTTCACATTTCCAGAAATTGAACATCAACGTAATTCCGGATGGAGTGCCGAAGGAGATCGTAACGTCTGCCAATGAGACGACAGCCATATTCCGTGATATGTATGAGGATGTGGTCTACCAGTTTGCTGTACTAGCTTTCACGGCGGAAGGAGACGGACCACTGTCTGTCCCTGTGAGGATTAAGACACTTTCAAAGAGTGGAGATATTACGAAAGGAGAAGATTTGCTCGGGAAGAAAGAAACCAGATACAAATAACAAAGCCTGTTTGAAATATAACTTTATTTTTCTTACACTAATCAATGTTATTATTTATACCTAACAAATTTATTAATTTGCTTTAATTTTAATAATATTAATAGCCTGTATTGTACCCAATGCTGGGACTCAGATCTCACAGGCATTTTCTCATCGAGAAACAATGGGCTGTAATTCACCAGCACCACCCATTAGGGCTTAGTGGGTGTTACACGTCTTCTTCTTTACATTTTATTGGTTATATGTCATGTCGAATGCAGTGTCATTAAAATAAATAACACAAAGTATAGTCCCAAGCCAAAAACCATTGGGGCCACTTTCGAATAGGAAACCCGGGGTTCTGGAACGCTAGGCAAAGATCGAACATAGGTATGGTTTTAGTCAGTAGTCATAAGTGTGAAAAGCCTGCCCGCTTTGCCCTAGAGCGAGAGAGCTCATTGGATGATTTCCCATCTTAAAAAAAAAGCCAAGAACCATGATCTAAGCCATTACCATTTGGTAATGACTCCGACTTGTGGACGTACCATACATCAATGGTAACCTATCTCTGCTCGATGATTTGCCAAATGAATATCATTTGAAAAGTAACGTATTTAGCCGCTGCCTTTAACCTAATAGAGTACGTTTGTACATCAGGTTATTCCAAACAAACAGACGCACAGAATGTCACAAAAACGCCGTCCGTCTATAGCCGTCCGGTTTGGACGGACGTCACGGTCCGGATTAGCGGGTCGTGTGCCGGACACATGTCATCCGGCATTAGCCGAACTACTGTTTCTCTACAGCCAGTGATAACGGTCTGATGGCCAGATAAACTAGTTTTGATGAAGGTAATATTATGTCTAAGTATGTACTTTTTATATTGTGAGAAGTTTCAAATAAAATCATTTAAACCAACCTTGTAAAGGTTTATAAATGGAATTCAATCTAAGCCACCAGCAACTGGGACTTAAAAAGCTTTTATAATATAAGTATTTTTTATTTTATTTTTAGAAAACAACGTTGCCTCACACTAGGAATTACTTACACAAATGTATGTAGATATGAAGACTCACATACATAAGACACCTAGATCCGGAACAAGTATCCGTAGGCCATACATTGTATTTGCTCCGTGCGGGGATCGAGCCTGCGACACGCAATGCAGCAGTCAATCACTCAACCACTGTACCAAACGTATGGTCAAACGTCGGTATCTGCCCATTGATACGAGCGCCTTTATGTAAGGAAGTCAAAATGATTTTCCAAACGAACGATGAACGCATACATACCCATTCCACTCGTACCTACTTTGTGGCAGGATACAAGGTTTACCCTGTATGCATTTATATTAACTACTAGCTTTTGTCCGCGGCTTCACCAGCTTACATGAAATATAGCCTATGTCACTCAGGAATAAGGCAGCCTACTATACGTGAAAAAAATTTAACAATCGGACCAGTACTTTCAGAGATAACCTCCTATAAACAAAAAAACAAAACAAAAACATACTTTAGCTCTTTATTATATTAGTGTAGAAGACTAAAACAAAGGTCCCAATATCTACAAGTCCGAGGTAAGACATGTAATATTGTATGGATCAAAACGTGGGGCTGTGAAAAAAACGGATTTAAAAAGATTGTAGCAGAAATAAGAATTGTGAAAATTAAAAGCAGTGACGTATACTCACGTCATGTGGATGCATAAAGAAGGAGTGTGACGCCAAAGTCAAGATGGATAAATTGTGGGAATAGTGATATGAAGGAAAAATGACTCGGTGATAGCGTGACGATCAACAGAAGAGAATGAAAGAAAAAATCGTGTGGTCCGACTACTCCAAGTAATGATTACACCAAGACATAGGTGCATGTATTTGTTCACTAACTACAATCTGGGTTGTCAACAAAACCGCAGGGACCCAGTAGGGCCGATACCCGCTAGAGCCACGGGGAATTTCTGCAAAGGAAACTCGTGGTCCTAAAATGCAAAAAGTAACTGAAAGACACACGTGTGGTTTTAATCAGTAACAGTTTGAAACGCCCTCAAACTCTACCCTAGAAGGAGAGAAGATAATACCCCGACACAAAAAAAATGTATTTTATATTTTCTGTTCGATCTGTTTCTCTAATTTTAGCCATAGATGCAAAATATTATGTAATACAAATCAGCTACAATACAACAACACAAGCAGACGTCTGGGATTATCTGATTATCGCCCGGAGTCGGTAAAAAGTACCGAATATTCTACATAAAGGACTTACACTGGTCAATGTTCACCTCAGCGAAATGCAATTAGATTGGTCTCGAGAGACCAACGAGCTACCTATTCCGACACGTTGCAATACTGGGATTGGTTTGTGCTTCGATAGAATTAAAGCTAAGTCTCTACTTGAATATTTTTAATCTACTTGTGTGTCTCTTTTTAATCTTTTTATGTACTTATAGATTGTTTTATTGTGAGGTAGGTCAGTACAATCTCTATTCATCGAAAAAGCTACTCTTCTACACTTTTAGTCGAAATAACAACAAAATATCTAAGAGTTGTTTCTTATTCTTATGAGTAGTAGCTACACTTACTCCTGATTAATATTGCCGTTTATCTGTATTTACAAAAATTAATTGTTTCACAAAACCATCATCAGGGTGAGAACAGTCTTGTCCAACCTCCACGGTGGGATCGTTCGGTCCATAGCCCTTTACGGAGCGCCAAGCTGAACGCATCCCATGTCCTGACGTGATCATGGCCATCGGTATTGTGCAGGAATACCGCACGATCTCCCGCGAAGCGGCGAGTCTCCTTGACAGCCTGCCACCAAAGGTTCTGGAGGCAACAGTCTTTGCACACATGCACGACTTGCACGTGAAGATGGAATGCCCTGCGGCGAAACTCCATGGACTGAGTTCCGGCGAATAATAACAATTACAGTCAGGAGTCAAAAGAGCAGTAGCACTCTACCAATACTAAAGTATCTAAAATTTCTTTGTAGTAGAAGTTTCATAGTCCACAACTAGTTTAATCAATACTACGCTATTCTCTTCTACAAAGACATTTTAGACCCATTAGCATTGATGGAGTGCAACTGCACTTTTGACCCCTGACTGTACGTTTAAGATATGTACTATTTGTTCGTTGTCATAACGATGATAGCATATTAAATATGTTTTGACTACGTTTGTTCGTATATTCAGCTACATCAACAGCGTTAAAAATTGCGTCGTATATATTAACGAGTGCAGATGTTATTGCCCAGAGGTAAGACATCGTTTGGTACATAACTCCAAAATTACATTGTGATTCATTGTAGTATACAGTACCTAAAGGTAAAAGGAGAATTCAGCGGACCCGATGCTTAGTCATTCCAAAAAGATACAGCAATAAAACATGCTACATTATAATCTTCAATTACCGAATCTTGCGTCCCCTACAAGCAAGTCTGACAGAGTAGTCCTCCGCGGCCCGCGCCTCATTTACATTTAAATTGCGACGACTCACGTGGCTCCTCTTACTTTTAAATGTTCTGTACCCCTGCTGCAGCGTGGGACCGATGTTTCAGTTGATACACGTATAGGTATGGCGTTGCTCGACTTTGGTTCATCTGAAATGGTGATTAAAGGCGACAGTGCGTGTTGATCTTAACATGTAAATGCTTTATGAAAATGTGACTTTGCAACAACTACAAAAGTTACACCTGTGAACGAACAGGTATAAATTATTTTGTTTTTATTTCACACAGGCTTACACGTGCACTTATATAACGTCAACCTAGCGTATCCAATAATTTATAGACACCAGCTTCTGCCAACGGCATAGCCCGCGTGAAATTAAATAATATAGCCTATGTTACTCAGTGTTAGTCTACTGGTGAAATAAATTTAAGAATCGGTCTCGTAATTTTTGAAATGATACATTAAGTACAAACAAAAATACAAATCATTTCTATATAATATTATATTATATTCTTAGTATTAGTATGGATGAAGGAATCAAAATTAAAAAAAAAGAAAATGTTTTTATTCCACATAGCCCTACATGGGCACTTATAAAACGGCTGAAGCAAGTGCACGGTTCCAAATTGGTCGTCTACTATGGAGAAGAACCATCAAGAAACTCCATGAAAAGTCAATTAAATTGTTGACCTTACAATATTTCTATATTACAGTATTAGTAGATATTATGTAAGGACAGTGTAGACCAGTCTATATTGTACTCAAAAGTACAATAAAAATAATCATAATAAAAAGTGAGTCGTAATAGGAAGTAATCTAAGAATTCGCGGAGTCTGCAGTGTATAGTGTGATTTTGATGTTATCATACGTACTATTACACTGCCACCAAAAGAAAAATAGTAAGTTCACATATTTTTGGCTTTTCCCTAAATATTTCCAAAAATCTTTTTTTTTTTTTAATTGTTATAAACCAGTGCTTGACTGCGATCCCACCTGATGGTAAGCGGAGATGCAATCATTGATGGTCAGGCGCACTAGTTTATTAAGAGCCTATTCACTCTAGCCTTGAAGACACCTATATTATAGTTGGACGGAAAGACCGCAGCAGGCAGATTGTTCCAGTCCTTCGATGTACGCGGTATAAACGACGAAGCGAAACGCTTAGTCCGGACCGTTGAAGTTTCAACAACGTAAGGGTGGATACTCGCCGTTCGTCGGCTTGTCCGACGTACAACTTAAACCCTCAAACGAAACTTCTCATAACAACACATCCATCCATCACATCCCATACAATAATTTGCCCCAACAAAAAGCCATCGTTGAAATATACCCCAGTGCTGGTGGACGGAGTAATTCAATTTGGCAAATTAGATTTTCCGTCAGTTACCTGCGTCCTGCGTCTTCGCCCTTCGTATTGCGCTGTTACGACAAATAAGTTATTATGGCCACGACGGATAGCCAATGTTGGAACCAGTATTGGCACTATTAAGCCAAGCTATGGCTTAGCTTATTTATTTTTTTAAAACGTTGCGCCTCTTAAAAATAGTCCACTATCGTAGGTACGTTCCCAAACATGTAAACTCACATACACAAAGCACCCGGACTCTAAACGACTTCAGGTAGACCATACAAATATTTGTTCTATGCTAGAATCGAACCCCCGACACGCAGCGTAACAGCTAATCGCTCAACCACTGCGCCAATCTTACCGTCAAGATTTACAATATTTTTTTTCCACAACTATCACACACAACGCCATCTAATCTCACACTAAGCAGAGCTTGCACTATGAGTACTAGACAACTGATAAACATACTTAATATTTTTCTAAATACATACATTTTATAGATAAATTACATCCCGACACAGAACAAATGGTCGTGCTCTTCACAGAAACATTTGTCCTGGGTGGGAATCGAACTCACAACCTTCGGCTTAGCAGTCAGAACCACTAGACCAACAAGTCAGTCGAATTTTAGATGACTTAGTGAATATTGAGGTACATTTAGTGGTAGACAACCACTCATAACAATTAACACTTATAGAAGTTGTCAGTAGTGTCATCACAGCGTTAATGTTTTCAAATTGTCGATTTCAACCAATCGTTTGAATTTATTGGTGTAGATATATGTGTAGATAGTTTATTAATTTGTGTATGTATTGTATAATTGTATGATATTTATGGTTTATTAGTATATCTATTCTTGTACCTATTCGCCTTTTCTCTCTCTTTTATTGCACCTACCACTATTTATCTCTGCATCACCCTAAGGTTGACTGGTAGAAAATGCCTAAGGCATTAAGTCCACCGCTATAAGTTTGTGCATAAAGTATTAAATAAATAAATTGTTAACGATTTTTAAAAAATGATAAAAAACAGAACTACCTATTTTATTTTATCTCATCAGAAAAGTTAATTTGATAAATAAAGTCAAATAAAAAACGGCAGACTAGTTCTGGCACTCCTAGAGAATTATAACTAGATAAACCAAATTTCAACGATCTTCATGGAAGTTATTTTTTGGTTTAAGAACAAAAAGAAAAGATATGCAGACAGCCTGACTCATCAAGACCAATAATTAAGATTTAAAAATTTACTACAGTTTATGCCCCTCTGTTACTGGTTTAAAAAAAATAAGGCACTAAGGAAATGAGGTATCAAATAGCAGGTCACATAAAACTAAACACTGGTCGTTTGGATCCAAACATTGGCCCAACTTTCTAAGAGGGACAAAATTAGATTGGAACAAGTGGGGTCAAGCGAGACGACACGCGCCGAGGACGGTGATGGAAGAATACAATAATATGAAATGATATCTAAGAAATAATAATGGCGGATAATAAAAAGGAAAATGTTAAGGTAAACGTGAGATGCTCTTAGTAGAATTAATATTTTATGTTACGATATGTCCTCGGTTTCCTTATAACAGGTACCTTTTTAGGGTTCCGTACCTCAAAAGGAAAAAACGGAACCCTTATAGGATCACTTTCTTGTCCGTCCGTCTCTCTCTGTCTATCTGTCAAGACGCTTTATCTCGAAAACGCATGGATGTATCGAGTTGAAATTAAAACCATATGCTCAAATCTGCAGTCCCTTAAAGTTGTAAAAAAATCAAACATCTGAATTAACGGAATAAAAAGATACGGCCGTTTATGTCACAAAAAACGTATATTTCGACACTCTCAAGGTAATCAAAATTCAGGGGGTACTTCCTGTTGACCTAGAATCCTGAAATTTGGCATGAAGCAATGTCTTATAACACAAGTATAGAAAAAATCTGAAAACTGTAAATTTGTAGTTACGCCGCATTAAAAAAACTTTAACGTAAGTTAATTCGGGAATTGAACTGTTTTCATAGATAAGTTTGTACGAAACCTTCAATGCACGAGTTCGACTCGCACTTGCCCAGTTTTTTTCCGTGGGTATACATTGAATAACTCTTCCCACTCTGGGTGGCTCTTCACCAGTAAAAGTCTGACACCCCTTTCCCTAAAGTGGGTGTCAGACTTTTACTGAGTAAATCCAATTGTACAATTTCAGTTGGCCTTTGCTTTCTAAGGCCGCGGTAACTCTTTCGAATAATTCCAAAGCCCTGGCAGGCCTCAGCCCCAGCAAGTCCCATTAATTCTGAAGACATCTCTTAGAGGCGTACGTGGAACACAATGCGCCATTTTTTATCGCAAGCTACCTATTGCTCGCCGTCCGTAAGCGCACCCTTACGGTGACCAGTGATGCGGCGGCTGGTGTGTAAGGATGTCCTGTCCCACACGCTTTCACCAAGTAAATACTTATATGATAATTCGCATCTGAACTATAATAATATCCAATACGCAAAAATGACTTTGCTACCTCTTCACATCTTAATGGCTGAACGGATTTGGATGAGATGGCTGGGCTTATAGGTACACTTACGTCCTGGATTAGGACATAGAATATTTTCTATCCCAAGAATAATTTCTCCTTAATTTCTGACTGATGCTACTAAGCTACTAGTTTACTAAAACAATATAAATAGTCTAGAAAAAAATCAGAACTTTGAATTCAGATCTTTGTTGTTTTGTGGTCAATAACTTACAGAAACTTCGATTTCACAACAAAGAAACTAGATTTAAAAACTTGACATAGAAATAAATAATTTCATGATAACTAAATAAAAAGTAACTAAGCTCTACAATAGCAAACAAGTCTGAAATACTTATTTACACCTTACGATTTTTCAAAACACATATTCAAACATTCTAATTGGACGCGGATTCCTACAAGTTACATTCATAATCAAAGTAGACACTGTTAAATGGGTCCTGGTTTTCTGCAGCCTCGGCTTTCTCCCATAGGAAATAGAAGTAACTTATTATGGAGAGATAAGGTACTTACCTTATCTCTCCATCATATTTGGGTGGCAGATAAAGAATGCCTAGGGCAATTATGTCACCATTACTCCCTTTGTGTTTCATGAACTGTAAATATAGATAATTATTTTGATCTGAATGTATGATTAGTTTCGGCCAACGTTCGTGTAAAAATCGAAAA
This sequence comes from Mythimna vitellina, assembly GCA_949316375.1. Lineage (NCBI taxonomy): Eukaryota > Metazoa > Arthropoda > Insecta > Lepidoptera > Noctuidae > Mythimna > Mythimna vitellina. The sequence goes on from OX438686.1 coordinate 1,161,972, forward strand.
TCATTTTAAGGGAACATATTCCCGGAATAAAAAGTATCTTACGTGCTATTTCAGAACATGATTTAACCGTGTACCTTTCGTAGAAATCCATGCAGCCACATACCTGCATATCTATAAACATTCGCCTTTATAATATTAATTTCAAACGATTAACTCTTGCGTGATTTACACGCGGTGGATTATGACCCATTCCTTTTCCTAAAAATGAGGCCTGAGTCCCAGCAGTAGGAAAATTATAAGGCTGATTATGCTTATGATTAACTCTTAACTAAAAAACATTTCACCCACAGTCATTTTCAGATAAGAAAACTCTCCTCGAATCGGAATCGTATCGTCACTTCTAAACATCAGTCTCTTGAAGCATTTCTAAATCAAAACACGGCCCGTTACCCTGGAGAGTGACTTGCGGAAAATTGGAAAACGAAACAAGGTGAAAAATATTATTAAGTGGAGCACTCACCGACCACGGCACTCGGGGGAGAAGTGCTCCGTGTCTTCAATACTTTAACCTGCTCAGTTAAATTACACATTTTTATTTACTTGAGCAACTCGGAAACAATATTAAATAATTTAAGTGCGATGTTGACTTGGATATTGTTTACCATTTAGACCGGTTAAGTTGGTTTTAATTACAGTCAACAACCTACAACCTTGACTTTTATGAGGTAAGAGTTAGGTTACGTCTAGACCAGCGTTCTATTGTTGACCACATCATCGCTTAATATTAGATGAGATAGTGGTCAAACACGAGCTTACCCATCATAAAAAAAAAAATCAATCAGAATATTATTTCTGTGAATAATCCTGCTCATCGTTTTTGTGTTGAGCATCTAGTAGCCTCTTCTGTAGGGCTCTTAATTTTTTCTTCTTTCTGACTTTACCTACACATCTCTTTGGAAAAGTCAATTTTGTCGTCTCCATTAACAAAATTCATTCGTCAAAGTCACGATTGCTCCTCACCCTAAACCTACCACATCAACCCTAATGGCGGCCCATAAAAGAGTACAGAGGTAAGTAGTGGCTACTATTCATTGATAGTCAATTGGGCCCACAAATCGCCCGGTTAACCGACACGACCGCTCTTATAAAGGTAGGGTGTACGGTCCACGGTCTACCTAAGGAAGGGACAACCGTTTTTCTTCCAGCTAATGGCACACACGTTCACTTTGTTCGCCTTTTACTTTTTGACCGGCTTTGGGGAGAGGAAATGAAGTGCGATTTAAAGAGCTGCGTAAGTTAGTGTGATCAACGTATAAAGGGAGTACGGATCAATGCTATGGCAGTTGTAGGTGTACATTCAGAATTTTCACCGTAGGTAAGTTAAGGAACAAGCCAAGGGTCCAGTATTTTCATAGTACGTAAATTCATACTTCTTTGTAACTTCAGATAAATAAAACGGACATTGATTATAGTCACTTTTCACACAAGGGATAAAGTGAGAAATGAGCACATTTATCCCTCGCGCACGGGGGGTGTTATTATTACGTAATTGTGCGTTTTTACGTAAAAATGCACAATTATGTTACCTTAACCGTAAGTTTTTACCTTAGTATGGTCATGTGAAGAGGAGGGATGAAACGCATGTTTCTAAAAGAGTTACCCCTAGTAATATGGGACTAGCGCAGCAAGGTGATGATGATGATGATTGTAGTATTTTTTTCATCAATTAACTCCTTAGTAGTTGAGTTCCTTGGTGGTGCTAATTTGAGCGGTTTAGTCCACTCTCGGCCCCTCGACCCCTAAAAAAATATTTGTCTATTTGTGTCCTCTCAACCCTTAAACATAGTTCACACTCGACCCCCAGGGGGTGAGACTAAACTTTCCTACAAAGGACAGGTTTAGGCTACGATTCACCTATGAACTGTCTGGGCAGGTTCAGTCAAATCTGTGTGGTTCTTTCCTCAAAAGACCATCTCAGACACTAATCTGCTTGATTCTTATATGTTTTGATTATTCCATGTTTACTATATAGACTTTAAAATAAAATTTGACCTTTGAGTTTGTTTCTTCTCAGGGTTAGAACTGGGAAACACCGGCCTCATCTAGTGTAAATTGACGAAAAACAAAAACGTGTAAAGGTGTCTAGGCCCCTGCTACAATATGCCAATGCCATCATAATTTCGTTGTAAGATAGAGATAGCATTATACAAGGCGGATAGCATAATCTCTTTTTCACATCGAATTCATGATATTCATAATGGCAATTACACATCATAGTGTGGGGATATTTCAGATTTGATTATAGCACACCTCGGCAAATGTAACAAAACTTGTATCTTCTCTTCTCTAGTATTTTCTATAGCTTAGTGTAAGTTGTACCAATGTATAGTCGGTCAGTTCTCACTGTTCACAGTCGATCGCTTGCCCACCTCACTTCACCTCTTTATGGTCGCGTGGCCCGCACTCTGATAGCACCAATTACTGGCCAACTGAATGAAGGAATAAAGTGGATAAGACTCCTGTTTCATGAAATGGATTCTCATTTTTACTATGGAATCAAGCAGCCGGGACTTGAGACAAATGGGAAATGAAGCTATTTAATTGCAAACATTTTTTTTTTAATTTGGCAGTCTTTAAATCACTTCAACCGCTCTGGTCATGTCAGTCTTTTATTGACTGAACCCCATCTATGTTCCTTCATTTGCCCTTTGCGTTCTAAGACCTCAGTTTTTTCAAAGGTTCCCGCTGTACTTACGGGAACATAAACTGCTTTCTTAGCAATAAATAGTTTCTTTCTAAGTCTTCTGACGCCAATGCATTCAAAATCTTCAATGACTTCTGTTCAATAATAATATTAGTTTTAACCTAATGCTTTGCATGTGATGGTCAAAATTATCTGGTGTCCGAACTCAGGCTAGAGACTATCTTGGTTTAGGCACAAAAGGCCTAATTCTCAAAATGGCCAATTCTCTAAAAGTCTAAATCTCTGAGGGCCCGATTCTTTAAATAGTTAATTATCGATATATATCCTATTCATTTAATTTTTTGTGTGTATTTGCCATTTTAATAATTAGCCATTTAGAAAATTGGACATTCAGAGAAATAGCTATTTAGAGAATTGGCCATTTTGCCTTTTGCAATTCGGTTACCATTTTGAGAATTAAGCTTTTAGCCGCTAAATTATTTCGATAAAAAACTAGGCAAAATATTTTTATATTAGTGGACCTTTTAGAGTTTTAATATTAGTGGGATAGAGAGTTAAGTAGGATTATCTTTCCAATGAATCCGCATTACTCTTTCGTTTCGCAGCAATATATAGCGGGTCAGTTAGTTCCATAGACTTTGTTACCTCGTCGGGAAATTGCTGCCCACACACTATACGATACTTAACACTATACCTACCTACTGTTAATAGGTGTGTAAGTAATCGTTGTCTAAGAATGGGAAACTTGTTTGCCTGTTTATCAGGAACCTTCTCTTAGACTAAAATATAATAGGAATAACTCCACGGTTCAGTAAATTTTGTTTGTCTATTGACAAAATGTAATACAGGGTATTATTATTTTTATAGCCTTTTTTTTATTGGGTGGGAAAATCATTTTATGACAAATCCCGCTTTTGGGCGGAACGGGAGATAGTGTCAGACTTTTCCTGACTAAAAACCCACTCCTGTTTCTTCGTTGCCTTTGTCCCAGGGCCCCGGGTTTCGCTTTCACACTACCTTTCACACTACAACATAATTGTAATTTATATTTTTGACTACACTATCGCATTGGATTTGTCTGTAATGATAGCTGTATGTATGTCTAATAATAATAAATAAAATAAACAAATAAATACCCGTGGCCCCAGTAGGCTTCGACCCTGCTAGCCCCTACGATTTGCTGACATCTCCTTGAGGCGCGCGTGGAACAGTACGCGCCGTCGACGACTTGGGCTCGGTCCGGACAGTTACCGGACGGTCGGACGGCGAGCCAACCATTGCTCGCCGTCCGCAAGTCCGCGCCTACGGTGGCTGGAAATCGGGATCGGAATCCCGGCGGCGATTGGAGCGTAAGGACCGTTGCCTCATGCGATCGGCCGCCTCCTTTGCTAGCATTACTGTTTCGCAGAAGGAGGCGACTGCCTGCCACTCCTCCTCGCTCCGGTCCATGGCCTGAACCAAGGCCCGGCGCGAGAGATCGCCGATTATTTTTAAAGCCTTTAATACAATATAAAATTTCGTTTACATGAATATTTTAAATTGATTAATTAAATATTTGTTTTAATAATATATATACATTCAATAATATTTTAAAATTAACATCAAACACACACATCACATGCATACTTTAATCATTTAATAATTAAAACTAATACTTAATATAAACATATCGTTACAATTCTTAAAAATAATAGCATAGCATAATCAGCCTTTTAATGTTCCCACTGCTGGGACTCAGGCCTCCTCTCTCTAGGAAAGGGAATGGGCCGTAATCCACCACGCGGGCCCTTTGCCTAGTTGGTGAATGTCACATGTCTTCGAATTTTTGGTTCTAGGACATGCCAGTTTCCTCACGATGTTTTCCTTCGCCGTTTTGAGAGCAGTGGTGATGAAACAAATTACACAAAGTAATGTGCCTGGCTGGGTTTGAAACCGCGACCTAAAATTTTTATTTATATTATATAAACACGGCTAGGTTACATTGATTAATTACGGAGTTCCAGTGCCTACCTTCCGGCTCCATCATCATCATCAGATCACTTCGATGATAACATTTTCAGCGTAACTATTCAGAACAATTCATTTATTTGTATTATCATAGTCGCTTAACTATCTTCATTGTGATATCTATGTGAGTATGAAGTTCCGTTGACCATTTCTGGTCTTCTTCATCAGTTCCACTTCATCAAATGTTACTTTTTAACTGTAAATGCTTAAGTTCTCGATGAAAATACTAAAATCACTATATAGTTGCCTATAATCTTTGAGGAGTTCCCTCGATATCGCGAAGATTCTATCATCAGATCCGGACTTGGTGACTGTGGGACCATTTGGGAAGTTTACTCTTTCCAACAAAAAAATATTTTTCAAATCGGTTGGCAAACGACGAAGTTATGCGCGAACAAACAAAAAAAAAATACAAACATCCAAAGTGAGAACCACCTCCTTTTTTAGAAGTCGGTTAAAAATAAGGTTGATTAAAAAATGGGTAGTGATAAAAAGCACTCTGCACGTTGAAGTTAATTGGGTCGTCAAAGAGAAACAAAAATCAGCATGGAATACTTATATTGTAGAGTTGCGGGAATGTTTAAAAGAGTTTATCGTGACCCTAGAACCGAAAAGGCTACTAAAAACACAAGTTGGTTTTAATCAGTAAAAGTCTGACACGCCCTCGTCCACCCTAGCACGAGATAACTCATTTAATGATTTTTCGACACAAATAAAAAACTTCTTAGATTGTACAACAAAATATTAATAGTAATCTTGACTTACACGTGTAGATATCGCAAAAAAGTGTTCCCTACACTGTTTCTCTCGGTAATCCAAATATTAGCTCAACAGAAAAACAAGAGCGGTTCAATCAACGTCGCTCTGATTGATGGTGTTAATTAACTAAAGACTTATTAACTCATCTGTATACAGCATCCTCTGGAGGTATCGCACACACGGTTGTTTCCTTATAGTGATAGAGTAATGTGGTTTAAAACTAAGACTTTAGTTTTCTACAACTCAGCAGTCTTCAATGATTTTCACATCTACTATTTTGAAAAATCAATTAAATTTAATGTGGAAAACCGAATTTAATATCATTCCCAAGTTTCGATTATAAAGCCTTTTGGGAACACATTCATTATGCGTGCAGCTAAGGAGCGGAATTCCCTGCCGGAGTCTGTGTTTCCTGATAGCTACAACCTAGGGGTCTTTAAGTCAAGAGTCAATAGGTTACTTACTAGACAAGCGTGCTCCATCGTCGGCGACATCATCGCTTACTGTCAGGTGAGATAGAGGTCAAACGCGAGCCTATCATCATCTTCCTGCCCTTGACCAGTGTTATATGGGGGCGGCGCAACACGTTTTTTTCTTCCATTCTGCCCTCTCACTCGTCATGCTATTACTAACTTCCTTTTCTTTCATATCAATTTTCACAAAATCCATCCCTCTTTTCTTTGGCCTCCCTCTCCCTCTCCATCCATCCACGTGTATGCTGATAACACTTTTAGTAACATGCGTTTCATCCCTCCTCTTTACGTGACCATACCAAGATAAACAACTTTTCAGACACTGGCGCCACTTTCAAACTTCCTCTAATATTTTCATTTCTCACTTTATCTGTTCTCGTCACACCACACATCCATCTCAACATTTTCATCTCTTCATCAGTCTTTTTCACAGCCCAACATTCTGATCTATACAGTATGACAGGTCTTATCACGGATTTGCATATTTTATCCTTCAACTTGAGGGGCATCCGTGGGTCACAAGTTGTTCCAGTGACCTGTCGTCATTTCATCCATACAACGCGAGCCTATAGATTAATAAAAAAAAACGTTAATTCAAAACTATGCATTTTTCCTATGTAATCCCTATACGAAAAAGAACAAATAAAATTATTTATTTGTAAGTCATAAATCAGCCTTTCTCAGTTAAGATTTTTGAGGTTTTAAAACCCTATGCAATCTCGAGGTTTCACAATATTTTCATCCAATATAAAATTCTTTTCCAAAATTCTCCCAACTTCAATCTTTGCTACTATCTCATATTCACCGAAACCTCAACCGCCCTCTAACCATGGACTCCTGGTATTGTTCCAACGTTTAGTAATTCGATGCCGGAGCAGGGGGCAACCGGATAGCACCTTTTACCGTTAGCAAACAGCTCAGGTGTTTGACTTGTTTCCGAGATGATGTTACTGTTTGCTTTTATGGGATCCTGGTGTTTGCGACTTGTTTAGCTGTGTTTGAACTTATGGGAGATATCTAGGAAAAATGTTTTTTGTTAGATAAAAAAGCCAAATGTTTAAGGAGAAATGCATTTATCCACAATGCAAAATATAACTTGGCTTGAATTTGAGATACTTACCCCCAATTTCAGAGTTTAGTACTTAAAGTTAAATTTTTCTCAAACTCTACCTTCAACGGGCGCCGTCAGTTGAGACTGGTCATCTCTTAGCTGCCAGTGGCTAATTTAATTTCTATATTAATTAATATATCTAATATTTTACCTTATTCACATTTTTCTCACATAATAGTAGCAACAAGAAACATGTAATTGAGAAATTTGTAAAAATTAACATGTTAGAAATAAGTTTTGATGGAGTTTTTTTTTTATATTGTTATAAACTAGTGCTTGACTGCGTTTCTTGCATATACTTATCTATAGAGATCTACGCTTTGAAATATGCAATTAGCGTCATTTTTCTGACTGAATAACTTCTTGACATTTCAAAAGTTTGCTTTGCTTTGCTTACCTTCCTTTTAAAACCTGTCAAAATTTGGCTTCCCGTAGGGTTTGAGATTTTTTTAACACAGTGTATTTTAAAATTATATTTATAAATAAAATAAAATAATATATTAAAATTATTAAATTTATACAATTTAAAAACCCGACCATAGATAAATAGAAGAATACGAATTTATAAATCATCAGATGACTATCGTCAATAACATTGTCTTCAACCTAATAACAGTCCCCTGTAAGTAAAAATTACATAGAACTCTCTCCGTTTTACTTTCTGGGTTACGGAACCCTTAAAACAATGATCAAGCAATCCACATACTTAGCAATTTCTTTTTTATATTATAATCACTACATTTTCTTAAACCTAACTCCATATATCGTAATAAATCACAGCACACTGAAGTGCTTTCATATTACCTGTAATAATCCGCCATTACGTTCCCGTACGTGCCTCTCCGGCTGCACCTCGACTTGGCGGGAAATTGATGGCAATCGAACAAATTGCCGCCAAAAGAGCCGCCATCTTAACACTTCGGTTGTTACGTAATGTTTGAAATTATTGATGGAGTTTTACTGGAAGCTTTACATCAAAGCTTCAGAAATCAGAAACATTTATTTAAATATATAAAAGGAGAAACTGACTGACATATCAACGCACAGCCGAAACTACTGGAACTAGGAACATGAAATTTTACACAAGGCTTCATTTTATAACGTAAAAGAGCTCTAAGAGAGGATTTTCTAAAATTCACTCCGTAAGGGGATGAAACGAGGGTCTAATGTTTGTATAGAGAAATCTATCACGCAGGTGAAGCCGCTGGCAGCAGCTAGTTTTTAATAAACCATTTACAGACAATTTTGAATTGTCAAAATGTCGGTCAGTCAAAAAAGTGAAGCTAAATTATTTTAAGTTTTACGGAGAAATAGAAGATAATGCTTGCAGAAATGAAGATAAACAAATAATGAATCTAATGACAGGTCATAAAAAACTTCATAATAGTAATAAACTATATCTTATATACTGTTATTGATATATATAATGATGTATTATATGATTTAATTTAGATTATATAGTATGTTTTAAATTTTTTAAACTGATTTGTATGCACTGTGTCTACATCTCTCATCCAGCTCTCCTGTCGCAGGTCTGCTGGAAAAAATTTCATTTGAAATAAGCAGTACCTTTGTGCTCTTCTATCTGCTTTTGTTCTTTTCATTTTTAAGTGTTTGTGTGTAAATAAATAAATAAATAAGATAAACTGTCTCATATAGCCTATTCTAATAAGCAGTTTGTTAATTTATTTATTTTAAGAGAATATTAGAATCCAATGAGTATTTAAACTAACCACAATTTTACAGTTTAATGAAAGTTGTGTGCCAAATAAACATATTTTCTTTCTATCTTTCTTAATCATTTAGTTAGATCTTTTATCTTTGTAAATTGTTCGAAAAATTTACCGTGGCCTTAGAACGCAAAAGTCAGAAAAAGTCTGACACTACTGGCTTCATCCAAACCGTAAGAAAGGCGACGTCACAAAGGTTGTTCATCATCATTTCAGCCGAAAGACGTCCACTGCTGGACATAGGCCTCCCCCAAGTGTCGCCACAATAAATGGTCCCGGTCCTGTGCGTCTCGCATCCATCGCACTCCCGCAAACGTTACCAAGTCATCGGTCCACCTTGTAGGAGGCCTTCCAACGCTACGTCTTCCAATATGTGGTCGCCATTCCAGAGCCTTTTGGCCCCAACGGCCTTCCGTTCTGCGAGCAATGTGCCCTGCCCATTGCCACTTAAGTTTGGCGATTCTTCGTGCTATGTCGATGACCTTGGTTCTCCTGTGGATATCCTCATTCCTGATTCGATCACGCAATGTTGTTAATAGAATATAATAAGACGTATTACTTTAGTATTTTGTTAAAATTTAGCTCTCGTCTTCCGCCAGACACGTTTATGTTGCATGTCTATTGAATTTAAAATTGAATCTCTACATAAACGTGCTCCATTTCATAGAAATATTTACTTAATTTTAAGATTCCTTCTTCAACCTCCCCAAGTAAACAAATGTGTAAAACGAAATTGAGTCTTAACTTTAATTTTCCCTCCAATAATTGCTACACAATACAAAATAATATTACTGAAGTATTCTCTGCAAGTGACTGTTAATTTACCAAGTTAACTCGTCACTTTCCCTAAGCAAATGTAACTCTTACATCTTTGTGTTAAGGGTGTTGATGTCAGCACAGGTGTGTGGTCCCTGGTTTCTTGTGGAAATATCTTGAAGGTTTGTGACGTTTAATCTTGCGTGCGACGCGGCCGCCGCGCGTATCACTCGCCGGTCTTTAAATAGGGGTGGGAAAATATCGATATTTTTCAATTAGGCAATATTAACTAAGAATTTTTTTTTAGGATTTATAAAATAAAAGTAAAGCATTATTTGATAACTTTAGGCCCAGTATTATTCAGCAGCTGATTTAAATTTAAATCCAAGTAAATACTAAATGCATAGTCATCCCAAACATATCATCAACCTTTTTTTTTAATGGTAAACTCATTTTGTAATCGGGTTTTTCTATTTTTTTTTTCGTCCAACGGTCATTATTTTCTTAAATAAGTCTTTATCGTCAACACGTTCTTTTGAAAACTCATCCAACCAAGTCACACATCCAACTTATATTCTCATCTATCGACATATCGATAAACTAGCCCCATCCCATCACTGTCGCCAAGCGTCTGCAGAAATTCAATTAACATTACCTCCAGTCGCGTGCACCTTTATTTCCGTTCGGAGTCACTTAGCTTGCCCCCTCTGCCCCCCACTACTCCCACCCCTCTAAGACGCCAGTAATGAGGTCCAGTGATCGTTTAGTTTGGAGGTAATGGCTGACGTGAGCGACTGATACCGTTTCTTCGTCAGAAGTGAACCATAGAGTATGGAATTGACGCAACGGGAGCGACGGCATAGCTAAATTGTAGGTGTAACAGGGAGACATAATAATTATACAACATATAATATAACAAACACACTACCTGAAAGTAGTGAGTTCGGAATAGATTTCAATAATTTTTTTTACTCAGTACCCAATTTAATTATTTCCCACCTAAAAAAGGCCCAGAATTGGCACAGGTTGTTAATGTCCATGAGTTCAGAATGATTTAGAGGTATATGCGGAACTAGGTGTTGTTTTTTTTCGGTGGGATAATCATCCAATAACATCCTCCACTCTTGGACGGAGCGAGAGAGTGTGTCAGATTTTTACTGACTAAAAACCCACTCCTGTTTCTTCATTGCCTTCCATACCAGGGCCGAGTCTACCTTTCAGAAGCAGACCCTTGGCCCCAGTAGGCTTCGACCCTGCTTGGCCGCTACGGTTTGCTGACATCTCCCTGAGGCGAGCGTGGCGTCGACGCCTTGGGCTCGGTCTAAACGGTTACCGGACAATCGGACAACGAGCTACTTATTGCTCGCCGTCCACAAGCCCGCGCCTATGGTGGCCGGAAATCGGGATAGGGATCTCGGCGGCTGGGGAGTGAGGGCCGCTCCCTCACGCGTACACGTGCGGCCTCCTCCTTTGCTAACATTACCGCTTCGCAGAAGGAGGCGACCGCCTACCACTTCCCCTCGCTTCGGACCATGGTCTGTACCAAGGACCGGATGAGGAACAAGGTGTGAAGTCTCACAAACTTTCATTGAAAAGGGAAAATCCTTCGAGCAGACGAGTGTTGCATCTAGTCCAGATAACTGCCCGATAGTTGATATCGGGATGTTGTATATGTTTAATCGCGCGGAGAACTTTAATACTCCGATGCAGAATTTTTTATTTTAGTTCGTATGTGGTGTCATAAATGTCGCTATAATGACTGTGGCGTCATAAATGTCGCTATAGTGTCTGTAGCGTCATAAATGTCGCTACAGTGACTGTGGCACTAACTGCCACGCTTGTTGTCTATGGAAAATCCATGTTTTTGGCCACTGAGGTACGTCAGTGGAGTTCTGTGGAAATGGCCTGTAGATATGGAACGAGGTCTACTTATAAGTATTTATAAGTGCTTTCGGCTGATAAGTGTGGATGGCTACTGTTATGTGACTGTGCCTTGTTGTTGTTGATAAGGTTGTTTATCTGTTAAATGGAGGATAATGTCGCGAAGTTAGGTGTAATTTTCCCCTTTTTGATTGCATAAACACGGAAAAAATATCGCAAAGTGCTCAACTTGTCTTATGAACAAAGTCAGTAACCAATATTAGTTAGGAATTTTTCTTTACTAGTAATTTTAACCTGAGAAAGAACATCCACAATTCTATAAAGGTAGACTTATGGAAACTCGAATAATGTCTAGCTTACCGTCTGGCTGTATAGTGAGGACCGAGCTATCGACGCATCATATTCCACACGCGCCTCAAAGAAATGTTAGCAAAACCTTAGCGGGGTCAATAGTGCCGATACCCGCTAGAGCCACAGGGAATTTCTAAAAAGGAAGTCATGGTTCTAGAAAGTCTAGAAAGCAAAAGGCGGCTGAAAGACACAGGTGTGGTTGTAATTAGTAAAAATCTGACACGTCCTCTTTATTCACCCTTGACCGAAAGAAGTCATTGGATGATTACTCACTGCCATAAAAAGGCCCTCATCAAAAAAGGTAGAATCGTCTATTTTGAAAAGATCGTTTAAGCGTTTAAAGATACAGAAAAACAAGTATAGTAAATGCAATGCCCGATTTACTAAAATTCTTAACAACATAGGTCTGATTTATTTGATAGAAATTCCAATTCTTTCTTAAATTTGTAAATAAAAATACTTCAGCATCAAGAATAACACAATACAAAAGTAAACAAGATCCACCTCGGAAGCTGAGTGACATGGACGGATGAGCAGGAGATTATCAGCTCAGATAACTGACTCGTTCAGGGTATCTGATTGAAACGCGGGACACTTACCCCGTGTGATGGGAGGTAGGGGGGCTTTTCGGGGTAGTAAGGTAGATTTTGGAGTTTGATATAGACCTGTGATCAAGGATTGAGGGACTTACCTATTGTAAAATTGGTTAAAGTTAGTGAGATATTTGCTGCCAGCTGACTGTAGCGCAGTACAAATTGTTGATCGAAGTCTGCCTATCTTTTGTATGTGAGTTTATATGTTTGTGAACACATCCACGATACAAAAGTAATTCCTAGTATGATTTATACTGTATACTTCATGTACATTCTTCAATGACTTTCTTTTTTTCAAATTATATCATATCCATCCCAGCAGGGTCAATACCCGCTTGGGCCAGAGGGAAAAATATGAAAGGGATACTCCAGGTCCTCCTAAAAGTTAACTAGAAGAACACTGGTCTTAGAACGCAAAAGCTATCTGGAGGAACATAGGTGTAGTTTTAATTATAGGTCAGTAAAAGTCTGACACGCCCTTCTGCACCACCCTACAGCAGGAGAAATCATTGAATGAATTCGCTTCTTAAAAAAAAAACTCGCTATACAGCAGAAATTTCTAGTGTGGGGCAACATTTATTTTACGAATACTGTAACTTACAGTAGGTCCTATACAAAACTTATTTGGATTGCCTAGTCCTGGAAACAGTTTTACCCAATAATACTTCTATTCAGACGTAAAAACTTAATCCCATTCTTTTTTACAGAATTTGTCTCTTAAATAGTAAGATTTATACTATCACAACCTACAAGATATGCATCTAATAATGAGAGAATTACGACTAGTAATTTTTTTTTTTTTAATTGATATAAACCAGTGCTTGACTGCGATCCCACCTGATGGTAAGTGGAGATGCAATCATTGATGGTCAGGCGCACTAGTTTATTAAGAGCCTATTCACTCTAGCCTTGAAGACACCTATATTATAGTAAAAATAAATGAATAATGTATAAAGCTCAGTAAATAAAATAAACCCCCATAAAATAAGAATGCAAAGGAATCCATCGTCAGGTAAACAAAACTTTGCAATAAATAACATTATTCAAGACTATGAGTGCATTCGATACGTTTCGCTCCCAACTAGTGATGTAATGTAAATATCACAATAATTCATCGATATTCGCGAGACACCAGACTGCATAACTCAACGTAAGGCTGTATTAAGATGTCGACAGATTTTTATCGATAAAATATTTATTACGTTTATTTTTGTGGATTTAGTTGAAGCAATAGCATTATCAACGTTTACCCTTTTTTTCAACTATTTGATCCTCGAGCGCCGATTGTACATACGTCTGTACAACTTGAGTGATCTTAAAAAACTCTTAATTTTCGTTTTGTACACATGGGTGTACGAAATTTATACGGCCGAAAATTTTAGTCTCTATATCTTTGTTTTTCCTAGAAAAATCCAGATTTTAGTTTTTGTGATTTTACTTAAAAACGCGCAAATACGTAATAATAATACCCTTAAACGTGCAAAGGGTTAAGATGTATGTTGTATTATGTACAAATTATGACGTTGTTTATACTCCTAGAAGATAATGTTTAGCTTTGATCTCATAAATGAAACTTTCAATACTCAATACTTTATTGCATTCCATATTATGTACATATAGGTGGTATAAATATAGTCAAGATCAATATGGACCCTGTCGGGCATAGCAAAGTTAGGAGAGAGGACGAAGACGAAGTAACAAGTAACAATTCATGGAATTAATTAATTATTATTACAGATTATTAGGTGTTTAAAAGGTTAATAGTTGTATATGTATATTATTGTGTGGTGAATTATGTTAAGTACATATTTTAATTTATTTTGTCATCGTATTTTTTTAAATTATCTAGTATGTATATTTAAATTAAATTATTTATGCATGTTTTTATGTTATTATATTGTTATTTCTATGTATCGGTAAATTATGTTCAATATTTAATTTATTTTTGTCATCATTATTATTAAATTATGTTAATATTGAAATTAATTTATGTTTGTATATTAATATAACGTCTTTGTTTAAGTAAATTATGTAAGGTATTTTTATTTACTATCTTCTTCTATAATGTTAGCTTTCAAGATAATAGACCTAAGTAAGCTCCTACAAGTTTGATATCAGCAATGTATTCATACACCAAATCATTAGCAAAACTTAGGAATCACGACCATGTTCTTAATTACGATTGTAGACCGATTAAAGCGTGGAATACAAGTAATGACGAACTTTTGTTTTCAAAACAAACCAACTATTTTTTAAATTTATTGATTAGTTTAAAAATTAATAAGTAGTTACATAAAAGATTTTCAAAATAAATGTTTATTATTGACACTTTAATTATGACTTTTTAGGTATGACTCTCTTTTGTAATGTTTAGTCCCATAAATCACTAAAACATCGACATCATTTACCCACCTCTATCGTACGGGTAACAAATGTTATAGACCGGTAGACTCGGCGCAGGCGGGATGTTTCTAAACACACAATTTCACTCTTATTTCGTAAACTAATGTCCCGATGTGCAACTCATTTATAAGCTGAACAGATGCGAGAGCTACGTACAAGGAAGAGAAGACAAGTGATGGATTAATGTGACTGGTTTATGATGCATAATAATCAGCCTTTTAATGTTCCCACTGCCGGGACTCAGGCCTCCTCTCTGGGATAGGGAATGGGCCGTAATCCACCACGCGGGCCCAGTGCGGGTTGGTGAATGTCACATATCTTCGAATTTTTGGTTCTAGGACATGCCGGTTTCCTCACGATGTTTTGCTTCACCGTTTTGAGAGCAGTGGTGATGAAATAAATTACACAAAGTAATGCGTCTGGCTGGGTTTGAACCCGCGACCTACAACTCGAAGTCGGGGCCGTTACCGCTCGGCCACCAATGCTCGGTTTATGATGATGAATTAATATTTAGCACAAGAGTTATCTGAAGGGTCCAGTAGGGCCGATGCTTGTTAGGGCTACGGGAACATTTGAAAGACATACTAGAAGACAAAATGTCCCCCAAAATGACATAACACTAACGAATTGTCCAAAAACAACGTGTCTTGCGTCACGTGAATTCTTTTGAGCTTTACGTGTCATGTTGGAAAATATTTTGTCCCCTAAAGCCTCAGATAAATTAAGGGACAGAATGTCCCTCAACATGCGTCACGAATCACGTGACGCATGTTCAATTTATCATTCGGGCATCGCCAAATTATGGGGGACAAGTTACGGAATACTGGGCAACGTTGCAATGTTACATAGTTTGGGTGTTGTGCGTCATGTTGGGGGACATTTTGCCCCCTAATATATCTGAGGCTTAAAGGGTAAATGAATGACCCTACATGGGTTTAGTCAGTAAAAGTCTGACACACCCTTACGCAGCTCTGCCTTAGAGCGAAAGAAGTCATTTGATGACTCCTACCTAAAAAAACCGGGCAAGTGCCAGCCGGACTCGCGCACTGAGGGTTCCGTACAAACTTACTTATGAAAACAGTTCAATTCCCGAAATTCAGTTACGAAGATTTTTTCAAATCGTAAAAATAGTTTTTTTTTTGTGACTTAACTACAAATTAACAGTTTTCAGATTTTTCCCTATACTTGTGCTATGAGACCTTGCTTCAAGCTAAATTTCAGAATTCTAGGTCAACGGGAAGTACCCTATGAATTTTGATTTCCTTGAGAGTGTCGAAATATACGTTTTTTGTGACATAAACGGCCGTATCTTATTTTTTTAAACTCAGAAGTTTAATTTTTCAAGGGACCGCAGACCTGACTATATGGTTTTCATTTCAACTCGATACCTTCACACGTTCCTGAGATAAAGGGTCTTGGCAACAGACGGACAACAAAGTGATCCTATAAGGGTTCCGTGTTTTCCTTTCGAGGTACGGACCTCTAAAAAGTGCAAGTTTTGATAGCACGTAGCCAAATCTTGTAAATATAGGTTGTTGATCATGTGAGATTACTCTGTAATATCAATATTGCCAGCCTATTTCCTAACTACATTACTATTTTGCATGGAGCATCTGCCCGTCTGACCTCCACGACCCCAGACGACATTACGTCGAAGAAACCTAAAATAATAACTAAGAGAATTCCATTTTTACAGTCTACAGTTAAACTTTAATTGGTAGGTAGAAAGACCCTCTGCTGAAATGGATCTTATTTTTAACTCCCGATGATAAATCAGTATAATGAAACACCTTAATCTCTCCAGAATCTCGTTGCAGAAGACGAGATATTGCAGTATTAATTACTCGTAAGGGGTAGCCCAGACTAGCCATTAGTGAAGAGGCGTTTTGTTCGGTTATTTTCCTTGAGTAGGTTTGTAAACAAAAATAGTTTTTTTTTTTTGCTTACTTTTCGCTGAGTCAGTTTAGCTTCGAATGTTCGTAGTACCACTTTTTTTTTTTGTTAGAAACAGTAAGCCTTTTTAAAGCCAGAGTAAGATTAGCTCGCATAGTTGAGGAATTTATACATATATAGCTTCTATTCTTCTAATAATATTCTATTCATAACATTTCAATGTTTTTTTTTTTCAGAGGGAAAATCATTCAATGACATCCCCCACTCTTGACCGGAGCGGGAGATAGTGTCAGACTTTTACTGACTAAAAACCCACTTCTCTTCCTTCGTTACCTTTCATAAAAGTACCGAGTCTTCCTTTCAGAATAAGACCTTTGGATAACATTTCAATTATCATCTTCTTGCCGTTGTCCCGTTTTATTTGGGGTCGCCGCAACACTTTCTTCGCTCTTGGATAACATCTCAATGTTAACATAAAATGAATTAAATAGAACTATTTCTTTGTAGGTTATACCTAAAATAACAAAAGCAAGTAGGTGTTGCAATCACCCAACCACAGTTTCATTCAAGCTTAGAGTGGCACTATTGACGCGCCTGATCTGCTTGCTATGCTAGCGCGTTTCTTTGTCCCGGACAATTACTGCCGCGGCAAAAAGCACAGAATGTTTACTGTACCTCAGTGTCGCACTGTTGCCCGTGCGCAGTCTCTAATACCTCGCACTTTGGCTGCACTAAATGATTTCTTGGATTCATATCCAACAAACGATCTGTTTGCGGATGAATGGAAGATGATTATATTGGTATGCCAGAAGTACTGTGAGAGGAAATGATGTAAGTACATGTTGTTTTTAACCTAAAACTTTTTGTTTTATTGCTGTAATTGGTGGTTTAACCGTTGTAATTAATTAAATAAATAAATAAATTAGAGGTCATACTCTCCTCGCCACTTTGTATAAGCCCATCAGAAGTTTAGTTATTGCAACCCAAGAAGAATTTAATTTAATTTTCAATTTATTTCTTGAAGAATCGGGAGAGATAAGTTTTAAAATCATAAAAAATCGCGCACTGTGGTGCTTCATTGATATTTTTTATGATTTTATAGAAAACAAACACAAAAACGCATCGACAACGCACCCTCTCGTCTATGCGCCCCCTTACTCCGCCGCCTCAGTTTTGGTCGCGGCAGCAGATTTCAGAACGCAGTCAGACTGCTCTAATTAATTGGCTTGCATTCGTTTGCATGAATTAGCCAGGTACGAACCCCTTTTAGATATTTTTACCACCCTTTTTTGGGCCCCACTCAAAGGGCTGTAGTTGTTGATAGAGGAATTTTTGATGAACAAAATGGTTGGAGAAAAACTAAGAGGTTTTAAAAATGAGCTATGTTGATATTTTTACCTACTATATAAAGCTTTGATGCGTAAGGTAAGCGTCAAAG
The DNA here is from genome assembly GCA_949316375.1 of Mythimna vitellina. Taxonomy (NCBI): domain Eukaryota; kingdom Metazoa; phylum Arthropoda; class Insecta; order Lepidoptera; family Noctuidae; genus Mythimna; species Mythimna vitellina. The sequence continues at coordinate 1,180,011 of OX438686.1, forward strand.
GTAGATACTGACTATTATACTAGAGAAGATTAAAAAAAATATATTATTGTTATGTTATTCACCTCACTTAATAGATGGTCGACTGTAGAACATGCTCGTATTTTTTTTGAGGTGCAAAACCATCAAGTAACTTCTCTCGCTCTAAGTGAGGAGGTCAGACTGTTACTAACTGAAACTCACCTGTGTTCCTTCAGTTGCTCTCTGCGTTTCAGGATCACGGTAACTGTTTAAAATACAGCCCTAGTAGAAGCATGCTTGCCTTGAAGTAACCTATTCACTCTTTACTTAAAGACCCCCATATCTTAATTTGGTTGTTAATAAAAGTGTCACTTGTAGTTAATATATTAATGTCACCGCACACGAGCCACATGCCATAGCCACAAACACCGCGACGAGAAGCGGCCACAAAGGAAGCTGAAGCGCGCGACAGCCACTTGTGGCCGATGGCTGCTACTTTTTTTAACCCATACGCGCAGTATCATAATGGAATCCGACGAAGAAGGTTTAAATGAGCGAATGACTTGCGACGGTGTTTTGCATCGGCGTTTAGTAGTCAGCTTCAGGCGACAAGAAGAGAGCAGCGGCGATTTGTGGCGTGTGGCGGCCACTGACGTAGGTTAATCCATTTAAAATGTATGAGAACCATAGGAAATATGCTAGTGACGGCATTTTGTGGTTGTGGCTGGTAGCCCGTGTGCGGCGACCCTTAAAGTCTAGAATTCCTAAGACCATGTATCAGTAAAACCTACATCTTAATTTAAAAACAAAACACAGCACAGTTCCCACGAACCCTCAGTCTTATTCAATAAACGTATCTTCTGAAAACTTTTAAATCCTAACCAAATAGGTAGGAAACTTTTACATTTTCACATGAAACTCAGGCAGAGCACACACTGGCAGCGAACAGAACGGTAGAAACAGAAGGATCGCTCACTCTTGCCTTAACATTTTCAGATCTTAACTGTAATATAGCCAGATAAATAAAAATGTTGTATTACTTGTTTTTAAATTTTATAGTTACTTAAGTATTTTTAATTAAATAGTATAAATTACATAAATATAGGTAATATTACAATAATAAAATTAATTTATTCCCAATTGATACGATTACAAAATATCTTTCTCTGATATAAAGCTGCTTAACTTAAAGATTTTAATTTTTTTAACCGGGATTTTTTTTGATAATTAAAAAATTATCTACATACCTACGTATGCGATAGAGTCGGGAGTGTAGTCGCAAGAAATAGTAGTGTATGCGTATGATTTGTGAGATCAATGATTAAGAGCCTTTTCTTTTTGCTTACAATTCTTTCCCGTGCGCTACTTTATCTGAACCGACCCCTACTCTCCATGATCTCACTCCAGTTTTAAAAGTATCTCTCCACGCTTCAGTGATGAAACTCTTAAATTAAGCTTTAAATTATTAGGTATTTCAACCAATTTTCGTTACGTTAAAGTAGCCAGAGTATTTTCATATTTTTCTTCTCGCTTTGTACAGAGTTGCTCTACTGTATCTTTTTTTATAATGACACGAAGCCGCCGCAAGTCGCCGCCGGATCGTACCGGATCAGGTGGACCGGATTATTCCGGTTCGGTGCGGTTCAAAGCGGATCAAACACGATTTTAGACTTACGGGTAAGGTTCCCAGCTCATGTGAAGGTGGATAATGGGTGTCTGTTAAAACTGTGATCCTGATTTGGAGTAATTATGTTTATATTGTCTTGATTAGGGTGGTATTAATGCTATCGAAATGTGATCATGGCTAAGTGGAAGAGAATTAAAGTTTTAGAATGGTCTTGGATTGCTTAAACTTCTGGCTGGTGTTAATGAATTAAAAAGCATCATATCACAAAATAATGTGTGAATCTGAATTTTGGTTAGGAGCTGGGGACGGTATAGGTACTATTATGGTGTATTTTTGTCCAAACTATTATTTTCCATAGGTTCATATCCGGCTCGATGGACCAATGTGCAGCTTTGTATTATTGTGGTGAAGGGTACCAGGAAGAATAAACAAAACAGCGAAGGAGTATATCGTGTGTATTGGAGCACTGTCACAAATGGAAGGGGCGTGTTGCCACAATTGACAAAACAATTAACATTTTAATATTGGTATTGCAATAATATAATTTTTTTCATATTTATAATTTATTTTTTATTGAAATATTTAAAAATATAATTTATATGTTACGTTAAATGAATCATCATCTTCCTGCCCTTATCCCGTATTATTTGGGGTCGGCGTAACACGTTTTTTTCTTCCACTCTGCCCTGTTACGTTAAATGAATAAACGGAATAATTAAAATATCAAAAACAGTTTTATTTAATCCCATTTTTGGGATCTACCTTTATATATAAAGGAAAAAATAATTCTCTGTACCCATGTATAATATTAAGTTGGCCCACTATAACATCGTACCTTACATAGGAAGGTACAGTGAGGATCATTTGTCAGCGGTGGGTGGCTGTCAAAAGTTGCCAAACTTTCTCGTCGCCCGCCAAGTTTCGATTAACACCTGCACCAGTGTCGTACATTTTTATTGATATTATTTTCTACTGAGGAAGAAGTGCTAACAATAACTGACTTAATGAGTCATTTTAGCATAGCATAGTCGGCTTTATAATATTCCCACTGTTGGGACTCAGGACTCTCTCGGAGAGGGAATGGGCCGTAATCCACCACGCGGGCCCAGTGCGGGTTGGTGGATATCACATGTCTTCGAATTTTTCGTTCTAGGACATGCCGGTTTCCTCACGATGTTTTCCTTAACCGTCTTGAGATCAGTGGTAATGAAATAAATTACACAAAGTAAATAAGCCTGGCTGAGTTTGAACCCGCGACCTACAACTTGTAAGTCGGGACCGATACCACTCTGATATCACTGCTCGCTGAGGCATGTTAAAACTAAGTTAATTTTACATAGTGGTAAAAAAACACTTTGAGAAAGTGTTGTCTGTGGTCTGTTAGAAAGGTTATGTTTGGCAGTATAAAAGAAAGAAAATATGTTTATTTGGCACACCATGATTCATTAATCAACAAATAATTGATTTTCAAACTAAAATTAAACATAAAATAAATAAATAAGGAAAAATAAAATTAACAATATGTCTCACGGCTACGCCAAATAGGTCAAATATGCTGAACTGGACCTTTAACCCATGTTTTTTTTAATGTATTTTTTTATTTACTGGAACCATTTGCCTGTTGTGGCATTATGGTCCGCTTATTATTTAGGTGTCTTCAAGGCTAGAGTGAATAGGCTCTTAATAAACTAGTGCGTTTTACCATCAACGATTGTAGCACTGCTTACCATCAGGTGGGATCGCAGTCAAGCACTAGTTTATCGAGTATAGGGCCAAAATATTAAAATTGACATCATGTCCACAATATTGTACAGCACTATACCTACATACTTATGTAGTTTCATCTGCCAGGTTCGGGCGGCTGTCATAAGTTACCAAACTTGGCACAAGTCGCCGGCCAAGTTTCGATTAATACCTGAGCCCAGTGTGAGAGTGTTTCCCAATATTTGTCTTGGCTATCAAATATATATTAATGGTGCGTAGCGTCTGAAAGTTTACCCAATAATTTAATTACAGCAGTTTAGAAAGGTTAATTAATGAAATATTGTATTAGTTAGAGTACCCTTTTTTACATAGGAAAACATTGAATAAATTTTCCCTCTCTGGGTTAGCGGGACAGAGTGTCAGATTTTTTTTTTCGCACGGGTTAAATATTTAAATGGCCTACAGACTGATTTTCCAGGTCTGAGTGCGTTGTGAATGTGAGTTTACATGTTTGTGAATGCACCCACGCTACAGGAGTCATTTCTAGTGAGGAGCACCGTTTTTTAACAACAAAATAAACTTTTACTGACAAAAACGAGCTAAAATCCAGTAATCCTTCAGTCACCGAGGGCTGCGGTAACTTCTTCGAACAATCTGCAGCCCCGGCAGGTGTCGAATTGGTCCTTTCCGAACGTAGTTAGAGTATCCTGCTCTTCAGAAACACAGGCGTATAGTTATGTTAATGTGGCTAGAGATCAATCTTTAATACGTTGACAGCGGCACTTATTTTTGTATTATTTCCATTGTTTAAGACTTCTTTTGGAAACTATCATTATGATGGTAAGGGGCTTATTAGACCCCATAATGTTTAAGAAACTAAAAACATTTTTTTGGCTAATTGCGGTACGAGGTCAAAGTGACCCGTGTTAAAGTAGATACACCACTGCGTTCTGTTTTAATAGGTGTCTTTAAATTGAAGTTACAACTTCGCACAGCAGACAACACTTATGTTTTTCTTAGCCGCCTTGCAAGGAAGACCCGTACGAGGTCTATAAGACCTCGTTACGCACTGAACGTGTTAAATAAAGCAAATAAAAATGCTGTTACGCAATAATCTTATACAATACGTACGTACATATCGTCTGTCTCCAAGCTCCATCGTAAAAGTTTATCTAATTATTTTTTCCATTTATTATGAAAACCGCAAAAGAAAATACCACAAGTTAGAGCATAACTTAAACATAAAAGCAAATGTTTTGAAGTGTCTCGTCCTCAAATATGCGAAGGTAATGATGTTACCAAAGTTCCCGGTCGCCGGGACCCGGGACTTTACAAATTGAAATTATTTTTTCATTAAAATTCCCAACTTTGAAGTTTTCAGGTGGAAGTTCCTTGAGTGGCCAATTCACGGCGCACTTTCAGTTAAATGATTCTTTCCAACTTTAAATAGATGTCTAGGTGGATATTAGGTAAGTTGGCGAAAGATCTCTTAAAGTTAATGGCCAGTGTTTAAGTTCACGTGAGGATTGCACTTAATGGCAAGGAAAATTAATTAGTTCGTGTATTAACAGGACTTTAAAATAACTTTAATCATAGTCTATGCTTAAAATTTATGATAATTATAAATAATGATTATTATTATTTTGAGTTATGGTAAAATTGTAAAATAAATACATACAAAGGTAGACTCTTAAGAATGTATTTATTTTTCTACTTATTTCTTCTCTGTTTGTTTTTCTATTAAGTTGCACCTGCCATGTTATGTTTCTTTGCGAATTAGGTATTAACCTAAGACATTACCTGGACTGACCTGTTGGTCTAGTGGTTAGTGACCCTGACTGCTCTGCCGGAGGTCGTGGGTTCGATTCCCACCCAGGACAAATGTTTGTGTGATGAGCTTGATCATTTGTTCTGTGTCTGGGTGTAATTTATCTATATATGTATGTATTTAGAAATATATAAGTATGTTTATCAGTTGTCTAGTACCCATAACACAAGCTCTGCTTAGCTTGGGACTAGACGACGTTGTGATAGTTGTGAAAAAAAAAATGTTAGAATTTTATAAGTGAGAGATAATATTAAGTCAACCTTTATACCAGCGCATAAAGTTCAAATAAATTATTCTAGTTTTCTTTTCTTGTATTTAAATCGTCGTAGAATCAATAATGTCAGATTTACACATTCCGCCAATCAATTCCTTTTCCTAACATTTACAAATTATATTAGATCGAATGTTTCCCCTAAACACGGAAACTAAGGACGTAGCATAAGTGTCCACTAATATATCATCGAATCAAACGACAAGCGTATCGCATCGCGACACGGGATCACGGGGCAGTCCCGCGGTCCGGGATCACCTTAATCCCGCAGGTGAGCCGGGATTACGGGATCACGGCGTAGCCCGCCTCTATATATCTTGATGATGTATTATAGTGTTAAGTTCCATCGACAGATGTCGTTGTTAGTTTGTGATATTAGTTTTAAGTGGAGTTAATAGTTTTGTTGTTAACGAACAACATTTGGATAAATTTAAACATATATTGTATGACGGTAAAGGGCGAAAGAACAAACGGACGGAGAAAAAACGGATTAAGACAGTAGGTGGACAGCCAAAACTACAGTGTGGAAAGGGCCAGAAGGAAAAAGAAGAGTAGCTAGACCAAAAAGAAGGTGGGCTGACGATATAATTGATACAGCAGGAAAAGATTGGCAAAATATAGCAAGTGACAGGGACAAATAGAAGGAACTGGAGGAGGCCTTCACCCGTGGAGGGGCCCATATCCCAACGAACTTACTAACTTAGATCATAAGGAAAAAAATACTAACAAATTAGATAAAAAAAAATAGTACTTAGATTTAAACTTTAAAATATTATGTTATGGGTAATGGGACATAAAGACTTTTTATTATTTATTATAGTGTATGGAGTACAGCACTCATCTTTGGGATGGGTCTGCCAAATACCAGATTAATTCACTAGAGTCGATTGAGAAGCGAGCCAGGAAGATCATCGGCAATGATGCACTAGCATCGACGCCAATTTACTTTCCTATCGGTTTTCTATCGTTTACATTTCGGGGAGTGTGCATTGGAATTGCACAATTTAATTTCGCCGAGTCCGTTCCATCGTCGGACCACTAGATGTACGGCGTTGCCCCATAGGTACATGGTGAACCTCACCCTTACATACAAAGCGTTTTGGGAACATATTCCTAATGCGTACAGCTAAGGAGTAAAATTTCCTGCCTGAGTCTGTGTTTCCTGAGAGCTATAACCTAGAGGTCTTTAAGACAAGATTGAATAGGTTATTTCTAGGCAAGCGTGCTCCATAGTCGGCCACATCATCGCTTACCATCGAGTGAGACTATGGTCATACGCCAGCCTATACATAATCATAAAAAATTAAAATACGATAGTGAAAACACAAGCAGTAAAACGACCCTTAAGGCTTTAGTGATTTAGCAGTAATAATTATTCTATTTAAAAAAAAAAACTGAAAAAACTTTTTTTTTTTTAAAGCAGTAGTATTTGAACTTTCTATTACAAAATTTATAATACAAATACAATATTTAACAACATCTCTAACTTGAAACAATAAATAAAACACCGTTAATTACCAAACAAGGTTTACAAAGAAAATTAGGGTTTCCTTCTCCATTCTTGTGTCGTTCAAGAATTTTAAAGTTGCGTCTCGTCGCGCCGGGACAAATAAGCGGGAGACACCGGGATCCCGGGACACGGGACAAATAAAATTAATTACTTATTCGCAGCACTACCTGGCTAACGAGGGGTGTCTTGTTGCAGCTTTGTTGCTTTTCAACGAACGATGACGTGACGCCAGTTTTAATGAAAAATATCGTGGCTAGATTTTGATAAAAAGATGGTGCGCGCACTGGTGACTGTTTCGTCACTCTTATCAAGTTCGTGGATATGTATGGAGATGCACGCACGTTACGACGTGACAACTGGGTGACATTTGTGTACGCCGGTGACGAAATTGTCACTCGTCGTCGTCGGCCGTTCGCTATTTGTATTTTCATATATTAATGCAGGTCCTGTTGAGCAGTGGTGGCCGAGTAACGGCTCCGACTTACGAGTTGTAGGTCGCGGGTTCAAACCCAACTAGGTGCATTACTTTGTGTAATTTATTTCATCACCACTGCTCTCAAAACGGTTAAGGAAAACATCGTGAGGAAACCGGCATGTCCTAGAACCAAAAATTCGAAGACATGTGACATCCACCAACCCGCACTGGGCCCGCGTGGTTGATTACGGCCCATTCCCTCTCCTGGAGAGGAGGCCTGCGTCCCAACAGTGGGAACATTATAAGGCCGACTATGCTACGCTAATGCAGGTCCTAAAGTGCGAAGTAGGTAATTCATCAAATCTAACACTCATTCGGAAATATCTAAAAAACATGATTTGGATGTTCTCAAAGGTTATAATATTTATTTATTTATTTATTTAACACTTCATGCACAAAGGTACAGAGGCGGACTTAATGCCTTAGGCATTTTCTACCAATCAACCTTTGAGTGATGCAGAGAAGAATAGTGGTAGGTGCAATAAAAGAGAGAGAAAAAAAAAGTTAATATAAAAAGATATACAAATTAATCACAGATACAATACAATAAATATAATATATATTACATAATATATACTTAAATTAATGAACTAAATATATATAATCAAAAAAAAAACAAAAATTGGTCCAAATCGACAAACAGAGAAACATTAACGTTGTGATGATACTACTGCCAACTTCTTACGAATATGCTCGCGAACCTCAATCTTGAATCTTAATCGGTTTGTAACCATCCTGACCTCTTGGGGGGGCGCATTCCACAGAGAAATAGCCTGAACAAAGAAAGAACAGTGAAGAAAGTCAGTGCGATGAGTAGGACATAATAAAAGACGGTTATGAGATGAGCGTAGATTTTTATTGTGGTTGGCGCAAATGTATTGAAAGTGAGGGGCTAAATAACTAGGAGAATTGGGAGAATTAAGAAATTAAAACAAGGTAGTGAGCGCCCGTTGCTCTCTGCGCTGACGTATGGGCAACCAGTTTAGAAGCGATCGATGTGCAGAGACATGATCATATTTTCGCAAATTGAAAACAAATCGAATGCAGTAATTAAGAAGACGGTCGAGTTTATTGAGGAGATCTGCAAATAATAATACATAGATATAATAATACATAGTATAGAACTTTCAACTAAGTAGCCTGTCACTCCAAAGGGGGTGTACCCAGTATTCTCTTTGCTTTCTTTTCTCCTGAGCCTCATGAGTTCACAGAGAACGACCGTCTCTTCGAAATCCATATCAGCAAATGACGCTTCAATTTCAAAAAAGTTTTGTCACTGTCTCTCTTCGTGAGCGCACTCCACTTTGGAAACGTGACATGACAGTGACAAACACTTTAAAGTCACGGTGACAAAAGTCACCAGTGCGCGCACCGTCTTAGAGTCTTCTCTTTTTAACCCGAAAATCGAATATTATACCCTAAAAATTAGTAAAATTCTCTCTTTCATGTCACGTTTTTAGGGTACCTTACCCTAATGGTAAAAATGGAACCCTATTTCTAATCATAATCATCATAATCATTTATTCTGCAAACATGGGTATAGTTAGTACATAGGTGTTTTTTTTATATAACAGAGTCCTCCATATTTTACCATCACATTGGCATGCTAGTTTTTATAATTCTTTTAATTCCGTTGCAATTTAAAAATAATATATTTTATGTTGAAAATGTCAGCTTAGTAAAGGTCATAGTAATAAAAATTAAAATAATATTATATAATGTCAAATGGATATAAAAAGTAAGTCAACCGGGATCAAAATAATAATGTCAAGTCTAAGACTTTGTTGTCCGTGTCTCTGTCTGTCACCAGGAGAATATATTATCTCGCGAGTCGTGATAGCTCGACAGTTGAAATTTTTACATACGATTGTTTTCTGTTGCCGCTATAAGAACAAATACTAAAAATCTAATAAAATAAATATTTAATGCCCCTAGTAATTTTTTAAATTTTTTTGCTTGTCTTTAGTTTTATATAAAATATTAATAATATTGGGACTAATGTTGTACGGAACCCTTCGTGTGTGATTCCGACTTGGCCAGATTTTTTTTTTATATAGATTGGTACATACGGCATATTGTAATAAAATATGTTTTTATCTCCATTACCTATCTTTTTTTTTCGAGTAATTCAATATTAGTTTATAATTTAATCAGTAGCTGAATTGGCCAACCATAACCAAATAACCTAACATAACTACAACCATCCATAACCTAATTGCAAAACAACAGCATTGATAATAATTTATTGGTCATTAGTGTCTTGATCGACCTGTTAGCAATACATTGTAATGATCTATTAGTAACATGTTGGCATCAATCTAGAAACACACGGACATGGTCCCAAAGAAAAGCCATTATTAAAAAAAAAACAAATGATAATGCCAATGATTGTAAAGACTTTGTATCGAAATAACTTATACCTTAGAGGAATTTTCATCAGTAATTCTAGAGGGTTTAGAACTGGCACATTTTAAATAAAATAAATAGATAAATTGAGTTTTAAAAAAATGACAAATATCTCATCGTATTTGTTTTTTTTTTTTTAAGATACAGGTGACATCTCTACCAAAACCTTTTACAAAATAAAGGATATATTTAAAGAAAAACTCTAGTCAATCAATGTTCTTCTGTATTTTTGTGCTGTTTTACTTGTGTTGTATGTCAATATTCATATATCGTATTTTTTTTGTCTTATCTCTCCTTCGTTTGTGCATTTAACCTATGGATATGTATAGGTATATAGGGAATAACGGAAAAGTTTGTTTATTTTCGATATTTACAGACTACTTTATGAATAACTTCTTATTTATGTACTTGGATAAATACCCAATAATCCATTTTATAAATGTATAAAAAGCTCAATATTGTATAATCTATGCAGACGCTATCGTTTATCCTAAATGGCGCGAAATCATGCGCGAACGCCGGCGTTCGCTTGCGGTTTGATTGGACCAGTGTCAACAGTCATTTTCATTATTATCATTTCAGATGTCCACTGTTGAACATAGACCTGCTCCAACAGTCGCCACAACGAGCGATCCTGTGCGTCTTGCACACTAGGGTACCCACGACTCTTACCAGTTCAATGGTCCATCTTGTGGGAGGCCTACCAACGCTGTTAGCGGTCGCCCCCGTCGACCACCTGTTCTGCGAGCAATGTGCAGTCACTTAAAGTTATCGTATTTCTGAATCTATTTCATTTTACTATAATATACACGTTTAACAAAAGATAAATGTCCACCAATCAATACAGGAGGTACCGGCCGCTCTCTCACGGAGTTTACCTTGGACCTTTGGGTGCCACTGACCGATATTCCTGCACATTTGTACCCGTCGCGAGACCGGCCCGGGTATTACTCTGCCGGATAATCCCGGACCACTATTAACCGGTTAGAACCCCAGGGATGGAATGGGATTTTAGAAGAAAGTGAGTAGCCTTGGTTCGTGCTTAGAGTTTATGTTGTGTTAAGGAGATTTAGTTTTAGGAGTTTTATCTTTTGGATTATTTTTTAGTGCTTTACTGCGATCCCACCACATTAGTCGTTGATGGTGAAGCGCACTAGCTTATTGAGATTAGATTATAGTGAAACTTAGCTAAGTGGATCGTGGATATTTATGTGAGAATCCTTTACTGCCCCCCTAGCCAAGTTACGATCGTTTTGTTTGCGTCGAATGCCTCGTGCAGGCCTCGCCTCCGATTCCTTTGTTCTGACGTCATCTCAACGCTCAGTCACGTGGTCAGAACAAAGGAATAGGAGGCGTGGCCTACTCGAGGCGTTCGACGCAAACGAAACGATCGTAACTTGGCTAGAGGGGCTGATAATAATGAACGTGAAATTCTCACAATAAGTGTCAAAATCGGCCTTGAATTATTTTTTTACTACGAATATTAAACTTCAAAAACCGAGATATATTTTCATGATAGCAATCATTGAAAGAAATCATGTAGTTCAATTGTAGCAGTACAAAAGTAATTTAGGTATCGGATGAGTTCTTACAGATACTACAATTACCTTTTATAAGCATAGGTACTACTAAACAATCACTTTGGACTCTATTTTAAAATTTTTAAAATTATTACTTTAGTTTTGATGAAGATTATGTTATAATCTTCATCATATATATAAAATAGATATAAATCTATGGCACAATAAAAAAGATTTACTGTTTAGTGTTTTTGATAGAACCGATTTTTGGTCATTATGATTTGATTAGCTGATGACTTCATTCTAACTTATCTACTTCACAGCTTACCATCAAGTGGGATCGCAGTCAAGCACTAGATTAAATCATTAATTTTTTGAAAGAGACATTATAAAAAAATAACTTCTTCCACTCTGAGTGAAACGAGAGGGAGTGTCAGAGTTTTACTGACTAAAACTCATACCCATGTTCCTTCCCTTCAGTAGCCTTTAGCGTTTCAGAGCCACGGTGAGTGCTCCAAGCAATACTGCAGCCAGCGTGCAGATCAAGTGATATAACAATAATGTAAGCCTCCAAGCCCTTATTCCCTCCGTTCAACCGTAACCATTCACATATTTTCCTTATAAACATACGTATAATAAGAATAAACAACATAAGCATGCCTTAATGCACTCACGATATTAATTTCACCAGAATCCGTCCCTTTGTGACAAAGAAAAATTGTAACGAATTGAGTGGGACCCTAGAACAACCTGCGTGGAAAACCTTTTCGTACGGGTTGGGTATTTTGTGTTCTGTATGCTTAGGAATACAGTTGGAAATGCCTTGATTTGTTAAAGGTTGGGTTACCTTGAGGGTCAAATGATAAGAAGGACGCGATCAATGTTTTTTTATATTTTGGTACATGTTAATTGGTGTAGTATTATATACATAACTAGCGGTCCCGACAAATGTTCTCCTGTTCGAAAGCTGGCTTTTCGTCAGAAAAGAAAAATCGAAAACCCGTCTGTAGCGCAACTTACCTGGTCTAATTAAATTCAGTGTATTTTCAAACCATCGAGGCCCACTTAACGCCATTTAAGAGGAGTTAAGTGACAAACACACGTACAGATGAATTTTAATATATAAAGTGAACGTTATTTAATCAATTATTTTGTATGTATGAGAAAAAGGATTGATTTAATGAAATACAGATAAAACCAACCCGCACTGGGCCCGCGTGGAAGATTACGGCCCATTCCCTCTCCTAGAGAGGAAGCCTGAGTCCCAGTAGTGGGAGTATTACAAAGCCGACTATGCTACAGATAAAACTGCGTAAATCATGACACAATGACTTACGCAATCACGATCTTATTTACCTGCAATTTTTTGCCAGATTAAAATAACTAAGAGACACCTATAATAAATATAATAAAACAACATCAATCGAACACAATTCATTGTGTACATAACCACTTCTTCAAGAGCAAGCCGTAGAAAAAAAAAGAAAATACCCAAAGAAGAGTTTTTTTTTTTTAATGAAAGCCATTTGCTACATTACTCTTTTAGATATTTTCTACACGCCCGCTACAGTTTATCGCGTGTCCCTCAAAAAAGGTACTAGCAAGGTAAGTCAGTCAAGATGGCTGTCATTAATAGAGCTGAAGAGTAATGGCGCCGTGTAAACGTACAATAATGCGCTTGTTAGCCGCGAATGGAGTGATTCATTCGTTCTTTGGCGCTTGTCGAATGTAGCTGGAGTTATTGTTAGTTGATGGTAACGTTGATGTAATGTTTTTGAAAAGGGCTTGATGAAAATTAATATAGTGCACAAAGTGGGAAACTAACTCAATACCAACGTCTTTTGACAGGGACAGTGACACAGCCTGAGGTTCTAGAGAAAATAACATAATATCAGGGACAAAAAGTTTGTGTTTTACAGGTTGCATTTTGGAGAGTGTGCGCGGGAATTGCATGACTTGATTCCGCCATTTTATTTCTACCATCGGACAACCCGACGTACGGCGAGTATCCACCCTTACATTGTTGAAACCTCTACGGACTGGAACAGTTTGCCTGCTGCGGTCTTCCCGTCCAATTATAATTTAGGTGTCTTCAAGGCTACAGTGAATAGGATCTTAATAAACTAGTGCGCCTCACCATCATCAATTGTATCACTGCCTACCATCAGGTGGGATCGCAGTCAAGCAATGGTTTATATCCAATAAAAATAAAAAAAAAAACAAAAGTTACATAGTTTTCCGTTCCATCTTCAGAGCACCAAACGTACGGCGACGGCGATGCTCCACCGGTACGTGCTAGATATCCCACGTAATACGCTCGCTAAACGTTAGCGCTAAACGTTTTGAAACCCATTCGTTGTGCCTACAGCTAATGGAATATGGAATTCCCTGCCGAAATCTGTGTTTCCCAAAAACTACACCCTATACTTCATTTACGATAGCATTAGACAAAAGAGGTTCATAGAAGCAGGTATGCACAACATTTATTTTGCGAGATAAATTTAAATCATCATCATCTTCCTGCCCTTGTCCCATCTTATTTGGGGTCGGCGCAACACGTTTTTTTCTTCCATTCTATCCTGTCAACCGTCATACTATCACTAAGTTCCTTTTCTTTCATATCACTGTTCACACAATCCATCCATCTTTTCTTTGGCCTCCCTCTCCCTCTCCACCCATCCACATGTATACTCATAACTCTTTTAGTAACATGCGTTTCATCTCTCCTCTTTACATGACCATACCAAGACAAACGATTCCCCTTCAACTTTTCAGTCACTGGCGCCACTTTCAAACTTCCTCTAATATATTCATTTCTCACTTTATCCATTCTCGTCACACCACACATCCATCTCAACATTCTCATCTCGAGATTGCGAGATAAATTTCAATAATTTTAATAAATAATGGTTTCAATATAAAATTTTAACATTACCTACTTAGGTAAGTTTGATTATTGTAAGGTATAGGTAAATGAAATTTGGCTATGCTCAGTTGAAATTGGTCACCATGATCGAAACTAGACCGAGAGAATTGTTCTTATAGGTATCCCACATGGGCTCTTGCGGGCTTGCGGACGGCGGGCAATGGATAGCTCGCCGTCCGACCGTTCGATAACCATCCGGACCAAGCCCAAGTCGTCGACGGCGCGTAGTTCCACGCGCGCCCCAAGGAGATGTCAGCAACCGTAGAGGCCCAGCAGGGTCGAAGCCTACCGGAGCCATGGGTGATGCGAGAAAGATCCCTAGGGCCCTGGAACAATGGCAAAGAAGGAACAGAAGTGGGTTTTTAGTCAGTAAAGTCTGACACGCCCTCTCGCTCCGCCCAAGAGCGGGGGATGACATTAGATCATTTTCCGACACAATAAAAAAACATGGGCTCTTACGAAACGTTAGAAGCTATTGAAAGCTCGTGAAATTATGGAATTGCAGGTCATATTCATAAACGTCACTTGTGCCTGAATTCCCTTGTAATCATTTTGCTAGCTTAATAGACAAGTGTTTTATCACTTATGGCCTGCGAAAATAAATAATAATAATATTTATTTATTTTGATACAACTTTTAGTCCACATTATATGTTAGTTCATACATTACATCACTCTGTTTTTGTATTCTTCCTATAACAAATTACATAATTATTAAATTCAATTACAATTTTCACTAAGATATAGATAAAGAAAATCTGATAAATTTTCTCCTCAGACAATTCTTACCAAGACAACAATTTTAGGTTACATCGCATAAAACAAGATTATTCCTTGAAAATGTAAAATTAAACACATTAGCCATAAAACACGGTTAATGTGCAGAATGCAAATGCGTGGTAACAATAATATCCGGGCAGAGTGTGGAACGGCACATAAATACGTGGAGCCTTCCTGTCCACTGTTTTAGCTAAATTTTATGTCCTACTTGTTTAGGAGTGAGAGAATTTATTGTCATGTATACATAGCAGCATATGATTTAAAGACTGGGATATGAGCTCATAACACCAGTTAAAATAGGTACTATTTTTTAACTATTAAATTATTCAGAGGTTCGCATCCGACCACTGTCTCACCTAATGGAACGCCATAATGTGGTCGACGATGGAGTACGCACGTCTAGATAGAAATAACCTATTCACTCTTTACTCTATTTAGGTGTCGTTTCCGCATTTAGTCCTGTGTGGACCATTGTACGTGGGCCATGGCAGCCATAACCTTAGGTGGGCTCATTCCAACCAGCCCACCTCTCTCCAAAAACAGATTAGGCCTCTTAGGTTTTTCAGGGCATCAATAAGGGAGTTCGGGGATCCTAAGGTTCGTGTACGTATTTCAGTGACACCTGTGTAGTCTAGGAGCACATGTGCTATTGCCTCCCCCTCCAAGCATGTTCTGCTCAGGGGACTGTCTGTGATGCCTATTATGTGGAGGTGTTTAATCAGTGTGCAGTGTGACCCTCCCAGGTTGTAGCTATCAGAAACCACAGACTCGAGCAAAGAATGCCACTTGCTTGCAGCTGTACGCACTGTACTATTTAGTAACAAATCATTTATAGAAGAACAGTTTTCGAGCCAGTTCTACACTCTACTTGCAGCCGTGAGACACACAACACGTGTTAGCTAAATATTGTGTTTGTGGCTTGTGCTTTACCAATGTTTTTTCTTTCTTTCTTTTTACTTAAGGGTGCGGAAGCAGAGCGGTCCCAGCCATTCCTAAAAATCGTCAACTCTAAGTTCTTAGCATAGACGGCCTAATAATGTTCCCACTGTTGGAACTCAGGCCTCCTCTCTAAGAGAGGGAATGGGCCGTAATCCACCACGCGGGCCCAGTGCGGGTTGGTGGATGTCACATGTCTTCGAATTTTTGATCCTAGGACATGCCGGTTTCCTCACGATGTTTTCCTTCACCGTTTTGAGAGCAGTTGTGATGAAATAAATTACACAAATTAATGCGCCTGGCTTGGTTTGAACCTGCAACCTACAACTCGTAAGTCGGGGCCGTTACCACTCGGTCACCACTGCTCTCTAAGTTCTTATTAAAATAAATTAATTCATACATTTTATTTTTATTTTTTTATTTTATTTATTTTAGGAAACTCATCAGTTTATTTATAAAGTTACATGAGTTAAGAAGGCCCATCCCACTATCAATGAACAGCCCAATGTAGCTGCGTGAAAGATACTATGCATGTAAAAGTGAGGGCTACACACGCACGTTAATATTGTTGTCTTGATATTGACGGCACGGTTGCAATGATTGAGCAATTAGCCACTGCACTGCATGTTGCGGTTTCGGTTCCCGCATAGAACAAATATTTGTATGACCTGCAGATAGTTGTTCCTGGTTTAAGTTTCTTATGCATGTGAGTTTACATGTTTGGTAACGCACCCACGGTATAGCAGTAATTCCTATTGTGGGGCAACGTTTTTATTAAAAATATATCATCATCATCATCATCTTCCTGCCCTTGATTTGGGGTCGGCGCAAACGTTTTTTTCTTCCATTCTATCCTGTCAACCGTCATGCTATCACTAATTTCCTTTTCTTTCATATCACTGTTCACACAATCCATCCATCATAACTCTTTTAGTAACATGCGTTTCATCCCTCCTCTTTACATGACCATACCAATACCAACGATTCCCCTTCAACTTTTCAGTCACTGGCGCCACTTTCAAACTTCCTCTAATATACTCAATTCTCACTTTATCCATTCTCGTCACACCACACATCTATCTCGCTACATGGAATCATTTTTCATCCGTCTTTTCACAGCCCAACATTCTGATTCGAACACGATTAATTTAAATACTTATAATCATATTTATTTGAGTCAGGATGCTCTATTTATCTAACACTATGATCACGCTTGCATTATCTTGGCAAAACGCATTAATTAACCTCTGGGCTTCGTCATAGTCGAATAAAGATAGAACTACGGCCACGTACGCCGATATGGGCGCGTCGATCTCTCAAGAATTATTTTAAATCTTGTTATAGAGAGTACACTAAAAATAATTCTTCAAAAGTAACTTAATTTCATATTAGCACCACTAAAATTGATGCCAGTGTGATCACTAAGCCCTCCTACTCACACCATCGACAATGAGGCGCAATGAGGGCAACACTCAGTCTGTACCTTTGTTTCATTTCCTGATACCAACCTATTTTTTTCACGTTCTACGTCGATAGCTTTAGTAGTGTGGAAAGGGCTCCACATATTTTGTTATTTTTTCATTGACCTCAAATTCATTAATAAAAATCTTTTTAGTCCCACAATAATAAATTAATTAATCGCTATGAAACTTGACAGGTCCAGCTGTATAATTAAATTTAAAAACGATTAAAAACTTAGATTGTGCCACAGGCCACAGTAGCCTATTCCCCTTACTTCTATTATGATAATATTATGTATATAAAAATATTAAAAATATTGACAGGGAGCTTCTCCATAGTTACTAATTAGTTTTTATTCAACAAGCAGGCATCTGATATGACAATTATTCACCGCTACGAAGTTTAAGGTGAAAACTCTTGAACCATGGGGTTCGAGAGCTTTTAAAAAAATCATCCAAACGCCTAGTTAAGACTTCGCGTAAACCAAGGACTGGCTTCTGCCTCGGTTAGAGATTGAGCATTGTCATACAATGTGGTAATCTCCAGTCTTTTGGGCACACTTCCAGTCGACAGCGATGTGGAGGAATTGTTTTGACGCCATGTTTTAGCTAGGAGTTTAAGTAGCCTTTTAATATTTAAATAAACGTCACAATACAAACCGTCCGCTATGAACATCTGCTAATACTAGGATCTTCGACAGGTGAATTACCTACTCCTCGTGTCGCTGGATCCTTGACAGTAAAAACATGGATATCCTATCGGAAATATTTCACTATTTCAATTCACCGAAGCCGTCTCCACCCTATACTCCGTTATTAGGTATGAGCGTTCCAAAGCCGAACTGCGGATTTCAATAAAGCGCAACCTTTTGTTAGACGTGTGCTACCAATATTTGAGCCAATATTTGAGCCCGGCTACAGCTGCGATATTAAAAGATTCATTTCACAATGAGTTCGGAATCATCTTTGTGCCCAGGGTAGGTCAGGTTGGATGAGAACTGATACGGGACTTTGTGAAGGTTTTATTATATTTTAAGAATGGGTTCAACCTATTTGTTTAGTTTGATTGTAAACATACGAATAATTTGAGGTTTAGATATATAAATCTTCGAGATACTGACAGGTTTCTCTAACTCATCATCTTCGTACCCTTTTTCCAACTAACTTGGGGTCAGCTTACAGTCTAAACGGATGAGGCTAAATACCGTTTTGTCATTCGAACTCCGGCTATGGTGTTCACATATCATAGTTATGGACTACCATACAAGAGTTACTATTTATTTATTTATTTAAAACTTTATGCACTTATGAAAAATTGTAAAAAGGCGGACTTAATGCCTTAGGCATTTTCTACTAGTCGACCTTAGGGTGGTGCAGAGTATCTATGTATATTTGTTATAGCGTAAAAAAAGAGTATCAAAACCAAACGATATTAGGTACATCCCTTGACGACCTGAAGGCCTATGAAAGGGTTTCTTCTTCCTAAGTTATAACGATTCCGATTGCATTAACTAAAAGTTAAATGTAGACATTTAACTTTTAATTACACGGCCGCCATCAGCGCAGAAACACCAGCGACATATCTGTGACGCGTCCCAACATTAACTGAGTGTCTCAGTGCGTTTTTTTCACCGCTATGCGCGACTTTTCGTAGATCTCTATGCGATACAAAAATATAAACGGTAAATTCATTACAAATTTGCGGCAAGAGGCCAACGATGACTTTACCACATGCGTTTATTGCACCGCAATGCGCGCACTTCTATGACACTCTTTATAGATTTTGCGTAAAAAAAACGCAAGGCAATGCGCGCTAGGCCTAACATGTAGCGGCTGCATATCAGATCTCCACAACCCGGTTACTGGGCAACACGATATTCCTTGCATTAACTGATGGTCAGACTTTTTGGTATCTGACTGCCTGTAACGACTGTCAAAGATCTACAAATGACAACCGGGATAAAGGTTTTACGGGGTTTCCAAGGCACAGGGTTTCAGTAATGTCCTAGACTTTTATACTTAGAAAATTGCATACGATTGGAAAAAATCTCATTGGTACTTGCCCAGTTTCAAACCCACAACCTCATGAAAGGTTTAGGGCTATATTTTACCAGGACACCATGGCGGCACGACCAGTTACACCGCCATGGTGTCCCGTTGAAATATAGCCCTTTCATAATATAGATTTTCATCTTACATTCTCTTTGATGGGGACGTCACTGGCATCCGAGCTGGTCGCACCACCAAATTGGTTGCGCATCAAATGGACACCAGGTGAGTAACTCTCTATAGAGCTGTGTACATTTTGTTGGTAGCAGCAACTTGTCGCGCCGCCATCGTAATCCGGTGAAATATAGCCCTTAACCACTGGGCTATCACGACAACTACTACGAAAAAGTGTTCCTAGTAAACTGTCCTATTCTGCACTTGCACCTTTGAGGGTCTTGTGAACGTTAAATCAAATGCAAAAGTTAAACATCGACTTAAAAAAAAGAATAACCAAGAGAAGAAGCTTTATTAACCAATTCTTAATACACAATTAAAAAAATTAAAATAATAAAAAAAATCTTGTAATTGTCGTGACTGCCTACGGCCTGGCCAAAAGCCTCGACGACCATCCGTCGAAGCTGTCGTTATGCAGTTGGAACAAGAACCTGATATAAAAAGACTGACTTCTCCTCACATTATGAACCGTATCGAAGGTACTGGACTTACATTTTTTCCTGTCTTTGGAGTTCTATCCTGTGTTAATTAGAAGCAAGAGTGCTCTCGATACCGGCGGACTACTATTTTTATAGATTTTTTGAAGAAATATTTTAAACCTAGTTGCTGCCAGTGACTTTGCCCGCGTAAAAGTAGAAAATTGACCCAAGGAAACATAAACCCGAGATAAAAATTCCTACCTTCTATTCCAGTAGCTACATGGTCTAGCCGTATGCCAAATTTCATCTTTATCCGTTTAGCCATTCGAGCCTGAAGGAGTAACAAACATACACACTCACAAACTTTCATCTTTTAATATTAGTATAATCCATGTATATAAAAGGAAAAACTGATTGACTGACATATCAACGCACAGCCAAAGCACTAAGAGAGGATTTTCGAAAAATTTACCCCCTAAAGGAATGAAATGGGGGTCCAAAATTTGTATGGAAAAACCTACTATTAGCTAGCAGAAGCTAGTAGGTATAATGTGATGTAATACACATGAATAGAAGAGTAAATAAACTGAATAATAATCTTACGTGAACACACAAATCTGTTCAGAAAACAAACAGATTCCAGCACCTGACCCTAACAAAGTCGTCCCAATTATAATGAATACTTTATTCATGCCGCACAACTTAGCCGGTTTCCATGATTTTTATACTCACCGCCAACTTTCCGACATTACCTATGCATTGTCTCGGGACCTTATACTTATTTAATTTAACGGCAGGGGGGAGGCAGCTGTGTGGCTAACTTTCTGGATCCTGTCTCAAGTTCAAATTTTAATGTAAAAGTATTGAAGATATTCGTACCTAGTGGATCGGGGTTTCTTATTTCGGTTAATTTTATTTTTCGGAACACATTACAATACCTATAGTAAGTTTTATTTGGAAAGACCAAATGTGGGGATAAGCAGTACTTTTCTTTTTTTCTTTTTCGTTAGTTGATTTTTGCATAAATCATGTTTTTAATTGGTCATTGGTCCTGAAACCTAGAAAAAAAAAAATGGATGGCGGTCAAAACTAATTGTTTAGGTGCTAATTTTGATCTTTTATATTAAAATGTTATAATTATTCATCAAAATAATGCAAACTAGTCATAGTTTTGTCCGTTAGTTACTACCTAATCTAATGGAATAGTAAAAATGTTGATTAGAGTAAATGTACATTCTCATTGAAATTATAAATTCTGCACACTTCTATACTTTCTTCTTGCTTCTTCTTCTTCTTTCTTTTTTAATTGTTTATTTTCAGTTTATAGGATTGTGTGAGGCACGAATAAATGTTTTTTCTTTATTTCTATCTTTCTATGTAATTTATTAATTACCAGCCGCTGTCAGTGGGTCTGCCAGCGTGGATGCAAAAAATTGTGCCAAGGGAACACACTTCCGAGATAAAAAGTATTATCTGTGCTGGACATGATCTATCCGGGCGCCGAATTTCATCCAAATCCGTTCAGCCGCTCGTGTGTGAGGAAGAAACCAACATACACACATACTTATACTCACGAACTTTCACTTTTATAATATTAGTGTGATGAAAAACATACCAGTAACTTTACAAACCCCCAAAATAAATCAAACATCTCAAAAATAAAAAATTGACCTGTTCTCCTTCAGTATTGGTAATGTCAATGAAATATTCAGCCGCTGACGTGCAGGTGGCTGCCATTGCGGCCGGTTTCTTTATGCATGAGAGCCTCTTGTGATTCGGAACGCACGTCCTCAATATGTAGCTCAAGAGTAGCCAAGTAGTATGTTTTGAAGATAGGACAGGTGGAACGAGAAATGTACCTACAAGGTGAGTCACTGATGCCATAATAAGTAAGATAGGAGCTAACTGCTAGGCCTTGCCCAATAAATAGTCACCCAGTCAAAGAAAAAAAACCTGGAAGAAATAGGAAGTATTCTTTTATTGTGCCACCTCAAACCAGCCTTGTAATGAGCGTTTAGGTCAGCCCGCCACCTCTTCTCATACACAGAAGTATAATAAGGAAAAAATTAATAATTAATATCTTTAAACATCTTTTTTATATTTAACAGTGATCAGTATTAACTAACAAAGACGACAAGCAGAAGAAGCTAAGAGACAGTATCATAACGATGAAGGTAACTTGCCTAGAAGATAATTTCGTAGAAGATATTATATAAAGTAAAATACCGTGACGATAATGGCTTTAATTTCACAGTTTTTTTTTTTTTCAAAACTTGCCCACCACACTATATGAGGAACTTTAATTAGGAAGACTGAAAATTCTCCTAATTGAAAACTATGATCAACACTAGTGACCACCAAAAAAGTACGGAGGCATCAAACCCGACGAACCCCGAAGAAATTATTCATTTGGCTTGTATATCGCTACTAAATTGATCAGAATAAAACAGTAGAGGAAGAAGAAAGCACGTAATTCCACTTAAAATCTACTAAGTTTCAACCGCCCATTAAATTCCATAAATCGCAACGTTTATCCTTCATTTTACTCACAGAGGCAACTCCACCACTTTACCTACTTAACTGTCTGTGCCACTGATTTGGGCAGGCTACCTCAAGAACATTTACATTTATATTGGCCGGAGACGTCCAGCGCCCTCTCCAGCACTCCTCAAGGTGGCGAGAGGAATCAATTCCATTACAATACTTTGACTTTTGGCGTTTTTACCTTTGTTAAGTACGCGAAAAATTCAAAGAAAATTTATCCTCACATAGGAAGGGGGGGAGGTGTATCGTTTTGTATATTATACGAAAAACAATACACTTTATACACTAATTATTTATTATTGCAGGCAAGTTATGATATTAATTTACCTTTTGAATACCGTAATTAGAGACACAATAGAAAGACAATGAAAGAGTGAGCCGACGTTCACTAGAAAATAGTAGCAGGAAAATTGTTCTAATCCTTCGATGTAAGCGATATAAACGACGAGACGAAACGTTTAGTCCGGACTTTAAAAGACATCTGTCTTTTATCTAATCCACAGTTACCTTTCCAATTAATCTTCACCACTATTGGTATTCAAACAGCATTTACATTCAGACCAATCTTCTCAACATCTTTCAAACTTAGGACTCTTGCACACCGTCTGCAAGTGTACCTTCGATTGCCATCAAATGCTATGAATTATTCAACAGGGGAAGTTTTGTTAAAGGAGTTTACAATACACCCTCGGAATGAGAGGATGAGGGAAAACAATGAAAAATTAACAGTTGGGAATTAAAAGTGGGCTTTTATCAGAATGTTTTTAAATAATTCTTACGTAAATAATTAGATAAGTTTGAAATTCAGTTATATTTTGAAATCAAGGCACTGCTACCTAATTTTAGCAGCCCCATCAGCTGAAATATAAAAAACAAGTTACTTTCTGTGATCGTTTCATTGTATGTACGTAAAGCTAATGAGTAGAATTCTCTTCCCTTGTCTGTTTTCTCATAGCGCTAAGCTGGGGGCTATTTAAGTCAAGAATGAATAGGTTACTCATCGCTTACTATCCGGTGAGATCGTGGTCAAACGAGAGTAACAATTGCTAAAAAAAATGTGGTCAGCATTTACTGACAGCAATCACGTAATTATACAATAGTCCTCCAGTTAAGAGTCAACTAGTCACAATATAACATGACACCGCGAGCATTGGGTAGCTTATCGTCTGATAAGGACCAGGTCCAGGTCTACGGCGCGTTGTGATCCACACGCGCATCAGAAAACTGTTTTAAAACTGATGGGGCCTTCTAGGGTCGATGCATACCAGGGTTGCAGTATTATTCGAAAGAGTTACTGTAGATGTGAAGGAACACACGTGGGTTTTAGTCAGTAAAAGTCTGTCACTCGCACTTACTCCACTCAGAAAGGAAAGAGTTATTTGATGATAATTATGATATGATACGGACTCGCGCACTGAGGGTTCCGTACAAACATACCAATGAAAACAGTTTAATTTACGAATCGAGTCTCAAAGATTTTTACGAATCGCAAAAAATTTTTTTTTTGGGACGTAACTATACAAATTTACAGTTTTCAGATTTTTTCCTATACTTGTCCTATGAGACCTAGCTTCATGGCAAATTTCAGGATTCTAGTACAACAGAAAGTACCCTATGAATTTTGATTTCCTTGAGAGTGTCGAAACACATGTTTTATGCGACATAAACATCCGTATATTTTTTTTTTCGTTAACTCAGGAGTTTGATTTTTCACAGCTTCAAGGGACTGCAGACTTGAGTATATGGTTTTAAATTCAACTCGACACCTTCACGCGTTCCTGAGATATAGGGTCTTGACAGACAGACAGACGGACGCACAACAAAGTGATCCTACAAGGGTTTCCGTTTCTTGCTTTTTACCCCAAAAGAGGTGTGCCTACTGAACAGTACATCCACATTTTACACAACACCAACATTGCTATGATATATTTGCCAGGCGTTTCCCAACATATTTATTCGAAAGTCTTTCATCATCCTTACTGTTTCCAAGCATGCGAGGGTAGTCTAAACAAACTAAAAAAGCCCCCATTGATCATAAATTTAATCACACGTAACGATAGCTCGTCCATAGGTAGGGGATTATTAGGGCTTCTGAATGAGATGGGAATGAGGGATCGAGGTGAATGACATTGATTGATTCACCTTCATTCATAGATGATTGTATCGACACACCTCACCAATTTCTTTGCCATATCATTTTACAACTTTGAACCTTGAGCAGAAAGAAATAGGGCCTGTGTAGTCAGTATGATAAGTTGGTAAATAGAAGAATAGCTCCTTGAATTTGACAGTGAAACGGATTGATATCTGGGAGGATTTATCATAAGCTTAGTTTCATAAAGCAACCACCTTTGTGAGATGTTTGCATAGATAGGCTGTCGAGGATCTTCTGTGTAGACATTCTGAATTATAATAAGTAGTCTTGGTAATTATAATTTTCAAATCTTTAACATCCTGAAACTTTTCTACATTGTTTTTTTTTAAGGTAGGAAATCATCCAATGACTCCTGCTTTAGGGTCTAGCAGGAGATCGTGTCAGTCTTTCACTGACTAAAACACACATCTGTGTCATTCAGTTAACTTTTGCGTTCTAGTACCATAGTTTTCATTTTTAGGAAATCCCCGCGGTCCTAGCTGGCACCGGCCCTACTGGGCTCTTTCGGTTTGCTAATATCTCTTTCAGGAGCGTGTGGAACACTATGCACTGTCGATGACTTAAGCTCGGTCCGAACGATTACCGGACGGTTGGCCGTTTCCTTCGCTAGCATTACTGCTTCACAGAAGAAGGCGACCGCCTACCATTTCTCCTCGCCCCCAATTTTGACCTGAATCAAGGCAAGGCGCGTGAGGTCCAAGGGGGGCACACCTCCACCGTATGTGTGCACAATGACGGCCCAAAGGCTCCAGAGTATTGACCGCGTATTGAAAGACGCAGCGTTGGAAGGCCTCCTGGTGAAGGTCGTGGGAATCCGATCAATGCGAGACACACAGGACCGGTCGTTATGGTGACATTTGGGGAGATCTATATCTAGTAGTGGACGTCTTTCAGCTAAAATAATGATGGTATACTTTTCACAAGCTCTAATAGTGGCCTTCGAAGCGTTTTCAAGTTTACTTGTACGTATAACAAAAACGCTTTAAATACATATTCGTTAATTTCATTCATTTGTTTTTAACTACATTGTGATGTTCACCACAAAGTGAGCGTGTACCATACAAGTACACCTAGATACTAATCTACCGAGATACCACCAAGAGCTATATTTCTTAACATATAATGCTTAAGCTGCTGTTATGTTTTGCTCAAGAACCTAAATTTGACATATTTTTATAGCAGTAAAGAAATGATAAATGTTTGTATATTTTTTTTAGTTCATAGATTGTTGGTTTGTTGGCTTGCTATACGCTTTGGTGCATACTGTAAGTATAGCAAGCAATGGATAAATAAATAATAATAAATAAATATAGGTATTGGTTAATCTACATGAATATAATAATTCAAAAAGCTAAGTTAACATAATATATAATTATATTTTAAGCAACTTATAAACACTGTCACAAAAAATCACTATTTATAAAAAAAACACATTTACATTTTTAATAGTCTTTTACCAATTCTAAAACGCCCTGAGAAGCGTACTCTTTACACGGTTAAAATAGACAAACAACGAAGGTTCCACTCCCCAACAGAAATAAACGAGCTTCCAAACTCTATACACATAAGAGATTAACTTTTAACGTTTTTTGTTTTAGTTCATTACACGGACAAAGCCGGGCGCGAGCGGACAGGTGAAACTGTGTCCAATTTAAGGGATTACTCCTTAATCCCACTGAACCCTGTTTAGGTACAAATAAAGGGAAATCGGAGGGTATGTTTTGTGTATTTTATTATTGTATTGGCTTTTATTATGAAAGTGTTTTTCTATATTGATAATTCGATTGATTGCTGGAAGGAAAACATAACTTTGAGTTAGGCTCGCTTAAGCACATGAACTCTGATATCTGCATATTTTGTAACGTATGGTGGACAGTAAAGAATGAATATATTCGATGGGTACAGTGGCTAAGATTAAAACTGTCGTCATGTCGTTAGTTTTATTTCGAAGCGACGGCATTTAAATGAAAGAGAGTTTGAGTATGTATTGATGAATGATTTATGTTAGGAATGAAAACCATAATTATGGAGGTTGTCTTCTCTTTGAAGAGTGGCTGGAGAGGGGTCATAGCGTCTTCGCCCTTGCACATGACGATCGCAAGCTGATCCTCACTGGACGTGGTAAGTACCGGAAGTTCCTGCAAATGCGAGCACCGCTGTTTCCTCGTGGAGGCAATCAGTGGCAGTTAGCTCTCGCACTGAGCCCTAGTTTAGGCTATGGCCCGGAGCAAAAAGGAATGGGAGGCCGTTGCCTCCTTCTGCGAAGTAGTAATGCTGGTGAAGGAGACGGCGGCACCCGTGAGGGAACGGACATCCTCAAGCCCCTGTCATCATGACCCCGATCCTGACTACCAGCAACCAAGTGTTTTAAGCAAGAGAAATCATTAGATATTCCATCTCACAAAAGAAAGCCCCATTCCATATATTCAAGTAAAAATAAATAAATTTCAAATAAAATAAAGCTGCCTACACAACGTTCACCACCGATCGGCCACACTACTAATAATTCACTAATTGTCGACGTGCCGTGCGCAGCGTGTGCGTGTGGTGTTACCACAATTTGGACTTTATTCCCATACAAATCCCTCCATACATTTTTATTGGCTCGTCCACCTTCAGCCCTCTGGTACGTGCGCTGGGTTTTTATTTAAGGGTTGGGACAGATTGGCGGTTGGAACGCAGCGTTTTTTGATATTTTAGTTTCAGAGTTATTCTGCCTTATTATTTCTCACTAGCTTCTGTCAGTGGCTTTAACTGTATTTTTATGTCAGTCTGAAAAAGTAGCATTCTATTGGTGTAAGGTTTTTAAAAAATATGTTAATTACACTCAAAAATACAATTATTTCCTATTTAAGTATTTACAGGTGATGAGTATTGAATTTTTAAGCAAAAGCAGCCATTTTTCGTCTCTTCTTCGTCTTGAATTTGTTCCCAGTTAAGGACTACTTGCCTCGTGCACATTGCTACCATTTCCATTCTTTTAATACAATCATGTGATCATGATGTATGCCGAAGCAATTTCTTTATTTTTTTCTTTTTCTTTCTTTCTTATAAACTTTTTCTTAAAAAAAACCTATTCAAAACCTTAAACCACAATACTACAATGTATGTAACATTACTATATTAGACATAATTGATGACATATATGTAATGACAACAATCAACAACTGCCAAGTACCTACTTTTTCATCAGACTGCGCTACTCATGAAGGATAATGTGTTTATTAGCCTATTTTAAATATACATTTTCTTAATAAAACATCAACTACGAATATTGGTCATCAACACGCAAAGAAGAAGGATACACCATCCAATACCACCGCAGTTCCAATCGACTACGCCGTAGCCCGTAGCGCGTAGCCCCTAACCAGCTATTCCCGCGACGTCCAGCCCGCTACGCGAGTGCTACGGCGTAACGCTTGCTACGTGAACTGTGTGATTTGTTTCCGATTTCTGGTGAGCAGGTAAACACCAGGAACACACTATTATTTGTTATTTCATACTTTATTTCCTTTTGCTCGAGGAAAAGTTAACTTCAATGTTTATTTTGTATTATGTTGGTAGAAATATATACTTTAATATGCTTTTAAAAAGTTTTATTTTCTTATGGCGGAATTCACCAATAAAACTAATCGCGTTTTAACGTTTGGCTCGCATAATCGCGTTTAGCCGCTGTCACTAGTGTCACTTGTCTGTATTTTTCTTTTGTTGTGTTTTTACAAACAAATGCCATTAATGAAGAGTTGAAATTGAAGTGTTTTCACAAGTGACACTAGTGACAACGGCTAAACGCGATTATGCGAGCCTAACGTTAACACGCGATTAGTTTTATTGGTGAATTCCGCCATTAGTGATATTATAAGAAAAGGGACATACTTATGAACACATCATAATTTGTTGATAAATCACTACCCGATGATTATTAAAAAAAAAATATATATACAAAGAAAATTACCTGCCGCTAATTTAGTAATCTAATATACAAAAACCTTGTATCACAGTGTTTATTTGTTATTTATTTATTTCTTTATTGCACACCTTAACTTCATCATCATCATCATCATTTCAGCCGAAAGACGTCCACTCTTGGACATAGGCCCAAATGCCGCCACAATGACCGGTCCTGTGCGTCTCGCATCCATCGAACCACCCACCTCCACCATAACTTATCAAAGGACAAACATGTTGCTACCGAACTCCTCCGGAATGCCTATCTTTCTTTCTAGCTAGTGAATATCATAAAGAAATAAAATTATGTATTTCTTAGTAAGAGACAATCTTTGGATTTGCTGCGTCAATATAAGTTAAACTATCATTGACATAATCATGTTTTTAGTCCCGAAAAACTTTACGATACTTGTAGGATAAGTATAGTGCATCATTTACAATTCACAAATACATTTCCAATTCATAAAACATCTTCTCCAATCTTCCCACAACTCTATAGAACATGACAATCGAACGAGTGATCTCGGCGTCCTCGGAGGATAATATTTTAATTAAACCTCTCTCAAGTTATTACTGTTTGCTTCAAACTTGCTCACCTCCGCCGGATTAATATGTATGATTGCCCTTTTTACATCCAGGGGTGAGTAGGGGTGCAAGGATGAAATATTGATAGGATTTGGGAGATACTTTTTATTACAATGTGCTTGGAGTTTCTTGTAAACTTTAAATCTTCTAGAAGGTAGGTTCTGGTAAATAAAAATCCGTCCGCTCGTGAATGGACACCGTTGGTTGAGACTGGTTATCTCTTTGTTGCCAGTGGCTTATTTCAATTTCTATTTTTTAATTACTTATCTTTAGGGTTCCGTACCTTAAAAGGAAAAAATCGGAACCCTTATAGGATCACTTTGTTGTCCGTCTGTCTCTCTGTTCCTTTATCTCGGGAAGGCGTGGAAATTAAGTTGAAATTAAAACCATATACTCAGGTCTGCGGTCCCTTGAAGCTGTGAAGAAATCAAACTTCTGAGTTAACGAAAAAAATATACGGCCATTTATATCGCAAAAAACGAATATTTCGACACTCTGAAGGGAATAAAATTCATAGGGTACTTCTCCTTGACCTAGAATCCTGAAATTTAGCAAGGTCTCATAGCACAAATATAGGAAAAAAACTGTAAACTGTAAAATAGTTATGTCACAAAAAAAAAGGTTTTTGAAAAATCAAAGTCAAACATTTTACCGTAAAACGGGACGTTACGTGAAGTTACGTGATAGTGCGATTGGCGCAGTGGTTGAGCGATTGAAAGAAAGAAAAGAAAAAACATCGGATCTAGGTGTCTTGTGTATGTGAGTTTACATATTTGTGGACACACCCACGATACAGGATTAATTAAAAAAGAAATACCAGAATGGGTTATGTTCATCATAAATAAATGTGTCGAATCTACGGATAAATTGCCTGCTGCGGTCTTTCCGTCCAACTATAATATAGGTGTCTTCAAGGCTAGAGTGAATAGGCTCTTAATAAACTAGTGCGCCTGACCATCAATGATTGCATCTCCGCTTACCATCAGGTGGGATCGCAGTCAAGCACTGGTTTATATCAATAAAAAAAATAATAATAATAAATAAATAAATAAATCAGTTTAAAGTCTTCGTAAATATTGAGAGCTAACCGCATCCGTACTAGGAGCTAGGAACAGTTTAAATTATAATAAAAAAACACTTTCGAAATTTTACGATTTTCTGCGCAGTTTTTTTAATTTTCTTTTCATTCCTTCCAGAGATTTCAACAAATGTTTTAGATAAAGTTCAATCTGATTAGTGCAGTCATTCCGAGTCACAACAACATTGCTTATTTACATGTATGTATCTAAGTATGTATTTACTATTGTTTTTGTCTCTCTTCTGTTTGTAAATTTATTAAGTTACACTTGCCATGTTATGTTTATGCACCACTTTAAGGTAGACTGGAAGAAAATGTCTAAGGTACTAAGTCTGCCTTTGCACATTGTTATGTGCATAAATCTTGGATAAATAAATAAAATTCATTTATTTAGAATTCGTGTTACAATTAATACATGGTAAAATTACAACGAAAAGTGGCTTTGATTTTTATATATATAGATTTGAAACAACTGCTGGTGAACCTTAATTAAATAAATGACGTAGGTTCTAACCCGAAAAAAGTATACAAATGTATTTAAACACACATTGCACATGTTACCCATCACTACGATATTAACCCAACCATCAGTTGCTATATATTAATATACCAACAAGCTCTAGTACATATATATCAATTTAAAAAACTAGAAAACACATTTTTCTTTCATTTCTAACCCAGAACAATAAGTCTAAACCAATATTCTATAAAACTTCACCGAACTGTGAAACTTTAGTTCGAAACTAACTTCACTAATAATAACACGATCCCAGCTTTGATTGATATTTCAGTCTGAGTCCATAACAAAACACCTAAGTTGGACGCAAACCCGAATCGAAATCTATTCAAAACTCAAACTGATAACTTAAAGTTTTACGTTTTCGTTTCATCGGCGGAAAGTTTTGGGCGCGCTTGCCAACCCGTGTTAGTTCTGTAAGTTTACTTAGTGCCTAAATAGTTTCTGGCTAAGTAATTGCTGGTATCATAACCAAGGTTGGTTGGATACCAAAAGCTTTTAAGGTTAATTTCTTGAGCCAGATTTCGGATGCCCCTCAAGTTGAAGGGTAAAATATACAGGTCCGTAATAAGGCCTGTCATACTGTATGGATCAGAATGGTGGGCTGTGAAAAGATGGAAAAAAAAGGTTGCATGTAGCAGAGATCAAAATGCTGAGATGGATGTGTGATGTGACGAGAATGGATAAAGTGAGGAATGAGTATATTAGAGGAAATTTGAAAGTGGCGCCAGTGACTGATAAGTTGAAAGGGAATCGTTTGTCTTGGTATGGCCATGTAAAGAAGAGGGATATGAGTATATGTATGGATGGATGGAGAGGGAGAGGGAGACCAAAGAAAAGATGGATGGATTATGTGAGAAGTGATATGAAAGACAAAGAAGTCAGTGATAGCGTGACGGGTAACAGGACAGAATAGAAGAAAAAAACGTGTTGCGCCGACCCAAAATAAAACGGAATAAGAGAAGGAAGATGATGATGAGGGTTAAATATCTCCAGTAGAATCTCGATTGTCTAATAACTACAGAGTGGAACTGTTTTGGGGTGTGAAATGATCAGCTAGTCCCGCTCTGAGTAAAATAGAATAGAATTAAATAAACTTAAATCTACGGGTAATGGTGATCTTATCGCTGACAGCGATATCTACCAGACAACTTTAGGGTACAGATTCCTATAAAGACAGCAGATTGCTCTTGATTCTACAAATGCTCTTTGTTTCTAGAATTGCTCTTTGTTTCTAGAATTGCTCTTTGTTTCTAGAATTGCTTTTTGTTTCTAGAATTGCTCTTTGTTTCTACAGTTGCTCTTTTTGTCTACAGTTGCTCTTTGTTTTTACATTTGCTCTTTGTTTCTACATTGCTTTTTGCGTTCCAAGAACGCAGTCCAACTAGAGAATGGATTGCAGTTACGTTTTAGTTGCTAATGGCATAGTTGTACTGCCTATATTTTTTTCCTTTAGTCTATACTAGTCTAGTTTAATATACAGGATTTTGGTGCATCGTGTGCCAAATTGAACGTGTACAAGGGTGATTAATCATGTATCTTGTACCTCGCCAATTGTCCCCTAAATTATGTGTCACCTGTAAATGTGTAGTGTTGCAAAATCAACAACTTTATTGTTATTATTATATTTATTGTGCTTAAAATGTTGCCCTACCAACCGTAAAAATCCTTTAGTTTTTTAAAATTCTAACAAAAATCCGAACAACGTCACGACACATCACTAAATCGCTGCAAAAAACGACATAAAATAATGACAGCAACTATGAAAAGCAAAACCTGTCACCACCGCACAACCAATACACATAGTGCCAAATAAAAATGGCCACACATTATTTTTTGTCCGACTGTCGGCACGTGAGGTGAATCCGATCATTTTTTCTTATTTCCCCCGATTGATTGGACTGTGCTGTTATTTTTTTTCGTTTATCCCCTCGCAAACAATGGCATCGGGCAGGTGAGCTAAACGCTTCAGGGAAACGAAAGATTTTGTGGGATTTAACGATTGTCGATGCACATTTGTCAAACTTGTTTTATCGTTGCGGTAATGGGATGGTAAAGATATTGCTTTTTTTGCAATTTTCTTTGTTTATGAAAGTTGCTAAATCAGAGTATCAATTTTTCTGTCACTATCATTAATTTGACTTAGATTACACTATTATAAAGCGGAAATTATATGTGTTTCTTACTTCTTCACATTTGTACGGCTGAACTGATTTCGAAGAAATTTGGTACATGAGTTAACCATCTCCTAGAATAGCACATAGGATACTTTTGACCCTAAGAGCATGTTTCCCAGATTTTTTTTTTAAGCCCTTGGCAATAGCTAATTAAGGAGTGATCAGACGGTTGCAAACTAGCGTTCAAAACCAATGTGACCTTGGTTTATGTGTTTAGTTTGTGTTGCGGCTATATGGATGTAAACCACGCGCCAACACGTTTGATAGTTTGGAAAATGCGCCTCCCAACCAAGGCGTTGAAGGTCATGGATTACAACTGCTGTCTACACAGATTGAAACTAGCAAGGTCACTTTGATTAAGACGTTGATTTGCAACCGTCTGGAAAATAAAAATGACTACAAATGGATTAACCATTGTAAAAATCTGGTAAAAATAAAAAATGCTTGCCGAAAAATTCTACCCTCAGTATTAGTTTTGAAAAACTAGACACACTCTTTTTATAGCATTTCACTAATTTAAATGCGCACTTAATTTCCTTGCAGTGTAATTACAATAAACAAAGCGCCACTAACTCAGGTGTTCGTGCGCGGACTACGTGTGCGTTTTATTTGCACTTCAGTGTAGTTTCTTAGCGTAAACGCATTACCTCCCCCAGGAGCGCACGTCGGCCTGTTTATAACGGGAACCGAGTGAATTTTGATTACATTCAACTACATTAAATACCACAATACTCTAAATAAGTTCCTAGAGTAGAATGAAAATTATCACTATGGAAAACAAGGCCTTTATTGGCGGTGGGAAGTCGTTTAATGACTTCCCCCGCTCTAGTACTGGACATGGTGAAGGCGTGCCCCACCGTGTCCTCGTGGAGTCGATTGGCAGCTGCTATCTGTCGCGCCGGGCCCTGGTTCAGGCCATGGTTCGGAGCGAAAGGGAATGGGCGGAGGCCAACTCCTTCTGCGAAGTACTGATTCTACGGAAGGAGACGGCCATACGCCAGAGGGTTCGGACATCCTCACGGCCCAGTGGGCAAGATCCCGACCCTGACTATCAGACACAGTAGGTGCGGTCTTGCGAACGACGAGCAATGGGTTCGTTTGGGCGTCCGGCCGTCCGGTAACCGTCCGGACCAAACCCGAGTCGACGGTGCTTAGTGATAGTCATGCGCCTCAAAGAGATGTCAACATAACCGTAAGGGTCCGTACAACCTACTAGGGCCAAGAGAGGACTTCTGAAAAGGTAACTCGTGAAAGAACGCAAAGGGCAACTAAAGGAATATAGGTGTACTTTTAGTCAGTAAAAGTTTGTCGTACCCTCCTGCTGCACCCTAGAGTGGAAGTAATTAGATGATTTCCCACTTAAAAAAAACAATAATTGATGAAAAAGAAATGTTTATTTGTGCCTTACGCAAGAATTTAACTATAACTTAAAATCAAAAAGTATAACAAAAATCTGTGCAAGGCCTAAAAGACGCCTAACTTTGCAAGTAGCATTTGCAAAGATATTTAGAAACAATAAATAACACTCACGAAATGCTGTAAATACTAACAAAAAAATTAGACACAACTAAATAATTGGACAGACTAACAGTAGTCTGCTGGCAAAACGTTCTTCCCTGTTAACATATCATCAAATCATACAGGCGTGATGTTATATTGTTTAAAAAATACGCCCAAAATATGTGCTTTTAAATAACCGAATCTCCAAAATGTTCAATCTTTTTCTCTGAAACATCTACCCATCAGTAAAGAGAGAACCTAATTGCAGCCACTGTACCATGAAATGATCCGCGAAGTTTTCAATACCGGCCGGTAAAAGGGTTGCTCGTAAATTCGGTGCAGGTGGTATCCTGTTCTATCAGATCGAGTTATTGAATCCTTAATCCTCTTTTATTACTTTTCGTGTCGTAATAAAAAGCGCAGACGCGAGTAATTGTGCTAAATTGAGAAGATCTGTGTTGGAGGTAATAATGGAAAGTATTTGACGGATTTTGAATTTAGTCGGGTTAATTTTGTGGATTAAAGATTTGGATGGATCTGTGAATGTCAGTTTTTTCTGTGCAACTGTAAGTATTGTTTCACTCAGTTACTGGGTTGTGGAGCTCAGATAGGCAGTTGCTCCATGTAAATACTGATGTTCTGCTGCATCCAGTTATACTGGAGTCGACTCTAACTAGTTGGTGTAGCTTATATTGTTTTATTGTAATGTATTTGGCTCGCCTACACATCACCATTTCGCTCTTTCGGTTATGACGTAACTCTTCGGTTCGACCACAGAACATAACATAATGTGTCATCTGTGTGCCACAGACTGCCCACACCTCGTCGACACTGTGACGTACTCGTATATAGGTATTGGAAACAATAAATAGTATACCTACATAATCTATAGTAGGGAAAAGGCTTAGCAGATAATGGTATGAAATACCAACACTAAGATATGTACGACTTTGTTAGATTATAACAAATATGCTGGTAATAAACAGATGCTTTTTTAATACTTTTGATAGCCTCGCGTTTAGCCACTATCTCGCCTGATAGAAAGCGACGATATGGTTGACGATAGAGCCATATCATCCCCAGTTGGTAGCTATCAGGAAATACAGACTCCGGCAGGGAATCCCACTACTTAGTTGTCCCAAAAACGTTTTATTTATTTAAACTACATGTACAGTGGTTGTCCATAGGTGGACTTAATGCCACAAGACATTCTCTACCAGTCAACCATTGGGTTAAAAAAGACAACATTGTGGTAGGTGTGCACAATAAATAAATAACAGATATTTGAAATAGAATTTAGTATCGTTAAATTAAGTGGGTTATAATAATAAAATACGTATATATCCTAATATAATAAACTAATAAATACTATGATAAATATGATGATGTTTTATACGTATTGATGGGATGTTTATTTTGTACCTTTTCGTGAACAGATCTGTATACAGCTCAGTAATTTAAAATATTGGGTGCAGATTACAATTCGCAACAACCCAATGCATTTCCTTTTCGATACCTACATCTCTTGATACATTTCTCGTTTCGTAAAGCAAAATTCATTAATACCTATCTGTTTCAGCAAGACACAGCGCTAAATACATTCCCCATACCTACATCGTCCCACTAATTACTGTGGTACACATTTCTTGAGTTCTTTTTCCACTTTTTTCTGTACATTAAACAGCATCCCGTCAGCACAGACAGGTTTTTAATTAACAAACCCGAAACACTTGCGACTTTCACGAAAATAAGAAAAGCGTTAACGAGTTTACTCACTGCCCGTGTTCGGATTATGAGATTTTTATTTTTTTAAGTCTACAAAGAATTCTTAGCACCTTATATTTTGTATTTATTCTGCTTTACTTACATATCTAATATCATTTAATGAATGAATGAGTGGTTTAATTGTAACGCAAAAATCAACGCAAAAGGAAACAGGTAGAAGGTAGCTACTTAATTTTTCTCGTGACCATAGTTTTGTTTCAATAATTGACATCAGAGCAGTGGTGGCCGAGTGATAACAACCCCGACTTACGAGTTGTAGGTCGCGGGTTCAAACCCAGCCAGGCGCATTACTTTGTTTAATTTATTTCGTCACCTTTGCTCTTAAAACGGTGGAGGAAAACATCTTTAGGAATCCGGCATGTTCTAGAACCAAAAATTTGAAGTGTGTGCAAGCATGTGACATCCCTCAACCCGCACTTGGCCCTCGTGGTAGATTACGGCCCATTGCCTCTCTTAGAGAGGAGCCCTGAGTCCCAACAGTGGGAACATTATAAGGCCGACTATGCAATGCTATAAGAACTAAGCTACAAAATCCTGCATCGTGATCTCGTGACTCTAAAGTCATTCATGCGATTAGAACATATTATGGAACAGACCAAAATTAACTATCCTTCACTTGAGCACACACAACACGTCTCGTTGGAGAACCACACAACTCATAACTCTAAATATTTACATAAATTACTTAAATATCGCTGATGTGTACCGTATCCAGACGACAGCGATGTGGAAAAGTACTTCGACATCTAACTGTATTTGTCTTTGAAGGTGATACATGGGACACATGTTTAATTGAAAAATATACTTTGTTACCTCTCATATGCCTTACTGATTCATACTCTACAGAGTGTCTACATCCAGACAGCACCAACTCCACAAATTTCAGCAGACAAGAGCATACTACTGCATTAATTTACGTAATCATCTTTGAACATATTTGAGTATACATGGATGGAGAGGGAGGCCAAAGAAAAGATGGATGGATTGTGTGAGGAATCATATGAAAGAAAAGGAAGTTAGTGATAGCGTGACGGGAGACAGGACAGAATGGAAGAAAAAAACATAAAAAGTAATATGGGATAAGGGCAGGAAGAAGATATTTGAATATATTTTGATGTCGACTATTACTGTTAATATCAACGAGGCGACCTACACTTGAGACCACGTGAAACTAAAGTCAAACAACTGGGGCCATGGAAGGACTTCTGAAAGAAAAACTCATGGCCCTAGAAAACAAAGAGCAACTGATGGAACACAGCTGTCGTTTTAGTCAGCAAAAGACTGATACGCCTTCCCGTTCGCCCTAGAGCGGGAAAAATAATTAGATTATTTCCCACCTTAAAAAAATCAAACAGTAATCAAGCACATAAGGCAAGTATTTATGTAGATTCATACTGAACATAATTCTACAGAACTCCATAATTAATTTATGGAATCTCCTCCCCACCTCTCAAAGCACTATCATCCACAAACTTATACCAAACAAGATAATACTATAATCGAGCTCTCTAACATAACTAACTTCATATCTGAACTTTGCTGGGGCACTCACCTGCAACTAACTTCAGGAGATTTATAGTCGCGAGCTCGCGGCGCGTCTTAGTAACTTACAACCGGTTTCACTAAAACTAAACGACACCTAGATGAATGCCGCGGATGTATTTGGATCTACGACTTTCTGAACTGAGCATAGCGTTGAATATTCAATGGAGTGCTTTTATTTAGGCATGCATTTAGGTGATAACTGGGGTAGGTTAGTTCAGGAGATTTATAGTCGTGAGTGTACGGCGCATCTTAGAGACTTTGTGTGCCAGTTCACTGGGCTGCGATTGTGTTTACCTGGCTAAGATAGTGGGGCTGGGTTTGCGTTAAAAAGTTTTGAAAGTCTTGGATTGTTCATTTTAGGGTGAAAGTTTCAGTGATTTTTTTTTTATAGTTTGGTTTAAGTTTCAGGATAATTGATGGTGGAAAGGGTGAGATTCGGATTTTATTGATAGTTCTTAAGATTCTGGTGGATTAGGTAATTATAAAGTAACAGAACAAAGAACTACCTATTTATTATTTACCAGTTCCTCGTCTAAATAACTCGTAGTGTATTTCTCATGATGCATAGACAGAAAAGATCTTAATTCATAAAAGATGAAAAGATATTAACTATTCCAGAACCTAGAAGACATCCTTTTCAAGGTTCTGGAATAGAAATCTAGCCCTCTCCATTCCAGAACCTTGAAGAGGATATGCATTAATGTCAATGGCGACTGCATCACTCACCTTCGGTTTGCTGACGACATAGTAGTCATGGCTGAGACTACGGAGGAGCTCAGTTCAATGCTTGGTGACCTTAGTAGAGCTTGCAAAAGAGTAGGACTTAAAATTAACATGAACAAAACCAAAGCAAACAGCCATGTAGCACCCACTCCTATCAAGATCAGAGACTCTACACTCGAAGTTGTGGATGACTTTGTTTATCTGAGACGGACGATTCAGTTGGGTAGGTCTAACTTCTAGAAAGAGATCGATCGTCGAATCCGACTCGGCTGGGCAGTGTTAAAGACCAGTGCGTGTTGCCAGTGATGACATAATTATAACTCCGAAACGTGGTCGCTTACAATGGGCCTCATCAGAAGACTTAAAGACACCCAAAGGGCTATGCTCGGAGTTTCCTTAAGTAATCGAATCAAGAATGAGGATATCCGCAGGAGAACCAAGGTTACCGGCATAACACAATGAATCGCCAAACTTAAGTGGCAATGGGCAGGGCACATTGCTCGCAGAACGGATGGCCGTTGGAGCCGGAAGGTTTATGAAAGTGCGACCACATACCGGAAGATGTAGCTTTAGAAGGCCTCCTACACGGTGAACCGATAACCTGGTAAGGGTTGCGGGAATCTAATGGATGCGAGACGCGCAAGACCGTTCATTGTGGCGACACTTGGGGAGGCCTCCCAATGCTGCGTCTTCCGGTACGTGGTCGCGACCCCAGAACCATTCCTCGCCGTCGACCATCTGTTCTGCGAGCAATGTGCCCTGTTTACGTGCATATTTTATAGCAATCTAGAAGAACGTTGAACCCTCTACGTAAACGAGTATATAAGTACAGAACAATACGTAAATACTTCCGTGCAACATTTCGAATATTTCTCGAACGATCGCTCACCGAGCGGGCCGCGCCGACACCACCATTTGTCTTGAACCACCTTTAAAAGCTATTCACGACCATTTTTCTTTTTTAAAAACCTTCAGACACTTCCTTTTCGTTTTTCAATCGCCCCCGCCCGGCCCGCCCGCCCCGGGCGGAGTTATCGCGATAAATGCTTTTGTTTGTCAGACTTTTGAGATGGATAAAGAGTTGGTGATACCACAAGGTAAATTTGCATTATATTCTGACGTATTTAAAGGTTATCAGAGATTTTAGAGCGCCCGAAGGCAAATGGCCCACGTTTTTATTAAAGACAATGTTTTAAAGTGACGATAAAATGTAGTGCCTTTTCAGAAAAAAAAAATCGTAAGCGACTATTTGCGCTTTGTCCAAGAGAAAGTTTAAACGCTGTGTAGATTTATAATTCATCATCATCATCATTTCAGCCGAAAGACGTCCACTGTTGGACATAGGCCTTCCCCAAGCGACGCCACAACGACCGATCCTGTGTGCCTCGCATCCACCGCACTCCCGCGACTCTCACCAGGTCGTCGGTCCACCTTTTGGGAGGCCTTCCAACGCTGCGTTGTCCGGTGCGCGGTTGCCACTGTAGAACCTTTCAGCCGCATCAACTATCCGTTCTACAAGCAATGTGCCCTGCCCACTGCCACTGATTTATAATTACCTACCATTAACTTTCTGTGTACCTTTTGAGGAATGTTATACAAAACCATTGCATTACATAGACTGAAAAGTCATTCTTAATAATTATTTATTTCTTATACGAACCTGATCAGACCTGACTTGTATACCTAAATAATGAAGAAATAAGTGATCATTGGTTTTTCCTTTTAAGATTTTTTAATAGCTGCCCGGAATCAAAACTTGTGCCCGACTGATGACTTGCCATTAAACCATGGAACGTATATGTATCGAAATGTGGATGCCTAAGGCATTTAGTCCTCCTTTATCCCTTTGGCTACATGAATATTAAATAAATAAACACCAACGTCGAACCCAATGCCTAACTAACCTAACTTTTCAAAATGATGTAATACAGAGTTATGTAAATCTTAAGATTTTCAATAACATTTATTTTTTAAATGCAGGTTTTTCGAGATTTTCATAAGATAATCATCTCTATGTAGATCCTTAGTATCGGGCCGAAGCGTTGAGCCGCCTGGACAGGTGAATAGATGTCTCGACCCGTTCGCTGGCAATCAGTCACAAATAGCATTCTTTAGCGTCACGCCGAGCTATGAGCGGGAAGCGAGGTGGGAAACATTGCCTGTGGGGATCGACTACTGAGTATAGTGCCACATGAAATTTTAAAATTAAGTTTCTTGTACTGTAGAATGTAGCAATTAGTACAAATGTAAAATTCGTTCATTTGGGATCGTAAAAACCGCAGATTATATTCTTTTGTAAGTTTGATTTGTATCAAAGTATGTAGAACCTTCACTGCCCACTTACAAGAATTCCTTAAACATAGATCCTGAAAGAAAAAGGCATTGTGCAATGATCCCAAATTACTTATGATAACGATGTATGACGGTGATTTTTATTTATTTTTTTGAAATCCTACATATTTCTGGCTGGCTGGGCAAAGCCTCCATCCAAACCAGTCTAGTGCGATCCCTAGTCAAGTGATGATTCAAGATCCATCCTTATGAATATTATAATCATTAT
This sequence comes from Mythimna vitellina, assembly GCA_949316375.1. NCBI lineage: Eukaryota > Metazoa > Arthropoda > Insecta > Lepidoptera > Noctuidae > Mythimna > Mythimna vitellina. The sequence goes on from OX438686.1 coordinate 1,221,170, forward strand.
GAATATTTTGCGTGACCCAAGAGCTGGCAACCTTGGACAGACAGCCATACATACCATACAGCGAGGCAATGCTTATAACTTAGACTGGCGAGTTTTCTGGGCACACTACCAGACGACAGCAAAGCGGAGGAGTCTTATCATGAAAATGTTGTAATTCAAACCCTAAAGGGCTGTAAAAAACTATCCAGTACAGAGATCAAACCAACACACTCTCCATTTTTCTCCGCTCCCGCTTTCGCTCATCCCCTGTCACCTCCCGACAATCACAGGGCCTGCAGTTACCCTAGCTCCCCGTTTCCCTGGCACCCTGGTACTCTGGCAGTAGTCCCACAATTAATCACGAGCTGATGCTTACCCTCTAATTGAATGCTCTCTTCAGCTTCACGTTTATTGTCATCATCAATATGGACTCACGGTTGTTGACATGTTTCTTTTGCCGCCATTTGTTTTATCGAGTTTTTCGTTTGAATTTAAATTGCTGGCAATATTTTGTGTACGATGTACTTTTTTACAGTAGCAACCTACTGTTGAAAAATGAATAGTAATTTTACAGAGAATTTAAGCCTATGTTATCGTCATTGGAAGGCTCTATACAAATTATTTTAACTCAAACTTCAGCAGCAATTGTTTCATTTAAACCAGTTACAGGCACTTTTAGATTGTCAAGGAGTTGTCAGACACAAAAAAGTGAAGCTTTGAGAACCAAACAAAACATTTATTTCAAATAAACCATTTATAAGCTTTTGAATAGTTAACAAGTCAGTCGGTCAGAAAAATGATGGTAATTACACATTTTGAAACGTATATAACTCTATAGAGAAGAATGTACAAAAAGCTACATGGACACCCTTAGCATAGATCAGACGGTTGCAAACCAGCGTTCCAAGCAAGTTCACCTTGGTTAGAGCTTGGTTTGTGTGTTTGATTTTTGTTGCAGCTACACGTTCGCAAATCAGTCACTACGGTTGGGGAAACGCGCTCGCCAACCATGGTCGTTGAAAGTCAAAGCTGCTATCTACACGCATTGAAACTAACAAGGTCACCCCTGCTGGGACTGAATAATAACCGTCTGGTCTATCTTAGATGGTTTATCTCATCTTACTATGCTTTTTTTGAGGTAAGAAATCATTAAATGACTAGTCCCACTCGAGGGTGGAGTGAGAGGGTATGTCAGACTGCAGATAGCAATGTAGGCAACACTTTATCAAAATATTGACTTATGTGCAAGCATTCAAATGCACAATGCAAATTTTAATTCCTATGCCAAAACCGAGCTCCTAAAGTTCCATTTCACAGTCGGAAAAAGGCAGACAGGCGCTTGCACAGGGATCAATCATCGGTCACCATTCACCATAAAGGCTGCAATAAATTCAGGCGAGCTTTCGGCCCATTTTCCACTTGTTTTCACCTCAACGTCGATTTTCAGTTCGACTGAAAGCGCTCATTCACCCTCGATTTTGAATTGGGCGTATTTGTCATTTTCTGATGTATTTCGCTTCGGTGTTTGGCCGTATTGCCCTTTTGTTGGTTCTGATTGATCGTATTGATTTTGCCGACGATTTAAATTGGTGGTTTAATTGAGAGAATTTCTGTTTTACTTTTGTAAATAGAGAATTAAAATTTAAACATCTATAACGCTTTAATTTGTGAGATTTTTTTAATTTATTTGAAAAACGTAATTTAATTAATTAATTACAAACGTAATATAATCTCTCTTCTCAGAATAAAATGATAATAGAATTCATTTTTTTTTTATTTACTAACTGTTGCTGTGAACAAATAGGAGAAGTAGCACAGAATTTGTTTTTTTTTTGTATTACATCACATAATCAATCTTATAACATTCCCACTGCCGGGACTCAGGCTCTCAGGCTTCCTCTCTAGGAGAGATCATAAGCCGTTATCCACCACGCAGACCGGTGCGGGTTGGTGAATTTCGCATATTGTCACATTTTTTGGTTCTAGGACATGCTGGATTCCTCTCGATATTTTCTTTCACCGGTTTTAGAACATTAGTTACAAAATATATTGGTAACTAAACCCATACACTGTGTGCATTGTATATGCTACTTACCCTAAAACCCAATTCAAAAACCTACCCTAAAAAGTTTAAAGAAAACAGATTACATTACTGGTATGTATGAGACGAGACACGAGGTCATTTGTCACGCCACACATTAAGCGGCGGTTAACGTGACGGCTATAAAAAGCGTGTAAACACGTCACCTGTCACGTGACGCCGGTGACGTGCCGACGTGACGTGACGGAGCAGCTCACGTGCAGATGTGTGAAAGGGCTGGAGGTGGTAGGTGATGTGGTATTTATATTGTTGGACCACAGTTTTCTGGTATATGTTAGACAGGATTCTTGTCTGTTTTCTGTTAAAAAGGGTGATGAAATATCAAAAAAAATTAAAAATTAAAATAAAAAAAAACAACATTTCTCATACTAATAAATGTGAAAGTAACTTTGTCCGTCTATCTGTTACACTTTTATAGTTAAACTACTGAACCAATTTTGATGAAATTTGATACGAAGGAAGCGTGAACTCCAAGGATGGATATAGGCTACTTTTTATCCATCTTGAACTGTGACTTTGCGTCCTCAATAACCAACATTTATACGGACAAAGCCGCTGTTATAAGCCAGTCTATTACATTTTCATTTTGCCCCTTATAAGTGTTGGTATACAATTTCCAATAATCATACACATACGTTCAAATTTCCGACCGTGTAAGGAACAAAATGCTGCGCGCCAAAACTATGATACAAGATGTTGCCCGCAAAGCTGCCACTCTGAAGTGGGATTGGGCCGGACATGTCTGCCGCATGTTAGATGACCGGTGGGCTAAAAGAGCTACTTATTGGGTCCCACTAAACGCAAGGCGACACCGCGGCAGACCAAGGCGAAGGTGGAGAGATGAACTGGATAAATACCAGAAGGACTGGCCCGCAATGGCCGAAGACAGACTTGTGTGGAAAAGGGAAAGGGAGGCCTTTGCTCAGCAGTGGGACATAAATGGGCTATAAATAATAATAATAATACACATACACACATACATAGTACAATAACAGCCCATGAACAGATTAAATCTTTAGTGTAAAGTCCCACATACCTTAAGGAGGTGCCATTGAAAATGCAGGAATCTTTCGACCAGACGAGTGTCGTTTTTGGTCTGATAACTGCCTGATAGTTAATTTTGGACTGTCTTATATATTCTAACCACGCAGAAAACTTTGATACTGTCATGGATTACATATTGGATCAATATCCACAAATCATCAATCAATTGATTAGTGTGACGTAGCATATGCTGCTAGATAATTAGGCTGTAATATTATAAAAGCATAAAAATAGATAATATGTACTGAAAACCATGAAAAACCAAGAAAAATATTCAAAATTTCCTATGTTTAAGCCTTAGTTCTTTCCAACTACACATACATGTAAGTAATTCAAGACTCTTTCTCTGCACATCAAAATATTATTTACTTTTCTCAAAACTGCCACATCCAAACCTTCCCACCACTTCGTCAGGGCAGCGGTATGAAAAATGACACGCTGTTTCAGCATTGACACACCGTCGTCCGTCGGCAGTGTATTGAGGAGCGTTCGGAACGATCACGATGATGCATCGCTTCGGGAACGCGTCGCTACACGACGTTTTATCATACGTGTTCTGTACTTAAACTTTATTGATATTGAAAGTTACTATCAATATTTACTGGGTGGTTGACGTTCAGGTGGTATGTAAAGTTAGATGATTTTTTACAGTGCGTCTCAATTTTTCCTTACGTTTTATTATAAGACAAAGTCCCCTTAAATGATTGTCTGCCTGTTAGCGTCAAACACAAAAACTGCTAAACGGATTTTCATTCGGTTTTTAACAACAGACAGACTGATTAATGAGAAAGTTTCAGATGTATATACTTGCATAATATGTTAGTAAAAAAAAGCCGAGAATTTCAAAGATTTGTAAAACCCGTGTGAAATGAAAGAATGTGCTTAAATGCTTGATATATATGCACAAAAAAAAGTTTTCAATGGTGTTGTAATAGCTATAACTAAGGAGTGGGATTCCCTGCCGGAGTCTGTGTTTCAAGGGTCAAGAGTAAGTTACCTCTAGGTAAGGTTAGGTAAGGGGGCGTCCTCCACTTACTATCAGGTGAGATAATGATCAAATAAGAGCCTTCTTTATAATAAAAAACTGTTTGAACTCAACACCGACGTTAATAATTATTAGCCATGGATTTTTCACAAACATTAACTTTAGGAACGGTCCCCACGTTTTAGGACTAGGTATTAAAAATAACAAGGAGAGATAGGTATTAGAGAACAGTGGTGGCCGAGTGATAACGGCCCCGACTTACAAGTTGTAGGTTGCAGGTTCAAACCCAGCCAGGCGTATTACTTTGTGTAATTTATTTCATCACCACTACTCTCAAAACGATGAATGAAAACGTCGTGAGGAAACCGGCATGTCCTAGAACCAAAAATTCAAAGACATGTGACATCGATCAACTCACACTGGGCCCGCGTGGTGGATTACGGTCTATTCCCTCTCCTAGAGAGGAGGCCTGAGTACCAACAGTGGGAACATTACAAGGCCGACTATGCTATGCTATGCTAAAATGACTCATTAAGTCAGATATTTTAATCCACGTTAATGTTAGCACTTCTTCCTCAGTAGAAAATAATATCAATAGAAATGTACTTGTGGGTTGGTCGTTGGATGTCAACCAACCCACACTTTAAGGCCGAATATGCTATGCTAGTAAAAATAAATTAAGAATCGAATAAAGCAGTCTATTTTTTAAGCAAACCTTTCCGGCCCAGACTACATGACAACATGTTCATTTCCAACAAAATAAAGCAATTACAACTACACTTCGATTTCCGAGAAAAAATCTACCAATAAAATTTAAAGGCCACCATCCCATCTTTCTCACATACGAGTATGGTTCACATAATCGGTTTAGTGCCACATTCACCTCTGATAATAAATCATGAGTAAGCCGCACCTGCCCCCTTATCTTGGTGCCCGGGTGCTGGAGCGGGGGGGGAGGGGCGGGGGTGGTGAGCCCATTGCCACTATATTGAACTTCTTTCCGATATGTTTTGAGGGTTATTGGTTATTGCTGATGTTCATTTCATGCTGTTGTTTTTGGGTACTTAAAAGGGTGAAGCAATGTCAATTGTTTAATGCCAGTGTGCTGTAAGTGAATAGGAATGGTTCTGTAGTGGTATTTGTAGTGTATGTACCAAATTTTTGGTACATTGATATTTGTAATTAATTATTAAGAGTTGTAGGTAGTCAGTCTACCATCTGGCAAAATCTTATGGTAGACTGACTACGTCTAGTGTCGTGACTACGTGCCTTATTATATTTCCTGTATCCAGAGTGCTTCCCGACCCGGTAATTGTTCTGTATTCTCTGGCGATGCAGGAACTTTTGAAAGAGTTGCCGTGGTCGTAGAGCACAAAGGAAGCAGGAAGGAAAGAACACAGGTGGGTTTGGTCAGTAAAATTCTGACGGGAGAGTCAGAATTATTTTTTTTAGAGTCTCTTCTGACGCTTCATCTAGAACGGGAGGAGTTATTTGATTACCAACCTCAAAAAAAATGTTACTCGGTGACTTGGAAAGCACGTCAAGCCGTTGGTCCAGGTTGTTATTTGTACCTATACCTTTGACTGTCATTAAGGATAGTCAGAAACTAGGAAATCTAACACACCAGTCTTGCCAATTGAGGTAGATATTAGGCAGTCGCTCCATGCAAAACTCTAGTAACTGACCCCGACATAGTTGGAAAAAGGCTAGGCTGGTTAACTGAGTGTTCTATAAAACTGTTTCGTAAATAACCCTTATGAGGATAGTATATAGGTCATTTAAATTATAAGCCAAAAAGCGGTGTTTCCAAATTATTCTTAATTTCTTTTTAGGGTACCTCAAAAGGAAAAAATGGAAACCTTATTGGATCACTTTGTTGTTCGTCTGTCTGTCAAGACCCTTTAACTCGGGAACGCGTTGAGGTATCGAGTTGAAAATAAAACCATATACTCAAGTCTGCAGTTCTTGAGATATATAGTCTAGGACATGGATCATGGAGCTTTTTTTCAACAAACCAAGTGAGTAAAGCCGCGGACGTAGCTTATTTACAGATAGTACACCTCACAAAGGTTACAGTAATTGTTCTTTGCAAAATTATTTTTTTCTCAAACCTCACTTTTATTGAGTTACCTTCAGTAACCGCTTTTTGGTTTATGAGAGTAGCATACATAGATAGATATACTTCTTATTGTACGCCATAAAAAAAATACAGTAAAATCTTAAAAACATAGACAATGACGCCGATTCGATTGTATACTAACTAAACTTATTTTAAACTATCGCTCTCCTTTACTAATCGTTAAAACTAGAAAAAGATAGCAATAATTTGACTCCTTCTAGTCTAGCTACTCCAGTTCTAGTTACTTAACCACCTCACCATAAGCATAGCACAACGTGTGTCCCGGCGGCCTGTTAGAACAAGTAGCGACATTACAGAAGTTCTCTAATGCCTCAACTAACTTAGTTACAGAGTTACGACTATCGGGACACCTTTCATTAACGTTAACTCTCTGGTGCTTGGATTACTCTGGTCCCGTTTCAGTTGATTAGTCCATGTTTTAGAGGTATTAAGGTCAATAGACTTGAATTTTGTTCGTCATCATCATTACATTATATTTGTACCCAACCAAATTTCTGTTAGGTTGCTTGGGCTTTACTTCGCTCCAGGTTAGACGAGCTTTTGATCAGTTTATAACTGCCTGCAAGACCATACACGGAACCATCGACTCGCCTAGTTTGCATGGGGAGTTGTGTAACATTTTTGTTCCCGATAACTACTGCTGGGCAAGACGGCATAAATTATTTGTAGTGCCACGTTGCCGTACGGTTGCACGACGTATGTCACCTTTTCCGCGAATGTTAATCGCACTCAACGCTCTCCTTGAATCCAGTCCTAGACTAGATCTATTCGCTGATGAATGGAAGGAGATACTGACTAAATGTCTGGTGATTTGCGAGAAGACTGAGTGAGAGGTTTAGTTATTATCTGTGTTATATTTTCTTTAATGTATTTAGCATTATTTCTAACTAATGTAATCAGTGTAATTGGCATTTTGTCGTTCTGGTTGAATAAATAAATAAATCATTATCATTTCAGTTGAAAGATATCCACTGCAAGGCATAGACCACTCACATGTCACGCCCTGTTCATCCCACATTCATCGTAGTTCCACGACCTTCGTAAGATCCTCAGTTCGATGGCGCACAATATTCCAGCATAACCGTAGGGGCATAGTAAAGCCGATGCCTGCTAGGGCCACAGGAATTTTCGAAAGACGTACCGTGGTCCCACACAAAGGACAACTGAAAAACAAAAGCCGGTGACCACCTAAATTAAAAAAAAAAACACGCTGGTCACAAATGCTTATGGCCAGGTAATTGAGAAACCTTAATACTATAATCTATTAGAACCGAACGTTCTGTCACAATGCTGGAAAAAAGTAACTTTACAGAAGTCATTCTTCACACAGCATTTGTTTTTTTTATGTAAACTTTTAACATAATATACTGTAACATTTTTTATTTTTTTACCACTATCACACAACGCCGTCTGGTCTCAAGCTAAGCAGAGCTTGTGTTATGAGTACTAGACAACTGATAAACATATTTATATATTTCTAAATCATCATCTTCCTGCCCTTATCCCGTGTTATTTGGGGTCGGCGCAACACGTTTTTTTCTTCCACTCTGCCCTGTTACTCGTCATGCTATCACTAACTTCCTTTTCTTTCATATCACTCTTCACACAATCCATCCATCTTTTGTTTGGCCTCCCTCTTCCTCTATATATTATCTTATATATTTCTAAATACATACATATTATAGATAAATTACACCCAAACACAGATCAAATGATCGTGCTCATCACACAAACATTTTTCCTGGGTGGGAATCGAACCCACGACCTCCGGCATAGCAGTTAGGGCCACTAACCACTAGACCAACAGGCCAGTCAATATAACTAGTATTTAGCCGCATAGACTGAAAGCTGACCTTAATATAACTACATGGAAAATGGCTAGGCAGATTGATTTTGTAGGCAGACATTACAGGGTAACACTTACTATATAATAATAATCATTTAACATTCCAATCAATGTTGATGAATACTGTCCACATTATACGGCACTGAAAGAGAGCCATCAAATTATGTTAAAACTCGACACATGCGTTTGTATTTCCTCGTGCCCCGAAAAGCCTGGCTTGACCACAGTTGTCATTCGTAGATCTTCGAAAATCATTACAGGTAGTCAGACGCCAAAAAGTCTGACCATCAGCCTATCAAAGGAGTATCGTGTTGCCCAGTAACTGAGTTGTGGTGGTCTGCTAGGTAGTCGTTTTATATGAAATACGGGTATTCAGTCGAATCCAGTTTTCTGGAAGCCGACTAGTCAGGATAAAGCTAGGGTGATGATGATGATTTTTTTTTGAGGTTGGAAGTCGTCTTAAGATTTCTACCGCTCCATGACAGAGCGAAAAGACGTGTCAGATTTTACCAACTAAAACCACAGAAATGTTGCTTCAGGACCATGATTATATCCTTTCCAGGACCAATCCCATGGTACAAGCAGGCATCGGCCCAGCTGGGCCCCTCCGGTTTGCTGACATCTCTTTGAGCCGATAACTACTCGAGCTACGTACTTAAAGAACGAGCGGACGACTAGCTACCAATTGCTCGTTGTCCTCAACCCCGTGACATGATGATGAAACATTTGTATCTCATCTTTAGCTATAAAATCAATGCCCTCCTTATAAAACAAACAAACAACACATTGACACACAATCTCAAACAATTAATAAAAAATCAGCTCACTTCACATGAACAAAAATACAAGTCGGACTAAACTCTCACTCGTGGGGTAAATGTAGCAACACTCGGCTATACGTCCCCGGGGCGCACTTGCATTGCCACGGAACCGCGGCCCGAATACCGGCGGAATTGCACGACCGCTTTTATTGTTAGTTGCCGCCATAACTCCGAGCTAGTTAACCTGATACAAGGTGGGATTTGGAGTTGCTCAACACTTTATTGTGGAAGGTACGGATGAGAGGGTTTGAGTCACTTTGTTTATTTGTTAACAAGCTTTTACCAGTGACTTTAATTTAAGCCTAAAATTTTTATGCACTTTTCTAGACTATCGTCTCTTTGCATTCCATACGCTTATGATTAACAAATATCAAACGCAAACCTTCATGTTGTCCATACGTGTGCCCAATTTCTTTCAGGTATTTCAGCGTGAAAGAGTAATAAATATACACACACATACAAAGTAAGAATGCGCTCCTGTTGAAATAAGTTTAGCAATCGTTAAACAGAACTGTTGCTTTGTTATTTTTAATATCATGAATGACCTCATAGAATTTTTAGTCATTGAAAGACAAAGCACGAACCACAGTGTTGTCTTTTTAACCCAATGGTTGACTGTTAGAGAATGCTTTGTGGCATTAAGTCCACCTATGTACCACCACTGTACATGAAGTTTAAATAAATAATAAATAAAGCATCCTATTCCATTCAATTACGTTAAATAAAGTGACCAATTTTCTAAATCCTTTCTTTCAATTCCATCTAAAGTCCACAAACTCTTGTAACAAACTTAAACATTTTATTTCTCCAATCCTAACAAGACTTTATCTAAGAGAGAAGTCAAACAAGCAAACCCAATAGGTGTAACAATATCTGTCCGGTCCACAGAGACCACTCACGTAAGGTGAAAGCAAATATTGTGGGAATCGCAAACAGTGTTCGACAAAGAGTTTAAAAAGTGCAGTTTGAAGTAACGCGATGTTGCGGGTAAGTGCGGGGTCGGACAGTTTCTGTTACATCCACCCTACTAGACAGTAGGGTACTGTCTGAGGGTGATGCGTTGGAGTTAAATGAGATGTGGAGTTCGGTTATTGAAATAAATTTCAATTATCAGTTAACGCGTTCAGCCCAGCGCTGCTCACGTGAGGTGCGCACGTTATGACAAAATATTTTCTCATACAAAATGGACATAATTTGATAATAAAATAATAATTCTGCTCTACTATATAGCTATATATATATATCGACGGTGAATATACCTTCTAACTGACATTTTTCGAGGTAATTACTTTTTAGCGCTCTTAATTCAAATCTGTGTATCTGCATGTTTTTGTGAAATCTTTTGAAGCGAATATTAGTTGCTACTGCATCAAATTAAATTGTGGAAACACCTCTTAAGTAAACCAGCATGTCAATTCATAGTATTACCTCCTGACGTTTTTAAGACGATTTTTGACTTCGACAGTTAGGAATTATTGGCATTTCACCGTCGATATTTGATTTTTGCAAGTGTTGCGGTGAAGAAGTTTAACCAATAGTATTTACTATGGCTGTTTGGCGTTACGTAGTGTATACAATGACATATTTTTATTGGGCGTGATTATACGCTGTGTTAATAACAAATTGTACAAATTTGTTGAAATTTGACAAAACAATGTTTTTCGTTGCATGATTTTATGTGAATAGGTTTTATTAGGAGCCGTTCCTACTGTAGGATTTTTGGAAACCTACCCGCCTCAGAAATTGTGGCCTTAACCTACTAATATACACTCAGGTTGTCTGGTAGATATCGCTGTCAGCGATAAGACCGCCTTTGTACCCATAGATTTAAGTTAGTTTTTTTTTTATATGATATAAACCAGTGCTTGACTGCGATCCCACCTGATGGTAAGCGGAGATGCAATCATTGATGATCAGGCGCACTAGTTTATTGAGAGCCTATTCACTCTATCCTTGAAGACATCTAAATTATAGTTGGATGGGAAGACCGTAGCAGGCAAATTGTTCCAGTCCGTCGATGTACGCGGTATAAACGACGAAGCGAAACGCTTAGTCCGGACCGTTGAAGTTTCAACAACGTAAGGGTGGATACTCGCCGTTCGTCGGGTTGTCCGATGGCGAGTTAGTGTAAAAGTTTTGTTACTATTTTGGTATATAATAAAGTTTATTCTATTCTATTCTAATATTATAAAGGCGAAAGTCTGTATGTGTGTGCGTGTTGCTTGATACTCCTTCACATTACAACAGCTTTTTTTAAATGATATAAACTAATGTTTGACTGCAATCCCACCTGATGGTAAGCAGTGATGCAATCGTTGATGGTCAATCGCACTAGTTTATTAAGAGCCTATTCACTCTAGCCTTGAAGACACCTAAATTATAAACGGACGGGAAGACCGCAGATTTGGATGAAATACTTTAGAACAGCATTGAATACTTTCCCGGGAGTAGAGAGCATTCCCCGGGCCCGAGGACGAAGGCAAAGAAGGAACAGGAGTGGGTTTTTAGTTAGTAAAAGTCTGACACTATCTCCTGTTCCGCCCAAGAGCGGGATTTGTCATATGATGATTTCCCCACCTAAAAAAAACCGGGAGTAGAGAGCATTCCCTTTTGATATTTCTCAACTTTAACGCGGGTTAAACCGCTAACAGAAGCCAGTATTATTATAATTATTTGCCATCAATCGTAGTATAAGTTTAAACATCTGCACCAGTTCTGTACAGTTTTGTTTTCAAGATTTATTTAAAGTCAGAACTTAAAACAAACTCCTAACAGAATAAACTCCAAGTAGCCGAGGACTGCGATTGGCCGAGCTGATTGAATAAACTTTAAACTTTCTTTGAGAATAGTTCTAACCTTTAGTCCGAACAAATAAGTAAGACCTCATCACGAAGTTTGAGTTCAGGTTAAGTTAAAACGTTTGGTCTGCTGCCAACTAACGGCCTTGCTACTGTTACGACGTCCTTATTTATGGGGTGAACAGAAATCCCGTTGAAATGTCCCAAGGATTTCCGACCACCATTCTAATGTCTAATTTTTTTTATTCAGTATATGTATAATATTTTTTTAAACTTTGCAGCAGTTACACTAAAAGAGCACTAATTAGTTTAGAATATCTCGGTTTCCAGCATTCTGTGCCCGGCGGATACTGCACACCGTATATACGGATGATGGACGATCGTATAAGCTTTACTTGTGAAAAACTTAATAACAAAGGATAAACACCACTTTAAAACCAAACCATTGTCGAAGTAATCTAATTTTCTCATGTGTCTAGCCTTCAACTCCAAACAACACAAAACCTAAAGAGCTGATATAAGAACATAGAGTAATTTACTCCAAACTTTGCCAAAAATCCATCTCAGTAAACAAAACGAATCCACCTTCAAAGAAGCACAAAGTCAAACTACCACAAATCAATTTAGAAAATCTACCGCACGTCAGCACTTCACCGTTCCACGTAGACACACGAATGGATATCATAGCTCTCGTGTAGCAGACGAGATGAGAGTGTGTCTGGACCACGAGGTGTGCTGAGAAAACATCATATTTCATGGCTTAACCCTTCATGGGAAGCTTTTTGCTTGATCAAGTCTGTAATGAAATTATTGAATTGTGTCTGAGATTGTCTGCGTTGGGAGGAGGTAGGTTTCTACGTAATTGTAGAATTGGAAGCGAGTGACGGAAAATCGTTTTGTTGTAAATAGTTTAAGGTGATTGGAAATTGATGTGAGATTAAATAAATGCTTAACGAAATTGAAATTGAGGATTATTTTAATTATGATTACTAAATAAGGTATTAGGACTAATTCTTTACGCACTCAAATGCTGCATTTTCTGCATCCTATTGGTGATGCAAAGACAAATTATGATAGGTGCAATGTTAAAATTTAATACTTTATTTAAATTCGAAGATAGGCATATAACCTATAAATACAATGTAATATATATTTAAATTAATAGACTTAATAAGTACACGAGTATACTTAAGCAATTGGTACAAACAGATAATACACAAATTAGCGATGTGACAGTATCCATAACAACGTCTTACAAATATGCTCGCGAGCTTTAACTTTAATGTTTACTATGAGTATTTGTAAAATCTATTACATCGTAAGTTTCCACAGCTGTAATAAATTAGTTTTAGTTTGTTATACTTTTCCAGTAATCACACTAATCTTATAAAGCCGAAAGTTTGTGAGTGTATGTGTGTATGTTTGTTACTTCTCCATGCCCGAACAGCTGAACGAATTTAGATGAAATTTGGCACATGGATAGGCTATTAGTCCTAGAATAGTACATTGGATACGTTCTATTCTGGGAGTTTACTTTGGGACAATTTTCTACTTTTCACGTGGGCGAATCCGCTGGCCATAGCTAGACCATATAAATTCATTTAACGATTCTACGAAACTTGAAGTATATTTTCAATGCTGTTCATATCATTAAACTTTACCTTCAAATCAGGGACAGTGCAAAAAATACGATCATCGAACCGAAAAACTATATCACTGCCATTTTCCCACAAGTCATCTGAATTCCGATTCAAATCACATCATTATGCAATACATACCATACCGTACCCTGCAAAATATGTCCTTCTGAAAGCCCAACGTTTTGTCCCCTATGACCGAGTGATCTTGCTTGCATAGCAGATGTCCCCTGACGTGTCCCCTGGTTGAGGTGCTCTCTATCCAGTTGATAAAGTGATGAGTCAAGACGCACGTGTGAGTTACGATCAATGTCCATATTTTTGAGGACTGTGTGGGATAGGAAATTTTTGTGGACACAGGGTGATTTTTACTTGATTAATTTAGCGATGGAATGTTATTTGCCGAAAACTTAAATAGGTCACATAATTACACTTATTTAAAGTTTGGATGGGTATATAGACCACAACTCTTCATAGGCTTTATTTCTTAATTATGGGATTTTTTTTGGCTAAATTTATCTACGACAATCATCTGTGGCGATGGGGGCATAAGAAGATGCAGCGTTAGAAGGCCTCCCATAAGGTGGACCGATGACCTGGTGAGAGTCGCGGGAATGTGGTGGATGCGAGATGCACAGGACCAGTCGTTGTGGCGACGCTTGGAGGAGGCCGATGTCCAACAGTGGACGACTTTCAGCTGAAATGATGATGATAATGATGAAAAATTTACCCCGCTTTAGGTCTAAATAAAACCCCACCTATGTTTCTTCAGATGCCCTCTACCTTCCAGGGCCGGGGTAACTCTTTCAAACATCGCTGCAGCTCACAGCAAATTACCATGCAATTATCAAAAAGTCAGACAAAATTACGATAACATTAAGTAATAGGAGACAATATTTAATATTCACTTAAGCAAATATTGCACCAAAATTTAATTTCGATTAATAAAGTCCACGGAAACCTCTTAATTATTGCAGCACACAATATCTTAGCAAACAACATGTATATCAGCCGTCCATGCTTACCCAACCAAAGGTGACAAACAGACTATTTTCTCTCCTGTCCAATGCAAATGAGACCATCTGGCATAACCTGAACAAACCACTACCATTTACCATCACATTGAACCCTATCACAAACGAATAAAGTATAAGTTTAAGCTCTAAATCCGCATGTTTAGTTTGGTAGAAAGTGATGGTAAACAAGTTTATTCAATTCGTTCTTTCAAAACTCTATTACGTGGACTAAAAGCTTATAATCAAATACACCGGCTTCAAAAACTATGTTTGTAAAAGAGGTTGGCCTCACGTGGGATTCCAAAATAAAGTGATGACCCTAAAGCGTTGGCGTGTGAGTTATAGGGATGTCGCTTGTGTGAACTTTGTGTTCCTGCGTCATATTAATGTTAATACATTTGTGAGGTTTTTGTGGAGTCTGTGTTTTGATTTAATTTTTGATTAAATTGAATTAAAATCTTTGTTTTTTTTTTAATATTCGTAAGAAAATAGGCCTAGAAATATTTTGGAGACGCCCAGCGTGGCACAGTTACTAAAGGCTAAAGAAAATAAGTAGATATAATATAACGATAACATCTAAGTACAATTGTCTCTTCATTTATATTAGCCAGCTTAAAACTATTTTGTACTTTCCTTATCTTCACATATTATCATTTCTCAACAAACACAGATAAAAAAAATACTAGCTACTTCCAGCGGCTTCGCCCGCGTCTCTTTGTAACTCAGTGGTATTCTATTGGTGAAATCGTGAAAGTTTTTGTTAAATTATTCTCGTAATTTTTGAGTTTATTCATTGCAAACATACAAATCGATTTTCTTCATTATGGAAAGTATAAATGTAACCGGTATCGGGATTAGAGTCTAGCTACCGGTAGTCACGGCTCTAGAGAGAGGAAACTCCTTACAATATGAGCCGTGTCCAGTACCGCGTTCTGAGATAAAAACGCATAAAGAGATCTTTCTTAGGTTTTGATCAAGCCTCGTGGCAGTGGTGGTACAATAATCACTGAGTCTACAGCACACTTCTCGACAACCTTAAATACTATCAAACTAATTATATATATCTTTCTTGACTTTTACGAGGTTCTCGACATACGGGACGGTCATGTCAATAATCATTATTAGCTATATTACATGTATGTATAGTCTAGTTTATAATTTTAATCTAATATTTACATTATTAATTTGCAGTAAACCGCAGACTACCCCCCTTTTTCTATTTCAAATTCTTACATTCCACCCTAAGGTTGTCTGGTAGATATCGCTGTCAGCGATAAGACCGCCTTTGTACCTATAGATTTAAGTTGGCGTAAAAGTTTTGTTTCTATTTTGGTTTACTATAAAGTTTATCCTATTTTATTCTATTCTATCATTGTCTCGATTTGGTCCATGGCGCCGTCTGAAGGCGCGCAACTTGCGCCTGACAGAAGACCACTGACTACGTTGAAGGTTACTCTTTGGGCGTCCAAAGAAGCTCTCCTTCATTGACTTTGTTTCATATCAGTAACATTCATATAATATTTAACGCTTCCTGTTTATAATTATTGTCATTAAACATCTATTTGTTAGAAATAATAGATATTCATGATATGATTAGTAACAACTAATTAGGTATGTTGATTTGGTATTTAAGTATTGCAGCTTTATTTTTTGACATTTAAAAGATACGACTATCCAATAATAATAGGTTTCCTTGACTTGCTTTGACATTTCAATAATTTGTCTTATTTTAAAGCTATAATAAAAACGTGACTCTACTTTCAATATATGAAATCATTTGCCATCTTTCTTCAAAAGTCTCAATTTAAAAAATGTCCTAACTCATTCCAAACTTTCTCCATATCTTTTATGGCAGGTAGGGTGCTATCAAAACCGTCCATACTCCATTGATTCCAAGGTTTTATGGTTACCTTTACTCAGGACCAATTTATTACTATCTTTTCACGGATGACTTGGCAGGAAGGCCGTTACTTGTCGCAGGTATGATTTAGGTCTCCTAGCCAGACTTGGACACTAAATTAAAACCTAGGTCTTCTGGAAGTAACGAATTTGGTGCAGGGAAATTGGTTTTGAAGGTGAATTATTTTCTTGGGAAAAGAAAATATTATCACTATTTTATTATTTAAAAAAAAAAACGTTGCTCCTTATAGGTACGTGCCTTCCAGAAATGACCGTCAAATTTAATAATTGATTGTAATAACAATTAAAACTAAAATTTTATTAAAGTAAAATACTTCTATATTAATTTTAGTTTGGTGTACAATAAAGAATATCTATACTAATGACTGAATAACTTTTGTATCGTGTGTGCGTTCACAAACACGTAAACTCTCATACACGAGACATCCAGACCCGGACTACTTACATGTAGGCCATACAAATATTTGTTCTGTGTGGGAAGCGAACCCGCGTCACACAATGCAAAAGCTAATCGCTCAACCACTGCGCAAACCGTGTAATGAACGGTGACTTAGTATGATTAATGTCAATCAATCAATCAATACGTTTATTTGCATAATACATCAAGTTTACTAATGTATTTTAGGATTACAAACTAAATCTATCATCCTTGATGATAACAGTAATGCTTTATTATAGTCCTTTCAGTTTGACTGCATGACGTTGAAAATATAGCTTGCTTTCATAAAACAAAGAAAAAAACATTCAATGACTCCTTTAACATTTCAAATACCATAATTAAAGACACAATAGAAAGACAATGAGAGAGCGAACGCCGCTTAGGGTTTAATGAATTAAATTATGAAATAAAGAAGCTCTAATCTTTTTCATTTGTAAGTTTTTTAATGTTAAATGTTCTCAGAAAACTTGACTAACTATTTTCGAACAAGCTGTTACCAGCGACTTCAATTATCCCAAGAGAACATACTACGGGATATAAAGTCTTGTCATATTTGCTATTCCAGGACATGCTCAACCCGTGTACCAAATTTCATTTCATTTCATTTCATTTTTAAAGTCCGTTCAGTAGTTCGAGTGTGAATCTTTATATATAAAAGCGAAATACCACTTACTGATTAATCACCAAATCTCAGAAACTATAACACCTACAGACCTAAAATTGGCAGGTAGGTTCCTTATAGAGTGTTGACGTCAGCTAATAACGGATTTTATGAAACTCTACCCCTGAGGGGGTAAATTGGGGGTTGGAAGTTTGTATGGAAAAACCTACTTTTACGCGGGTCAAAACCGATGGCATAAGCTAGTCAAAAATATACACACTCACAAATGTTTGCCTTTACAATATTAGTGTAATATCAGTTTCATAGATCTAATTACCAACCAACAAAAGAATCCGTCACAAACCTCGATTATTGGGTGATCGATCATTAGATACATAGATATAAATCCATCAACATGAATACAAAAAACAATATGCCAAGCCCACGGTTAATTACCCACTCACAAAACAATAAAGGAATCACCTCACACTAGGGTAAACACACCAGATACTGGCTATTGGAAAAGTTCTGCTGAGTCAATAACCTGCGCCCGAACTTTTTCGATTAGTACCTGCCAGTAATGGGGCGCTTCACCCTACCAACTATTTACCCTTATTACGTCTTTGGTAATTATTTTAACCCTTACAGAACGGTTTAGTGGTTAGAAGTAGTTTGGATTGAAACTGTGGGTTACATGCGCTTGGGAGTAACGTAACTGCTAGATAGTTTGTTTAATCGTGTCGGTGCCTCTGCTATAGGTAGGTAGGTATGTCACTGATTCTACAATCGTGTCATCAATGAGGCTAAACTAATCGAAGTTATTAGGCTTTTTTTTACTCATAAAGAACAAGGTAGGTGTCTACACCTAAAATAAGTTTACAATAATAACTTTTATCTCATCATTTTCAGCCGATAGACGTCCACTGCTAGACATAGGCCTCCCCCAAATGTCGCCACAAAGAACGGTCCTGTGAGTCTTACATCCATCGGTCCACCTTGTAGGGGGCCTTCCAAGACTGCGTCTTCCGGTACGCGGTCGCCACTCCAGAACCTCTCGGCCCCAACGGCCATCTGTTCTGCGAGCAATGTACCCTGCCCATTGCCACTTAAGTTTGGCGATTCTTCGTGCTATGTCGGCAACCTTGGTTCTCCTACGGATCTCTTCATTTCTGATTCGATCACGAAAGGAAACTCCGAGCATAGCCCTTTCCATTGCCTTTTGAGTGACTTTGAGCCTTCTGATGAGGCCTATTGTGAGCGACCACGTTTCGGAACTTTTATCTCAATTATTACAAATTAATATGATTGTGTCACATATTTTTTTTTTAACTTATCACTTTCTAAAACATATGTAATCTACCTTCAATATAACTTTTAAACCAAACAGCTTTGCACGACGTTGTGCACTTTCAGCCGTAATATTTCTGTGTATTTATATTTCTGGGTAGACTTTGTATATACTAAACTAGCTGCTCACCCTGGCTTTACTCGGTTGCAGTTTTATTTTTTATTTTAATGACTTTTATAGGCAATATTTTGATATTTTGGATTACATTTTTCCAATTTAGGTAGAGATCTCTATTTTTTTTGAAAATATAGATAAAATAGCCTACGTTACTCAGTAAAGGTTTAGCTTTCTAATGGTGAAATAATTTTTAAAATCGGTCAAGTAGTTTATGAGTTAAATCATGACATACAAACTATAAAAAAATTAAATGTTTACTTTTTTTATTACTAGTTTAGACTACAATATGAATTTCAAATAACTGGAAATGTGAACAGTGATCACTGTACCCTTCTTTCTGAACTAGTTTTATCGATCATGCTCTACATATAACTAAGTGTAGACTGTTCTCATTGTTGAGAACAATATAGTACAAACAAAATTACTTAAAGATATTTAACAAATAAAATTTAAGCTAAAACTACCCTGCGCACACGAGTGCCACACACGCCGATCTGGGCACGTAAGTCTCCATACATTTTATATAGAAACTAGACTTGTAGAGCTATACTTGATCCACGCCACGCGACGTCGTTCTACGAACAAATCAGGCGTGTTACACGTGTGCGTCGGTCTAACATAGTTCTTGCTTTATATTTAGCAATTTTAGGTTAATTCCGTAGTAAGTTAATGACCCTTTGGGGGTATGTGGAACAGAGAGTATAGTCCCGCAAACCTCCGTTGAAAAGGGAGGATCCTCCAACCAGACGGTATGTTATGTCTGGTGGGCTGCAACTGCCCGATAGATGATTTCGGGTTGTTCTATATGTTCTAATCGCGCGGAGAACTTTGATTGCGCGATGCAGGATTTTCTTATGTGACGCGATAGATGTCGCTACATCACTCCCCTCCGGAGATCGGAGATCGATGGTTCTTGATGCTTCTCGATGCGTGCCAGGCCAGTGGTAGGTTGGTTCCAGTGAGTCGGAACCGAATGCCGCATAGTTCTCGGTGAGTCGGAACTGTCTGCGGTGATGCCCCAGTGAGTCGGGGTGGTGCTGTTGGCTCCAGTGAGTCGGAGCGGTGCTGTGCGACGTAGTGGCTTGACTGCTTGCGTCGACCAGGAGAGGTTCTTCGTTGCTCTTCATGTGACTGGCCGAAGGTGCAGTGTGCTTCGCCAAGGTCGCTGATGAGGCTGAGGGTGATGACCAGGTATGACCAGGTAGGCATGCTGGTGGTCAGGATACCCTTTATAGCCGTGGGTGCTGGCTGTATGGCTCGCTGCTCGAAAGCTTGAGGAAGTGATGATGAGGTCACGAGGTAATAGCTGCACGAAGGCTGCGCTGACGTTCTTTGTCGAGGGTCACCAGTTTGGGGGTATGTGGAACAGAGAGTATAGTCCCGCAAACCTCCGTTGAAAAGGGAGGATCCTCCAACCAGACGGTATGTTATGTCTGGTGGGCTGCAACTGCCCGATAGATGATTTCGGGTTGTTCTATATGTTCTAATCGCGCGGAGAACTTTGATTGCGCGATGCAGGATTTTCTTATGTGACGCGATAGATGTCGCTACAACCCCTTTTCAATTTTTTTTTTAATTTGGTATAAACTAGTGCTTGACTGCGATCCCATCTGATGATAAGCAGTGATGCAATCGTTGATGGTGAGGCGCACTAGTTTATTAAGAGCCTATTCACTCTAGCCTGGAAGACACCCAAATTATAATCGGATGGGAAAACCTCAGCAAGCAAATTGTTCCAGTCCTTCGATGTACGCGGTATAAACGACGAGGCGACACGTTTAATCCGGACCTAAAATTACAATTACACCTAGTAAAGATATTTCAGTGTTAATGTTAGCTGTTAATAACAAAAATCACCAAGTTAGTTATCACTAAGTAAGTTAGTTTTAAAGTTTTGTTACTATTTTGGTGTATAGCATAGCATAGTATAGTCGCCCTTATAATGTTCCCACTGTTGGGACTCAGGCCTCCTCTCTAGGAAATGGAATGAGCTGTAGACATCCACCACGCGGGCCCAGTATGGGTTGGTGGAAGTCACATGTCTTCGAATTTTTGGATTTAGAACATGCCGGTTTCCTTACGATGTTTTCCTTCACTGTTTTGAGAACAGTGATGATGAAATATTTTGGTGTGCATTAAAGTTTTATTCTATTCTATTCTAAATCAACAACTTTCTGGTAAGCATAGTAATTTGATGTATAGTCGTTCTAGCCGTTCAATTCATTGTTGAATTACATTGATGAGTAACAGGTTCCAGGAACTAGCTCCCTATACTTTTCTTTTAAATTATTTTTCAAGACAATTTATGTCTACAGGGAAACGCACCACGTGACTTCATGTATTATTAAAAATATCCACATCCTCTCATTAGATCGAGTCAAATAACGTTCACAGTCTAGAACTATCATCAATATGCAGTATACAGCACCGGACGTGTATCACAAAGCGGTGCAGACTACTAAATACAGGACAATGTAGCCATCATCACGAATTTGAGTTAAGCAGTGAGGTCATTTTTGCTATTAATCGTGGGAATTTTTTGTAGCTTGATCACTAGAATTTGGTATTCTAATATTGTTTAGGAATAGACCTATGGGGAAAACATGCTTTAGTCTTCACACTGTGATTGACTATTCATTGAACAGTCATTATGGATACTACAGTTTGGTGTGTCTAACTTCGAGATAATGGTCAACCGTCGAATCCAAATCGGCTGGACAGCGTTCAGGAAGCTGGTACTGAAACGTTCCCTTACCATGAGCCTCGTCAAAAGGCTGAAAGTCGCCCAAAGGGCAATGGAAATGAGCACGCTGGAAGTTTCCTTGCATTATCAATTCAAGAACAAAAATATTCGCAGAAGAATCAAGGTTCCGAAATAGGTTCATAGGTCATAGGTTCTCGTAAAAGAGATGGCCAATGGGCCCGGAAGAGTGATGACCGCGTACTGAAATACTAAGCGTTGGAAAACCTCCCACAAAATTAACCCTTAAAGTATTTTTTTAAATGTCGTCATTCAGAATCTTGATTAAATTTGCAAGGCTTTTTAAATTTTTGAATATATTATGAAGTGTGTGTGTGTGTGTGTTCATGCAAAATAGCAGATTTTTAGAGGTCTTTACTGGATTAGTTTTACACAAAGTTATAAATTGATTTCAAATAGAAGCCGTGATATTATTCACAAGATACTGTGTTTCCAAAATATCTAATGAAAAATGTGTAATAACGTCATAATCACGTAAGAGCGGTTGTAATAAAAACAGTGAAAATGTATGTCAAGTTGAATCCCCTTAATGACTGACCCGTGGAGGTCAGATAATTGATTACTCCAGGTATATATACAATATTGGCATTCGGACTGGATGCTGAGCCCAGCATCGATGACAAAAGGGCAGGCATGGTAGGTAGCATCTTCGTCACTGCTTCTACCTCCGTGTAGATACAGAGGTTCATTAATATGCCTTAGAAAAAAGGATAACCAGTTGTCCGTACCCATTTTTTTAATGAAAGTTAGTTTTCTCTCATTAAAGGTGGCCGGAATGTGATTAGAACCTTCATGAATACCTACATTGTTATGCCGCGTGCGTCGCCGAACATTACGGCTCGCTAGTCTAGACTGCTAAGCAGAACTGTTTCATTTAAAATTACCTTTTATATGTTGTTTTTAGGGTTCGGTACCTCAAAAGGAAAAACGGAAGCGTTATAGGATCACTTTGTTGTCCATCCGTCTGTCTGTCTGTATGTCGGTCATGACCCTTTATCTCGGGAACGCGTGGAGGTATTAAGTTGAAATTAAAACCATATACTTAGATCTGCGGGGTGTTGAAGCTGTGGAAAAAAATAAACTTCTAAGTAAACAAGAAAAAAAAGATAAAGACGTATTTCGACACTCAAAAGGAATCAAAATTTATAGGGTACTTCCCGATGACCCAGAATCCTGAAATTTAGCATAAAGCAAGGTCTTATATTACAGGTATAGGAATAAATCTGAAAACAATACGTTTTTTGTTACGTCACCAAAAAAATATTTTTTCGTGTTTCGGAAAAATCTTCTAGACTCCTTTCGGGAACTGAACTATTTACATAAATAAGATTGTACGGAACCCTTACTGCGCGAGTCCAACTCGCACTTGCCCAGTTTTTTTTTACTAGTTTTCTGCCACTTAACGTAAATAAAATAGCGGAAATACTATACCAGTCAAGGACTCTATTAAAATAGTCAATATATATTTTGAAGTTGTAATTTCATCGTCTTATAATTTCTTGTGAAATTAGCTGAAAGAATGATAATACTACGACGCCAACCGTGCCTTCAAGGCACGGTTGGCGTCGTAGATGAGCTGCATGAGTGTGGGTACATGACTATGTTGTCGTCTGTCCCTAGGTAAACTATCGGAAGTGAAAAAGCTTACTTTACAGGAGAACGATTTCAAGTTTTTTTATGAATGCCTTTGACATTAATGACTTTATCTGTATATTTTGGTTTCATATTTAGGTTGGGCTTAAGAATCATTAGACAAAAATATATTTTATTAATCTAGCTCGTTTTTATTAAATTTAAAACAAAAACAAAAAAAAAATGCAAATTTTCAGATACGAGAGTTTACTTAGGGACAGTCGATCTATGAGTTTCCATATTTTTGAACAACCCATGATATAAAGTGAGTCGGTGTTTTTTTAGAAAACGAAACGACACCTAAACGATTTTTTCTTGGGAAAAGAGAAATATTTCTAAAAGTTTTTTTGCAAAATTGTTTCGATAAACACTTTGACTTTTAAGGTAGAAAACACTAGGTTTTGTAAATGGTATTTATCCTATACCTAATCTCTGGAAGTGTTGGTTGAATTACAATACTACGTTATCGTACAATGTAGCTGAAAAAAATCTACTGTTCGTGTATACTACTGACTACGACAGTAAATAAGCTAGTTTCGATGATTTCAATGATTACTTAGATGTGATTTTGTTTATTGCATTTTTAAAAGACTAAAAAGCCGTATGGACTTAATAATATCATTTACCGATAGTACATCAGGGTCAGTTTTTCATGAGATTTAAGTTTAAGGGCCGATTGTAGTCAATGAGTATTTTGTATGAACGCCACCGGGTCTATGTCGATTTCGCGGCCCCTTAACAGCGGTTTTATTTTTATATAAAAAAAAAACAATAATTATTCAAGATTTTGGTATTTGCAAGACTTTTAAAAAATCAATCTTAATTATTTTGTATTTTTCAATTATTTCCGCGACGTAATCTTGTAGACATACACGTATGAAATCGTAAGTTAGAGTCAGATTCGCGATTTTTTTTTATCAAGCCAACTAATTTACATCATGTTTTGATTTTTGCCCGGCAGTTGGTCTTAAAGTCAATTTTAATAAAATAATTTTTCAAGGTGTTCTCTTTTATATTTGATGATTTCAAGAGGTTTAAAAAAGTTCGAAATAAGTAGAAACTGGCCTTAACGGTCGGTATGGTTGCGCAGTGGTTGAATATTTAGCTTCTGTGCTGCGTCTCTCGGTTTGGGTTCCCGCACAGAACATATATTTGTGTTTCCTAAAGACTGGTGTGTTGTGTTCCGGATCTGGATGTCTTTTTTACGTGTCTTTACATGTTTGTGAACGCATCCACGATACATGAGTAAGTCTTAGTGTGGAGCATCATTTTTTTTTAATTTATATAATAAGAATAAAAGAAATAACTTCCAAAAAGTCTTCAGGGAACTGTATGCTCTGTGTATTACAGAAAAACCAAAAAGATATTCAAACGCAAAAGAAAGAAGAAGAAAGTAAAATACACGATTCCTCGTATTACCTACCTGTAGTCCACGACAGTACAGAGTATGACAAAGCGCCGCGTGACAAAGCTAGTATACAAACAAAATCTCACCTCTTTCAACAACCTATATATTTATCTCCAGTCCACAACGACAAACCCTGAACTATTTAATACGACCCCATCGCACTATCATTACGCGCGAAGCCGACCCGAGTCAATAGTTCAATATTTATGAGAGGGGGTCAGCAGTGATGTATGTGCAGGACAAGTGTCTGTGCAGGTGGACCAGTCGACTGATTTATTGGGCTAGCTGATCGTGCTGGAGTGGAGGTAATAGGGGACAAGGGTTGGTGAAGATAGGAATGTTTTGTGGTTGGTATTAATATTCTGGATGATGTTTCTGTGTCGATCGTTAATAGACTGGTTATTTGTTTGATAATTTATATAGCATTGTCGGCCTTATAATGTTCCCACTGTTGGGACTCAGGCCTCCTCTCTAGGAGAGGGAATGAGTTGGTGAATGTCACTTGTCTTCGAATTTTTGGTTCTAGAACATGCCGGTTTCCTCACGATGTTTTTCCTTCACCGTTTTGAGAGCAGTGGTGATGAAATAAATTACACAAAGCAATGCGCCTGGCTGGGTTTGAACCCGCGACCTACAACTCGTAAGTGCTTTGATAATTTATTATTATTTAAAAATAAAAACGTTGTCCCACACCATAAATTACTCCTGTATGTGTACAAGACACCCAGACGAAGAACACCTATCTATATGCCATACAAATATTTCTTCCCTGAAAGAATCGAACCCGCGACACGTAGCACGGCAGCCAATCGCTCAACCACGCCTAGAAATATGAAACTTAAAATTGAGTAACGGTCTTGTATTTCAGTTCATTTTCAAATCAGTGACGAACTCGAGTATATTAGGCTTTAGCTAGCTAAGTAGGTATCATTTTTATTAAATTCTAAAATCTTCAAACGGTTTCGGCCCCGTGAAAATAGAAAATCATCCTATACGCAATACTAAAATTCATCCAAATCTGTTCCGCCATTTGAGCGTGAAGGTATGACAAACACACCTACACACATACATACAAACCTTTACAATATTAGCGCGATTTACTCCTTTTCCACGACCGTAGAGTTTAATATGCAGCCGTCATGAAAAGGAATCTTCAAAATTTTACTGGGTAAATGTACACTAAATTATTCCACTACTCTCATTAACATCCAGCACTGTCTACCTTCCTCCAACACAAAAACACCTAATCAATAGCTAACAAAAAGTCGCTGGCATCCAAATGCAGGGCTCGTCAAAAGCGGGCCGCAGGAGGGACGGTAATGAGCTTCATCTAATTATCGCGACGTCTACGTGCGCCACTTGCTAACACCTGTATTATGCAACGTCTGCCGCTTGTCTCCAAGCGCTCGGTGCTTACAGACGTAAATGTGTTTATGGGGACTTAATGTTGGGAGGTTGAGCGTTCCTGGCTTTTGAGTATAACTGTATTATGAGTATTTAGAGTGATAAAATATAATGGGACGTAAAAGGAGCTTGTTAACAATATCTTAAAAAGTGTTTTTATCATTTCGAAACCTAAAAATCAGAAATAAAAATGTCTCTATGAACTTTTTTTTTTTCCGGTGGAAAAATCATCTTATGACATCCCCCGCTCTTGGGCGGGGCAGGAGATAGTGTCAAACTTTTACTGACTAAAAACCCACTCCTGTTCCTTCATCCCGGGGCTTAAAAAGATCATTTACGTACAATACATCTGCAAGTAAGACTTCAGTTTTATCACTCTTCCAAATAGTCTTCAGGCAAATCTGTACAAAGCATTACAGAAAAGCCAACAAGATATTCAAACACAAAAGTAATCTAAAAACCCTATAAAGTAAGTTAAACATTTACCTAAAAGGACGTGAAACATTATTCACGTTAAACGCCGAGGCCCTTTCACAAAGTGGTCTAAACGAAAAAATACAATTTATTAATTT
Organism: Mythimna vitellina; assembly: GCA_949316375.1. NCBI lineage: Eukaryota > Metazoa > Arthropoda > Insecta > Lepidoptera > Noctuidae > Mythimna > Mythimna vitellina. The sequence goes on from OX438686.1 coordinate 1,247,739, forward strand.
GCAAAAAAACGCTCTCGACGAGCGTCACCTGTCACCCGGCGTGACAACCCCCAAGAAACGGCGACGTGATGAATTGTTGAAAATAAAAATTACGACGTAACCGGCTGAAGGCAGGGGGTTGAAACACGTTTAATTTTAATCGACTCTTTGAAGAAATGAAGAAGGAATTTTTATAAATCATGTTTGAGTTTTCGAGTTTTATATAATAATAGAGTCATAAGTTAATTTTTTGGGTAAGCATTGTTATGTGCTTAGAAAAAAACTTGAATAAAAATTTGCCACAATTTGAATGTTGCTTCTATTTGATTTATGAATAAAATATAGGTTTTTTTTTCTCGGTGATCATTAATTACGAACTGATCTTTATTTGATTCTGTCTAGTTTTGCAATATTTTTACGACTGCTACAAAATGTCTAGTATTAAAAATAAATGAAATAAACAAAAGTTCTCTAAAACCACACACATTTTTCTTTACCGACACGCTAAAACACGCAGCTGTCACGTCACCCCGTCACGTGACACGGCGTGACGCGCTTACACGACAGGTAACAACGTTTGGCGCCAATTTTTAACGCGCCAACATTTAAATTAAATTCCGGCGCTGCACGTCGCTCGCCCGCGCTTAATTCAGCCAATTACGTGGAAATGCTTATCTCTTACTTATGTCGGTTGTGCAAGGGTGTAGCGTTTTATGTTTAAAAGTTTTTGGGAATGCATCTAATGAAATTGAAATCATAATAATTGTAGTTACAATTGCACCTAAAAGGTGGGAAATCATGAGATGATTTTTTAGCGCTCTAATGTGGAGCGAGACTAGAGCTAAAACCACATTAGCAGCCCTTTGGTTCAAAGACTACGAGTTTCGTAGCGAGAGCTGGCATCAGCTCTGCTAGGCCCCTACAATTTTGTAGACCTCTCTACGCGCCGTCGACTATTCCACCTCGGTTCTTCCTGAACGAGCGGACGGCGAACTACCCATTACTACGCGCCTATAGTGGCCGGGGATCGCTCAGCGACTCTCGACGCCCGAGGCGTTTCCTGTAGCGGCGGCTGGGGCGTGAGGAGGTCCGTTCCCTTACGTTTGCAGCTTTTTCTCATAGATTTCACAAAAGATCTGGTCTTCCTGATGCTGTTTTCATTTTAACATAACAAAACGCGTTATTATTTTTTAAAGTTATTTGATCATGGAAGGTGGTAAACAAAATGATTTCATCATCTTATTCACATTTACCGCCACTGAAGCATTAAAGAAATACCAATACCCACTCAAATTCAATTTATTTAAGTAGGTAGTTAAAACTCAGATAAATTCACTTAATAATAATGTCACATCGATATTAAAATGTTGTTTCTCGTAATAATCATAAACATAGCAGTAAATTTTCATCAGTACATTAGTTTGTTTGCGCCTGACTTTGTTCGGGACTATGCGCTGCCTACTTTCTAAGTTTTTTTTCTCGTAGGTATATTTGCTGTTGATCCTTTCTATGTAATTGGTGATAAATCTTTATCTGTGCTGCTGTTTCAGCTGTTTTGTTTGCTTGTCAAGTTACACGGTGATTTACCCAAGAGTTGTTATTTTTGTACGTTGTCAAGGTAATTGGCCTCATTTTTTTTTTAGTTGCTATGAACTAGTGATTGACTGCGATCCCACCTGATGGTAAGTAGTGATCGAATCGTTGATGATGAGATGCACTAGTTTATTAAGAGCCTATTCACTCTAGCCTTGAAGACACTTAAGAGAGTCCTTTTTCACTCGCCTATCGTCAACATCGAGCATGGTTTAAATGCTTGTTACTTCATCTAACGTAATCCAACGCGATGTTTGGCTAAAAGGCAACGCCAAAAAAGAGAGACAACGCTTGAAAACTCTGTTGGCATTCGGGAACTCTGTGATTTACTCGTTTAGGAATTAATTATTTACAGGAAATACGCGTTTTTTTTTTAAACCCTTAAAAGTTTTTGAAAAAATTGTTGTCATTCATAATTTTGATTAAATTTGCAAGGCTTTTATTACTACACTTTTTTGACTTTTTAATTTTTTGAGTAAATTATGAAGTGTCAAAGTTCATGCAAAATAGCAGATTTTCAGAGGACTTTACTGGATTAGTTTTATACCAATTTATAAATTGATTAACAATAATAGCCTAGATAATATCCACAAGATAATGTGTTTCTAAAATATCTAATAAAAAATGTGTAATAACGTCATAATCGCGTAAAAGCCTTTGTTTGAAAAACAGTGTAAACGTATGTCGAGT